>CANTUR010000120.1:2400000-3848379 GCA_947683625.1 Mallotus nudiflorus | reverse complement strand
GTAGTTTGGAGCCCGACCGAGGGGTTGTGGTTGAGTGTTGAGCTTGTTTTTCGAAGTGTGTTTCTTTGCAGGGTCGGCTCTATTCTTTGAGTATAGAGATTTCCATTTTACAGGGGAGGTTCCGTCGAATTTTTGATAGAATTCTCGTAAAACGTGATATCCGGTCGAACCCTACTCCTGTTTCTGTGTTTAATATTCTAGATCGAATTCTAGGATTTCTGTTAGGGTTATTCTGATTTCTGCCATTATTGTTTATTTAGTTGCGCCGAGACCGAGGGCTAGTGGACCAGGCCTGTCGGATCCATCTCGTGGAGCACACTAATTTGTGAGTTGCTATTTTATGTATATATGCTTTAGGATGCATGTTTTGTTAATAAATTATAATTAAAATGTTTTTAAATATATTTCTAGCTTAATTTATAATTTGATTGGATTTATTTGACGTATATATACTTGAAATATACCTGGTTTACTTTTGTATATTTCCAATATATATATGGTTTATGTTGCTATTTTATTTAAATTCATGCATCATTTATTTATGAATGAATGTTTTATAATTATTAATGAAGGATATCGATAGAACGTGCTACCTAGTGGGCAACACTAGGACCGAGTACGTACCGGTGCGCTTATAGCATTTAGGCTATATTACTAACCATTTGTGGATATTGATATATTTATGATTATTTGATGTGTGAGATATGGTTTGGAGGTGTGATTGCTGGAGCTCGGTTGACCAAGTGTCTCGGGGCCAATCACACTGGCAGTCAGACTGCTGGAGCTCGGTTGACTTAGTGTCTCGGGGCCAGTCTACTGTCTAAATGGATTAAGTGGATATATTTTGGAATAAGTGAGCCTGTATGGCTAGAGTGTTGTTTAACACTGTTTTGAGGTTGCGATATTATAGGGTTTTATTTGATCCTTCATAACCAGTGGTTTTCAGACAAAATATATAAAAATGATTTTACTGCATCTGTGTGTATTTGCTTGTATACATACATATTATATATATACTTTTGATTGTGTGCATTGACATTTAGTATGCATGTATATATATTATAGTAATTCACTCAGTGAGGTCTGACTCCCCTCCGTTGACTATTTTTCAGGAGAGTCAACATCTTCAGACCTCAGTAGCAGGCTTGTACGCCGGATTTCTTCCACCCCGGCTTCCTTGTGTAAACTGCTTACTTGAGTCTTATTTTTATAATCTAGACACTACAGTAGTGGTAAATTAAATTGTGGGATTTTATGTATTTTATTTATGTGAGATATTGTATTATGTGAACTGGATTTGTATTAAAAAATTTATATATATGAGATGAGATTTAATTTAAATCCAGTTGGTGAAAATACTATTGTGATATTTATGATTTTCATTTCCGCTGCATTTGATATTGTTATTATTATTATTATTGCATGTTTTATTTTATTTTTAGGCTTACTACGGGTTCCGAATTCGAAAGAATTCCCGTTCCCTAGCGCCGGTCATGGCCCTGTTTTGGGTCGTGACACAAATAACAGACCCATAATTGGTGCAAGTACCTTTTAAGAAGATCCATATCATCCAACATAGATTGAGGACAACTTTTAGTAGATAAAAGAGTTATGCAGATCCTAAGAGGAAGGATGTATCATTTTATGTTGGAGACATGGTTTTTCTTTAAGAGTCTCCAATGAAGGGAGTAATGTGATTTGGCTAAAAGAGTAATTTAGCTTTGAGATACATTAGACCCTTTGAGATTAGGTCAAAAGTTAGTGATGTGGCTTACATATTAGTGTTACCACCATAATTATCTCGACTGAATCCAGTGTTTTCATGTTTTTATATTGAGAAAATGCGTTTCTAATCCCTCTCACATTCTTCAGCCTCAAACAGTAGAGCTTAGTGAGGATTTATCTTATAAGGAGTATCCAGTAGCGATAGTGAATCAACAAGTTCGCCAACTCTGCACGAAAGAGATTCCTATGGTGAATGTGTTATAGAGTAACCATACAGTAGAGGATTGTGCATGGGAAACTGAAGCAGATATGAAACGTATATATCCCTACTTGTTTAGAAATTGATGTAAGAAATTTAAAATTTGAGGACAAATTTTCTTAAAGGGGGGAAGAATAAAATAACTCTTAATTTATTTATAAAAATAATTATAAGTTACTGTTGATGTTGAGTTATTGATGGATTGTTGTATCGTTGATGTGCCATTGATGAGTTGTTGATTGATGGTTGTCTATTTATTGTTTGGTTGTTGGGTTGTTGTTTGTTGTGTTGTTGATGAGCTATTGCTCTGTGGTTGATATTGGATTTTTGTATCGTTGTTGGGTTATTATTGTCAGGTTGTTTTCAAGTTGTTACAGTATTATTGTGAGGTTGTTTATGAAGGACTAAAAAGGAAATTTTATAAAAATATAAGGACTAATGTGGTAATTTTCCAATCTCCTTATTTTAAGGCTGACAAATGCAAAATTTCATGTTATAGCCCTGAACTCCCATATCTAACACTGTAGCACCTGAATCTTTCTCATCTCCATTCACTAATCAAATGATCTCCGATCGACCTGAAATTTTACCCCTAACCATTTCTTATCATTCTTTATGCATTGGCGGAGTCCATTTGAGCCGAATCAATATATAAAAATTTAATTTTTAATTTGAAATTTCTACCCAAAGTTATGAACACATGAACCTTCTTATTATTGTCAATTTGTGGAAGCTACTGTCGAAAACTTGTTCCTATCATCTCAGGAGTATGTATGCATTGGTGTTACATCAGATATGCGTCCATAGAATATTTTATGAATTTTTAGGTATTTTCTCATTTATTTTTTATCTCTTTATTTCATGAGTATTTTGGTGTATTTGAGGGTTTAGATGTATACTATTTATTTTGGAGAACATTCTAGTATAATTTTTTTGGTTAGGTGTAGTGTTTCCGGTGAGAAATCTGGCAAAAGAATAGTGACCAGCTCAAAAAATTATGATTTTTATTTTTAATAAATAGTATAAATTATGAGGATTAATCTGTGTAACTGGAGTTAGGTCTGATTCCTAATGGATTTTGAGGTAAAAATTTTGGAAGTTTTTCGATGAAAATTTCTCTATCTCCAATTAAATAGTCTCAACTCATCAAAATTAATTCTTTGAGGCTCAAATGTCATTTTATGGTATTTCCAAATCCATTTTATTGATTCTTTGATTTTTATAAATTTTCTAGAATTTTTGGTATTATTAAGAATTTATTTATTATAAATTAATGCATTTGTTTTAAATAAATAATATTTATTATAGAGAGTTCTGGAGTGAGAGACATAGTAGTTGAGGAGACGTTGGCCGGCACGCTCTACCTGTGAGTTAATTTTACAAAATATTTGTTGAGTATATATATAAATGAGAATTTTTATGTGATGATATCATAGTAAAGTTGAATATATAAATTTATATATGCTCATGAATTTTACTACCAAGCATGATATTTTATTTTTTTATTATTAAGGAATTTTGGAAATGTTTTAGCTTGGTTTCATTTATTTTATTTTCTTGAGATATATATGTTTTAGAGAAAATGGTAGAACATGCTACTTAGTGGGTGTCACTAGGACCACGTGTGCACTAGTATAATCTTGGGTATGATATGTATTGGTTATTGGCTCAGTGGAGCTTGATCTCTCGAGCAATGTTCTGTATTTGGCTTGGTGGAGCTTGACCTCTCGCGAAAGGTTCAGTGGAGCTTGTTCTTTTAAGTAGTATATGGATTGAGCTTCGTGGAGCATGTTCTCTTAAGTAGTGTATGAATTGAACTCAAATGAGCTTGTTCTCTCGGGTCAAAATTGAGATATAACTTGGTTGATCTTATTCTCTCATGACATCATTAGCGGATTAAGATTTATGGTTCTACCATGATTTCCACTAAAGAATGTATTTCATATGAGAAAATTTGTATAAAGAGTTTTTTGGATTTTGGAAGAACAGACAATAAAAAGTAAATTTTTAACAAATAAATGATTTTTAAATATTTATTTATATATTTAATGGATTTATTGGTTCTATATAAGTGTTTAAAAGCTAATATGCATTTTATAATATTAATTCACTAAGTGAGGTATGACTCCCCTTAACTATTTTTCAAGATCTCGGGGGTCTACTGTTAGTGGTTCTTCTTTATGTCGGACTCATTCTTCATTGGCTACTTTATGTAGGTTATTGTAATATCATTAATGTTTATGGATTAATTTAGTTAATCTAGATAGCATAGTAGCTTAAAGGAATTGTTGTTGTTGTGTTGTATTGGTATTTATATTGTATTATAATATGTATCTTGATATACTTGAGTTGAGATATTGATTTTTATAGTGATATTGGAGAAGTTGTGGTTGTTATATATTATTAAGAGTGATATTTGTATTATGCAGGTTTTGGTCTTGTTCCTGGTATAGAGGAAACTCTACCGAATTTTTATTAGAATTGTTAAGTTGGGTAATATTTTATTGTGAAAATTTCCTAAGGTTTACTACTGGTTTCAGAAGCTTTTTGATTTTCCATTCCCTAGTGTTGGTCACGTGCCTTTGGGGTTCGAGTTGTGATACTCTTAGTCGAAATTCCTATAGTAATTTAGCTCACATCAAGACAGTATGACTTCCTTGGATATTGGAACTTCGATAAATGAATGTGGAGATAAAGTTGAATGATTAAGGAGTATTACTGGCTACACTCAAAGTTAGACCCGTTTTGGTAGAAAGAGTGAAAGAAGCTCAAGCTTAATATGCCTACTTATGTAAAGTTGTCAATGATGTGAAAAGTGGGTTCAAACTGATTTCTCCCTTAAAGCAGATGGAACTTTGGTGCTTGAAGAATGGCTTTATACTCTCAATGTGGAGAATTTGAAGAGAGATATCATGGAAGAGGCACATTATTATACATACTTTATGCATCTAGGCATTACTAAAATTTATCAAACTCTTAAAGAAAATAATTGGTGGCAAGGCATATGAAAAGAGATATAGCAAGCTATGTAGCAAAATGTTTAGTTTATTAACAAGTGAAGGCAGAACATCAACATCCATTGGGCCTTTTACAACTATTACTTATTCTATAATGGAAATAAGAACATATCACCATAGATTTTATAACTAGTTTACCTTGTACTTAGTAAGGACATAACTCACAAAATCGACACACGTTCTACCAATCAAAGTATATTACTCTTTGGATAAGTTGGCTTAGATTTATGTCAACGGGGTTGTAAGACTTCATAGTTCTTTGATTTCCATTGCATTGGATAGAGATCCTAGGTTTATGTCTAGATTTTAGCCTAGTTTGCAACAGGCAATGGGCACCAAATTGAAGTTTAGCACTTCCTTTCACCCATAAACTCATGGTCAATTTGAAAGAACCATTCAAATCTTAAAAGATATATTAAGAGCATATGTAATGGAGTTCAAAGGAAGCTGAGATAAGCATTTACCACTAATGGAATTTTCATACAATAATAGTTACCATACAAGTCTTAGCATTGCTCCCTATGAAGCATTATATGGCAAAAGATGTAGAACACTAGTGTATTGGAATGAAGAAGGCAAAAGAAAACTTGTGGGTTTAGAGATTGTTTAGTTAACCATAAACAAGTTGATTTGATATGTAGTAGATTGAAAGCAACTCAAGATAGGAAAAAAAGTTATATTGACTTGAGAAGGAAGGACATTGAGTTTAATATAGGTGATAAGGTATTTTTAAAGATATCTTCGTGAAAAGGTATTGTTCGATTTGGAAAGCGTGGGAAGTTAAGTCCTTATTTTATAGGTCCATATGAAGTTATTAAAAGAATTGGACCTATTGTGTGACACCCGTCCCTATTGACACGTTAATTAGTTGATCGCATTCCCTATATAATCTAACTAAAGCATTGATGCAAATAGGTATCACTTCTAAGTAAACTCAAAATTTCCATACCTCAATCAAAAATCTATTTTGACATGTAAACCATTTTCATACACAACCACAAATGTTGAAGAACCTGTTTTGAGTTATATAATATGCACATAATAGAAAATTAAATAAATGTTAAATAGGACTTCGAGCATATCAAAAGGTAACAATAGAGGGCATGAGAACAGTACTGTTATACCTAATATGTATATACACTGTAACTAAGCATTAGTATATTAGATTTAAGATGCAAGTACCTGGTCACACAATTTATACAAAAATTTATCACCAAAATGATTGTAACCCTTCTTGTATCAACTAACCTATATAGAATAAAGTAAAGAAAAGGCTATAAGATACATCAAATCCTAGAGTATCCTTAGTCTTTTTCTCATCTTGCCTAACTTCTTGTCTCATAATCATCCCGTGGTATATCATAATGTTGTATTAAAATGCTATTTATATGCTACGATATTAACCTAAAAAAGATAAAAGTGAGGGGAATGAGTATTTTCTAGAGAAAATACCTAGTGAGTGACAGAGTACAATACGAATTATGAATAGCAAGGAAAATATAATAGAATGTATAATGAAAAATGAACATTAAACAAAAATAAATAAAATAAAATAAATACAAGAATGAGTATGAATTATTTTATATTTAATTTTTTTAATCTTACTTAATTCACATTTTAGGTATATATAATTTTTATCATTAGTATAGTTTCTTAAGGCTTCTTTTATAATAAACAAATAAATTTTATTTCATCTTATGTACAAGCTTTTCTATTAATATAACAGTATAAAGCTCTTAATCCCAATCTCATAAGTTTCAAACTATATCAAAACTTATATTTTCAAATAATATTTTTAATCACCTATTTTATAATCATGAAGTGCACAAGCTTATCAACACAAAAGTATTAAAATATAAGAGCATGAGAGTGTAGATGCACAGTTTCACAAGTTGCTATCGATGTGGCAGGTTACCATTAAACACATGGAAGGTTCAAAATAATTGTATGCATATAAATAATACCACTTAGATTTGCCACAACAACATATTAAATCTCAAGTGTTGTCCATAAGACAGTTATCATAATTTAGCCAACATAATTTTCAATTTTCATCAATTCATGTCTCATCATACTAAAGTACAAATATTTCCTTTAAATCACGTGAGTTGCTGTGTCCTGACATACTCTAATGTCTAATAGAACCGAATCGTACCCTGGGTAGGGTCTTACTATAACCTTTCCAATCACGTACTCTAAGTGCTCTTAAATACATATATTTATGTGTGTTTTCTTCATTATTTATTTATTTTATTCATTTACATTTATTATTATTATAAAAAACCTTGAATTGATTTAATTAAGAGTCATTGTATTTAAATTTCAAGCCATAGTATTTGATTAATATAAGCTTAGTGCTATAAACCTTATTTATACATTAATAATTCCTAACTAGTATAGTTGTATTGTTAACTAGAGCAGTTTTCTTAAACTTTAAATTTCTAAAGTTATGTCTAAAAGTAAAAGGTTAAAAATTGATTAATCATCCCCTTTGAATTAATTGTTATAAGGGCTTCATATCAAAATTTGGATACACACATTTATGTATTTTAAGTATTTTCTCATATTATATGAATAGGTAGATTAATTCATTGGAAATTCTACTTCAAACTGCCCAACCTAGGTTTATTATTATTATTTTAAAGGGTATTATAACCATGTTCAAGGTGGTGTGCTTTTGTCATTCCATGTTATTCTTTCATAACCTTCACCATATCAATATTGTCATTAGCTTTTCTTTATTCCCACTCTTGATTAATTCTTATGCTATTTCCTTTAAAATTCATGACACAAGTCACCCTAAATCAAATTAGTTTTGCTATAATTTTTGCCAATAAAGGTACAACTCTATGAATTAATTCTCCCAAAATTTTCATTTTTAAGCAAATAAAGTTAGTACTCCCTTTATTCCAATTTAATTGACATTTTAAGCTAGAATTTTTGCTTCAATTTATTTGATATTTTAGTTTACCAATACATTTTAACTACTCTTTTTCCTATCTTATCGTTATTTAAATCTTTATCCTATTTAAAGCTAATAATTGATTAAGGGAATTATTATAAGGGTATTATAGTATTATATATATATATAAAGGGAATTATAGTATTATATATAAGGGTATTATAGTATTATATATATCACATTCCTTAATCTAAGTGCATAATCCTTGAATGTCAATTAAATTGGAAAAGAGAAACTATCACCAAGAACAAGAGTTAAATGCATGAACAACTAAACAAAGACTTTTTTTTTATTTATGGTAAACCTCGTGTCTAAAATTAAAGAAGGATCAATGAGAATTTCAATGGTGAGCAACAAGAAAAACTTAAAATCAACATCATCAATATCTAAGATTTTAATCAAGACAAAGCTAAGTTTAGAACAAAATTTAAAAGGACCATCACCTAGCAAAATCTTCAAGGTATATAGCAAAGCTTGAAGAAAAATAAGTAATAACACACAATCAAACCATGAACACATAGGATCAACACCTAACACCCAAGAATTCAATCCCAACGAAAAAGAAGATGAGAGCTAATCTACATCAATCGAGTATACATAGTTTGGAATATCCAATCTGAAATCAATAAGAAAGAAGAAGATGAAAAAAGGGGAAGCATCAGATTCACTCAGAGGTTTTACTCTTTAAACCCTTGGTCAACAACTCCTTGATTTTGAGTTATCTTTTCTCAAATCTATTAATTCTCGTTGCTACTCTTTATCCTACCTTAATTGCTGACATAGCAGAAGTCTAGGAAATTGGATAAATACTGCTCAATGTTGAATCGTGCATGATTACCATCTAAAAAACTTCAATAACCTGTTGATTTGTGCATAAATGTTAGGAAATAGGCATAAATAATCGTTGATTCACACAAAGGAATATCGAATATTGGAAAAAAATATAAATTTAATTTATTAATTCAACAAAAGTCATCCTTAAACAACCCTAAAGAGACAAAAAAAAAATAGAGTTTAGGGAAAACCCCTAAAAATAAAAAAAGAAAGAAAAGACTAAAAAAATCCCAAAAAGAAACATAAACTTTTAAGCCAAATTTAAGGGCCTAAACAAAGGAATTTGTGCCCGATGAGTTACTAAAAACTATGTTTATAGTACTTGTTATAGGGCTTTGAGTCAGCTTCAATTTGATATATTATAGGCCCCGTGGTTCAATCGGGATTACCATGACTGTCCATTTAAAGCCCAAGTACGCATGCCCACTTTGTTAAATTCATCCATAAATGACAATGTAGCCTCATCTACATCAATTGCCCTCTCTATAACTTCAAATTTGTACAAGAATATTTTTACGTTATCTCTCTTCTTCTTCCTCCTATTACCGTTTTTCTCTCCTATCTAAGATGTGTGTGTGTGTGTGTGTGTTTTTTTTTTTTTGTGAAGAGGACAACTACTGCTAGAGGCCTCCTAACGACTTAGTCACTACTCTTCTTTCTTTTGCTGCCACCTATGTTCTTCTTCTTCTTCTTCTTCTTTCTCCTCCTCCTCCTCCATTGTTTCATTTTTTTAGGAGGAACATCATCAGCCCTTGTGACACTTCACTCTCTTATCTTGTTTTTCACCTTCTAGGTCCTTAAGTTTCCTTTCTAATACTCATTTGATCCTTTACTTATTCACTTCTTATTATATATATATATATATATATATATATATATATATATATATATATATATATATATATATATATATATATATTATACTCCTTTTACTATAATTAGGTCTAAATTAATTTTGTCATTATATTTTCTAACTTAATATAAATTTGTTCTAACTTTTAAAATTTGATAAAAATATTCTAATTTGACTATGCACACATTACAATATAAGTGATCTTTTTCAAAGATTGGCAGATGTGAAATTACAAATAATTGACAAAGTAGTAAAGATTCGAACAAATTTGTAAAAACTCACAAACGTTAATAACTTTAGATAACCAATCTGAGATATCTTTGTAGGGAAGGTTGTGTTCTTAGGGATTAACGGCATATCTTCCTTTGTAAAATGGACATTTCTCTACTAAAAAGTAGAGTCGGTCCTGCAAGGAAAATACACTTCGAGTATAGAAATTCACACAACCCTCGGTTGGGATCCCGAACTACAAAAATTCCCCAACCGAGGTTCACACTTCACCAAAATTCAAATAATAAAATATAATATAATGTATTAAAAATCAATAATTACCATAAATACCCTCAAAATATCAAAATACAGTATATTTAACATTAAACATCAAAATAATTATTTTTCCAAATAATTAATTAAAATCCCAAATAATATTATAATATTATTAAAAAATTCATTTTTCCAATAATTATACAAATATTAATAAAAATTCATTTTATAAATCCAATTAACTTAATTAGCCCAATAATATAACAAAAAGTTATAAAAACTCATTTTATTATCAAAATAATATATAATGTATTATTTGAAAACAACTTTCGAAAATTAGTTTTATTTAATTAAAAATAGTAAATAATTTGTAAAAATCATTTTTATACCTCAAATATTATAAAAAATCAATTAAACATAATATTCAACTAAAATTACCACCAAATTACCAAATTAACCCTAATATATAAAAATACACATAAAATACTAATAATACTAAAAAATTCAATAAAAATTATATAAATACACAAAAATTATTTGTCTCAACATATATCTCCATAATATGAACAAAAACATATATTTAACCAACTACTTCTAACAACATATATATTTAACCTATATTTTCAAAATCGACATAAACTAAAAACAATTATAAAAATTACACAAAATTCAAAAAAATTATAACTCAACTCTAAAATTAATAATAACCACTAATAACATCAAAAATCACAATTTCATAATTTATATAATTAATTTACGAAAATTAATAAAATAATATTAAAATATTCAAAAATTCACAAAAATCAAAATAAATTCCAAAAATCACACAAAAATCCATGGAAGTAGATTAAGCTTCCAGGAACAACTTTTGTGAAGGAAGATTGCAAGATTCATCAAGATCAAACTTTAAAAAAAAAATTGAAACCCTAGAGCTCCATAAACTAAAAATCAACAAAACTCAAGAAAATGAAGTTTAGAACTTAAACTAAGCTTAGATTCATGCTCACCGGATTCTAGAGAGTCAATAGAGAGTGGAAGCTCGAGAAACGGTGGCCGGAAGTAATGGAGGCACAGTGACAAGTAAAGAATGGGATGGTAGGGGAAAGAAACTTACTGTGAGTTTTTTTTTTTTTTTGGTTTCATGTTCTTCACGTTTTTTTTTACTGTGTGTTTTGGTGTTTTAGTATATATAATGTATTTATGTATGTATGTGTTCATACATGGCATGCATGTGTGTGTGTGTGTGTGTGTGTGTGTGTGTGTGTGTATATATATATATTCACACATATAGTAATAATAAACACACACACATGCAAATTACACACATGCACAAATACATAAACCCAAGTTAATATATATATAATACATAAAATAACAATCCAATTAATAAAATTATTTATTAACAAAATAAATAGTGAAATTTAATAAAACAATAATAGAATTAACAATGCTCTAAATTAAATATTATTAAAATAGTTCTATCCAAAATAATAATTATAAATAATGCAAATTAAATGTCTAAAATAATAAGTTTCAAAATAAAATATTTATGTAGAAAATTTAATTAAATATAAAATAATAGTAATTAATCACAAATAATAAAAATAATCAATAAAATCTTCAAATTTTATTAACACTATATATCTTATTTTAAAATAAAATAATTTAAAAATATGGGTCTTTACAGAGCATCTTCTCTTACTCCCTTGTTCAAGATTTTAACTTCTTGATGTTGAATTACATGTTGTTGATGATGAATTTCTTTTTCAATTATCTTCTGAAACAAATCTTGAATTCTTTCTCTTATATTGAAATCCTTATTATTTCCACGTTTCTTCCTTTGGTTCAAAAATGATGGCTTTTGATTGTGTTTTCTTGTATGTTGCAAACCAATCTTTGAGTAGTTTGAGTTTTTGATGTTGTTGTTGCCTGCGCTAGAATTCTTGTCACTTACTTTCTTGAGTCATGATCAAACATTGTTCTAATTCTTGCTTGTTATGCTGATTCTAATTGTAAACTAAATTGTCTTCATGATTTTTCTTCTTTTTGAAACTTTGTAAGTATCGGAATAAAGAATTTAAATTTGGATAGGTTTTAATATGGCCAAATACCTTCTTTCACCCTTAAACTTTATCACTTTGATCTATTGCACCCCTCAATTTTTATTTTTTCCCATTACACATGAATTTTTACTTTGTACCTAATCACACATGAATTTAAATTTTAAACTTCAAGTGTTTGTCCACACTGGCAACTCACATGTTCAATAGAATAAAAAATTTTGGATTCATGTATGATATAGGTGCAAAAGAAAAGTTCATATGTGTTAAGGGAAAAAATGAAAGTTGAAGGGTGCAATAGATCAATATGGTACAGTATAAGGGTGAAATTAGGTATTTGACCATTTTAATATACATATATAAGAGTTCTTCTTTAAGTTGTGATTTTAGGTAACCAATAAATTTATACTTTAGTGGAGACATGTAAAGAAATACAATTAGACATATGCCTACCCAGGAGAACTAAGGCATGTCCGGCATTAATAATCTTGTATTAATTATTTTTTATGATGATGATGTCATCTTTAGTATTTTAATCTATGAATTTTTTTAGAAATTGCAATTATGTTGAAATTCTGTTAGGTATTCATATATGTAGTATTTTCATTTCTTCTTTGTCTTTTGAATAGAATTTAGATACCGGATTAGAATTTCATTAGATGCTTGTAAATTTTTATTCTAGGAGTCAGGTTCAAACACCATAATAGAGCGTAGGCCTGGACTATCTAATTAATTTCTTATCCTTACAACTATTGGTGAGTGGTTAATTATATAACAAGGTTTTAAATTTATGTTACATATAAATATATATTGTTATGTTCCTAATGTTTACTATTTTATATAAATGAATATTTCTTACAAAAATTTTTTGATGAACTTCAGCTTATTATTATTTTATAGCTTAATTAAATTGCTTAGCTTGTAAAAGAAAATTAGGAACGAATAGCTATAATTTTATTGTTGTTGTAGCTAAAGCAATTTATGATAGCATAATATTTAATTTATATTTGAATTCAGCAAATAATTTTAGTAAGTATATTTTACATTTATTTTTAGCAAATATAAAGTTATTATATTTACTATAATTACATTGTTATAACGATTAAAGGTGGCAGTTATAGCAATTATATTTTGTAAATAGCATTGTTTATTTTGATTGGTTTAATTTTTTTTGTGAATTTATATACTCGTGGTATATATCCTTTAGATTACATCATATGATTGGTATTTATATCTCAACATTATTTATTAGCAATATTATTTAGCAACTGTATTTAGAACAGCGCATCATTTCATTAGAGAAGCTGAAAAAGAAAAAGAAGTTGTTTTGGTCCATTGTCACTCAGAAGAACTGAAAGCTTATATGCTTACAAAATCCTTGCCAAGATCAAGATTTATACAACTGAAAGCAATTTGCATGTCCAACAATTGTGTCAAGTAGGAGTGATGAAAGCTGTGACTCAAGTGCTATACCGAAAACCTACTTTTGCTAGATATTTTGATGTCATATTTTGTATGGACAGATTTACAAGTAATGCAATGTATGGTAATGCTTTGAGTTAACTAAAATTAAGGAACTAAAGTCATAGGAGTAGTTAGTAGCAGTTACATGCTTTTTTTACTTCTGCTATCTACTGTTTTGTAACTTGCCTATAAAAGGATTTTATCAATAAAATTATTATGGCTTTTCCCTTTATTTTATGTTCTCTTCTTTATGTTAAAACCATCAAATACTCTTGAGTCTTTTCTTAGTCTGATTGTCGATTCCCGTTGCAAAACCTGTATTCACCATCATGGGTATATCAGTATAAAAAAAATTACAATATAAATTTTTTCTAACTTTTAAAATTTGATAAAAATCTTCTGATTTGACTATGCACACATTACAACAAAGGTGACCTTTTCAAATATTGGCCAGCTGTGAAATTACAAATAATTGACAAAGTAATAAAGATTCGAATGCAATTTGTAAAAAATCACAAACGTTAATAACTTTAGATGACCAACCTGAGATATCTTTGTAGGGAAGGCTATGTTCCTTGGGATTAACTTGGTGTAGATTCGTCCAAGTGTTTCAATATGGCAATACCAAATGATAAAGTCCAATTATGGTTGTCAATTCCTTAACGTTACTGCAAAGGATGCCACCTTGAATTGCAGCTCCCATTGCAACTGCCTTATAAAGGTCAACACCATCTCTTGTTACGAATGTGATTCAAACCACTAACAGCTAGTAGGAAGTGGTCATGATGATTTTTTTAGTAAGCTCCTTAATTGTAGGAACTGTCATTAGTGATCCTTATTTAGTGGGATCATAATCCCACGTTATCATATAATGTTCTGGTTTCTAGGAGTTTAGTTATTTAAAGTTTAGCTATTTATTAGCTTGTTCATCTGTTATGTTTTATGTAGTGTGTTTTTGAATCATCAAATAAAAGGATCGCTTTATTCTTGCATTGTGTTACTTTTCATATCTTCTACTATCTTTAAAGTTTTACTCTAACATTATGGTATCAGAGCCTCACTCTGACTTGAACAATAATAGCCTCATTAGGATCCAACTCAATGCAGTCAATGATTCCAGTCTTTAAGGGTGAGAATTTTAATTTTTGGAGGACTAAGATGAGGAAACTTTTCAAATCTCAGGAGCTTTGGGAGGTAGTAGAAGATGGGTATAGTGAGATTGATGATGAAGCAAAGTAGAGGGAGAATAGAAAGAAAGATGCAAAAGCACATTTTTCATTCGGCAAGGACTTCATGAAAGTGTTTTCTCTAGAATTTCAGCAGCAGAAAGTGCAAAGGAGGCGTGGGAGATTCTGAAAACTGAATTTCAGGGATCATCTAAAGTTATTATGGTTAAGCTCCAATCACTGAGAAGGGAGTTTGAGACATTGTCAATGCAATTCAATGAATCTGTTCAAGATTTTCTATCAAGAACAAGAGTAGTTGTCAATCACATGAAGTTTTATGAAGAGAATATCAGTGATGGGACTGTTGTTGTAAAGATCTTGAGAAGTCTCACTCCAAGGTTTGATCATGTGGTTGCAACAATTGAGGAGTCAAAGGATCTATCAGTCCTCACTGTGTATGAACTCATGGGGTCATTGCAGGCACATGAGGATCGATTGAATAGATCATAAGAGAAGAGTAAAGAAAAAGCCTTTACCATGAAAGACTCTACTCAAGATGAAGGGAGAAACAACAACAGCAGCAGAGGAAGAGGACGTGGAGGTTCAAGAGGAAGAGGCAAAGGCAAAGGTTAGGTGGAGCAAAGAAATGTTACACGTACGACAAACAAGGTCATCTTACAAAAGACTGCAGAAGCAGTCAAGCTGAGTTTGTTGAGGAAACAATGGAGCATGGAAATGAAGAACAAGCTGTATGGTTTATAGATAATGGTTGCTCTAACCACATGACAAGGGTGAAGGAGATGTTTAGAGAGCTTGATAAAACTTCAAGAAGGGTGATTCGTTTAGGAAACAACAAACAAATCCAAGTAGAGGGAAAGGGTATAGTTGAGGTAAAATCAATTTCTAGGAAAATAAAACTCATTTCTAATGTTCTATATGCTCCAGAGTTGGCCCATAATCTCTTGAGTGTGGGACAACTTTTACTTAGTGGTTTTACTATTTTATTTGATGAAGCATGCTGCACTATTACTGAGAAAGCAACAATTCATGTTTTGGCCAAAGTAAATATTGTTGAAAACCACATGTTTCCCTTAGTTTTCAGCAAATTGGAAAGTCACGCAATGGTCATTATGTCTAAGAATACCTCTCAACTATGGCATCTTCGATATGGTCACCTACACACAGCTGGATTGAGGTTGCTTAATCAAAAGGAGATGGTGAGTGGTCTTCCACAAATAAAAGCTGTTGGGGCAATATCTAAGGGATGCATGTATGGGAAGAAAAGCAAGAGGCCATTTCCTATTGGTCAATCCTAGAGAGCAACTGAGCTGTTAGAGCTTGTACATGCTAATTTGTATGGCCCCATGAGGACTAAGTCACTAGGTGGCAGTAAATATTTTTTACTGTTTATCGATAATTACAGTAGAATGAGTTGGGTGTATTTCCTCAAATTTAAGTCAAAAGCCTTTGAGCAATTTGTCAAGTTCAAGGGTCTTGTGGAAAAGCAGAAGGGTAGCAACCTGAAGACATTACGCACCGACAGAGGAGGAGAGTTCACTTTTGGAGAATTTAATCAATACTGTGAGAAGCATGGAATACACAAAGAGCTGACTGCACCCTACACTCCAGAGGAAAATAGAGTAGCAGAGAGGAAGAATATAACAATTGTTGAAATGGCAAGAAGTATGCTAAAGAGTAAAGGGCTACCTTATAAATTTTGGGCGGAGGCAGTGACTATTGCCATTTTATTGATTAATCTCTCACCAACAAAAATTATTCTTAACAAAACTCCTTACGAGGCCTAGTTAGGTAAAAAGCCTTCAGTTGAGCATCTTAAAATTTTTGGGTGTATTGTTTATGTATTGATTAATGCACATGAAAGACATAAGCTAGAGGAAAAATCAATTAAGTGCATTTTCATTTGTTATTGCTCACAAACTAAGGCTTATAGGGTCTATAATCCAACAACTGGTAAAGTGATTATAAGCAGCAACACAGTGTTCAATGAGGAAGACAGTTGGCAATGGGAAGACAAAGGAAAAGCTCCTACATTTCAGATTGAAGATGGTGAAGAAGTACATAGCAGGGAAACGAGAAGCATGACCACATCAGAATCAAATTCTGTCGTGAGTCCAGATGGCTCGAACTCAGTGGGCAGATCAATTCGCATGTCCTCAACACACCAGGGCAGCAGCTCAAATTCATTTAATAGTGGTGCATGTTCAGCATATGGAGATACAGATAATGACAGTGATAGTGAGACACCACCTAGGAAGTTCAGGTCACTTAGAGAGATCTATGAGTCTTGCACACTTGCTCTCTACGTATCTGAACCCTCCTCATATGAAGAAGCAGTAGAGAGGTCAGAGTGGAGACTAGCAATGGAGGAGGAAATGACAGCAATTGAGAAGAATGAAACCTGGAGTTTGGTTGATCTACCAAAGGATAAGAAAGCCATAGGTTTGAAATGGGTATTCAAAACCAAATATAATCCAGATGGAACTCTTCTTAAGCATAAGGCAAGGCTAGTGGTGAAGGGCTACTCACAAAGGAAAGGGATAGATTTTGAAGAAACTTTTTCTCCTGTGGTAAGGTTTGAAACAATTCGGGTGGTACTATCAATAACAGCATTTCTCAAGCTTTGTGTTTATCAATTTGATGTCAAGTCTGCTTTTCTTAATGGAGAAATAAATGAGGAAGTTTATGTAGCTCAGCCTGATGGGTTTATTAATCAAGAGAGTCCAGATAAGGTCTACAAACTTAAGAAAGCCTTATACGGGCTTAAGCAAGCTCCCAGGGTATGGTACATGAAAATAGATACATATTTTCTGTAATTTGACTTTAAAAGAAGTGAAAATGAGCCAACAATGTACATTAAAAGCTGTGGGGAGTATGATTTTTTATTAGTATGTTTGTATGTTGATGATATGATATATATGGGGTCTAACAGCTCTTTAATTATAGAATTTAAAAGCCAAATTATGCATAAATTTAACATGATAGATATGGGCCAGCTTCACTACTTCTTGGGAATGGAAGTAAGGCAATGTAAGGAGGGGGTCTTCATAGCTCAAAGGAAGTATGCAATGGATCTTCTGAAGAAATTCAGCCTAAACGGGTGCAATGCAGTAGAAACACCCATGAATGTGAATGAGAAACTTCAAGAGGATGATGGGTCCGGAGCTGTTGATGCGTAAAATTCAGAAGTTTAGTTGGAGGTTTAATCTATCTCACGCATACAAGGCCGGATATCATGTTTGCAGTAAGTTTGATATCAAGGTTTATGCACAAACCAACATAACACCATTATGGAGCAGCGAAGAGAGTGTTAAACTATGTCGCAGGAACTCTAGCAATAGGGATTTAGTATTGTCAAACTAAATCTCTGAAACTGGAGGGTTATTATGACAGTGATTGGGCAGGTTCATCAGTTGATAAAAGGAGTATAACAGGGTTTTGCTTTACTTTTGGATCAGGTGTAGTCACATGGAGATCAAAAAAAGCAATCTATGGTTGCCTTATGATCGTGCGAGGCAGAATATGTAGCTGGGGGAGCAGCAGCGTGCGAAGTCATTTGGATGAGAAAGCTCTTACTTGACCTGGGTATGAAGCAAGAGGGGGCAACTGAAACTCACAGTGATAGTAGCTCTGCTATAACTATGACAAAAAACCCCGTCTTTCATGGTCGAGCTAAGCATATAGAAATAAAGCATCATTTTATAAGGGAGCTAGTAGCTAAGAAGGAAATCAGCTTGAAGTTCTGCAGGACAGATGATCAGGTTGCTGACATCTTCACAAAAGCATTGTCATATTCCAGATTTAGTTATCTAAGAAGTAAGCTTGGGATGGGGGAGTTTGAATTAAGAGGGGGTGTTACGAATGTGATTCAAATCACTAACAGCTAGTAGGAAGTGGTCTTGATGATTTTTTTTAGTAAGCTCCTTGATTGTAGGAACTGTCATTAGTGATCCTTATTTAGTGTGATCATGATCCCACGTTATCATGTAGTGTTCTGGTTTTTAGGAGTTTAGTTATTTAAAGTTTAGCTATTTATTAGCTTGTTCCTCTGTTATGCTTTATGTAGTGTGTTTTTGAATCATCAAATAAAAGGATTGCTTTGTTCTTGCATTGTGTTACTTTTCATATCTTCTACTATCTTTAAAGTTTTACTCTAACATCTCTTGGGCTCATCCCAAAAACTTCAGCAACCACCTGTTGCACCCTTGGAACGTGGGTCATCCCTCCAACAAGCAAAACTTCAACCACATCATTTTATAGATATTTCTGTGTCGTTCAAACACTTGCTACATGCGCTTCGTATCCTCTCAATCAAGTGGTTTACCAGAGTCTCAAACTTGGATCTAGTTATACTAAAATATTGATCTGCTCCAAAACCAGCTTTTGTTATAGATGGCCGATAAATCTCTGTCTGTGATTTAGTTGAAAGTTTAATCTGGCACTCTGGGATGCTTTCTGGAGCCTTTGTAGAACAAGCTTATTCCTTGAAAGGTCTACTCCCAAGGTTGTCTTGAATTCACCAACAAAAAAGTCCACTAAAGTACCATCAAAATCATTCCCTCCAAGCAACCTATCTTCCTTTGTTGCTTTAACTTGTCAAATTATAGAGATAGTACTAACAGGAGCGTCTAAAGTATATATTGATTGCAGTTGCCACGCTACACTGGAATTCATCAAATGACTTGTCGATGCAGTGCAGATAAAGATTCAAGTACTAAAATGAAATAAATTGATGTTCGGAAACAAAAGCAATATTTCGAGATCTTTGAGGAGTTAAAAATATTAAGAATGAGACGGATAATTATGAGGATATATAATTATGCATATGCATACATCAAATACACCATTCTTTGCAATTTTTTAAATGGAAACATCAACTTTTTTAGCTCCAAGATCAAAGACCACTGTAAAAGCCTTCCTTTTTCTCCTTGCTGTTTAATCCATAAGATAGTACAGCAGCTATTGATTCATCGATAAATCCTACGATTTCTAGACCAAAAAGTCCTCCCTGCTTCTACCGTTGCCTGTCGCTGTGCATCACTAATATAAGTAGGAACTGGGACCACAGCTCGAGATACGCTTTTCTCAAGAATATATCTGCAATTTCTCTGAGATCAGAAAGAACAAGAGCATACATCTCGCTCGGGGAATACTTTTGTCCATCAGCTTCCAGCCATGCATCAGCATTGGGACCTTCAACAATCTTAAATGGTACCATGTTGATCTGTTTCTGTACCTCAGGATGGTGGAATTTTCGTCCTATGATTCGTTTGATTCCAAAAAATGTGTTTGCTGGATTGTTCTTAGCTGCTTTGCTGCCTCTTTGGCTATGGTTCCCACATGCACATCTAATCCATTGATAAAAACCGCTGACGGTGTAAAAGTCTGAATGATGTGGGGATTCTGTTCAGAACTTTTACCAAGCTACAGTGTAATAATTGTATAGTGTAAAGGCATACGCGGGTGCACTCTTAAATTCGCTCCTTAAAGGAATAGTCAGACGCTAATGTTTCAAGAAAAAAGAACAATTGAATGTCAAGTGGCGTGTATTCGATTGCAAAAGACATGAATCTTGGGCGTCATCGAATTTTTCCTCTCCTAAATGAGCTAGCAAGCTGTTATTTCCAATTTTGATTATGATTAATTAATTACAATAATATTAAAAATAATATCATAATTATAATAATATTATAATTTTTTTTATTTTTTAATTTTAGCATTATCATCATCATCATCATTATTATTATTATTATTTTTTTTTTTATGTGTGTACATTAATTTACATGAATTGTCATTAGCTTTTATGCATTGAAATGTATTGACAATGGCGGTATGGATATTTTTTTTCTATCCTTTATGGCCATTATGCATTGAAATGCATTAATAATAATAATAATGAAAAAAAAAAAAAAGAATGGCCATTTCTGCATGGCGGTGTTTATGCATGGCCATTTTTTCGGCCAAAATGACTAGCCAATGCTAGTGGCGTTATGGCCACTGGCATGTACAATAAATATTTTCTCTTCTCTCCATCTCAATTGAAAGTATTATAAATTAAAAAATAATTATTTCAAAATTCACTATAAAAAAAAATTTAAATCATCATAAAATGAGAAATATTTTATTTTTTACGATAAATAGCCCCTTTTCCTTACCCAAAAAATGCATCGAAATTGAATAAGTAAAATGGTCATGGTACATTTGTGGTCTCATGCCCCACTTGGTAATAAGCTAACGTTACTAAGCTTGGCATCCATTGTCCATATACACTTGGATGGTCATCAAAATAACATTGGGGGATTCCATAATTCTTCACAATTGTAGAGTTCCGATCAAAATATTTAAGAAATTTATCAAGAAAATGAAGCAATAAAAAAGTTAAGCCTGTTAAGGATGTAATATCAGTTTGTTATTATTCTTGTTATTAATATCTATCACATATACGGTTGTAACAACCAGCCCTTCTTTACTTATCTTTTAGTAGAACAACTTACTATATATTGTATCATGCACGCCATTGTTAATATATAGGAAAAACACATTACAAAGCATTATTCTCTTCATTGTATCAGAGCTCAATGGCTTAAAATACCCAACTTATTCCTGTTGTTTCAAACTCTCTTCCATCCTCTTCCTTTTCAACTCACACCTTCTTTATTAAATTAAACAACAGACATTACTTGACATGGAAAGCATAATTCATTCTTTTGTTAAACTATCAAAAACTAATGGGTTTTGTTGATGGCACCCAACCTCCTCCTCCACAAGCTATTCTTAATACAGACACCCCTCCAATTGAAATCCCAAATCCCGATTATGCTTCTTGGTTTCAGTGGGATCAAATGCTTCTCATTTGGATTCTTTCCTCTCTTACTGAAGAAGTCTTCCCTTATGTTATTAACCTTCCATCCTCTCAAGTTATTTGGTCAGCTCTTGCCAACTTTTTTGGCTCCATCTATCAAAACAAGCAACTTTAGTTAAACATTGAATTGCAAGAATTAAAGAAGAATGACATGACTATTTCGCAATACCTTTAACGGGCAAAATCTCTCTCAGATGAATTATCTTCTGCTAGTCATACCATGACTCTTGCTGAATTTAATACGATTATTTATTGTAATATTAGAGTTGAATACCATAGCATTATCTTAGCTCTCAATTTTAGACCTGAACTAGTTTCCTTTAATGAGCTACATAGCTACCTTCTTGCCCATGAGATTCTTCTCAAAAGCACTTATGAACCTCCCTTTGCCAAACTCTCCTATCATCCTGAAATGACCACTTCTTTACAATCATCTACACTACCCTTGTTGCCAAATCCCCATCCTACACAAACCCGTCCTTCATGGCAAAATAAAAAGTGACGTTAGAATAATTCTCGTACTTGTCAAATATGTGGTTTGTATAACCACACTATAGACCGATGTCGAAGATATACTTCTTTATTGCAACATCGGCTTTCTTGTCCACAGGCAAATTTTGCTTACTCAGGTTCGCCCAATCATGGCTACACCCCATACCCACCATAGGTAGTTGATACTGGAGCCAATGCACATATCACTCCAGACATCTCAAATCTACAAGTTTCACAACCTTACACTGGTAATGATCAATTGCTTATAGGTAATGGCCAAGGTTTGTCTATTAAAGCCAGGGGAACTTCATCTATCTCTACTCCTCAAACCTTATCTATTAAAAATGTCTTACATGTTCCTCATATTTCTAAACCCTTGCTTTCTGTCTCAAAATTTAGTACTGATAATTCTTGTTATTTTGAATTTTGGCCTACTTTTTTTTGTTATAAAGGATCAGAAGACAATGACTCCACTCCTGCACGGCATGAATAAGAATGGGTTGTACATCCTACCTTTCATACCAAAGGCTCACGCTTTTCTCTCTGAATCAATCCCTTTTATTGTTTGGCACTCTCGGCTTGGTCATCCTCACACACGAACTCTCTCCAAAATTCTCACAGAAAATGCTCTTTCGTCCTCTTCCAAGAATAATTTTAGCAAATGTTCTTCATGCATGTTAGGAAAATTAGCAAGATTTCCTCTAACTTTGATGTTTGGGGACCTTCCCCCATTTTATTCAATTTAGGTTTTCATTATTTTGTTTTATTTATTGATGATTACACTCATTACACCTGGGTGTATTTTTTGCGTAATAAAAGTGATGTCTATCAAATTTTTCTTAATTTTCAAGCTTTTGTTCATACTCAATTCTCTGCTAAAATAAAAAGCTTTTCACTCAGATTGGGGGGGTGAGTATCAAAAATTAAATAAATATTTTCAAACCCAAGGGATTGTTCATAGAATTGCTTATCCTTACACTAATGAGCAAAATGGAACATTTAAAAGAAAAATTTAACATTTAGTCGACACAGTCTTAACCTTACTTGCTCATAATTATGTTCCCTTTCGGTACTACCCATATTCTTTTGACACTGCCATTTCCTTAATAAATAATATGCCTACCGATGTTCTCAATGGTCATTCCCCTTATTTTTCTTTATATGGTAAGCATTTTAATTTTAATTCTTTAAGGACTTTCAGCTGTAGCATTTTTCCCCTACTAAGGCCCTATAATAAATATAAGTTTCACTTTCGAACTACACCATGTGTCTACTTAGGGCCTGCCACCTCACACTTTGGCCATCGGTGTCTTGACCCATCCACCACTAAAATTTATATTGCATGACATGTGCAATTCCATAAGTCTCATTTTCCTTTTCAACATGTTTCCACCATCCCGACACCATCATTTCCTAGAGACTTTGCGCCATGGTTGGAATTGCATGTCATGGACCATTCTACTTCACGTCACTTAGGTACGGGTCCACCTTCTTTTCCTTTAAATTAGTCTTATCCTAATCATATTTCAGGTACACATCCCTTGTTACCTTCTTTAAACAATGCAGCCCCTACCATGTTATCATATCATCATTCCTTACCCAAACACACCAATTCCAATCCCACTCATATTCTTTCTTCCCAATCCATACCATCACGTCATTATGATCCGTCTCCCTTATCCTATACTATCTATACAAAGTCCTCACCTTCCCAATTATCATCCCAATTTAACAATCCCACCTCACCTCACCTACTCCCTTCCCGATCCATATCTGATCATGAAACTACCTCATATTCACCTCGCTACCACAGTACACCCCCATCATTATCAACTCTATCTCGTAACCCATCAGAACCTGAACTTTCCTCACCACATAACCTCATTGCCTTACAACCTTTAAACCCACCTTCTCCTAAAAACTATTCCACATCATTACCAGGTCTTAATCTCATTGTAAACCTCACCTCTTATCCTTCTTTCAATCCCCATAAAATCCAATAACCCCATACCGTGCCTTCTCCTACCATCACTCCACTACGCATCCATCTTATAGTCCTTTGGCCTACTACCATATAACACCGTGAAGCTCACCTTTCCACCTCTTTTTCACATACTCTTCCTCTATCTGCACCCCATATAATTGCACAAGCAATGAAACATGCAAAATGGCAAACCGTAATGACTGATGAATACCAAGCTCTCATGCGCAACAACACTTAGAGTCTTGTACTCTGACCTCCACATGCCAATATTGTTAGGACTAAATGGGTTTTTTGAGTAAAATAAAATTCAGATGGTTTAGTATCTCGATACAAAGCCAGCCTTGTTGCTAAGGGCTATAATCAATAATTAGGTGTTAACTATGCTGATACTTTTAGTCATGTTGTTAAAGCTACCACCATCCATACTACCATTGCCCTTACAACTATGTTCAATTGGCAAAGGCTCCAACTTGACATCTCTAATGCCTTTTGTAGACACCCAATTTCAGGATGACATGTTATAGATGCAGCAAAGGACTTCAATAATGAAAATGTCTTCGATGCTTAATCTTTAAAAAATTCTAAGGGCTTTTAAAGGAAGAATTTAATGTTTTCAGGGACTAAATCACAAAGTTCTTTTTAGAACCTAATTGTAAAATTTACATTTTTTTAGGGGCCTTTTTGTAATTAAATGTTAAAAAAAAAATTTTGCGCATCGAAATTCCATAATTCCGATCGGAATTACATAATTTCGATCAAAATTATGTAATTTAGATCGAAATTATGTAATTCCGATCGGAAATGTATAATTCCGATCGGAATTGTATAATTCCAATCGGAATTGCACAATCCCAGTCGGAATTAAACTCTTTCCTATTTCTAATTATTCCAATTTTAGTTGGTTTAAATTTCCTAATTAATTCAATCCTAAATTGGTTTAAACTTCCTAATTAATTTAATCATATTTGGTTCAAAATTTCTAAATACATTTTAAGAATGAGAATCACATTAGGATTAGAGTTAGGCTTCCTAGTTACACTATAAAAGGGGGGCTAGAAAAGGAGGACAAAAGAAGGAGGGAGAGCACAAAAAAGGGGAGAGAAAGGCGTAGAAAAGAGAAGAGGAGAGAAAGAAAATTGTGTTTTTATTTTTCTTTTATTTACTTTTAATCAAAAATTCTTTTGATTCATCAATTAATTCAAAGACTCGTGAACAATTTTTGAAGAAAATATTCGAAGACTTATCAAGAATGGTGAATCATAAATCTGAGGAGCACCCTAATCATCCATAAGCATATCATATTCTTCTTCTTCTTTTATTTATTTATTTATTTTATTATTATTCTATTTATTTTATTATAATTTATTCATTACTTATTATTTTGTTTTTTTGGTGATTGTGGAGGAAAACACACATGGTGATCAAATGAGATGAATTTCATTGAAAATCCACAGAAGACTATGGATAAAACCCCGTAGAGACTTAGTTTTTAGGGTTTTATTTTTTATTTTTATTGTCATTATTTTTCTTTTATTCTTTATTTTTATTTTTTTATTAATTATTTTATGAATTAATGTAATAGCCCCAATAGTGGGAATAGTAATAAAATTATGTGTGTAGTTGCATGATTTTTTATTAAATTGGTTAGTAAAATTAGGTTTCAATTTGGTAATCATTTAAAATCAATGGAGGAAGTAGATTAATTTAGGTTGCATGTTAATAAAAATTAGGATTTTAGTAAGGATTAATATAATTATTTGTTTGATCTTATTTAATTGTTTTTTTTATGTTTTTTTATTTGTTTTTGAGCTTATTTATTAGTTTTGTGTATTTTGGGCCTTAAGCCTATTTGAGTTTTATTCATTATTTTTGTGTGTTTTGGGCCTTAAGCCCACTTTAGGTCTTAATCTATTTATTTAAGTTTAGGTAATTCTTTTAGCCCATATCATTTAATAATTAATTAGATTTAATTAATTAAAATATATTTTTAGGTCCATAATTAATTAGATTTTAGGTTAGAAATGTCCTTAGATCCATTTAGTTAATTAGACATAGGCCCACTTAATTTAATTTAATTAATTTAGACTTAGCTCACTTAATTTAAGCCTTTTTCATAATTTGTAGATTTAAGATCATTATTCAATTAAAACCTGTAGAATTAAGCTCATTAATTTAAATACCTTCATAACATGTAGAATTAGGCCCATTTTTAGAATTAAACTTAGTAGACTTAGGTTCATTTAATTAAAATAAAAAGAAATTAGGTCTTTAGGTTCACTTATAAATTAAAACATGTAGACTTTAGCTCATTTATTTAAAATCCATGTATATTAGACTAACTTAGGGATTATGTGATTTATTGAATGCATTATTTACTTGTATATTTCATGACTAGTTTGCCTTGGAGTTTATTGTTTTGGGTTTATATGAAATTGCATGTAAATAGAGGATAAAATAGTAATTCATAAAGTAATTCTAAATGAACACAAGACTGAAAGAAGTTGGTATTTCGTATCTAGAATCTCCTGGTTATGGTGCTAGCTTTCTTTTAGGGAATCGAGTACCACCTTTCGATTTTGTCCCAATTATTACCCTGGGTGGCGACTCCTCATCTCCACACCATGTCTTTGTGACAATGGTTAGTGTGTTCTCTAGAGCCCTGAGCTCAAACAGTGACGCGGTTGCTAAAATCTTGGACGCGCGCTAAACCTCGTCATCTACACCTTTCTTCATGGCATTCTTCAAGAGTAAGTTTATATGGATCAACCAAAGGGGCTCATTGACAAAAATTGACCTGATCATGTGTGCCTTCTTCACCGCTCTCTTTATGGCCTTAAACAGGAACCTCACCAATGGTTTCATAGGTTGAGCACCTTCTTACATCATTTTAGCTTTCAATCATCCAAGGCTGATGCCTCCTTATTTATATTGCATCGTGGTGCTTCCTCTCTCTTTGTGCTCATCTACATAGATGACATTATTATCATTATCAACTCCAAATCCGTGCTTCAAGTTTTTGTTCAACGCCTCAAATGTGAGTTTCCAATTTGAGACATTGGTCCTCTCTCATATTTTTTGGCTATTAAAGTCACCAACTCTTCAAAGGTACCACTCTATCCCAAATAAAATATATACATGATTTACTTTATCAATATTCTATGCTCAATGTTAATGATTGTACTACACCCACTACACCACCTCTTTCTAAAGATATAGGCACTTCCTTGAGTGATGATGACATAGTCAAATATCAACAAGTAGTTGGAGCTCTTTAATATGCTACATTTACAAGGCCAGACATAGCATTTGCTGTAAACGAGCAATGTCAATTCATGCACCATCCCATAACTGTTCATTGGCAGGCCATTAAATGACTGCTTCAGTACCTAAAGCATACACTACACTACTCACTCTTTTTCTCTGCTGACTCCACACCCTATTTACAATGCTTTACGGATAATGATTAGGGAGGTTGCTCGGATGATCGTTGGTCTACAAATGGTTATGCTATCTACCTAGGTGCCGCTTTAATTTCATGGATGGCTAAGAAGTAGCCCACAATAGCAAGGTCTTCTATAGAGAGTGAATATAAAGCAATTGCTAACTCTACCTCTGAAATTTTATGGTTACAATCACTGCTTTTGGAACTTGGTATTCGATTTACCCACAAGCCTATCTTATGGTGTAATAACGTTGGTGCCATCTATCTTACTTCAAATCCAGTATTCCATGCTTGGACAAAGCATATCAAATTAGACTATCATTTTATTAGGGAACAAGTAGCTAATGGCAATATTCAAGTGCAATTCATATATAGTGCTAATCAAATTGGTGACATCTTCACCAAGCCAATGGGTACTCATCAATTCCTTCACCATCAAGATTCTCTTCAACTCCTATCCTCTACTCCAATGGCTTGAGGGGGGTTTTTAAGGATCTAATATCATTTTGTTATTATTCTTGTTATTAATACCTATCACATATACGGTTATAACAACCAACCCTTCTTTTAGTTATCTTTTGGTGTAACAACTTACTATATATTGTATCATGTACACCATTATTAATATATAGGAAAAACACATTACAAAGCATTATTCTCTTCAAAGCCAACATAATATTTTACCTTTTCTTTTATAAGTGTCACATATAAATTGGTAGCCTCAAGAATATGATCAGAAGGATCAAATAATTGGAAATACCCTAAATAGTATCATAAAAAATAACACAAACCTTAAGAAATATGGAGTAATCATGAGATCTCAAAAACTGAAAAACATTACGATACCTACTAAATGGTCTAGCCATAGATGTTCATTTTCTAAATAAAGGGGATATGGCTAGTCATGTCTTTGCTTTATTAGTGAAATGCAAGGGAGTTTATGCACCAATGCAATTATCAAATTCAATATGTGTTTCGAGCTTATTCACGAGTTTTACGAGCTGAGTTTTATCTTGTTTAAGTTATCTCATTTATTAAACGAGCTTCAACATATGAGTTCGAATGAGTTTTTATTGAGTCAAAAGCAGTTTGGCTCGTTTAAAACCCTAATTATAGGTGATCAATATTATCTCTCAAATTTTATATATTTAGGAATTAAAATGAAGTAAAATAAGGATGCTATAGTGGTATATCATTAAATTAAATTAAATTCTTGATTGTATGGGATCAGGTAAGTAGAGTAGTAATGCTAATTTTCCTCAACAAAACATCTTCATGACATTAGTTCAACAAAACCTCAAGCTTATCAGCATATCTTCATGATATTAGTTCAAAAAAACTCAAGTTCATATAGTAGGTTTTGAGTTCAACCATTATGTTAATTGATTCAAGTGACATGTAGATTTACTATGGCATTAATAAAAATTGAATTAAAAAAAAATATGGTAATATATATCTGAAATAAAAATACATATAGATAAAAGAAAAATTATGCTATCATTTCAAAATAAGGTGCAGTTATATTATATAAGTTTACCATTACTCTACATCATTATTATAAGAGGAAACGATGAAAGGTAATGATTTTCTAAAATATTTAACAAAATTTTTTGTTGTGGAATTCAGGTTAATTTTCACCAATAATAACAAATTTACCTTATGATCTATTGCTGATATGACTAGAGTGTAAACGATTGTACTAAAAAATCACCTCATGGTAGATTCCCAAGAAAGTATAGTGGGACACAATGGTCCATTTAAATACCAACCTCATAAACATAATTTTACCAAGACAAGTAATTTAATAGCATAATAATTGACAATAACTATACCCGACAATAACTATTAAATAGACATAAAAGAAAACACCAAAATTTAATAAGGTTCGGTCAATTATGACTACGTTCTTGAACACTATCAAAATAATATTTCACTAACTTAAGAAATATTTACAAAAGAGAGAGAAATGATACAATTACCCAAATATAGGAGAGGAGGAAATTTTTGGGATGGAAGGGATAATTAACAAAAGAAGGGGAGAGGAGTTCTTTTATAACCATAGAACTCCTCCCATATTTTCTAAAATCCTGATGTGGGATTTTGACAAACCAATAAATCTCCACCTTGGTAAAATCCCATAAAATTCTCTCACAAATCCAATCTTCAGTAATGTCCATAAATTCTAACTTTTCAATTGTTAACAATATTGACCAAGTCTAAACAATATTTAAATTTGACTGTAGTTAACACTTTTATCATCATATCAACAGGATTCTCAGTGGTCTGAATCTTTTGGATTATAACTCCACATTCTTTTAGAATCTCTTATACAAAGTGATATCGAACATCAATATGCTTCATCCTTTCATGATAAGCCTAGTTCTTTATTAAATGAATAACACTCTAATAATCATAATGCACTTTTATGTGCTTCTACTTCATTCCCAGTTCACCAAGCAACCTTTAAAGCCAAATTGACTCCTTCACAACCTCTGTAATTGTCATGTACTCTGGCATTATAGTAGATAAAGCAACTATTGACTGTAAGGTGGACTTCCAACTGACTGGTGCCTTTATAAGCATAAACACATAACCAATAGTTAATCAACGCTTATTCAAATCACCAGCATAGTCAGAATTATAATAACCAACTACACACTAACCATTTTTTCGGTCCTACTCAAATACCAAACCAACATCTACAGTGTTTAGAATATACCATAAAATCCATTTACAGCTTGCAAACGCTCTTTTCCAGGAATATGCATGTACTTGCTCACAACCCCAACTGCCTATGAAATATCGAGCATCATATACACCATTGCATACATCAAGCTACCAACAACACTTGCATACGGTACCTTTGACATGTATTCCCATTCTGTATCATTCTTTAGTGACATTGATGCACTAAGCTTGAAATGATGAGCACATGATGTACTAACTGTTTTTAGTTTCTCATTCATGCCAAAACATTTTAGTACCTTCCTCATATATTCTTTCTGAGATAAACAAAGCCTCCCCAATTTTGTATCTTTGGATATTTCCATATCGAGAATCTTTTTTACTTCACCAAGATCCTTCAACTCAAACTCCTTATTCAATTGAGTCTTTAATTTCTTAATTTCTGTCTGACTCTTGGAAGCTATCATCATAAGAAAGATGATATATAAAGGATTCATCTTGTAGCTTGCGCAAATACACATAATGATCTTCTTTGCTTCTCGTGTACTTTCACCTTATCATAAACTTGTCAAATTGCTTGTACCACTACCTCAGAGATTGCTTTAATCCATACAATGATTTTTGTAATTTGTAAACCTTCTTTTCTTTTCTAATAACTTTGAATCCATCTGGCTGAGTTATGTAGATTTCCTTATGCAAGTCCCTATGTAAAAATACAGTTTTTATATCCATTTAAACTAATTCCAAATTTAACTATGTTACTAAAGCCAATAAAATTATGATGGAGGAATGCTTTACAACTAAAGAAAATACTTCATTATAGTCAACTCCCTCTGTCTGAGTATAGCCTTTAGCCACCAATCTTACTTTATAGTGAACCTTATCTTTATTAGGAAATCCCTCTTTTTTTGCATATACCCAATTGCCTTCTTTCCCTTCGCAAGACTAGCTAGTTTCCATATCTGATTCTTTTAAAGGGACTGCATTTCTTCATTCATGACGATCCTCCACTTATCCTATTTTAAACTTTGGACTACTTCATTATACGTGGCAGAATGTCATCAATTGCAATTAGTGATGCAAAAGCGACCATATTAGTATATCGAGTAGGTTATCAAAGAGTCCTTTTTCCCTTCCTTAATGCAATTTATTCATATTGTTGTGGAGGTTTTTTGGTCTGAACTTCTTTTTCATTTGACTCTTCTTCTATTATAGGAGAGTCATCATTATTTTTTTGGTTGGTTAGGACAATTCTTTTACCATTAAACTTTACCTATTTGGGAGTACTATCTTTCTGCTCATATTTTCAAAAGTCACCTTTCTCAACATGATAGATTCATTAAAGGTAACATCCCTATCAAAGATTAATTTCTTTGTCTTTAGACACCAAAGACAATAGCCTTTCACACTATATGTGATCCCCATAAAGATCATCTTCTTTGCTCTTAAATCCAACTTTGACTTATTAACATGGTAATATGCAATGGAACCAAACACATGTAAAGAATGATAAGTTGTAGCAAGTTTTCCAAACCATTTCTCCAATGGTGTTTTAACAACAATAGCAATCGATAGTAAGTGATTGACAAGGTGACAAGTATATATTACAGCCTCAGCCTAAAATTCTTTATCCAATTTAACATTGGACAACATACACTAAACCTTCTCCAGCAATGTCTGGTTTATTCACTCTGCCACCCTATTAGTTATGGTGTATATATGATGGTGAAGTGTCTGACAATACCTTCATTTTCATAGACTTTCAAAAATGGATCATTTTTTAACTCTCCACCATTATCTATACAGAGACATTTGACTTTTCTACCTATTAGATTCTCCACCATCTTTTTCTATTTAAGAAAAATTCCCAATACCTCATCCTTTGTCTTCATAGTATACACCCAAAATCTTCAAAAAAAATTATCAACAAAGGTGACATAATAGTGTTTTCCTCCTAATGAAGCTGTTTTGGAAGGCCCCCACACATCTGAATGAACATAATCTAAAATACCCTTAACATTATGGATTGCTATTCCAAATTTCACCCTTGTCTTCTTCCCTTTGATGTAATGCTCATAAAAATCCAATTTGCAAGTCCGTGCTCCTTTCAATAATCCTTTATCTATCAATAATTTTAAGGATTTTTCTCCAATATGCCCCAAATGCATATGCCATAACTTGGTTGCTTCTAACTCTTAATCATTAGTAAAAGTTGCCACTGATGTTGTCCCAACAATTTTACTACCCATAAAGTAATACACATTATTTCTTTTTTAAACTCCCTTCATTATCACAAGTGCACCGGAGATGATTCTCATTATCTCATCTTTTGCCCTTACTTTGAAATCTTTTGACTCTAAGGTTCCCACAGAGATGAGATTCTTCATCAAATTCGGCACATAACCTATTAAGGTTCTGGTTGATCCATCTTGATTTCTCAAGCACATTGAACCAATCCTTTGTATGATAAGAGGGACATTATTTACTGTGTATATAATTCCACCATTTAATTCTTTAAAATCAAATAACCATTCTCGATAAAGAGTCATATGTTGGCTACAAGTTAAATCTAGCAACCATGAATTGAAACATTTGGTTGATGGTGTAATAGTAATTGAGAGGTTTGAATCTGCATCATCACACTCAACTACATTTGAGATAACCTTTTCAATTGTAGGTTTACCTTTATTTTTTAGCTTGGGATAATCTTTCTTCCAGTGCCCTTTTTCTCAATAAAAGACATATTATTCTTTGCTCAATTAGGACTTTGACTTTGATCTCCCTTTCCTTTCTTTATTCTGACTTTGTGAACGATCTTTAACAACTAGAGCTTTTACTTCTACACTTGTGTTTTTATGCTTTTCTTTTTTTCTTAATTCATAACTATACAAGACAGTAGTTACTTCACTGAGAGACACAACAACCTTCCCATAAAGTATAGTAGTTCAAGATACTCAAACTCATCAAGAAGTGATCCCAACAACATTAGAGGCAAATCTTCATCTTTAAAAGTCTCATCTATATTTACCAAATCAGTCACCAACTGATTAAATCTAGTAACATGATCATTCATTGTGGTGCCTGGAACATAATTGAAGCGAAATCATCTTTTTTCCATACAAAACTTGTTCTGACTACTTTTCTTTAAGAATTTCTCCTTCAGTGCCTTCCATAATTTACTTACAGAAGTTTCTTTAGAAAATTAATACTTCTGCTCTTTAGAAAGACATGATCGAATGGTACCACAGGTCAATCTATTGATCATCTTCCATTCTTTCTCCTCAACACTATCTAGTTTCTGTTTTTCAATGGCAATGTCTAGACCTTGCTAAAAGAGGACATCTAAAATCTCACTTCGCCACATGCCAAAATGACTGGTGCTGTCAAAAATCTCCACTACAAATCTAGCATTTGTCATAGCATTTCTTACCAAAATTGAAGATGATAAAGTTGTCGACGTTGATATGGATAATTTTGTGTTGTCTACCATTTCTATTGTAAACACTATTTAATAACCGTCGATGCAAAATGCCAACTAGCCCAAGGGAATTTTTTCTAATATGAAAGATCAGTCTAAGCTACAACCACAAAGCATACTTAAACAAACCAAGAACTATGATACCAAGTGTTGTGGAATTCGAGTTAATTTCCACCAATAATAATAATTTCACCTTGAGAACTATTGCTCAGATGACTAGCATGTAAATGATTGTACTAAAAAATCATCTCAAGGTAGATTCTCAGGAAAGTGTGGTGGGACACAATATTCCACTTAAATACTAACCTCCTAGACATAATTTTACTAAGATAAGTAATTTAATAGCATAATAATTCATGAAAACTATAGCTGACAATAACTATTAAATAGACATAAAAGAGAATATCAAAATTTAATGAGATTCGACCAATTATGCCTACATCCTCGAATACTACCAAAATAATATTTCACTAGCTTGAGGAAATAGTTACAAAAGAGAAAGAAAGAATATAATTGTCTAAATATAGGAGAGAAGACAATTTTTAGGATGGAAGGGATAATTAATAAAAAGGGGGAGGAGTTCTTTATAACCAAAGAACTCCTCCCATTTTTTCTAAAATCCCGATGTGGGATTTTGATCAACTAACAGTTTTAATATCTACTATAACCTCTGCTGGGATCTTGTTCTTCATGGTCAATTATGTCAGCACCATTTCTCAACTTGATCAAACTGGGCACACAAACATTGGTAGCCTCATCAAGCATGTGATCAAAAGGATCAAATAATTGGAAATACCCTGAACTGTATCGTCAAAATAGCATAAACCTCAAGAACCATAGAGTAATAATGAGATCTTTAAAAAATTAAAAACAATACAGTACCTGCTGAATGGTCTTGCATATAGATGTTCATTTACTAAACAAAGGGGATATCGCCAGTTGTGTCTTTGCTTTATTAGTGAGATGCAAAGGAATTTATGCACCAATGCAATGATTAAATTTAATATGCATTTCGAGCTTATTTGCGAGTTTTATAAGCCGAGCTTTGTCTTGTTTGAGCTTGACTCGTTTATTAAATGAGCTTTAATATATAAGTTCGAATGAGTTTTTATCGAGTCAAAAGTAACTTGGCTGGTTTAAAACCCTAATTACAGGTGATCAACATTATCTCTCAAATTTTATATATTTAAGAATTGAAATGAAGTAAAATAAGGATGCTATGGTGGTATATCATTCAATTCAATTAAATTCTTGATTGTATGGGATAAGGTAAGTAGAGTCATAATGCTAATTTTCCTCAGCAAAGCATCTTCATGACATTAGTTCAACAAAACCTCAAGTTCATCAGCACATCTTCATGATGTTAGTTCAGAAAAACTCAAGTTCATACGGTAGGTTTTGAGTTCAACAATTATGATAATTGATTTAAGTGGCAAGTAGATTTACTATGGCATTAATAAAAATTGAACCAAAAAAAAAAACAATATGGTGATATATATCTGAAATAAAAATAGATATAAATAAAAGAAAAAGTATGCTATCATTTCAAAATGAGGTGCAGTCATATTATGTAAATTTACCATTACTCTACATCATTATTGTAAGAGAAAACGATGAAAGGTAATGATTTTCTGAAATCTTCAATAGCAGTTTCAATATCTGCTGCAACCTCAGCTGGGATCTTGTTCTTCATGGTTAATTATGTCAGCACCATTTCTCAACTCGATCAAACTGGGCACACATACATTGGTAGCCTCATCAAGCATGTGATCAGAAGGATCAAATAATTGGAAATACCCTGAACTGTATCATCAAAAACAACACAAACCTCAGGAACTGTGGAGTAATTATAAGATCTCAAAAAAAATGAAAAACAGTACAATACCTACTGAATGGTCTGGCCATAGATGTTCATTTGCTAAACAAATGGGATATGGACAGTCGTGTCTTTACTTGATCAGTGAAATTCAAGGTAATTTATGCAATGATCAAATTCATATGGATTTCACTTTACTAATGCTATATATATATATATATATATATATATATATATATATATATATATTGTGTAGTTTATGATAAATCTCTTTTTTTTAACTTAGTAATTAATACATAAGAATTGGAGAATAGGAATATGGATACTAGAAACTGAGTCTCCCGTTACACCTCTTGTAGGCTTGGCCACTTGCCCAAATCGTCACTATCAATATGTTCTCGTTCATGTAAGCAACTTTTCTTACACTTAATATGAATTTTGTAAAAAAGTTATCAAACTAATATAATCTACTAATTAAAATTTTGTTATTATATCATTAACCAAACGAACACATCATTATATAACAAGTAAGCAAATAATGAATGAGAGTAAGGAGAATGGGAGATGTAAAAGTACAAATATGCGAGCATCCGAAGGAAGGCGAAGGAGAAAAGAAGTGGTCACCATCAATAATCGGTACAGTAGACATAGGTGAGGGGTTTTTAAACGAGTAAAATGACAGTTTTGTTCTTTTCAGTTTGCACAGTTGTGTGTTTGACTAGGAGAGTAAAGCAGGAAAACTACTGAGAAATTTTTTTTAATATATATATATTAAAAGGATAAGCACAATACACTCTTACAGACATTTGGTAATAAATTATTTCATCCTTCTTTTTTAGATACAATTTAATGAAAATGTGTCTATTCATAAAAATTTTTATTTTATTATCTTTTAAAACCAATTTTTTTTATTTCCTCCATCTTTTCCCCAGACAACTTAATGAAAATGTGATTATTCATAAAAAAAATATATTTTAAAACCAATTTATTCTTATTTCATCCATTGTTTGCATAGGCAACTTAATTAAAAAGTGCCTATTCATAAAAAAAATCTTTCTTTTATTATCCTTTTAAGCCAATTTTTTCTCTCCAAAAATTTTTACACTCATACTCTCTACAATTTTTTCTGTCCTTCCATTTTAGCAAATTCATGTAAATTTCGTACTCTAATAATTCAAATATTTCTCTAATACATTTATATACTTGGCCTTTCTTAAGAAAAAGTAATATAATAAATTGTAATAACATATATGTCATTTCTTCTTTTTTTTTTTTTTTTTTGTAAATTTAGATTGTTTAACTTGCTCTACACATATATCAAGGAATTATGAACAAAAATTTATAGAATAAGATCAATTCAAATAATTTAGGAGAAAATATAATACTGCCTTCTTCTTCTTCATATTATCAACAACACATGTGAATGAAGAAATTAGCAAGATATCCACATATTATTTTCATCATTTTATATGCAATTTAAAATGGTTGAAAATTAATAATAACAGTAGATTAGATATCACTGAGGCACATGCATATATTTTTTTAGTCTAGTGGTTTTAAAGAAAACAATTTCAAAGAAAAGAAGATTATGTCTTAAAGATTTTTGAAAATTTTCTTTTATGTAATATAATAACCCAATACTACATGTATTACAATTATTCTTTAAAAAAAAATGTGCATGGGCTATCGACTAGTATAAATTAAAAGGAGAAGCACATTTTCTCCTTACATCACATTATGAGACATGGCAGTTTATTATATTATATTGCTTCAATAGTTTTTTTGTCCCAATTAAACACTTCTCATACTGTTTCTCTCATAAAGCAACGTTTAATTACAAAAAAATCGGTTATGATATACACTAACACAAAATAAAAACCCTACAAAACTATTCAAAGTCCCTATTCAGTTAAAAAAAATGTCCTTTCAATTAAAAGAATAAAAATAGTGCAATCCCAAAATCATTTTCTTTTCTATTTTATTCTCTTCTTTGTTTACTCTCCCTTCCCTTTTACCAGCCCTCTATCTGTATTCAAAATCTCGAAATGACTAAATATGATTAATTACATTATATTGTTACAATAGTTGTTTCTCTCATAAAGCAACGTTTCATTAAAAAAAAATCAATTATAATACACACTAACACAAAATAAAAACCCTACAAAACAATTCAAAGTACTGTTTCAGTTTAAAAAAAAAATGTCCTTTCAATTAAAAGAAAAAATATAATACAGTCTCAAAGTCATTTTCTTTTCTATTTCATTCTCTTCTTTATTTATTCACCCTTCCCCTTTACCATCCCTCTATCTCTATTCAAAATCTCAAAATAACTAAATATAATTAATTATATTATATTGTTACAACAGTTACTTTTTTTTTCCAATTTCAATTTTAAAAAACAAATTTCAATAAAAAAAAAATTAAAAAAAGTTTCCCATTCATTTTAGGAGTGATTTTTAAAATTTCTTCTAAACAAAAATATATATGTAATTCACTAGATATGTGACTCTTAATTATTTTAGAGTTAATACATATCTATAACTTTAAATTCCTAATTTAAAAAATATTATTAAATATAATTATTAGTTTAGAAAACTAATGGACACCTATTTAATAAACAAGCACATCTTTTTTTTTTTTTTAAAGAACGCTTATTCCCATATTTTTCTCTATTTTTTTCCTCTCCTCCTATCATCATCCACATTTAGATGGCAATTCACAATTTTTTTCCTTCTTTTTTATTATATTTCTCATTTATTTATTTTTTTTGTTTCTATGATCATCCACATTTAGATGACAATAAAATATAAATTTTTCTTTTGTTGCTACTAATTTTGTCCTTTTTTTGTTTCATCAATCATCCACATTCAGACGACAATGAAATAGAGGATTAAGTTGTTGTTAGAGAAATTACGAAAAAAAAAAAAAGGATATTGTTGTGGTTGGTAGACATCAAAATGTCCTAGCTTTTGCATTAATTAAATATCTACCCAATCTATTTTCAATTATCTTTTAGGATTAGTGGAAACCCTAGCCGTTAGGCTGAGAGTCCATCCTTAAAGACTCTCATAGTACCTCCATCAACCAAACGGCACTGTCAGGCCGCCTTGGCCTTCACTTCCGGAATGGACTATCTAAGTCATTCCGCCATGTTTGCTCTGATTAAGTCTGCTCCAAAATAGTTATACGCAATAGTTGTTCAAGCACAACAAGGGGTTTCTCTCCTTTCTAAAGCCAATTCTGCAGTTAACAAGGGTGGATTCATCACCATCAAAATCAATCAATAGGTATATGAAAAACAATTATCTATTTGTCAACATGCTCTTATAGCACGGATCATTCTTTCGAAAAGGAAATTGCCATAAAAGCTTGCGGAATTAAAGAAGAAACTTTCACCTATTTGGGGCCTTTCATCAAACTAAAAATTAATTTCTTTGGGTCGGGTTTGTATCATGTGATATTGACATCCAGTGATAAGAAATCTGCAGTTTAGGACCGATGATTGATTGTTTTAAAACTAGGCATCCTTAGACATCAACATTGGACTCTGAACTTTGATCTTTCTAATCAAAAGTCTTCCAACACTCAACTCTAGGTTTGTTTCTACAAAATTCTATAGGAATACTAGCATCTATAGATTCTCACTTCAACTACTAGTGGAATTGGAATTCCTTTTAAGATTGACAACACTATAATTAAGGGCAAATTTGGTGACTATGCTGGAATTCTAATTAATATTAATCTTTCAAACAAATTACCAAAGAATTTATTAGTTGAGTGAATTAGCAAAAGCTTATTTATTAATGTCATATACAAGAATTTGCCTCCTTTTTTTACAATATTTGCTCTAACATTGGACATAAGCCTCATGATTATAGATTGGGTAGAAAATCATTGCCAAAAAAACCCCAATTATCAAAGCCTGAACCACGTCCAAAGCAGGAGGAAACAAAGAAAATATGGAAATAGAAAGTTGTATCGAAAATCTCAATTACCAATGCCTTCATCTTATTGAAACGTAACTTGCCAATTGACATTGAGCCACCTCAAGATGATCCCACAGAATTTAATGCCAATTAGTCTGCTGAGGATGCTTTTTTGACAGAACAGCCTACATGCTCTGCTATACAATGAGATTCAAATCATTATAAACACATGAATCCTGATGCTCTTGATTTGATTACATCTTCTTATCATGTTGATGCTTCTACTTTGAATGTAACTTCAGATCATGGTTCTAATTTACAGGTTTCAACAGTCAATAACACATAATATAATGATTTGGACAGACATAATAATGCTAGTAGAGTTGTAGAGAATTTTGCTCTAATGGAATGGATTGCCACTTCTCCTCATGATGATGTAGGTCCTTAACCTGTTTTAGCTATCAATGGCCCTCCTTCTATAGACACATTCATTAATGTCGATATTCATGCTAAGTCTGATGCTAATCGTTATATTGTGGCCATAGTTCCATCTGTCAATCAGGATAAAAACTTCTCTAAGACAAGGGTTTTTTGGGCTGATATTATGGATTCTGAAGAATAGTGGACTAAAATGCAACGTAAAAACTCCTAATCCAAACAAAAATATAAGGCTACTCTATCTTAAAAAATTTCCAAGAAATCATTGAAGCTTGAATTATGAAGAGTTTTAAGGCTCGGTGTTTCAGCATCATTCTTGATATTCTACTTTTTTTTTTTTTATGTTTATAGCATAAGAGTCCATTTTTTGTTTGCTTAGCTATGTTGGAGGCTTCTGCCTCTTTTATTTTATTTTATTTCGTTTCTCAGTCTCTGTATTTTTTTTTTCTCTTTATTTTTAATAAATCTTGGACTTCATAATGATTTCTGAATTCTAACCTTTTACTTTAAAAAATCTATTTTCAATTATACCTTTTTTTTTTTTTTCAATTTTGCCCATTTTTCCTTTGTTTTCATTTTTTTTATTTTAAATTTTTTTGGTTTGGATTGGTTATCTTATTATTGGGTTCCTTTTATTTTCATTTTTTTATTTTTTTTTTATTCTCACATTATTTTGTCTTTCTCCTTTTTATTTCCTTTTTTCATTTCCATTTTTTATTTTTCTTTTTTAATTTTTTCTCTTTATTTTTTATTCCTGTTATTTGTTTAATTTTCTTTTTTTGTTTTTTTGTTTTATCATTTTTTATTTTTTTCATATTTCCTGTTATCCTTATTTTCTTTCTTTTTATTTATTTTATTTTTTCTTATTCTCAGTTATCCTTATTTTTTCATTTTTTATTTTTTTCCTTATTTTTTATTTTTATTTTTTTAAGTTTTGGTTTTGGTAAACACACACACACACACATTAGGCTGATATTATTTTATTTATTTTATACATAGAAAATAAACTAAAATATACAAATAAATAAATGAAAAATATTCCAAATTTCATGCATTTGAAAAAAGATGGGCACTTGTATTCAAATTAATTGATTTGAATACAATTATATTTGAAATTTATTATTGTATTCATGAGTTTGAGATACCATTTTTAATTTTTAAATACAATTTTGAGTTTCAAATACTATTTTGAGTTTCAGATATGAATAATATTCAAAAAATATACTATTTTTAATTGTATCATATATAAATAATAATCGGAAAATATATTGTATTTATGAGTTTGAAATACCGTTTTTAATTTTCAGATATTGTTTTAAGTTTCCAAGAACGTTTTAAGTTCCTGATATTGTTTTAAGTTCCGGGTACTATTTTGAGTTTCGAATATGGATAAAATTCAGAAAATATACTATTTTGATTATATCATATACAAATAATATTCAAAAAATATAATTTATTTATGAGTTTGAGATATTATTTTTAATTTTCAGATACTATTTTGAGTTTAAAATACTTATAATATTCAGATAATATACTATTTTGAGTTACAGATACTTATTCTATCATTTACGAATAATATTCAAATAATATATTGTTTTTAAGTATCATTCCTCTTATTTTGTAAGCTTGTTGTGCAACAAAAATTTTAATTAATAATTTTTGTTAATTTTTAACACAATTGGACAATATGGACCCAACTTTTAATCATTTAACACAAAAATACTCCTTTTTCTATTTATTTAGACATTTTAACTTGTAAATCAAAGAACCCTTTATTTGTTCAAAAAAAAAAATTAGACCATTGAGGATATGCAAAATTCTCAAAGAAAGAAAATCTCCAATTAAATTATTAACAAATAAAAAAGTACTAGTTATCTCAACAATTTCATGAATATATATATATATATATATATATATATATATCACATATATAAGAATCATGAAAAAATTGATTCCAACTATGAAACCAAAAAAAGGAAAAAAAAAACAAAGAAAAAAAAGGATTAGGAAAATATTCAACATTCTAAAGTTTCAATTTCCTATATGAAACAAAAATGGAAAAATACTATCAAACAAATCAAATATATATAAAACAACTAATATTCTGAAAATATAAAAATAATATACGAATATATGAATAGTATACTCAATTTTCATGTTGGGTCATATTTGCTAGAATTTAATTCTCTCAACCCCAAAAAGCCATGGCATTTTAAAAAAAAAAGGCCTCCATTCTAAATTGAATCCTAATTACACATGATATATTCTAAGCAAGGTCTAATTATCGCTAAAGAAACCAGTACATTTACATACAGAAATAGAGTGAACAATACAAACACAAGCAACACTGAGAATCTTCATCAATACAAGGGAACCAGCACCTTGCACGCCTTAAGCAAATTGCAAGTGCCTACTTTGGTTTTCAAGCTAAGAGTTTCACAGTGGAGACCCCTGTCAAAAAAATTGTGAGAAATTGATCAAATTTCTCAAGAAATAAAGAAATTAACCAAAAAAAAAAAATCATATGCAATCAAGAAAGAACTAGAGTATCATAAAACATTTGTGAAATCTGCAACAACAAGCTTCATAAAGTGGTGCCTTAATGATGCAAAAACAATGAAGTGGAAACCTACAGATTATGGTCTATTGCAATGCTCAAAAAGGGGCAAAAATATCAGTTTTTTATTTAAATTTCTTCCTAGTTGAATATGAGAATCTATCATGTCATATATCATACCATTTTAGAATAGAAACATAATTAGCAACGTTCCATCGTTGCAAAATCAACTTAGATAGAGAAATATTATTTATTATATGCATCTTTCTTAAGGATAATATTTGTGCTCTTCCCCTACCTACTTGTCACACCCACACCAGTAGCAGATGAGCAGGCGCGACAAGCTAAATGCTGTCTAAAACTTGTGTATATACTTTCATAAATTTAATATAATGGAAGGATATAAATATATGTTATATATATAAAGCTACAAGCTTAAAGCCTAAGACATGTCTTAAGTTCTACTCATAAGTTGCATACTAAGTCCTCTATTCTCAACATTATTCCCATCTCTATAGACATAAATATAATATTTATAAATATCTTGAGTACAAACCCAAAAGACAAAATGAAGGAACTTTAGGCACAACCTATTTTTTGAGCTAAAAACACAAACAAGAGGAAGATGACTCTTCTATACTAGTGTTGTTGTCCTTCTAAAGGATCTGAAAAAAATTAAAAGTGAGGAGTGAGTATAAAAATACTCAGTGAGTTGGTAAAAATACAACAAAACGAGAACAAATGCTATTTTTCTCTTAATAAATTCGTAATACTAATATTATCATGATAATATTAATTGCAAAGCTGCTGAGCATATAGTAAACATATGAAAATAATAATAAACTATGATTCTTTATCATTTACTTTTTTTGAAACATGTAAACTATAATTAACATAATTGCTGAATCAATTGAAAGGACATTCAAGATAAATCATCCTATACACTCATTAAATACATATCCTAAAAACTATGCTAAATTGCTAATACATTGGGCATATGATGATGTTGAGCAACCCAAGTATGTATATTGCTAGTCATATACATGTGCAGAGCTACTCCCCAAGGGCTAACTACTCGGTTGCACGCCCCTAAAGCTATATATACAACCAAAAGCTGTCCAAAAGATAGTTGCTAAGTAATAATGTTGATATAATAAATATATATAATATAATGTTGAGATAAGACGTTAGTCATCATGGTGTAATCTAAGGGATATATACCACTAGTGTATAGATTTTTATAAGCTAAATCATTCTCGTTAAACAAGCTATCACAAAATATACTTTCTGCTATTTATTGTTGTAGTCATGTAAAACAATAAGAATAATATTATATGTTTGTTGAATAATTATTGAAGCTAAGTACAAAATAAATTTGTTGAGATATAATCGCTAAGTTCAAAATAAATATATCGCTATAGTAATTTGCTTTAACCTATCAATGATAAATATAATGCTATTTGTTTCCGATTTTTATTATATAAGCTAAACGAAATATAACATAATAATATTAATGAAGTGACAGTCATGAAATTCATTTGTATAGGTATGTTCATCTAAATATATGTATAATCTAAAATACATGCTATGAATATGAATAATATTTAATATTTCTCAAGAACTATTTATAAGGAAACCTTAATATACTAATAATATGAATTCAATATTATTTATATATGTAAATAACATAGTTTGAAAATCAATGTTATATAGTTATCCACTCACCTGGAGTTGCTAACACAAAAGACTAACCAAATGAACTCAGTCTATATTCTATTGATGTAGCTGGAACTGCTCCTATAGAGACATTTAAAAAGCAATAAAAATAAGATTCTAAGCTTACTAACTAAATTCTAATAAAACACAAGGTAGTTTTACGAACTTATTCTTAGTTTGAAATGCTTTTAAGATGGCACTAAGGCATCGACATAGCATTTAGGTGTTGTCCTAATGTCCTAATGCACAACCTTAATGGCATTTCTATTGTGCCTAATAAAAAAGCAAGAGTCTGGGTGCTGGGCATCGTCTTAGTATTGAGGTGTCGCCCTAATGTACTAAGACGTTGCCTTAATGTACTACAGCATCACCTCATTGTACTGTGGTGCTATCTTAACAATCTACAATCGTTTCTGCAAATTGACAGCACTCAAAATTTATAAAATCTACACCAAAACTCAATCATAATCATAATGGCACCCTATAGACTTGTAGACAACCCTATAACCACATTGTTTGAGCTTATTTTATCAACATGCATAATCATCAAAGAATTTTCATATACGAATAAGTTTTGGTCTTTAATGAGAGTAGAAATTAATAGCTCAAACTTGAAAACAACATCAGTTAGGAGTTTGAACAAGGTATAACTAACTAGAGAGCTCAACAACTTAACTATATGGATACCATTCTAAGGGAACAAAGTTGGTCCTATAGAATTTCAGCTTTTATAAGCATTTGTCTCTGACAAACAAGAAGAGCTAACTCAAGAAAGATTTCAGAATTGATTGCAGAGAAAATAGATGATGATTCTTAGTCAAAGCAAAGCTGAATTCATGCTAGTTACCTCACCTAGCTGATTATGAACTTAGAGAAATTGAAAATGTTATTTGATGATGAATGCGTGCAGCTCCTCTTAGCTTTTCTATCAAAATTCTGCAATCTCTACCATAATACCATGAAGAAATTTTGATTTGGGTAAGTGGATTGTTAAGAGAAAATAATGGCAGAATGAGAAGGGTTTACAAACTTGGGGAAGAGTTGTGATGATGCTTTGGTTTTCAGCTTTGAGAAGAAGCTACTGATTTTTTTGTTTTTTTTTTTTGCTAGCAGCTTGTATGGCTGCCACCCTCCCTTCTTCTTCCTCATTCTAACAGCTGTCCCTCCTAAATGCCACATACCACTCTTTAATCTTATTATTATTATTATTATTGAGCAGGGATATCACACCGCCACTTTGGCTGATACTAATCAAACTTACAATTATATGAAATGCAAAAAGCTTCAAAGCTGAAAAAAAGTACCCATTCATGCTTTGAGGTGTTCTGTCGGCGCAGAGGTTACTGCAGGAAATTTTGCAGCATGGCAAAAGTTACGGTTTGTTGCTGCAAGGGCATTCATGGCTTATCCGATGTATAAATTAAACAAATAATGAAACAAAAAGATCCTAGCACAGAAAATCTTGAAACAAAAACAAGAGAAAACTCCAATTGATCAGTAGAGAAACAAGAAAGATGAATATAAGGAAGAAATAAACAAGTACGTGTGTATATATATATAGAGGAAGAAAAGAGAAGAGCCTGTGCTGGTGAACGGAAAAAATGCAAGGAAGAAGAAGACGCAATAAAAAAAAAAAAAAAAAAAGACGGAAAAGAAAGGATACGTGTCAAATATTTTACAAACTTAGGATGCACATCTAACAATTTGAAAAGATGGGATATTGAATGCTATTGGCACTCTTTTTAGGCATTTTGTAAAAGTCCCTTGTTGTTATCACAATTTAATGAAGATTGCTTAACAGTTTTTTTTTAAAAAAAAAATAACAAATTTTATTCATTTAGTTCAAGTTTAATGAATATATTACATAAATAATTTGCAGTGCTGATTATATAAAAAAATATTTTTTAATAAAATTATTTTAGTTCTCCTTCTTTACATAGCAAATTAATTATTTCCGCATGTAGCGTTAGATTTAGTCTAGTTTTATTAAAAAAAAAATCAGATATTTTGAGTATATTAACATGATAGGAATAATTTTTTTTTAAAATTATATAAAAATTAATTTTATAAATTCGTAAATGTAAGTAACCGATACAAATAATCAACATTATTTCTTAAATTTTATATATTTAAGAATTGAATGAAATAAAATAAGGATGCGATGGTGGTATGTCATTCAATTCATTTAAAATTCTTAATTGTAATGCTAATTTTCCTCAGCAAAACATCCTCATGACATTAGACAAAAACTCAAGTTCATCAGCACATCTTCATGATATTAGTTCAGCAAAACTCAAGTTCATGTAGTAGGTTTTGAATTCAACCATTATGTTTATTGATTCAAGTGACAAGTAGATTTACTATGGCACCGATAAAAATTGAATAAAAAAAAAACGATATCGTGATTTATATCTGAAATAAAAACAGACATAGATAAAAGAAAAAAGTATGCTACGCAAGTGCCGGCAATTCCGTCGGCGTCTTTTTTTTTTTTTTTTTAATGCGACAACTAGAATCGGTGTATTCTTTTCGTCAGTAATATCACTTTAATTTTGACGGGTTAAAGCAACAAATGAAGACCGCTTCCTGGGGGGCAATGACTTTGATAGTGCTTTAGTTGACTTTATTGTTGGTGAATTCAAGACAACTTTAGGAGTAGACCTTTCTGAGAATAAGCTTGCTCTACAAGTGCTCCGGGAATCATCCAAAGGATACAAGATTGAATTTTCAACTGAATCACAGACGAAGATTGATCACTGGACATATATACCAAAATCTGATTCCGCAGCAAATCAATATATTACTATAACTAGATCCAAGTTAAAGACAGTGGTAAACTACTTGATTGAGAGAATATGAAACGCATGTAACAAGATGCAGGAATATCTAGAAATGATGTGGTTGAAGTTTTGCTTGTTGGAGGGATGACCCATGTTCCCAAGGTGCAACAGGTGGTTGCTGAAGTTTTCGGGAAGAGCCCAGGAAAAGATGTTAACCCTTGTAAGGCAGTTGCAATGGGAGCTGCAATTCAAGGTGCTACCCTTTGCAGTAACATTAAGGAATTGCGTAAACCGAATTGTCCTTGGTCATTTAGTTGGTCATTTAGCTTTGGTATTGAAACACTTGGTGGAATCTATACGAGGCTAATCCCCCAGGGACACAGCCAACCCTATAAAGGTATCTCAGGTTGGTTATCCCTACAAATTTGTTCCGATCTAAAACATTTTGGCGTTTTGATTTTGTCAATTATTAATTTATTATACCAATGTGTCCGGCGGATGCAGGTTTTTGTAACCGGATTCGACAATCAGACAGAGATAAGTCTGAGACTATATAAAGGTGAACGAGAAATAGCAAGTGAAAACATGTTCTTGGGTGAGCTCAAGATCGATGGCATCCCACCTGCACCTAGAGGGACGGCACAGATAGAAGTGACATTTGACATGGATGCCAATGAAACTCTAACGGTCTCTGCCAAGGATATGACTTCTGGGAAAATAGAGCAAACTAAAATGGAACCCTCATTTTCATGGCAGCAAAAGTATGATGATGATGATGATGATGATGATTGTATTGATTGTTTTCCACCTGGTGAAGATCCTGATCCTTACCACAGATACAAAGATATTAGTATTGATGCGAGAGTGCATACTGCACTTGACTAGGAACGAAAACGTTTGATCGAGTTGAGAAATGGAGCTGACATAACCATATACAAAATTGAGAAGAGGTTAGATAAGTATAAGAACAAGATCCCAGCAGAGGTTGCAGAAGATATTGAAACTGCTGTTGAAGATTTCAGTAAATCATTACGTTTCATCGTTTCCTCTTATAACAATGATGCAGGGTTATGGCAAATTATATATAATGTGAATGCACCTCATTTTGAAATGATCATAGTGCAATGACACATTTGTTGGAAATGAAATTGTGGAAACTAGTTTTCGAATCTACAATCCTCTCAAACACCAACACACTAACTATTTCATTTAGCAATGTAAATATTGAGAAAGGGATGGATAATTATGCATATGCATACCTCAAATGCGCCATTCTTTGAAGCTTTTAAAATAGAAACATCAAAATTTTGAGCTCCAAGATCAAAGACTGCTATAAATCCTTCCTTTTTCTCTTTGCTGTTTAATCCATAGGATAGTGCAGCAGCGACTGGTTCATCGATAAATCCTATGATTTCTAGACCAAAAATCCTCGCTGCGTCTGCGTTTGCTTGTCACTGTGCATCACTAAAATAAGTAGGAACTGCGATCACAGCTCGAGATACGCTTTTGTTAAGCGTACGCTCTGCAATTTCTCTGAGATCAGCGAGAACAAAAGCATATATCTCACTTGGGGAATACTTTTGTGCATCGGCTTCGAGCCAGGCATCACCATTGCGACCTTCAATAATCTGAACTGGTGCGGCCTTGATTATTTTCTGCACCTCAGGATCATTGAATTTTCTAACAATGATTCGTTTGATCCAAAAAACTGTGTTTGCTGGATGATCATCAGCTTCTTGTAAGGCTACGGTTCCCACATGCACAAGTATTCCACTAATAAAAACCGCTGATGGTGTAAACTTCTCAATAATGCTGGGATTCTGCTCAAAAATCTTTTACAAATGTTATAGTGTAATCCCTGTGTAGTGTAAAATTTTTCAAAATAAACCAAGTTGATATACCGGTGCACTCTTAAAATTTGCTTTAAAAAGAAATAATCGGGTGCTAATGTTTCAAGAAAAGAAAAACGGAAAATGTCTTATGTCACAGACGCAATAAAAGGGGAAAGATGCAAATATTCCCTAATATTTTACCTTAGTGCAAATATATCATTAATATTTTTTAGGTTCAATTATATTCTTAATGTTACAAAAATTAGCGATATAAGCCTCTATTCAGAACGGTGTCAATTTTTGTTTGATAATACCGTTATAGAATGTTAATGTGGCAACTGAGACCCATGGTCAATTAGCAGAAAAAGGTGTACATATTCTCTAATGTTTACCATAAGTGTAAATATACCATTAATGTTTGGGAAATGAAATATTTTGAAAACTTGAAATATATTATATATTGAAAATAAAAAAAAAATGGAATAGTCTAGTTATGTGTTGTTTTTATTATTTTAAAATTTTTAAGTCTAATTATATTATATATTAGTCATGTGAGAAATTTATTTTTCATTAAAAATAATATAAATTAATAAAATTCTCTTGTAAGAATTAATACAAAAATAAAAGTGGATACAATTTATATCATTAAACAATAAAAAAATTATTATATTTAATGTTTGGCTTGAAATGAACAAGACAAGAAAAAAAATTCAAATAACTAAAATATAATTTATTTTATATATAAATAAAACATTTAATAAAATATGCATAAATTAATTAATAAATTGATTAACAATTTATCCTTACTATTTTTATGAAAATTTTTTATTTATTTTTACTAAAGATATATGACACTTATACATTATTAATAAAAAAATACATTAATTATTTTTTTATTTATTTAGCAAATAAACATTAGTGTTAGATTTGCACTTAAGGTAAAACATTAAGAGGTATCGCACCTTCTTCCACCAATATATAAGTTGATTGTCGATCCCACTTGCCACATAAATAGGCTATAACGGCATTATCAAATATGACATCGCTCTAGAGGGGAGCTTATTGTCACGTGCTCAACGTTGGAGGTCAGCTAAGACGCGCGGCACTTAGTCACACTTGCGAGAGAAGTAGAACTAAGTAAGCCTGAGAGTTGGAACGCAGCGGAATTTGAGTGAGCAAGTGAGCAAAGAGAGGTTTGGGATGTAAATTGGGCAGCACTTGAATGAGAGTAAGTGTGAGGCTTTATTGGATTTCTTCACAAATTCTCATCATCATTTACAAATGGGAGGAGTGGCCTTTATATAGGTTCTCCACCTCCTCAATGTGTGGCTACAATTATTTCTTCTAGACATTTCTACAAACAGTATATGTACAATGATTTTCCTAGAAGCTTCTTGCTGTGTACAAAGGGAAGGGAAGCTTCTAGATGCTGGCCGAATGGCCTAGCATGGGCAGCAAGCATTGGAGGCATGGGAACTTTCCGGAAGGCTGGCACCCTTGCTCCTTGATGGAAGTTTCTGGATGGCCTCCTTGGCATGGCTGGCAGCATGCAGCCTTACTATTTTTCTGCAACTTTCTAGAGCCTTCCCACATGCTCTTGGGCTCCTTTCTTGGCCTAGGTATTTTTCTCTCGAGTTTGGCAACTCGAGCAGCCCTCTACCATGTTCTAGAGGCTTCCTGCATTTTCCTAGGCGTTTGGCATGGCCTTGGTGGCAAGCAGCCCTCTTTGGCTTGCCTTGGCCGAGTTTTCTCGCCCGTGCGCGTGCACCACAAGCCTTGGGGCGGGACAGACTTCGCGGGTCGTGACATTATGCTGCTAATTTTCATGAAGTTAAGGGTGTATTTGAACTGTAAAAAATACTAATAGTATAGTTGCATTTAGAGTAAAACATTAAGAAGGTATTTGCACCTTTTCTAGCAACAAAATAACCCTTATGCCCCTAAAGTCAATTTTTTTATTAGATTATTAAAAAAAATTACAAGTTCTTTCACAATGAATTCATCCCTATAAAATTTAGGTTTTAACTTCCTAAAAAAATTTCAAAAAAAAAAAAGAATTTTCAAACAAAAAAGGACAAAAATAGAATTTTCGCCGTCTGGGATGTCACGTCTATCACTCCCAAAAAAACAATGGAATGTTGAGTTGTGGGTACCCTCAAACGAAACAGAAAACACATTGGAGTATAAGGCGACTGACCTCTCCTTCCATCCCCGACACATGTGAATTAGTGATGCCTAAGTCAATACCAATAACTTGATTGCTTGGAGGCTTTGAATTGTATATCATCATCAACAACAAGAACAGCAAAAAAAAAAACCTTATAATTGTAACACTTACGAGGCAGATAAAGTTAAAAGCGGATATAAATATATAAATACCGAGTACCTAAATTTCCATGGTCTATTTATATTTGGACACTCATCAAATAAACATTGGGGGTTTCCATAATTCTTCACAATTCTGGCCTTCTGATCAAAATATTTAAGAAGTTTATCAAGAAAATAATGCAAGACAAAAGAAAAATTCAAAAACAGAACTTAAGCCGGTATATTATAACGGCACACACAAATTGGTAGCCTCAAGCATGTGAGAACCAGCGAAATCTTGGACATACCTTGAACTGTATTATCAATAAACAGCACAAACTCAGGAACTGTGGAGTAATAATGAGACCTCAGGAAAAAAGAGAAAACAGTACAGTACCTGCTGATTGGTCTGGCAATAGATGTGCATTTGCTACCCAAAGGGGAAATGGCCTGTGGTGTCTTTGCTTTGGTAGTGAACTGCAATGGAGTTTACGCACCAACGCAATGATCAGCTTCAACATGGACTTTCACTTTACTATAGCTATAAAAAAAACAAAATTAAATAAAATATATTTTTATTGCGTAGTTTATGATAAGTCTTCACAACTATTCCCATGCCATATTGGTAGAGAGCATAGGAAGGAGTAGAAGTTTGAACCAATGCTCTTAATTTACATATGTCACAGGTTTTAACTGTTAGGCTACATATAAGACATGCGAGCAACTCTTTTCCACTATGAAATTTGTTACAAAAGTTATCAAAATCTTGTTTTTAGATCATTAACCAAATGAATATATCATTATATAATAAACAAGCAAATAATGAATGAGAATAAGGAGAATGGGAGATGCAAAAGTACAAATATGCGAGCAGCTGAAGGAAGGCGAAGGAGAAGAGAAGTGGTTGCCATTGATAATCAGTAGACTAGGGTTTTGGACAAGGATTTATGACTAGGGTTTTAGGGGAAGACTAAACACAGGTGAGGGGTTTTTCAAATGAGTAAATTGACAGTTTTGGTCTTTTCGGTTTGCCCAGTTGTGTGTTCGATTCAGAGGGTAAAGTAGGAAAATTACTAAATATTTTTTTTTTCTTTAACCTTCACTAATAGAGAGGTTAGACGCTTCGAATAATAATCCTCTTTTAAAATCATATGGTTACAAATGATCAATATTATTTCTCAAATTTTATATACTCAATATAATTGAAATGACCCTTTATGGGTAATAAATAATATTTAAATGTAATGAGTAGAGTTTAAACGGCATCATTCCTTACTCTCCCTATTATGTTGGGGAATTAATCACTTCAATCAGCTCAATATATATATATATAACTGAAATGAAATAAAATAAGCATAGTATGGTGGTATATCATTCAATTTAATTTTTAATTGGTTGGTATCATGATGTAATTAAGTAGTAATGCTAAATTTCCTCAGCAAAACATCTTCATGATATTAGTGTAATGCATAGATTTCTCTCTACCCATTCAACAATTGCTGAAAGTTCTTTTTACTTGTTTGTATACGCAGCATACAAGTATCAAACATCATTTTAACTCGTCTTCCGCAATTGCTTCACTGCCTCATCATATCAAATTGCGATCTGTTATCAAAAAGTGCTGGCATGCCCAAAATAGTTTATGCCTCTTTAGGAGAAGAGTACTTCACTACGTACAATGAAGAGATGTCTGTGATGGTTAACAATATGCTGATAAGGAAACTTCACAAATGAGAAATACATTTCTTCTGAAGACAACCTGAGTCAATTGCATCATTGTTGCTAAACTTTTTAAATTTTTTACACCTCCAAAAATAAGCATGTATTACATAAAGAACCCTAAGAATTTGGTTTCCCTAGTTGAGAAATTTCTGCCATTCAATACCAAGTCACACAGAGAATCTTGTCCAAGTTACCCTTGCTCTTCAAGAACAAGAAGATGCCCACAAGCCAATATGCATGGTGCATGGCTTGAAAATGTAATACTTGAGGCTTCTTCTAAATAAAAACATCATCTCTGCATCACAAAAGTGAAAGAACATAGTAGAGGTATCAAAATGAAAATCTTACAAGTCACTCTGATTTGGCGTCCTCTTCTGTTTGTGTTCGAAAAGTGGTCTTTTCTAAGTATTCCTGTTCAATACTTTCTTTTAGCATGAAAAGTCTTTGTATAACAACAGGTTGTGTCATCTGCTTGGCTTCCCTGATGTCAGTGTCCTCCTTATTGAGATGGTATGCATCCAGCATGATCTTAATCCACTTGTGCAGCTCCTTTGGAGTGCTTCCAACCAGAAAGAGATAGCAAACAAAGTAAGTCGTAAGGAAAAGAACATCCCAAATATCTGTAAATTACTGGGAAATTAAGAAGCTCACTTACGTATATAAAGCATAAGGGTCCTTGGCTTCGTGTTCATCTCCTGGGCAGAATGATGTTGCTAATGCTGAGAATCGCTCTTCAGGATCTGCAATGTTCAGCAAATGCTTAAGTAGCTTTATTTCTTTTGGGGCAATGCTCCTAAGGCTACTCTTAGTGGCTTTGTATATTCGATACATTATCTCTCTAACCTGGAATTAGATGCCCAAGTTCAATACTATTAGAACGGCAAAACCATCAGCTTAAAGCTTGTGAAAGACAAGACAATGAAATGCAGCAAAAGCTCCAATTAAAAAGCTAAAACAGTGGGATTTATTAGGCAGATTTTGATGAACATATTTCAATGCAAACATGTTGACCTGCAGATGTATATAGTTTTTTTTTTTGGGGAGTGAAGTACCCACGATAGTTCCTTCTCAAAATTTGGAATACTATCACTAGAACATATGAGACACTAAATGATCCTAAGATGATGGGTATGCACCGACTTTGGACCAAATTGCATCAACTAATCATTTGAATTTTTAAACAGACAATTGAGCTCATTAATTCGTCTCCAATAATGTCAAAGTTTTAATTTCAAAAGCAAAGATATGACATTAATTTTTTCAGTTATATGCTTCTAGCTCTTCTAATTTGTGCAAGATATGGAATGTAACACAGTTTTAGTAGGACATTTTCAAACTTCAAAAATTCAACATGCGCCAACACCTCAGTTCAAATTTACTACAATAAAGGAATGATGCAGTGTGCTTGATAAGTCTAAATGGGGAAAAGAAAAGAAAACATGCAATTAAAATACAAAGCAGACAATTAAAAATCAGTGCAGTTTCTCAACCACCCTGCTCATGCAATATGTGATTAACTTAATAATCAGACAGAAAACAAATAAATAAACAACACCAAGATTCAGGGAAGGAAGAATGCTTAAGACAAAGTTCACTTTTACACCTCATTTTTCATGTTAGTGGAATCTTTTGCAGCTGCCCAAGTACTGTTAATCAATAAGATTAATGAAGAGTCAAGTTCCTTCGCTTTGGCTAGGCTTTTGATTTTTTCACATGCCGCATCCACTGAAGGGGAGTTGAGGATTTCATTGAATTTGGTTTGTGCAGTATCTAATGTGTCCACATACTCCAGTGTTCTGTCAAAAGCACTCATAGCAGATAAACATCTCGTCCCTAGCCTGGCTATAGCTGTTCAAATGAATAAACATCCACATAAGATGTAGACCCAAAGGTAGCTACGTAGGCTGTCATTCTTCTGTCAGTAAATTTACCATAAAGCATCAACAAAATGTGTCTCATTACTATAACACATTTACATAGATGTATGTCACAAAATCATTTTAGTCGGTTGTGATGATTGAAGCATGAAAAAATCTCTTTATCTTAATGATACTATTGATGAAATAGGTAGGACTGTCAATTTTCCATTATACAATTATTTTACCATCCTTCAAATGAAAAAATGGCATAAGAGTTTCCTCTGCATATGACTTCAATTCAGGGATTCAAGCTTGAACATCACCAATATAATTTCTCTGATAGCAAATTCACCATATGAAGATTTTACAACCATGAACATCTAAATAGTCCGGCCAAAATCAGCATAAACACAAGTTAAGCAAGTAAGAAACTATAACTTAGAAGTGATCACAACCCATCAGAGAAAGCTCATATCAAATGATCAAATAATTACCATCACGGTCCTCCAAAGAATCATAGGTGTCAGATATAAGCGTTAGGTAACGGAAGAACTCCCCTGTGAAGTCTTTGCGCCGCTTCGTGACTATTGCATTTATATCAGTTGGGTTGTCTTGAATTTCCTTAAGAAGTTCACCGTGTTTTTCCATCTCTTCATCAATCTGCAATGCTTATTCCTGAGTGCAAATAATCAAAAGAAGCTCTAAAGCCAAAAAATAATATCTATTTCTGTTCAAACTTCTAGTTTAGTTATTACCAATTTTAGCTTTCTCAAAGAAATGAAACCAAAACAACATAAAAGCACACCATTCAAAATCTCATATCTTTCCATTATCAATAACCTTTGTTTGGAATGATTCACGTGCAAGAATTCAACATCATATCACTTGTGGTATGATTTCATTTCATTCATGGTGCTAGTAAAGTCTAAAAATGCAAGAATTCCATTCTTTTTAATCAAGTCATCTGGAAAGGTAATGTTGACAGAATTCAATTCTTTCAATTCAAAAGAAGAAAACATTTTGAATGCATAATGAAAGAAATGAAATCACACCACAAGTGAAATAATTGATTTCATGCGCACCATTAATCCTAAAAAAAAAAAAAAAATTAAATTATATTCCTTGTTTTAAAATTTAATTTCTAGCAACTATGGCCTTTCCAAACATCAGAACTGATTAAATAGAATTCAATTTAACTAAATTGTTGCACTCTTAAATTTTGCTAGCCTTATAATACAGAACTTCGTACATAAGCAAATCGCAAATAGCAAATACAACTAGAAACAGAATAAATTTAAAGAAGCACATAGCTGTCATACCCTCTTCACTTTAGCAGCAAGTGAAACAATTTTCTGTTTCAAACTCGAATCAACCTCCATATCAGCCCTTATACGACACCTAGTATAAAATTTTTCCCTATACTTATTCCACTCTTCTCTAAAAATTAAATACTTTCTCCATTGTTTAACTTTGGTCTTCTCATTCAAGAACACATCAATTATCTTATCACAGAACTGGGTAATAGTGTACCCTTCTGCAACTTCCACTTCCCCTTCTTGTGCCTCTTTCCCCACTTCAACATTTGTCAAGCTGCTTGCTTTACAACCTGAAAAAAAGAACCCACTAACATTTACCACTCCAAGAACAAAGAAAAAAAATTCAAGATTAAAATTCAAAGAAAACGGTGTTCACCAGTGTTGAAGATGTGAGTTAAAGATCTTGTCTTGTGCTTGTTGCGCTGGGAAAGAGAAGGTGAGGGCCTAGAGAGGAATCTGAAAGTTGTTGCTGGGGTAAAATTGTCATTGAAAGAATAAAGAGGGGGTTGGGTTATGGAGGTTAAAAGGTCCAGTTTCAAGAAGCTGCAATTGGCCATGGTTTTTCCTGCAAACTATTGAGCAGAGTGGAGATGAAGTGTGAGTAATTTGCTCTGTGATTGAAGCTACAAATGATCTTAGAAACAGAAGCGGATAATGTCTTTGTTCCAACGACGACGTTTTGCTTTTCAGATTTTTTTTCTCCCCCCTCAAATGATACCATATTTGCGCCGACGTAATAACTCTGATCCTTAAACTGTTTGAGTTGTTTTTATTTAGTCGCTAAAGTTTTACTAAGTAATATGAATATCATAAATTTTTCCTTGAAAAAATAGGCAAATAGCATATGTATTCTAAATTTTTTCATATTGCACTTATCTACTAAATTTGCACCCTTTCATTCTCAATTTCTGACACATTGAAACTCTTATTGAAAAATTAATAGTTAAAAATATCCAAATTAATTCCTATAATTTTAAAAGTTTCTATTTAATTCTTATAATTTTTATTATTAACAATTAAGTTCACTCTTTCTAAAAAAATTAAATTCACTCAATTACTACAATAATTCAATTAAACTTATTAAAAATTATATACTTTTTATATCATCAAGATGTCAATCATTTATTTTTAATAGATTTTTAATAGTATATATATATATACACACACCTTAATTATGCATTAAATTTTATATAATTAATACAAAAATATGGAAAAAATTACGCATGATAAATTTTTAGTATTGTAATTCTATTAGAAATTGATGATTGACATTTTAATTATATAAAAATATATAACTTTCAGAATTTTTAATAGCATTAATCAAATTGTATTAGTAATTGTGTGGACTTAATTGTTAATGATAAATATTATAGGGATTAAACAGAAAATTTTTACATTTATAGGAATTAATTTGGATTGACAGTCAATTTTGTAATAAGCTCAATTATTAGAATATGAAATTAAGAGAGAATGAATGAAATATGAAGAAAATTTTAGTCAAAAGGTGCAATATGAAAAAAAAAATTAAAAGTATAGGGATCAAGATGCATTTTTCCAAAAAATTAAATAATTCATTTAAGGTCAGTATCCCTAAATTTTACTTGTTTGAAAATATTAGACACCAAATAAATTTAATAGCGTATATATATTATTATATTATTAGGTTTATGCATTTAAAAATTATTTAAAATATTAATACTAATTATTAAATTGAAATATAAAATAGAAAATAAACTTAAGCTTCATTTATTTACGAAAAATATTTTCTTTTTATTTTCAGTATTTGGATATTAAAGAAAATACATCAAAGAAAAAATAGGACGTAAATAAGTCGAACTGCTCGCAAAAAGCTTGGTAACCAACTTGATAAAAGCTTGTTACATAAACAAGCTAAGTTCAATCTATATTAAGCTTACAAATAAATTCAAATAACAAAGTTTACGAGCCAGTTTGTAATTTTAAAATAATTTAATTTTAGATGTATAGTATATAAATTCTTATTATAAAAAAATTATTTTGCAAAATATACTATAAGAATAAAATCATAATTTTTATTAAAAATATTTGTAGGCGGCAGGGTTTGATCGCGCACCTAAGTATTAGAGACCACGGCTCTGTATGAAATCGGGGCTCATTAGGAAATACATAGTGGGCTTGTGGCCTAAAATGGAGATGGAGTCACCATTCGGATGAAAACGAGAACACACTATACAGCAACTAGATTCCACGGAGGTTCTCAGAAGCTGTCATTAGAGAGTGGGTTCCGAAACTGGGTATGGACTTTTGGAATGTTCACTCAACCTTGTGATCGAGCTCCGTGTGTGTTTTGTATTTTGTTACCTTTGATTGTTAATTTATTTCCTTATTGACATGCAAATCGCGATTGGTTTTCAATTTTATATTTTATTCCAAGTTTGCACATTAGTCTCATTTCAGGCTTATATCTTAGGCATTCAATCACAAATAAATAAATAAAATAAATAAAAATAATTTACAACTATTCATTCCAAATAAAAAGGGGAGAGAGATTAAGGATTACAACTTTTGGTGTAAATAAATGTAAAAATACTAAAAATAAACTAATTAATTATACAAATTAATATTCTAAAAAAATAAATAAAGCAAACGTTTAGTGATAAAAAAATCACCATATAATTCCTACAAAACATACAAGTTAATTCTATACAACAACAATAATAATATTTACAAATCATCAACACATAATATACACAAAAATAAACAAAAATAAGCTCATTAAATAGTTCATTAAATAACACAAAAAAAAAAAAGAGAATAACCTAGAAACAATATTGATCAATGCAGGAATCATATATAATCATAAGAAATATAACAAATTAAACAAGAAATTATGTCAAACATGCAAAATACTAGTTGAAAATCAAGTTATAATCAGACGGGACTCTGTCAAAGAGGCGTCACCTTCGTCGCCTCATCATGAAAGGGCAATGCCTCTATGAAGAGATGTTACCTTTTTCAATAAAAGCAGGAACACTTTACATTTCTTAAATCCTAAGAAACGTGACAATCATGCAAATAAATAAGAGACAAGCACAAATATACAAATATTAACAATCAATATTCAATGTCTCATGCAATCATACTCCTTTATAACTTCAAATGAGTAATTTAACTCAAGAAAACACACAAAAGAATAATAAATCAACACTTATAATGAAGATAAAGAGTTCAAACTTAGAAATGCGGGAACTTATTGTCTTGGATGAGCTGATGCTTATAACTGAGCCCTTTGAGCTTAGTTGATGGAGGAATATTTTTGAATGCAAATAGGCTCCTTTCTCTTCTCAAAAATCAAGTCCCAAAATGCTTTAAAATCTCTTCCCCTTCTTCCCCTTCTTTCTTTTTTTTTTTTATATTCTTTTCCTCTCTTTTTCCAGAAGTTCTTTTTTGTCCCTCTCAATTACCAAACTTTTGTCAACCCCTCCAACTTTTTCCCCACATTCCCTTTAAAGCCTCTCTTATTTTCTCTTTTTTCAAATTCTCAAAAACCCATTCTCACCCTCTCCTCATTACCTTTTTTCATTCCTTAGACTCTTTCCTGCCTTTTCTTCTTTCCTTTATGTCCAAAAATGACCAAATCCTTAGCAAGTAGGCTTCCAACCACTACCTTTAATGGCATTTAATGATGTAGAGAGTGGGTGTGAAGAGATGGTGCCTCTTTAATGAGATGTTACCTCACTGATGTCTAGGGTGAAAAGGCGACGTCTTTTTGTTTAGGCGATCACCTCTTCACCTGGATCAAATCAAGGCCCTTAGGTAAAAAGACAATAAGCTTGGGCTTGGATATGATATTTGTAGGTTTGGCTTAGTGTTTGGGCCAAGACATAGTATTTGTGGGTTTTCAAAGTCGATTTTAGAGGAATCTCGGGCTCCCCTTGCATTCAAAGCTTGAACTTTCTCATTATCGGACTTTCATTGCGAGCCGATCAAACTGACATTATCCATAATATTATAATTTATTTTCAATTTTCATTGTATAATTTTAATTAATAGTTTGTATTTTTAAAATTTTCTTAGGTTCATTTAAGTTCAAAAACAGTTCGTAAACATTAAGTGATATAATAAGTTTGGCTCGATCTCAACTCGATTATAAACGAACCAAATATGAACTAGTCAAACCTCAGCTCGATTACACCCCTAAAGAAAATAAATTGTTAGTTAACAGAAAATAACTTTAAAATATATAATGAAAAATCATTTTTCAATATTTAAAAATAAGAGAAATTTACTTAAAATGACCATTTTTTTTAATTTTTTCCTTCAATTTTACCGCTTCTTTTATTTTTTTATTTTTTCCTTTTTTTATATTTTTATTTTATCCTTTTTTTTCCTTCTCTCTTTCTTTTTTCTCTTTCCTTTTTTTTTTATATATATTTTTTTCTTATTTTTATCTTCTCTCATTTTTTTCTCTTCTCTCTTTCTTTTGTTTTCTCCTCATTTTTTTACCTCCTTTTCTTTTTATTTTTTCCTTTCTCTCTCGTTTTTTGTTTTCATTTTTTCTTTATTTTTTTTATCTTCTATCCTTCTTTTCTCCTTTCCTTTTTTATTTTTTCCTCTCGTCACCTTCTTTTCTCCTTTTCATTCTTTTGTATAAATTAATTATCGTATAGATTTTATGTCAATACATCAAATTCATTATAATTATAAAGAAATAATTTGTAATATATATATATATATATATATATATATATATATATATATATATATATATATATATATATATATATTAAGCCCATCATAAAAAGATATTTTAATAATAAAAAGTGTTAATATCATTAAAAAAAATGAAAATATCCATTGTTTCGAATGTTGCAACCAAATATTAAAATCATTCAAAAGCAAAATATTTTTCACAAACAAACAAAGACTTAGTTATATGACTCACATTAGCACTTACAATTTTATGATTTTTTTAAAAAAGTAATTTTTCTTAGCTAAAAGTAGGATTTTGATAAGTGATAATAAATTTAAATTTTTTTAATTAAAATTTTAAATTTAAGTTTTATATATAAAAAGATAAACATTTAGAATTTTTTTATCCTTTCATAGAATTATCCGACTTGATACAAATTAGTCAAGTTTTTTTTATTATTAAATACCAAAAGTAATTATAATTTGTAAACAAATTGAAAGACAAAACAGCTATTCTACGTGCAAAGTAAGACTAATTGTTTTGCAATTGGATTTTATTATTATTTTTTAAAAAGATATTATTGCATACTAACCATTGCTGCCATTTCCACAAAAATAATTTTTTTAACAAAATTTTCTAGCTACAAATCAGCAGCAAAAATACGTGGACATTCATAATAGTTAAAAAAAAGTCTTTTCTACATAATTTTTATTTTTATTTATTATTATTATTACTATTGTTATTTTAAACTTTCAATGAATTCTCCTTTCCCTTTAAATTCCTTCGGCTTCTGGTTCACAGCCAAAGCTTCTTAGGATGAAACCAAAATAAACCCTACAAAATCTCTTCACCAAAAGCAAATGACACAACATTGTTATATTAAGCACTGAGTAACATGACAAGGTCTAGCACCCAAAAAAAAAAAAAATCCTTTTCTACCAATCAAGTTATTGTTTCTGAAATTTGAATCATTACAGCCAAACTTGCCAAGACAAAGCCATCATAAGAAGGACATACAGATCATAACTCACATTCAGAAAGCTATATTTTGAGATTGACAACTTTTATGTCCTCAACTCCTCATGATAGAAGTATCATTGTTTTATTAATTAAATTATAATAGTTAATTTCCAACATCACATAAGAAAGAGAAAGAGAGGGGGAAATTGGGGTGAGAAGGAAAAATGGAGGTTCATTTTCTACTCTTCTTAATAAAATGTTACACTTTTTATTATTTAAGTTATATCACTAAATTTAATTAAAAAAAAAATATATATATATATATATATATATAAAGGACAGTTGACAATGATTGAATATCCAATAAAAAGATTTGCTTATTTTCTAAAAATTCTTGAAGTGCATGTGAATTTAGACTCAAAAGGTATATTTAATAATAATCTTTTATTTAAATAGTAAGGGCATCATTTAAAAAAAACCATCAAATATATTTGAAATAATTATATGTTAATATTGAAATTAATTTTTTTCCGAACAGTATAGTGTAGAAGAGAATATTTTTATTAATAAAGAGATTAGATGATTTAAATTTTTTAATTAATAGAAAAAAGATTATTCACACAGTAATTGGCTGAATAATACAAAATAGTTATTCTCTTTTATATTAGTTGAAGTTAATTGCACAAATGCAAATGAAAATATGAGATCGGTAAAATCTGATTAATTACGAAATGGAGAGAAAATGTAATGTATAATAGGAGATAACCGTCCATTTTAAATTAAGTAAAAATTAATTCTATAAAGTAATAGTCGAATTCTAACCCTACATGTAATAATGTAAAAACAAGTAATTACTAAATCATTTCCTAATTTGTATATGTGTAAGAGTAAACTTATAGACCCATTAAATTCTTAAAATTGTTTAATTAATAGTCAATGAGATAATAGTTAAGTGGTAAGTCATTTTCAAATGTATTCTAAAATGCAGAGTTCAAATTATATTATTATTAATTGTTCATCAATGTCTAGGTCATATAATATCCTATTAATCAAATAAATTGTTTAACTAATAATCAAATTTCACTCACTGACTCAGAAAACAAAAGAAAATGAAAAACAGAAAAACTACAAATTGAAAAGTAATTTAAAGGTAAAAGTATTCTAGGCCTCTAAACTTTTTTATTTTTTAGCTTTAAGTCTCTCAAGTTCCGTTTTATATATTTAGGCCCTTAAACTTTACAGATTTAAAGTTTTAACCCCTTCTATTAATTTTTTTAACACAAATTATTTCTTTTTGGTCTTTGACATTTTATATTTATAACATTAGTACTATTTTTTATTTTTTTAACAATTATATCCCTTCTAAAATTTTTTCATTGGTAAAAAATAAATTTACTTATTTTAATTTCTAATATTTTAAATTATTATTTACTGTAATATCTCGTATTTTTAAATATTTTTACACTGTATCGGGATATGCAGTGTTAATAATTTTTGTATATATATTATGATATTTTACGAGTTGATATGTATTTAAAATCTATTTTAATTATTGTGTATTATTTCGAGTACCTTACGTAAAATTTTTCCGAGACTTGTATTTTCGGAGAAATTTTCACGTAAATAAATTACTAATAATTATTTTAAATATATTTACGGACTTACATGAACTCATACGTATTTTTAAATTACTAAATAAATCCTATGTGTGTGTATATTTATTTAATTAGGGTTTAATATATTACCCTAATATTTTATTATTTATTTATTTATTTTATTGTTATTTAATTATTTTATTTATTATTAAATTGCAAATTATTATAATAATGTGTGGTGTGAGATTTTTCCCAAATATTTTATTTAAAATTATTTTTTTTCTTTTTCTTTTTTTTTTCTTTTTCTTTTTCTTTCTTTTTCTTTTCCTTTTCTTTTCCTTTCTTCTTCTCCTTTCTTCTTCCTGAGCCCGTCCCTTCGGTGTGCCGCCAGCAGCTCCGCCTTCCCCAGCCAGCTGCTCCGCCGCCCCTAACCTCCTTCCCCGGCGCCGGCTAGCTCCAATTTCCCCATTTTGGCCGAAACTTCCCTCCTCGCCGTTCACCAACTTTCCGGCCACCATTTTTGACACCGCCAATCTCTTTCTTCTCCTTGAGCTCTGGTGAGTGTGATTCTACCTTTGGTTTGAGCTGAAATGGTCTTGATTTGCTTAGGTTTTGAATTTTTGATTTCGGCCATATTAGGGTTTTTGATTTTTTTAAGCTTCGAATTGTTTGATTCATGAAAAGTCCCTTCACAAATGTTGATCCTAGTAGCTTAATCTACATGTATGAATTTTTGTGGAATTTTTGGGAATTATTTTGATTTTTGGGTATTTTTGAATATTTTAATATTACTTTCTAATTTTCGGAAATTAATTAATTAAATTATGAAATTGTGTTTTATGATAAATATAGGTGTTGAAATGAATTATAGGAATTTTTTTGGAATTTTTATGAATTTCTAAGTATTTATTTTGAATTATTTGAGTTTATGTAATTTTGGAAAATAGTGTTAATTGTGTTTTTAATTGAAATTAATTGGTTAATTGAGTTTAATTATTAATATTATTGATAAATATGTTGAGAAAATTAATTTTGGATAATTATACTATTTTTGGTGAATTTTTGAAGTAATTATAGTATATTTATATATATAAGGACATTTTGGTAATTTTATCCTAAATTGGCTAAAAATGTAATTTAATTGGTTTTAATAGTTATTTGAGGTATAAAAATGATTTCTACAAATTATTTAGTATTTTTAACTAATTAAAACTATTTTTCGTGAATTATTTTCAAATATATATATAATATACGATTTTACTAATAAAATGAGTTTTTATCGGTTTTTACAGTGTTTTTAAGGATAATTATGTAATTTCTACTTATAAAATGTATTTCTAGGTTATAAGGGTATTTTTGATATTTCTGAAATTATTCTGTGTTTGTGGACCCCGGTCGGTAGACTGTAGTTTGGAGTCTGACCGAGGGGTTGTGGATGAGTGGTTGAGCCTATTTTTCGAAGTGTATTTCTTTGCAGGGTCGGCTCTACTCTTTGAGTAGAGAGATGTCCGTTTTACAGGGGAGGTTCTGTCGAATTTTCGGTAGAATTCTCGTAAAACGTGATATCTGGTCGAACCCTAATTTTGATTCCGTGTTTAATATTCTAGATCAAATTTTAAGATTTCTGTTAGGGTTATTTTAATTTCTGTCGTTATTGTTCGTTTAGTTGCGCCGAGACCGAGGCCTAGTGGACCAGGCCCATCGAACCCATCTCGTGGAGCGCACTAAGTGTGAGTTACTATTTTATATATATGTGCTTTAGGATGCATGATTTAGAAATATATGTTTTATTTTGATTAAATATGCATAAATAATGTGATTTGTATTTAAGTATATTTTTAGTTTACTTTTGGTTTATTTTTGGTATATATTAAATTATATGCATGTTTTATTAAAAATTTTATATTTAAAATGTTTTTAAATATATTTCTAGCTTAATTTATAATTTGATTGGATTCATTTGATGTATATATACTCGAAATATACCTGGTTTACTTTTGGTATATTTTCGGTATATATATGGTTTATATTATTATTTTATTTAAATTCATGCATCATTTATTTGTGAATGGATGTTTTATATTTATTAATGAAGGATATCAATAGAACGCGCTACCTAGTGGGCAGCACTAGGACCGAGTACGTACCGGTACGCCTATAGTATTTAGGCTATACTACTAAGCATTTATTGATATTGATTGGATATGATTATTTGATGTGTGAGATATGATTTGGGAGTGTGATTGCTGGAGCTCGGTTGACCAAGTGTCTCGGGGCCAATCACACTGGCAGTCAGACTGCTAGAGCTCGGTTGACTTAGTGTCTCGGGGCCAGTCTACTGTCCAAATGGAATAAGTGAATATTTTGGAATAAGTGAGTCTGTATGGCCAGAGTGTTGTCTAACACTATTTTGAGGTTGCGATATCATAGGGTTCTATTTGATCTTTCATAAACGCTGATTTTCAATAAAATATATAAAATGAATTTCTTGCATCTATGTGTATTTGTCTGTATATATACATATTTTATATACTTTTGACTGTGTGCATTGACATTTAGTATGCATGTATATATATTATAGTAATTCACTCAGTGAGGTCTGACTCCCCTCCGTTGACTAATTTTTCAGGAGAGTCATCTTCCTCAGACCTCAGTAGCAGGCCTGTACGCCGAATTTCTTCCGCCCCGACTTCTTTGTGTAAACTGCTTCTCTGAGTCTTGGGTTTATTTTATCTAGACACTACAGTAGTCGTTAAATATTTAAAGAGATGTTGTATTATATTTGAATTGGATTTGTATTAATATTTATATATATGAAATGATGAGGATTTGATTTAAATCCAGTTGGTGCATATGTTATTATTATATTTATGATTTTTATTTTCGCTGCATTATATATTGTTATTATTATTGCATGTTTATTTTATTTTATTCTTAGGCTTGCTACGGGTTCCGGATTCGAAAGAATTTCCGTTCCCTAGCACCGGTCATGGCTCCTGTTTTGGGTCGTGACATTTACATATTTAAATAATTTTAAAATTTAAAAATAAACAAACAACTTAATGCTAAGATTAAAAAATATAATAATACTACTATTTTTCATAATATTTTAAATTATTATGAATAAATATTTAATATAAATAATTTTTTTTCATATATACAAAAAGCATGATAAAACAAATGAAAGTTAAGATAACTGTTGTAAAAAGTTTAAGTTGTTTGGAAAATCTATCACCATTTTTTAAGATATATATACATGCACTGGTATCCACTATTTATAAAATTTATATTAAAAAAATTATTCACAATAATTTAATTAAAATTTTGTACAAAAAGCTAAAAAAAATGTATTAAAAATATAAAATATAAATTTTTAAGAATTATAAAATAATTTTTATCATAATCTTTTTTGATTATGGTGTTCTTTTTTATCATAATATTTTATTTTGAAAATATAAGTTTTATTGAAAATAAAACTAGTATAACTGAAAATATTGTAAAAACAATAATTTTATTATAATTTTTTATCTTAATATTAAATTTTTATTTATTTTTTTAAAATTCAAAATTATTTAAAAATGTTTATAAATTTTTTAATTTAACATATTAAAAATTAAAATAAGTAAATTTATTTTTTATCGGCGAAAAATTTTTAAAGTGATATAAGTATTACAAGGTTAAAAAGAAGTATGAATGTTAAAAATATAAAATTTTAGAGACGAAAAGAAAATAATTTATGTTAACAAATTTACAAAAGAGTCTAAAATTTCAAATTTGTGAAGTTTAAGGCCTATATATATAAAATGAAACTTGATGGGTTAAAGCTAATAAGCCAATAAGTTTAGGAGTCTTAGGATGATTTTTGCCTAAGTTAAAACACTTCGTACTTTTTTGATGTAGTACAAGATTAAAAAAATTGAAATCGTTGATTTTAAGAATACCTGAAATCAATAGTTTAAAACTTTGTTAATTCAAAAAATTCTAGAGAAATTGAAGAATTATGTCTGTAATTTATTTTAATTCATCAAAAAATTGTCCCAAAATAATTAAAAGAGGCAAATAAATAGTATTTGGGAAAAAACCCTAAAACCAAAAAAGAAAAAGACAAAAAAACTCTAAAAAAGGAACATAAACTTTAAAGTAAAATTTGAAGGCCTAAATAAAGAAATTTGAACCCGAAGATGGACTGTTACGGACAAAGATTGTAGCACTCATTATAACTCTTTGAGTCAGTTTCGATTTAATATATTATGCGCTCCGTGAATCAACCGATACTGTCACAAACATATATTTAAAATCCAAGTGTATAAACTCACTCTATTAAACTCATTCATAAACTTCAATATTATCTCAAACACGTCATTTTTTGTATCTATAATATGCTTTTATGTTTGCATGAATTTGGAAACATTCCAAAGCAACAGGTAAATAGAGATCTAAGTCCACAGTGCTGCTATACTGTAGACATGATAAGGTTAAAAGGAGATGATGAAGAAAACAAGATGCCATTTTCTTATTTTCGATCCAAACAACAAAAGTCGGATTCCACAATGAAGACAGCCTCATGAAAACTTTGGTATTGCCTCCTGAATATCTGCCTCTTAGCTGTATGAGTTCTTTTTTAACACCCTTTTGTCTCAACATCACCAACTTGGGAGCTAGCTGCAGAACCTTCCAAGAAAACCAAGTAAAAACAATTACTCTTTGCACTATTAATTTCTATGCCTTATAATTTCTCCAAAAAAAGAGAGAAATTCATCTTCTGATACTAAAAATGTCACAGAGAAATGGGCGTCATCATCATGGCGAAACTGTTATTGACATAGGTAAGCCTGTGAGCTTTACTGGAGGACTTGAGTTCTCCAGTCTTACTTATACAGTGACTAAAAAGAAGATGATTGGGGAGAACTTGGTGAAACAAGATGTTGATTTGTTGCATGCAATTACTGGGTATGCACCAAAAGGCTGCATCACTGCAGTGATGGGTCCTAGTGGTGCAGGAAAGTCTACTCTCTTGGATGGATTAGCTGGTCGTATTGCTAGTGGAAGCCTTAAGGGTGGAGTGTGGTTTGATGGCACAGAAATTAGTCCAAACTTGATTAAGAGAACTTCTGCTTATATTATGCAAGAAGATAGGCTTTTTCCCATGCTTACTGTTTATGAAACTCTGATGTTTGCTGCTGATTTTCGGTTGGGTCCAATTTCTATAGCTGACAAGAAGCAGCGAGTGGAGAAGCTTATCGAACAACTTGGTTTATCAGTAAGTCGTCGTTAATTTTGTCCATATTGTTCACCATAGTTAAACAGTTCATGTTTGACATGGAAATTGAATTCCATGGTGCCACAAGCCTTATATTGTGAGGCTTATTCGAAGTGGTAAGAGCTTTCCTTATTGAAATGAGAGATCTTAAGTTTAATTTCTCTAATTTTTATTTGGTATACGGGACAAATTTATGGTGGTTGCTATATTTGAATATTAACTCTAATTGTCTTTCTCCTTGTCTCCACGATACTGAGACCTATATCGAGTTAAAAAAAAAAAAATACCATGATGCATGTGGCTAGCTAGTAAAAAAAAAAATCTCAATTACAATTTGACCCATGAAAAGGGAGACAATCGAATTAAAGAAGAGGCATTTTGGCTATTTGTCGTGGGTAGTTACACATTGTTTATGTTGCTACACATGACATTAAATTATCCTTCTAATAAATTAATGGTCAAATTTTTCAAATAAATAAATGGTAAGAGGAATAAAAGTGATTTAGCGATCACTTTTCTGCAAATGCTCTATATATGAGGTGTATGATTCAAATTTCATTATATTTGATAGTAAAATCAATTTTCACATAGAAAAAAATTATCTCCATTATGTTTAAATTGTCTTGTCTTTTATTAATCAAAAAATAAATAACTAAGAACTGAATTAATTACCTCACTCAATTTTTGTGTGAGACTATTATACAGCAAGGGGTTTTTATTTGAATTTTTCACAAAGTGAATTTTTTTTTTTATCTGCATCAGCCGTGAAACTCAAGTAGAAATTAATTCAGTTTCTCTTTTTTTTTTATTATATTGATAAAATGATTAATAATTAAATCTTAACATATGTCACTTTATTTATAAGAATTCATTTAGAATTTATTGAGAAATTAAATGAATAATAGACTTTACATATATATATATATATATATATATATATATATATATATATAATGGTTCATGAATTGATTATTGATGAATCAGTCATTGCATTGGATTTTCTTTGCAGACTTCAAGAAACACCTACATAGGAGATGAAGGTACGCGAGGCGTGTCTGGTGGTGAGCGGCGCAGGGTGTCGATTGGTGTGGATATAATCCATGGACCAACCTTACTCTTTCTTGACGAGCCAACTTCAGGACTAGATTCTACTAGTGCTCATAGTGTAATAGAAAAAGTGCACGACATTGCAAGGTCAGGAAGCACTGTAATACTTACAATCCATCAACCTTCATCAAGAATTCAATTGCTTCTTGACCATCTCATCATTCTAGCTCGTGGGCAGCTCATGTTTCAAGGCTCACCTAAAGATGTCACACTTCATCTGACTCGAATGGGAAGAAAAGTCCCTAAAGAAGAAAATCCCATAGAGCATCTGATTGATGTGATTCAAGAATATGATCAGTCAGAGCATGGAGTTGAGGCACTGGCAGAATTCGCACTGACTGGACTAAAACCTCCCAAGTTATCTGAACAAGAAATTTCAGTATCCACGGTTGCACCAACGCCACCACCCTCTCGCCAGAACCGCCGTCAGATGGAAGGTAATTCAGGGAATAGGAGGAATGATGGGAAACGCCTTCCACTGCAAACAAGTATTGACGAGACTAATGATTTTAGCAATAGTGTGAGGAGCTCTTCTTGGAGTGGTAGTCATGTTGGAGTGGTGCAAACACTTAGATTTACACCTTCTAGCCAAAGGAAGACTCATAGGAAATTGCAAAATCCAATGAGGTAAAGTTTATTTTCATTGCTCTTATGTTTTATCCTTGGCATATATGCACACACATCTATTAAAAAAAAAAGATAATGATTTATGTTATTAGTATATATATGAATAGTATGTAATTGGAGAGAAAAATTTCTTTCATATCATCAATTCCCAATTGATTAATCTCTTACATATGAGGACAAATATATGATTTTAACTTAAAAAATTATCTTTTAGTATCATTCACAATACTATTCATTTTATTAGGAATTTATATGTATCAATATCCTTAAAAAAAGATTGAATAGATGTTGTGGGTCCGCTAAATAACAAAAAAAACTTTACAATTTTTTTTAACCTCAATATTTGGCTATTATTTGGAGAGGACTATTTTGAAAAATTGACTTTTTGACTATCCTGTAACACACTGTTTCTTGTTGCTACTAGCGGCAAGAAACATTACCCTTAAAAATGACCTTAATTATTAAAAAAAAAATTATTTTTGAAAAATGCAATTTTTTAATAGTGTCAATTATTGATGCTTATTGCACGGACATAGTTGTTAGCGCTAGCATATGAAGAAAATTTAATGTATTGTAAAACACCATAATAGTGAGTTAGTGAGTTACATTGGCGATGAATCTAAAAAGGTCCAAGACTTCCGCTTACACCATTTAACCTAAACATCATTGGCTTAAGAAATATACTTATTTAAATTTAAAGTTTCTAATTTTATATGGCTATGTTAGTAATATTTCAATTTGAATTCATAACACATATACTTTCACAATCTTAAAATTAAAAATATGAAACTTCATTAATTTTTCATAGTACATATTGGTGTATGAATAGATATGCTAACAAGAAGCAACTCTACATGCATAACAAAGTTATTGTAGAAAAAAAATATAAGTTATTAGTAAATATAATATGCATAAGGTGAGATGAAGTGTGACTGATCTTCTACTCGCTTTGTATGGATGATTTTGAGCAGTTCATCACCTGGCTACTACACATCCTCAAGTGAGATCCTACCAAGAACGCCAACACCTCACAGCAGTGACTACACAGTGAATGAAAACGACTACCTAACCCCAAATGTTGCTCAAAACAAAATGGCATATCACCTTGGTCCGAAATTCTCCAACTCATTTTTTTCTGAAACATGGATTCTGATGCGCAGGAATTTCAAGAACATTAGACGAACACCTGAACTTTTCCTCTCAAGACTTGTGGTCCTAACCACCATGGGATTCATGATGGCAACCATGTTCTTGAACCCAAAAGACAACCCTCAAGGAATCACTAATCGCCTTAGTTTCTTCATTTTCACAGTTTGTGTCTTCTTCTTCTCTTCTAATGATGCTGTTCCTGCCTTCATTCAAGAACGCTTCATTTTCATCCGTGAAACTTCCCATAATGCTTATAGAGCTTCTTCTTACACCATTGCTGGCCTCATAACGTACTTCCCCTTTCTTGCACTTCAATCCGCCGTCTATGCTGCCATTGTTTGGAAAGCGTTAAAGCTTCGCGGCGAGTTTTACTATTTCTTGCTAGTTCTCTTCATGTCCCTTCTCTCCACCAACTCATTTGTGGTGTTTGTTAGCTCTATTGTGCCAAATTACATCATGGGTTACGCAGCAGTCATCGCCTTCACTGCACTATTTTTCTTGTTTTGTGGCTACTTTTTGAATAGCCATGACATACCCAAATATTGGAAGTGGATGAATACGATTTCGACCATGACATATCCTTATGAAGGGCTGTTGATGAATCAGTATCAGACATCAGATTTTTTTGGGCTTACTGATTCAGGGGTCCCTATAAATGGCAATGACATCTTAAATTCACTCAACATTAGTAGTAATAAGTCGAAGAAATGGGTGATGGTGCTTTGGATGTTGGGTTGGGCAGTTCTTTACAGGATATTTTTCTACCTTGTCCTTCGATTCTTCTCTAAGAATCAGAGGTCATAGAAGAAAATGATCACATGAAGTGAATTTGGGGTATTGTGTTGCATTTGAGTAACTCTTGTCAAGCCTTTTTGTTTGATGAAAAAGGCTTCTCTTATATATGTTTTGGAGTCTTTTTTTTGGAGGGGGGTTATATCTGAAATGATGATGTTCATATAGTTGCCTGAATTTAGACATGATATTTGTATGTAATCAACTAAAATTGGTTGACAAAATGGTTCTTGTTATATCAAAATCTTCAAGAAAAATAAAATAATTCTCAAATTTGGTCTCTTTTACCATTTTAATATTACTAATGTGTCTCCTTTAATTGTAGTTTAGTGATTGACATTATAAGATAAGATCATGAGTTCAATCTCTCACTTCCCTTAATCTTTCAGTTTTAAAAAAAAAAATATAGCAAACGTCAATCTTAAAAGACAAAATTTAGAAAGCAATATATATATATTGGCAAAACTCATATTGAAGCTCCTAAACTTATTGACATTTTAGTTTTAGACTCCTAAAGTTTTATTTTATATATCTAGGCCCTCAAACTTTACAGATTTGAAATTTTAAACTTTCCTGTCAATTTTTTAACAAAAACTATTTCTTTTTGGTCCTTAAAGTTTTATAATTCTAACATTTATACCTTTTTTACCTTTTAATACTTATATCACTTTTAAAAAATTTTCACCAGTAAAAAAATAAATTTATTTATTTTAATTTCTAATATTTTAAATTAAAAAATGAATTTATATACATTTTTAAATAATTTTAAATTTTAAAAATAAATAAACAAGTTAATGTTAAAAAAATTAATAAAACTACTGCTTTTTAAAATAAAATATTATATTTTCAAAATAAAATATTATGCTGAAAAAGAATATCATAATTAAAAGAGATTATGATAAAAATTTTATAATTCTTCAAAATTTCAATTTTATATTTTCAATACATTTTTTAGTTTTTTGTAAAAAATTTTAAAATATAACTTTTATAAATAGTAGATACTAATACATGTATGTGCATCATAAAAAAACAGTGTTAGATTTCCCAACCAACTCAAACTTTTATAACCATTATTTTAACCTTCATTTTTTTATCATACTTTTTGGGGACATGGAAAAAATTTATATTATAAAAATTTATTCACAATAATTTAAAATATTGTGAAAAACATTAGTATTATTATAATTTTTTTAAAATTTAGCATAATAGCATTTATTTATTTATTTATTTTTAGAATTTAAAATTATTTAAATATGTATATAATAATTTGAAAATATTAGAAATTAAAATAAATAAATTTATTTTTACTAGTGAAAAAAATTAAAAGTGATATAACTATTAAAAAAATAAAAAAAAATGGTATGAATATTAAAAATATAAAACTTTAGGAACCAAAAGAAAATGATTAATGTTGAAAAATTGATAAAAACATTTAAAATTTCAAATCCATGAAACTTTAGAGGTGTAAAGTTAAAAAAAAATTAAAAGTTTAAATGCCCCAATATAGGTTTTTCCTTTTAAGTTTTGCCTTTTAAGATTATATATATATATATATTGCTTTCTAAATTTTGTCTTTTAATATTGGCATTTGCTTTTATGGTGAGGATGAATCTCTTTCTGATATGATAACAATATCTAACAAGTTTTTGAGTCCATGTACAATTGATGAAGACTTGGGTTCTTTCTTAGTTGTCGGTCTCAAAATCTTACAATTGCACCAAAAAGATAACTATGGCGACTGGCTTTATAACCTTTTTGTAGACATCCGGTCTGATTGGCCCATAAACTGGAGACGGACCGCGGGTGCTCAGTTTGATTGGCCCATACCAAAGTCCAATAATGAGAAAACTCAAAGTTTAAATGTAAGGGGGAAGCCCGAAATGCTCTTGAAAATGAGCCCAAAAGCTAAAAAAAAAAGAAACTTTTCTAAACCAAGCCCAAAACCCTTTAGAGCCAGCCCAAGCTCCCTTAGCCCACTAGGCTAAAGAGGCAATCACCTCTATGGCAAAAGCCAATGAGCGATCGCCTTATCATAGAGGCACCACCTTTGTGGTAGCCACTTGCCTCTGCATTAAATACAGAGGTGATAATGGTGGTTGATGGTGGGCCTCACCTTAAATGAAACACAGTCTTTGAGAAGAAGAAAAAGAAAATTTTTAGGGAAGAGAAGAGCTAGGAAATGCAATGATGAAGAGGGATAGTAGGGGCATGGCCTAAGGAAGAGAATAAAAAGAAAAAAAGAAAAAAAAAAGGATAGGGGAATTGAGAGACTGCTAGCAATATAAAACAACTAAAAAATGAGAGAAAATGGGCTGTAAAACTTAGGAGAAGAAAGAAAAGGAGGACTTTTTAGAGAAAAGAGGAGGAAATTAAACAAAAAAAGGCCATTTTTCTAAAGGAAGAAGGGAGAACTTGCATTCAAAGGAAGTCCAACTCACACTCATCTCTGAGGGTCAATCACTTTAGATTAAAAGCTCATCTTTCAGTATTTTTCTTGCTTCTTTCTTATGATTGAGTTATTAGCTTGCATATTCTTTTGGTAGTTTGTATAGCTTTTGGATTCATCATTTGTTCATTTATTCTCTTGTGTTCACTATCTATGATTTACCATGTTTTAGCATGATCGGTTGAGTTTCAAGTATAGGAGTGTGTTTAGAGTCTTCACCTGAGTAAATCCTTGTTTGGAATGTAAGATTTTATCATTTTGAGAGTCGTCCAGGTTTGTTGATCGAGAGATCGCCTCTTCAAAGAGGTGTCTCCCCAATGTTATGAGGCAATCGCCCCTTCACAGTGGCGATCGCCACTTTGATAGGTCTTCATATGGTTTTATTTCTTCTCTTTTATAAATTATAGTCATCCTAGCCTGTTGATCAGGTGATCGCCTCTTCATAGTGGCAATCACCACTTTGACAAGCCTCCATGTGTTTTCACTTCTCCTTTATGTAAAATATGCATGATTCAAACTTATATGTATCACCTTTCTTGTATATATGATTATCATGATGTATAATGTTGTTATTATGTGATATTATCATGTTATTTGTAAAATATCGTATGACTTATATTTCCATTCCCTATAAGCATTATTCATTGATTGTCAATTAAGGGATGATGTTATTGTTTGTAGGAGAGAACTAACTTGTGCTTGTTGTAGGGATTGTTTGGTGACCTTTAGCTGCTAAATAGTCATTCGATTAATTAGTTCTTGAGGGGTTTTTGCTTGTATAATTAGTTTATACTGGTTTACTTTTGGTATATGTATGGTTTATTTTTTGTATATTATATTTTTATTTTACTCCAAAGCGTTGTAATCCTTAATCCCTTCCCCTTTCAAACTGAATGAATGGTTGTAAATATTGATTATTTATTTTGTTTGTGATGAATGTTGGGACAAAATGCATGAAAAAAATTAATGTGCAAATCCAAATTTAGTTATAAAATTTGGCAATTATCCGAAGGCAATTACAATATATGTGGTAATAAAGAAGCAACCAAATAATTAAATGTAATAATTTACAAAACATAAATGGAGGCCAACCATAAGGATGGGTGAGCATTCAAATGTTTATATCTAGTTTTCAAACTTGTTCTCTGATGATGGCTTTTGGGAACCTCCGTGGAATCCAGTTATCGTATAAGTGTGTCCTAATTTTCATTTGGGTGGCGACTCCATCTCTGACTAGGCTTAGGACTTATCTTGTATTTCCAAATGGGCCTCTACCCTACACAATGTCATGGTCACCAAACACTTAGGCATGCGCTAAACCTCGCGGCCTACAGTGGTAACTCCACTGAGGATAAAGAAAATGATTCCAAGCATTTTGTAATTTATCGTCTTTAATTATTCCTTTATTTCTTTTGCATTTCTGTTGCATTCAGTACACTTTTTGCACACAATGAGTACTTCAGTCCCAAATTAACCCGATAATAATCATTGTTTCACTACCTATGTTTCACTTAAACATGGTAGTGGGATACTCAGTTATTGTCACTCACGACACGTACCAATCCATGTTGCTTGACCTTTAAGTGGGAAGACGTAAATGGACGTATATCGTTGTAGGAGCTAAAGCCTAATGCCTAAGACTCAAGCCTATATAATGGCCTAGCAATTATCCTTAGGAATCTTTCCAAATGCATGCATATTTTTGCCATATAATATATCCCTAAAATAAATTATGAGCTAATGGGCCCTCATGCTCGATCTAGGCCCGTTATAAGCAAACTATGTCAAGATAAGCCTTTCATGCCTATTCATAGCCCACTCCAAACGAGCCTTGACAAGATAAGCTTATGATGCTAAAGACTTTGGCCCATTGAATATGGACTTAGGCTTTATTTAAAGGATCTATTATTTGGTTAAATCATATCGAGAGTTATCTTGCATTCGTCGATTTTTTATGCCCTATTGATAATTAACACCCAAACCAAAAAAATCTTGGGATAAAGATACTCACTATTGAATACATGAGTGGGAGAAATAAGGGTGAAGGCTATCATTTTTTAATTTCACATTTTGTTTTTGTGTGTTGAACATACTTGTTTAAATTTCCTTTTTTTGATTACTCAAATAATAAGTGGACTTGCATATCATACATACACGCCATGTATAGTTCTAACACGTAGTTTTACAGTATTATAGATCCTTCAAGTTTATCTGAGTGGGTCCAAGCTAGTTCTAGCCATTTAGTCAGAAACTTAGAAGTAGAAATGGAAAGTAGGTTTGATCCTAAGGCTTTTAAAGCACAGTTGAAAGAGGAAGTGTTCACTGAAACTCGATCTATAATGAGGGAGATGATGGGGGAGATAATGAAGCTTATTAAAGAAAATCAGTCGACACAACCACCTAACATACAGCCAATCAACCCGATAGACCTTAATGAGGAAATCCTGGTAAGAGAAAGGGAAGAAGATAATATGATGATACTGGCTAATCCACCAAACTAGAGAAAAGTGAATCCAATTAAGGATATGGAACAAACTAAGTGGGCTAAGAGTATAACTAAGGCTATGAGTCAAATGCAGATGATGATGAAGGAGACGATCATAGACGCTCCTTTGGATTACGCTGATTTGAATTTGAAAAGGGAAGATGAACTACTACCTCAGAGTTCAAATTCATTAACATGAAGAAATATTCCAGCATTAAAGATCCCCACTTACATCTGAAGTAGTATATGACTTATATGAAGGCTACCGAGCTGAATGAGACTCAGATCATCAAGTAATTCCCCATATCATTAGAGGGTGCACTAATCCACTGTTATTACACTTTGGAACCACACGTTCAGTCTAATTGAAAAGAATTATGTACTGCTTTTATGAATAATATAGCCTCAACATTCAATTTGAGGTGTCTCTAAGTGATTTACAAAACACCAAATAGAGGTTTAATGAATACTTCATTGACTATCTAACTCATTGGAGAGGAAAGTCATCCCAAATAAGGCATAGGCCTGTTGAGTCAGATCAACTAGTGTTACCGATAGAAGGATGTGTCCCGGTATTATCTAGAAAGCTGAGGGACTTGGGGATCTAAAATTTTAAGGAGTTACACAGATTTAAGGTTTAGAAAAAGTCAGAATTGGCCCAAGAGAAAAGGTTCTCTGGAGGGAGATCTAGGGGCAAAGAAGGAGCCAGTTTAAGCAGTAATGTCCAGATTAATGCCATCTGGCCACCCTATAATGGTTCATAAATTAATGTTGTTACGTAACCTTGGAGATTCTTAAATTTAGGGAAGCCTATGTCTAAGGTCCTCAAAAAACTTATTAAGAAAAACCTAATTTGACCCTTACTCTTATAAGAACCTTTACCTGGTGCCAACCCAAAGATTTTTTGTAAATTCCATCAAACCATCAAACATGACACTAACAATTGTGCCTAATTGAAACACGAAATCCAAGACCTAACCAACGTAGTCAAAATCACCAATCCAAAAACCAAGAAATCAAACACTTAAAATAACCCTCTGCCCAATTATCAAAACATGCCACTACCAAATGCACCCATCCTGATGACCAACACTGGCTTAACGGAAGATCAAGTCTTAAATTATTTTATAGATGTTATTAATGACCCACTGGAGCCCAAAATTAAAGACCTAAACCCAAGCAAACAACCCATAGAACTTCATATGCATGTCTTGGACATTTGGAGTTCTGATGGTAAGGATAAGGGGAGATCAATCTGTAGGATGATAAGGAAAGTAGATTAGGCCAGTCTATGAGAAAGGTCAAAGAGAAAAAAGAAGAAGTCAAAATTGCCAAGTCTGAGCCAAAAAAGACATAAGATTGGGAGAAAAAGGAAGAAGTAAATAAGAGTGAGGGAGATGATGCTAGTGACTGGGAACTACTCATAAACTCTAGAGATCATAAGGAAGTGCTAGTTTTGGCTCTATATTATAAGAAAGTCGCTATGGGTCGCACTCCTAAGCATATGGTTAATTTGCTAACAGAAATTCCCCAGGGCATGATAATGTTTTATAATGGTGGTTTGCCCTTGGAAGGGAGGGATCACCATAAGGCCTTATTTATCAGGGCCAAGGTGAAAGGAAAGATGACTTATTATGTGATGGTAGACAACGGTTCCACCATTAATGTATATCCATTGAAGATATTACCAAAGTTAGGATTGACTGTGGATGACCTAAAGCCTTATGAGGCAATCATTAAAGCCTACGATAACACAAAAAGACCTGTTGAGGGAACGTTCTGAGCATTGGTCAATATGGGGCCTATTAATTCTTGGGTTGATCTACATGTGATTAACGTCCCCGTAACCTTTGATATTTTATTGGAAAGGTTGTGGTTTCATCCTTTGGGTGGTGTGACCTCCGTTGTCCATCAGAGAATTAAGTTTCCACATAAGGGAAGGGTTGTCACCATCTCAGCTGAAACTGAAGCCACCATGGTTGCCCTTAAGTTAGCACCCAAGGAGATCCTTATAAGCTCAAGTTTTGAAGTCTGTGTAATCTATAAAAATAAGATAGATGAAAATGTTCTAAATATAATGCACGGAATGAAATTTATGCTTGGCATGGGGCTGGGAAAGGATCAAAGTAGACCCTCAGAATTTATAGAATGTAAGGTACCCAAAGGTAGGATTTAAGGGGACTAATGATTCTGGAAAAAGGCAAACATTTGGGAATAATTTAAGGAAAAAAAGGAAAAGGTTGTGCCTAAAAAGAAGACTTTATAGGAAACCTTTATGAGGGAAAGCACCAGGTATCCATATAATAGGGCGCCTGAACCTCTATTGATAGCTGGGGAAGTAATTCCAAGGTTTAAAATTTTTACTAAATTTGTGAATGATGTAAAGAAAGTTGCTACTGAAGAAGCTCCTATGGAAGAACTAGCATTGATCGAAGAAGGGCCTAAAGGGAACAAAGCTACTCCGGAGCTGAAAGATGTTAATGATCAAAATAAAGAACTGGATCTTAAAGCATATGCCCTCAACTCCATCAAAGATGTTTTTTATGATGATTATGATGTTTCTCTTGCTTATTTGTTCAAAACTGATGATTTATTCTTATCAAAAGTGAATGCAATGAAGTCCAACTTTGCCTATTTATGTGATGTGTTTCATAATGGTTACTCTATTTATGATTATCATTTTATACATATGTTTGACATTAATTCAATATAAGCTGAGTCATTTAATTTAGGCAAAAATGAAAACCCCAAAAATATACTATTTACTTCTAATTTAACTCATGATGAGAGAGAAAAAAATGAAAGAACTATTAATAAAAAGATAGAAAGTATTTGCTTAGAGCTATGAGGATATGCCTGGAATCAATAAGGAGATCTCAGAATACAGAATCCCCATATACCCTCACATATCACCGATAAAGCAGAAACAAAGAAGGCTGAGGCCGGAATGGGCTCTCCTAATTAAGAGCAAAGTTCTCAGAGGTAGTAAAAGACATGCAGTGGTTGGAAAACATAGTCCCAATTCCCAAGAAATATGGAAGGGTCAAAGTGTGCGTGGACTATTGATATCTGAACAGAGGTTGCCCTAAAGATGACTTCCCATTGCAACACATCAACATATTGGTTAATAGTGCAGCTTTTAATACAATGTACTCCTTCATGGATGGATTTTTAAAGTATAACCAAATTATGATGACAGTGATAGATAAGTTAAAAATGTCCTTTACCATTGAATAAGGCATTTATTGTTATCGGGTGATGCCTTTTGGATTAAAGAATGCAGGAGCCACTTCTCAAAGGATGGCAACCACTCTATTGTACGACATGATCCACAAGGAAATAGAAGTGTACGTGGATGATATGATGGTGAAGTCTACAACCAGAGAAAGGCACTTTAAAGCTCTAGAAAAGTTTCTAGCAAGGGAAAAAAAGTACAATCTTATATTGAACTCGAAGAAGTGTGTTTTTAGGGTGACATCTAAGAAACTATTGGGACATATCGTTAGTCAGAAGGAAATAGAAGTGGATCCGGATAAGGCCAATCTCATATTAAACTCGAAGAAGTGTGTTTTTAAGGTGACATCTAGGAAACTGTTGGGATACACTGTTAGTCAGAAGGGAATAGAAGTGGATCCAGATAAGGTTAAATCAAGCATAGAAATGCCCACGTCGAAGAATGAAAAAGAAGTCAGAGGATTCATAGGATGCCTGCAATACATTAATAGGTTCATGGCTAAGTTGACTACAGTTTGTGAACTGATCTTCAAGCTCCTAAAAAAAGATCAACCCGTAATATGGGATGAAAAATGTCAATAAGCTTTTGAGACTATTAAGACTATCTGATGAATCCTCCTATCTTACAACCACCAAAGCCAAGTAAACCCTTAATCCTATATCTAGATATCGAGAAAGGTATAATAAGGGCAATGTTGGATTAGGAAAATAAAGGGAAGATAGATCACATTGTGTGAGTAAGAAGCTTATGTTGTATGAAACAAATTATAGCCTTGTAAAGAAAACATGCCTAACAGTGATTTGGGCTAAAAAAAATCTTTAGTACTACTTCTAGTCCTATAGAGTACAGGCAATTTCTAAACATGATCCCCTTATATATCTCTAGCATACCCTATCTCTTATAGGAAAATTAGTTAAATGGCTAGTTTTGCTCATAAAATTTGACATAGAATATGTAGCCAAAAAAGTGGTAAAAAGGAGAGCAGTAGCAGACTTTCTAGCCTAGAGCCCAGTGGATAATGAACAAGAATAGGAGTTAGAGTTTCCTGATGAACATTTAGGGACGATAGAGGTACAAGGATATGAAATGTACTTTAACAGAGCTATCAATAGTAAGGGAGCTAGTGTTGGTGTAACCTTGATTATGCTAGAAGGAGAAATAATCCTGATGGCAAAAAGACTTGAATTTGAGATAATAAACAACTAAGCAGACTACCAGGCTTGCATCTTTGGGTTGAAGGCACTACGCAGTGTAAGGGTAGAGAATGTTACCGTATATGGGGATTTTATATTGGTTATGAAGCAAGCTTCTAAAGAATGGGAAATAAAGGAAGATAAGCTATGCCCATATTGGGGTTATTTGGCTATTGTTTCATTATCATTTGCTTAGTGCAAATTTTTCCTTCTGTTAAAAAAAGGAAACCAAATAGTTGATGCTCTAACTACCCTAGCTTCCATATAGGAAAGTGGACAACAGACAAAGGTCAAGCCTCTAATTTAGCAAAATCCCGAAAACCCTATCACGAAGAAATAAAAGTGATGCTAGTTGACACTTTTGAGAGGCCTTGGTTTTATGACCTGCAGAGGTACTTAAAAATAGGATAGTTCCCTGAGGATGCCAATAAGAAAGAAAGGATGTCCATGTGATTGTTATCTCAATAGTTCATCAGCTACAACGGGATGTTGTATAAAAGGATGCTGACTAGAGTGCACCTAAGATGTGTTGATAAAGATGAATCTTGAAAGCTTATGGAAGTAGTCCATGAAGGAGTATGCAAGCCACACATGAATGGGACAGTCCTGTTAAAAAAGATACCTCATCAGGGTTATTTCTGGCTTACTATGGAAATAAATTACATTAGATTCAAAATAAAGTGTCATAATTGTCAAACTTATAGAGACATCAATCATTTACCTTCTATGGAACTTCAAAGAATGACCTCTCCTTAGCCCTTCACTATATGGGGAATTGATATTATAGGAGAAATAAGGCCGAAGGCATCTAACGGTCATCGATTCATTATTATGGCCATAGACTATTTCTCCAAATGGGTTGAGGCTGATTCCTATGCTACTGTCAGCTTGAAGCAAATGTTAAGGTTCATCGAGAAAAATATAATTTGCAAATACGGGTTACTGCACCATATTGTTATAGATAATAAGGTTCAGTTTCAAGCAGAGATAGTTGTATTGTTGAAAGATTACAAAATTAAGCATCATAAATCATCTCCGTATAGGCCATAGGCAAATGGGGTAGTGGAAGCTGTAAATAAAAATGTGAAGAAGATCCTGGCCAAGATAATGGAGAATTATCAAGATTGGGCATAATATTTACAGTTTTCATTGTAGGGGTATTGCACCACTGCCATAACATTAATGGTGGTCACTCCATATTCCTTGGTATATGGATGTGAAGTCATGTTGCCGATAGAGGTCAAGATCAGGTCGCTAAGGGTTTTGTTAGAATCCAAATTCCCTAAATACCAATGGGTAGAAAATCGATTGGTGCAGTTGACACTGTTGAATGAGAAGAGGGTGAAGGCTATGTACACTCCCAACTATATCAAAAAAGAATAGCCCAAGCTTACAATAAGAAAATTAAGCCGGGAAAAATCAAAGAAGGAGATTTATTGCTAAAGCTTATAAGGCTAATCATGATCGACCCATGGGGAAAATCCAAATAGAATTGGGAAGGGTCATATCTAGTGAAGAAGTTATTCTCTAAGGGTGTTGTTGCCCTATTAGACTTGGAAGGAAATGAATTTAGAGAGCCCATCAATCTAGACAAGCTCAAGAAGTACTTTCTGTAAAAAGTGTTACTAGGGAGAAAACCTCAAAAAAAGGCTATCTAAGCAAAAGTTAGAGACAAAAAATTAAATTAAAAATCAAAAGTTTCGGCAGTCCAGGCAAAAGTTAAGGACAAGAAAAAATGAGAGAAGGGACCTGAGAGACTACTAGCAATAGAAAGCAACTAAAAAAAGAGAGAAAAAGGGGCTTTGAAACTTGGGGGAAGAAAGAAAAGGAGGACATTTTAGAGAAAATAGGATGAAATCAAACAAAAAAAGGCCATTTTTCTAGAGGAAGAAGGGAGAAGAACTTACATTCAAAGGAAGTCCAACTCACACTCATATCTGAGGGCCAATCACTTTGGATTAAAAGCTCATCTTTTAGTAATTTTTCTTGCTTCTTTCTTGTTATTGAGTTATTAGCTTGCATAATCTTTTGTTAGTTTGTATAGCTTTTGGGTTCATCATTTGTTCACTTTTTCCCATATGTTCATTATCTATAATTTACCATGTTTTAGCATGATCAGTTGATTTTCAAGTATAAGAATGTGTTTAGAGTCTTCACCTTAGTAAACCCTTGATTGGCATGTAAGGTTTTATGATTTTGAGAGTCATCCAGGTCTATTGATCAGTCAATCACCTCTTCCAATGTTATTAAGTGATCACCCCTTCACAGTGGCAATCGCCACTTTAACAGGTCTTCATATGGTTTCACTTCTTATCTCTTATAAATTATTATCATCTGAGCCTATTGATCAGATGATCACCTCTTTAAAAAGACATTGCCTCATTATCATGAGGCGATCACCTCTTCATAGTGGCCATTGCCACTTTGACAGGCCTCCATGTGGTTTCACTTCTCCTTTTTGTAAAATATGCATGATTCGAACTTATATATATCCCCTTTCCTATAAATATGATTATCATGATGTATAATGTTTTTATTATGTGATATTACCGTGTTATTGGTAAAATATCCTATGACTTGTATTTTCATTCCCTATGAGTATTATTCATTGATTGTCGATTGGGGGATGATGTTATTTCTTGTGGGAGAGATCTAACTTGTGTTTGTTGTAGAGATTATTTGATGAACTTTAGTTGCTAAATAGTCATTCGATTAATTAGTTCTTAAGGGGTTTTAGCTTGTATAATTAGTTTATTACTGGTTTACTTTTGATATATGTACGGTTTATTTTCTATATATTATACTTTTATTTTGCTCCAAAGCATTGTAATCCTTAATCCCTTCCCCTTTCGATCTTGAATAAATGGTTGTAAATATTGATTATTTATTTTGTTTGTGATGAAAGTTAGGACAAAATGCATGAAAAAAAATTAATGTGCAAATCCATATTTAATTACAAAATTTTTCAATTATCTGAAGGCAATTACAATCCATGTGGTAATAAAGAAATAACTGAATAATTAAAGGTAATAATTTACAAAATATAAACAGAGGCCAACCGTTAGGTTAGGTGAGCATTCAAACACTCATACCCAGTTTCCAAATCCATTCTTTAATGATGGCTTCTGGGAACCTCCGTGGAATCCAGTTGCCGTATAAATATGTCTCGATTTTCATCCAGGTGGTGACTCCATCTCCGACTAGGCTTAGGACCTATTTCGTATTTCTAAGTGGGCCTCAAGCCCACACAGTGTCGTGATCGCCAAACACTTGAGCATGCACTAAACCCCACCACCTACACTATTTCATGTCCCATGCCTAAAGACTAATAAAACTTGACACCATGTTGAGAAAATAAAGAGGTAAATTAAAAAAAAAAAAAAAAAAAAAAAAACCTCTATTTGATATTAACAACTAAAATTTAGAAGTTTTTTTTTTTCCTAACTCTCACTTCTTTAAGGTATCATGAGATGTCGAGTATAAATTCTATTAAAGTTAATTTGTTAAATTAATTTTTATCTAATTTAAAAAGGTATAACTATCATATATTGCATAATCTATAAATATTAAAATCATTTAACTTCTATATTAATAAAAATAATATAAAATTTAAGTGAAACATAAGATTTTTTTAACAAATTATAAAATTACATACAATTAACAATAGTTCTTTTATGTTAAATTTGACACAGGAGAAACCAACAACCATTCAAATCAATTAGCAAGGTTTGTTTTCATTTAAGCGAGGTTTGGGTTTAAAGTCCTGGTATATGCAGTTGTGTTAAATTAATTATTGATAAATTTTTACCACTTTTATAATTCTAAACAGGTCAAACCGGATTAGTCAAAATATAATAGGTTTTGGATGGTTCATACTAAAAAAAATATTCAAACCAAATTGAATTAGTTATACTTCAATGAGCTATAGGTGATTCATACAAAAAAAATATTTAAATCAAATCGGATTAATTAGAGTTTAATAAAAGATTTAAAGTAGCAAGAATATTCTTACCTTATAATTTTGCAGCATAATATATTATAATTTATCGGCATAATATTCAACTTCAACAAGTAGTTACAAAGAAACAGGAATAGGATTATAACTTATTATATAAGTCAGACCTATATGGCTTAGATTATATTATATTTGAAGGGGGAAAAAAAACAATTAATTAATAACGGCCTTGAATTAACTCAAAAAGTCCTTGAATAACTCTTCATTATATTATATTGTAGGGAATTCAAGACCCCGACTCTAATTTAATTACTCAAATGGAAAATTCATCCATTAATTTTTTTTCTTAGGAAACATATAATACAACATATATGAGAAAGAAGACTTAGTTATAATAATACAAAAAAAAAAATTAATTCTGATTTGTAGTTGAATTTGTTCTCCACTATTTATGAATTTTTTTTTAAACTGAAAAAGAGTTAGATAAAAATTGAACTCTCAACATGTACATGCTTTAAAGGGATTATGCCACTAGGCTACTCAATTGAAATAAAACATGAATAGTAAAAAATCCAAAATTAAAATAAAAAAATCTATCTGGGAGAATTCTTAAAATTTTAATTAGTTATTAAAAAAAATTATTGTCTTTATAATTATTTTCAAGTCAAAATAAATTAGTTAAAATTCAATAAATTTTTAATATCGGTAATTTAAACAAATAAATTAAAGTTTAAATATAATTATCATTGAGGTGAATTCATCAATGTATAGAAAGATTTTTGCTTACTTCGTATTTGATGACAAGCAATATATATTCATTCATCATATAAATTTGAGTTATTGTGTGATTGGTTTCCTCACATTACGTTTAGTGTAGAACTAGGAAAAATTTTGAATTTGAATCTCAATATTCATTCATATTTAATGTTTAAATATTATAATAACTATTTTATGAGAAATTGAGTTCCCATTATATAATCTTTTAAATTTTCAATGAAGTTTTTTAAAAAATAAAATTATTCAACAAGAAGTACAAATGAACATCTAACATGCAGAAAGTGAGAATGAAGATCATTATAATCATATTAATAATCAAATTGCAAGATCAAAGATCACAATGTTGGAATAATTTATTTATTGACAAGTCTTCTAACCTTGCAAAAACCGTTAAAGAAATCTTCCATGAAGCTTCATAAAATGATATTAAAAAGAAAAAAAAAAAAAAAAAGGAGTTATTAAGCCAAGATTGGTACAACAGAAAATAACTGGAAGATACAATGTGAAAAATTGACTAAGTACAACATTTTACATGTCTATGTCAGAAAACAGGCTTTCCAATGCTGTCGGTATTACAACTCATTAGTATTGCCTATAAGAAATTATTTTTGAATTGGGCAGGAAACATCTTTGATTACTGTAAACTAAGATGCAACACTATTTTATTTTGTCACTTTTATTTTCGCAATTAGGATAAGTGCCCGAACTATTAATTTGTAACACTCCAGCAAGTTAAAGTTCGAATTTTGCCATTTGTGAAATTTATTTTATTTTATTTAAAAAAAAAAAAAAAGAACTATACTCTACCATACGATACATTAATGCTCAGCTTGTTTAAGCTTCTTTTTATTAATAATAAAAAAAATTATATTTACATGCATCTTCACTTTTTTTGTAACATAACTAGTTTATTAAACAAACTGATTAAGAGTACAAAACCTGTTCTAATTGCTTAGGAGGATACACAAACCACATAGGATTATATCGGATAACATTAATATTTTTGGAAACCCAATCAGCTGCCCCTGTTATTTTATTTATTTTATTGAATCCTTTAATATTTATTATGCTTATTAAATCCTTTTATTATTTTTTTATTTTATTTAACTCCTGTAAAATTATTTTTATTAACACTAAGGATTTTTTTGACATAAAAAATAAATTAATAATATTTAATCACTAACACCGATAATGATCCAAGGTTTGCAATATTCAATTTTTTCTTGAAAAAGGTTCTTAACCCAAGGAAGGCAATGATTATGCAGAACAAAGAATTTAGAATAAAAGATTATAAATTTTAATGTATTAGATAGAAATAGTTCTTAGTATTACATGTAAATAGTCAATAAAATGTTACATTAAATCATTCAGTTAGACCATCAATAAATTAACTAGTTTTCAACATGAAACTTTAGCTGATTAACCATAATCGACAGAGTTTTACAGTATAGACACCGAACTCCATTTTGCATGATGTTCCATCTATGGTAACAGACAAGAAGAGAGACGAAATTAAAGCGTTGCTCCGCCCAATAATATCAAACCTTATACAATTAAAAAATAGATAATTAGACCCACACCACCAAAACTTTGTTTTAATACTAATTTAAAGCCAGCGTATTTAGCATAAAACTGATAATCAATTTTGGATTATTCTAATTTAAACTCCCTTTCACCATTTTGCTTCCAATGCTTCTCCTCTAACTTCCACATTTGCAGTCAAACCTTTCTTATCAACATTTTTTTTTCATAATTTCAATTTCTCTTCATACCCTTTTGTCTCCGCGGCTTGAAAATAAATTTTCAGTGAATCTCCTGGAAGTGTTGCTCAGATGATATTGAATGCATAGGTGAAGTGGCAATTTGTGGTTCTTGAATTCCAATTTGAAGTAGCATACAATAGCCTAGCCTGGCTGCATATGTTGATATAGACACGAAATTTTGCAGGTAAATACATCATGATTGATGTAGTGAAGTACAGAAACTATCATAACCTGCAGAATTAGTTGGCCTGATTATGAGGTTGATGATCCGATGGGGCAAGCTCTGTTTAAGATAGAAGATGATGGGAGGAGAGCAGAACTGGATTGTATATGGTGTTGAGTGCTTGTTTCTTTGCCTGTTCATACTGGTCCGATCCACTCTAGCACAAGAAGGTTAGTAATCCTACATAGTTTTAAGTATCAAGGTTAATGAAATGCATTAAAATCAACGAACAGTTTAATTTCTTGACAGGGTCTTCTGCTAAAACTTGCATACATCTTCAGATCAGCTTTGATCATATCTAATCATTGCCTTGGTATAAACCTGGAATCTGGATCTATATTCTGTAAATTACCATGAGAAATTTGATCATAGGAAACTGATTGCAAAATTCCAATGAACAATCATATATAGTTTTTCATGACCTGAAAGACTGTTATAGCTGCTCAAACGGTAAGACTAACTTGTAAGGGTGTTTATGCTTTTAATCCTAAATGACAATTCTAGTCCACCAACAATAACATATAGCTAAACCATGACTTTGTGACTAATCTGCTCAACTATGGATCAAAATTTAAAGTTACTGGACGGAGTACAGTTTCTGACTGTTAAATCATTCACTGGAAAACAAAAATCTTAATGACCAAAAAACCTGTGAATTTCTTGCAGGTTTCGTAAGCATCAAATGCTGTGCTCCATCAGATTTTATAGATAACAATAGTATAAGCTGGATATCAGATGATAGATGGTACCGAGAAAATGCAGGTTGCCAGGACATAACCAGGGCAGCAGCAGACCATAGAGGTTCTGAAAAGGTTCGGTTTTTCTACATTAATTCAGGCAAGAGATGTTACAACTTACCAACAACTAAGGACATAGACTATCTGATAAGAGGTACGTTCCTTTATGAAGATCTGGTGGGATCTCCAGGCTCTGCCTTTGATGTTTTGATTGGTGTCACAAACATAAGCAGAGTTAGTCCATCTGGGGATCTGGTGTTGGAGGGCATTTTTAGAGCTACCAATCAGTGCATAGACTTTTGTTTAGCACACAGCAAGGGAGATCCACACATTTCGCAGCTTGAACTCCGGACTCTAGCAGATACCAAATATTTACAGGGAAATGCTGCTAATGTTTTGAAAGTGATAAGCAGAAATGATGTGGGAAATGCAGGTGATGATATCAGGTATAAATTCCATATTTCTTTTTATGTAAAGAAATAAATAAGGATTGATCTTCTGAGAAGTATGCAAACATAAGTCTAGGAACTAGAAGAACAAAATTAAAAAGCCATGAAAGCAAATCTGCCAAACAACACTAAATGGCTTCAAAATCAGTTCTTTCATCCGGAAGAGCTTCTGAAAGAAAAAAAAATTAACATCAAAGCAGTTTTTGAGGGGTGAATTCACATAATAGCTACTTTCTGTTGAACCTATTCTTTTCAGCACATTGCCATTACCTAAATTATTGCCTGCTGCCTCCATTTCTTCAACCACAACCAATGTCATTGCTAGCATTCCCAGCAACTACAACCACCTTAAGACCTGAGGGTTCAAGACCTTCACTGTCTCCTGCCTCCAGAATTGTGTGAGTGTGAGTGTGAGTGTGTGCACGTGTTTTTTTAATTTCTTAGATAATGTTTTATACACCCATTTTCACTTTCCATAGATAAGAGCATAAAACAGAAAAAGTGCATAGCACCTCTTGCTTCCTACAACACCACAAAATACCCCTAGCCATGTGCAGGACCAGAAAAACACTAATTCCCAAGCCAAAAAAATTCAAGACAGAATACCATCTACCATAAAAACTAAAACAATTGTTAGAAAAATTGACTTATTATATAATTCGAAAAGACAAGATGCAAACCATTCCACCTACAATTTGCACACTTCGATCCTCAACATCTTAGTTCCTCGATTTATCTTAGCCAAGTTAACAACCACAATCACTTCTACACGTACTCATGGCGTCCCTCGAAACAAAAAGTACCTACTTTCTGACTTTAATAGAGAATAATGGGAACCTTGTTTTCTGCATTATAAAAACCAAAAAGTTATTAAAATCTGTCAAGTGTTGAAACTTATTACCTACGTTTTACGCTTGCCCATTGCAGGTATGGAGATGATAAATTTGATAGAATCTGGGGAAGTCCTGATCCAAAAACATTTTCCATATCACCACATCCAGAACTAGCTAGATCCAACACTTCCATCAACAATGCTAACACAACAGTGCCTCTTAATGTTCTCCAAACTGCATTGACACACAAGGATAGACTGGAGTTCCTACACAACGACCTTGATACAGAATATTACAGTTACATTTTGTTCCTCTACTTTCTTGAGCTCAATTCCAGTGTCAAGACTGAGAAGACAAGGGTGTTCAGTATCTTAATCAACAATGAGATTAAATACAGAAATTTTGACATATTAGCCAATGGTTCAAACTATAAGGAAGTTGCACTGAATGTCACAGCAAAAGGGTCTCTAAATTTGACACTAGTCAAGGTCACAGAGTCTGACTTTGGACCCATCTTAAATGCTTATGAGATCCTACAGGTGCAGCCATGGATTCAAGGAACCAACCAGCAAGATGGTAAGTTCCACAATAGAAACATATTAGAATGTTTGCTTCTGGTGTTCCTATTGTTATTCAAATTATGTCTCTTTGCAGTGGATGCGATAAAGCAGATAAGAGATATGCTGCTTCATCATAATAAAGAAAATCAGGTGTTGCAGAGCTGGTCAGGAGACCCATGTGTTCCTCTTCCCTGGGAAGGTCTGACATGCCAATCCATGAATGGTCCAGTGATCACCAGGCTGTATGTTCTTCCAATTTTCTTTGAAGAAACAACTATAGTTCTAACTTCTAACTTATATAAGATTCTGCATATTCACATTCAAGGGCTAATTCTAATTTTCCATATTTTCAAATGTTTTATCATAATTTCCAGGGATATTTCCTCAAGTCATCTTCATGGACAGCTTCCTGCTATTACTGGGTTGATCTACCTAACACAATTGTATGATTTACGCTGATTTCATCTACTATCATTGTTTGTTATATAGAAAATGATGCCGTAACTTCATGCACAATATGTAAATGAGCCTACAACAATCTGATGATAGCAAACATGCTAATTAAATGGTTGCAAGATCATGTGCTTTTGTTTACTGAATTGGCACTTTTATTACGTCTTGATAGCAACATAATTTCTCATCTGCTTTTGGCATGCAGGAACGTTAGCTACAACCACTTCACCGGCAGCATACCACCATTCCAATCATCCTTCACGTTAACATCAGTGTAATTTCCCTTTTTCTCCTTCAGTTATCAGGCATCTAATAGCATTCTGTTGACATCATATTGCATGCAAATTTTGATGAGCCTAAGAAACTTGAAAACGGAACTGCAACCAACCTAGAGAAAATAAATGTCATGCTTCAATGTATTACATGACTCCCAAGTTTCTTGAAAAAAAATTCTCTTGTTGGCTCATTCCACTGTCTGACAATATATTCAATTATCAGGGATCTGAGCCACAATGATTTCACTGGATTTCTTCCAAATTCGTTGACCTCACTTCCACATTTGACAACATTGTAAGTCTAAAATAATTAAATTTTTCTCCTTCCATATTTTGAAACTGTCTATATAGATGGAGCTTCAACCACAATCTTCACTGTTTAATTCATTACTTATGTCCTTGCTTCGGTAGATACTTTGGCTGCAATCCCGGTCTCAGCACCCAGCCTCCCAGTTTAAACAGCTCGAATATCACTACACAGTACGAATCTGATAATTTATGCATCTAAAATGCATATAACAATCCACAATTCAGGAATGAATGAAAAATCTTATGCTGTACTATTAAAAATTTCAGCTATGGGGCATGTGTTGCACAAAGACAACGTAAAATACAAGGAATTGTCATAGGCACCATTGCTGGTGGAACCTTGCTGTTAGCACTTGGACTGGCCTTTGTTTGCATCTACAGAAAAAAATTTGTGGCTCTAGGAAAATTTGATGCGCAACAGCACCCATTGGCAAAGAGTAAGTAGCAAAATCATCCTTACTGAGTATTAGTTCAGTAAATATAGCATAAGTGCAAGTGCATGCATAAGTTCATATACATATATATCTGTAGTACATTTACTGTTGCTCAAATTTATGGCCAACTCTGAGTTGCTTTTATCAATTAAAGCTTCTTTCCAATATTCTTCTAAGCAAAATATGCATCTCTTAACAAAAGTGACAAACAAAATGCAGATGCCATTTTCTCTCTGCTTAGTTCAGATGATGTTGGTCTGAAGTCAATAAATATACAAATGTTTACGCTAGAATACATAGAGAATGCCACCCAGAAGTATAGAACCCTGATAGGTGAAGGTGGCTTTGGATCAGTTTACCGTGGCACACTCCTTGATGGTCAAGAAGTGGCAGTGAAGGTTCGGTCATCCACCTCTACTCAAGGAACTCGGGAATTTGAGAATGAGGTATACCATAGCATTCTAATATAATTTTCTGTCTACTGCATGCTAGCTCTAAAGTAATTATTGACAATGTCAAAAAAGAAAAAAATTCCTGCTACAGTCATAGACATGTCAAGCATCATCTTATATTTTTCTTTCCAGCTTAGTCTTGTTATGTCTCTAATTTCTGATACAAAATTGCACCATCTCAATGACTATGCTGATTCTATGAAATAGAATACCTTGACTATTTCTTGGTTAATACTGGATACTCAAGCAATTTTTGTCTATTTTTATCAGAAAGAATCAAGAAACTTACAATAGAAAATCATCTCTACTCTGCATCACTTCATGAGTTATGGTTTCAGTCTGTCTTAAATAAGTGCCTACTGACAACTGTTGTCAATGAATTCTACAGCTAAACCTTCTTTCCACTATCCGTCATGAGAACTTGGTGCCCCTTCTTGGTTACTGTTGTGAAAATGAGCAACAAATCCTCATTTACCCATTTATGTCCAATGGTTCTCTGCAAGATCGCCTTTATGGTACATTTCATCTAAAGCCCTACTCCACTAAGTTATTTTGACATTCATCTCTTTCTAAGAAGCATTTCCATGACAGGGGAAGCAGCAAAAAGGAAAACTCTAGATTGGCCAACCAGACTCTCTATCGCTCTTGGTGCTGCCCGAGGCAAGTAACTAGTGGGGATATTAAGCATTTATTCCATTATTGAAATCCATCTGAAACATAAATCTGACATGAAATGAAGCTGGATATCTTCCAAGTCTAATTCTTTTTTTTTTTTTTTTTTTTTTTTTGGAGAAGTCTGATATCATTCTGTTGATACCATAATAAAAAAGGTTCTAAGTCAAAAGAATCAAATGATATCCACCAATGCCCCTGAAAGCAAAAGACCTGGCCTGCTAGGTATAAATTTCTTTCATCTGGTAACAGGCCTAAACTGGAGGTCAATCTGAAAACAATATTGCTTATAGGTGATAAATGCACAAACATATTTTCATACATAGTTTTGAAAAGTTAGATGTTAGAGGTGGAGATTGAAAAATAAATAAATAAATGTCTTGTCCAACAACTGTTGCTTTATATTATATAAACAACAAAGGAGAATGACAAAGCAAACCGCAGCACTAACATCTACTAAAATTATTGGAATCAAGCAGCAACTTGGCAAATCACAAGCTAAGTGACAACTGATAGCAGCAACGGAATGTGAATTACAGGGATGCCTTCTAGGAAAAATTGATCTAGATAAACTAGTGTTAGAGGAAACCAGAAAGATTGTTCACAGCACACCTAATTGATCTTAGCAAATATTCAGATCTCAGATCAATCTTTCTGAAAAGAAATCAATGATCTTCTTTGAACAAACAACTGTTCTAACAATTAACAAACAAAAGGGTCTAGAAATCAATTATCAAATATTATGATATTCTGTCTAACAACAATGAGAATAAGGTGTGCTGTGAGAATCAAATGGAACCTGAAAATTCTATCTCATTATTAAGGAGTAATGGTTCAAAAAAGATGGTGCCAATATAGTATAAATTAAAAATCACATGCTCTGTTATGGATAAGTCCTTCAGAAGTGAATTCCATGCACTATTATCTTGTTATTGAAATTGTATTGTAGTTTATTGCACCGTTAGTACCATTACTTTAGGCCATGTTTCACTTTGGTACCAAAATTTTAATTTTTTTCTTCTCAGTCCGAAAAATTCTATTTTTATTTCAAATTGAAGTATCTCGAACATATCCGATTAAATTTAACATACGTTACAGTCGGAATAAACATATTTTTAGTATATTTACCTTGTTAGCATCTTATTAAACAATTTAATCATCTTGTTGGCCACATAAAACAAAATTTGTTTGTGAGCCCCATAAAATAAAATTTTAGCAAAATTTATTTTATGGAGCTTATAAGATTATTAGGCCGCTTAATGAGATGCTTACATGATGAATATACTAAAAATATACTTATTTCGGTTGTCATGTATGCTAAATTTGATCGAATATGTTTGAAGTACTTTAACTTGAAACAAAAATAGAATTTTTGGAACCGAAAGAAAAAAAATTAAAAATTTGGTACCAAAGTGAAATATGACCCAAAGTTATGGTACCAACGGTGCAATAAACCCGTTGATTAGCCATTGTTTATTGTTAGATTTTTAGTTCATTCCCTGTCCTCTACTTTATATTCATCCATAACCAACAATTATACCAAGGTGTTTAAAAGATAATTTCACTATACAGGTTTGTCACATCTTCATACATTTGCTGGCCGTTGCATTATACATCGAGATGTAAAGTCAAGCAACATACTTCTAGATCAAAGCATGAATGCCAAAGTGGCAGACTTTGGCTTCTCAAAATATGCTCCTCAGGAAGGGGATAGTGGTGCATCTCTGGAAGTAAGGGGCACCGCAGGATACATGGATCCAGAGTAAGTTGCATTTCCATCTCATGTTTCAATTTGAAATTTAAATGGCAATGTGTACAGATTTAGGTCTGCTAAAAAGCATTAAAGATAACTTTAGATCTTATTAATATTGTTACCTGTGAAATTAAGAAACAAAGTACAGGATTCCAGATTTCACAGCTACAATTCCTAATGCATCACATCCTGGGGCTTATCAGCTCATTTTCTAAAGTTAAAATAATTACATCAAGCAACTTCCAAGAAGCACCCTGGAAAATCTTCCCAATTCACTGCTTAGTTGGGTGCTAATAAATCAAATGTTCATATATGGGGGTTTATAGCTCGTGTGATAAAATGGAACATTGAATTAAAATCCAAGATAGATATAATATATCACAACCTAGTTTTCTCCAGCTGAGCAAAGCTGAAAACACCAAATCTCCATTAATCTTGAATGTATAGAACATTAGACCAGCATATGATTTACCTAGGCATAAATGTAGAACTCATAGAAAGTACTCAATGATGTGACTTCAGGCTATAATTCTAAATTTCTTAAGTCCTTCACAAGCACTTTCATGAGAATTACATTGTTTTCATAACCCTCTCACCATGAGCAAGATATATACTTCTTCAATTCACAACTGTCTCTTGTGCAACACTCTTACAAACAAATGACAATTGGATGTTTCATAGAGTGGTCGTGACCAAATGCAGCTGCTTAGAAGTACACGGCGATGTTGAATCTTATTTAATATCTATTTTTCAGGTATTACTCAACTCACCATCTATCAGCAAAAAGCGATGTCTTTAGCTTTGGGGTGGTTCTACTTGAAATAGTCAGTGGCCGGGAGCCTCTCAACATCAAGAGGCCACGGAATGAGTGGAGCTTGGTAGAATGGGTACGTAAAGTCTCAACCTTTCCCCTACTCTCTTCCTCCTCCTCCTCCTCCTCCTCCTCTCCACAAAAAAAAAAGCCTCCTCTTCTGTCCCTTTTTTTTTTCCAAATCACAACTACTTTACCTGTATCATCAATCCCATAATTGGTGCCTGAAAAAGGTGCTCTTCCCCATCTTCACCTTCCAAAAACTGTCACTGTCTTTTGTATATATAGTTCTTTCAAGGATCTGAGATCTGAAGAGCATTGCAAACTAACATAAAAATGATTTGCCTGCAGGCAAAACCCTATATAAGGGAGTCAAAGATTGATGAAATTGTAGATCCTAGCATAAAAGGAGGGTACCATGCAGAGGCGATGTGGAGAGTTGTGGAGGCTGCATTGGCATGCATTGAGCCTTTCTCTGCATATCGACCATTCATGGTTGACATTGTCAGGGAGTTGGAAGACGCTTTGATAATAGAAAACAATGCATCTGAATACATGAAGTCCATAGACAGCATAGGAGGTTACAGCTTGGGGGGAGGGTCCAATCAATTCTCCACAGTCACAGACAAGAAAAATGTTTTACCACCACCCACACCAAGCCCAACAGAACCATCACCGATTAATACTCAAGGCTTGGCTCCTCCAAAGCCAAGATAGTAAACGGGTCCTAGGACGTTACTTAACTATCTCTTTAGTTACATCACGTGACACATTTTAAAAGAGAAAATTGGGATAACTCCCAAATGCTATATTTTGTGTACTTAAGCAAACATTTTTTCCTGCCTAATCAAGTTAAGGAATCTACTTTGTGCAACAAGACATAAACAAATGTAGTGCATACTTTTCCCACGCTCTAATTAGAATCACAGAGGTTGAAGAAATTTGTTTAAAACGGTGAAATTTTTCACTTTTGGACAGCAACGAATATAAATAGCAATTCAAGCATCTAGTTGATTTTAACAAGGAAAACCTCTCCAAGGACTTACCATCAGCATTGAGATTTATCTTTCTAGTTCAGCCCAACTTCAGGACATTTAAGGACATAGAGAGTTTTTAGTTGGATATTAAAAATGGTATCCAACAACTTAATGACCATTGAAAAATAGATTTGAGATGTCTCCCACAGACTATTGTCAAACTAAAAATAAAAGATATATATTCATGACACTGCAATTTTTTTTTGAACTTTATACACTATATCACCTTTTAATGTATAATTCCTTTTCTTATGGTCTCTCATTTCATAATAAATTGTATATAGAAAAATATGCATGCAAAAGAATCAGTAATAAGAATTTTCTTTATAGAACAGCAACAATTTGTTTCCACTTTTTTTATTTGTTCTGCAGTTAGTCAAGCAAAATAGATTTTAGTAAAAAAAAATATCTCTCTAAATATACAAAAAAAAAAAAATTGAAAAGATGATCACGTGTTTCCAAAATTTCTAGTCTGGAATATAATTTTCTATTCTTACCAAATGATCGCAGTTTCCAAATTTTTGCATTATAAAAAGGAAAACTGAAGTTGCCAATGAAACCTAATACTAGGATTCCAAATAAAAAAATGTTCTCCACAAGTAAACAGACCCTTAGACATTTCTTTAATTAGGACTTGTAATTTTGTGGTGGCTACAAATCAAGTGCCAAATTTATTTCATATTTTTCACAAATAACCCATAGATGTGTGGACTCCACTATCAAATGAATCATTGATCATCTTAAAGTCAGCTGATAAAGGGTAAACAAAGTAAATTCTTTTGCTTTTTCTTTCTATTTAACTTTCATGTACTTGCTTAGAACTTTAAATAGTTCTGCCTTGCCCTTCTATGTGTGCTGAGGTTGGCAATAATGACTCTTACAGTTCCTTGTGCCATTCTTCTCATAGTTGCACAAAAAGAGCTGATGATTCAGTTACAAGTTAGAACAAGTTGTTGATATGATGGTTTCTTTTGTAACTTTCATAGTTCATAGTTGTTGCATGTAGGAGAGCGTGAAAAGTTACTATGGCTCTTGAAAACAAGTAAAAAAAAAAACTACCAAAGTTAGAGCATGCAACTATGATAGAGACAAAGCCAATAGGTAGTGACTATGATGGAGTGCATTGAAGAGAACAAAGGTACATAATGGTCGAAGGAATCCTAATAAGAGAATGAAAGTGGATAAATAGTGAGTATGGTGGAAAATAATGACTTAGAAAATTTAAACAGTAAATGGATCCAACAAAGAACAAATTTTCCCAAAATATGCATTTCTTGCTCTGATGTCTCCTATTATTGAATATTTTTTCAAGGTTGTCATTGCCCATTGATGAATTTTAATCGTCTTAACCTATTGGGATGCAATCCCAAACAAAAATAAAAATTCATGTAATTGTGCGTATTCCATTTTTTCCTTATCATCTAATTTTTACAAGTGATTGGGCAACACTTAAATGGACAGTACTGTCTACTTCAAAGTGTGTAGGAATAGTGCCAAGATAAAATGCATGGCCTATATTGAGAGAACAAGATAGCCAAATCTAGGATGTTTTGTTATTCTGTTCTTTCTCAAAGTAGGAAAATACACATGCCTTGTAAATACTGGATGCAAAGAGTGCAAATCAAAGTTATATGCAGGATCTAAAGGAAATGTAAAACAGAACTTTTTGACAAATACTAAAAAGTTTTGAAATTGCAGGTAAGCACATCCTCATAATGCAACTCTAGCCAACAACCCTAGGTGAAGAAAAGAATAGATCACAATGGTGTATAGAAATAACTTATGGCTAAAAGTTAAAACCAAAGGACAATAGGATATAAATAAATTAATTTTGGGGGGAACTTTATATGGTCTATATATCTATATACATGAATACAGCCAAAAAGAACTTGCTTTTGTGCTCTACTATATAACTAATATATACCAAGAAAGCCTATTTTACAATGTTCACACCGCAACTTCACTAAGGTTTTCTCATTTAGACTCCAACTTGTGGACTGGCTCATGGTCATGAATAATGATGTCTGAGATATCAAATCAATTCATCATTGAGAATTAAAAATCCAAGTGAACGTGGTTCCATATGGGCAGATATAGCACTACGTCTTTGTTTATCAGTTTGTTTTGGTTGGCCCTTGTTCTATTCCTCTAATGGAGGAATAGCGGAAACTCATTTATTGATACCAAACTCAAAAATGGATTAAATATGAATCTAACGAGGGAGCATTAAATAATATAAAAATAGGTAACTGGACAATACAATGTACAGAATAATGATAGTTTATTGTCTGTAATCAGCCTAATTCTTAGATTTTGTTTTGCTGATATGAGATACCTTTAACCCTGTTTTTAGCATCAATTCCACCTCCAACCAACTCAAGGGAAAAATATCATCCACATGATTCACTAACATCAAGCAAAACAATCTGTTCTGTATAATATTCAGTACATCCAAGCCAATTTCTTCACCCCATGTTGGAAATTAGAATGATTCTTGTGCCAGACTTGGATTTAATTCAATTCAATTCTGTTCTATCTAAACACAAACAATTTATAATATATAACCTCTGTGCATACATGGTTACATTTCTTTCAAAAAAAAATTTATATTTCCTAATGGAAACAAAGCAAAAATTAAGAATTTAGATACTTTCCGAAGAAGAATTCATTCATTTTGTATTCCAGAATTAAAGAGAATGCTAATGCCTAAGAAAAGGAACAAAAAGAACACATACACACTTACCATTATATGTATATATATTACTGAGGATGAAGAGGAATACACGAGAAAGCAGAAGCGGTTACAAGGATGAATGATAACAGATCTAAGTATTGAAAAGATTAGGGTTAGCAGTAGCAGTACCGACTTGCACTTCAAGCATCTCCAAGCGTCGCTCCAGCGTATCGAGCTTCTCATTTAGCGACGCCAATTTACTCTTCGTAGTTGCCTCTGTTATTCAAATTAACATTAAAATAAAAAAAATGAAAAAAAAAAAAAAAAAAAAAAAAAAAAAAAAAAAAAGAGGAAAGAAGAAGAGTAGGTACCGAATTGAAGGAGGAAATCGAAGAGGCGACGGACATTGAGAGAAATGTGAGAAATGAATTCGCGATTCTCCCAATCGGCTTGTACTGCTATTCCTACATTCACCGCGTTCGTAATTCCTCCTGCTCTCGCCATTTTTGATCTTCTTCTTCTTCACTTCAAATATTTCAGTCTTCGTCTCTGTCTATAACTGTTTTCTTCAGGTTTCAGCTCTTCGGTAGTTAAGCGTGCGTTGTTTGGTTGACGCTTTTTTTCCTTATTTTCTTTTCGGCAAAGGCAAGCTGTCATGTTTTTTCATAAAATTCATTTTATTTGCATATAAATTTATCTATATCAATAATAAGGAAAATCTATGGATATTTTAGTTAATTTTATTCTACTTATTTTTTTTATTTTTTTAAAAAAATTTACTTTATTTTTATCACTATAAAATAAAAATATATTTTATCATTTAATAGTATTTATGATAAAATATATTTTACTTTAAAAAGAAATAAGATAATGATACAATGTAACTAATAATAATAATATTATTATTATTAATAAATTTATTTGCATATTTCATATTTTTAAACTAAATTCATTTTAATTTCAAAAATCTTAAGGATTATTATTATTATTATTATTATTATTATTATTATTATTATATCAAGGTACCTCAATATCATTTTTTTTCACAGATATACACCTATTGCTAATTTTTTGTTTCTTAGGCGAGGCAGTATTATTAATTATAACAGGGAAAATCTAAATCCATCCCAGAACCTTAAAAAGAGTTTAACACAGTTGCACTCTAGCTAAAATTTGTCTTTGGCTAAGATTTTATCAGCATTTAAAATTTGAAATACCACAAAAACCGACCAAAAATAATGATAATAATAATTACATGCACTCTTCCGGTAGTATTGCAGTCTGCAGCCATTTCATTCTCTTCATTAACCTTACAGATAAAGGTAATTTTTCCTCGTGATACCCAATTTTTTAATCGAAAGTTTCATCTTAATACCTCATTTTTTTTTTTATCGTATAAAATCGTATAACTTTTTTTTTTATTACTAATAAAATGTTTAAATCTGATTTTCGATTGGAGCTGACTACGTTGCACGTCACATGGTATCTGATGTGGCGCCATGTGACACCACATAGTACTAACATGACATTTGAATGTCTAACACATTAGTATAATGAAATTTCTATTAAACGTGAGATAATGTAGTGAAATTTTCACTAAAAGTTTGATATCATGAATGAAAATTTCTAAATTTTTATTTAATTTTTGTTTGTGTTACTACTTTTTGTTTTTTGGTGGTAAATTATTGAACTTTTATAGTTTTTAAGTGAAATTTTGTGTTTTTAATTTTTATCTCAATTTTTAATATTACTCGCGAGATTAATCAAATTTAAATAGACTTACAAAATATAAATTATAAATTAAAATAATTCATCGAAATATAAAAATAAAAATTTCTATTTAAGAATTTATAAAATATTTCAATTGTAATTATAATTTTATTATTTCTTGATACCCCACATTCATAACCTATTATGAATAGGGTCATACTCTTTTAAAGGGGAAGAACACTTAAATAAAAAGAAAACTTAATTATGAAAGATGTTCAAAAAAGAAGAAGATGCTCAAACATGAAAATATTTCTCACATTCTAAAGCGGCAACAACTCCCAATTCTACAAAACTGAGGAATTTTATTTCTCTCATATTTGAGTCCATCTTCCCCCATATATACCTCTCCAATCTCTCATTCTATTCCATTCATTCATAACACACACTCGTTCTAAACATGTAATCTCTCTATCCTTTCTAATTTAGGTATCGAAGGATTGGTTTGTGAGAATTCTCCTCACTACTAAACTTATCTTTTGTTGATTATTTACTTGCAGTATTTAAGAGATTCTCATAAACAAGTTATCAATAACCAACAAACTTCAATAAATATTTTATATTTATTATAAGTTTAAACATAAAGTAGTTTATATATACCAATATTTTGATACGAAACATAACACTAATATTTTAATATGAAATATATAGTATATACTTTTTTTCACTTATAATAAATATAAAATATTTATATAAGTTTGTTGGTTATAATAAAATTATAATTATGATTGAATATTTTATAAATTCTAAATAAAAAAAATTATTTTTATTTTTTGACAAATTATTTTGATTTATAATTTATATTTTGTAAGTTTATTTAAATTTGATTAATTTAGAGAGTAACATTCAAGAGTAAGATAAAGATTAAAAACACAAAATTTCACTTAAAAAATATAAAGTTCAACATTTTATCACCAAAAAAAAATCAATTACACAAACAAAAATCAAATAAAAATTTAAAAATTTTCACTCATGGTACACAAATATTTTGATACGAATATAACACTAATATTTTGATATTAAATATATAATTTATACTTTTTTTTAATTTATAATAAATATAAAATATTTATTAAGTTTATTGGTTATAATAAAATTATAATTATAATTGAATATTTTATAAAGTCTAAAATAATTTTTTTATATTTCAATGAATTATTTTAATTTATAATTTATATTTTGTAAGTCTATTTAAATTTGATTAATCTAATGAGTAATATTAATAATTGAGATAAAAATTAAAAACACAAAATTTCACTTAAAAACTATAAAGTTCAATATTTTACCACCAAAAAACAAAAACCAATTACACAAACAAAAATTAAATAAAAATTTAAAAATTTTCACTTATGATACCAATTTTTAGCAAAAATTCTACTATAACATCTCATGTTTAATAAAAGTTTCATTATATTAATACGTCATATATTTAAATATCACATCAACAAAATGCAACATGTGATGTCACGTCAGATATCATGTGACATGCCATATGATCAACTTCAACTGAAAATTGGATTCACGTACTTTATTGATAATAAAAAGAAAGGTTTTATGGTTTTATGTGACAAAAAAAAAAGTGAGGTACTCTATTAGGACTTTCGTTTAAAGTTGGATAACATGAGGGAAAATTAAACCTTGTAGATATTGCAATTTGCAATTCGTTACATGCTACTATTATTTTATCTTGCTAACACGTGCACATCTATTGGGAGATTCTGAATCCTGAAACTGAAACATTTCCTTCATAATAATTAACTAATCCAGGCAATTTAGGCGCAACAGGGACTGATCAAAGAAGTAATGTCATAAAGGATCCATTATTTTTATTATGATGTTTCCTTTACATTGAAGTCCATCGATTCAACGTTGGATCAGAGGCAATTCTCTCTCTGTAGTTTCAGTACACAGCAGACAATTCATAGGCCTAAATGAGCAAGCCGGCCGCAGTGTGCTGACAGAACACATATGACTAGCAATACTTCATGCAGAAGCTGCAGCTGATAATAAGCCATTATGTCGGAGCAGTGGCTCTGGTGAAGGTTCACGCCCGCGGAATTGCACAAAAACCTGGGTAGATGCAACAGCACAATGTGAAGAAAAAAAAACAAAACAAAAGATTAATCATCCTCACCTTACATCATCAGCAAACAATAAACAATATGAAGAAAAATTGTAGCTTCTATTGACTCACATCTAGTGGTGCTTTTCCTCCTCCTAGAGCAAGGATAGTCTCCCGGAATTTGCGACCAGTTTCCTGGACAGCCTGTAGAAATAATAGAGATCAATTATTCCAGGCAATATCACTTCCTATGCAAAATAAAGAAGCTTTGCTTCAACAGATTATGGTGATATTAGGTTTTTGTAATTTAAAAAAAAAAAACAAGGCTTCAATCCGGGAAGTGAGGAGGACTGAATGCAAAGAATTAAGAATCCTATGCCAATTCCTATATCTATCATTGCTTACCAATATGCACAACCTGGAAACTGTTATTCATCAATTACAATTCATAGCATGTTAAGAAATCATCATGGTGTTTCATATTCAGTAGCAAAATTTTGTATTCAAACATTTCCCTCAAGATACCATAAACGGCATAACAAACAAGCACAAAAACAATAATCAATCAGACAAAATATATTGAAACAAATGGGGTGTGTGTGTGTGTGTGTATAGGTAACAAGGCTAAAGTCGGCCCTAGAAAGTATTTTCCACAAGCATACCTTGGGGTCATTCAAACCAGCATCCTCAAATGCAGAGAAGGCATCTGCAGAAAGCACCTCTGCCCACTGCAATAAAGACCTTTCACATTCAGATGCAAAAAAAAAAAACCAAAATGAAGAGAAAAGAAGGAAAAAACACAAGAACATAAATGGCACATGAAGTCCTTTTCTTTAAATTTTGGAAACTGTTTAGTTGATGATATAAATAGATTAATGATCAAACCAAGCTAGGATGTGTTTGCTCTAGAAAGCTACATGTTTAAACGCAATGAACCACATCAGGAAGTGAGAGAGGAAAATAAACTTCTGAGACATTCAAATTTCATTGGTCATCAATACTTCCAGGCCTGTAGCATAATAAAAGTGCATCATTTAATCCTGGAGGTAACTACGAGTACTTTTGAATATAATAATATATATACCTTGTAACTGTAGTATCCAGCTGCATATCCACCTGGTACTCACAAAAAGAATCAAATTAAAATGAAAGGCTGTAACTAAGGAAGTAAAAGCAAAAGCTGAGAGATTTATCTAATTGCACAGGAAAGGAAACCTGCAAAAATATGACTGAAACTACAGAGGAACCTATCTTCAGGCAGTGGAGGGATAACTTGTGTCCTCTTAGAGACCCTTTGATCAACATCATAGATGGACTCTGACCCACCAGGTGTATACTTTGTGTGCAACTCCAAATCCAAACTTGCAAATCTTAACTGAAAAACAAAAATGGCCATGTAAGCAATCTGAATACTTATCATGAATTTATGAGAACCTGAAAAACAATAATATTCTCTGAAGAATGAGCATGTGCATTTATTAATTTAAAAATTAGCAAACACATATGAACTACAATGTGATATGTAGGGTAGAAAATATGTGCATCTCTAAAAGAAAGAAAACATCTATCAACTTGACAAAAGAAAATGCTATACTCGATGAAATTAAGACCCCATTTGTAACAGTGACAATTAAGAACATAGAGAAAACACCACCACGATCAACAAACCTGGCGAAGACTAAGTGAACCGGCACGATAAGTCCTTGCAGCAACGAGCTTCAAATACACATCTTCAGGGAGAGTCTCCCCAGTTACATAGTGCTTAGCAATGCCCATCAAAGTGTCCCTGCAGAACACACAAGCAAACATGTCTACATTGCATATGTTTAAATGTAGTTCTATTGAATAAAGTAATAAAGTTTTGAGAAAGTTAACAGGCATCCAAACTAAGCATAATAAAATATAGAAAAAATAGCAGGCCACTTGTCATTGCAAAACAAAGTGTCATAGCATTAATGAAAATGAAGAAAAAAAGAAGGCAATAATTTATGTTCACAGCCACATAGCTTTGTTCTATGCCCAAAATTTTGAGTTGTTCAATAAAGCAAGGTACACTCAAAAAAATAATAAGAGTCCCCATTTTCTCATTAGTTTTTGAGGATTATTAAAAGCTAAGACCATTCTAAACTTTTAATGGTTTGTGCATGAATGAATTGCACCAACAATTTTAAGATAGGCACCCAAAAAAAAAAGCTTCTATAAAGATAATAATCCCTGCCTAGACCTAGTTAGCCCCTTTGCTGATGCAAGCAACACCATACACATCCAAAAAAAAAAAACAAAAGAAATAAAGGAAAAAAATTGAGCTTAAAGCTTCTATAAAAACAATAAATCCTGCCTAGACCTAGACCTAGTTATATCATGATATTTTAAGTAAACACCTCCTTTCTCAATATTTTTCTTTTCTTTTTTTTTTTTTTTTTTCAGTGTCCATTTAGTAGCATCCTATTGCCAAACATTCTTACTGATCTATATTGAGATTCACATTACGTTACCTGTGATAACACCAATTTTCCATGAACTGTGATGGTAATTCAACAGCATCCCACTCTATTCCCCGAATTCCAGCAACAAGACCTTCATCCTGCTTGGTTAGCATATGCTGAAGGGCATGACCAAATTCATGGAAGACAGTCTCAACCTGCAGAAATGCAATAGATCTTCATCTCTAGGTATAGTTATCAGACCACAACATTCCCTCAACCCATCCAGAATCCCCCAATATTATTTCATAACTACATGTGTACAACTGGCAAATTAGTCAAGTGATCAATGTAACAACTAGAATATTTCATTTTGCAAAAACTAAAGATGCGATGATTATATAACTTTTTTTTCCTTCATGTCCACAAAAGGAATATTCCATAACTAGAATATTTCATTTCACAAAGAGTAGTCATAAGGACACTATGCATTAAACTCAGGAAACTTTGACTCTTCCCCTTAATAGCCATATTGATTCTAAATCTAATTAACCAAAAAAAAATTCCTCTGGTAAATTCACAAATAACTGGTTATTTCCTGATGCTTATGTTTCAAGGGGTTGTTATTGCATCTGAAACTTCATGTCTGTCTAACAAAATACTTGTGTCCCTGAATACATATCATACAATGGGCAAAACAAATGTGAACAAACTTACCTCTCGAAATGTCATAAGACTTGGTTTGTCGCCAATGGGTGGTGTTTGATTGCATACCATGTGGGCAACAGGCAACCTTGGAACAGTACCATTGTGTGACAGAACCCGACTTCTACTAACTACCTCATCCATCCATGCACCTCCTCTTTTCTCTGATGGACGAGAATATGGATCAAAATAGAAATATGCAATTGGACTACCTGACAAATCTTTGACGCAATAGAATCTGACATCATTGTTCCAAACCTAAAAATCAAAAGAATGTATTAGTAACTCACAATGTATAATCTATGTTTAAGAAAAACAGAATAAAAGAAAAACACTGAAGCTGATGGAAATCTTACAGGAGCTAAACCATCAGCTGATTCAATATCAATTCCAAAAAGCGCCTTGGCAAGGTTGAAAAGGCCATCCATAACTTTTGGCAATGAGAAATAAGGCCGTAGTTCTTCCTATAAAATGCAAAATGAGTAACAAATAAGATTTTCTACATTAGATATAGCATAAGATTTGTAAAAAGAGAAAGTAAGAAATTATGCCAGACACATGTAGGAGTTCACACCATATCAAAATAATTATATGCAATTTGGATCACATATATGCACATGGAACAAACAAAAATGCTGGGTTTTGCACATTAAAAACATACATAAACATGTGGTAACGATTCCATTTTTACTTTTAAGAAGCTAACACAATGAAACAGATGAATGCACTCCCTAACAAAAATAACATTCAGTAACAGATAAACACTTCATTAACCCGCTAGCATGCAAAAAATAAAACCTTAATTACAAAGGAAAATTCCAAAATAAAACTAGACATGGAATAAGTTTATTGGCTATTTTAAAATGTAAAAACATACTAAACAGAGCCGACAAGAAGACTATGCATAGACCAAGTTAGATGAATAATGCATTAAACCAATAACAACATCAATACTATTATATCAAATATCACACACATGAATCATAATTGGCATGAAATTTGACCTTAGAGAGAGAGAGAGATAACCTCATTAATATCATATCTTGACTCACGAAGCCTCTCAGCCCAAAAGCCAGTGTCCCAGTGGCTTAAATCATTTGCTTCTTCTGCACCTTGATTTTTGGAGAAAACTTTAAGGTCTTCCATATCTGCAGAGATAAAGAATGATCCGTTTATAATTATCTTATTCCAACTTAAAGTGAATTTTCTAGGAAGGTATATTAAGAAAGGAAAGTACTGAAAAATTGGAGAAAACAAGGTGTATCCAACAATAACTTTATATCAACCTATCAGACCAAGGGGAACAGGGAAACAATAGATTTTGCCAACCCAAATTGAGCTCCACTTTAGGATACTACATAGAAACTAATTACATATATCTAGGGCAGAATCATAAATTTGTGGGGATAATGGAGATGCATATAGCTATAAAAAAAATTCCAAAAGGGTGAAAGCTGTCTGATGACAAAGTTTCACCTTATGCTGAAACCTGTTGGAACTAGCTCGACCTTTTTGCAAACAATTAGCAAGAGAAATATTTAACGTATTACCATGAACTGCAGCATCCCAAGAAGCTGAGCGCAGCTTTTCTAAGAGTTCTTCTGCCTTCTCAACTGTTGCCATTTTTGTTGCCATGCTTACCTGTTATTAATAGTTAGCAAGTATATCAAAAGTGTAAGGTACTGACTACTGTTGAGCATAACTAGAATCATACCTCAGCATAGTTGTTGTAATTGAGGAGCTTAGCCTTTTCCAGTCTAAGCTTTATTATTTGGTCAATAATTGGTGTATTATCCAGATCACCGCTTGAGGCACGTGTTACATAAGCACGGTAGATTTCCTCACGTAGACCACGGTTTCGAGCATGTTGCATGACAGCCATATAACTAGGGGCATCCAGTGTAATTATCCACGGTCCATTCTCTGCTGTTGCATCTTTGTGGCCCTGATCCAATAAGAATAAAACAAAAACCATTTGGCACTAGAATTTATGAATAGAGCTGAAATAAAAATCAAGGGAAAACTAGTACACACAGACATATGCAATACCTTAGACACTGCTGTCTGCGCAGCCAATCCAAGTGCTGTAGCAGGCAATCCTTCAATTTCTTTCTTATCAGTTATCAGTTTTTCAAATTTCTTGGTGGCATCTAACACGTTTTCCTCAAACTTTTGAGAAAGTCTTTCCAACTCCTGAAAATTTACCCATGATTAAAGAGCAAAGAAAAAGGAAATCTAATAAGAACAATGCTTAAATAGTATGCTAACTTGAACACTGCCATTTTCCAATAGGAATATCCAAACAGGAAAGCATGACACCCAAAAACAAAGAACAATGAAAAAGGAGAGAAAAAAGGGCAGATAAGGCTTTGAAAATAAAATTTGTGCCTAACTGATTACCCTCTACCACTACATGGAAGAAGTTGAATTTTCACATTCTTTATCAGAAAAACACCTGTTCAATTTTGTTAAATTCCTCCCTTTTATCATCTTCAAGAGCAACACCATTAAGAACTGCCTCCTTTATTTGGGCTGTGCAGGCAAAGATACAGAAGTTGTCAGGCATGTCAAACAAGTAAACACATTATATGTGACTTATCAAGTAATGGCACAGCAACATAAACTAAATGTACATGTGCATCTACTGCTGTAATTTGCAATCCAAATGCAATAAAGGACGACATACATAACTGGTTCACTATTCACCACACTAAGGTCCTGAAAGCACTTTCAACGTTCATGCAAGTTTTACATTTGACCACATTTCTCCCCTCCATATCCCATTACTATTCTTCATGCAATCTTATAAAATCCAAAAAATGATGGCTTAATCAGGTTTAAGACTGCAATTCATTCCCCAAGGACACAAGCATGTCTATTACTCCTTTTTGCAAAACTAATGCAAAGCCTAGAGGACAAGGTATATTCCCTTCATTCTTATCCTTGCATTTTCATAACTAGAAGGACCAAAACAATCAATAGTTAAAATGAGCAAAATCTGACCAAATGAAGTTGGTATAAGAATTACACGCCTTCTTCCATTAATATAAGATGGGCCATCTGAAAACTGAATAAAGAACCTTGATTAAATAGATGTGATTCAGTGTGTCAACCTTTCTTTTCTAGGTGATATTGTTGGTCAATTTAATTAAAACCTAAATATGATAGAAACTTTCTTAATTTAATCAATACGCAGTTAAAATACAATAACAACACAAACATGCAAAAACTCCCTGCAAGTGACCTTTTTTTATCCAATCCAGCAATGCATATAGACTATGCCAAACCTACTCGTTCAATACCAATGTCAATGATTGAGTGCCATCATGCAACTAACTTACCCTGAGAAGATTTCACCATTCAATCAATAATCATTAAAACAATAACAAGAAGATTGAAAATAAAAAAAAAAAAATCATAAGAGAAAATAAAATCTTGAAAACAATGAAGTAATAACTCAACTCAGGGAGATAAAAGAAATGTATAAAATCATTTTTGACGGTTAATTCATACATTATAACTACTTTAGATGGTAAAATAAGTTTACAATACTTACAATCTACAATACGTTTCTGAGCATCACTCAGTGACTGCCACTGAGGAGATTCTTGTATAGCTTTAAATGCATTGTAAATTGGTTTACTTTGTCCTAACCTAAGCTGAAACTTAACCTTTTCTGGCTGCAGAAGTAAAGAAAACAACATATAAGCACCAAAAACCAGAAAAAATCTGCACAAACAAATGCATTTAGGAAAGACTATCTAAATGCTAATGAAAGCTTCAAGCTTGGTAAATTCATGACATACTGAAACATATATTACAAATTTCTCTTCCAATTATCAGTGAAATTCATTACTTATTTAAATGCATTATGCTAGTTCTCCAAGTCTCTTCCAACATAGATAGGAATTTACCAATGTGGCACACTCTATGGTTTACTGCATGCAAGATACAGTAGTGTGAGTAAAAGAAATGTGACATAACAAGTTACCTGGACTTCTTCAATTGCAGCACGAAGTTCAGCTGTATCCTTAACAGCCTTAAGGTGATTGATCATACCCCAAACAACAGTCAAGCGATCTACGATCTTTTCCAATGGCTCCACCAATTTTGGCCACGATGGTTCCACTGTTCTCTCCAATTCTTCCAAATCACTCTCCTACAAATCACAGCACATGCACAATAATCATCAAACATCAGAGGCAAGAAAAATAAAAACAATCAGGAAGGCAATTCAAATAACACACTAAACAAAATTCAATGATCAAAAAGGCCATTACAAATTGAAATTTAGGAAACCAGAAACCAAAATAGATAAAAAAGATTTCACTTGAACAAAAAAGAACAGAGAAGATAAAAACAAACCAAGGAAAAGAAAAAACCAGATCATAAACCATAAAACCCAGTTCAATAAGACTTTGACCTTAAAAAAATCCCAGATAAAACAAAACAAACCCAGTAACCAAAACTAAATTAAAAACGAAACCCACATACAATTTCTTTTAAAAGAGCACGAATCCCAGGTCGAACATGATCAGCCTGCACAGCATCAAAAGGAGGGAATTCAAAATCATGCAAAAGAGGATTGTTCTGGAGAGTGACATCAGCAGTGTCAGTAGCCATCGAATGTGAAGAGGCGAGTGAAGAAGAATAACAAGGTGAAAAAGAGGGTGAAGAGACGATAGGAGAAGCAGGAGTACTAGTAGCAGTAGATTTACGGAGAGAATGAAGGCAGAAGGAGAAGGAAGCTGACCAGAGAGGGCAAGGATAGGATTTTGGGTGTTGTTTAGGGGCAGTACGGTAAAAATGATAGCGTTTTAGGATTGGGTGGATTGAGCGGGAGAGAGATATGCGCGACGACGCCATCAGAACGTTAATAATTAGAAGAGTTCCTAGCACAGCTTGGACTCTTTTTGGCTTGTGAAGTGCAACTTTCATTTTTTTTTTTTTAAACACTTTGAATTCTATTTTGTATCTAAGCATGGATATTTGTTTTGTGTTAATTGCACCACTATTAGTCCTGATTTACGGAGTCCCGTTATTTGCAAGCTTCAGTCCGACCGTTAAAATTAGAGTTGGAATATTGGTTATTATGTTAAAATTGTAGGTGACTAATTCACTTATCAGAGATGATTTACCGCTTATCGCAGATGATTTACCATCTTATCACGAAACCAAAACATTAGAAGAGTTTATGGTTCAATTCTTCCACTTCCTTCGTAATATCCTTTCAAAGGTTATTTAATATAGTAGTATACTCACATAGTTAAATTGGCTAGTAGTATAACTCACTTCAAAGTATTAATAGACAAAGGGATGCATCTGACCTTCATCCTCCCAGAAAATTTAGATTATTATATATACCAGTCAAATTAAAAAATCTCACTTCAAATTCTATAATTTTTACAAAATGAAATCTTGTTTTGGGAGTATTATTGTGCAGTTGGGCTACAGAAAATACTTCTTTTGTCTACTGTCCACTTAATTGCTTTTATTAATGCAAGTGGAAGAGGGTTTCTAAACTTGTGGGATGCTTTCAATGATCATTTCATTTGATAAAATTTTCATTTCAATGTCAGAACTAGGATGCTATAGAGAATACTTCTTTGTCTCGTTTTCTGTATCTGAGATGAGTGCAGAAAGCAAATAACTACATCAAAATGTTGTGAACTTATTTCTTTGTGTCAGTTTTGCAGAAAGAGAACAAAATGATGATAATAATACCAGTCCTGATATTGATGTTAAATCTCATTCATCAGTATTGTTTGTTTTTTGACAAGTTGATTTGAGTTTATCCTGCGAAGTTTCACTATCAGTTGATGATGATGAAGGGAAGAAATGGCTCCAAGGCTTGGCAAGGATGAGAAACCTGTCAGAATGAATCAGAGAGTGGTAAAACCTCAATCCTGAGGGAGATGGAGCGGCTGAGGGTGGTTATAGGAAAATTATCAGAACTGAAGCATTTTATTATAAAGTAGCAAGTGCTCCAGAATCATATGGGATCAGCGAAAACTCTGGTAAAGAGAATTCAGTTTCCACATCCTGATAGACTTCCAAATTTTGGTATTAAATTGCTCGCACTTTATGAGCTCTGCTAGTAACTTCACTTTAGGAACTAGTTAAGTTGGCATTTGGTAGAAGAGAATGGTATGGTGTTCTCAAAAATGGTATAGGATAGTAAATTATGTGAGGGTGTGAGTCTTCAAATGAAATTATCTACAAGCTACAGAGCCTGAGAACCCAATAAATAGGATATATGTGCTGTTCAAAGTTGAAATAGCATGGATAACAGTTACTTGTAGGAGAAAGATGGTCACATCTAAGAGTGAGCAAGTTTATTGCTTTACTTGGCTTCAGTTCATCTGTAAGTATATACATTTAAAACAGATACAAATCAAGGTTTGCATGATTTAAATGGACAAAAAGCTAACAAGTTCACAACCTCGATTGATCCATAAGTTAATGCCAGCTCTTATATAGCTCCACTTAAGTAGAAAAACTAATTTGAAATCTGCTAACCTGTTTGCAAATAAACAAAGAATCAGCAAAGATATGAAATTGAACATTGTCTGGCTTTTAACATTTCTATTATTTGAACAAAAGAAATAATAAAACAGGATGCAACAGAACTGCACGTTTTTGCCTTGTCACCTAATGCAGTCTCAGAAAAGCAATACTTTTCAGGTTGTACAGTATGTTTACTCTAATTGCAGAATACAGGTTTTTGCCTACACTTAAAATTACATTTTTCTTTCTGAGTTCCCTAACAATACCAATGAATATGGTAAAGTGCATCAAGGCTTAACATTCAAGTACTAACCAACTTCTTAATTTGCAAGAAACAAAAGGAAATGTAGCAGGATTTGATCACAGTTTAAATCTCCAAAAGACCATAACTCTGTCAATGCCATGGTTATCATAGCTAAATATACCTGAAGCAGTCGAGATTTCATATTCAATTCTTGTATTTCATGGTTCCTTTCTCAAACCCAATAGTTGGGAATTGCTTAGCATACTCTTCTACATCGTGGCGGAGTTTTGCGATCTCAGATTGGAAGTGAGGAATTGTGGCCAAGAAGTCCTTCAACTTTGTCCCTGGTTTACAGAAGTCACCAACAGGCAATGCCAATTTGCAATTTTACAAACCAATCAACCATGAATAAGCATCATGAGGACATGCATTACACAACCAAGCACAGGCACAGTATATACTGAAGAAGACATGAATGAATGTAACTTTATATATCTGAGATTTATTAGTAACCTTTGGTTTCAGCCTTGATCTTCATTGCCAACTTCACAGCAGCATCAAAGAAATCTGCCACCTTAGCAAAATCCTCCTCCACAAATCCCCTAGATGTAAGAGCAGGTGTTCCTGAAGCAGATGGTTTCATCAATAGAAGTCACTACAAACAAATCAAAACACATTTTCTGAAGAAAGGCCTCTACCCATCCTAATGCCACCAGGAACCATGGCAGATACATCTCCAGGAACAGTGTTTTTGTTTGCAGCAATATGAACACCTTCTAGCACCTTTTCAACTCTGGAGCCGTCAATACCCTGTTACCATGAAAATATTAGCATCATTCTAGTTTCATGATTAATGTCTAGTAAGTTCACAATCATTTGGATGGATAGCATATACCGCAGCCTATGGGCATTGGTAGAATAGCCTAAAAGCAAACTCAAGCATTTATTGGTTAATATTCAAAAGCAATTCTGTCAAGTGGTCAAATAAGAGAAAAGAAAAACACCCTACCTTGTTCTTCAAATTCACCAAAACTAAATGGTTCTCAGTCCCACCAGAAACAAGTTCATATCCCTTCTCCGCTAATGTCTGCAGAGATGGTAAAGATTAAAGCTGTCAAGGCACTGGAAGCAATCAACACTATGATGAGAGAACATTGGAGCATTGAAAATTCCTATCAGTGAGATAAATTTATGCTTATTTAATCTTGTTTCATTAACAAATGCTGAGGCATCTGATAATGTGATACCTGTGCAAATTTTGTGCAGTTGCTGAGAACTTGTTCTTGGTAGGCTTTGTATTCTGGAGTTGTAGTCTGCATAATATGGTAGGCACAAATGTAAGAATATATGAACAATAGAAGTAAAAAAGTATGAACTGAATTACAGTGCTAATTTCTAAGTTCTAACTAAAGCAAATGAGGAGATTTTGGAGTGTGCAATCTGTACTTTAGCAGATGAAGGATTATTTAAAAGCCATAATCCCAAAGCTTCAATTATAGTTTGCATGCACAGGATTAGCATGTCTCCTTTACAAGATGACCAACATAGTGCTTTATAATACACTAGAACTCTATCAACCTAAAACAAGTTGGCCTGTGCAATGGTCAAGATCTTCAGCACATCAAACAATTTTGTTACCTATGTCTCTTGCATGCTACAAGCTGATCATTTCAAGTTTGACATGCATTGTTAATAACATAAATCCCCTTTTTTATCATCATAACTGAAAAATTCTATACATGCAAAATGGGGCAAGTAATTTACCAGGTTGAATACAAAATCAGTGTTTATTTTGTAAGAAAACTTACCTGCTTCAAAGCAACTGCTAAACCAGCAATTGTGTGGTTGTGAGGGCCTCCTTGAAGTCCAGGAAAAACAGCTTGATTGATTTTGTCTTCATAGTCATATAACACCTTCAATACAATGAGAACTCAGAAGACAAATATCAAGTATACTTTTGTAAGGGTCTTTTCAGCAATGAAAAAGAAGCAGAAAATGATTCCAGAAGATGCTGTGATAAGGTAAGGACGTGTATGTTTATAAAGTGTAATGTTTTCTTCAGATACTCACCTCTTTGCCTTGTTTGTTAACCTCTTTTACTCCCTTTCTGTAGAAAATCATGGCCCCACGCGGTCCACGAAGGGACTTGTGAGTTGTGGTAGTCACCACATCTGCATAATCAAAAGGTGACGGGATGACACCAGCTGCAACCAACCCACTGATATGTGCCATATCTGCCAACATTATAGCTTTTTGTTTGTCACAAACCTGTCAAGACAAAAAGTTAGAACCTATAAACAGCTAAAAAGCAAGCTCTAAAGCATAACTATCTTGATTGCAAATCACACTGCAATAAATTTAACCAGAGCACAGGAGGATACCTTCCGAATACGTTCATAATCATATAGGCGCGCATAAGCGCTAGCACCAGCAACTATTAACTTTGGTCTGAAAAGGATGGCACTTTTCTCCAGCTGCAATTTTGTTTATAACATTCCTTATATTCACTTTCAGGCAAAGATGTGCCCATGTATAAACTATGCTCATAGCTACGTGAGTGACATATGAAATGAATACTTTCTGTGTACAATTTCGCATGCTGATACTCTGATCATTCTAACAATGAGAGTAGAACTACAAACCTGATCATAGTCGATATAGCCGGTGCTCTCATTCAATCTGTATGGCATGGTCTCAAAAAATATTGATACTGCAGATATTTTTTTGGTGTCTGTCTGCACAACAGGAAAACAAATTATGATATTGTTGTTCTTTTTATTTTATTAATAGGGAAGAGGTCAAATAACCTAAATATTGATAGATTGTATAACAGGGGGACAGCTTTTCCATATTAAATTAGGAAGAATTTAATGACCTAAATACTGATGGATGGTAGAACAAGGGGCAGTTGTCACCTATTAAATTCGAGTGGAAATTAGATAAATTACAATTTTGAGTATGTTGTTATATGCCTTCAAGGTCTTACAATGTTTTCTTTTTTTTTTTTTTTTTTTTTTTTTTAAAGAAACACAAAGGTCACAAAATATGAAGTATTATCCCAAGGTCAAGTAAGTCATGGAAGTCGTAAACACCTGATAACCATGAGAAAGATGACCACCATGAGGAAGATCCAGAGCCATGATTCTTTCATGAGGTTTTAACAATGCAGTGTAGACTTGAAAATTTGCTGGAGATCCAGATAGAGATTGCACATTCACTGCAACATCAAAATAAATATATAAATTTACAAAAGGTTCTCAAGTTCTTAAATGCCTGCCTCATAGGGCAGGAGGTCAGGAATTCAAATCCTGACAGCTTGTTTTCTCCCTTCAGTAAATTTCACAAGTACCCAAACATAGAAAAAACTAGTCAACGTCATCATGAACGTATGACTAGAGAAGAAAAGTAAGGAAAGATGCACCTCCCCATTTTCCAGGGTCCAATCTGAATGCCTCCAATGCACGCTTCTGGCATAACGATTCTGCCATGTCAATATACCTGAAAGATTCATGGACTTGATTAATCAAGAAGTTCAAAAACAACAGATTCAGCAATCAATTACAAGAACATGCTTGCCTGCCACAATGACAAACAAACATATCAAAGAAAAAATATTGTGAAAAAAAAAAAAAAAAAAGCTGCACTCACTCATTTCCTCCATAGTATCTTGCACCAGGATATCCTTCACTATACTTGTTGGTCATGATAGACCCAACAGCTTGCATCACTGATACAGAAGTGAAGTTCTCTGAAGGTATAAGCTCAAGCCCCTATCCACAAAATAAACTTCAATCAGATACAGTATTAGAACTCTAATTAAACAGTATTTCTGAACATAATTCTATAAGTTCACAAATAAAAAACATAAAAGTCTAAACAATTTTAAGATGACTCAGTGTCAGTAACCTTCCATTGACGGGCTTTCTCAAGTTCAATAATGTCAGCAATCTCAGGGTCAACAACCTCCAGAGGAGCATTAAGCTGCTTTGGCCACTACAAGAAACAGAAAATTTTCCAATTAAAAAAAAATTAAAAAGTAAAAGATTTCATAGAAGCAAACGCTGAAACGGGTAAAAAGAAATTGAACTTTACAGTGACACCAGTTTTTTCCTTCTCGTACACAGCTTCATTAGGCAAAGATGACTACAAAATAAACCCAGGAAAAGAAAAGGCAAGAAAACATTATAATTCAGTAATGAGAACGAAAAAAAGAACGAAAACAGAGCGTAAAGAGAACAAGAGAAAAGAACCATGTAATAGAGGGAAGTGGCATTGAAGAGTGGACGAATAGGCTTGTTAACAGAAGAGGATAGCCTGCGAAGTGCCATTGCCATAGCCATGCTTTCTCTGTTTCTGAAACAGAGCTTTTTTTTTTTTTTTGGTTGTTTTGTTATTTGAATATTTTGATTTCGTGGGTAGCGATCGAAGATGGGTTTTTGGTGGCTAAAGATTTTTTTCAAGAAAAAAAAAAAAAAAAAAAAAAAGAAACAGAAGTGAAAAAGAATTATGGTGGTGTGTGTTGTTCGTTGCTGAAAATGGAGGTCGTTAGCTTATCCCCACCTCTTCTCAGTAACGTGTCTATGGTGGCTACTGACTTGGACAGGAAATGGTGACGTGGTGTCACAATGTCGCGCCAACTGCACTTTTGTTTACTGGTTCTCATTGGTCCAACTCATTTTAAGCAATTTACTGGAGATTCAAATTTGCTTGATAAAGTTTCATATTTTTTTTTCCACTAATAAATTATAAAATTTATTTAAAAAAATTAAAAGTTCATCAATTTTCATGAAGTTAAAAAAATGGCATTTTTAAATTAAAGAATTAATGTATCTAAGTTCATTTTGTTATATTTTTTATTTTATTTGTGTTTTACTTTCATTTTTTATTAAATTCGATAATTTCATTTAAAGATTTGAAATTTACTGAAAATAACTCAAAATATTTCAAAACAAAGAGATAAAATGAAATATCTCCAAAATGAAAAACTGATCAAAATAAAATCTAACTAGTTTTTTTTTTTAAGTATCTTCCATTTTTTTAATTATCACCATCATAATTTATGAATTTGAAGCACGGTTGAACATATTAAACCAATCTTGAGTATCAACAAAATAAAACCAAAAACCATGTAAAATGGGGCCAAATCCACCCACATAATGTGCTGATTAGGTAGAGAGAGAGAGGCAATAGAGCAAAGTCAAAGTAAAGCTAATGTATCTATTTCACTTTCATTACCAATAGTATTATTTTTACACATTAAATAGTAGTCATTTGAAAAATAATTTGCAAAAAATAAAATCACTCTTTAAATCTCCATATTTTTCAAATAAAAGCCATCAACATTCATGAATAAATACAGTAACTTTTATTTTTGTCTAAATAAATATAGTAAAATTATTTCAACAAATTATTTAATTAATTTAATAAAATTACATATAATATAATTTAAATTACATATTTTCATCGATAACAGTTCATTATTGATTAGTAAATTTTATATTTGTTAGAGATAAATAAATGACAAAAGAAGTTTTAAAAAGACGTTGTCCTTTTTCTCTATATAATAATTTTCCTTCTTTTAATAATATTAAAAGAAAAATCATACTTTAATCCCTTTAACTTTTCAATTTTTTTTATTAACTCTTTATCTTTTAATTTCACTTTATATAATTCCTATACTTCTATTTTTTTTATTGAGTTCCTATACTTTTATTTTTTTTTTTCATGAAATTCTTCAGTCAAAATTTCAGTTTCTATATTTTATACTATATCCAATTTAATCCTTATAAAATATATAATTGAATCCCTATATTTTTAAATATACTATTTAAATCCTTACAATTTTTATTTTTAGTCAATCAAATTCTTATTTTTAAATTTTTTAAATTGATTGTTAAAATCTTAAACTGCATATTCTTTTTTTTTTATCTAGTTAAAAATATAGATTATGAATTTCTAATAAATTTCTATTGATAAAATTGTGTATGCTTTTTTAAAAATGTATAATACAATTTTAATTAAAATATATAAATAACGAAAAAATTTATATGCTTTATTCAAAAATATTTTAGCTGGTTATTAGTATTTGTATAGAAAATTAATAAATTTTTTATTTCATTAATTTAAAATTTTAATTAAATATGTAACTAATACAACTTTTGAACACATGGTAAATTTAAATTTTAGATCATCATTAATTAAGATATAAAAATTTAATAAATAAAAAATTATATTAACCCAATATTTTATAATTCATGTGACCTTAAAGCTACAATAATTTATGCATATAATTAAGATACAAATGCTTTTATTTATTAAATTTATCTATCAATTAGCAAAAATATGAAAATATTTATAACATTATTTAACATTTTTATAAGTAAATGATTTATATAGAAGTCTTAATTCACCAAATTCAAAGTTTCAAATTATAATTAAATGACTTAAAAGGTAAATTAGATAAAAAAAAATTAAACAATAATGATTTAGATTCTTAATAGTTTTATTAGATTACTTTAGTGAAAAAAAATTAATGAAATTACAAATTTATTAATTAGGTATATAAATGCTGATGATAATTAAAATATTTAATATCAAAATAGATGAAAAAATATTTATCATATATATTTAATTTGGATTTCTATTATACATATTTTTTAATTATTTTTTAATATTATATTTATCTTTTATTAATAGAAATTTATTATAAATAAATGACCTATATTTTAACTATGTGAGAAAAAAATTAATGAAAAAAAAATGTCTTTTAAGATTTTAATAATTAAGATAGAAAAGTTAAAAATAAGGATTTAACTGGAAAAAAAAATGAAACTTTTGAGGATTTATTTAATGAAATTTAAAAATATAGGGAGTCAATTATATATGTTACAAGGATTCAATTAGATATAATGTTAAAATTTAGAAATTAAACTTTTGATGGAGAAATTCAATGTATAAAAAAATAAAATAAAAGCATAGGAATCATATAAAGCAAAATTGAAAGATAGAAACTTAATAAAAAAAAGTTAAAATGTTGAGGGACTAAAGTATCGTTTTGCCAATATTAAATTATGAACTTCAAGTTTATAGTTTACTCAATTACACTATTAATGAGAACCATTAATTTTAGCTTATTAAATTTCCCAATAAATTATAGAAACACTTAAATGACCATCGAGAGCTTATCTAACATTACACAACATACAACAAAAGATGGTGCTTTGTATATGTTATTTCATAGTTTAAATTCGAGGATTATATATAAAGAAAATAAGTATTTATAGAGTTTTGTTTTCTTGTAGTTTATTCATTTAAATTTTGAACTAATAAAAATTTTTGTGGATATCAAAATGTATATTTATGCTTTATTTATTTAAAAAAAATATGTAGTTTGTGTATTTTAAGATAAGGAAATAATATATACTGCTACTCATGATGTTTATAGTGACATTATAAGTAGTAGTAATAATTATAATGTCATTTTAATTTTATTTTTGAATTCTTTTTAAAATTTAAAATTTAAATTACACACGAATCAATCAGTTGTATAAAAATTAAAATACTCATAATCTATATATATATATATCAACGTGATATTTTTGAGTAGCGATATTTATCATTTTCCTCTTAGATATAGGAAGGAGAGTAACATTTTGCACAGAATTCTAAAAACGAATTTGTTAATCCTTCCAAGTGTTCGAATTAAATAAGGACAGGAAAATTTGCAATAAAGAGATGCTAAATGTTACACCAAAACCAGCCATGAAAGCCCTATCCAAGCTGCTCCATTTCCTGGCCACAGGGGACAGATACAACCTACAAAACTGATAGGATTTTATGCATTTGTGAGAGAATTTTGGCCACCCAATACTGTAAATTGTCCCTTTCTTTCATAACTCATGGAATAGGTTTTCTTGTCACTATCACTTGCACTTGCTATCAAAATTAGCATTTCCTCTACAAAATATGCGAAAAATAAGCAAGAGATACATGTCTATCATAAACACACCTTATCATGATTTCAGATATTCGTCCCATCTACTAAAAAAAAATAAAAATTTGAACTAATATACAGGTCACTAAGCTCAAGATCAATCCGATTTTTTCTATTCACTGTATAAAACTTTTTCTAGTAATATTTTGATTCAAACATTAAGAGTATTATTAACAATCTAAAAAGTTCCTTTCAAAAAAAAAAAATCTAAAAAGTTTACTTAATAGTGTAAGCTCCCATTACATTTCTATGTAAGAAATAAGAATATTTACACTAAAAGAGTACCGAAAGAATTTTTTTTTAAAAAACTAATAGTAGTAGAGAATTATTAATAAAAAAAATTATATAACTTGAACATTAAATAAAAATTATTTTAATATGGTGGGAGAATAGCTCATAGTTTAAGAAAAAAATTAATTAACATTTTTCTATATTGTCCGCATTTTTATGATCAACTAGAATTTGATGAACTAAGGTATTTGAATAGGTCTGGACCGAGTCCAAAAAAGATCAGAGCTACAAAGGGTGCAATTTAATGGTTAGACAGCAGTGCTAGCTAGAAGGAGGGCTCTAACCAACTGAGCTATTCCAGATTACAATTTACATAAAATTTATTAATTGAAATAAAAGAAGGCCCACCTGAAGCTAAGGGTACAAGTCCAGCAATTGAGCTGATTAGGCAGCACATTTTAAAAATGAGAGAATAAGAAATATATGAACGAAATTTTAAAAGAAATATAAAGCTGCAACCTTGCGTAAATAATCAAGACGAAAAGAAATTTGAAAAAGGAAAAAAAAAATTGAACGATCTAAACTTAATTTTACTTTCATTTTTTCGATGAAATTTTCGGCATTTGTTTTGAATTGAGGCAGATTATGTGGATTGTGAATAGAGTAGAATAAAGTTAAAATAATTGAAATAATAAAATTGAAAAAAAAAATAGAACACAAATATTTTAATGTGAAAAATCTTAAATAAATAAAAGAAAATCAGGAACAAGATTAGAAAAATTTTACAATGCAAAATTATAGGAGTTACAAAATATTTTTTACTATCACCAAATGAGAGTACAACAAAACTCTCTTTTAAAAATATGAGAAAAAACTTACTCTATATTTTTCTCACATAAGGAGATTACTCTCTTATACTCGCCAACTCACTCTCTATTTTCTTTCACTTGTTCATCCCTCTTGGTTACTACAATTCACTCTCTTTATATTGTGTTCATCAACCCTATTTATAGGCGATACACTCTTAAGAGTTGAGCAAAGCAAGTTGGCAAAATCAACTTACAAACAACCAAGACCCAGTTGGTTTTGTCAACCAACTTGTAAACAATTAAGGCCAAGTTCACCATTTCTTCATTTTTTAATAAAGTAAGTCAGTTATGAATCTTCTTTGAAGATTTGATTGAGAATTAATCACATATTTACACCATTCTTTCTATCTTGTCAATTCATGTTGCTTATGTCTCTGTCAGGCCATAAAAGGATCAACACCAAATAAACTTGTCACTATTGACAACATTTGTCAAGAAATTTACTAGGTTGTCTTTGGTGAGTTTTCTATAAATCGATTGTTCCTTCCTCCACTTTCTCTTGAATGATGTGGTATTGAACTCGAATGTGATTTGACTTTAAATGAAAGGTTGGATTTCTTGCGAGATGCAAGGTACTCTGACTGTCACTAAATAATGAAACTTCCTCTTATTTATGCCCAAGTTCTGCCATTGCTATCTTCAATTAATTTGCTTCTTAACTGGCTTGTGTAACTGCCACATATTCTTCTTTAGTTGTTGTTGTAGCCACAACTAATTGCAGTTTTGATACCCAACTTACAATACCATTAGCAAGTGCAAACATATAACCTATTGTGGATTTGCTTTTATCCAAATCACCTATATAGTATGAGTTGACATATCAATAAAGTTTGATCCTCCATAACATAATGCAACATCTGTTATTCCCTTAATGTATGTTAGGATCATCTTTACAACGTTTCAATGCTCTTTATTAGGATTTTCCATATACCGACTAACCACTCCCACTACACATACAATGTCTATTCTTGTACAAATATAGCGAATATCAAACTTCCCACTACTGATGCATATGGTACTCGAGATAAATATATCCTCTCTGCTTCACTGCTAGGGCTCATACTAGAGGATAACTTGAAATTAATAAAAAGTGGGGTTGAAATTGGCTTACAATCTTGCATGTTGAATTGCAACATGATTTTCTTTAAGTAGTTTTTTCTAGAGTAGCCAAACCTTCCTATTATTTATGTCTCGATAAATTTGCATCCCTAAAATCTTATTCGTTGGTCCCAAGTCCTTCATTTCAAAATCCCTAGCCAACTGTGCCTTTAATTCTTCAATATAATCTTTATTAGGGCCTGCAACCAACATGTCATCGACATACAATAGCAAAATGATAAAATCTTTTTCATTAGACCTTTTGAAATTGCATTAAGGATGTGCATTAAGTCTGTTTTATCCAAGGCTTATGATGAAGGAGTCAAATCTCTTGTACCAACACTTTGGTGCTTACTTTAATTCATATAAAGATTTGTTCAATATGTAAACCAAATTTTCTTTTTCATGTTCTTTAAAGCCTTCTGGTTTGAGCATATAAATCTCTTATTTAAGATTTCCGTGAAGAAAAGTAATTTTCATATCTAGCTACTGTAGATGCAGATCAAATGTAGTATACATCACTAGGACCAATCGAATTATTGTAATTCAAACCATAAGGGAAAATATTTGATTAAAGTTAATGCCTTCTTTCTAAGCATACCCTTATACCACCAATCTTACATGATATTGCTCCATTTAATCATCGTTGTTGCACTTGATCTTGTAGACCCATTTATTGCTAATTAGCTTCCTTCCTTATGGTAATGACACAAGTTCCCAAGTCTAATTCTTAAGTAGAGCTTCAATTTCTTCTTGTATTGCTGCCATCCACTAAGATGCTTTTCGACTTTCTATTGATTCTTAAAGAGTTGATGGCTCTCCATCCTCAATTAGAAAGAAGTCTGTAACATTTCTCTTCATAAAATAATCAGAGTGCCAAGCTGGCGCTTTTTTATAGTTAAACTCTAGTTTTTTCACACTTAATTAGTTCTTATTCTTCATTTTCTAGTACTACTTCAGAAGAATCTATTTGTTCCACCTATATCATTGTAGTCTTTGGATTGTCTTTTAATGTGATACTGTTACCTAGCAACTTATCTTCTATAAATATAATATCTCTACTAATGATGACCTTATGGGGAGTAGGATCCTATAAGCGATACCCCTTAACTCCTTTTACATATCCCAAAAAATATGCATTTTTTGAATTTCAGATCCAACTTTATAGCTTTTTGGGCATTATAAATCACGTATGCAGGGCTCCTAAATATATAAAGGTTTGAATAATTAATAAGCTTCCCAGTCCATATCTCTATAGGTGTCTTCAACTTAATTACAGTTAATGGTGACTTATTTATCACATAAAAAGCAGTGTTAACTGCTTTTGCCCAAAATGACTTTGTCAGACCAACAACTCTTAACATTGCCCTTGTTCATTCTAATAGGGTTTTGTTCATCCGCTCGACCACTCCATTATGTTGAGTAGTGTATGTTGTAGTGAACTGCCTTTTGATGCTTTATTGCTTGTAGAATTTATTAAATTCTTCATTGGTATATTCTCATCCATTATCTATCCTTAACACTTGATCTTATTTCTAAAATCAAGTTCCACCTGCTCTTTGAATACTTTGAAAACTTTAAACATATCATCTTTCCTCTTAGTAGGATACACCTAACATCTTCTAGAGTAGTCATTAATAAAAAACATGAAGTACTTTACTCCTTTTAAGGATGGTACTGGTGCTTGCCATACATCAGAGTGAACCAATTCTAGAATAATTTTGCTTCTAGAATTAGATGTGTTAAACTTCACATAATGTTTGCTTGCTTGTAACACAATGCTTATAAAAGGGTAAATATACCTTTATAAGTCTAAGAAGTTGCTTTTGCTCAGCTAGAATTTTCATTCCTTGTTCTGACATATGACAAAGTTTGTAGTGCCATATCATTGCAAATTTTTCACTTGAACCATCTAAAGCAACATATTATTTTACCTCTTGTAAAGTCTCTCTCATTAGTATATATAAATTTATGCCTTCATTAGTATAAGTGTGCCTTGGATTATTTTTATAATTCATTTTCAATTTTAACTCTACAACCAAGATCACCTACCACTGCTATAGACAATAGATTTTTATTTGAGCTCTCCACATGTTGCACATTTTAAATAATGCAAATTATGCCATTGTACAACCTCAATTTGATGGTTCTAGTACCAATGATCTTCAAAGGACGATCATTAACTATGAACACAGATCCTTTTGAGATAGGTTCATAATAAGAAAATTAATCTCTTTGACTGGTCATGTGCTAGGTAGTTACTATGTTAAGGATCCACACATTAAAAAATTTCTTTTTATATGTGCTAGTCATTACCGTTTTATTATATAAAGCAATGCCAACATCTAATGTACTTGCAATATTTCTTTGAGGACTAAAAGCTTTTAAATTCTAATAATCATTCTTCAAGCGGCCCTTTTTGACATAGTTATAGCACTTGATATTTTTTTCTTAGTTATTAATTTTGATTTGTCCTATCTCTACCTCTTAGTGGAGCCAAGTTCCATTGATCTCCCTTTTATTACTACCAAAGCCTCTATTTACTGTGAATTCACTAATTTATCTTTTTTTTGTGCTTGCTTTCTTCTTTCAAGATAGTGGTTACAACCTCATCGAAGACTAGATAATCCATAAGGACATTATATGCTAGGTCGATGTTGAGCTGATCATACAAGTCAAACAAACTTTGACGTAGAATTTTAGTACATTCATTTGGATCTACTTTATATCTTAACAATGTGAGTTGAGAAAATAAAGTATTTAGAGCATTTGGGTGTTATGTCACTAAAGTAGATTCTACCATTCAAAAGGTATAAAGCTTCCTCTAAAGGAAAATTTTATTGTGGATTGACTTGGCCTCATACAACCTGGTGAGTTAGTCCTAAATCACTTTTGTGGTTTTCTTTTTGTCTACACTTGATAGTATTTCATCTGCTAATCCCAGATGAAGATTTGCAACAACATTCCAGTCCATCTTGTTCCATTTATTATCTGTAATATCCCGTGTTTTTAAATGTTTTAATATTTTATCGGGATATGCAGTGTTAATAATTTTGTATATATATTATGATATTTTTACGAGTTGATATGTATTTAAAATCTATTTTAATTATTGTATATTATTTTAAGTACTTTACGTAAAATTTTTCCGGGACTTGCATTTTCGGGGAAATTTTCACGTAAATAATTTACTATTAATTATTTTAAATAGATTTCCATATTTGCATGAACTTATATATATTTTTAAAATACTAAATAATGTATGTTAGTGTAATTATTTATTTAATTAGGGTTTAACTAATATTACCCTAATATTTTATTATTTGTTTATTTATTTTAATATTATTTAATTATTTTTAGGTGTATTAAATTATTAAAATATTAAATTATATGTGTGTGGTGTATATTTAATGTGTGTGATTTAATATTATTTTAATATATAGTATAAAGTATATATATATACATATATACATTTAATATTAACAAATTATAAAAGTTAGACTTATTTACAACTTTGCCACTCTCCCTTCTTCAACATTCCCGACCGTCCCCATCACCGTTCCGCCGCCTGCCGTCCCGATTTCTTGCCGTTGGTGTTCTGTCCGGCGTGCCACCTCCTTCCTCAGCCTTCCCCGCCACCTGTTGCAGCCATTTCCGGCGTCTGGAGATCAATTTTGGCCGGAGAAGCCGAAAGTGGGAGCAACGTCGTTCATGACGTTTTCGGCCAGTGTTTTCGACACCGCCAGTCTCTTTCTTCTCCTTGAGCTCCGATGAGTGTGATTCCAAGCTTGTTTCACTTGAAATGGTCTTAATTTGCTTAGGTTTCGATTTTTCGAATTCTGCCATTTTAGGGTTCTTGAATTTTTGAACTTCAATTTGATTGATTCATGAAAAATCCCTTCACAAATATTGTTACCCTTAGCTTAATCTACATGTGTGAATTTTTGTAGAATTTTTGGAGATTATTTTGATTTTTGGGTATTTTTGAATATTTTAATATTATTTTCTAATTTTCGGAAATTAATTAAATAAATTATGAAATTATGTTTTATAATAAATATAGGTGTTGAAATGAATTATAGGAATTTTTATGAATTTCTATGTATTTATTTTGAATTATTTAGGTTTATGTAATTTTGAGAAAATTAGGTTAATTGTGTTTTTAATTGAAATTAATTAGTGAATTGAGTTTAATTATTGATATTATTGATAAATATGTTGAGAAAATTAATTTTGGATAATTATACTATTTTTGGTGAATTTTTGAAGTAATTTTAGTATATTTATATATATAGGGGTATTTTGGTAATTTTACACAAAATTGGCAAAAAATGTAATTTAATTGGTTTTAATAGTTATTTAAGGTATAAAAATTATTTCTACAAATTATTTAGTATTTTTAACTAATTAAAACTATTTTTTCGTGAATTATTTTCAATTATATATATAATATACGATTTTACTAATAAAATGAGTTTTTATCGGTTTTTACTGTGTTTTAAGGTTAATTATGTAATTTCCATTTATAAAATGTATTTCTATGATATAAGGGTATTTTTGGTATTTTTATATTGTTCTGTGTTTGTAGACCCCGATCGGTAGACTGTAGTTTGGAGTCCGATCGAGGGGTTGTGAATGGATTGTTGTGCCTATTTTTCGAAGTGCATTTTTTTGCAGGGCCGGCTCTACTCTTTGAGTAGGGAGATGTCCATTTTACAGGGGAGGTTCTGTCGAATTTTTGATAGAATTCTCGTAAAACGTGATGTCCGGTCGAACCCTAATTCTGTTTCTGTGTCTAATATTCTAGATCGAGTTTCTAGGATTTTCTGTTAGGATTATTCTGATGTCTGTTGTTTATTATTTGTTTAGTTGCGCCGAGATTAAGGCCTAGTGGACCAGGCCCGTCGGATCCATCTCGTGGAGCGCACTAAGTGTCAGTTACTATTTTATATATATGTGTTTAGGATGCATGATTTTAGAAATATATGTTTTATTTTGATTAAATATGCATAAATAATGTGATTTGTATTTAAGTATATTTTTAGTTTATTTTTGGTTTATTTTTGGTATATATTAAATTATATGCATGTTTTATTAATAAATTATATTTAAAATATTTTTAAATATATTTCTAGCTAAATTTGTAATTTGATTGGATTTATTTGACGTATATATACTCGAAATATATCTGATTTACTTTTGGTATATTTCCAGTATATATATGGTTTATATTGTTATGTTATTTAAATTCATGCATCATTTATTAGTGAATGAATGTTTTATATTTATTAATGAAGGATATCAATAGAACGTGCTACCTAGTGGGCAGCACTAGGACCGAGTACGTACTGGTGCACTTATAGCATTTAGGCTATATTACTAACCACTTGTGGATATTGATTGGTTATGATTATCTAATGTGTGATGTGAATTAGGAGTGTGATTGCTGGAGCTCGGTTGACCAAGTGTCTCGGGGCCAATCACACTGACAGTCAGACTGCTGGAGCTCGGTTGACTTAGTGTCTCGGGGCCAGTCTACTATCCAAATGGATCAAGTGAACATATTTTGGAATAAGTGAGCCTGTATGGCTAGAGTGTTGTCTAACACTGTTTTGAGGTTGCGATATTATAGGGTTCTATTTGATCCTTCATAAATGATGATTTTCAGTAAAATATACATAAAATGATTTTACAGCATCTGTATGTATTTGTCTGTATATATACATATTAGATATATACTGTTGATTGTATGTATTATCATTTAGTGTGCATGTATATATATTATAGTAATTCACTCAGTGAGGTCTGACTCCCCTCCATTGACTATTTTCAGGAGAGTCTTCTTCTTCAGACCTCAGTAGCAGGCCTGTACGCCGGATTTCTTCCGCCCCGACTTCTTTGTGTAAACTGCTTCTCTGAGTCTTGAGTTTTATTTTATCTAGACACTGCAGTAGTCATTAAATTGTTAACGAGATGTTGTATTATATTTGAACTGGATTTGTATTAAAAGAGTTTATATATATATGAGATGAGTATTTAATTTAAATCCAGTTGGTGGAAATGTTATTGTGATATTTATGATTTTTATTTCTGCTGCATTATATATTTTTATTACTATTGCATGTTTTATTTTATTTTTAGGCTTGCTACGGGTTCCGGATTCGAAAGAATTCTCGTTCCCTAGCGCCGGTCATGGCCCCTATTTTGGGTCGTGACATTATCATCTGTGAATTCCTCTGGCCTTTTATTGATAGTTGTTAGGTAATTATTTTTTTCAATATTGCCTTCACCTTCAATTTCCATAGTGAGAAATTTTTTCTATTAAATTTCACAATCTCATACTTTGTTATCTTACTTCTATCACATTCATGAACCAAATGTTTTGATATCACTTGTTGTGAAAATTGAGGCAGATTATGCACAAGATCATATTATGAACATAGTAAAGTAAATTACAAGTAAAATAATTGAAATAATAAAATTGAAAAAAATATAAAATGCACAAATTTTAATGTGAAAACCCCCAAAAAAATCAGAGAAAAGCCACAGACAAAAGTAGAAAAATTTTACTATAAAAATTATAAGAATTACAAAATATTTCTCATTATCACCCAAGAAGAGTACAACAAAACTCCTTTTAAAAATTATGAGAAAAAAACCACTATCTATATTTTTCTCATATAAGGATATTACTCTTTTATACTTACCAACTCACTCTCTTTATTTTCTCTCATTTTCTTATCCCTCATGGTTACTACAATTCTCTCTCTCTATATTTTATTCATCAAGCCTATTTGTAGGCAATACACTCTTAAGAGCTAAGCAAAGCAAGTTGGCAAAACCAACTTGCAAATAACTAAAGCCAAATTAGTTTTGGCAATTACCTTGTAAACAATCCAAGGCTAAGTTGGTTTTAGCAACCAACTTATAAACAATTCAAGGCCAAGTTGACCACTTTTTCCTTATTTTAATAAAGTATGTTGGTCAACATTACTTATATTCTTTTTTAAGCTGACTTTGCCCATCTACTTTGTTTTGATATTCTTAGAGACCAAAGTGTAAAGTATTATAAGAGCCTACTTGGTTGGAAAAGCAAACTTATACTATTAAGCTCATAAGTAACACATTTTTTAATTCGCTATTACTTTTTTTCCTAATTACATTAGAGAAAAATTTAATTAAAATTCTCTCTGTTGTGTATAACTTATATGTAATAGTAAGTAGACATATGCTGGAGTGTAGCGGAGCGGAGCAACGAAGCATGAGCAAGGAGCAAAGTGATAATATTTGTCCTTTGAGGGGTTTCTCAATTTAATTATGGAGTTACGGTTAGAAGGGTTAGGGGTGTGGGGGTAACACCTTTACGGTATGGTCCAGGGGTAATTTAATAGTTTATACTATACATATCTTGTTATATATATAACATATATTTATAACCCTAGGTAGCAATTTTTGAATAATAAGAAAAGCTCTAGTTGCTTGCTCATGAGGACGTAGGCACATTATCGAACCTCATTAAATCTCTAGGTATATTGTCGAACCTCATTAAATCTCTAGGCACATTTTCAAACCTCATTAAATCTTTATGTTCTTTCTTTTCTTCTCTCTTTACTTTTATTTGCTATGTTATTATGCAATAACCGGTATTAAAGCAGTTGCGGTGGCTCTAAATTCTGGAATAAAATTTAAAGTTGGGAAGTTTGATGGAACTGGTAATTTTAAATTATGGCATACATGGGTAAAAGATTTATTAGTACAATAGGGTATTTTAAAGGCATTGTGTGTAAAAAAACCAGAGAGTATAGATGACCTTGAATGGGAGGAGTTACAATAATGGGCAACGAGAACCCTCCCACTATATCTAGCAAATGAAATCAAGTACCAAGTTATGGAAATTAAATTTCCAAGCGAGGTATGGCAAAAACTAGAGAGTCGATATATGTCTAAATCGCTCATAAACAAGTTGTATTTAAAGCAAAGGTTGTATGGGCTAAAGATGTATGAGGGTTCGAATTTAACATAACATGTCAATATCTTTAATCAAATAATCACATATTTGGTTAAGGTTGATGTGAAGATTGAGGACAAGGATAAAGCAATCATATTGCTATGTTCTTTACTACCACCCTACAAACACTTGGTGACTACCCTTACATATAGGAAATGGTCCATTAGCTTGAAAGGGATTACTGTAGCATTGTTGGCTCTCAACAATAAAAAAAATAGAATGCAAGTGAAGAATCTCATGGTAAAGGGTTTTACATGAAGGGAAATCTAGAATGTGGTAAGAAACAGGGTAGAGAAGGTTCTACAAGGGGAAAGTCTAGGTCAAAATCCAAACCTAGAAAAGTAGCGCAGTGCTTTAAGTGCAAGGAGTATAGACATATAAAGAAAGATTATCAAAGACATAAAGGGCAAAGTAATGATAAGAAGAATGAAAGCTTATTAAGGTCTACAAATATGGTTTAAAATGATGATTCAGAATTCAATGATGGGGATATGTTATTAGTTTCATCAAATTAGTTCACAGATGCATGGATTCTTGATTCAGCATGCCTTTATCACATGACACCCAATAAGGAGTGGTTCACCTCATACATGTCAAATTCTTTTGGTTATGTTTATTTAGGTGATGATAAACCTTGTGCAATTACTGGTATAGAAATAATTAAAATTCAGATGCATGACGGTGTTGTTAGGATATTATATGATGTTAGGCATATACCAAACCTGAGAAAGAATTTGATTTCCCTAGGCATGTTATAAACTAATGGTTTTCAATATAAATTTGATAAAGATAAGGAAAACATTAGAGTAGCTAAAGGTGTATTAACTGTGATGAAAGGGAAAAGGACTGTAGGGAGTATTCATAAACTACATAGGAATACTGTTGTAAGTGGAGCTGCATTAGTTGAGTCATATAATGATAATACAACACTGTGGCACATGCATCTAGGTCATCTTAGTGAATATGCTATGGCTGAATTGCATAAACGAGGTTTATTATAGGGTGTTAAAAGTTGTAAATTGTAATTATATGAGTTTTATGTGCTTGGGAAACAGTATAGAGTCAAATTCATGATTGGTTAACATACAATGAGGAGAATTCTTGATTATGTAAATTCTAATGTATAGGGACCTATTAGAGAATTGTTATTGGGTGGGTCTCAATATTTTGTCACTTTTACTGATGATTTTTTTAGGAAAGTCTAGGTGTATTGTTTGAAACAAAAATTTGAGGTCTTTGCTAAGTTCAAGTAGTGGAAAGTAAACGTGAAAAACCAGACATAGAGAAAATCAAATATTTGAGATCAGATAATGGGACAAAATACACAAATTTACAATTTTAAAAATTTTGTGAGGTGCATGGTATTTAGAGACACTTTTCAGTTTACAAGACACAACAGAAAAATAGTATGGCAAAGAGGATGAACAGATCCATTACTGAAAGAGCACGGTGCTTGAGATTGAATGTAGGGCTTGCTAAAGGTTTTTAGGTAGAAGCTATGAGTATAGTATGCTACCTCATAAATAAATCACCATAGGCATCATTGGGAGGAAAAGTTGTAGAAGAGGTATGGACAGGTAATCAAGTGAATCTTGGTAATTTAAATATTTTTGGTTGTCTTGCTTATATGCATGTATCCAACGATAAGAGGTTTAAATTTAATCCAAAGTTCAAGAAGTGTATTTTCTTAGGCTTTGTACAAGGTGTAAAAGGATATAAGTTTTAGGATCTAGTGTCAAAGAAGGTGGCGATCAGCAAGGATGAAGTGTTTGATGAGCAATCCATGTTATAGTACAAAGATAAGAGCGATGTGCCACTAGGTGATGGAAATAGTTCCAGTTCAAAGGCAGTGCAAGTGAACTTAGAACCATAAGTCCTAGATAATCAAAGGCTGAAAGTTCTAATTCAAGACCTTTAAGCTCCACTTCAGGCGAAGAACAATATTATAGTCCAGTCAGAGATAGAGAGAGATGCATTATAAAGCCTTCAAGCAGATTTTTGTATGAAGATTTAGCTTTTTTTTTCTCTTCTTATTAGCAGTGGAGATTTATCAAATTTCCAATATGCTATGCTTAGTGAGGAGAAAGATAGATGGATGGGTGCTATGGTAGAGGAGATGGAATCTTTGCATAAAGATTAGACATGGGAGCTTGCATAACTACCTAAGGGAAAAAAGGCTATAGGGTACAAATGGGTGTACAATAAGAAATCAACAGTATCATAAAAAGAAGGGGAAAAGTTCAAGGCTCAGCTAATGGTAAAAGTTTACTCATAGTAGAAGAGGAATGACTATAATGAGATTTTCTCTCATATGGTAAGAGACACTTCCATCAAGATAGTGTTAACTTTGGTTGCCAATTGGGATATGCACTTAGAGCAGATGGATGTGAAGACAACTTTTCTTTATGGTGATCTAGAGGAGTAAATTTACATGGAGCGGCCAAAAAGGTTGACCCATCCTAGGCAAGAACATCTCGTATGTAAATTGAAAAGATCATTGTATGGGTTGAAGCAATCTCCAAGGTAATGGTACAAGTATTTAGATTCTTATATGATTCAGATTGGCTACATGCATTATGAGTATGATTGTTGTGTTTATGTTAAGAGCCTTGATAATGGTTCTTTTATTTTTTTGTTACTATATATTGATGATATGCTTATTGCTGTTAAGAGTTGGCATAATGTTATTAAGTTAAAAGCATTGTTAAGGAAAGAGTTTGACATAAAGTATTTAGGTGCTGCAAAGAAAATTCTTAGAATAGAGATTCACAGGTATAGAGACTTTAGAAAACAATGGTTATCTCAACAAAGTTATATTAAGAAGATATTAGACAGGTTTGGGATGAGCAGTGTTAAACCAATGAGTACTCAATTGGCGAATCACTTTAAGCTTTCTTTATATTAGTGCCCAAAGTTAGAGAGAAATTGAAGACATGGCAAAGATACTATATGCTACTACAGTTGGTTGCTTGATATATACAATGGTTTGCACCTGACCTGATTTGGCTTATGCTGTTAGTCAAGTCAACAAGTTTATGTCAAAATTAGTTAAATAGCATTGGGAAGCAATCAAGTGGATATTTAGGTATCTAAGGGGCACAGGAGGTTATGGCATTATGTTTGGTAGTCAGTAGGGTGATCCTTCAGTTATAGGATATGTGGATTTAGATGATGCTGGTGATATGGATGATAAGAGGTCTACAATAGGATATGTGTTTACTCTTACAAGAGGGCCTATTTGTTGAAAACTCATAGTTTAGTTTATAATGGCACTATCTATAACTCAAACAGAGTATATGGGAGTAGCTGAAGTTGCTAAAGAAGCTTTGTGGCTTACAGGCCTAATGGCAATCAGAGTGCCATTTACTTGGTAAAGAATAAGTTGTATCATGCTAAAACTAAGCATATTGATGTAAGGTTTCATAAGATCAGAGAGTTTATTACATCTGGGCAGATTTTGCTATAAAAGATTCACACTTTTGAGAATGTAGTTGATATGTTGACCAAGCCAGTTACTAATGACAAGTTCAAGCATTTGCTTGGACTTATTGAATGTTGCTAGTTGTTAAAGTAACATGTTAACCCCAACCCATCAGGTATAAGAGAAACTTCAGGGTTTTTTTAATCTCCTAAAGGGCTTGATATTCACAAGGTGGAGATTATTGTGTATGACTCATATGTAGTAGTAAATGAACAGATGTTGGAGTGTAGCAAAGTAAAGTGACAACATTTGTCATTTGAGGGGTTTCTCGATTTAATTTGTGGAGTTATGGTTAGATGGGTTAGGGGTGTAGAGGCAACGCCTCGACAATATGATACATGGGTAATTTAATAGTTTGTATCGTACCTATTTTGTTATATATACAATATGTATTTGTAACCCTAGGTGACAGTTTCTGAATAATAAGAAAAGTTCCATTTACACACTCCTGAGAAAGTAAATATATTGCTAAATCTCATTAAATTTTTGTGTTTTTTTTTCTTTTTTTTACTCTTGTTTGCTATGTTGTTATGCAACACTCTTCTATATGCCAAACTTTATAAGCTAATAATAACTATATTCATTTGTTATTAATTTTTTCTTTGCAGATTTTTTTAATTATAATGTTTAATAGACTAAAAGTTTTGAAAAGGAAAATATCAATGTTGTATGTATTCACCTTATACTAGCTAGTAGCTTGAAGCTAGTCTTAGCTTTATTTCTACTTTGGATGTATAATGATACCCCCATTAATTAAATCGAGGGACATCTCTAAAAAAAAATTTAATTAAACCTCAATTTGAACTCTACTTGATGATTTGCTTTTTCTCAAAGAAATATTTTATTTGATTAGTCAATTAACAGTACAATTAATGGAGCAAAAATCAAGCAAAAACAGAAAAGCCTGTTATGTTATATTTATTCTAGCCATGTGAACTCACCACCCACTTTGTCCTAAGCCCGTATAATCATAGACTCTCTCTCTTCATTATACATGAAAGCTCACTGCTTCACCAAATAACATATGATTTGGTTTGTCCACACCTCCCTACACACATACCCACATGGGTCACTACCAAATAATTAAAAAATCCAAGTACTGCTACCTCTATAATTTTAACTCGTAGCTAGATCAAAGTGGTAGGAGCAAAACTTGGAATAGGCACCATATGTTATATTATATAGATATGTTGATCGATTATTCTCTTTTCCACGAACACTTGTCTTCACTCATTTACATTGTAATGGGACCATAGGTTATAGTTATTTCTATCTCACCAAAAGATGTTACTCTCTCTGTAGGGGTAATTTCCAAATTCAGTACTTAGCACATGCAGGTAGTACAGACAAATCATTTTTGCATAATTCAAATTTCTTTTGTAATTTTTAATTCAAAAGTAAATAATAATGCAATTCTTTTCATCCAAATGAGATCAAAGTGTCAAGTAATAATGAGGGATTTTAATTGAAAAATTATATAACTTAAATTTTAATCAATTAGATTTTTTATTTTAAATCGATAATAATAGAAATAAAAATTTACATTTTAAGATGCTTTCGGAGATTTGATAACAATAAATTTATTAGTTGCCACCTTTATAGATTGTAATGATGCTAAACTTCTACATACCAATAAAAAAAATTAAAATTTTTATGAATATAATTATTTTTTTTCACAACGAATAAAATCATGTGATCTATAATATAAGACCAAATCAAAGAAAATAATTCTTCCTGAATTGAATCTGTCATATGATGGATGTGAGTTAACATCATTAGTGGTTTCATCTATAAAAATGAAACCATGTTCTCTGCCAAAACCTATTATCCGATGATTTGATGATACCAAAATCTTACATCAATTAAAAGAGGAGAGACTTGAATCCTTATATACCCAAGTCATTCTCATTCTTGAGACTTTTTCTGTTTCTATGAGTGCCTTTTTTTCATAAAACATAAGATCGTACATCTACGAGATAAGATAATTCCTTACAAATTCAACTTGCTGATATGAATATATGAAAATCGAATAATATCACCAAATTGACAATAACAATAATAATTAATAATTAGAATATCAATCTGTTGGATGCCATGATTTTCCTTGTTGTAGCTTCGAAGTCACTGGTCCGCTAAGTCGGTCTACCTGAAAATTAATTTATTCCCTACCAATCCGATATTTATCAAGTGTTACTGTAAATTCTTCGATATTATATCTCTACTAAGTTTTAATTTTATTTACTTTTTTTTTCATTCAGAAAGATTATATTTGACTTTTAAAACCCTTATATCGGATTTTATCCCATTATTTATTCTATCAAGTACCTTTTTTTTTATTGAAATAAAGTTTCTTTTGTTAAAAGAAAAAAAATAAAGAAGGGAATGCTAAACATTAAAATGGTATATATGTGTAAATAAGAAAATAGTTAATTGATGACTCATTTTCAAGAACATTATAAGATATAGAGTTCGATTTTTCCAATTGATTTAAAAAAGAAAAAATTATTTTTTATTATACAATCCATTAATATTAATATTAAGCTCATATGATCTCCCAACTTATATAAAAAAAGATTTACATGTGTAAACAAAACAATCACCTACCGTAAATCAAACATGTGGTTTTCAGCAATTCTCATATGATGCTTTCATGTCATGTTTATAAATGTAAGAAAAGAGTGAGCATGATTTAAAAAAAATATATATTGTAAGAATTGAAGAAGGATACAAAAACGAGGGAAAAAACAGAAAAGAAGGAATCCAAAGAAAGAAATCAAGACATAAAAAATATGATAAAAAATGGATGGAGATGGGAGCACCAAGAATCTTAGAGACTTGCACATATTTATGGATACTGAGAATTGACAGTAGTAGTGTGTTGTGTTGTGTGTGGACTCTTATGCTCTTATCTCTTCACACATACTAAGACAATTCACCCCCCAGTCCCACCTTCGTTTTTAGATGATAGCACGGATCTTGCAGGGTTTGCTTGTACCAATATCACTTTTTTGTTTCTTTATTTTTCAAAAAAAAAAAAAAAAAGGGTCCAATATTCTCAATATTTCTGCCTATTCATTTCTTTTTCCATATATATATTTAATCACTACAGTTATTGATCATTATGTTTTATGTTTTCTGGTTTAATACCAATGAGGTTTAGGCCATTTGAGGCTTAAAAACCTTAACGTCTTAGATTTAATTAAGATTCTATATGTAATCCTTACAATGCAAGAATTTATTCCTTACACATCAACAATGGTCTAATAATAATAATTCATAATTTAATAATAATAATGATAGATAATTATTAAAAAGTCATTCTCGAGATGACTTAGTCCAAAACAAAAAAATTTATAGTTTGACCTAACATTTAAATTCATCTGAAGTTTAAATTAATTAAAATTTTAGTATACAATTCATAAGATTGCTCGATTTCAAAATTAAAATCTTATTGTTTTCTAAAAAAAATCTGAATTATTATATATGCTCTTAATGAAATGCTACTATAAAATAATCTTAACAGATTATTAATTTCATTGGTTCTATCTATTTATATATATATAACTCTGCCAAATTACTCGTCAAACTTTGCGATTATATTATGTCCCGTATACTTGTGTTATGTCATTTTCTAAATGAAAATCCAAATATATTCCATTCCATGAAATTTCTCTCCTGTCAGCTTTATATCCAAGATTATTGCACCATTCAATTTTATGTAAATTTGCCTCTTTTTTTTTTTTTTTTTGAATCAATATGTGATTAAAGCTAAGCTCTTAATGAAATGCTACTATAAAATAATCTTAACAGATTATTAATTTCATTGGTTCTATATATATATAACTCTGCCAAATTACTCATCAAACTTTGCGATTTTATTATGTCCCATATACTTGTGTTGTGTCATTTTCTAAATGAAAGTCCAAATATATTCCATTTCATGAAATTTCTCGTGTCAGCTTTATATCCAAGATTATTGCACCATTCAATTTTAAGTAAATTTGCCTTTTTTTTTTTATGAATAAATATGTGATTAAAGCTAAGCTATTTTAATGGTTGCTTTTTTCTTGGTTTTGCAATTGAATCGGATAATGAATAGTACAAATGAGTAAAAAAGTCCTATGATTATTTTAAAACTGTTATAAACACCCATCGCGAGTATCGTGCTGATAACGTGTTATAAACAGCTTATGGATATTGTCCGCTTTGATATTTCAGGACCTCACGGCTTTAAAACGCGTTTACAAGTAAAGACTTCAGACCCTACTTATAAGCACATACATAATTCCATGTGCAAGCGATATGAGAACTTCAGATTTACAACAAAAACTACTTTCATTAATTTTGTATAACAGAGGAAAGGTCAGTCATTCAATCAATTAAGATGATACAGATTCTTTTTCTAACTTTCTCATCACGAGTCAGGTTATGATATGAGGCATAATATTGTGCTTTGTAGAAAAATAATTTTTTTTTTCTAAACATAAAAGGGCTATTCAATTGATAAAGAGAAACATTTATAAAATTTTAAAAATCAGGTAATAATATTATTTCTATTGCAACTCACTACATGAAACATTACTCTATTTATATATCTAATGGTCATAGTGACTTTTCATCAAAACTATATAATATTCAGGCAATTATAAAACTTGAAAAGAAAGAATCATTACGGGTAGATTTATTAGTAGTAAAGTAATAATAATAAACTCATCACAGGCTTAAGAAATGGAGTTCAAAAAGAGGAATAACATCAAAATGAAAAGAGTTTGGTCTATTGGGCAAATGAACATATCCATTTGCTCAATTCATGGTCATAATCAAATTTTTTTCAAATAATGATACGAATTGAATTCTTGATCTTCTAATATTTAAAATAAACTCTTATAACTAAATTATTCTATTTTCGGAATAATTAAACTTTCTTTTATGTATAAGAATTTTTTTTTATTTTACTATTAGGGAGATTAAATAGTTTAATTAATAATTGATGAATCGCACAATAAAAAATAATTTTCCTTTTTAAGTTAATTAAATTTTTTTTTCTATGAATCAACAATTATATAATTCAAATCTTACATTTTAAGACTAATAAATCACTTTGAGACTAACAAAAATGGCTTTGCTCTGATAGTATTGCATTATCCTTATCATAATATATAGAAAAATAGTCCGTCATTTATAACTTAGTAGCTTAGCCGTTGGATATCCAATTGAAGATTAGGTATTCAATTCTCCCACCCTCTCATCTCGTGATCCACCCTTAAATTCGCAATAGTAGTATATATATATATATATATATATGTATATATGGTAAAGGAAACATAAAAGTTCCCTAACATTTAGAAGTAGGTATAACTTGTAAAAACGTATCCCCTCAACCTCAACCAACAAAAGTGATAGCATCGTCAAATCTTCCTCCAAAAAAAGTGATGATTTTGATTGTAATACAAACAATTATTTAGTAACGAGCATTGATGAATTGAAACACTCAACTGAAAATTATAAGAGGCTATAAATTGGTGGTTAATTATGAGAAAAAAAAGTTGAATTTCAAGATGCCCTTTCATTATCAGCCAACATATATATTGGTGGTTAATTACAAGAAAGGAGACCGCCTTTTTTGTTTTGCCAAGTCTTAATTAAGTTAGGATATTTTTCAGTTATTTTTTCTAATATTTTATTTATTTTTTTTTATCGTTTCAAAAAAAATATTTTATTTTTATTTTGTGTTTATATCATCATAAAATGAGGATTTTTTTTATCATCAATTAATAATTATAAATAAAATAAAATATGCTTTATAAAAAATAAAATAACCTTAGTCCTCCTTTTGTAATCTAGTGGCTCAGGTAATAAAATGAGTTTAATGCCTCACTTTCCCCACTTACCTCCCAATTGATAAAAAAAAAAAAAAAAACCATAGAATGCATTACACAAATGTGTTATTCAACATTTAATTTTTAACTATTTTTGTAGTTATAAAATATTTCTACTCTATATTCAATATGAGATTAAATTATATTCATGTTTCATGACTGAATCAAAATAATTTGACCTGATGAGAATTTTTTATTTTAAAATATAGGACAAATTTCAAAATTTTAACTATTTTGATCTATATGTTATAAATCTGAACTTAAAAACTTGATTAATGAGAATGTTTAATTTCTTGACTTCCAAATATTATAATTGTTATTGTAAATGAAGATTTCACTCTAATTTCAAGTTCATAAAAGCAATATATATATATATATATCATCAATTAAGCTAACCATAGAACACCAAGGAAATTTGTGAACATATAGATATGCATATGCAATATATATAATTAAATTTTACCAAAAATGGTAGGAAAAAACATTGATGTAAGCCCACAAAAATGAATGCAAAAAAGCATATAATTTACTTAGGTCTCTTTAGATGCTTTGCTACCTATAAAAGGACACAATACAACTTGCAAACTAGCATATATACTTTTACAGTGAGCTATTACATTATTATTATTATTTTCTAACTCTCATATCATTGTTTGGGTAGACAACAACATATGCAAAAGAAAAAAAAAAAAGACTGAGCAGCTAGCATTGCTCAATCTTCACTCAATAAATCAATAAATCTTTTTCAAGAAAATGGAAAGAGATCATCATCATCCTCACCGGCGATCTTCTTGTCTTTCTGGGTGCATGATGTCATCGCCTTCATGTTTTCCTGTGCATGAAGAAATGGAATACACTCGCATCCGTAACAGCAGCAGCAGCAGCAAGATCAGAAGTACAAGGAGATGGAGACACTTTATAAGAAGGCTAGTAAGAGATGGTAAAAGTAGCTTATATGGGTCATCATCATTTTCATCATCTTCTTCTAAACCTTTATCATTTCATTATGATGCTGTAAGCTATTCACAAAACTTCGATGAGGGTTGCCATTTTGAAGATTCTCGCCATTATTGCCCTAAAGTTCTAAGAGATGATAGATTATGGGATTTACATGAGTAATATATATATATATTATAAGTTTTGGTCATAACATATTGTTATTGTTGTGTTAAGATCTATTGGGTTTTTTTATTCAGCTTATCTTTTTGGGTATGGTATTTTGCTTTTTAGAGATGTTGTTGGATCTGGCTATATGTGCTCAGAATTTCTTTGAGTGCAATGCAAATGTACAGTTCCAAAATTTGAATATTAAAAGCTTGAGAGGATTATGATCTTTTTAAATGATTTAGATTTTTTTTAATGATTTTCAGTATTGAGTGGCTATAAGAACTTCTGTTTTCTCGTACACAAAACCCGAACTTAGAGTTTTACTTAAAAGAATCCACATTTTTTACCATTCAAATCAATATTAACAAATGTTGGTAAATGATATGAATTTTAATTACTCTACTGAACATGGATGATTTGCTGCTCATTTCAATTTGAAAAATGTTATTCATTTTCCTCTTTATTGTATCTTTTTTCGGTTCCTTTTTTAATGTTTTGCTTACCAGAAGAAGCAGCACAAAGAGGGGTCAGTAACATGCCACTAATTGCATCATCTAACACAACATTGTTGATTTTTCTGTTTATAGTGAGGCGTTGGCCCCATTACATGTACAATTCTCAACATTAATCAATCAGTCCAGCTTATATTCTTAATTTTTGGCATAGCTATAGCTAGGTGCTTTGCCTGTAATTTGATGCTTGCCATCCCAAAATTATTACCGCTTTTATTAATGTATCAGATTAAGGTTAGGTGATTGAGTTATGCAATTGCAAATTGCTAATTCAATTGTAGGTACGATGTGTATGCAGTCTTTTGAACTTAGTATGTTTTGTCAATTTATCCATTCAACTAATAAATGAATAATTTATTTTCAATATATATATATATATATATATATATATATATATATATATTCAAACATCTCAATTTTCTAAAACCAAGATTTATCAACTTTTTAGAATAACATTTGAAGTGTCGAAATAGTACTTCTATAAAGATTTGATTATTTTAGTATTTTTAAATGAAACGATTCCCTATTTTGATGCTTTAGAAAATATTTTTAGAAGTGTGGTACTGTCATAAAATCAAATTTTAACAATGACATAATTAAGAAAATAATTAAAAGGAGAAAAATTGATATAACTCCTTCGATTTTAAAATTATAAGCAATATATCCGTGTTATATTCATCTAATGATTAAAATTCGGAATCGAATTCCCCTCCCCAAATTTGTAATGATGATTATATATGCACGGCTGATCATTTAATCAAAGAAGGATAAGGTAATAAGATTCTTGAGAATAAATGCTGCCGACTGCCTGTTGGTGGCACCACATTGCAATGCATCCACTCTATTATTGTTATTATTATGATCATTATTGTGTTGTGCAGTACTATCTATATGAAGTGACGAAAGATGTGATTGAATTCATTGCATCCTGCAGCAAGACATATATACGGAGAAAAAACAAAAAAAACACAGTGCTTTTGCATCATAAAATAAGTCCAATGGTTTTTGGCATTTGATATTGTTGTCACTGCACTGGTGATCAAAGATGCAAATTTTTCTTAGTTTGGAAATAGAGAGAGAGAGAGGCTCAGGGGATTTATTCTACAGGAAGTTCTGTTGTTACTATTTTGCTTCCAACCTTGTGATTGTGAGGGAATGTTATGGTGATTACTTCACTGCTGTTGTTAACTCATATAATTAATTTTTATTTAATTAAAAAAAGAATTATTTTTTATTATATATTCCATTATATTTAATTCAAATAATCTTTCTAATAAAATAATAAATTACTTTAACTGTGTGAATATTATATATGGCAACCGTCAACAACATCAGATTAAGGACAAATGTCTGAATTTCAGATATTAAACAAAGTTAAAAGATTTTTTTTAATTTTTTTAAGAATTTTTTTTTGAACCAAAGAAAGTAAAATATATATTAGATAATCAATATTACAGTAAGAGGGCCAGCATTACAGTTTGATTGGCTAGGCCGAATTAAAGGCTTTACAATATGATGGGCTTTCATAAGATACAACCTAAGGACAAATTTGGTCTTCTGAAGGGTAGAAACCCTATTTTGTTGAGAGTGAAACATCCATGTGGCACCGGCAATAGCAGTGGCAGCCTGAGGAAGAAAAACATAAAGCCAAAGATACTTGAACTAATGATGTTATGGACGAAATGAGATGACCATGTCCAGACATTGCATTAGCAGCTTCAAGCTAAATAGAGGGTAAGAGATCAAACATTGGGTAAAGCCATTCAATTTCCGGTAAGGTATTGCTAATGAAATGAAGCATTGCCGATCCATGGAGAAACAATGATCTCCTTCCTCCTTCGTGGCCTTGCAAAGCCCTTGTAGGTTAGAAGCCCTATGATATGGTAGATAGCTGAACCTCTTCAGAGCCGAGGCATGCTCTTCTAACCAAGCAGAACATAATGGTCGGCGACGGAGCATAAAGCAACTTCGCCTATCCATCTGCAACAAAAAGATGTCAACAACAAAATATATTGATATATCAACAAAATATCCTAGCAGAGAAACATCGGCGACGAAACAGAGGCCGGCCTCGCCTTGCCATCTGCAGAAGCGGGAAATCAACATCACAATACATTGATAGAAAAACATTATTATTAGATAGAAACCTAAATAACTAATAAGCAAGAAAACAACGGGTCAGTAACCATCCCCTTAAAAGGTATTGTATATCAAGAACTATAGACACTGTTTATCTAGAACTATCGAGAGAAATTTATATTGTGCTATTTTTTCAAGACTTAAAAGGCACTCACTTTACTCTTTAGAATCCAAGAGTATGTTTTTACATAATCAACAGAATATGTAATAGGAGATATTTTTTTTTTCATACTTAGTATGATAAAAAATATATATATATTTTTTTAAAAAGTATGTGTATAATAATAATTTTATATAATTTGGTATTTTTATATATAATTTGGTATTTTTATAAAATAATATAAACTTAAAATTAAAAGTAGATATATTTTATTTTTAAAAAATCTAATTAAGAATATATTTAAATTATTTTATTCATATTTAAAAAATTAAATAAAAAATAAATATGATTTTATAATTCATATTTTATATAAGTTTCAACCCCTCTCTCTATATATATAGGGTTTTTACACAAATGCTTAAAAAATAGAGAGTATTAATATCAAATGCCCTCTCTTTTCAATAATTTAAAGACGTATCATTTTTCTCCAAAAAATTTCATGCGTGGTCTAAAAATGCCACTATGGCTTCTTCGTTTTTCTACTTTTTTTTTCCCCGAACCATAGATCTTTCCTCTTTCTTTTTCCTTTTCTTCTTCTTCATCTCTCCCTTATCACCTAACAAGAGTAGCCCAAAGAACGTAGAGCTCAAAGAGTCTTTTTATCAAGACAAGCTGAATTTTTTTTGATTTTCTTCAGGTCCATGTTCGCCATTCTAGATTTATCAATTATTTTTGTTTTTTGTAAAAAAGTTCTAGGTGTTTCCAATCTATCTCTACCAACTAAAAAACACACGGGTTTTCTCTTTTTATGAGCTTGTGTTTCATGACTTAGACTATCATGACTCAAATCAGAAGTCATAATCGACGTTATGGAACAAGAATTTTTTTGAATCCGAAATCCGTAACAAACCTTAAATATAAAAATATACAATAAATAAAATAAAATATGCAACAGAATAAAACTCAAATTAATATAATAAAATATAAGTCTGTCATATCATAAAATAAAATATATTAATACAGTATTCAGAGAAAAACCTCTGAATTAGAAACACATATAGTAAATACAAAATACAACTCACTACTGTAATTTTCTAGAGTACAAATAAAGTCAAGTAGATAATTTACATAAACAAGTTGGGGCTGTAGAAATCTGACGGATGGGTCTACTACTGAGGTCTGAAGAAGAAGACTCTCCTATAAAAATATCAACTGAGGGGAGTCATATCTCACTGAGTGAATTGTTATAATATATATGCATGCATTTCCTAATGTCAAATGCAATCAAACATTCGTAAATAATAAATATATATACAATCATTTCACACAGATGCTGAAAATCACTTATATAATAATACTGAAAAACATAAGTTTATGAAGGATCAAATAAAATCCTATTAAATCGAAACCTTAATTAACAATAACATCACTCTAGCCATATAGGCTCACTTAATTCCAAATAAATTCACTTATTCCATATGGACAGTAGATTGACCTTGAGACACTAAGTTAACCGAGCTCTAACAGTCTGACTGTCAGTGTGATTGGCCCCAAGACACTACGTCAACCGACCTCCAGTAACCGCACTATCAATCATATCAAATCTCAAATCAATCAATCAATCAATCTCAATCATAACATAATTCACCACAAGTGTAATATCCCGTATTTTTAAAATATTTTTACACTATACCGGGATATACAGTGTTAATAATTATTGAATATATATTACGATAGTTTCACGAGTTGATATGTATTTAAAATCTATTTTAATTACTGTGTCTTATTTACAGTGCTTTACGTAAAATTTTCCCAGGACTTGCATTTTCGGAGAAATTTTCACGTAAATATTTTAATATTAATTATTTTAAATGTATTTTCGGACTTGCATGAACTCATGCGTATTTTTAAATTACTAAATAAAGCCTATGTGTGTGTATATTTATTTAATTAGGGTTTAATATATTACCCTAATACTTTATTATTTGTTTATTAATTTATTGTTATTTAATTATTTTATTTATTATTAAATTATTAAAATATTAAATTTTATGTGTGTGGTGTATATTTAATGTGTGCAATTTTATATTATTTTAATATGTAGTGTAAAGTATATATATATACATATATACATTAAAAATTATCAAAATAATAAAGTTTAACTTATTTACAAAACTGCCCCTCCCTTCTCTTCTTCTTCTCTGGACGCGACCCCCACCTCCACCGTCTGTAACTTCCATTCGCCGCCATTCAGAGTGCCTCTCGGTGAGCCACCTTCGTCCCCAGCCGTTCCCCGCCGCCAGCAGCTCCCTTTCCCGTCGAGTTTGGCCGGAAATAGTTTGAGAGGCCGAAAGTCGAGCTTCACGCCGTTCTCCCTCTTCTGGCCACCGTTTTCGACACCGCCGGTCTCTTTCTTCTCCTTGAGCTCCGGTGAGTGTGATTCTAGATTTGGTTTGAGATAAAATGGTCTAGAATTGCTTAGGTTTTGATTTTTCCAATTCGGTCACATTAGGGTTTTTGATTTTTTTGAGCTTTGAATTGATTGATTCATGAAAACTCCCTTCACAAATGTTGTTCCTAGTAGCTTAATATACATGTGTGAATTTTTGTGGAATTTTTGGAGATTTTTTGGATTTATGGGTATTTTTGAATATTTAATATTATTTTCTAATTTTCGGAAATTAATTATTTAAATTATGAAATTGGGGTTTATGGTTAAATTAGGTGTTGAAATGAATTATAGGAATTTATTTGGAATTTTTATGAATTTCTAAGTATTTATTTTGAATTATTGAAGTTTATGGAATTTTGGGAAAATTAGGTTAAATGTGTTTTTATTTGAAATTAATTGGTTAATTGAGTTTAATTATTGATATTATTTATAAATATGTTGATAAAATTAATTTTGGATAATTGTATAATTTTTGGTGAATTTTTGAAGTAATTATAGTATATTTATATATATAGGGGTATTTTGGTAATTTTATCCTAAATTGGTTAAAAATGTAATTTAATTGGTTTTAATAGTTATTTAAGATATAAAAATGATTTCTATAAATTATTTGGTATTTTTAACTAATTAAAACTATTTTTCGTGAATTATTTTCAATTATATATATAATGTACGGTTTTTCTAATAAAATGAGTTTTTATCGGTTTTTACAGTGTTTTAAGGTTAATTATGTAATTTCTACGTATAAAATGTATTTCTATATTATAAGGATATTTTTGATATTTCTGGAATTATTCTGTGTTTGTGAACCCCGATCGGTAAATTGTAGTTTGGAGTCCGACCGAGGGATTGTGAATGAAATGTGGTGTTTGTTTTTCGAAGTGTGTTTCTTTGCAGGGTCGGCTCTACTCTTTTGAGTAGAGAGATGTCCATTTTACAGGGGAGGTTCTGCCAAATTTTTGATAGAATTCTCGTAAAACGTGATATCCAGTCGAACCCTAATTTCTGATTCTGTGTTAAATACTCTAGATCGAATTCTAGGATTTCTGTTAGGTTTATTCTAATGTCTGTCGTTATTTGTTTGTTTAGTTGCGCCGAGACCGAGGGCTAGTGGACCAGGCCCGTCGGACCCGTCTCGTGGAGCGCACTAGGTGAGTTACTATACTATATATATATACTTTAGGATGCATGTTTTAGAAAAGTATGCTTTATTTTAATAAAATATGCATAACGGATTTAAGTATTACTTAGGTGTATTTTCGGTATATTTTGGTATATTTTCAACTATATGCATGTTGGATAACTAAATTATTCTTAAAAATGCTTTTATGTATATTTTGGTATATTTTAGTTTATTTTGTAATTATATTGGATTTATTTGACGTATATATACTCGAAATATACCTGGTTTATTTTTGGTATATTTCTAGTATATATATGGTTTATGTTGAGATTTTATTGAACTTCATGCATCATTTATTTTTGTGAATGAATGTTTTACATTATTAATGATGAAGGATATCAATAGAACGTGCTACCTAGTGGGCAGTACTAGGATTGAGTACGTATCGGTACACCTATAGCTTTAGGCTATATTACTAACTATTTGTGGATATTGATTTGATATGATTATTTGATATGTGAGATGTGGTTTGGAGGTGTGATTGCTGGAGCTCGGTTGACCAAGTGTCTCGGGGCCAATCACACTAGCAGTCAGACTGCTGGAGCTCGGTTGACTTAGTGTCTCGGGGCCAGTCTACTGTCTAAATGGATTAAGTGGATATATTTGGAATAAGTGAGCCTGTATGGCTAGAGTGTTGTCTAACACTATCTGAGGTTTTCGATATCATAGGGTTCTATGTGATCCTTCATAAAAGATGATTTTTAATGAAAATATATAAAATGATTTTATTGCATCTGTGTGTAATTGCCTGTATATATACATATTATATATATACTGTTGACTATATGCATTATCATTTAGTGTGTATGTATATATATTATAGTAATTCACTCAGTGAGGTCTGACTCCCCTCCGTTGACTATTTTTCAGGAGAGTCAACTTCTTCAGACCTCAGTAGCAGGTCGATACGCCGGATTTCTTCCGCCCCGGCTTCTTTGTGTAAACTATTTACTTGAGTCTTATTTTTATTATAATCTAGACACTGCAGTAGTTGTGAATTAAAGTGTGGAATTTCATGTATTTTATTTAAAGAGATGTATTATATTGAAACTGGATTTGTACTGAAAGATTATATATATATGAGATGAGATTTGATTTAAATCCAGTGATGAGAATGTTATTATTATATTTATGATTTTTATTTCCGCTGCATATATATATTACTGTTATTGTTACTTTTGCATGTTTTACTTTATTTTTAGGCTTGCTACGGGTTCCGGATTCGAAAGAATTCCTGTTCCCTAGCGCCGGTCATGACCCCTGTTTTGGGTCGTGACAACAAGTAATTCTCACTTAACCCTAAATCTATCACACCAGTACGTACACGGTCCTAGTGCTACCTACTAGGTAACACGTTCTATCGATATCCTTCATTTAAAATAAAACATTCATAGTGGAAAATAAATAATGCATAATGTCATTCGTAATAACAAAATAAACTATATATATACCTAAAATAAACTAAGTATATTTCAAGTATATATATGTCAAATAAATTCAAATCAAACATGAAATATACCAAAAATAAACTAATAATATACTTAAAAATAATTTAAGTATAAATCAATAATATAACAGGCATTTATTTAGAAATATATAAAAAAAATATACTAAAAATATACCTAAAGTATACTAAACATTCAATAAAATAATTTATGAATAAATACAATTTCAAAAACTGTATATTCTTAAACATGCAACCTAAGTGCGATGTATATATAAAATAACAACTCACAAGTTTGCGCTCCTCGAGACTGGTTCGATGGGCCCGGTCCACTAGGCCTTAGTCTTGACGTAACTAAACAATAAAATAATAACAAAAATCAGGATAATTCTAACTTAAACCTCTAAAGAGACTCGATTTAAGAATACAGAACATAGACAGACACAAAATTTCAAGATCGACTTGATGTCACGTTTTATGAGAATTCTACCTAAAATTCGACAGAACCTCCTCTGTAAAATGGACATCTCTCTACTAAAAAGTAGAGCCGGTCCTGCAAGAAAATACACTTCTAAACAACAGAATATTTACATCTTCGATTGGAACCCTAAACTACACAATTCCCAACCGAAGTCCACAATTCCACCAAAAATACAAATAATACAATAAATATATTAAAAAAATAATAAATGCCAAAAATATCCTCAAAATATCAAAATATAGCATATTTAACATTAAAACACTAAAAATAATTATTTTCACAATAATTAAGTAAAAATCCCAAAATAATAATGTAATTTATTAAAAATTAAATTTCTTGATAATTCAATATAAATTAATAAAAATCACTTTTATATATCCAAATAACTCAAATAGCATAAATACATATTAAAATTATTAAAAACCCATTTAATCATTAATTTATTAAATAATATATTATTTGAAAATAATTTTCAAAAATTAGTATTAATTAGTTAAAAATAGTGAATAATTTATAAAAATCATTTTATTACCTTAAATTATACTAAAACTAATTAAAACATAATATTTAACTATAATTTTAACAAAATTACACAATTACCCTAATAATTCAAACTATCCATAATAATACTAATATTACTCAAAAATCCTATAAAATCATTAAAATTATTTTCTCAACATATATAATACTAATATCAACTAAAATACATTATTAAACAATAATTTCAACAAAAATACATATTTAACCTAACATTTCAATATTCACATAAACTAAGAATATTCTTAAAAATTATATAATAATCCCAAAAATTAATTTCTCAATACTAAAATTAATATCAACCTAATATAACACTAAATCAACCAATTTTATAAATTAAATAAATTAATTTAAGAAAATTAAATAAATAATAATAAAATATTCAAAAATTCACAAAAATTAAAATACATTCCAAAAATTATAAAAAAATATAAACATGTAGATTAAGCTACCAAGACCAACTTTAGTAAAAGGAGTTTACAAGATTCATCAAGATTTAACTTCAAAAAATTTGGAAACCCTAATAGCTCAAAAACTAAAAATTTAAGAAAACTCAAGAAATGGAAAATTAGGACTCAAACTGAAGTTAGATTCAAGCTCACCAGAGCTCAGGGAGTTGGTGGACATTGGAAAAACAAGAAGAGGTGGCCAGAGGAGGAGGAGGCAACAGTGGCTCACTATTGTTGTTGCTGCTATATTACCGGGCTTCATTGGAGAAGAAGAGGAAGAAGAGAGGCGACAGAGGCGACAGGGAATGGTGGTGGTTGCTGGACATCGGAGAGGCACACTGATGGGAAGAAGATTGGACAGTGGCATGAAGGAGGGAAGGTCGGTTGGCTATTGTAGACACCCAATTTTGGGATGACATGTTATAGATAGAGCAAAGGACTCCAGTGATGAAAATGTCTTTGATACTTAATCTTTAAAAATTCTAAGGGCTTAAATGCAGCTTTTAAAGGAAGGATTTAATGTTTTCAGGGACGAAATTGTAAAGTTCTTTTTAGGACCTAATTGTAAAATTTAAATTTTTCTAGGGACCTTTTTATAATTAAATGTTAAAAAAAAAGTTTCGGAATTACACCAATTCCGATCGGGATTATATAATTCCGATCGGAATTACACAATCCCGGTCGAAATTGAATTTTTTCGGTCTCTGTTTCCTATTTTAATTCAGTTTTAATTGTTTTAAAATTCCTAATTAATTTAGTCCTAACTAGTTTAAAATTCCTAAATATAATTTTAAGTATTAATTTTATACTTTAGGAATTAAAATCACATTAGGGTTGTGGTTAGGCTTCCTAGTTCCATTATATAAAAGGAAGGAAAAGAAGAAAAAGAGGAGGAGGCTGGGTGAAAAGAAAAAGAAGAGGAAGAGAAGGGAGGAAAAAAAAAGTGATTTTCTCTTGAATTTTTTACAAAAAAAATTCTTTTATTAACAATTAATTCAAGATTCATAGAGAATTTTTAAAGAAGAAGATTCAAAGGCTTATCAAGAACGGTAAACTACCAATCTCAGGAGTACCCTAAATCTTTCATAATCATATCATCTTCTTCTTATTCTTTGTTTATTTATTTTTTTCATATTATTATTTTTTATTATTTTTATTATTATTCTTTTAAGTTATTATCATAATTTATTCATTAATAATTATTTTATCTTATTTTTATGGTGATTATGGAGGAAAACACATGGTGATCATGTGGGGGATGAATTCATGAGAAGTCCGTAAAAGATTATGAATAAAGCCTCGTAGAGACTTAGTTTCTAGGGTTTTATTTTATTTTTATTATCTTTATTTTTATTTATTGTTATGTTAATTATTTTATGAATTAATGTAATAGCCCCGATAGTGGGAATAGTAAAATTACATGTATGGTTGTTTGTTTATTTTGATTTAATTGGTTAGTAAAATTAGGTTTCAATTAGGTAATTATTTAAAATCAATGGAGGAAGTAGATTAATTTAGTTTGCATGTTAACAAAAATTAGGGTTTTAGCAAGGATTAATTTAATTATTTATTTGATCTTATTTAATTGTTTCTTTTATGTTTTTACTTGTTTTTGGATTTATTTATTATTTTTATATGTCTTGGGCCTTAAGCCCATTTTAGGTCTTGATTTATTTATTTTTTAGATAATTATTTTAGCCCATCTTACTTAATAATTAAATAGGTTTAATTAATTAAAATATATATTTTAGGTCCATAATTAATTAGATTTTAGGTTAGAAATATCCTTAGGCCCATTTAGTTAATTAGACATAGACCCACTTAATTTAATTTAATTAATTTAGACTTAGCCCACTTAATTTAAGCATTTTTCATAATTTGTAGATTTAAGATCACCATTTAATTAAAACATGTAAAATTAGGCCCACTAATTTAAATGTTCCATAATTTGTAAAATTTAAGCTCATATTGAGAATTAAAATTAGTAGACTTAAGTTCATTTAATTAAAATCAAAAGGAATTAGGTCTTTAAGTTCACTTATAAATTAAAAAATGTAAATTTAGCTCATTTATTCAAAATCCATGTAGATTAGACTAACTTAGGGATTATGTGATTTATTAAATCCATTGTTTACTTGTATATTTCATGACTAGTTTGCCTTGGAGTTTATTGTTTTGGATTTATATGAAATTGTATGTAAATAGATACTAAGATAATAATCCATAAAGTAATCCTAAATGAACACAAGATTGAAAGAAGTTGGTATTCCGTATCCAGAATCTCCTGGTTGTGGTGCTAACTTTCTTTTAGGGAATCGAGTACCACCTTTTCAATTTGTCCCAGTTATTACCTTGGATGGTGACTCCTCATCTCCACACTATGTCTTTGTGACAGTGGTTAGTGTGTTCTCTAGAGCCCTGAGCTCAAACAATGTCGTGGTTGCTAAAACTTGGACGTGCGCTAAACCCCGTCGTCTACAACTACGTTTCCTGCGTTTTTTTTACAGTAAGTCTGTGTTTTGGGATTGTATGTTTGTATATATATATATATATATATATATATATATATATATATATATATATATATATATATATATATATATATATATATATATATATATATATTTAATAAAACTTTATATTATAATATAATATAACTTTATGTAAACAAATCTCCACCACAAAACAAAAATATCTTTTAGACACATATATATATACATACACATATATATATAAACACACATATATATACATACATTAATATATATACAATTAACAATAATTAATAATGATAATTATAATAAAATAAATAATGATATTTGATAAAACCATAACAGAAATAATAATGCTCTAAATTAAATATTATTAAAATAATACTATCCGAAAATAATAAATATAAACAATGCAAATTAAATGTTCAAAATAATAAGTTTCAAAATAAATTAATTACGCAGAAAATCTAATTAAACATACAATAATAATGATTAATCACAAAATATTAAAATAATTAAATATAAATTTTAATTTTATTAATACTGCATATCTCATTATATATTAAAATAATTTTAAAACTAGGGTTATTACATAGGCTTCATCAATTGCAGTGTTGCCTTGATAGTTTTTCTTGATTTTTGCTCAAAGATGGCTTTTAATGTCTCTGTCTCTGTTTACTATCGCCTTCACCAAAGCACCGTGGGTTATCTCATGTTGTGGGCTATAAATCCTACTGGCATGAATTAATATAAATGGTACTGCAAAATCGATGAGAAGGTCATTTACACTTATCTTCACTTACAAGGTTTGGATTCATCAATTTAATTAAGTTATTTCTTTTTTATAGTTTTAATTGCTTCATAGGCATTTGCTTTTAGCTTAATTAATTATGCATGTTTCAAGTCAACCATTTTTGCTATACTTCTTTCCCCTTCTCTTTATTATTGTGTTAGGCAGTGTTTATCTTAGTCATGTGTATAAAATGAGAGTAATTCAGTATTTGGTGTTTATTATAATAATACATGTACAATGAATATTTATGCTACATATGGTTGTAATAAACTACAACAAACTCTATGTTAATAATTATTATTTGACACCCCCTACAACCTAATGATGTAATGGAATAAAGGAGAGAAATTGATCATTGGAGAGTGGTTTTGTAAGCACATTTTGCAAGTTGATTTGAAGAGGACACAAGACTAACCAAAACTTGCTTAAGAGATATAAAATTACAAATAAAGTGATAATCCACTTCCATATGGTGAGTGTGAGCATGGAATACTAGATTAGTGGATAGAAAAATTGCATCGATATTATCACACCACACATGAGGTGGTGAAGATATAAGGACACCAAGCTCACGTAACAAGTTGATTAGCCATTTGAGTTCTGCATATACATTTGTAACCAACTTAAATTCAGATTCAATGGAGGATCGTACAATAGTTTTTTTATTTCCTTAAATTCCAACCAATTAAATTACTACCTAAATAAATAAGATAATTGTCAATAGAATGGGCTGAATGACGATCATCTGGACATATCACCCAATCAACATCACTAAAGGCAATTAATTATTAAGAATATGTGCGAGAAGTAAAAAATCAACCGTGAGTGAGGGTCCCTTGCAAGTAATGCAACACTCATTTGAGAGTTTGTAAATGGACATTAATCAATTTGTGCATAAATTAACATAATTTATTTACTTCAAAAAATTAACATAATTTGAGAGTTTGTAAATGGACATTAATCAATTTGTGCATAAATTAACATAATTTATTTACTTCAAAAAATATATCCAAATGAGTGATACTGACATATTAAAGACTACCACAACATTGGTGGTAAAGTTTGGCTTTATCATTATTAAGCAATTTTCTAGTATGAAGAGAGAGTGATTTTCCCAGAGCCATGGGTGTAGAGTATGATTTAGCATTGGACATTTTCATTTTTTTAAAGTAAGTTTGTCAAACAAGACTATTGAGAAAGAACCATACCACATAAAAGATGATGAACTTGAATGCCTAAAAAATAATTCAAGCGTTCGAGATCTCTCAATTTAAATTCTGCAGAGAGTTAAGAAATTATGGATTGAACCATATGTAGACTACTCCCTGTGAGAATCACACCATCAATATAAATAAAAAGAAAACAAGTTGATCCATAATGATTGTAGATGAATAAAGAAGAGTCCACTTAAGAGCCAATAAAGCTAATTTGGATTAAAAAATTCCCAAGTCTTTGAAACCATGCCTGACGAGCTTGCTTAAGACCATAAAGAGACTTTAAAGTTTGTAGACATAATTTGGAAATTCTAAACTAATAAAACCCTAAAGTTAAAGCATATACACAATTTCTTCCAAATTGCCATGAAGAAAAGCATTGCTTACATCATGTTGGCCAAGGAACTAATGGTTGGAAAGAGCAATAAAAAGAACCATTAGAATGGTAGTAAGATTGACTACTGGACTAAAAGTTTCATTATAATTGAGGCCATATTCTTGGGTGTACCCTTTTACGACCAACCTAGCCTTATATCTTTTGATGGTGCCACTAGCATGCCTTTTAATTTTGAAGACCTAAAAATTTCCAACTATATTGACATTGATAGGTTTAGGAACTAAGGTCCAAGTGTTTATTTGGAGGAGAGAAGTAATTTTGACTTCCATTGCCTGACGCCATTATTTAAATTTGGTGGACTGTGTATAGGATATGGGTTCGACAAGAGAAAGTGTAGGTTCAGTTTTGGATGTGGTGTGTTTTTTTTTGTTTAGAAGAGAGAATAAATGGAGGAGATGAGAGAATTGGCATTGGTATGGAGTGTAATAGGTAAGAGATATGATGTGAAGTGGAAGCAATGGTTAGGAGAGCATATTTAGTATTGGGTTTAGGATGAAGACTTAATTTCATCAATAGGTATGTTGTGGTAAGGTTGATTGAATTTATTATGAGTTGGTGGATGAAGTTGTTTGAGTGATTGGATTTGAATTTGAATGAGGAGATGGTGATTGAAAAGGAGATAAGTGTTTAGTTGACAAGCTTTAGTTTGGTAAAGTGTTAATTCGATTAATAGATGGGGAAGAGGTGGTTGAACTAGATATGGATAAGTGTGTTATTAGCTGTAAAGAATAAGACTAACCTGAAGTTGGACTTTATGGTGATGTTATTAGATGAGGCAGTGTAGTAAAGGATGTCTTTAGGTTTTTATAAGTAGTTGGCAAGGGATAAGAGAGTTGTAACCAAGACAGTGTTGGATTTCATGATCCATAACACAATAAAAAATAAAAATTTTAATCACAAAAAACCCATTACCCGGATCCATATAATTTGAATTAGATCAATTGAGAGGGTTTTCCAAAACTCACTAAGATGATTTATAGGCAAGAACGTTAGAAGGAAGAGAAGGGTTTAACACTGGTGATACCTTATCTCGAGCTTTACGTATTCCTTTATCATACTGAGATGTCACTAAAGGGTCACGCCCTCTACGATATCCACATGAACAAGGTGATTCAAAGCGACGTTAGTGTGCTAGCACCTTTATTGTCTTATAACATAATTTTCTCTCTTTATGTTTTTCTTTTCATGAAAGAAGTAGTAGAAGAAAGAGGAGAATTAGTAGCTTAACTAACCCAAGAGAAAGAGATATTTTTATAAATATACAACCTATCTAGGGTTTCTTTTACTAAAATAGTTTTGGTAAGATTAGACTTCTTTTTCTTCTTTAATTTTAATTCCAAATTAGAATTATTTCTTATTTATTTAGATAACCCTTAACTTAAATAAATTAGAAAATAAATACTAATATATATATATATAATCTTACATGGAGATAATTATTGGTCTTATTAACCCAAGTCTGCTTTGAGCTTGTTATAAGTGTGCAACCCAATAGGTTCACACAATGTTGGCAGTGGGCCTAAAATTTCCATTTTAGCCCATAAGTGATAATTGGTCTCTAGTAAGATATTATGATTACCCAAGTTGTGTGAAGGCTAACAATTCGAGATAACCTAATATACAATGTGTACTATAATCCTTTTGTCACATGATATCATAATTGAACATAAGTCATGGATTATTTCATCCTTATATTGTTTAATCATATTCTTTCTTGATTCCAAGTAACTGATACTAATAACTCTTTATCATTATAGCATGACTATGCATTTTTCTTCAATCTAACTCATCGAGGGGTCTAACAGATATCTTCTCAAAATAGCTGAAGGAAAAATTCCATCTTAATCACTCACATTCCTCACAAAACTTAATTTATATCCAATCATAACATGTTTTACCATCCAGTTAAAGTATGGTGTAGGGATGTGTCAAAATACATAACTTATCATGCAGGAAACCATGATGATCTCAAGTTAGAGGACACAAATAATACTACTGTGATAAGAATTACCTATGACAATAATCCATGTGGTATTCTTATAGTGGGTTGATCCAGTACATTATTTCTCTAAATATGTACATATAAGTTTGACTTAATATCTCATATACATGATCAGTAAAACTTAATCATTAGTTAACCTCATACTAGACTTTATTCATTATTGTTCCTACAACAATAATCAACTAGAGATATTTAGATTAGAATTCAATTATCATCTAAGAGTTTTACTATCAAGTCACGTACTTAATGATCTTAGTAGAATTAACTAATCAAGGATAACACTAGAATTAGCCAGTAATAATAAAAATGTCTCTTTATGATTAAAATAGAAATATAAAAATGTCAAAATATGACCATTACACAATTGGCCTAGGGCATAACACTAATAGGTAGTTGTTGCCACTACAAGAATCTATCGATTTAGCGATGGAATATATCCATCGCTAAATAGCAACAAATTAACGATGGAATAATAACCTTAGCAACATAATGCATTTCAAAAAGTAAATTGATTTAATTTTGTGACAGAAATTTGAATCTGTCGCTGCATTTCCATTGCTAAAATTGTAACAAACGGATAAATCCGTCGCTATACCAAATCCATTACTAATTTAGCGATGGAAAATAAATCTGTCGCTAAATTAGCAACAGAATTTTAAATCCATCACTTAATGCTTAATTTCAAAATTTTATTTTAATTTGATCCAAAATTTAATCATGTTTAAAATTATTAATTAATGTTTATTTTATTTCTAAAATATATGTATTATTTTTTAAAATATTATTTTTAAATTGTGAAAATTTCATATTTATTTTGAAGTTTAAATAATTATTATTTCATATTGACATAAGTATTAGTATAAAATTTCATATTGATGTATTGATTGAAAACTACGTCGTTTTCATACTATAAGCAATTTAAATGTTATATAATTGATTTAGCATTATTATATAATACAAATTTATATATGTATATATTAAGTAATATGAAACCTTACATATTAAGTATAGTTTTTATTAATAATTAAATATTATACAATATTCATTGAATATTTATTAATTTGCATTTAACCCTAATTTATATAACATATAATATGTAACTAACAATATACTAAATCTCTAGGATAATATAAAATTGTGTTAATATTTGTATTTTAAAGTAATAAATAAATATTAATATTAAGTAACATAAATTAAAATTAAAATATAAATAGCATAATATCTCTAACAAACGAATAATTCATCGTAAATTTTAATATTAACTAATTAAAACACAATTTATATATCTATAACAACAAAACTATAAAGTTATTTAGTTTTGATACTATAAACAATTTTAATGTTATATAATGATTTAGTATTATTATATAATACTAATTATATATGTATTAAGTAATATGAAACATTACATATTAAATTTAGTTTTAATTAATAATTAAATATTATACAATAGTCACTAATTATTTATTAATTTAAATTTAATCCTAATTTAAATAGGATAATATTTATAACTAATAAATCATAAATCTCTAGGATAATACCAAATTGTATTAATATTTGTATGCAGCAGTCACTGCCAACTAAGCTCCCTTCAAAGTCTCTGCCTCCATCTCATGCTGGTGAGTTCCTCTTTTTCTTTTTTTTTTTTTCTCTTAATTACTTTGCAATGCTTAATTTTTATTGTCCTAAGTTCCAATCTTATCTCATCTCAAATATCTATATTTAAGGATTTTTTTTAGCTAAATTCTATATCATTTTCTTTAAATTTTTTTTATCCTTTTGACCAAATTTTGCTGTAATATTTGTTCTTTTCACCAAATAATTGACACATGCGAGTTTGATTTAGCCCGAATTGACATTTGTATCAAATAATTTTTATTAAATGAGTGAATCACTTATTAACTTTGGAGCTAGTTTGTGACAATTTACTTTAACAATAATGTTTAATTTTCATGTGAATTAGCACTAATATTAAGTAAATATCATTTAAAAATATTAGGGTAATTTATTATTAAATAATACTAATTTAGCACATTAAATAAATATAACACCAATTAAAATTGTTATTGAATATTAAATTCTAAATTCAAATTTTATTTTATTATATAATTATTCAAATTCATAGTTAGTCTTAAGCTAAAACTACTTAGTCTTAATGTTATAAAGCAATTTAATATTATTGTATAATATTAATTTATTATTGATCAAAATAATTATCAAATAAATATATATTTAAATTATAAATTATATTTTAATTTGAATTATCTTCTTATAAAAATATATAATTTTAATATAATATATAAATAATTTATCTATAACTAAAAATTATTAGTTTTACATTAAAACTACATAGTTTTACTTAAAACTACATAGTTTTGTTGAAACCTAATTCCTTAAAATCTATAATGACTTGATATTTTAAATAATATAAAATTATTTTGGGATATGTAATGTTAATAAAATTTTAAATTTTATTTTTATATTATCATGAGTTTTGTATATTATTCATTTATTTTATTCTAAATATTTTATTTACGTAAAATAATTAATTTGTGAGTTTTATTATTTAAAGTTTTTAAAATCATTTTCATTGCTAATATTTTTAATAGTATTATTATTACTATTTATATTTTTATTAGTATTATTATTGTTATTGTCATTTATTATTAATAGTATTATTGCATGCATGTGTTATTATTATTATTGCTATTTTTATTACTATATTGTTGCTAATATATTGTGCATATGTAGTATATATATGTATATATATATGTGTGTGTGACAAGTGTAAAGTTAAGTATGTAAATATAATAATAATAATATTAGAAAATGGTCAAAAAGAGACATGCATAGGTCAATCATTCCTTTTCTTTTCCCCTTACCATTTTTCTTTTCCTTCTCACCATTTTCCTCCTTCTTCCCTGACGAGCCAGCAACCCAGCACCACCCCACACCACACTAGAGTCATCACTGCACCACCAGCAACCTCCAGCCATCGTCCTTCACCTGTAAAAGCAGCCGGAGTTGCCAGATAATGAGAGAGCCACCATTTTTGTCGATGAAGTTTCAGGCCATAAGAGCACTTAATTCTAGTCTCTATTGAAAGCTCTGACACCGATGAGTTGAATTCCAAGTTCGGTTTGAGCTTAAACTCCTTTATTTTTGAGTTATGTCAAGTTTTTGTTTAGCTGACATTAGGGTTTCGAATTTTTATTTAATTTTTGGGTTTGATCCATGAATTTTTGCTCTGAGATTGTTGTTGTATGTAGCTTAAACTTCTCAAAAATAATTTTTGTATATTTTTTGAATTAATTTGAATAATGGATATTTTTAAAAATTTTAATAATTTAAAATTGAATTTTTGATAATTATGTTTGGATGGAAATTTGATTTATCTAGTGTTATTAATTTAATTAGTAATTTTAGCAGTGATAAAATAATTTTTGGTAATTTTATATAATTTTTGGAAAATATATTATATTATGTGAATTTTGGATATATGAGTTAATTGTGTATTTTTGTTGAAATTATAGTTAAATAATATGTTTTAAATGATTTTAAAATTTTATAGGGTAGTAAAATAATTTTTACAAATTAATTACTATTTTTAATCAATTAATACTAATTTTTGAAAATTATATTCAAATACCAAATCATTTACTATTTTGGTGATTAAATGGGTTTTTAACTACTTCTATAATATATTTTAACTATTTGAGTAATGAAATTTGAATTTTACTATTTTATGTTGAATATTTGAAAAATTGGGATTTTATTAATATTATATAATTAATTGAGATTTTTATTTAATTATTGTGAAAATAAGTATATTTACTGTTTTAATGTTTAAATATATTATATTGTGATTTATTATTGATTTTATGGATTTTTAATGATTTTAATATATTATTATTAAATATTTATTTTTATTGCGTATTGTGAACCTCGTTTGGAAATTGTGTAGTTCGGGATCCCAATCCGAGATGTTGAACTCTATGTTTTAGAAGTGTGTTTTCTTGCAGGATTGACTTTACTTTTAGTAGAAAGATGTCCATTTTACAGAGGAAGTTTTGCCGATTTTTCGATGAAATTCTCGTAAAAAGTGACATTGGGTCGATCTTGAGTTTTCATGTTTGATCGAGTTTTAAATTCTTAGATCGTGTTTTCCTTTAGAATTCTTAAAAGTATGAGTTATGAATTTATTATTATTATTATTATTATTATTATTATTTTTTCTAGCTGCGTCGAGACCGAGACCTATTTGATTAGACCTGTCAAGTCTGTCTTAAGGAGCGCAAACTTGTGAATTATTATTTTATGTATACATTGTATGTAAATACATAATTATGAGTTTTCATGTTTTGATATAAGTTTAAACATGAATTATTTTATTAAATGAATAAGTATATTTTTGGTATATTTTGATATATATGCGACGTATATATCTGATATATTTTAATATGCATTTGGTATATTTTTGGTATATTTATGATTGATTTTGCTATATATGTAGCATATCTATTTAGAATATTTTTAGTATATGTTCGGTATATTTCTGGCATATTTTTCTTAATTCGATGCCATTTTATTTTAATTATGCATTTTATTATTTTTCATAAATTATGATTTATTTGAAGAATATCAATAGAGTGAGCTACCTAATGGGCTGCACTAGGACTATGCACATACCATTGCGATAGATTTTAGGTTGAATTTATGAGATCATTTAAGGTGAAATTTGATTGATCGATTATTGAGAATTTCAATGATTGAGTAGTGTGATTGTGGGAACTCGATTGACTTAGTGTCTTAAGGCCAATCACACTGACAGTGAGACTGCTGGAGCTCAGTTGACTTAGTATCTCGGGACTAGTCTACTATCCAAAAATGGAATAAGGGAATTCCTTTAGAGTTAAGTAAGCCTACATGGCTAGTGAGATATTTGTTTGAGGTTGCGAATTTCCAAGGTTCTATTTGATCCTTCATTTAAATAAATGTTTTTCAGCATTTATTATATATAAAAGTGGATTTCAAAATCTGTGTGAAATGCCTATATATATATATATATATATATATATATTGATGCTTGATTGCATATAACATTAGAAGGTGCGTGTATATATATTACAATATTTCACTCAGTGAGGTCTGACTCCTCTCAATATTTTCTTTTTAGGAGATTATTCTTTAGACCTCACTAGTAGTGCTTTACACCAGTCATCTTCAGCCCCGGTTAGATTATATAGTTTTATTTTCTGAATTCCTATTATATTCTAGAAAACTACAATAATAGTGTATTGTATCAGTAGTGTGTTATTTTGGATTTTGAGAATTTTATATCAAAATACTGTATAAATATTTTTATTATGATATGACATTTATGAAGATTTCTTTTATAGTAATTAAAGATTTTGATTTTGGCATATTTTTATTTTTTTATTGCTTGTGATTTTATTTTTTAAGGCTTGCTACGGGTTCCAGATTCGAAAGAATTCCCATCCCCTAGCGTCGGTTATGACTCCTGGTTTGGATCATGACAAAATCACTCATTCACTTGACCTATCTCATCCATTTAACCTATCCTCTCTATCTCATTCAGCTACATGCCACCCCCACCCCACAACCCTAATTTTTACCTCCCCTCACCCTCATTCTAGACCCTTCTCTGCTGCCTCTTCCCACCTATGTTTTATCTTCTCATTTTCTCCTCTTATCTCACCCTTCTTACTTTCTTCTAATTAACCAACCATCCTCCCTCACTGCTGTTAGTGCATCACCATCATCTACACCCTTTGCCGCCATCATGTTGTTACTGTCATCTACAAGTTCATTTACTGTCTCCTATCATCTCTGTGAGCATCAATATCGCCGTCAGCACCATCATCTACATGCACAGACATTTGATGCTAAAGCTCCTCCTTTTACTGTTATCTTCATTCATTTTAGTGCACTTTTTATATCTCCTATCTTCATTGTTGTTCAATTTGTCAATTTTTCCATCTTAGGTTGTTAAGATAAATATTTTCTATTCTTCATTTTTGGATCCATAATCTATCTTTTTAGACCCAAAATTTCTATAATTTCTTTGTTATTAAAATTTCTAATATATGGTGAATCAGGTGCTTGATATGCATACTTATGAGGAGCGGCAGAGAGTATGCTTTTAAGGGTCATAAGCATTTCTACTTCATGACATTGAGTGGTAGTGAGGTTTGAATCCTATCTTCTATTTCTAGTTTCTTCTTTTTCTCATTTTGTTGGTTTTAAGTTCTATGGTACAATTTGGAAATTTTTGGTGATAGCTTCTTCACCTTCAGATGCTAAACTATTAGATTTAGAGTTTAATCACCTTCAATGTAATAACCCAAGTTTTTAAATTATTTTATTTTAAAATAAGATATGCAGTGTTATTAATTTTAAAATAATATTTGATTATTTTATTATCTTATAAATTATTATCATTATTATTTTTATGTTTAACTAATACTTTCTACGTAAATGTATGACTTTAAGTTTATTATTTCAGGAAATACTATTTTACTAATATTTAATTTGGTGCATTAGTATGTTAAATATTAATATTTTAATAAATTACTATCACAACCTAAAATAGGGGGCCATGACCGGCGGTAGGGAACGAGAATTCTTTCGAATCTGGAACCCGTAGCAAGCCTTTAAAATAAAATAAGGCATGCAACAATAATATAAATAAATAAAATATCTTGCAGCGAAAATTAAAATCTCATATGCAATAAATATAATCCACCAACTCATTTAAATAAACAAACTCATCTCATATATAGATAATCTTTTAATACAAATTTTCGTTTCAATCCTTTAAAATACAAATCTCAAACATATATAATACATAAATCCCACAACTTGACTACAACTACTGCAATGTCTAAAATATAAAATAAAATCAAGTGAGCAGTTTACATAGTAAAGCCGGGGCAGAAGAAATCCGGCATAAGGGTCTGCTATTGAGGTCTGAAGACGAAGACTCTCCTAAAAAATAGTCAACGGAGGGGAGTCAGACCTCACTAAGTGAATTGTTATAATATATATACATGCATAGCTAAATGACAATGCACACATTTAATAATATATGTAATAAATATACATACAGGCAAAATCACACAGATGTAGCAAAATCATTTTATATATATATGCTAAAAGTAATATCCGTTTGTGAAGGTTCAAATAGAACCCTAGATGATTGCAACCTCAAACAGTGTTAGACAACACTCTAACCATACAGGCTCACTTATTCCAAATAAATTCACTTGTTCTATTTGGATAGTAGATTGGCCTCGAGACATTAAGTCAATCGAGCTCCAGCAGTCTGACTGTCAGTGTGATTGGCCCCGAGACACTTAGTCAACTGAGCTCTAGCAATCATACTCTCAAATCACATCTCACATCAAATAAATCAATCCAATCAATATCCACAAATAGGTTAATAATTTAACTTAAATTCTATCATCGTACCGGTATGTACTCTGTCCTAGTACTGCCCATTAGGTAGCACGTTCTATTGATATCCTTCATTTATAAATAAATCCATATATTCATAAAATAAATGATGCATGACTTTAATTAAAATAACAATATAAACCATATATATACTAGAAATATACCAAAAATAAACCAAGTATATTTCAAATATATATACGTTGAATAAATTCAATTTAATTATAAAATAAACTATAAATAAACTATAAATATACTTAAAACATTTTAAGTATAATTCAATAATAAAACATGCATTTAATTTAAAATATACTAAAAATATACCTAAGCAATTATTAAACCATTTATGCATATTTCATACAAATAAAATATACATTTCTAAAACATGCAACCCTAGAACACGTATATATAAAATAACAACTCACAGTTATGCGCTCCACGAGATGGGTCCGACGGGCCTGGTCCACTAGACCTCGATCTCGGTGCAACTACATAAACAAATGATAATATGAAATCAGAATAAATCTAACGTAATTCTAGATACTAGATCTAGAATACTAGACACAGAATAGGAATAGAAATTCGATCGGATGTCACGTTTTACAAGAATTCTACCAAAAATTCGGCAGAACCTTACCTTTAAAATAGACATCTCTCTACTCAAAAAGTAGAGCCGGTCTTGCAAAGAAACACACTTCAAATAAACACAATCTCACAACCCCTCAATCGGACTCCCAAACTACAATTCCACCGATCGAGGTTCATAATTCACGAGATAACACAGAACACATTTAAAATGCCAAAAATACCCTTTAATACTCAAAATATAGCAATTTAGATATTTAAAACACTGAAAATTATTATTTAACTGCTAAATACACAAAAACCCTAATTTTGCTAAAATATTATTAAAAATCGATAATTCTGAATAAATTCATAAATATTGACCAAAATACATTTTATAACTCCAAAAGTACATAATTAACCCTAAAACATATTATAAATCGACCAAAACTCATTTATTTACAAAAATAGTATATTATATATAATTTGAAAATAATTTTTGAAGAATAGTTTTAATTAGTTAAGAATACTAAATAATTTGTAGAAATAATTTTTATACCTCAAATAACTATTAAAACCAATTTAATTATATTTTTAGACAATTTAGTGCTAAATTACCAAAATACCCCTACTATATATAAATTCACTATAATTATTCAAAAATTCACTAAAAATAATATAATTACTCAAAAATTAATTTCTCAACATATAATTCAATAAAATCAATAATTATACTCAATTAACCAATTAATTTCAACAAAATACATAATTACCCTAATTTTCTAAAAATCACATAAACTAAATAAATTCACAATAAATATATAAAAATCATAAAAATTAAAAATAAATTTCTAAAATTCATTTTAACACCTATAAACATCATAAATCACAATTTCGTAATTTAATTTATTAATTTACGAAAATTAGAAAATATTAATAAAATAATAAAAAATTCACAAAAAACAAAATAATTCCCAAAAATTCCGGAAAAATTACAGCATGTAGATTGAGCTAAGAGAATCAATATTTGTGAAGGAAGTTAGCTTGAATCATTAAAATTGAAGCTAAAAAAAAATCAAGAACACATACAAACCGAAATTGAAAGTTGGAAACCTAGGAAAATCTAGACCAAATAAAGTGAAACCAAGCTTAGAAATGCAATCATCGGAGCTCAAGGAAGAGATAGAGACCAGTGGCACTTCAAACGGTGGCCAAAAATGAGGTGATCAGAGTTGGTAGTGATTTTCGATTTCTTGGAAGAAAACCAGCCAAATGACGCTGGAAAAGGGAAAAGAGGGTAGCGGAGGGAGCTTGGGAAGGAGGAGGATGATTGGGAGGCACTCTGCTGGTGTGAAATCGAGATTTGTAGCGGTGAGGGAGGAAGAATGGTGTCGGGAAGCTTGAAAGGAGAAGAATGGCAAAGTTATAATTAAGCTAAACTTTTGATTTTGTAAATATATATATGTATATATATATAACTTTAATTTATATTATTATAATATATGAATATTATATTCATAATATTTATTCACCACATATTAAAATAATAATATTTACAACATATACATATATATAACACACATTATTTATTAAAACTATACAATATAAATTTAATTAAAATATCCCTAATTTATTTAAATGTGTATATATTCATGTATATGTACGTATATTAATACAAAAATTAAAATCGTGCATGGACTCATGCAAATTCACAAAACTGTCCAAAATAATTAATAATTATTTATTTAGATTTTAATTTTCCCGAAAATAAAACTCTCGAAAAAATTTTACGTAAGAAACTTAAAATAATTAAAAATGACTTTAATAAATAATAAACTAATTAAATAATCAGAAATATAATTTAAAATTATTAACACTATATATCTCGATGCAATTTAAAATTATTTAAAAACTCGGGATATTACAGTCTTTCCCCCTTACAAGAATTCGTCCCTGAATTCCAGAAAAAGAATAAATACAATCAAGAAGGGAAGAGATACGGGTAAGAAGCTTGCATCTCAGCTTCAGTCTCCCACGTATGCTCCTTTACTATGCTGTTGCACCACAAAACCTTGACCATCGGAATCTGCTTCAAACATAACTGTTGAACTTGATAATTAGCGATCGCCACAAGTTCTTCGACGAACGTCAGATCTTCATTCACTTCCACACTGTCAGGCTGTAACACATGTGAAGGGTCTGAGATATACTTCCTCAGCATCGAGATATGAAATATTGGATGCACTTGAGACATACTCAAAGGCAAAGCCAACCGATATGCAACAGTGCCTACTCTCTCCAAAATCTCAAACGGTCCTATATATCTCGGTGCTAACTTACCCTTCCTGCTAAATTTCATAACACCCTTCGTAGGAGACACCTTCAGGAAAACAAAGTCCCCAACTTGAAATTCTACATCTCTACGCCTAGGATTCGCATAGCTCTTCTGCCTGCTAACTGCGGTCTCTAATCTGTGCTTGATCATAGCGACTTTCTCTACAGCATCCTGAACCATCTCAGATCCAGTCAAAGCTCTCTCACTAATCTCATTCCAACTCAGAGGGGATCTACACTTCCTTCCATACAACGCCTCATATGGTGCCATTCCAATACTGCTATGGTAGCTGTTATTATATGCAAACTCTATGAGTGGCAAATGATCATCCCAGCTATCGCCCAAATCCAAAACACACATTCTCAATATATCTTCCAGTGTCTGGATTGTCCTCTCAGACTGACCATCTGTATGAGGATGAAAAGTAGTACTAAAGTCTAACTTAGTGCCCATTGCTTCCTGTAACTTCTGCAAAAAATAAGAGGTAAATACTGAACCTCTGTCTGACACAATGGACACAGGTACTCCATGAAGGCACACAATATGGTTTACATACAACTTTGCCAATCTAGCTACAAAATAGGTGGCTTTCACAGGCAAGAAATGTGCAGACTTAGTCAACTTGTCTATAATCACCCCGATGGAATCGTATCCATCCTTAGAACGAGGTAAACCGACCATAAATTCTATAGCTATCCTTTCCCACTTCCACTCGGGAATAGGAAGAGGTTGAAGCTCCCTTGAAGGCTTTTGATGTTTAGTTTTCACTTACTGACACGTCAAGCACTTAGCAACACAATCAGTGACATCCTTCTTCAGTCTATCCCACCAGTACAAGTCTCTGATACTGTGGTACATCTTAGTGACACCCGGATGTACGCTATAAGCTGTAGATTATGCTTCCTCTAGGATCTCTTCTCTGAAATTATCCACATCAGGAACACACAATCTACCACTGATCCAAAAAATACTGTCATCATTGAGTGTGAAATCAATGAACTTCCTTGCTTGAACATTCTTTGCAAGCTCTTCTAAAATAGGATCTCAGCTCTAAGCTGTCTTAATCCTATCTCTCAGTACAGATCACACCTTAAATTAAGTTAGCAGTCCACCTGATCTACTAAGCTTCATCATCAGACCTTGATCCACTAATAGATGCAACTCCTGATATGAGCAAGACTGCCTGAGGACTTCCTACTCAAGGCATCTGCTACCACATTAGCCTTGTTCGGATGATATAAAATCTCACAGTCATAATCTTTCAAAAGTTCCAACCATCTCCTCTACCTCAGATTCAGATCTCTCTGTTGGAAAATGTACTTAAGGCTCTTGTGATCAGTAAAAATCTCATAAGTCACCCCGTACAAATAGTGTCTCCAGATCTTACAAGCAAAGATCACTGCAGCCATCTCAAGGTCATATGTAGGATAGTTCTACTCATGCTTCTTTAACTGCCTTGAAGCATAGGCTATCACCCTACCATTCTGCATCAACACACAACCAAGGCCAACTCTAGAGGCATCACAATAAACTGTGAACTTGTCTACACCATTAGTCAAAGCTAACACTGGGGCTGTGGTCAACTTCTCCTTCAATAATTGAAAATTATTCTCATAAGCTTCGGACCACTCAAATCTTACATTCTTCTGAGTCAAGTGAGTCATAGGGGCTGTAATTCTTGAAAAATCCTATATAAACCTCCTATAGCACCTGGCTAAACCTAGAAAACTCTGAATCTCTGTAATAGAAGTCAGTCTTGGCCACTCAGACACTGCCTCAATCTTTTGTGGATCAACCTGGATACCTTTTTTAGACACCACGTGTCCAAGAAAAGAAACACTCTCCATCCAGAAATCACACTTTGAGAATTTAGCATAAAGCTGATGTTCTCTCAGTGTCTATAGTATAGTCCTAAAGTGATATACATGCTCCTCCATACTCCTTAAATACACTAGTATATCATCGATGAAGACTACCATAAACTGATCCACATACGGTCTGAATACCCTGTTCATCAGATCCATAAAAGCTGTTGGTGCGTTAGTTAAGCCAAAAGACATCACCAAAAACTCATAATGGCCATAATTGAGTACGGAATGCCATTTTAGGAACATCGGCTTCACTGATCCGCAGCTAATGATAACTCGACCTCAGATCAATCTTAGAAAAGAATTGTGCACCCTGTAGCTGATTAAATAAGTCATCTATCCTCGGGAGAGGATACTTGTTCTTCATTGTCATCTTATTTAGCTCTCTATAGTTAATGCACAATCTCAGGGTACCATCCTTCTTCTTCATAATCAGGACTGGTGCACCCCAAGGAGAAACACTGGGTCTAATAAAATCCTTATCCAACAACTCTTGCAACTGCTCCTTCAATTCTTTCAACTCTGCAGGAGCCATTCTGTAGGGTGGCATAGATATAGGAGTAGTGCCTGGAACCACATCTATACAGAACTCAATCTCTCTGTGAGGTGGTAAACTTGGCAACTCCTCAGAAAAAATATCAGGAAACTCATAGGCAACAGGAACATCTGTGAGTGACAACTTCTCCCCTGAAGTATCCCTGACTAATGCCAAATATCCTTGACAACCTTCCTTAGCAATTTCCTAGTCGTAATAGCAGAAATGAGATTCTGAGGTGCTGAACTCCTATGTATATTTTTAGATATTAGGGGTAATTTGGTAGTAATTTTAGTTAAATATTAAGTTTAATTGCTTTTAATAATTATTTGAGGTATAAAAATGATTTTTACAAATTAATTACTGATTTTAACTAACTAATTCTATTTTTCAAAAATTATTTTCAAATTATATATAATATACTATTTTGTAAGTAAATGGATTTTTTGTAATTTTTAATATATTTTTAGACTAATTAAGTAATTTGGGTTTATAAAATGAATTTTTATTAATATTTATGGAATTATCGAGAAATATTGAATTTTAATAATATTATATTATTATTAGGGTTTTTAGGTAATTATTGGTAAAATAATTACTTTTGGTGTTTTAATATTTAAATTGCTATATTTTGATATTTAAAGGGTATTTTTGGTATTGATTGAATTTTAATATATTTAATTGTATTTTGTGGTGAATTATGGAACTTGGTCGACGGAATTTGTAGTTTGGAACCCCGACCGAGGAGTTGTGAGAATTCTGGTTTGAAGTGTATTTTTCTTACAGGACCGGCTCTACTTTTAAGTAGAGAGATATCCTTTTTACAGAAGAGGTTCTGCCAAATTTTCAATAGAATTCTCGTAAAATGTAACATCGGGTCTAATTCTTATTCTCTGTCTGTGTTAGTTATCCTAGATCGAGTCTCTAGAAGTTAAGTTTGATTTATTCTGATTTTCGTATTATTATTTTATTGTTAGTTGTGCCGAGATCGAGGTCTAATGGACCAGGCCTGTCAGACCTGTCTGTAATAACCCGAGTTTTTAAATATTTTTATACTATATCAAGATATGCAGTATTAACAATTTTTAATATATATTTGATTATTTAATTATTTTATTAATAATTAATGTTATTTACGTTTATTTAAAATTTTCTACGTAAAAACTTTCCCGAAACCTATTATTTTGGTAAATGATATTTAAATAATATTTTATTGATTAATGTTATTTTATTTTATTAAATTGCATGGTTTCATGCATGATTAATACTTTGTGTGTGTATATATATATATATATATATATATATTATATTTTTATTATTATGTGTTATGTATGTGTGTGTGTGTATATATATATAATAATAATAATTGTGTGGTGTGTGTTTTTGTCGAATTATATATATTAAAGTTTATTATACTATAATATAAAGTTATATATATATATATATAAACCTAAAAATTTACAAAAACTACCCTTCATCTCCCTCACCCTCCCGATCCTCCCCATCACCATCACCGTCCATCTGCAAGTCCGGCCACCTACCATCGCTATGCCTCTCGGCATGCCACCGTCGCCTGCCAGCCAACTCCGCCACAAGTAGCGTCCATTTCCAGCGCCTTTGAAGCTTGTTTTGGCTAGAAAATCAAAAATCAAGCTTAATGTTGTTCAAGCCGATTTTGGCCACCTCCATCGACACCGTCAGTTTCATTCTCTTCCTTGAGCACCAATGAGTCTGTTTCTAAGCTTGGTTTCACTTGATTTGGTTTAGATTTTGGTGGTGAGCTTGATTTCTAATTCAGCCATTTTTGTTTCTCTAATTTTTTTGAACTTTGATCTTTGATATTCAAGCTTAATTCCTTTATAAAAGTTGATTCTACTAGCTCAATCTACACTCTGGAATTTTTGGAAGTTATTTTGATTTTTGTGAATTTTTTATTGTTTTATTATTATTTTCTAATTTTCGTAAATTAATTAAATAAATTTTGAAATTGTGACTTTTGGTGTTCATAGTGGTTGAAAATAATTATAGAATTTAATTTATAATTTTTGTGATTTTTGTGTAATTAATATAATTTTATTTAGTTTATGTGAATTTTGGAAATTTAGGTTAAATATGTATTTTGTTAAAATTAATTGGTTAATTGAGTATAATTATTGATTTTATTGAATTATATGTTGAGAAATTAATTTATGAGTAATTATATAATGTTTAGTGAATTTTTGGATAATTATAATATAGTATGTGAATTTTTATATATTAGGGGTATTTTGATAATTTGCTAGTAATTTTAGTTGAATATTAAGTTAAATTGGTTTCTATAATTACTTGAGGTATAAAAATAATTTTTACAAATTATTTACTATTTTTAACTAATTAAAACTATTTTTCAAAATTATTTTAAAATTATATATAATATGCTATTTTTGTAAATAAAATGGATTTTTAGTATGTTTTTGGGCTTATTATGTAATTTAGATTTATAAAATGAATTTTCATTAGTATTGGTGTATTTATCGAGTTATTATCGATTTTTATATTATTTTATTAATATTAGGGTTTTTAACTAAATATCTGTGATAAAATTATTTTTAGTGTTGAAATATGTAAATTGCTATATTTTGGTATATAAAGGGTATTTTTGGTATTTATGGATTTTTTATGTATTTTGTGTATGTCTCATGAATTGTGAACCTCGATCGATAAAATTGTAGTTTGGGAATCCGACCGAGGGGTTGTACGGATATTCTATATTCGAAGTGTATTTTCTTGTAGATTGGCTCTACTTTCTGAGTAGAGAGATGTCCATTTTACAGAGGAGGTTCTGTCGAATTTTTGGTAGACTTCTCGTAAAATGTGACATCAAGTCTGATTGTATCTGTCTGTGTTTTGTAATTCTAAATCGAGTTTCTAGAAATTAAGTTAGATTTATTCTAATTTCGTGTTAATATTTTATTTCTTAGTTGCGCCGAGACCCGAGAGACCTAGGCCTAGTGGACCAGGCCCATTGGACCCGTCTCGTGGAGCGCATAATTGTGAGTTGTTATTTTATATATACGTGTATTTAGGTTGCATGTTTTTAGAAATATATGTTTTAATTGTATGAATTATGCATAAATGATTTAATAAATGCTCAAGTATATTTTAGGTATACTTTTAGTATATTTTTGGTATACTTTGAATTAAATGCATGTTTTACCTTTGCTTTATACCTAAGTTGTTTTTAAGTATATATATGGTTTATTTTTTGTTTATTTTATAATTGAACTGAATTTATTTGACATATATATACTTGAAATATTCCTAGTTTATTTTTGGTATATTTCTTGTATATATATGGTTTATATTGCCATTTAAATTAATATCATGCATCATTTATTTTACAAATGTATGAGTTTATTTTAATGAAGGATATCAATAGAACGTGCTACCTAGTGGGTAGCACTAGGATCGAGTATGTAGCGGTACAACGATAGAATTTAGGTCAAATTACTAACCTATTGGTGGATTATGACTTGTTGATTGATATGATTTATGTGAGTTGTGATTTGAGAGTATGATTGTTGGAGCTCGGTTGACTAAGTGTCTCGGGGACAATCACACTGACAGTCAGACTGTTGGAGCTCGGTTGACTTAGTGTCTCGTGGCCAGTCTACTATCCAAATGGAATAAGTGAATTTATTTGGAATATGTGAGCCTGTATGGCTAGAGTGTTGTCTAAGATTGTTTAAGGTTGCGATCATTTAAGGTTCTATTTGATCCTTCTTAAACTAATATATATTTAGTTTGATATATATATAAAGTGATTTCAGCATATGTGTGTATTTGTCTGTATATATATTTATTATATATATTCTATTGAGTGTCTGCATTTGACATTTAGTTTTGCATGTATATATATTATAACAATTCACTCAGTGAGGTCTGACTCCCCTCGGTTAATATTTTTCAGGAGAGTCTTCGTCCTCAGACCTCAGTAGCAGGCCTGTACGCCGGATTTCTTCCGCTCTGGATTTATTATGTAAACTGCTTACTTGAGTTTATTTTGTATTCTAGACACTGCAGTAGTTGTTGCAATGAGCTGTATTTATAATATGTATGTATGAGATTTGAATTTTAGAACGTTAAACTGAAAGATTTTATTACATATGAGATGAAATTTATGTTATTAAAATGAGTTGAGAAATTATTATTTTATATTCAAGATTTAATTTTCGCTGCACAAATATTTTATTTATTTTATTATATTGCATGCTTTTATTTTTAAGGCTTGCTACGGGTTCCAGATTCGAAAGAATTCCCGTTCCCTAGCGCTGGTCATGGCCCCTTGTTTTGGGTCGTGATACCGTCTCTAGGAGCGCACACCTGTGAGTTGTTATTTTATATATACGTTCATTTAGGTTGCATGTTTTAGAAATATTTGTTTTAATTGTATGATTTATGCATAAATGACTTAATAAATGCTTAAGTTTATTCTAGGTATATTTTAAGTATATTATGAAATAAATGCATGTTTTCCTTTTTAATTAAATATAGACTACTTTCAAATATATTATTGGTTTAATTTAATATATTCCATGATTTATTTGAATTGATTTTACGTATATATACTTGAAATATACTTAGTTTATTTTAGATATATTTCTAGTATATATATGGTTTATAATGTTATTGATAATGATATCATGCATCATTATTTTATGAATGAAATGAGTTATTTTTAATGAAGGATATCAATAGAACGTGCTTCTTAATGGGCAGCACTATGACCGAGTACGTACCGGCACGACGATAGATTATAGGTTAAATTACTAACCTATTTATGGATCATGACTTGATTGATTTGATTGTTGTGTGAGGTGAATAAGAGTGTGATTGCTAGAGCTCGATTGACTTAGTGTCTCGGGGCCAATCACATTGACAGTCAGACTACTGGAGCTCGGTCGACTTAGTGTCTCAGGGCTAGTCTACTGTTAATAGGCATTAAGTGAATTTATTTGGAAACAAGTGAGCCTATATGACTAGAGTAATGTCTATTGTTATGTGAGGTTACGATCATTTAGGGTTCTATTTGATCCTTCTTAAACTAATATTTTTTAGTATTATAAATAAAGTGATTTTCAGCATCTATGTGTACATGCCTGTAAAAATATTTATTATATACATATGATTGATTGCATTTGACATTTAGTAATGCGTGTATATATATTATAACAGTTCACTTAGTGAGGTCTGACTCCCTTCCGTTAATGTTTTTACAGGAGAGTCCTCTTCTTCAGACCTCAGCAGTAGACTTATTCGCCGGATTTCTTCCGCTCTAGCCCTATTATGTAAATCACTTACTTGAGTTTTATTTTATACTCTAGACGCTGTAGTAGTAGTTGTATTTGATTCTGTCGAGAGTTGTATTTGATTTTATGCATGTATGAGATTTTAATTTAGAGTGTGTCTCTGAAGATTTGTATTAAGAAATTTTATTTATGATATGAGTTGAGATATTATTTTTATTAAAGGAAGTTGAGGAATTTATTTTATTATTTGAGATTTAATTTTCCCTGAATAAATATTTTATTTATTTTATTTTATTGCATGCTTTTCTTTTAAGGCTTGCTATGGGTTCAAGATTCGAAAGAATTCTCATTCCCTGGCGCTGGTCATGGGCCCTGGTTTGGGTCGTGATGTTCAGATGCTAAACGATTTAGAGTTTACTCAACATTAATGTATATGTGTATATAGAGATACACCAAAACCCTAATATATACATCGCAGATATTACTTTTTCATCCCTTACGCAAACTACACAAAAATTAACAAATTAACAAAATTAACATATTTCCACATAACAAATTAACCCTAATTGATTTCTGCACTATAATTTAAATAACTTCATATGAACTACACAAAAATTCATTTTGAGTGAATGTATAATATAATGTGTACATGGGTTTATTTTATTTAAGGGATAGATGGTGTTCATGCAAGTGCAAAAATTACAAATGTGACATGCAAGTCAAATACAAAAGGGTTATGTTCTAAAAAAAAAAGTAAGGTAAAACACAAAATGGCATAGCTCAGTTCATGTCCATCCACTTAAATTGGAGTAACAGAGTCATGTAATTCTAGAAATTATAATTTGGGAACTAGTTCAGATTTTAATATAATAATAATAATAATAATAATAATAATAATAATAATAATAATAATAATAATAATAATAATAATAATAATAATAATAATAATAATAATAATAATATATTTAAATATATAAGTTTTTCAACATCATTTTTGCATTGATGAAATGTATTTCTGACCTAACTAATCATATTGAAGAAGTATATATTATCTTTATCATATTAAATATTAAATAACTATCCTTTTTTTTCTATTTTTATTCTTCATACTGAAATGATTTGAAAAATAAATTCAATTTAGAGTAATCCAAATAAAATCAGTTGAATCCATAAGATGATAAATTTCATTCAGCTATTTTTTTTAATATATATACACCATGTTTAACCAACTAATGTTGCTTGGCATAGATTTTCATTCCATGGGGAGGCATTTGCTATTTGAATTGATATTGAATTTGAGAGTTTTATGCAATTAGGTGCCAACTGACAATTGTAGTGTTTATGTGTTTGAATGGGTAATTTAAATGTTTGCGTTGATTTTGATTAGATGACAAACCTATCATGTGTGAATTTTCTTGGTTGTTTAATAGTTTTTCTGTTGCAATCTTGATTTCATATTTGGGTGTTCTACTTTGTTTAGCTTATAATTAAGTAGCACCTCAATTTCTGGAATAATTATTCATTATATTACTTCATTTGGTGACTCTGAGGTGTGATTTAGTGCATTGAGTGTTCATTTCCTATCTTTTTTGTTGTAATTGCACGTTTGATCTTAAGCACTTTCTATAATTCAAATTTTGCAAGATTCTGCTAACAAGGGGAAGGTAGAAAGCTTTTTTGCCTAAGAAATAATAAAAGAAGAAAAATAAAACTTTTTGGTTGTGTGTGATTTAGGGTTTTGTTCATTACTTTACTTTGTGTAGCTTGCTATTGTTGATCGGTAACACAAGTCTTTTTGATGTAAATGCTTGATGATAGTGAAGATGTAAAGTTGAAGAAACCTAAAAAGAAATTAAATTGTGATCACTAGCCAGTTATTAGGTAATCTCAAAGCTAGGGATTGTTACAGTAAAGGAGGATACATTCATGATACTTGGTCAATTGAAAAGGTAGAAATTTTGTGATTAGCGAAGTAGAATTAGCCACTGTCAAACCTGCAAAACTGCAAATTTTTCATGTGCCCCCACCATGTAGACTTACTAAATTTCTTGCCTTTTTTTTTTCTCTTGTAATAAGTTATTTATATTGTCTTTACTTTCAACAATATACTAAATTAATATTTTTTTACAATGAATATGTACTTTTATTTATTATCCTATTTTTGTAATTTTTTAATTAAATATATTACATTATCTTTCTAATAATAATTGAAAATATTTAAATATTGTAAAAAATTTACATTAAAAATATGTAGAAAATTGGAAACCACTTAGTTTAGCAATGGAAATAAAGAATCCGTTGCTAAATTAGCAACGAAAATTCAAAATCCGTTGCTATTTTAGCAATAGAAAATCATAATCCATGCTAATTTAGCGGTAGAAATTGAAAATCCATCACTAATTTAGCGATGGATTCTTTATTTTGGTTGCTAAATTTAGCGATGAATTTTGAATTTTCATCACTAATTTGGTGATAGATTCCTTATTTCCATCGCTAAAATTTAGCAAGGAGCTTTTTGCTGATTGAAAATTTTTCATTACAAATCAATCACTAAGTGATTTAGCAATGGATTTTTTTAATTTAGCGATGGAATTTTCCATCGCTAAATTAACAGAATCTGGTAGTGTGCAAGTTAGAGTGTTGGCTAGTAGAGACATCAGCAGTTTTGATTTGATGTGACTATTTTGAATGACAAGATTGTCTCATAGAATTAAACATGGCAAGTTATGTATATCTGCCCAGAATTCTTATTAAGGCAACAATATCCTATGTGATATGGAGAATAACCCAAGAAAACATATTACTTTGACCCAAAAGCAAATTTATGACAATTATAAGGACAAAGAAGAGGGTACACTGCATAACCAAAAACTTTTAAAAATAAATAATCTAGTGACTTATTAAATAATACGTGAAAAGGAATGCAATTAGAGAGAGTGTTGCTTGGCATTCGATTAATTAGAAACACCGTAGTTTTAAAGGCATATTGCCAATATCTAAAAGGAGCTCCATAATGCCCAAGTTATGCTAATCCAATGTTAATAATATTTCTAATTTTCCTTTCTGAAGTACCATTCTGTTCATGTGTATGTGGACAAGCAATTCGGTGAACAGTTCTAAAATTCTTAAAATGATTGTGTAATAGTTTAAATTCACCACCTCAATTTGAATTAAAAGATTGAATTTTGTAATTCATTTGATTTTTTATAATTTTTTGAAACTAAGAAAAGATGGAAAGCACATCACTCTTGTTCTTGATTAGAAACAACCATGTGAACAAAGAAAAGTCATCAATAAAATTATAAAATATTTATCTCCTTTTGAAGAACACATTAGGGTTGGACCCTATACATATGAATGGATCAACTATAATGGTTTTAATGTCTAATTATGAGTCAATGGTAAAGTGACTCTGTGCATCTTGCCAAGAAAACAAACTTCACATTTATTATTAGAGATTTTATTTGAATCATAATGTAATTGAAATTGACGAACCAAAGTGTGCACTGTTTGATAATTGGGATGTCCAAGTCATTTGTGCTAATCTTTTAAAGTGACCAAAAAGGCTGCTACACTAAAATTATTTTGACATTGAAGCTCCTTGTGTAGCTTGTAGAGGCCCCGAGTCAATTACTCCTTCAATTATTAGCTACCTCATTACTTGATCCTTTACCAAGGAATGATCATTATGAAATTCAAAAAAGCAATAATTGTCAGTACATAGTTTGTGAACAGATAATTGAGGTTTAGTAGTTTTTAGAACATGTAAAACATCATTCAAAGCAAGAGTTGTGCCTTTAGTTTTAATATGAGTTCTTCTAATATGTTCAATTGGTAAGCCCTTATTGTCCCCAATAATTAAGATTTGCTTACCTTTATACTCATCTACCAATGAAAAAGAGCTTAAATCTAGAGTAACATGATGAGTGGCTCTCGTATCAAGGTACCATGTACTTAGAGTGATCTTGGTGCCATTCAAGAACAACAAGGAATGTTCAGTAGGCAGAGTGGAAGGGTGTACTAGGTAATATGGGCACTCAGAAGGATGGGTTATTATGATTTTAATAACAATTTATAGGAGACGAGCTATCCATTTAGGTCATAAAAGGTATGAGGCAGTGGTCGTTGTTGGAGGGCTGTTATAATTGGATTGTATTTTGCCCTAAGTTATTTGAAAATGATGGTGTTGAACTAGCAATTGTTAAGGAATCAACTATTGATTTGCTTTATAAAGAAATTCAAAGATAGATTTATTAACTTTAGGTAGATTGTGCAGCTTAATACAAAGCTGAGTTTTCTAGGCATGACAAACAGTCCTAAATGTCATGGCAAGAGTCCTCCAAATAGCAGAAGAAGAACTGAGGCCGAGCAAATAAAATATATCTCCTTGGTAATGGATGATAACAACCAAGAGAAAAGTAATCAATCCTCAACAAACCATTGAATATAATCAGGATTGGGTTCAGGCTATTAGGTTTCAAAATTGACTTATTCTTTAAGTGGGCAAGGTTTGGTTCCATCAAAAATACTATGAAGATTATAAAAGTTCAGGAGAGGAGTGAACTGTAGCTTCCATGAGAGATAATTTTTAGATGTTAATTTGATAAAGAAATTTTAACTAATTTATATAAGAAGGTTGGAAGAAGAGGGAAATGTTAGGTTTCATGATTTATAATGCAGTGAAAAATAAAAATTTTAACCATAAAACCCATAATCTAGATCTATATAATTTGACTTAGACTAATTAAGAGGGTTTTCAAACACTCACCAAGATGATCTAATGGTAAAATAGTTGGAAGGAAGAGAGGGGGTTCACTCTAATGACACCTTACCTCAAGTTTTTTGTGTCTTCTCATCAGACATTACCAAAAGATTACGCCCTCTACAGTATCCACACGAACAAGATGATCCAAAGTAAAGTAAATCTGTTAGAACCTTTGTTGTCTCACAACACGTTTTCTCTTTATATGTTTTTCTCGCAAAAAGTAGTAAAAGAAGAATGAGAATATCACTTAGTAAACCCTAGAGAAAGAGATGTTTATATATACATTATATCTAGGGTTTCTCTTACTAAAATAGTTTTGGTAAGATTAGACTTCCTTTTCCACTTTGATTCTAATTCTAAATTAGAATCATTTCCTATTTATTTTAGATAACTCTTACCTAAAATAAATTAGGAAATAAATAAATAAATACTATATATATATATATATACACACACACACACACACACACACTAATTTAACCTAAGTCTGCCTTGGGCCTCTTCTAAGTGTGTGATCCTATAAATTCACATAACGTTGACAATGGGCCTAAAATATCATTTTAGTCTACAAGTCATAATTGGTCTTTAGAAAGACATTGTGACTATCCAAGCTGTGTGAAGATTGATAATCTGTTATAACCTAATACACAGTGTATACTATAATCCTTTTGTCATATGATATCTTGATTGAATATAAGACATACATTATGTCATCCTTATATTTTTTAATTATATTGTTTCTTGATCCTAAGTAAATTGACACTGATAACTCTTTATCATTTAAGCATGGCCATGCATTTCTCTTCAATTTAACTCATGGAGGGACCCAACAAATATCTTCTTAAAATAACTAAGGGACAAATTCCATCTTAACTATTCACATTCCTCACATAACTCATTTTATATCTAATCACAACCTATTTTACCATCCAGTTAAAATATGGTGTAGAGTTGTGTTAAAATACAAACTTATCATGCAAGAAACCATAGTGATCTCAGGTCAGAGGACTCAAATAATACTATTATAATGAGAATTACCTATGACAATAATCCATGTGGTATTCTTATAGTGGGTCGATCCAGTACATCATTTCCCTAAATATGTATCTATGAGTTTGATTTAATATCTCATATACATTATTAGTAAAACTTAATCATTAATCAACCTCATACTAGTCTTTATTCATTGTTATTTGCATAATAATAATCGACTAGGGATATTTAGATTAGAATTCAAGTATCACCTAAAGGTTTTACTATTAAGTCATGTACTTGATAATTTTAGTAGAATTAACTAATCAAGAATAATACTAGAATTAGCCAGTAATAATAAAAATACCTATGTATTATTAAAATAGAAATATAGCAATGTCAAAATATAATTATTACATAATTAGCCTAAAGCATATCACTAATAGGAAGAAGAGAAAGAAGTGAGGTGGTCAAGGTAATAGAAGAAGTAAACTGATTAGAAGAAGAAATAGAAGAGGAAAAAGATAAAGATGTTGTCATTTTATGATTAGCTCTGATACCAAGTCACAAGTATAAAATGAGAGTAATTCAATATTTCACATTGATTATAATAATACATATATAATGAGTATTTAAATTACATATGGTTGTAACAAACTATGACAAACTCTATGTTAATATTTATCATCTGACAATCTTCATCTTGGAAAGAGATCAAATCAAAATGCATTTGAAAGGTAAATAAATCAACAAAATAGCCTATGAGATTTGCATTTGCACTTCTATTTCAACTCTGCAGCAGCCAAAAGTATTTCCCTTCATTGATTGTTTCTTTTGATTTATGCCAATAAGGTCGTTCTTTATCTTTGATTGTTTGTTTTGATTTATGCTGAATATATTTATATTATATTTCTGGTTTTGTTTGGTAAAATTGTATGATTTGTATGTTAGGTCAAAAACTTATGATATTTGTTGAATATTATTTATATTGTACATGTTTTCTTTACAAGAGCTAGATTAGATTAAAATCTAATTATTTTCTTTGTACAAGCTGGTTTCAATTTTGAATTTTGAATGCTAAGTAATTGTTTTGTATTGGTTATCGCCTTTTTAGTGGAAGATCTAAGATTTGGATGGAAATTGATTGCTCGTATGAGATAATCTTTTTAGTTTAATACTCATGTTGGTGTGAGTTTTATGGGTTATCGCCTCAAAAAAGCTGAAATGGGGTGCTATTGATCTTATGGAGCTAGTTATTTTCATTGATGCTGTGATTAATAAGCTAGTTATTTTCATTGATGTTGTGATTAGTGAAATTTCTTAGTGTTGTATTTGCCTATATTGCAGGATAGATTCACAGACTAAGCATGCTGTTATGCTGAAAGTTATGAGTAGAACTGGATCCATTTTATGTTAACTGTTCTCTTGGAAATGAACAAGAAACCAGAAGAAAAAAATGGAAGCTTTGTACAGAAGCAAACATATTTGCGATGACAATACATGCTATTACCATTTTGGTTGCACGCTATTAGCATTTTGGTTGCACGTGGACACTCCCATGGCCTTTGTAATGAGGCGACAAAAGGGGCCCTAGGGGCCATACACCCTTGGAGTCCTTAGCTTATCCTAAGGACATGGTGGGACAAGAAAAGTATAATATGGCCGAGCAAGGACCTATGTGAAAGGAAAAGTACAATGAAGGGCATTTTGGTAAATATGATTTAGGCCTCCAAGGGTGCATGGCCCCTAGGGCCCCTTTTGTCGCCGCGTTACATTTTTTTACAATTTTTTTAATCAAGATTTCTAAAAAAAGTGATATGTATTATTTTCTTCAATGAGTTTAATTTAATCATACTAAAAAAATAATTAATCTATTGTTAAAGAATAAAATAAATATATCCATTGATATTTGCTTATAAATAAAAATAATGAATTATAACTATAAGATATATCCGTATATTATTCACACGTTATACGTATATGTTTAGTATATTTTCTATATATAAGTTAAAAATCTCTAAATTATTAGAAAAATATTGTATTTTTGTGTTAAATAATTAAAAGCTGGTTCTATATTTTCTAATTGTGTTAAAAATTAACAAACATTATTAATTAAAATTTTTGTTACACAACAAGTTTAAAAAGTAATAAAGAATGATACTTAAAAATAATATATTTTCTAAATATTATTCATATATGATACAATCAAAACAATAAATTATTTGAACATTATATTTATCTGAAACTCAAAACAGTATTTGAAAATTTAAAAACAGTATCTCAAACTCATAAATACTAAAACCAGTATATTATCATAAAATTATTCAAATATTTTTCTCCAACCAAAAATATATTTTCTGAATATTATTTGTATCTAAAACTTAAAACAATATCTGAATATGATAATTTGAGTAAATATTTATTGTGAGAAAAATTATCAAAGAAATAGTTGGCCTTAATAGATTTCAAAAATAATTGTATTCAATTAATTAAAATAAAAAAATAAAAAAATTGATATATGTATATCAATTAATTTGAATCCAAGTGCCCATCTTTTTTCAAAAGCATGAAACTTAAAAATATTTTTCATTTATTTTTGTTTTATTATTTACATATTTTAGTTTATTTTCTGAGTATAAAATGAATAAAATAATATCAACCTAATATAAATATACAAATTTATATTTCAAAGTATTTTTTTAGCATATCTGAAACTTTAATTATTTATTAAAATTAATATGAGTTATATAATTTAAATATGTTAATTATAATCTTTGAAGTAGAACACACCTTCTATATATTTATATATATACCCAAAATCAAAATAAAAAATAAAAAATAAGAATAAAAAATAAAAAATGAAAGCATTAAGAATAACAAAAATAAGGAAAATAAAAACAAATATAAGATTAAAATAAAAAATAAAGATAATAGAGAATAAGAAAAAATAAAAAGAAATAAAAATTAAAAAATAAAGATAGCAGGAATAAAAATTCAAAAAATGAGAAAAAAATAAATTAAAAAAAGAAGAGGAGTAAAAAGTAAATGTAAAAAATAAATTAAGAAAAATAAGAAATGGAAAGGAAAAAAATAAAAAAATCAATTAAGAAACCTATAGAAAAAAAGAGAAGAATAGAAAAAATGATAAAATGGTTATAAAGAAAAACAAAATAAAAAAATGACACAAATGAAAAGGTAAAAAGACATACATGTAATTAACTTAAAATTTAAAGTATGTCAACGTAAATTGGCAAAAAAAATTTGCTTAAATTTGTAAATTTCTCTAGGAATCTTTACAAAAATATCCGGATCTCATTTTGATTAAAATACCTCTGTTTTCCTAATTACACCCATGTCTCTTAGCGCTTTTTTTTTTTTTTTTTTTTTTTTTTCCATTTCTCAACCCATATCCTCCCCGCATTTTTTTCCCCATTTCTAACCCATATCCTCCCCTTTCTCCGCTTCAAATTGATCAATCCTTCAACATCCCTTCTTTTTTTTTGAGTTCATCTTCATCGCTTGCAACATCGCGTTTTTTTTATTCTACATGTCGTGATTGACATTAAAGAATGAAAAATATAAAAATATAACCAAAATATGTAATAAGTCTTAAAAAATTTCGCAAATAAATAACAATCATTTGACAATAATACCATAGATAAAATAATTAATATCAAATACATAAGTCATTACTCTATTACAACAATATTTCAACACAACACAAATCTATAATATCAATAGCGCAAGTTTCAAAATCAACTACTATCGTATATAGAATTCAATTAGATAATGTTCAAATTAAATAGACATATATAATGCAGCCCGTGAAGAAAAAACCTGGCGCAGACGACAATCAGTACTAGGTTGACTATGAGGTCCTAAAAAAATAAATTAAACGGAATCAGATATCACTGATTGGATCAATTTTATAAAATGCTTGCTGATTTAAAAACATTTGCTAAAATCCTTTTTGAAAATAAAAATAAAATAAAGTAAAATAAATAAATATAAATATTAAAAATAATTTAATTTAACATAAAACTCTAGAACAAAATCATATAGATTTATTCTTTTAGCAGAAAATCTGGTAGAACATCTAGACCATCAAATTCTAATAACCACTTAGCTCACTTATTCCAATTGACTGTTGGTCCCATAGAGCAAGCTCGACTAGGGTCTAGCCATAGTTGGTCAATTATTCCAAATGATCATTGGCACCCAGAAAGTATGCTCGACCAAGGTCTAACCGGTATTATACTTCTACCCAGAGAGTAAGCTCAACCAGGGCTCAACAATAACCACACATCTGCTCAGAGAGCAAAACTCAACTAAGACTAACATTTTCACAAATCTTGCCCAGAGAGCAAAGCTCAACCATGGCTCACAAATTAATCAATGGCCATATAAATAATTATTATTGGTGCACACGCAGTTCTGGTGACACTCACCATGTAGCATGTTTTACCATTATTTCCAAATCATTTAAATCATAATAAATAAAATAAAATAAACAAATAAAGCATAATAAAACGAATTCTATAAAACATTCTTCAATTACTATTCATGATAAATAAAGAAACAATCATGCATGTGGCAATATAAATAAATTTATAAATAATTCATATAATCATTTCGTTAGTATTTAAATCATATGAAAATATAATCAAAATCATCGCAACACACATTCTATTGTCACGACCCAAAACAGGGGCCATGACCGGCGCTAGGGAACGAGAATTCTTTCGAATCCGGAACCCGTAGCAGGCCTAAAAAATAAAATAAAACATGCAATAGTAATAACAACAACTCTTAATGCAGCGGAAATAAAATCATAAATATCAAAATAATAATCCATATCTCATATATAGATAAATCCTTTAATACAAGTTTCAGTTCAAATATTCAAAGTACATATCTCTCACAGATATAATACATAAAACCCAATATTTATTAAAACTACTGCAGTGTCTAGATTATAAAAATAAAACTCAAGTGAGCAGTTTACATAAAGAAGCCGAAGCGGAAGAAATCTGACGTACATGCCTACTACTGAGGTCTGAAGACGATGACTCTCCTGAAAAATAATCAACGGAGGGGAGTCAGACCTCACTGAGTGAATTACTATAATATATATACATGCATACTAAATGCCAATGCACACAATCAAAAGTATATTTATAATATGTATATATACAAGCAATTACATACAGATGCAATAAAATCATTTTATATATTTTATTGAAAATCATTGTTTATGAAGGATCAAATAGAACCCTAGAATATCGCAACCTCAAAGTAGCGTTAGACAACACTCTAGCCATACAGGCTCACTTATGCCAATATAATCACTTGATCCATTTGGACAGTAGACTGACCCTGAGACATTAAGTCAATAGAGCTCCAGCAGTCTGACTGTCAGTGTGATTGGCCCCAAGACACTTGGTCAACCGATCTCCAGCAATCATACTCCCAAATCATATCTCACACATCAAATAATCATATCCAATCAATATCCAAGATGGTTAGTAATATAGCCTAAATGCTATTAGCGTACTGGTACGTACTCGGTCCTAGTGCTGCCCACTAGGTGGCACGTTCTATTGATATCCTTCATTATAATTATAAAACATACATTCATAAAATAAATGATGCATGAATTGAATAAAATAGCAACATAAACCATATATATACTAAAAATATACCAAAAGTAAACCAGGTATATTTTGAGTATATATACATCAAAGAAATCCAGACAGATTATAAAATAAACTGGAAATATATTCAAAAACATTTTAAACCTAATTTATTAGCAAAATATGCATATAATTTAAAATATACCGAAAATAAATCAAAGATAAACTAAAAATAAACTTAAGTAATAATTAAACCATTTATGCATATTTAATCAAAATAAAACATATATTTCTAAATCATGCACCCTAAAGCATATATATATAGAATAGTAACTCACACTTAGTGCGCTCCTCGAGATAGGTCCGACGGGCCTGGTCCACTAGGCCTCGGTCTAGGTGCAACTAAACAAATAAAAATAACGGTCATCAGAATAAACCTAACAGAAATCCTAGAAACTCGGTCTAGAATATTAGACACAGAATTAAAATTAGGGTTTGACCGGACATCACATTTTATGAGAATTCTACCGAAAATCCGGCAGAACCTTCCCTGTAAAACGGACATCTCTCTACTCAAAGAGTAGAGCCGGCCCTGCAAAGAAACACACTTCGAAAAATAGACACAGATACACATCCACAACCCCTCAGTCGGACTCTAAACTACAGTTCACCGATCGGGGTCCACAATCCACAAAATAATTATAAAAATACCAAAAATGCCCTTATATCATAGAAATACATTTTATAAGTAGAAATTACGTAATTAACCCTTAAACATAGTAAAAATCGATAAAAACTCATTTTATTAGAAAAATCGTATATTATATATATAATTGAAAATAATTCACGAAAAATAGTTTTAATTACTCAAAAATACTAAATAATTTGTAGAAATCATTTTTATACCTTAAATAACTATTAAAACCAATTTAATTACATTTTTAGTCAATTTAGGGTAAAATTACCAAAATACCCCTATATATATAAATAGACTAAAATTACTCCAAAAATTCACCAAAAATAGTATAATTATCCAAAATTAATTTTCTCAACATATTTATCAATAATATCAATAAATAAACTCAATTAAATAATTAATTTCAATTAAAAACACAATTAACCTAATTTTCCAAAATTACATAAACCTAAATAAATTCAAAATAAATACATAAAAATTCATAAAAATTCCAAATAAATTCCTATAATTAATTTCAACACCTATATTAATCATAAAACACAATTTCATAATTTATTTAATTAATTTTCGAAAATTAGAAAATAATATTAAAATATTAAAAAATACCCAAAAATCAAAATAATCTCCAAAAATTCTACAAAAATTCATACATGTAGATTAAGCTACTAGGATCAACATTTATGAAGGAATTTTTCATGAATCAATAAATTCAAAGTTCAAAAAAATCAAGAACCCTAAAATGGCCGAATTACCAAAATCGAAACCTAAGCAAATCTAGACCATTTTAAGTGAAACAAAGCTTGGAATAACACTCACTAGAGCTCAAAGAGAATAAAGAGACTGGCGGTGTCAAAAACGGTGGCCGAAAATGACTTGATCGACGTAGCTCCAAATTTCGGCTTCTCGGGTTGTTGCAGCGTTCACCGGCACCGGAGAGGGTTGAAGGAGGGGTTGAGCAACTGGAGGAAGGCGGTAGACATCCAGAAAGCACTCTGAACGGCGATGAACGGAGTCACACAATGAGGAAGGAGGAGAAGGGCGTCGGGGAAGAGGAAGGAGAAGGGAGGGGCAAAATGGTAATTTGGCTATAAATTTTGATTTTTGACATATAATATGTATATATATATATATACTTTACACTATATATTAAAATAATATAAAATCACACACATTAAATATACACCACACACATATAATTTAATATTTTAAAATTTAATACACTTAAAAATAATTAAATAATATTAAAACTAATTAATAAACAATAAATTATTAGGGTAATTAATTAAACCCTAATTAAATAAATAAGTACACATATATACATTATTTAGTATTTTAAAAATATATATGAGTTCATGCAAGTCCGGAAATCTATGTAAAATAATTAATAGTAAATTATTTACGTGAAAATTTCCCCGAAAATGCAAGTCCTGGGAAAATTTTACGTAAAATACTTAAAATAACATAAAATAATAAAAAATTTTTTTTATTAAATAACAACTCATGAAATATCATAAATATATACAAAAATTAGTAACACTGCATATCCCGATGCAGTATAAAAATATTTAAAAACACAGGATATTACATCTATAAAATCAACTCACAGGTTGAGCGTGCTGAGCGACGCATCCTTTGCTACCCCAATGTTACAGCTATGGTTCCGGAGTTCTCTAAAATAAATAACATTTATTTAAAATATGCTTATATAAATAAATTCATAAAATTCTCAAAATTTAATAAAATTATGAGATGATGAGGTTGACTTGATCTAAGACACAATGTTATATAGACTTAGAATTAATACATACCGATGTGACATTTTACGAGAAATCTATCAAAAATTCAGTAGAGTATCCTCTGTAAAACAGACATCTCTCTACCAAGTAGAGACGTTCCTGAATAAAAATAGCACTTCTAACAGTCTTACAACTTAACAACTTGAGTTGGGCCCCACACTACATTTATGTCAAACTGAGAACCATAATTCACAACATATGTAAAAAATAATATAATTTATCTCAAATTACTAATAATTCATAAGGATTTAGTTAACTAATGCAAATTAATTTTTTTATATAAAATAAAAAATATAAGGGAAATTTATTTCCAAGTAATTAATACAATTTCTAATTTATGACAAATTCTTGTTAATGACATCTATTTGCCATTTTTACTACTAAATTAGCATAAATTATAAATAGCTATTTAAATTACTCAAATAATTCATAAAAATCATAGAAAAAAATAAATGATTCATTTAAGTTTTAAAATAATAATAAATTCATTATTCATTTATTTTCTCAAAATTTCTACTAGTTAACTAATAATTGAAAATTAATTTTATACTTTTATTATTTAAAAATCTATCTAAAACAAAATAATTAACACTAAATTCATTTAAAATTAAACAATTCACCAATTTCTAATAATTTTCGAGAAATACATAAACTTCGAAAATTCATATTTTAAATTCTAAAACTAATCTCATAAAACTTCCTTCACAAAGTTTAATCCACATAATTTATAGGATTAATAAAAATATAAAAATTACTCGAGACCGGAATAATGCCATGAACAGTACACAAGGCTCGAAAAATTCACAATTTTCAAAAATTAAAAAAAATTACACAAATAGATAGATCACAACTTCAATTTCATTTTATCTAAAGACTAAACATGAATCGACCTAATTAAAGCTCAATTTGATAGAATAAACTAAAATGACCCAGGTTCGAATTACTAAAAATTAAAGGGCTCACTAGAGTTGGAAACCAAAATTGATGGAGGGCTTTTGAAGCTTAGAGGATGAGGATTGTTTTAAGATCAACGGCAAGCTTGGGGTGGCTAGAGGTAGCATCGGTGTGCTCTTCTCCTCACCAGCAACGAAGAGACCAAGAGGGAGAGAGAGAGGTGGTGATCAGCGACAGAAGGAAGGGAGAGAGGATGCAACGGTCTAACGTGGCGATGGTGAGGATGAGGTGGTGGTGGTTGACATCGATAGTGGTGGTGGTTGACGTTGGTAGTGGTGGTGGTGGTGGCAGCGTCAAGTGGGAGGAAGAATAGAGGGAAGAAGAAAGAAAGGAAAAAAAATGGAGGGAAAAAAAGAAAAAAAAAAGAGTTCTACCTTTTTTATTGTATAAAAGTACAAAGTACAAATTTTAATATTTAAAAAATTAAAATATCTGCTCTCTCAATTATACAATACACATAACATATATATATATATATATATATATATTATACACTTAAAAATCAATAAAATTTTATTAATAATACATTTAACACTAATTAAATAAAATAATAATTAAACTTAATAATCCACATTTAATATTAAAAATTTAAAATTCAAGTTTTTACAATCTTCCCCTTTATAAAAATTTGTCCTCGAATTTAAATAAAATAGAAAAATATAAAAGGTTTACTAAGTAAAAAGATAGGGGTATGCAACTTGCATCATTGCCTTGATTTCTCAAGTACAATCCTTAACCGCATGATTGCTCTACAAAACTTTAACCATAGGGATCTTTTTGGTGCGGAGTTGATGAATCTGTCAATCCACTATCGTCATAGGGTACTCCTCATAAGTCAAATCTTCACTGAGCTGCACTACCTGAGGTTGAAGAACATGTGAAGGATCAGAGATGTACTTACGTAACATCAACAAATGGAACACTGGATGAATACGCAATAACTCTAGCAGTAACACCAATCTGTAAGCCACATCTCCTACCCTTGAACAAATTTTGAAGGGTCTGATATATCTTAGAGCTAACTTACCCTTCTTACCAAACCTCATCACTTCCTTTATTGGAGACACCTTAAGAAATACCATATCTCTAGTAAAAAATGATACATCTTTCCTTTTAGGATCAACATAACTCTTTTGTCGACTAAAAACTATTCTTAATCTCTGTTAGATGACAGGAATCTTCTTTAAAGTCACTTGCACTAATTATGGGTCTATCAGTTGTCTCTCGCTAACTTTCCAACACAAGGGTGAACTGCACTTCCTTTCATACAACACTTTATATAGGGCCATCTTAATACTTACATGATAATTATTGTTATATGCAAATTCAATCAATGGAAGGTGCAAATTCCATTGACCACCAAAATCCATCACATATATTCGAAGCATATCCTCTAAAGTCTGACTGGTCCTTTCTAACTAGCCATCAGTTTAAGGATGAAAAGTTGTATAAAAGTCTAATCTCGTACCCAAAAGACTAAAGTAAAGGTTGGTCCTCTATCCAACACTATACTTTTTAGCACTTCATGAAGATAAATAATTAAGTTGATGTACAATCTAGCTAGCCTGTTTGTAGTATAAGTCTTCTTAATTAGCAAGAAGTAAGCCGACTTGGTTAACCTGTCGACTGTCACCTATATGGCATCAAGTCCATAAAGGTTATTGGAGCATTAGTCAACCCAAAGGACATCATCAAAAATTCATAATGGTTATACCTCGTCCAAAATGCAATCTTGGGTACATCCCCACTTCTAATTCTTAACTGATGATACCTAGATCTCAAATCAATCTTGGAAAAACATTAAGCTCCTTGAAGCTGATCAAATAAATCATTAATCCTTGGGAGAGAATATTTGTTCTTAATGGTGACTTTATTCAATTATCTATAATCGATACAAAGTCGAAGGCTATCATCTTTCTTCTTCACAAACAACACCAGAGCACCCTAAGGAAATGAATTGGATCTAATGAAACCCTTATCGAGCAACTCTTGTAACTAGTCCTTAAGCTCCTTTAATTCTATCGGTGCCATTCTATAAGGTGGTATCGAGATACGATTTATGCCCAATACAACATCAATACAGAATTCTATTTCTTTATTCAATGGCAATCCTGGCAATTCTTTAAGAAAAACATTATGAAACTCACACATCACTAGCACATTCTTAACTATCCCCTTATCCACCTTTGTATCTCTAACCATAACTAAATAACCTCAACACCCTTTTCTAAGCATTTTTCTAGCTATGATTACAGAGATGATATTATGAGGCATAGAACTCTTATCGCCTCTAAAATGAAGCTCCTCATCATTAGGGATTCTAAAAATCACTTTTTTCTCTCAATAATCCATATTGGCGTAATGTCGAGCTAACCGATCCATCTCCAATATCATGTCAATATCGATCACGTCCAATAAAACTGAGTCTGCCAGTAACTTTCTACCTTTCACCAATATTAGACAAGATGGAAAGACTATATTTGTCCTCAATTGGTCACTAAGTGGAGTCACTACAGACAATGGAATCAACAACTTGGATGGTTACCATCCTATTCTTGAAGAAAACACAAGAGAAACAAAGGAATACGATGCACCGGAATCATATAAAACTCTAGCATGCAGAAAACAAACTGAAATAGTACCTGCCACAACCGCGTTAGATGCTTAAGCATCCTGAGGAGTAAAGTCAATACCCTAGCCTGACCATGACCAACCTGCTGAGAAGTGGATGGCTGTATAAATCCTCTACCACTCCATCTCCCTTATGGCCTATTCCCCGCACCTCAACCTTACTTGCCTACAAACTGAGTTGGTCTTTATTGAGGATACATAGGTGCATGATAAGGCTGATGCACTTGCCGAAATGGCTAAGCAACTGAAGATGAAGATCTTTGTGCAAATGACGGTTGATAACTAGTGTTAGGACAAGCTCTGGAAAGATGTCCTATCTGCTTACACCTAAAACACACTCCTAACAACAAGTGCCATGGCCTTTGATGTACATAGCCACAAGTAGGACATGCATTGGGCTTTGAGCATGTACTACTGTACCTAGAACTCTGACTGTTGCTACCACTGTTGGCTTTATGTCTAAATCTTAGAGGTTTGCTCTGCTTGTGATTATGTCTCCCAGATCTATGTGCCCTCTGAACTTTATGCTGCTGGGAGGTACTAGCAGTCTGAATGCCTGTAGACACCCAATTTCGGGATGATATATTATGGATGTAACAAAGGACTCCAGTGATGAAAATGTCTTCAAAACTTAATCCTTAAAAAATTCTAAGGGCTTTTAAAGAAAGGATTTAATGTTTTCAGGGACTAAATCGCAAAGTTCTTTTTAGGACCTAATTGCAAAATTTAAAATTTTTTAGGGGCCTTTTTATAATTAGTGCATCGGAATTCCATAATTCCAACTAGAATTATGTAATTTCGATTGGAATTACATAATTCTGATCAGAATTATGTAATTCTGATCGGAATTACAATAATTCCAATCGGGATTATGTAATTTCGATCGGAATTACACAATCCCGATCGAAATTGAATTTTTCCATTTTTCTATTTCTAAATTGCTTCCAATTTAGTGTAAACTTCCTAATTAATTCAATCTAAATTGGTTTAAACTTTCGAATTAATTCATTTCTAATTGATTTAAAATTCCTGAATACACTTTAGGAATTAGAATCACATTAGGATTGGGGTTAGGCCTCCTAGTTTTACTATAAAAGAGGGGAGGGAGGCGTAGGAAAGAAGAAAAAAGAAGAAGAGAGAGGCGTAAGAAAGAGGAAGGAAAAAAGAAGAGAGGGGCATAGAAAAGAAGGAGAGGAGAGAAAGAAAGTTGTGTTTGTTTTAAACCAAAAATTACTTTTGATTCATCAACTAATTCAAAACCCATGATGGATTTTTTTTTGAAGAAAAGATTCAAAAACTTATCAAGAACAGTGAATCACAAATCTGAGGAGCACCCTAATCATCCATAAGCATATCATATTCTTCTTCTTATTTTATTTATTTATTTATTATTCTATTTATTTTATCATAATTTATTCATTAATTATTATTTTATTTTTTGGTGATTGTGGAGGAAAACACACATGGTTATCATATGAGATGAATTTCATTAGAAGATTGTAGAAGATTATGAACAAAGCTCCGTAGAGACTTAGTTTCTATGGTTTTATTTTTCATTTTTTATTGTCTTTATTCTTATTTTATTATTTATTGTTATTTTATTAATTGCTTTAGGAACTAATGTAATAGCCCCGATAATGGGAATAATGAAATTATGCAGGTGGTTGTATGTTTATTTTGATTGAATCGTTTAGTAAAATTAGGTTTCAATTTGGTAATTATTTAAAATGGAGGATGTAGATTAGTTTAGGTTGCATGTTAATAAAAATTAGGGTTTTAGTAAGAAATAAGTTTAATTATTTGTTTGATCTTATTTAATTGTTTCTTTTATGTTTTTATTTGTTTTTGGGCTTATTTATTATTTTTGTGTGTTTTGGGCCTTAAGCCCACTTTAGGTCTTGATTTATTTATTTAAGTTTAGATAATTTTTTTAGCCCATATCACTTAATTATTAAATAGGTTTAATTAATTAAAATATATTTTTAGGTTCATAATTAATTAGATTTTAGGTTAGAAATACCTTTAGGCCCATTTAGTTAATTAGACATAGGCCCATTTAATTTAAGCTTTTTTCATAATTTGTAGATTTTAGATCACCATTTAATTAAAACATGCAGAATTAGGCACACTAATTTAAATATTTCATAATTTATATATTTAAGCTCATATTTAGAATTAAAATTAGTAGACTTAGGTTCATTTAGTTAAATCAAAAGGAATTAGGTCTTTAGGTTCATTTATACATTAAAACATGTAGACTTTAACTCATTTATTTAAAATCCATGTAGATTAGACTAACTTAGGGATTATGTGATTTATTGAATGCATTATTTACTTGTATATTTCATGACTATTTTGCCTTGGAGTTTATTGTTTTGGGTTTATATGAAATTGCATGTAAATAGAGAATAAAATTATAATTCATAAAGTAATTCTAAATGAGCACAAGACTGAAAGAAGTTGGTATTCCGTATCCAGAATCTCCTGATTGTGGTGCTAGCTTTCTTTTAGGGAATCAAGTACCACCTTTTTAATTTGTCCTTGTTATTACTCTGGGTGGCGACTCCTCATCTCCACGCCATGTCTTTGTGATAATGGTTAGTGTGTTCTCTAAAGCCCTGAGCTCAAACAGTGTTGTGGTTGCTAAAATCTTGGACGCGCGCTAAACCCCGCCGTCTACAGTGGCGACTCCACTGGGGATAAGAGATACTGATTCTACTCGTGTTCTTTAAAATTATTTTATTAATTATTATTTTATTCTTGCATTCATTCTGCATGTCCCTACTAAACTGATGGCATTGGTTTATGACTCCATGATTCAACTAGCTTCATGGGGTTATAGATTGGCTAGCCACACTCTTAGCCTTAACTTGGTCTAAGAGAGATTACCAGGCTCATCTGACCAGAGTCTGTAATCCAAGTCCTTAAGGGGGATAGTCTTCTCTCAAGTTTGCAAAGGATGTTGGGCCCCTCTGACCTTGGCCTGAAACTCAAAGTCCATAATGGAGAGCATCTTGCTAAGGGAACCTTGACCTTTTTATCGGACCTTAACCATATATAATGGCTTAGTTATTTCCCCTAGGATCTACCCAAATTGCTTGTGAATGTTGCCATGAGGTATTTCTATCTGTAAAGGCCCAAGCCCATACTTTGGAAACCCATTTAGGTTAATAAAGATTGGGCTAATCTTTTACACCTAGAAATGTTATTTCTGTGCTTCTATTGTTTTGAGAGATTTGGCATGCGCATCAGACCCTGATATCCCCTGTTGATATTAAGGCCAAGACCTAAAAATTCTAGGAAAAGAGACTCGCCATTGAATATGTGTGTGGGATGAATAAGGTTGGAAGGATGTATGTATAGCACGTGCATTATGCATACATGCATCTCATGCATCATACTAACAATTTGTATTGCAGCCATCATAGATTCATCTGGGTCTTCCTGTGTTTGGAGTCGAAAAGGTGGCAGACTGGTGAGAACTGATTCAAGCCCCCAATCGATTGTGAAAGAAATCCTTAGCAAACTGGAAAAGAGCCCCATTAATCCTCTCTATTTAGAAGCTACGCAACTTGAACGAAGTGAAAGAATAGAACAACAAGAGGGAGAAAACTGGACCCTAGAAGATGTCAAAGGAGCACTGATGGAGGATATAAGAGCAATGATGCAAGACGAGTTAAGACAAGCTCTAGCGGGATTAATACCACCACCTGCTTCTGCTGCACTACCCGTCGAGGCCAACCCACCTGCCATGGGTTCACTAACTGTTAATAATGACATGAAACTCGAGGATGTTGAGAGTTACATGGTTGAAAAGGTGAAAAAGGAATCAATTGAGCAAGTGCAAGAGCTGGAATCCAGACAGATGAAAGCATTAACTCAAAAGATGTCTAAGATGGAAGAGTTGATAAGGGGACAAGGACTAGGATACCCTTTTGACTTTGATGATGTGATGAAATTTGAGGAAGATGGGTTACCTGACAAATTCAAAATGCCACAGCTACAGAAGTTTGATGGTATTGGGGACTCGAGGATTCATCTTGGTCAATCCACAACTACTATGAGTACCACTAAGGCTCCTTTGGCCGTAGTCACTAAGGAATGGCTATTAACTGGTATCATGGGTTAGAGAAGTCTATCCGAGCAGATTGGAGGGAGTCATGCATTGCTTTTCTGAAGCAATACGACTACAATACTAGGCTTGAGGTGTCTATAAGAGATCTAGAGCTAACCAAGCAGAAGCCCAATGAATCATTTTCAGATTATCTACCACTAATCCACTACTACCGCTCTAGTAAAGGTTAAGAATAGTCCCATGCTTGATGTGTAGCCTCTCAAGCTGTCTAGCCTCTTTCACGACACTCTCCAAGTTTTAATCTTTAGTCCAAATACCAATATATGCTGGGCCTAACCCAATCACAAACAAGCCTACAACTCTCTGCTCATCCTACATCATATCCACAACATGACGTGATAGCCTAAAAAACTCGCAGGTGTATTCCTCAATTGATCTATCACCCCTAACTATATACAATAACTACCATATATAATTATCTCTCATAGAAGCTGAGTAAAAATACCTTAAAATTGCTCTTTAAATTCTAGCCAAGTCATAGTAGTCATATACGACTGAATAGTCTACATGAACTAGTCTTGTGCTGCAACCTGTACTGACAACTCTACTATAATGATCCTTTGATAATCGGTGTATCCGGTCTTGTTCTAGCCTCAATGGTGTTTATGAAGTCAAAGGCATCACTTGTACCATCGAAAGGGACTCTTCCAACTCTCGAATACAATAAAGCTGAATCTATATCTGACATCCCTTGATTTCTTTATTGTAACATCTGTTGCACTAAAGGCATATCTTGATTAGGTGTTGCTATGCCTTAGTTAATCCTTGCCATATCAGTTGTAAAAGTTACAAGATCCACTTCTAGCACTTTTGGCTTAACTTACTGCTGTTGCACTTGCCTGTTAGCTGCAACAGCTTTAGGTCTACCCCTTCCTCTACAACGTGGTGCAAGAGGAGCTTCATCCTGAATGGATTGCTCATCCTCATCATCAATTGCATATGCAGTAGGAGAATTCTGGAAAAAGATAAAACTAATGAAATTCAAAACACAATAAGGAACCAATAAATACATGGAATTCTAGAAATAATGGTGATGACAATTGGCATATAACACCTATTTACTGCACTAGTTTAAGAAAAGACATATTCTAATGACCCAAATATCAAATAAATAAACCATTAGCTCTAATACCAATTTTATCATGACTCGTACCTAGAGATACGTGATCAGCACTGTAGACGGTGGGGTTTAGCACGAGCCTAAGATTTTAGAAACACTGTTTGAGCTTAGCACTTTAGAGAACACACTAACCACTATCACAAAGACATGGCATGGAGATGAGGAGTTGGCACCTAGGGTAATAACTGGGACAAATCGAAAAATAGTGGTACTCAATTCCCTAAAAGAAAGCCATCACCACAACTAGGAGATTCTAGATACAGAATACCAACTTCATTCAGTCTCACGTTCTTTTAGAATTACTTTATGAATTACTATTTTCTCATCTTTTTACATGCAATTTCATATAAACCCTTAAAAATATTCAATTTCAGGCAAACTAGTTATGAAATATACAAGTAAACAATGCACTCATCATAATCCCTAGGTTAGTCTAATCTACATTGATTTTAATTAAATGAGCTAAATCCACATATTTCAATTTACAAGTGAGCCTAAAGACTAATGGGCCTAATCCTTATTCAATTTTAATTAAGTGAACCTAAGTTTATTTATTTTAATTCTACACATGGGCCTAATTCTACAAATTATAAAGTATTTAACTTAATGGGCTTAATTCTACATGTTTTATGAAAAACCTTAAATTAAATGGGCTAAGTTTAAAGTAATTAAATTAAATTAGGTGAGTCTATGTCTAATTATATAAATGGGCCTAAATTATCTCTTTCCTAAATCAAATTAATTATGGGTCTAAAATGCATTTTAATTAATTAAACCTAAAAAAAACCTAAATTTTAATGGGTTAAAGCCTAATGTGGGCCTAGGGCCCAAAACACATAAACATAAGAAAACAAGCCCAAAAAACAATAAAAAAATATCAAACTAAACAAATAAAAGATCAAACTATTAATTAAATCTATTCTAAAACCCTAATTTAATTAAGGTGACCATAAATAAACAAATAAATAATCAAGCAAACTAATTTTACCAACTTAAATCTAATTCAATTTTAATTAAACAACCTAAGGATTTCTATAACCATTAATTTTAATTAATTACCAAATTAAAGCCCTAATTTTACTAACCAATTAATTAAAATAAAACACACAAGTACACATTCCAAAATTCATTTTTTCCACTGTTGGGGCTATTACAATGAACTATTGGAAAATAATAATAAAATTTAATACAACCCAAAATAAATAAAAAATAAAAAAATAATGATAAACAAACTAAATAAAAAAACCCTAGAAATATTGTTTAGCTACACGATTCCATCCATGGCATTCAATGGACTTTCATAGATTTTATTCTTTGAGCAAACTCATTAGGTGATCTCCTCCATAATCACCAACACCAAAATAAACAATTATTAGTGAATAAACATAATAAAATAAAAATTCAAGTAAAACTAGAATGCAATAGGAACAAAAAAAAAAAAGAAAATAGAGAAGGAGAAGATGATTATGGTTGGCTCCTCAGACAAGTAAAATCACCATTTATTTGTTAAAATAGATCTTCAAAAATTTGTGGTTCTCTTCTCAAAAAACTTCTAGCTCCTTGCTTCTAAGATGAAATAACCAAGAATATTTTTTTGTATGTGCAGAAAAGAGAGAATTCCAAATAAAAAAGAGAGGTTCTGAGAATTGAGTCCCCCCCTCTAGGAGCCTAAGCCCTCCTTTTATAGGGAGAAAAATAAAAACCCTAAGTTTTATGTACTGAGAGTTTCGATTTTAAAAGGACTTATTTCCTAAAGAGTTCTAATTTTAAAAGAAATTTATTTCCTGCAGATATAAATAAATCCCAAAATAAATTAATTTTTTTTAAAACCTATCAAAACTTATTAAAAAATTTTTTAAACCAATCAAAACTTAGGAAAATATTTTTATTTTCTGTAAAAAAAATACAAAAACAATCGGAAAACACGTAATTCCAATCAGAATTCTATAATTTTGAATTTTTTTAAACTTTCAATTATAAAAACACCCTTAAAAGAAATTAAGTTTTTTCAATTACGTCTTAAAAAGTTATTACAATTAAGTCCTTAAAAAATAATGAAACTCTTTTTAAAAATATGTTCAAACTTTTGAGGTTTCGAACTTTAAGTATTGAAGACCTACTTATAACATTTTCATCATTGGAGTCTTTTATTGCCTTCATATTTTATTATCCCAAAATTAGGTGTTTACAGTTGCTCCCTTTTGTCGCTATTTGCTTGACAAATTACGACAAAGCAAATAAACACACAATTTCTTTTGAATAAAGTTCGGGTACTTACTGATGCTCCTTGAGACTTTAATTGTCGGTTCACGATAAATGTTTGTGTTACTGTACAACACTAAGCATAATCTTAAAACATTTAAGGAATCATTATACTCAAATGTATAGCATTGATTTGGATGGATACATCACACTCGGTTGTATAATGTTGACTATACTCGATCATATAGTCTAAATTGGAAGGATGCATTGTACTCGATTGTACAATGTTGCCTATACTCAGTTATATAGTCTAAATGGAAGGATACATTATACTCGGTTGTACAATGTCGACTACACTTGGTCGTACAATGTCGACTACACTCGATCGCATAGTCTGATTTGAATTGATACATTGCACTTGGTTGTACAATGTTGATTATGCTCGGTCATATAGTCTGATTTGAATTGATAAATTGCACTCAGTCATACAATGTCGACTACACTTGGTTGTACAGTCTAATTTAAATAGATACATTGCACTCGGTTGTACAATGTCGACTACACTCGATCGTATAGTTTGATTTGAATTGATACATTGCACTCGGTCATACAATGTTGACTATGCTCGGTCATATAGTCTGACTTGAATTGATAAATTGCACTCATACGTACAATGTTGACTACACTCGATTGTATTGTCTAATTTGAATAGATATATTGCACTCGGTCGTACAATGTCGACTACACTCGATTATATAGTCTGATTTGAATTAATACATTGCACTCAGTCATACAATGTCGACTACACTTGATCGTATAGTCTTATTTGAATTGATACATTACACTTCGTTGTACAATGTCGAATACACTCGGTTATATGGTCTGATTTGAATAAATACATACACTCAGTTATATAATGTTGATTGCACTCAATCGTATAGTCTGATTTGGAATGGCACATTGCACTCGATCGTACAATGCCAACTACACTAGGTCGTATAGTCTAAATTGAAATATACATTGCACTTAGTCATACAATGTTGACTACACTTGGTCATATAGTCTAATTTGAAATGATACATTGCACTCGATCGTATAATGTTGACTACACTCGGTTGTATAGTCTGAATTGAAATGACACATTGCACTTGGTCGTACAATGTCGACTATACTCAGTCGTGTAGTCTGATTTAGAATGGCACATTGTACTTGATTGTACAATGTCGACTACACTTGGTTTTATAGTCTATTTGAAATGGCACATTGCTCTCGATCATACAATGTCGATTACACTCAGTGGTATAGTCTGATTTTAATTGATACATTGCACTCGATCGTACAATATTGACTACACTCGGTCGTATTGTCTGATTTAAAATGATACATTAAACTTGATCATACAATGTCAACTACACTTGGTTGTATAGTTTGATTTGAAATGATACATTGAAGTTGGTCGTACAATGCCGACTACACTCGATCGTATAGTCTAATTTGAATAGATACATTATACTCAGTTGTACAATGCCAATTACATTCAGTTGTACAGTTTGATTTGAAAAGATATATTGCACTTGGTCATATAATGTCAACTACACTTGGTCGTATAGTCTGATTTCTTTTATGTTGACAATTTAATAATTTAAGGAATTATCAAATTATGTAGCTTTGCAAGTTAGGACTAATTGCAAGAAAAGCTTTGGACTTGAATGCAAATAGAGTTAAAGGACTAAAATGGACATTTACCACTTTAATGTATTTTGCATTTTGCTGATTCCTTTCCTCATCTCTTTCATTCTTCTTTTTTCTTTCTTTTTTTTTCTCTTGATTTTGAAATCTTACTTCTTCAATTATTCCTTCATCTAATCTCTAATTTAGAATCCGTCTAATCTCATGGCTCACCCAAGACATAGGCTACGTGGAAGCAGCTCTAGGCAATCAGATCTAGTCATATCTTAACAGTATTTTTCACGAAATAGTCTGGGACTCAATGAAAGGGAAAAAGTGCTCCCTTTAACTTGTTTATAATTTCAAAGATGCTCACAGGCTAACGATAAGGTAATTTTCTCTTTGGCCTTTAACTCTGTAAAAAATATATTTCTATTAATATATTAACATATTTATGCATGCAATTATAGAATATCTCTTATACAAATTAGACAAAATTACATGAAATTGTCAAACTTGAAGTAAAATTTTGCAAAATTGGTAACATATCAAAGGACTAACAAAATTTAGTCTAATTTCTAAATTTTCGGTTGAAAATTTGAATTCCAAATTTGAATTTTTAGATTTCCAATTGAAAATCTAGAAATAATGATAAAAAGTCTGGATTTTCGATTAAAAATCTAGAAATTTGATCGAAATTCTAGATTTTCGATTGGAATTCAAGTTTTTCAATTTTTTTTAGCATGAAAATAAACAAAATTCAAAAGTTAATAAACAAGACAAGAGTTAGTAAGGAAAATAATCATGTCATTTTCTGAATTTTATTAAGAAACCACTAAAATTCTCAAGTTGCTTTCCCTTGGCTCGAGAACTCTTTCATGATTTATTGGGAGAGGTAGTACAACATATTTGGGCAACTGGTTTCTGACATTTCATTGCTGTTTTACCAACTGCTCAAGGTAGGTCATATCACTATTCACTTTTTGCTCTTATCAAGAGATGGATGGATACTACTCACACCTTCCACACACAAGAGGGTGAGCTAACTATTTCTCCCATGAGCTTCTTCACCATCACTAGGGTCACCTTTAAGGGTACCCTGATTCTTTTTTATGTCCATTACTACACTCTTTCTGAGGATGCCAGGAGTCATTATGTTCATAGCTTACTCAGGTTTGTTTTGACATTGAAGAATAGGAAGAATGTGCTTCTTTCTTCTCTTGTTTAGGGTTTCCAGTGATTACCTACTACCACACCTCGCTAGTTCCTTCAGAATGTGAGATGCTTCTTATTGATACTTCTAGGCACTACCCTCTTTTGTGAGATTAGTCATGAGGTTAGCATTACGCTTCTTATTCCCCTTCAAGATCTTGCTAGAGTACCTACCTTCGATTGGGGATCCATAGCTCTTTCCTATCTCTATTATAGACTAGATACTGTTTGTATAGGTGTTGTGATGATGTGCAGTTTTTGGCACATTTTGCATGTACTCCTCCTTTGCGTCTTCTACTCCTTTTTTAATTTTTTCTCTTTCACAACTCTTTTTCATTTTAACTTATCTTTTCCTTCTTAGATATGGGGCATTGAGATCTAGGTGATATGAGGCTTTAGCACTATTAGCTCTGATAGGAGTCTTCCATTGATGTAGAGATGGGGTTCTTCTCGTCTCGCTAGTGTCAAGTATGATCTACAAACTTATCGAGACCAACTGAACTCTTTAGAGTGGGACCTAGTAAGATAAATTTAACTATTAGCATTTGATCAATTATAGAAGTTAAATAAAATTTATTAAAATGAGTTTGCAAGTCATATTAGGTTAGCTAGTTGGCACTGAAGACATCCAGTGATACGGTTTTATGACTGTTGCCGTGAGGCTTGAGACTATAAGGGTTTTGCTTCCTAGTTATGGTTGCCAGATATGGTATCTAGGTGATTGTATTTATTATGGCATATGGGACCTTCCAGGAGGTATGTTCCTTCTTTTATTCCCTCTTTTATGTTGAGGAGTTGCAGGTTGTATGGTTTTGAGCTCAGAGTAGCTCTTGAGGGATATGACGCTTTGACACTGCTCGAGCGTTCTCACCACAATTAGGAGTATATTTGAGAGAATCTCCTAGAGCAGGTTCCCACAGATCCAGTTGAGGTATGCTTTCCATCACCATTCCTCTTTACCACTATTCTCCTTCATCACTACAGATGCCATTTATTTTTTATACAGGTTGAAGATGCTGCTGATGTTGCTATGGAGGAGGAAACTAAGGGTGACATTGAGAGGACTGAGTAGGAGGCTGAGCCTACTCAACATAGTGGAGTTGCTCGATGTGATATTTCTTCAAGTACCATTCTGGGCGACATTCCCCTGCTTGATAGGTCTATGAACTATTTGGCTCTTGTGGTGCAAACTCCCATTGAGCAACACATGTACCTTGATACGATTTAGATTTCTAGCTTTTGTCCTTTAAATGCTTCATATGTAAGTGTATTTTTGCATTCCCAATCCTGTATAAACTGACACTTGTCACTAAATTAGTATATGTCATTTTATAGATCCCTCAAACACAGGTAGAGTATCTGTATGCACTCGCCTCATCCTAGAGATTATTTACTATGTAGATCACGAATAATTGAAGGGTTAGTATTTACAACAAGTATGAAAATGTATGCATGATTTAAACTATTTTTAATGCGATAGAGTTATGCTGGAGATTTGGAGCATGAGAATAAGAGGCTTCACATATAGCTTGCTGGTCTTGGCTTTGATGGTCATGATGCTGAGACTTTTATGACCCCAAATTAAAATGATGATCTTGCTAGAAGATGGAGTCCTTGGCCAAACACTAGAGCTCAAGATGATTGATCTTTCATCTTTAGGACTTGTACTTTCATGACTGTATTTTCCTTTTTCCTGTGAACTGTTCTTCCTTTTTTGAATGGATCATGGACTTTTGTTTTGGATCAAACCTTAGAATTTAATGAACCTTCCCTTTTTTTTGTCAGAAATCTTGGAAATTCGATTTGGATTACAGATTTTTGATCGAATTTCTAGAATTCTGGTCGAAATTCTAGATTTTAGACTAGATTTCTAGAATTCCAATCAGAATTCTAGATTTTCAATCAAAAATTCAGCTTTTGCCCTTCGTCCTTTTTCATTCCGATTTATGATTTGAGTTCAATCCACACACATAAATCCTAATCCCATATAGATTAAAATTTTACGCCAGTATAAATAGCTTGTCAAAGGGTAGTCATCCATTCCTATGTTTTGTTTGCCTTAATCATAACACAAGTCACCCTTAATTTGATGAAGATGTTTCTCAAAAGCCTTAATGGGGATGACTAGAATAAACTGCTGCCTTATCATGTTAAATCTTTGAAATCCCTTTAGCATTTAAAAATAGACCATAATTTTCTTCATACCGCTGGCACCTCCTAGGACATCAGAGACCATGTATTTAGATTCAATGGACAAGACAATGTCCATTAATTGAGGAGTTTACTGCTATCCTTGGATGTTCTTTGGACTCGACTACTGTGATTGCTCTTCCTGACCTTGAAATGCAGTTTCTCGATAGATTAATAACATTCTTTGATATGCCCCCAAATGATATCTATATGTATGCACATAACCTCGAGACTGTTAGTCTTTCTTCTCTTATCACTTCTTATGAGATTCGGGATAAGAACAATGTGGCCTGAATTAGGATTATCTCTTTTTGCTTGTATACCTAGTTTCTGCTATTGGCTTCTCATGGAGATGCTGACACTAGAATTTTTTGTATCCTAGAACAAGTAGAGATTGGGGCTAACCCTATGTCTGTCATACTTACTGAAACTATCATTAGGTTAGATAATTTTAGGGTTTAAAATTGACTCTCAGGCAGTTTGCTTCTCCTTCAGGTTTTCAACTTAGGTTTTTTTTTTTTTTAGATTTGGTTACAAGAGAAATTAAGTCTAGTTAATCCCCCCTCTAATGCTTTGATTTATCAACCTCATCATTTACAATCTCATCCGTTAAAGGTGAAGGACAAGTATACTATTGATCAATGGATTGATTGGGTGAAAGGCATTGTTGACACTGAGGTTACATGGATCTATCCTTGGTGGAAGTTAAAGTTTATGACCATCAACCTGTATTGCCACTGTGTTCCTATTCTTAGGTTACACTTTTTGACCTTCTTTTCCCTATCACGCCTTTGCTGGCAGTACGGTCATCCATAATTTATTGTGATTGTTATACCTAGCTTTGAAGGCTTCCCTCTGAGGCAAGATTTCTTAGACCAAATGAATAACCTGTGGCCTCACAGAGCATTAAAGAAGAACATGCATTTGGATGCTAATATGACTGCTGATGACAATTACAAGGCTTGGGTTATCATACAAGCTACAAAACCACCAGGATTTGCTAAGTAAAAAAGGACCCAAGTACTCTAGATGAGTCATAAAAGAAGAAATAAAAAAAAATAGTATAGTAATCTTATAAGCCTGGTATTTTAGGCTCTCATGTTTTGTTTTCTTTTAAGTCTTTGTGCTTTGTAATAAAGATAGAATATGCAATATTCAAACAAAAATTTCATTTTAATTTAATGCATTAATTAGGGCCAAAATGAGTACATTTATTACATCATATGACATAACTTCTGTTATCAGCTAGTCCTTTCCAATTTTCTAATTGAACATTTTTCTCTCACTTTTATTACCCTAATTTCTACTTAACCAGCTCTTTGCGAGTTTTATGATCAACGGGATCACTTTTTTTTTACCTTATTCCCTAATTTTTTCTTGTCAGCCCTTTGCAAGTTTTTTGAACAGTGGGAATGTCCTAACTTTTGCCTAACTAGCCTTTTCAGGTTTTCTAGCTAGCGGACTTCCTTTTTTTTTTAAAGGTAGTATTTTTTTAGGCGATCCAAGTTAATTAGCTTAGTGAACTCATTCCCTTCTAAATTCAATATCCTTGTAACTCCCCTAAGCAGGATTGTTTTGACTAAATACGACCCTTCCCAATTTGATCTGAATTTTCCTTTTGGATCAAACACCATTGCTCTTGACTGTTTTAAAACCATATCTCTAGCCTTTATCTTTTCGGATTTGACCTTCTTATTAAAGGCCCTCACTATCCTTCTTTGATAAATTTGAGTGTGAAATAGAGCCTCCATACTTTTCTCATCTAAATACATGAGGTGGTCATATCTCTTTTGCATCCATTCACTTTCGAGGACTTTTGCTTCCATAACAACCCTCAAAGATTTAGAATGATGTCTATCCTGTAGCAATATGCATTATAGTTCTATATCCCCATAAGGTAAAAGGGAGATACTCGGACCAATCTTTATGCGTTTTCACCATCTTGGAGAGGATTCTCTTTATATTCTTATTAGCCGCTTTAACTGCACCATTAGCCTGAGGTCAATAAGGTGAGGATTTATGATGCTCGATCTTATATCTCTACAACAATTCAACTGTCTCTGCCTAAAATTAAACACCATTGTCCATCACGATGTGAGGCGGGATCCCATACTTACAAATAAGATTCTTCTCATTGAATCTTGCCTTTTGTCTAACTTTCAAAGTACTTAAAGATTATGCTTTTATCTATCTAAAGAAATAGTTAATCAGCACCATTATATATTTACGTCCATTTGAAGCAGTTGGTCTTATCTCCCCTATTATATCTATTCCCCATGCTACAAAAGGCCACAGAGATGTTAGACTATTTAACACTATAGGGGGAAGATAGTTGAGGTTCCCATGTATCTGGCATTAATGAAATTATCTTACTATTTGGATACAGTCTCTTTCTATGCTCATCCAATAGTACCCTTGTCAAATTATTTTTTTCATCAGAATCATCTCATTCATACAAGATCCATAAACCCTCATATGAATTTCTCTCATCCCTTATTCTGCTTCATCCTTCTTGAGACATCTCAATTGTATTCCATCCAGCATTCTTTTCTATAATACCCCATCATGACTTGCATAATGACTTGCAAGAACGCGAAGGACATATCCCTCTATGGAAGTTGCCTCATTTGGGTATTTCCTTTCCTTAATGAATCTCTGGATGTCATAAAACTATGGCTTTTCTTTTGGACCTATATGAATGCTCATAACTGATTGTTTACCATAACATGGAGCTTTTATTTTCATTATCACCAAAGGCTTCATCATCAACCTTGTCAGTTTATCCCATATTGAAGAGAGCATCGCCAAAGCATCTACCATTTGATTTTCATTTCTCAGTAAATGCATGAAGAGATATTTAGTGAAATTCCTTATTAGCTTATTCAAATAATAGATGTAAGGCTTTAACCTCTCTTCTTTTACTTCCCATTCCTCATTAACCTGGTTAATGACTAATGTGGAATCTCCATAAACTAAAAGGTTTTTAGCTCCCACTGCTAGTGCTGCTTCTAGCCTATAGATGCATACCTTGTACTTAGCCATGTTGTTTGTGACCTTGAAGTTCAATTTCTTAGCCATTAGGATGGTTCTCCTCCTGGTGTGACAAGAATTACTCCTAGACCTGCTCCTCTATTATTTATAGCCCCATCAAAATAAACCTTCCATTCGCATCGCTCTATTATTACTAAGTTCTCATCTGGAAATTCTAAATTCCACTGCTCATTTCCGTTAACTACATTATGTGCTAGGAATTCTGCCACTGCTCTTTCTTTGATTACCTTGGTATTGATGTACTTAATATCAAACTCAATAAGAAGTACCAACCATCATGACATCTTTCCAGTTAAGGTTGGTGCCTAAAATAAGTACCTTAAAGGATCGATCTTTGAACGGCTTGTACTTTGTAAGACTGGAAATAACGCCTTAGCTTCCTTATGGCCTATATTATTATTAAACACATCTTCTCCACAAGATCATACTTCTCTTCATATGGTAGGAACTTCTTACTAAGATAGTACACTACGTACTCCACTCCTTATGGTCCTTCTTGTGCTAGCATTGCCCCCATTGCTTTTTCTTCTAAAGCTAAATATAAGATTAAGGGTTTACCTTATCTTGGTGGCCTTAACATAGGTGGATTAGCAAAGTATTCTTCAATCTTATTAAAGGCTTTTTGGCATTCTTCATTCCATGAGTTGATTCTTCCTCAAAAGCTTGAGAATAGGATCACAAACCATGGTGAGTTTCACAATAAACCTATTGATGTACTGCAGCTTCCTGATAAATCCTCATACTTCCTTTTCTGTTCTTAGTGTCGGCATCTCCTAAATGGCTTTGATCTTATCTGAATTAACTTTTATTCCTCGATTGCTGACTATGTGCCTTAATAACTTTCTTGAAGTGACCCCAAAGATACATTTCTTCAGATTAAGCCTCAGATTATATCTTTCTATTCTTGCCAGAAAGCTTTAAAGTGTCCTTCCCTAGTTCCCGACTTGACCATCATATCATCAATGTACACTTCCACTTCATTGTGCATCATATCATGGAATATAGTTGTTGCTGCTCTTTGATAGGTTACTCCTGCATTCTTTAATCTGAATGGCATCACTTTGTAATAGTATGTTCCTCATTCCATGATAAAAGTAGTCTTGATCTTATCCATAATTGCTATAATTATTCGATTATATCCTAAAAACCCATCCATGAAAGAATACATTGCACTAGATGTTGCGTTGTCGACAATCACATCAATATGGGGTAAATGAAATCATCCTTCAGGCATGCTTTATTCATATCTATGAAATCTACACATGTTTGAGCTTTCCCATCTTTTTTAGGAACATGAACTATGTTTGCCAACCATTGAGGATATTCTACCACTTATAGGAAATTAGCATGGATTTGCATAGCGATTTCTTCCCTTATCTTTTTTGCCCACTCTGGCCTTAACCTACGAAGTTTTTGCTTAACAGGTTTAGCCTCTAGATATATCAGAATGCAATGCTCTGCAATTTCTTTGTCTAGACCTAGCATATCTTCATAGGACCAAGCAAATACTACCTTTCTTTTCATTAATATTCTCTCTAATTTTTCCCTCTTTTCAAGAGTTAAATCATGTGATATAGAAATGTACTTTAGTTTTTTATTTGCACCCATGTTTAATGAATCTAATTGAATAAAATTAATGTTAAACATGCATCAACGATCATTATTAAAATGCACGAGACCATCAGAATCAATATTATACAAGTAAATAAAGTTAGAATTTATATCATTAATCATAAAAAAATAGCACTTTCGTCCTCAAATAGATTAGACGTTATTATATTAGTTTCTTCATAAAAAAACATCATTAAAACTATTATTAATAATGCTAGCCAAATCCTATGGTGGTTCTCTGTTAGGTGGTAGACAAAGTAGCTCTTCGATGGCCTCAGTCCTTTTCTTCTTAGCAACTTGCTTCATCACCTTGTCTTTGTTGCCTTTCACTAAACCTTTAACTATCTGCTTCTTAAAGATTTCAAACCCAAGAACATTCACTCCGGCTATTTGGAGAGGCTCCTTTTCACCCAGGTAGAACTTCTCTTTTCTTTTTTTAATAAAGTTATCCTGCAGCGGTCCCTTATTCTTTGAAAAGATTTTCTCATTAAGAATCCTTCTTCTAGCTCCTTTACTACCAAGCCCGACTCTTGTATAACCTAATCCTTTAGTATTATTTTGTCCTTTGAAATTTGGGAACTCTGGATTTTCTTGCTTAGTCTTTCCTAGTCCTCGTTTGGGCTGATAATTCATCTTTTTTATCATGCTCGTAACCCTTGGATCCATTCCAATTCCATAAAAAATTATGCTTATTTAGAAACCAGGAAGGGTGACAACCTGTTTTTGACCATCCATAACAACAAATACAGTCTTGCCCACACGAGCATCTAAAGTCACAACTTCTCCATTGAATAGGAATTTCACCTTTTAATGCACAATTAAAGGCACTCCTCCCAAAGTATGATACCAGGACCTACCTAAAAGTAAAGTGTAGGTGACAGGGATATCTAACACAGTGAACTCCATTATTGCCTCTATAGGTCCGATCTTTACAAGAGCTATAAACGTTCTTTTCTACATTCCTTATGTTGTCATCATAAGCTCTGATTATAAGGTTGGATTTTATTAAATCCTCCACTTTCACCTCTAGATTAGGTAGAATCTATAGCGGGCAAACATTAATTGCAGACCCATCATCCACCATCACGTAATTAGTCTTCTTCCTTCTGACTTGGGGTTCATCATCTACAACCTCTCAACTAGATTGGGTGACACATTTTAGACTATCATCCTAACCTGATCTTTTTTAGCCAGCTTGTTCTTCATTAATCCTACCTTATTCATGAACCTGGTTAGAAAATCTGAGAATAATTCATTAGGCTTCTTCTTGGTCAATTCTAGATCCCTGATGGACACCTCAAGCCTAGTGTTATAGTCGTATTGCTTCAGAAAAGCGGTACACAGTTCCCTCCAGTTTGCTCGGATAGACTCCTCTAACCTATAATGCCAATTAATAGCCATACCCCTCCAAGTATAGTATAAATAACTTGGTAACCACAGACAAAGGAGCCTTAGTGGTGCTCATGGTAGTTGTGTATTGACTAAAGTGGATCCTCGGGTCACCAATGCTGTCAAACTTCCGCAATTGTGGCATCTTTAATTTATTAGGCAACTTGTCCTCCCTAAATTGCATTACATCATCAAAGTCAAATGAGTATCCAATGCCCTATCCTCTCATCAACTCCTTTATTTTAGATATCTTTTGAGTTAGTGCTTTCATTTGTTTAGATTTTAGCTCTTGAATTTGCTTAAATGATTCCTTTTTCGCCCTTTCAACCATGCAACTCTTGACATCCTCCAACTTCATTTCCACAACAGGCATGTTCCTAGCAGCATTATCATTGTTAGCGGGTGGTGTACCCACAACAGGTGGATTGGCTGCAACAGGGGGTGTAGTAGCAGCAGGTGATGGCATCAACCTAGCCAAAGCTTGTCTAAACTCATCTTACATCATTGCTCTCATGTCATCCATCAATGCTCCTTTGACATCCTCTAGGATCTAGTTTCCTCTCTCTTGTTGTTCCATTTTTTTAACTTGTTTAAGTTGTGTACCTTCTAGGTAAAGTGGATTGATGGGACTCTTTTCCAATCTGCTAAGGATCTCTTTCGCAATTAATTACGGCCTTGAATAAGTTCTCACTAGTCTGCCACCTTTCTGACTCCAAACACAGGAAGACCCGAATGAATCTATGATGGCTATAAGACAAATTGTTAATATAATGCATGTAATGCATGTATGCATAATGCGCGTGCTATGCAACAAGTAATAAGTATCAAACAAATTAAGTATATAAATCTTTCCAACTTTACTCCTCCCATACATGTATTCAATGGTGAGTCTCTTTTCCTAGGATTTTTTTTCTTGGCCTTAATATTAACAGGGGATATCAAGAACCAACACGCATGCCAAATCTCTTAAAGCAATAAATCATAGAAATAATATTTCTAGGTATAAAAGCATAACCCAATCTTTATTAGTTCTAATGGGCTTCTAAAGTATGGGCTTAGGCCTTTATAGATAGAAATATCTCATGGCAGCATTCACAAGCAATTTGGGTAATCCTAAGGGAAGTTACTAAGCCACTACATAAGCTAAGTCTGGTAAAAAGGTCAAGGTTCCCTTTGCAAGATGCCCTCCTTTAAGACTTGAGTTATAGGCCAAGGTCAGAGGGGCTCAACATTCTTTTCAAACTCGAGATAAGACTACCCCCCTTTAGGACTTGGGTTATAGACTTTGGTCAGATGAGCCCAGTAATCTCTCTTGAACCTAGTTAAGGCTAAAAGTGATGGTTGGCCAATTTACAATCCCATGAAGCTAGTGGAATCATAGAACCATAAACCAACGTCATCAGTTAGTAGGGACATACATAATGAATGAAAGAATAAAATAATAATTAATAAAATAATTCTAAAGAACACAAGTAGAATCATTATCTCTTATCCCTAGTGGAGTCACCCTATAGATAGCGGGGTTTAGCGTATGCCCAAGATTTTAGCAACCGTGACACTGTTTGAGCTCAGGGCTCTAGAGAACACACTAACCACTATTATAAAGACATGGCGTGGAGATAAGGAGTCGCCACCTAGGATAATAACTGGGACAAATACAAAAATGGTGGTACTTAATTCCCTAAAGAAAGCCAGCACCACAACTAAGAGATTCTGGATACGGAATACCAACTTCTTTCAGTCTCATGTTCTTTTAAAATTACTATTTTATCCTCTATTTACATGCAATTTCATATAAACCCTTAAAAAATAATCAACTCCAAGCAAACTAGTCATGAAATATACATGTAAATAATGCACTCATCATAATCCCTAAGTTAGTCTAATCTACATTGATTTTAATTAAATGAGCTAAATCTACATATTTCAATTTACAAGTGAGCCTAAAGACTAATGAGCTTAATTCTTATTCAATTTTAATTAAGTGACCCTAAGTCTGTTCAATTTAATTCTAAACATGGATCTAATTCTACAAATTATAAAGTATTTAACTTAGTGGGCCTAATTCTACATGTTTTAAGGTCTAGAGTGACCTTAAATCTACAAATTATAAAAAAGCTTAAATTAAATGGGCTAAGTCTAAATTAATTAAATTAAATTAGGTGGGCCTATATCTAATTAACTAAATGGGCCTAAGTTATCTCTACCCTAAATTTAATTAATTATGGGCCTAAAATGCATTTTTTATTAATCAAACCTAAAAAATCTAAATTTTAATGGGTTGAAACCTAATGTGGATTTAGGGCCCAAAACACATAAACATAAGCAAACAATCCCAAAAAACAATAAAAAAACATCAAACTAAATAAATAAAAGATCAAACTATTAATTAAATTTATTCTAAAACCCTATAAACAAACAAATAAATAATCAAGCAAACTAATTTTACCAACTTAAATCTAATTCAATTTTAATTAAGCAACCTAAGGATTTCTATAACCTTTAATTTTAATTAATTATCCAGTTAAAACCCCTAATTTTACTGACCAATTAATTAAAATAAAACACACAAGCACACACACCAAATTTCATTATTCCCACAATTGGGGCTATTACAATGAACTATTGGAAAATAATAAAAAAATTAATATACCTAAAATAAATTAAAAATAAAAAATAATGATAAACAAACTAAATAAAAAAAACCCTAGAAATATTGTTTAGCCACACAATTCCATCCATGACATTCCATGGACCTTCATGGATTTTATTTTTTGAGAAAACTCATTAAGTGATCTCCTCCATAATCACCAACACAAAAATAAACAATGATTAGTGAATAAACATAATAAAATAAAAATTCAAGTAAAACTAGAATTCAATAGGAACAAAAATAAAAAAAATAAAAAAAATAAAAAATAAAGAAGGAGAAGATGATTATGGATGCATTGTGGTTGGCTCCTCAGACCAGTAAAATCATCGTTTATTTGTTAAAATAGATATTTAAAAACTTGTGGTTCTCTTCTCAAAAAACCTCTTGCTCCTTGCTTCCAAGATGAAATAATCAAGAATATTTTTTTTTATGTGTTGAAAAGAGAGAATTCCAAATAAAAGAGAGAGGTTCTAAGAATTCCAAGCAAACTAGTCATGAAATATACATGTAAACAATGCACTCATCATAATTCCTAGATTAGTCTAATCTACATTGATTTTAATTAAATGAGCTAAATCCACACATTTCAATTTACAAGTGAGCCTAAAGACTAATGAGCTTAATTCTTATTCAATTTTAATTAAGTGAATCTAAGTCTATTCATTTTAATTCTAAACATGGGCATAATTATACAAATTATGAAGTATTTAACTTAGTGGACCTAATTCTACATGTTTTAAGTATAGAGTGACCTTAAATCTACAAATTATGAAAAAACTTAAATTAAATGGGCTAAGTCTAAATTAATTAAATTAAATTAGGTGGGCCTAAGTTATCTCTACCTTAAATTTAATTAATTATGGGCCTAAAATCCATTTTTTTAATTAATCAAACCTAAAAAATCTAAATTTTAATGGGTTAAAGCCTAATGTGGATTTAGGGCCAAAACACATAAAAATAAGTAAACAATCCCAAAAAATAATAAAAAAAAAATCAAACTAAACAAATAAAAGATCAAACTATTAATTAAATTTATTCTAAAACCCTAATTTAATTAAGGTGACCATAAACAAACAAATAAATAATCAAGCAAACTAATTTTACCAACTTAAATCTAATTCAATTTTAATTAAACAACCTAAGGATTTCTATAACCTTTAATTTTAATTAATTATCCAATTAGAATCTCTAATTTTACTGACCAATTAATTAAAACAAACACACAAGCACACACACCAAATTTCATTATTTCCACTATTGGGACTATTACAATGAACTATTGAAAAATAATAAAAAAAATTAATACAACCCAAAATAAATTAAAAATAAAAAAATAATGATAAACAAACTAAATAAAAAAACCCTAGAAATATTGTTTAGCTACATGATTCCATCCATGGCATTTCATGGACCTTTATAGATTTTATTCTTTGAGAAAACTCATTAAGTGATCTCTTCCATAATCACCAACACAAAAATAAACAATGATTAGTGATAAACATAATAATATAAAAATTCAAGTAAAACTAGAATTCAATAGGAACAAACTAGAATTCAATAGGAACAAAAATAAAAATAATAATAGAAAATAAACAAGAAGAAGAAGATGATTATGAATGCACTGTGGTTGGTTCCTCAGACCAGTAAAATCACCGTTTATTTATTAAAATAGATATTAAAAAACATGTGGTTCTTTTCTCAAAAAACCTCTTGCTCCTTGCTTCCAAGATAAAATAACAAAAAATATTTTTTTGTATGTGCTGAAAAGAGAGAATTCCAAATAAAAGAGAACCAAATGAAAGGAGCCTAAGCCCTCCTTTTATAAGGGAAAAAATAAAAACCATAAGTTTTACATACTAGGACTTTCAATTTTAAAAGGACTTATTTCCTGAAGAGTTCCAATTTTAAAAGGAATTTATTTCTTACAGATGTAGATAAATTCCAAAATAAATTTAAAATTTTTTTTAAACCAATCAAAACTCTTGAAAATATTTTTTATTTTCTGTAAAAAAAATACAAAAACAGACAGAAAACACGAAATTCTGACAGGAATTGTGTAATTCCGATTGAAATTACATAATTCTAATTTTTTTAACTTTTAATTACAAAAATACCCCTGAAAGAAATTAAGTTTTTTCAATTAGGTCTTACAAAAGGTATTACAATTAAGTACTTAAAAAATAATGAAACTCTTTTTGAAAACGTATTCGAACTTTTAAGATTTCAAACTTCAAGTGTTGAATGCTTACTTATAAAATTTTAATCATTAGAGTCCTTTTTCGCATCCATATTTTATTATCCCAAAATTGGATGTTTACAGGCACTACGGAATGGGAAATGCGAAAGTGTAACCAAAACCCATAGTAAGCCTTGAAAATTTTTGCAAATAAATAACAATCACTTAACAATAATATCATGGATAAAGTCATTAATATCAAATACATAAGTCATTACTCCATTACAATAATATTTCAACATAACACAACTCCATAATATCAATAACATAAATTTCATAATCAACTATTGCGGTATCTAGAATTTGATTATATAATGTTCAAATCAAATAAACATACATAATGTAGGGTGAAGAAAAAACCAGGCACAGACGATGACCAGTACTAGGCTGATTATAAGGTTTTAAAAAAATAAATTGAGAGGAATCAGACCTCACGAAGTGAATCAATTTTATAAAATACATGTTAGTTTGAAAACATTTACTAAAACCCTTTTTAAAAATAAAAATAAAGTAAAATAAATATAAATATAAATATTAAAAATCATTTGCTTTAATATAAAACTCTAATACAAAATCATATAAATTTATTCTTTTAGCAAAAAATTTGGTAGAACACCTAGACTATCAAATTCTAATAGCCATTTGACTCTCTTATTCCAATTAACTGTCGGTCTTATAGAGAAAACTCAACTAGAGTCCATCTACAGTTGATCTCTTATTTCAAATGATCATTGGCACCTAGAAAGCATGCTCAACCAGGGTCCAATTGGTATTATATCTCTGCCCAGAGTGCAAGCTCAACTAGGGCTCAACAATAACCACACATCTAGCTAGAGAATAAAGATCAACCAAGGCATACATTTTCACAAATCTTGCCCAGAGAGCAAAGCTCAACTAGGGCTCACATTTTTACAAATCTTGCCTAAAGAGCAAAGCTCAATCAGGGCTTACAAATTAATCAATGACCATATAAATAATTATTACTTTTGCGCACGCAGTCTTGATGACATCCACCAGGTAGTACGTTTTACCATTATTTCCAAATCATTTAAATCATAATAAATAAAATAAAATAAACATATAAAGTGGAATAAAACAAAATCCATAAAGCATTTTTCAATTACTATTCATGATAAATAAAGAAATAATTATGCATGTAGCAATATAAATAAATTTATAAATAATTCATATAATCATTTCATTATTATTTAAATCATATGAAAATATAATCAAAATCGTCGCAACACACATTTTATAAAATCAACTCATAGGTTGAGCGTGTTTGCCAACGCATCCTCTGATGTCCAAGTGCTACATATCTGGTCCCGAAGTTCTTTAAAATAAATAACATTTATTTAAAATATGCTTATATAAATAAATTTATAAAATTCTCAAAATTTAATAAAATCATGAGATGATGAGATTGACTCGATCTAAGACACAATGCTATACAGACTCATAATTAACACGTACCAATGTCACATTTTATGAGAAAATTACCACAAATTCGACTGAGTATCCTTTGTAAAACGGACATATTTCTACCAAAGTAAAGTTGTTCTTGCATAAAAACAACACTTTTCTCATAACCCAACAACTCGAGTTGTGCCCCATACTACACTTATGCCCAACCGAGAACCATAATGTAATATCCCGTATTTTTAAATATTTTAATACTGCATCGGGATATGCAGTATTAATAATTTTTGTATATTTATTATGATATTTTTACGAGTTAATGTGTATTTAAAACCTATTTTAATTATTGTGTATTATTTAAAGTCCTTTACGTAAAATTTTTCAGGGACTTGCATTTTCGAGGAAATTTTCACGTAAATAATTTATTATTATTTATTTTAAATAGATTTACGGACTTGCATGAACTCATACGTATTTTTAAATTACTAAATAAAGCCTATGTGTGTATATATTTATTTAATTAGGGTTTAATATATTACCCTAATATTTTATTATTTATTTATTAGTTTATTGTTATTTAATTATTTTATTTAGTATTAAATTATTTAAAATATTAAATTATATGTGTGTGGTGTATATTTAATGTGTGTAATTTAATATTATTTTATTATATAGTGTAAAGTATATATATATACATATAATAAGTAAAAAAAAATCAAATTTTGAAAAATTACAATTCTACCCCTGACTTCCTCCTTCTTCCCCGATTGCCTCCATCGCCGTTCCGCCGCTTGCCATCCTGATTTCTTGCCATTTGTGTGCTGTCCGGCGTGCCACCACCTTCCTTAGCCTTCCTCGCCACCTGTTGCAGCCGTTTCCGACGTCTGGAAGTGGATTTTGGCCGGAGAAGCCGAATTCCTCTTCACCGTCGATCACGACGTTTTCGGCCACCATTTTTGACACCACCGGTCTCTTTCTTCTCCTTGAGCTCTGGTGAGTGTGATTCTAGCTTTGGTTTGAGCTTAAATGGTCTTGATTTGCTTAGGTTTTGAATTTTCGAATTCGGCCATTTTAGGGTTTTTGATTTTTTTGAACTTTGAATTGTTTTATTCATGAAAATTCCCTTAACAAATATTGTTCCCCTTAGCTTAATATTCATGTGTGAATTTTTGTGGAATTTTTGGAGATTATTTTGATTTTTGGGTATTTTTGAATATTTTAATATTATTTTCTAATTTTCGGAAATTAATTAAATAAATTATGAAATTGTATTTTATGATAATATAGGTGTTAAAATGAATTATAGGAATTTCTTTTGAATTTTTATGAATGTCTAAGTATTTATTTTGAATTTAATTAGTTTATGTAATTTTGGGAAAATTAGGTTAATTATGTTTTTAATTAAAATTAATTGGTTAATTGAGTTTAATTATTGATATTATTGATAAATATGTTGATAAAATTAATTTTGGATAATTATACTATTTTTGGTGAATTTTTGAAGTAATTATAGTATATTTATATATATAGGGGTATTTTGGTAATTTTACATGAAATTGGCTAAAAATGTAATTTAATTGGTTTTAATAGTTATTTAAGGTATAAAAATGATTTCCACAAATTATTTAGTATTTTTAACTAATTAAAACTATTTTTTATGAATTATTTTCAATTATATATACAATATATGATTTTACTAATAAAATGAGTTTTTATCGATTTTTACTGTGTTTTAAGGCTAATTATGTAATTCTATTTATAAAATGAATTTCTATGTTATAAGGGTATCTTTGGTATTTTTATAATTGTTCTGTGATTGTGGACCCCGGTCGATAGACTATAGTTTGGAGTCCGACCGAGGGGTTGTGAATGGATTGTTGTGCCTATTTTTCAAAGTGTATTTCTTTGCAGGGCCGGCTCTACTCTTTAAGTAGAGAGATGTCCATTTTACAAGGGAGGTTCTGCCGAATTTTCGATAGAATTCTCGTAAAACGTGATATCCAGTCGAACCCTAATCCTGTTTCTGTGTTTAATATTCTAGATCGAGTTCTAGGATTTTCTGTTAGGTTTATTCTGATGTCTGTTATTATTGTTTATTTAGTTATGCCAAGACCGAGGCCTAGTGGACCAGGCCCGTCAGATCCATCTCGTGGAGCGCACTAAGTGTGAGTTACTATTTTATATATATGTGATGATGAGGATTTGATTTAAATCCAGTTGGTGCATATGTTATTATTATATTTATGATTTTTATTTCCGCTGCATTATATATTGTTATTATTATTGCATGTTTTATTTTATTTTTAGGCTTGCTACGGGTTCCGGATTCAAAAGAATTCCCGTTCCCTAGCACCGGTCATAGCCCCTGTTTTTGGTCGTGACAAAGTTGGTATCAGAGCGGAGTTCTGTGTCAGGGCTTAGTTTTGTGAGTCGTGGCCCTAGTTTTCAAATTGTGTTTTCTTTTGGTAACTACTGCAGTGAATTAGGTTCGAGTATGTCTTGATGAGTATTCCTTGCTTTAGTTTTCAAGTTGTGTTTTCTTTTGATAACTACTGCAGTGAATTAGGTTCGAGTATGTCTTGATGAGTATTCCTTGCTTTAGTTTTCTGCGTTATTCCTCCGTTGTCTATTTTGTCTGAATCGTTCTATTGTGTTTTCAGAATAAGGAGGTGAGCGTGTGTCGCTCCACCAGTCATTGAGGCTGAGGATGATGAGTCTTTTCAGGACGAGGTTTTACCTCCTGAGCAGCCAGTTAGACGTAGAGGTCGTGGTAGAGGTAGACCTCGAGGAGCGGCAGGTCGCCGTAGGCAGAGAGAGTTACAGGACGAGGAGCCTGTAGAGCCTGAATTTGATGTTCCTGTTCCTTCAGTTGTTCAGCCTATTCAGCCTGCCTATCAGCAGGGTATGTCTGACCCTGAGGCAGCTTTGTTCTATGCCCAAGTTAGTAGGATTGCGTTCGATGGGACTTCCGATCTGTTAGATTTTCTGCACGCGATTGAGACTCGGACTCAGACTGCTCATACCAAGTATCAGCATATCATGATCGTCGAGTTGTTTGTCGAGGGACCAGCCTTAGATTGGTTTATTCAGGTGATCCAGCCCTATATGTTGACGATGACCTGGGCTCAGTTCCGAGAGCGATTTTTTAGGAGATTCTGTCCAGAGCCGCTTCGTTTGAGCTATCATCTCTGATTGACCAGCATTTCTTGTGGAGATCGATCAGTAGAGGAGTACACCCGAGAGTTTCTCCGTCTGGGTAGATATGCAGAGGATCTGATGCGAGACCAGTATTTTGTGGTCACTACGTATGTTACTGGTTTAGGTTCTGCTTTTGCTGGTATGCCTACAGCAGGCCTTACTCTCGAGTCAGTGATTGAGTTAGCCAAGGAGATTGAGTTGAGGCTAGTTAGGCAGGGAGCGATGCCTGATTACTACCAGCTGGGAGTTCAGTCGAGTGGATTGCAGGCTACTCCGTATTCTAGTTTTTATGTTGGCTCGAGTAGTTAGCAGCGAGGTCCGACATAGCAGAGTCAGAGACAGCAGCAGTGAGTGCATCGGAGCAGTAGACATGGCCGTGGAGGTCAACGTAGATCGTTCAGATTTGGGTCAGGTGCTTCGAGCAGCAGCAGTGGTCGTAGTTCTGGATCAGCTGCCAGTGTATGCCAGACCTGTGGTAGAGTCCATCAGGGATCATGTTACCTGACACCACTGACATGCTTCAGATGTGGGCAGACAAGGCATTTTGCCAGATCGTGTCCTTACTCGGGGTATCAGCAGCCGCAGATTCTGCGATTCCCACAGCAGTCGATTGCTAGTGCTGCACCAGTTCCATTTCAATTACCACCAGCTCAGCATTAGAGTTGCACTCAGCTTGTCCCACAGCAGAGTCATGGTAGAGGTACTAGAGGAGGTGCCAGAGGTGTTGGCCAGGCTTCTACCAGTCAGCAGGGAGGTCGAGGACAAGCCAGAGTTTTCCATCTCACTCAGTAGGATGCTCAGGCATCTAATACAGTCGTGGCAGGTATTGTTTCTGTTTGTTACCTGGATGCATGGGTTTTGTTTGATCCGGGTGCCACACATTCGTTTGTTTCTCCCGTTTTTGCTTCTAAATCTTGTTGGCAAGCTTCGAGGATGGCTATTCCTTTGTTTGTTGCCACTCCTCTGAGCGATTCCTTGGACACCGATATTGTTCTTTCTGGTTGTCCAGTTCTCGTGGGAGATAGAGAATTACCCACTAATTTGATTATGTTGGATGTGATAGAGTTTGATGTTATTTTGGAAATGGATTGGTTATCTCAACACTATGCAGAGGTGACTTTTAAAATTCCTGGTGAAGAAGATTTTAAGTTTGTGGGTGATAGGAGTTCAGCACCTCAGAATCTTATTTCTACTATTACGGCTATGAAGTTGTTGAGGAAAGGTTGTTAGGGATATTTGGCATTAGTCAGGGATACTTTAATGGAGAAGTTATCACTCACAAATGTTCCTGTTGCTTGTGAGTTTCCTGATGTTTTTCCCGAGGAGCTGCCAGGTTTACCACCTCACAGAGACATTGAATTCTGTATAGATGTGGTTCCAGGTACTACTCCTATATCTATGCCACCCTACAGAATGGCTCCTGCAGAGTTGAAAGAGTTGAAGGAGCAATTGTAAGAGTTATTGGATAAGGGTTTCATCAGACCCAGTGTTTCTCCTTGGGGTGCACCAGTCCTGTTTATGAAGAAGAAGGATGGTACCCTGAGACTGTGCATTGACTACAGAGAACTGAATAAGGTGATAGTGAAGAACAAGTATCCTCTTCCGAGGATAGATGACTTGTTTGATCAGCTACAGGGTGCACAGTTCTTTTCTAAGATTGACTTGAGGTCGGGTTATCATCAGCTGCGGATTAGTGAAGCCGATGTTCTTAAGACGGCATTCCGCACGCGATATGGTCATTATGAGTTTCTGGTGATGTCTTTTGGTTTGACTAATGCACTAGTAGCTTTTATGGACCTGATGAACAGGGTATTCAGGCAGTATGTGGATCAGTTAGTGGTAGTCTTCATTGATGATATACTGGTATATTCAAGGAGTATGGAGGAGCATGTATATCACTTGAGGATTGTACTACAGACACTGAGAGATCATCAGCTTTATGCTAAATTCTCAAAGTGTGATTTCTGGATGGAGAGTGTTTCTTTTCTTAGACACGTGGTGTCTAAAGAAGGTATCCAGGTTGATCCATAGAAGATTGAGGTAGTGTCTGAGTGGCCTAGACCGACTTCTGTTATAGAGATTCGAAGTTTTTTGGGTTTAACCGGGTATTATAGGCAGTTTGTGCAAGATTTTTCTAGAATTGCAGCCCCTATGACTCGCTTGACTCAGAATAATGTTAGATTTGAGTGGTCAGAAGCTTGTGAGAATAATTTCCAATTATTGAAGGAGAAATTGACCACAGCACCAGTATTAGCTTTGCCTAATAGTGTGGACAAGTTCATAGTTTACTGTGATGCCTCTAGAATTGGCCTTGGTTGTGTGCTGATGCAGAATGGAAGGGTGATAGCCTATGCTTCAAGGCAGTTGAAGAAACATGAGCAGAACTATCCCACACATGACCTTAAAATGGCTGCAGTGATCTTTGCTTTGAAGATTTAGAGACATTATCTGTACGGGGTGACTTATGAGATATTTACTGATCACAAGAGCCTTAAGTACATTTTCCAGCAGCGAGATCTGAATCTGAGGTAGAGAAGATGGTTAGAATTGTTGAAGGATTATGACTGTGAGATTCTATATCATCCGGGTAAAGCTAATGTGGTAGCAGATGCCTTGAGTAGAAAGTCCTCAGGCAGTCTTGCTCATATCAGTGTTGAGAGGAGACCGTTGATCCAGGAATTGCATCTGATGGTGGATCAAAGTCTGATGATGAAGATCAGTAGATCAGGTGGACTACTAGCTCGATTTAAGGTGCGATCTGTACTGAGGGATAGGATTAAAGCAGCTCAGAGCTGAGATCCTATTCTAGAAGAGCTTGCAGAGAATGTCAGAGCAGGGAAGTTCACTGATTTCACACTTGATGATGATGGTGTGTTGTGGATCAATGGTAGATTATATGTTCCTGATGTGGATGATTTGAGAGAAGAGATTTTAGAGGAAGCACATTCTACAGCTTATAGCGTACATCCAGGTTTTACTAAAATGTACCACAGTATTAGAGATTTATACTAGTGGGATGGATTGAAGAAGGATGTCGTTGATTATGTTGCTAAGTGTCTGACGTGTCAGCAAGTGAAAGACTAACATCAGAAGCCTTCTAGGAAGCTTCAGCCTCTTCCTATTCCCTAGTGGAAGTGGGAAAGGATAGCTATGGATTTTGTGGTAGGTTTACCTCGTTCTAAGGATTGATACGATTCCATCTGGGTGATTGTAGACAGATTGACGAAGTCTGCACATTTCTTGCCGGTGAAAGCCACATATTATGTAGCTAGATTGGCAAAGTTGTACGTGAAGCATATTGTATGCCTTCATGGAGTACCTGTGTCCATTAAATCAGATAGAGGTTCGGTGTTTACTTCTCATTTTTGGCAGAAGTTGCAGGAAGCGATGGGCACTAGGTTGGACTTCAATACTGCTTTTCACCCTCAGACGGATGGTCAATCTGAGAGGACGATCCAGACACTGGAAGATATGTTGAGGATGTGTGTCCTGGATTTGGGAGGTAGCTAGGATGATCATTTGCCACTCGTAGAGTTTGCATATAATCACAGCTACCATAGCAGTATTGGCATGACACCGTACGAGGCATTGTATGGAAGAAAGTGTAAATCCCCGTTGAGTTAGGATGAGATTGGTGAGAGAGCTTTGACTGGACCTAAGATGGTTCAGGATGCTGCAGAGAAAGTCGCCGTGATTAAGCGCAGATTAGAGACCGCAGTTAGTAGGCAGAAGAGTTATGCGGATCCTAGGCGCAGAGATGTGGAGTTTCAGGTTAGAGATTTCATTTTTTTGAAGGTATCTCCGATGAAGGGTGTGATGAGATTTGGTAGGAAGGGTAAGTTAGCACCGAGATATATCGGACCGTTTGAGATTCTAGAGAGAGTTGGCACTGTTACATATCGATTGGATTTACCTCCGAGTATGTCACAAGTGCATCCAGTATTTCATATCTCGATATTGAGGAAGTATATCTCAGAACCTTCACACGTGTTGCAGCCCGACAGTGTAGAAGTGAGTGAAGATTTGACGTTTGTGGAAGAACTTGTGGCGATCGTTGATTATCAAGTTCGACAGTTACGGTCGAAGCAGATTCCGATAGTCAAGGTTCTATGGCATAGCAACAGAGTCGAGGAGCATACGTGGGAGACTGAAGCTGAGATGCGAGCTTCTTACCCGTATCTCTTTCCTCCTTGATCCTGTTTTCTGGAATTCGGGGATGAATTCTTGTAAGGGGGGAAGACTGTAATATCCCGTGTTTTTAAATATTTTAATACCACATCGGGATATGCAGTGTTAATAATTTTTGTATATATATTATGATATTTTTACGAGTTAATGTGTATTTAAAACCTATTTTAATTATTGTGTATTATTTAAAGTCCTTTACGTAAAATTTTTTCGGGACTTGCATTTTTGGGGAAATTTTCACGTAAATAATTTATTATTAATTATTTTAAATAGATTTACGGACTTGCATGAACTCATACGTATTTTTAAATTACTAAATAAAGCCTATGTATGTATATATTTATTTAATTAGGGTTTAATATATTACCCTAATATTTTATTATTTATTTATTAGTTTATTGTTATTTAATTATTTTATTTAGTATTAAATTATTTAAAATATTAAATTATATGTGTGTGGTGTATATTTAATGTGTGTAATTTAATATTATTTTATTATATAGTGTAAAGTATATATATATATACATATAATAAGTAAAAAAAAAATCAAATTTTGAAAAATTACAATTCTGCCCCTGACTTCCTCCTTCTTCCCCGATTGCCTCCATCGCCGTTCCGCCGCCTGCCGTCTCGATTTCTTGCCGTTGGTGTGCCGTCCGGCGTGCCACCACCTTCCTCAGCCTTCCTCGCCGCCTGTTGCAGCCGTTTTCGGCATCTGGAAGTGGATTTTGGCCGGAGAAGCCGAATTCCTCTTCACCGTCGATCATGACATTTCCGACCACCATTTTTGACACCGCCAGTCTCTTTCTTCTCCTTGAGCTCCGGTGAGTGTGATTCTAGCTTTGGTTTGAGCTTAAATGGTCTTGATTTGCTTAGGTTTCGAATTTTCGAATTCGGCCATTTTAGGGTTTTTGATTTTTTTGAACTTCAAATTGTTTGATTCATGGAAAGTCCCTTAAAAAATTTTGTTCCCCTTAGCTTAATCTTCATGTGCGAATTTTTGTGGAATTTTTGGAGATTATTTTGATTTTTGGGTATTTTTGAATATTTTAATATTATTTTCTAATTTTCGGAAATTAATTAAATAAATTATGAAATTGTGTTTTATGATAATATAGGTGTTAAAATGAATTATAGGAATTTATTTGGAATTTTTATGAATTTCTAAGTATTTATTTTGAATTTAATTAGTTTATGTAATTTTGGGAAAATTAGGTTAATTATGTTGTTAATTAAAATTAATTGGTTAATTGAGTTTAATTATTGATATTATTGATAAATATGTTGAGAAAATTAATTTTGGATAATTATACTATTTTTGGTGAATTTTTGAAGTAATTATAGTATATTTATATATAGGGGTATTTTGGTAATTTTACATGAAATTGGCTAAAAATGTAATTTAATTGGTTTTAATAGTAATTTAAGGTATAAAAAATGATTTCCACAAATTATTTAGTATTTTTAACTAATTAAAACTATTTTTTCGTGAATTATTTTCAATTATATATATAATATACGGTTTTACTAATAAAATGAGTTTTTATCGATTTTTACTGTGTTTTAAGGCTAATTATGTAATTCTATTTATAAAATGAATTTCTATGTTATAAGGGTATCTTTGGTATTTTTACAATTGTTCTATGATTGTAGACCCCGATCGGTAGACTGTAGTTTGGAGTCCGACCGAGGGGTTGTGAATGGATTGTTGTGCCTATTTTTCAAAGTGTATTTCTTTGTAGGGCCGGCTCTACTCTTTGAGTAGAGAGATGTCCGTTTTACAGGGGAGGTTCTGTCGAATTTTCGGTAGAATTCTCGTAAAACGTGATGTCCAGTCGAACCCTAATCCTGTTTCTGTGTTTAATATTCTAGATCGAGTTCTAGGATTTTCTGTTAAGTTTATTCTGATGTCTGTTATTATTGTTTGTTTAGTTGCACCGAGACCGAGGCCTAGTGGACTGGACCCATCGGATCCATCTCGTGGAGCGCACTAAGTGTGAGTTACTATTTTATATATATGTGCTTTAGGATGCATTATTTTAGAAATACATGTTTCATTTTGATTAAATATGCATAAATAATGTGATTTGTATTTAAGTATATTTTTGGTATATATTAAATTATATGCTTGTTTTATTAATGAACTGTGTTTAAAATGTTTTCAAATATATCTCTAGTTTATTTTGTAATTTAATTGGATTTATGTGACGTATATATACTCGAAATATACCTGGTTTATTTTTGGTATATTTTCAGTATATATATGGTTTATATTGTTATTTTATTTAATTCATGCATCATTGATTTGTGAATGAATGTTTTATATTTATTAATGAAGGATATCAATAGAACGTGCTACCTAGTGGGCAGCACTAGGACCGAGTACGTACCGGTGCACTTATAGCATTTAGGCTATATTACTAACCTATTTGTGGATATTATTTGGATATGATTATTTGATGTGTGAGATATGGTTTGGAGGTGTGATTACTGGAGCTCGGTTGACCAAGTGTCTCGGGGCCAATCACACTGGCAGTCAGACTGCTGGAGCTCGGTTGACTTAGTGTCTCGGGGTCAGTCTACTGTCTAAATGGATTAAGTGGACATATTTGGAATAAGTGAGCCTGTATGGCTAGAGTGTTGTCTAACACTGTTTGAGGTTGCGATATTCTAGGGTTCTATTTGATCCTTCATAAACGATGATTTTCAATGAAATATATATAAAATGATTTTATTGCATCTGTGTGTATTTGTTTGTATATATATATATTAGATATATACTGTTGACTGTATGCATTGTCATTTAGCATGCATGTATATATATTATAGTAATTCACTTAGTGAGGTCTGACTCCCCTCCGTTGACTATTTTTCAGGAGAGTCATCATCTTCAGACCTCAGTAGCAGGCCTGTACGCCGGATTTCTTCTGCCCCGACTTCTTTATGTAAACTGTCTATATGAGTCTTGGGTTTATTTTATCTAGACACTGCAGTAGTCGTTAAATTATTTAAAGAGATGTTGTATTATATTTGAACTGGATTTGTATTAAAAGATTTTATATATATGTGATGATGAGGATTTGATTTAAATCCAATTGGTGCATATGTTATTATTATATTTATGATTTTTATTTCCGCTGCATTATATATTGTTATTCTTATTGCATGTTTTATTTTATTTTTAGGCTTGCTACGGGTTCTAGATTCGAAAGAATTCTCGTTCCCTAGCGCTGGTCATGGCCCTTGTTTTGGGTCGTGACACACAATTCACAACATATATAAAAAATAATATTATAATTTATCTCAAATTACTAATAATTCATAAGAATTTAGTTAACTAATGCAAATTAATTTATTTATATAAAATAAAAAAATAAGGGAAATTTATTTCCAAGTAATTAATAAAATTTCTAATTTATGACAAAATCTTGTTAATGACATCTATTTTCCATTTTTACTACTAAATTAGCATAAATTATAAATAGCTATTTAAATTACTCAAATAATTCATAAAAATCATAAAAAAATATAAATGATTCATTTAAACTTAAAAATAATAATAAATTCATTATTCATTTATTTTTCCAAAATTACTACTAGTTAACTAATAATTGACAATTAATTATAAAAATTACTTTTATGCTTTTATTATTTAAAAATTTGTCTAAAACAGAATAATTAACAATAAATTCAATTAAAATTAAACAATCCACCAATTTCTAATAATTTTCTAGAAATACATATTAATACATAAACTTTAAAAATTCATATTTTAAATTCTAAAACTAATCTCACAAAACTTCATTCACAAAGTTTAATCTATATAATTTATAGAATTTAATAAAAATATAAAAATTACCTGAGCTTGTAATAGTTCCGTGAACAGTACCCAAGGCTCGTAAAATTCACAATTTTTAGAAATTAAAACAAATTATACAAATAGATAGATCACAACTTCAATTTCATTTTATCTAAAGACAACTAAACATGAATCAACCTAATTGAAGCTCAATTTGATAGAATAACCTAAAATGACCTAGGTTTAAATTACTCAAAATTGAGTGGATTACCGAAGTTGGAAACCAAAATTGACGGAGCCAAAGAATGAGGATCGTTTTGAGATTGACGGTGAGTCTTGGGGTGGCCGGAGGTGGCACCGATGTGCTCTTCTCCTCACTAATAACAAAGAGACCGAGAGAGAGAGGTGGCAATCAGCGACGAAAGGAAAAGAGAGAGGATGGCGGCAGTCTAGAGTGGCAATGACAAGGTTGAGGTGGTAGTAGTTAACGCCGGTAGTGCTGGTGGTGGTGGTGTCAAATGGGAGGAAGAAGAGAGGAAAGAAGAAAGAAAAGAGAAAAAAAAGGAAAAAAGAAAAAATTATAATAGTCATGATCAAAATACAAATATAAGTATACCAAATCATTTTTACAATTTAGAGTAAAGAGAAAAAGAGAATATATATGAATTTGTGTGAATAAATAAAATTTATAGCTGGTCTATTTATAATGAAAAATATAGTCGTTTGTTACCGTTATATTACCATTGGCAATTTATAGCCGTTAGAATTTTTTTTTAATATAATATATTGAGAAATAAATTATATAAAGTAAAATTAATAAATAATGTTGATATGATTATTTATAGTAAATGAGTTAACATAATGATATGTATAAATATGGGGCAAAATCGTCCATTAATATAAAATGGGGTATAGCCTTCTATTAACATAAATAATAAAAAAAATAAATGTGCATAAATATAAATTGGTAGGAGGCATAATCATCCATAAGGTTAGGACCATTTCTAGCAATATTTGCATCAATAGTGTAGTTAGCAAAACAAAATAAAAATAACAATTAATATAAAGTTAGATTGAAGAAATAAATATAAATATGAATCTAGATGATTTTGATTTTACTGATGATTTTACTAACAATGGAAATTGAGACATCTATAATTTTAAATATATTGTTATTACCTATTTTATTCTGAAGAATATGTTATTGTTATATATGTTATTTTCAAATTAAATAAAATGTCCTACTTTCCAATTATTTTATGTTTTTACCTTAATTGATTAATTATGTGTTTATTTATTTTGAAGTTTAATATGGATTGTACTCAACATAAAGACAGTATTGGAGATCTCTGCATACTAGATAGTGGTACTACACATACTATCTTAAAAAATAGAGATTATTTCTCTGAAATAAAGCCTAAAAAGGCAGTTGTAAAAATAATATCAGGTCCTGTAGATCTGATTGAAGGAATTGACAAAGCTAAATTTATGTTACCAAATGGAACAAAGTTTATAATTGATGAAGCTTTGTTTTCACCAAAATCAATAAGAAATTTGTTGACTTTTGATGACATATATCGAAATGGGTGTGATACCCAATCCATTACTATAAATGGTAATAAATATTTAAATATAGTTTCCTATGAATCAGGAAAAATACAAGTATTGGAAAGACTGTCAAAACTCCCTACTGGATTGCATTACACGTATATACATGTAATTGAATCACATATGACAGTAAAAGAAAAATCCAATGATCCTTCAATAATAAATTTATGGCATGATAGATTAGGTCATCCTGGATCAGTAATGATGCGAAGGATAATTGAGAATTCACATGGGCATCCATTAAAGGGGCAAAGAATTCCTCAATCAAATGAAATGTCATGTACAGCTTGTTCTCTCGAAAAATTAATCTTAAGACCTTCACCATCTAAAATTTAGAATGAATCACCTATGTTTCTTGAAAGAATTCAAGGTGATATATGTGGGCCAATTCATCCACCTTGTGGACCATTCAGATATTTTATGGTATTAATTGACGCATCTAGTAGATGGTCACATGTTTGTCTATTATCAACTCGTAATGTTGCATTTACAAGGTTGCTTGCTGAAATTATTAAATTATGAGCACAATTCCCTGATTATACAATCAAGAGGATAAGACATGATAATGCTGGTGAATTTACATCTTAAGCATTCAATGATTATTGTATGTCTATTGGGATCATTGTTGAGCATCCTGTTGCCCATGTACATACTCAAAATGGTTTAGCTGAATCATTGATTAAACGCCTTCAGCTTATTGTTAGACCATTAATAATGAGAACAAAACTTCCCATTTCAGTTTGGGGTCATGCAATCTTATATGCTGCTTCATTAATTCGCATCAGACCTAGTGCATATCATAAATATTCCCCACTACAATTGGCATTTGGTCAAGAGCCAAATATTTCCCATCTCAAAATTTTTGGTTGTGCAGTATATGTACCCATTACGCCACCTCAGCGCACAAAAATGGGTCCTCAACGAAGATTGGGAATTTATATTAGGTTTGAAACACCCTCGATTATTAGATATCTTAAACCTTTAACTGGTGATGTTTTTACAGCACATTTTGCTGATTGCCAATTTAATGAGGTTATTTTCCCAACATTAGGACAAGGGGAGAAAGAAGGGAAAAGGGATATTTCATGGAATGAACCATTATTATTGCATCTGGATCCTCACACAAAATAATATGAATTAGAAGTGCAAAAGATTGTGCACTTACAAGCAATTGCAAATCAATTGCCAGATGCATTTACTGACACAAAAAGAGTGACTAAATCATATATACCAGTAGCCAATGATCCTACTTGTATTGAAATTCCAAAAATAAAACCTGAGAGTAAAGACACTCATGAGTCTAAAATACGCCAGAAGCGTGAAAGACCAATTGGTTCTAAGGATAAAAATCCTCGAAAGAGAAAGAGAGTAGATAATCATATTGATAGTGAAGAAAATATCCCTGAAGAAATAAAAAATAAAGAAAGTCATAAAACATTTTCATATACTGTTGCATGTGAAATCATAAATGAAAAAGATGATCCTGAATCAAAATCAGTCATGGAATGTCAAAATAGGTATGATTGGATAAAATGGAAAGATGTTATGCAGGCTGAATTGTACTCACTAAACAAGCGAAATGTTTTTGGGTCAATTATTCTTATGCCTAAAACTGTGAAACCTGTAGGATACAAGTGGGTCTTTGTATGAAAGAGAAATGAGAAAAATGAAATAATAAGGTACAAAGCTAGACTTGTAGCTCAAGGTTTTTCACAAAGACCGAGAATTGATTATGATGAAACGTATTCTCCTATTATGGATGCAATTACGTTCAGATATATGATTAGCCTAGTGGTTTCTAAGAAATTAGAAATGCGTCTTATGGATGTTGTGACTGCTTATTTGTATGGATCACTTGATAGTGACATTTATATGAAAATCCCTAAAGGATTTAAAATGCCTAAAGCATTAAGTACAAAACCCAAAGAAATGTATTCGATCAAGCTCCAGAGATCTTTATATGGGTTAAAACAATCTGAGCGCATGTGGTATAATCGTTTAAGCGATTATTTGATTAATAAAGGATATGTGAGTAATATTATCTGCCCATGCATTTTTATTAAGAAAACAATATCCGGATTTATGATTATAGTTGTATATGTTGATGATTTGAATATCATTGGAACAGAAAATGAGATCCATGAAGCAACAATATACTTAAAGGAAGAATTTGAAATGAAAGATCTTGGAAAAACCAAATATTGCCTTGGTTTACAAATTGAGCAATGCACAATAGGATATTCATGCATCAATCAAATTACACAGAAAAGATCTTGAAACACTTTAATATGGATAAAGAAAATCCTTTAAGTACTCCAATGGTCGTTAAATCACTCAATATTAAGATTGATCCATTTCGACCGTGTGAAGAAAATGAAGAAATTATTGGTCCTGAATTTCCATATCTCAGTGCCATTGGAGCTTTAATGTATCTTGCTAATTGTACTACGCCTGACATTTCTTTTGCAGTCAATTTATTAGCAAGGTTCAGTTCAACTCCAACAAAAAGGCATTGGAAAGGGGTCAAACATATACTTCGATACCTTCGAGGAAATGTTGATTTGGGTTTATTTTATTCTAACAATTCAAAACAAGAATTGATTGGTTATGCAGATGCAGGGCATTTATCTGATCCTTATAAAGTAAAATCTCAAACAGGCTATGTGTTCACAAATAATAAAACTGCAATTTCTTGGCGTTCCTAGAAACAAATGCTTGTCACTACTTCCTCAAATCATTCTGAAATTATTGCACTACATGAAGCAAGTAGAGAGTGTGTGTGGCTTAGATCAATGACACATCATATTGAAGAATCTTGTGGTTTTCTAGTCAATAAAAGTCCAACAATTTTATATGAAGATATTGCAGCATGCATTGCACAATTAAGGGAAGGATATATCAAAAGTGATAGAACCAAACATATATCTCCAAGATTCTTTTCATACACTCAAGAGCTAATAAAAGACAATCATATAGATATCAAGTATATTCAATCTAGCAAGAATTCAGCTGATCTTTTCACAAAGGCGCTTCCAACTACAATCTTTAGAAAGCACGTTCACAATATTGGAATGCGACATCTGCATACTATATAAAGGACAATTATACATATCAACTTGAGGGGGAAAAAATCATGCACTGTACTCTTTTTTCTTAAGCTAAAGTTTTTCCCACTGTGTTTTATTTAGCAAGGTTTTAACGAGACAGTTGCAAAATATTGTTATTCAAGGGGGAGTATTATGAATGTGAATGAACAATATATTGCTTGTGAAAGAATAATCCTTAAATAGTGAAAAGAAAATCTTTATATAAAGGGATTGAAATTCATTAATGAGGAGGTTAAGAAGAAAAAAAAAATAGATTACTCTTTAAATTCTTTCAATATTATTGTTCACCAAATTCTCTCAAAACTCTCTCTAAATTTTCTTAATATCATTCTACTATAAAATATTTTTCTTCTAATTAAATACTACTAATTTCAAGTTCAATTCTTATTTCACAACAATCTTTAATTTTTCTTTCTTTATTGCACAAAAATATAAGGTATAAATTTTAATATTTTAAAAATTAAAATATCTCCTCTCTCAATTACAAAACACATGCGCGCACATATATATATATACTCTTAAAAATTAATAAAGTTTTATTAATTATACATTTAACATTAATTAAATAAAATAATAATTAAATTTAATAATCCATATTTAATATTAATAATTAAAATACTCTTTACACGGAAGGGCATCAATTTGAAGGCACGACAATGATCTTGAAAGCCTAAGCAAATCAAACACATTCATCTTTAATTTAATAATATTCCATTTTTACTGATCTCTCTTTTTAGCACTAGCATCTGCCTCCCTCTGCTGCTTCTTCATCTCTTCACAAAGCAATCTCTCAATTTTCCTACAAACCAAACAAACAAATAAATAACTTGTGCTTCTTCTTCACGCTATATTCAAACCCACCCTCTCCGAATCCGGATCCAATCACTTCCTTCCTAGACTCTTCCAAATCTGCTCCAAGTAACCTCACATGCTTCATTTGGATTTACGGTTTACCTTTTAGATCTGCACTGCGTACTTGTTAGGGTTTTTTAATTTCATTTTTGGCCTTTTTTTTTCCTATTTCTTTTTCTGTTAATGGATCTTGAGAGTTGAATCATGATGTTGATGTAAGATGTTGTGCTTTTTTTAAAAAAATAATAATAAATAAATTTTGTTGCAAAAAAGATTTATATTCTGTAGGTTTGATGTTTATTGTGCTTGAAGGTTAATTTTTAGATTTTCCTTCAATGTTTTTAGGTTTAAATTTGATCAGTTCGTGATTCATATAATTATTAATATAATGTAATTATGTGTGGTTTTCCTCTCATGGTTCTTTACTCGTATGTTAGTGAAATTTTATTTCTGGATATCATTTAAGTTCAGTTTTTCTTGGTTTCATGCAATTTATAGTTTGTTGGGTTCATTTTAGATCCAATTTGCTTATTTCAAAGTGATTTTTTTTTTTGTATTTATTCAATTTTAATTTCCTAATTCGACATTTTCACTTGGATTTTGGGACATCTACCTGACTAATTTATAAAACTAGGAAAGATCATGTCTAATCTGGATAGTTTCTTTAATGCAGTTATATAGAACATAGTATTTATGTTGTAAAGACCTATTTATTTTGGAAATTATATATTATACTGCTTCTATTTGTAGTTACAAGTACACTATGTTTCATTATCAAGAAATTATGATCCTGTATCTATGCTGCAGAGCCTTTTTTTTTAAAAAAAAATTTAAGCCGAATACTTGATTTCTTCTAACATATGTTCATATATATATATATATATATATATATATATATTGACTCCAAAATAAAATAAAAATAACTCATTGATTTGAAAACCATTTATATTATTGATTTTCTTTTATTATTGTATACCAATATTCACGAATTCAGAAATATTTTTATAATTTAAATGTTGGTTTTAAAATAAAATATAATTTAAATATTTTTTTGAATATTTTTCTCTAATTAAAAGTATAAATTAAAAATAGTATCTAAAATTAAAAACAGTATTTGAAAATTATAAAATAGTATCTCAAATTCATAAATTATAATATAATATCTAAATATTATATGTATGTGAAATTTTAAAATTGTATTTGATACTAAAAATAGTATATTATTGGAATATTATTAAAATATTTATCTCCAACCAAAAGTATATTTTCTGAATATTATTCTTATCTGAAACTTAAAACAGTATTTGAAACTCAAAATAGCATCTAAAAATTAAAAGGCAACATTTTAAACTCATAAATAAAATATACTATATGAATATTATGTGTCTATGAAACTTTAAGATCGTATCTGATTTTAAAAATAGTATATTATCGGAATATTATTTAAGTATTTTCCTTCAACTAAAAGTTTATTTTCTAAATATTATTCGTATATGAAACTCAAAAAAATATCTGAAACTTCAAAATCGTATTATATACTAAAACAGTATATTATATGAATATTATTCAAAAAATTTTCTTCAATCAAAAATATATTTTCTGAATATTATTCGTATCTGAAACTTCAAAATTGTATTAGATACTAAAACAATATATTATTTAAATATTATTCAAATATTTTTCTCCAACCAAAAGTATATTTTCTAAATATTATTCGTATATAAAACTCAAAACATTATTTGAATATGATAATTTGAATAAGTATATATTGTTAAAAAAATTGTCAAATAAATAGTTGGCCTTAAATAATAAATTTCAAATATAATTGTATTCAACTAATTAAAATAAAGGAATAAAAATAATTGATTTTTCATTTAATTTGAATCCAATTGCCCCTTTTTTTCAAATGTATGAAACTTGAAAATATTTTTCATTTATTTGATTTATTATTTTTATATTTTAGTTTATTGTTCATGTATAAAATGAATAAAATAAGGATAACATAAAATAAGAAAAAAAAATTTAAAAAATAGGGATACAGAAAATAAGAAATAAATAAAAAATAGAGAAATTTTAAAAATAAATATAATGATAAAATAAAAAAATGAAAAATAAGGATAACAGATAATAAGAAAAAATAAAAAAAATAAAAAAATTTGAAAAAATAAGGATAACAGAAAAAATTAAAAAATTAAAAAGAAAAAATTAAAAAATAAATATAAAAAATAAGGTTAACAAATAATAAGAAAAAAGAATAAAAAGAAAGAAAATAAAAATAAGGAAAAAAATAAAAAAAATAGAGAAAATAAAAATTTTAAAAAAAGTAATTGTGCCCAAATCAAATTTTGGGCTAAAGAAATTGTGAGTCCAATATTTTTAGTGTGATGAAAATTAAATAGTCCAAATAAATAATAAAAATCCAATTTGCAAAACTTGGTGAATAAAGAACTAGAGAAAATTTTAAAAGTGACTGTTCATTATTCACATAGAACTTGGGAAAAAAGGCATCATTAGAGTATTTATAGAGATTTAGATGAATTTATTTTCTTAAAATTGAAGACTCTCGAGTTGTGACATTTATTTAGGGAAATAAATTCTAACAATATAAAAGGGGCAAGATGATTGGAGAGAGAGGCATCCATCAACATCTACAATCCACAATCATCACCAATCAAATTCCAAAGCAAGTCATTACTGACATTTTTCTTTAGTCTGTCTTTACTCATATTTCACTTTGTATTAAGTTTCAAAGAATCAATACAATTTCCAATTTAATTATTTAATAGTTTTTATTATCATCAATTTATATTATCTTTTGAAATCAAAATAAATTATAGTAAAAGTGTTTGTGAATCCACAATCTGTTTATAAAAAGTTAGTTAATTTGGGGATCCCAACTCCTCTAATACACTCGCATTCATTAAAAAAAAATAAAATTAGCCAACATAAGGATAACAAGGATAAAACAAAAATGAAAAAATGAAAAAGGGGAGCAAAAATAAAAAAAATAATGAAGGAAAAAAGAGAATACAAAAGGGATAAAAACAAAAAAAAAGGCAGCTATGTAATTAATAAAAAAATGGATAAACTGGTACATTTATATATATTTCTCATTTCTCTATGTATATACAATTGTTATATCATAGACCTTTCTCCATATTGTTATATAGATTTACATGTGCGAGACAAAAAAAAAAAAAAGCCCTCTAGATTCATTGACATTTACTTTTAAATTCATAAATTTTTACCTACAGTGTATATATATATATATATATATATATATATATATATATATATATATATATATTTGTTTCCATTCACATCTTTTTTTAATTTTATGTACCCAAAAACATCAATCATTCTTTCTATTATTATGGTTTGCATCCTCCGTTGTTCAGAGTGTGCTATCACAGTCAATATTTGGTCTATTGGTTGCGTCCTTGGATGAAATAACGACCAAAGGACCTTTGCTTCCAATCGAATGACAACAAAGGAATCAAAATGGTTTCCATAACAAAAAAAGCCACATGCAGTCTGCATCCATCAAAAGGGCTTTTATATCACCTTCATCCACACAAAATTCAACTAGAGGCGCTTGCTGAAGTTTGGGAGCCCAAATACTCTTGTTGGAGCTTGATTTTAATTTTAGTTCTTGGCATGTTTGATTTAAAAAAACAAATCAACAATCTTGAAATTCCCACCAACCAAAAAAAAAAAAAAGTCACAGGTCCTGAGATTTGGTAAAAGATTTATCAAATAAATAAGGTATAGATAGATCAAGATCGGGGTTAGTGAGATGAAGAATGAGAGGAAGAAGAAGACTCTGTTAAAAAAAAGGAAAGATTATGTTATAAATAAAAGAAAGAAGTAATAATAAAAAAAAAACATATTTTTACAAATATAATGGGTTCCTGTTTTATATTGCAATATAATATAATTAGTGATGTATATAGGTTTAACCGTTTAAGTAGAGTTGGAGATCAAGAATAGGTCCACGTAGCCAGGCCCTATTGAAAAGCCTGTGGAAAAGAATAAGAGAAATTTACAAGACGGATGCAGCCCAGGATGGGATAGGGCCTGCATTTTGATGCCCATTCCTGCAACTATAAATAAATAAATAATAAAACGCACGAAGAAGAATAAGAAGCAGCCGTTGAAGCTGAACACATTCCCCAACAAATTCCATGTCAGATTCTGATAGATATTTTAGTATTCCTCAACACATCACATTTCTTTTCATTAAAAAATATCTACAGACGACAGTGTGTTGCTCTCAGATATTTTCCACTCACCAGCACCAGGTAACGAATCTAATCCTTTCTCTCTGTTTTTTTGTTGGAGCATTAATTGATTCTGCACTTTGATCACTTCTATTCAATGCTTCAACTGTTAATTTTTGCTCTAATTTCCACTCATTAGCTGATTTTTTCTAATTTCCTTTGTTCGTTGTCTTTCTTTATATTTTGCTCATGAAATCACATTCACTTATCATTATTGTCAGTAACATTTTCAAGTATTGATCGATTCAACTGTCTTTTGTTGTTAGCCATAGCAAAGAATGATCCTATATTGTTCATGCTTCCAAGTTTTTAACTTAAATTTAATTGGGTATAGCGCTTTAGCATACCCATGAATGCATACGGTTTGGTGAACAAAGAAATTTCATTCAGCTACCCAATGTTGAAATACAGACATTTGCTGCTGCTGCTGCTGTTACTTTCTTGGAATTAAGAAAAATGGTTTTGTTCTATTCGCGTGGTTATGCCAAAAGAATGTATTTTTTAATGGCTGTTATGGTGCATGTTTTCTCCAGTTCCTGTAGGACAGCATTTGTGTCACCCACGTACCTTGTGTCTGTGGTTTTATGCATTAGGCAAAGTTTGATGCTCCTTAATGTGATACACCTGAACTCACATGTGTCTGCACTTTTGTTGTGTGGTACTCCGTGCCTTCCACCTGATGATCAGCTCGAAATGCACAAAGTGATGATTACCATGTTTATCTTTTTGATCTGCAAGTACCACCGTAATTCAGTGTCAGAATAATATCACTAAGAACCAAAAATAAAAGCCTTAGTTTATGTGTAGGTTGTCTATGGCTATGCTAATCCACTTATGACAGATATTTATTGTAAAGTACTACTTGTTTTGCAAGCAGTGCCGATTTGACCTTGTTGCACTAGATATTTAATTTGGTAATCAATCTTTTTTAATAGAAAAAGATAGTATCAATATATATGTCTTAGCAGTGGTTTCTTTAGTTACATAGCGTACAATCTCTATACAATTGCATGCTATCTGTTCATTCTGCACTGTGTATAGAAAACTCTATGAGCACTAAGCAATATTTTGTATGTAGTATGGTGTATTGAAGATAAAGATTCTTACTGTTACTGAAATTACGAAACACATGTAAATATCTGTTTTTTGTGAATGAGATCCTAAGATGGATGACGGACAAAAAAGAAATCGATACTCAACTATTTTGTATTTTTTAGGACTTGGATGTAGGAGAAATGTTGTTTTGTACGAGAGAAATCTGAAAAAGATTTTTATAACATTTACGAAGAATCCTGTCAGAGAGGATGATTTATTTCATTGTATAAGCAATGTACGATTAAGAGGAAGAACAAATGGTGTATGAACTGTTGGAAAAATATAAGCTGGTTTCAAGCTTAGAATTGTGCAGAATTGCAAATCTCCTGACAAATCTTACTTACACAGTACCGGAAGAAAAGTTAAGAACAAAGAGAAAATAACGTAGATTTTACATCAGGAAATTAAGCTGGTGTCTCATGATTCCATCAAATCACTTCAAATTATATGTCGACAGCCTTGAAACTTGTTGCAGACATCTTTATGTTTGACTTAGTCCAAGATTATACTTTTTGGAATATATAGTTACCATCTCAAATTTCCTATAGCATAATCAATCTGCGGTAGACTGAGCTGCTTGATATGAATTTAAGCCATCTAGCTTCACAAAACTTTAAGGAGTCTTGAAGCCTATCCTTAATGCAGGTGTTTTACAGAAGCTCTATTCCCTATCCTTTTCAGTTAAAAATTGTTGCATGCCTTATTGTCTGCTTTTAGTTCTTCAGGTCCGTCTATCGAAAAGAAAAGGCCAATACTTTGGTTAGCACATAATTGAAGAGGCACTTGCCTTTTACAATGAAAATTATTGCACGCATGTAATTGTTGGGTGTAAGAGAGTTAATTGGAGGAAACAATGTATCAAAGGTTTCTTTCCCACTGCAAACCTCCAATAGAACATGTGACTCATGATTAGTGTTTTTTTTCCTTTGTTTTTGTTGAAGGTTTGAGAGGAACTTTGTTACAAATTTGTTTTGATGGAGGCTATCATTATTCTATTTGATTCTCTTAGAATTGTTAATTATTCTCTATTTGGTGTCAACTAGTGAATCTTTGCTTGATTTCTGCCTACATAGATAAAAATAGCGACATCCAAGGATCATTGGTTATCTCAGAAGCACACAATTTTTTTATTTTATCTACCTTAATATGAAACTTTACAATGTATATGGGGTTTCCCTTACGACTCCAGATGGTCTGGATACCACATACAAAGTCAGATTTAATATGCTGTCTTTTTTTAATTTATCTAAATCAACTCATGCTGACAAGCATATTATTTATCATTGAGGTATTTTACCTATGGAGGATTAACATTTGCTGACCCATTTTCTAATGACAAACATCTTCTTCTTACCTTTACTTTGTTGTCCTAGGTGGTGCCTCGTAATTTGGCTGTTCAGGCTGGCTTAGTCGAAGATGGGTGGGGATGGTGGAGTTTTCTTCACTGTTGAAACCACCATACAGGAAGAAGGAATTTCCAGTTGCTGAATTTTCATCACTTGTGCCATAAACCTGAAAGAATAAGCCAAGGTTGAGTAGAACAAAGATTTAAGACTCATGTCATGTATGTATGCATTTTGTAAGATTCTAATGGTGGTTGATTAGTTTCCTAGCAATATCTGAAGTATCCTGGTGATCAAACTATGGTACCTTCTTGTAAAGCTCCATGTTTTCTTGACGTATGATGTTTACCTTCTTATACAATTCCACATTTTCTTGATGAATAATGTTTCCCTACAATAAAAATGATAAAAAAAAATTGGTATACTGAAATAGTGCTTGACAAAAACTTTAGAGAAAAGTCCAGAGGAGTGTTTCAAAGGACCTTTTGGCTAAGTTCTTGTATCTCATCAGTTAAGATTTGTTCCTGCAAAAATTGCAAAACAATGCATGTGCATTGAAATGGAATGCTAAAAGATTATTTACGACATGTTACAATTAGCATAAGTGTTGACCTTTTTTGTGCGTATACCCCTCAAACTCATTTCCAATTGATTCTCTAAACTCTGCAGGTCTTTGACACTCAAACCATAAAGTTGTTCTCCCATCAATTGCCTGTGATATCAGAATATATAGGTAGCCTACTCAGTAGGTGTTTATAAATACATGTTGCTTTTTCAATATCTCGTATCTATTAACATTATATCTTGGTTAAACAGATGCAGCAATCCCTTATCATTGAAATGCTATTACTTGACACATGGCAGGTAAACAGTTTCTGAAACTTGTTTAGGACTAGTTTAAAGAATGAACAACTTATTTATTTATCAGGATTTTTGTGGGGTAAATGCTTTAGAGGCAAAAATTATTTTCCACTACTATTGGACTGTTTTTTCTTGACTTCTGTTTCTTCTGAGTTTGGACAACCTGGTCCAAGACTTGTTAGCTAATTTAACTTCTGCAGAGTATCAATTTTTTCTTGATTGTTCTTACAGTACTATGCAATTCGCAAGGAGAAGGATCATACCGATGGTTCTCTTGCAAGTTGTGCAGTTGCTGTCTTAAGATTGTTGCCTCCCTTTGCCAAAACTGTGACATCAATTATCCAATATGAGGTTTTAGCACATGAATGAATAGTATGTATGCCTTGTGTGGTAATGAATGTGTATCTGTACATAAGAAATTGAGTTTAACATGCAAAAACATGGCATGCTCGATGTGAGGTAATCTACCAGATCTTTTGAGGAAGCCTGAATAATTACTAAATGATATGCATTTTCTGAAACAAAATCCTAGCTTCCTAACTGATTTCTGGGCCTTGCAAATTGGAAGAATCAGAGAGTTTGCCAATTGAGTGCATTGTGGAGGGGAGGGAATGAGGAACAAGTAACTGACAGAGTATACCTTAACTTCTGATGTTGGATTCAGCAATTGTTGTTGTTCTTCTTTTGTCTTGTTGTATCGTTCAATGACTGATTTCATGCTGCGGAAAATGAACAAAGGGATCAGGATTCTGCACAAGTATATCTAGCATATTTAGAAATATAAGCTAAAGATGTTGGTATCGGTGACTAGAAGAGCATATTGTACTCTTGCTGATAAAAAAAAAAAAAAAAAAAAAAGAAGAGCATATTGTACTTTGCTTTTTTTTTTTTTTTTAATCATTCTGATAAGGTTTATTTATTCAAGCTAAATGCTCTGATGAAAAAATCTGCCAAGGACAAGAAATCTTGTCATTCTGATAAGGCTTTTGATGCATCAATTGTCACAAAAAAAAAAGAAAAAGCATTTTCCAGTTTGTAGCTCTTTTAACATCCTGTGTCCTACAAAAAACTCAAACTCAGCAGCTAACGTTTATTACAACTGATGATGATAGCCTGACAATATAAGCAATAATCTAGATCTGTTGAACTGGCTTGATTTGTCGAATTGGCCTGTATGCTAACCTTGTCTCAGAATCTTACAATATTGCCTGATTGATTGAAGGGCCTTTGTGACCAGATTGTTAGAGGATTCATTTGTGAAAAATCTTTATATAAACTCATAAAGTAGGGAAGGTTGCTTATGCTAGGCAAGACGCTCATGATTTTTGAACAGTAGGAAACCTCATCCATGGGGATTGAAGGCCCTGTTGAGTATTGTTCTTTTGACATTTTTAGTTATCAATATTTAAAAAGATGCTAGTTTTATCTGTGTTCTCAGTGGCTGATTTGTGCTACTTATTTCTGTTCTGGGAAATTCAAATTAATTATATGCAGTGACATCTCAGGCTTTCCTTCTGTTTCCGATTTTGTATGTAATTTCTGAATATGCACATTGATTATGGAAATTCACGCATTAATGAGCTTATCATATGGACTATATGATAAGTTGTGGTTGATTTATTTTCTTCCTTTTAGTTTGAAATGACCACCAAGAATGTACCACTTTAACCTGTAAGCCTATTTACTGCTTGATAAACTGATAAGAAAAGTATAATGTCAGAAGTGAATTTTTCTCCATTTTGGGTGATATAATTTTGACAGAGCACTTTTTGGCCTTTCCTCAGTTCTTGTTGCTACAAAATTTTTGTATCCAAAATTTTCAATTGAGAGTAGAATTGGGTAGAAGATGAAATTGGCCTGCTTCAGAATATTATGGAATTCTTGCCTATCTGATTTGAGTTTAAAGTTGATGCATACAGACGATGTTACTTGTGTGTGTTTTTCCTACATATGAAAGCATACAATCTTTTATTACCTTTGAAACTTGTATCAGTATTGCATAATATAGTGCTTTGCTAACTCGTATAACATAATTGTGGTGTGCAGAAGGGAATGGAAAAGATGCCACCTTGAGTGGAAGCAAAATGACGTCCTAGAACCTTTCTTTGATTGGAAAACTAATTCCAGGTAAATTTATGTTTCCCTTGGATGATACTAAGAATACAATTCTGCCCGACATTCTTTTTAACTGAGAAATGTTCCCTGCATTCTCAGTAACTTTTTCGACTTAACAAGGTTCTGGGTTCATTCTGTAAAGTTGATTTTTTTTGTTCATGCAACGGGGTAAGCACGAGCACCACTCAAATTTGTTGTAAGCTTTTCTCAAAGGAATGGATTAGAATTTTTTTTTCCTCTTTTCTTTTTTTAATTCAAAGGAGTCAATTTTCTGTAAAAAATCTATATTCCATTTACTCTGAAACGAGCATGTATCTTCCATATTCTTACTACAATTAGCCTACTCTACCTAAGAAACTTTCTAGCTTACTAAATTGAAATATATTTTGTCTCTTAGCTTTTCCATTAAGAGGATTGGCAAAACTAGTTGCATAAAATTGCTAAAGTTCTTGAAGGGTATTTTGACCTCATCAAGGCATGCTATATTTGACACGTAAAGAGACTTTTGATGCTTAAACTTGAGGAGAAGTGGCTGTTTTGGATTTAAGGGGAAGTAAAATATCAAAAGGTTGGGACTGATAGCTAACAGTGACCTGATTAACATGATTCGTTATGTTTGTATAATTTCAATTATTAAATTCAAAATACAGTCGAGTTCTGTTTAATTTAGATAATGAAATTTAAACCAATCAAGGTGAGAAATCTGGAATATAAAAGTTTAACATTGTACAAAAGTAACCATGTGGAAGTATTAGGGAAGAGGACTTGACAAGTATCAGTGGAAATTTCTTTTCAGGTTGGTAGCTAGTTCCTAATTACCACTATAATTTCGTATTTCATCTTAATGGGATATGATTAATAAACGGTTCACCCTTATCTTACGAAGTATTGAAAAGCTGTATAGTAGAGTGATAAAAATGGGGATGAATTCTGAAAGTTATGAGGATGAAATGGAGGCTTAAACATGGACAATTGGGGTAAAAACTTATGCCTTGCCAGCAAGCCATTTTTGCTCATATATGAGAGGTTTCACATGTTTGCCGACTTGTGACAAGTTCAGACTCAAATCACAAGCACTTGGGGCTCTCAACAGGAATGTGGGAAGGTGGTAAACTTAAGATTTTAATGAACAACTTGCATTTTCCAAATTATTATTATCAGGATTGAATTTTACTCACTTGAAAATGAAAAATTGAGTTAATAGATAGATGGTTATTTTTTACTTGGGTTAACAGTCAAAATGTATATTAAACACTATTCAAATTCTAAATTGCAGTTTAATATTGTTTGTATGAGTTATATATGTCAATTTGAACATTGGTTTAGAGCGATGCATTACTCTCGTAGTATCGGTGAGATTATATCAAGGTGAATTTAGAAATTGCTAATATGGTCTTTTTTTGGCGGTTAAGTCTAGTGCTCTAAGACTAGGCTGGAGATCTTGAGCTTTGAGTGTCTATTTGTATAGTGTGATTGAGTTGAGACCAATACTATGGATGGCATCTATAGAGGAAAGGAGGAGAAAACTTTTCAAGGGAAGAGAAAGGAGGGGAAAGGAAAGAAATAAAAACTATAAATTTTGTTTTGTTTGGTAATTTAAAATTAATTAATAAAGAAAAAAAAAAGAAATAAAATTTTAAATTATAATATTTTTTGGAATTGAAATATTTTACATTCTAATTTATAGTGTCACCTTATTCAAGGGGAATGGAGGAAAATAATTTCTCTTCAATTCTCTTTCCCTTAACTTTTAATAGCTAAATAATACGAAATCTAATTTCCTTCCTATTCCACTCGCTTCCTTTTATATCACCTTCAATTCATGCATAGTGTAAGAGATATTGGAATCGATTATTCACTTAAACATTGTATAATTGAGTTTTTTTATTTATTTTATTTTTTTATTCATATATATCTAGACATGTTGATTTGTGCGGTAAACACCTACCATAGTGGTGCAACCCATGAGGGATCGATCCCCATGGGCTTTCCCTTTCCTCTAATTTAACATAATCTAACATATTGGTTATAACTTCCTTAAAAAAATGGTTAATCTTTTTGTTTTAAAAGTATGGTATTTGACAATAATTATTTCAAAAATACATTAGTTGTTTTTATGTATTGAAAAACAACTAAAACAATTGAAACAACTATGAAAGCAACTGAAACAACCAAATAAAATAACAAAACGTTTTAGATTTTTTGAAGCCAATCCAATGGAAACATAAACATAACAACTGAAAACAACTAGAAACAATTGAAAAATAATCAAAACAACTAAAACAACCGAACAAACTAAAATAACAAAAACATAACAACACAAACACACCAAATCTATCAATACCCATAGCACTAGAAACATAAATCCAAAAACAAAAAATAAGAAACTTACCAAATTAAAAACAATCCAGGAATTGATAAAAATTTATCAATACCCATAACACTAGACATACAAATTCAATTAGAAAATAACCAAAACAACCGATACAACCAAAGCAACTGCAAAAACAACTGAAATAACAAATAAAATAACAAATAATGCTTTAGAATTTTTAAGCCAATCCAATGAAAACAGAAACATAATAATTGAAGTAATTAAAACAATTAAAACAACCAAATTAACTGAAATAACAAAAAAATAAAATAAAAATCACAACACATAGTGGAAATAGAAACATAACAGCTGAAAATAGCCAAAACAATTGAAACAATCAGAATAACAAAACAAATCACAACACTCAATAAAAATAGAAACATAATAACCGAAAATAACCAAAACAATAAAAAAATCCCAATACACTCACTAAATCAACAAGAATCTATGAATTGACAAAAATCTATTAATACCTATAGCTATAGTAACCCAAATCAAAAACAAAATGAAGGAAAAAAAAAAAAGAATTCAAAAATCACCCAAAGTACAAATAGTTAAAGAAATGACCACCCACCCATCAAATAAAAAAGAAATCTATGAATTGGCACTCATAGCATCCGGAATATAAATCCAAAAATAAAATTAAAAAGAAGAAGAAAAAAAAAACATTGATCATAATCATTTGAGTTTTTTTTGCTGCTAGAAACCATTGTTGATAGGATTAATTTTATAAATTTTGTTATAATTAGTGATGAGTTTGGGAGAATGATGGATTGAGAGAAATAACGAAGAGAATCAAGAGAGGAAGAAGAAGACTGTATAAATGAATAGAAGAAATAGAAAACAACGTAAAAATGAAAACATGCAAAGTTAGTTTTGATAAAAGTCACCGTATTTTTTAAATTTTTTTGCTTGACTTCAGTTATTTGTGTAATTAAAAAAAAAGTTTTTTTGGGTGGCTGGTATAATTATTTTTGTTTGCAAATGTATTTGACATGGTTCACTTGTAAAATTAATTATAAAGTGCATGCAAGTGGTTCACTGGTATACACCTACAAATATTAATATATCATTTATTAAAACATAAACATAAATTACATTAACAAAAATATTAATTTTTAAAATAGCTGTGTGCATAATTTATTTTATCATTCTTATTGAATCCTATGAAATTGAATATTAATTTTTTTTTTGTGGAATTTATTTGCTCTTCTCTCGGCCTCACTAAGAAAGAAAATAAGATTATCAATTTTGATGGTACACCTAATCTCATATCAGTTAAGATTAGTAGTTAAAACGGGCAATGAATATGGTGTACATTTAATTCTACATTAGTTAGGATACGAGAGGGGCTTAAATCTTTATAAGCTAGGGACCGAGCATCATCATACTTTTTTCAAGACAAATTTTCATAAAAATTTAGTAGGTGAAATGGACAATATATGTGGTGATACATTTAATCCTGCATTGGTTAGAAAACAGGGAGTTTAAATCCTTATAAGCTACGGGCCGAGCATCATCATACATTTTTCAAGGTAAATTTTCATAAAATTTTAGTAATCTTCATTCATTGAATTTCCACTATATATTAGGAAACAAGGGGCTTAAATCCTTCTAAGGCCATCATCATACTTCTTTCAAGACAAATTTTCATAAAAATTTAGTAATCTCCATTCATTGACTATCCACTGTATATTATGTAATTATATGAATAGCTACTTATATATGTGCTTATATGGAAAGGTCGTTCTAATATCATTTATTGAATATGGCAAATCTGCATGGATTGTATATTAGTTAAACAATTTAAGATGAGTTAGTGTCTAAAATCGAACGGTTTTTTGTGTGAATTACTAGTATTCAGAACCCATGTAAATATATTAATTACCCACTTATCTTTTTATACATGATCAAGTTTGTTGAAAGGAATTGAAGTTGAGAATGAAGTTCATTGGTTGCGGCTTGAAATTATAGGACCGTTCTCACTATTATCTCAAGATTTATATTCACAGTCTTTACCATTTTAATTAGATCCATTCTAAATATTTAATTTTAATTTTGGTTTTACTAAATTTTTTTTTTTTTTTGACTTGAGAAATTAATAGTGATTAACATTAACCTGTATATGTTAGTTTTATTATGTTACTATTCCATATTGTATATGTACAGTTAGTGCACTAGCAAATCTTTAAGACGAAAAAGGTAAAAAAAAAAAAAAAAGATTTAAGTGACACCAAAGTTAAAATTTTAAGAGTTTCAAATAACAAATTGAATATTTAAATTGTTAATGGGATATGATTAAAATATTAGAAACGTTAAGTGTAACTCCACCACTATGTTAAATAACTGAAGGTATTAGGGTATTAGGTTTGTGTAGTAAATGAAAGAATTTAAAACTTTAAATTGAATGTAAATTGCATTTAATTTGATAAAATCATCGACACTAAAAAAAAACACTTCAAAAAGTGCTTGTACACTCCAAAGTTTATTTTATTTTTTTTGGACTTCTCAACCTCAAGGCAAGCAACCTCTTCTCTAGTATGAGAAGAAATACAATGCATTTTATTGCTAGTTTATGCATCTTTTTAGCATGATTTTAAAAAAGAAAAAAATTTTAATTTTTTTTTAAATTTATACAGTAATAACATCTTTCGGTCAATTTGCGCTTAATAGAGACTGTCCCTTTCATAACTTGAACAATCTGCATTTTTAGCCTTTTTTAAATTATATATCAGTTCAAAAAAAAAAAATCATAATGTTTATAAATAATTTTACAAATTCTGAAAAAATTAAAGATAAAAAACTACTTTGGAAAAAAGATGTGCCAGAATAAGCATATAACATTAGAATTTAGAAATTCTTAAGATATAGATTAATTTTTCTTGAAGTCCATATATTACCTTTTTAATGTTTTCATTGCTTTGATGCTCTTATTTACATATGCAGGCATAACATATAGTCCAAATTATTTGTTCTTGTGTGTTTAGTACTTTTTTTTTGTCTTTTTTTTGTATTTTTGTTATTTGTTTATATATATTTTTAAAGAGATTATGTTTATATATATGTTTTGAAATTAGTAAAGGAATCATGTTTTTGGATGGATTCCAAATTTTTGTTTCTTGATGATATAGCTACATTTGAAATTATTGAAATTTAGTGAATTTAATATTTTTTAAATGTTTAGTGAAATGAATATTTATCTTTAAGTATTTATTAATTTATTTTTAATCTTTATGAATAATTTTTTTAAAATATATTTATATATTTTTAATAATTTTTATTTAATCGATGAAAATTTTACAAATATGCACAATTAGTGTTATAATTATCTGCTCATATGTTACATATTTTTAAGCCTAATATATAAGTAACTCTATGATCTTGATACTTTTTGTAAGTTTATCCTTTCAGTTTAAAAATTAACCACTTACACAGCTGAACTCATTTAAAATTAAATTTATTAATACTTTTGACACAATTTATGGTGTATAAATGGTATTTTATGAGTTAAAAGTAAAACTATTTAAACACCTAAACTTGCTAAAAATATTCATAATTTATATTTTTATAGAAAGTGGATATGTCAAAATGATTGATTTATAAATTAAGGAACAAACTAATAAAATGTTTTAAATTTAAGGAGTTACATTTTTATGACTACATAATACACTGGAGCATATCACAACAAAAAATTCATGAGAAAGGTCCTCTACTACTAGAAATAACATTCATAATGTGAATGGAATTTGAATGTAAAAATAGGAAGATGCTAATTACAATAGGCATTGGGAAGCAGAAAGGGGCAAACCATTTATTTTAATAAATTTGAATCAAATTATATCATTTCTATACAAAAGTTATGGAAGTTGCCAAAGGAAAGCTATAAGCGTGCAAACTCATACGTAATAACATGTCAAAAAGTTTGAAGGATACTAAGGAATGAAAGAAGGTTTGTTTATTGGATAAGGATTAGGTTATGTGGGGAACATTGTTTCTAGTAAATTAATACATTTTGTTTATTGGATAAGGATTAGGTTTGTGGGGAACATTATTTCTAGTAAATTAATACAGATTAGACATATCATGAGTGTTAATGATAATTCTGTGTATAAAAAAGGGACTAGGATAATAAAAGTGTTAAAGTAAATGGTTATTAAATAAATCAGCTTGATCAAGGATTGATTTTGGTATATTACCTAGCATTTGGTTAGTAGCACTGGAATAATTCAATTAAGTAAGACCCAAATGCTTTTGTTTTTGTTTTTGTTTTTTTTTTCTAGGAAAAGTAGTTTTAGAACTATATATTTATGAATCAATGTATATATAGATGCATTTCCAAAAGGGGAAAATACTATGATCAACATGGTCTTTCTACAATTGGAAAAAACTACTATGGAACAAGAAGAAAGAGAGTAATAGAGGATTGTGAACTAGAACTATATGCTTCTAGTTTGCAGCATTGAGTGAATGATGAAGCGGAAAAAAACAGATTTATGTTTAATCTAGATGGCAATAGTAGAGCTAATTAATTACAAGATGCATAAAAAGTCATCAAGGTGGCCATAAAGTGTAGGGTTCAAATTTTATTGTTAAATTTTCTATCGTCAATTTGTATGTATTTAAATTACTTAACTTTCTTCTTTATCAAAATCTAATCAAAGAGAGTTCTATGATTTCCATAAGTAGAGGACTTAAAAGAATTATGTTTTTATAAGAAAAAGTGAATTAATATAAGGTGTTTTATTTAAGATATATAGAACTTTATAATTTTTGAAGCTTAAGCTTATACATTTGAACTTTTAGGTTGAATGGTTAATTGTCAATACGACTTCAAATCATTGCATGTGTAACTTCAAATTTGAATCTTGAGTGATTTTTCTTTTACTTATCTAACATAGCTAACACATGAAAAATTGAATAAATTAAAAAATATCTAATGGAAGAATCATATATATGATATGCGTAAGGACCCTTACGAAAGAATTCACAAAGTTTTGCTCTGCGCACTGTCCTCTTTCATTTGGAAATTGTATATATACTTCTCTTAATCTATACTTTTACTTTTCCATCTTAACATGCTTTAATTACGTGACAATATGACTTTTCATTGCTTGAATCAAAGTCCACAGATGAATGGCAAAAGATTCAAAGGTAAAGTATATGTGGTTGGCCATGCAATTTTGCTTTTATAAAACTGTGCATCTTTTTCTCTAAACCTAATCGATATACTTTTAATCTCTTAATGCATCGATCATAGAGCCATCTCCTTTTCTATTCATACAAGAACCTACAAGAAATTCAAAACATCTTCTCTTGTGCGTGTAAGTAGATTGCACGGACAAAAATGCAAATATATAGGAAATGAGAATACAAATATGGGAAATAACTTCAAATTGAAGTATCTGATTTCTAAATTGAGATGCACAATATATAATCAATGAGAATATAGATACGGGAAATAACTTTAAATTGAAGTATCTGACTTGTAAATTGAAATATTTGACTTCTAAATTGAAGTGTCTAAATGATATTCATATTGAAAAAAGGGAATAAGGATACGGAAAAATATCAACTAATTGAATTATCCATTCAACATAAGCATGGAATCATTACTCTTCTCACAATTGAGCTTTTAAGTTCACTAGCTACAATTTTTTGTATGTTCTCCATTAGTCATGCTTAACCTAATGTCTCTTACATATATATAATCTTAAATTCTTCAAATCATTGCTTGAAGCTATATTCTGAAGATTGAATCTATGCAGGAAAAAAAAATTAAAAGAAGAAAGTTTGATAACCTAATAGATATAGGATCTCATGTACTCTATTGTCTTTGATATATGAATTCAACCCACATTAGTCACATCAAAATATTGATCTTATTATCAAAACAAGCCATGAGCAACAACTACCCATAATCTCCCTATATGTACACTACCCTTTATGTCATCACTTTGCTGCTAACTCTCCACTCAAAGATCACTTGCTCTTTCCTGTTCTTGGCACTTCATGATCTTAAGTAAGCAGATATTTTATTGCTTATGCATTTTCTTTTTCTTTTGTTAACTCATAAAGTTTTTAAAGTGTTGTAGAAGTCAAGAGAGCCCATGTGCTTCATTGTTATTTAATAGTTTCTTAATTTTTATTTGAAAAAATTGTATATGTTAATTAGCAGCCTAACTAAGAGCAATTACAGAAATGATTCTTGTTAAACTATTCACTGTATCAATTAGATTCCAAGGTTTTGTGATAGTGGATGCATGCAAATTTGTTATATAACAAAAAACAAAAACCCTATACCCAGTTATCACATATACAAATCTTCATAATCAAATGAAAAGAACGTGTAAACATGTTGCAGGTTTTTATTGCTAGAAAGCTAAGTCTTATGAATCATATAAATATATGTATATATATGTATTTAGTTCACACAACTTGCCAAATTTTTTAAGTATGTAGATAAGGACAGAAATTTCAAAATCATGATTACTGTAGCTAATTAAAAGGAAAAAAAAAAAAACTATAGATGTATTCTAAAGAAGGGAAAAAAATGGCAAACCTGGTGTTTGCAAATTCATAGAGCTTCCCAGTGCTAGAAAAGATCACAACTCCAACTTCTGCATCACAGAGAATTGCTAGCTCTTTTGCTTTCTTAATCAAACCCTTTCTTCTTTTGGAGAAGGTCACTTGCCTGCTTGTTGAATTATCAATTCTTCTTATCACAATCTTCCCTCTCCCCATATCTCTTCACCTTTACTTTAGGGTTTCTGCAACCAAAATGAAGGAAAAAAAGAAAAACTTATAACAAAGTAATTATAGAATCTTGATGAATAATTAACAAGAGATTTTCTTTCTATATTTTTTTTTAATGTTGAGACAAAACAAGATTTCAAGAAAGAAAAGCTTACTGGTTTAATTAAGCCAAATGATGACTTTAAGTTGTAAGCAGAAAGTGGTTTAAATGCTACCAATGATCTTTATAAGCAGTAAAGCATTTTTCCCCCCTTTATGAAAGTGAATTTTTTCATGTATTATTGGAATACAACATTGGTATTCAGGCATTATACAACTTTTTTTATTTGGGTAGCTACAAGCATTATACATTTAAATATTCTAATAGACTGATGTACTTACTTGTACAATAATTTTTTATTATCTTTCTACTGTCAGCCGTATAATTATACGTGACACGTGAATAATTCATTATAAGAACATGTGTCAACGGCCATTTGGTGGCATTTTTTTAAATAAATAATAATTAGCATACTTCAGATTGAACTGGTCTAATTATGGTATGTCTATCAAATTAGTAACCTTAATCATTAGAGATCTATCTTAAGATGAGGAGCTCATGCCCTTCTATCTCCCCCCACTGTTTACCCTGCAAAATTGGGTGTTAAAAAAGGGTATAAGATTAAGAAATATATTTATATTGTATTTCTTTAATAATTTTTTTTCATACATGTCAAAACTATTTTTTTAATCATATTTATAGCAATTCAATGATCAAATTTATAGCGCAGGAGATAGAAGATTTCGAATGTCAATCAACAAAGGCTCAACTTAACATTTGCTTCTAAGAAGAGGCATGCATGATTCAAATTAATCTTCAATCTATAATTCTATATGGAAACCAAAAAGAAAAGAAAAAAAAGAAGAAGATGAAATATTACAATGCCAAGAAAAAGGATTTCCCCACAAAATAAAAAAGAAATGGAGGGAAAAAAAGTCATAACATTGCATTAATTGTTAAAGGGAGAATTGCTATTTGTCTCATATATTTTAATATATTATATTACTTCATCCCTGATATTTGAAAAAATATTTATTTATTCATGACATTAAAAAATCATGTAATACTTCATTACTAAAAAAGAAATTATAAGTATTAACTGTTGTAAATGTTAAAGATAAATAAATATTTTTTCAAATGTCAGCAATAAAGTAGATTAATAGACCAAAATACAAGTGACAAATAACAATTATCTCATTATTAAATTACATTGGGTTATTCAAGGTGTATATGTAGAATTTTTTTTTTTTTTTTGACCCTTCAGAAAAGGGAAAAAAACAAAAAGAAAAACTATGTGAACAAGAAAATTGGTGGTGATGCAAGAACATATTGCATTTCCTATGTATTGTATTGATGTAATTGTGAGTTGACAGAACCCAGATTCAGCCAACAGTGTTGTAGCAATCTAGATTAATGTTGGATTAATTTGCACTTAAATTGATCAATTGAAGATGCAACTACAGGGAATTTAGAAGAAGTATTTTATCACCTCGTGTGTTGTGTCATAGAAGTTGTATTTTATCTTTATTTCTATTTCTCAAGAATTAGAATGGAAAAGAGAGAGAGCATTGTCTTCATTAAAGTTTCCAAATCTGATAAATGAATATGTAAGGCTTTATTAGTTTTCTCTAACTAGTTTATTTATTCGTTTAATTTAATTTTTTATAAGCAGCCTTTGATTCCATGAGACATGATTATAGGTTTAGAAAAAAAATAATTATATAAGATTTATAGAATAGATAAGGTAATTATTTAGATTGGCAGCACAAGGCCATAAAAAAAGAAACTCTAACTAGCTTAGATCCTCCATAAGAACAATATAATCCATCCAAAAGAAGCTTTTGGGATTAAAAATGGAATTCCTATGCAGCTTATTACATGTTTTTTAAGTAAATATTTTTGGTTTATATCCTTTAATTTTGTTATATATATTATTGGTGCTTAAAAAGAAATAATGATTTATTCACACTTGTTAATTTAAACAGTGAGAAATTAAAAATTTTTTAAATAAAGTTTTTAAATTTGAATTTTGTATATAAAAAAATATATTTTAAGAGGATTTATTTTTTTGAAGTTCATGTAACTCAAAATTTAAAATTCCATATGGTTATTAAATATTAAATATATCAAATGTAAAAAAAAAAAAAAAGTAAGTGATTCCCTTATATAGCTCAAGATTTAAAGAACAGAAGTTCATACAAAATAAAAATAACTCATAATACTAACATCAGTTGATTTAAGCAGTAACAAATTTAAATTTAAATTTTATATATAGAAAAATAGGTAATGTAAGAACTTTATTTTCTTTATGAGTTTATTTAATTTTAATTTTGAAATAGTTAAAATTTTATAAAAAGGATATATATATATATATATTTTGTTGCTATCCAGAAAAGGCATAAATACCCACAACACTTCAAATCAAATGTTATATCAAACAATAAGGTTAATTACTTTTTTTATTTGCAGTTGATGAATCGACTAGCCACTAACTAAGGTATAGAATAATTCGAAGAACCAATTGACTGACACACATGTGGAAGACTAAAATGGACCAATCCTCCAATCGAGAGGATCCTTGGCACGCTTATATCAATCTGATTCTTAGCCAATACTTAACAATCCGTACGCTTTTGCCCAAAAAGAGTAATTAATTTTGGAAAAGACATATATTGCTCTAAATAGGCATCTTGATTTTGGCATCACTTTATCTTTTTTTATTATATAAAATTCTTGGAGGATTGCCCATTGTGTTATAGATTCTTATCGCATCTCTTCAAGGATGTGAAATGAAAATAAATTCGGGCAAAAAATCATTTTAAGGTTTCTAAATTTTTTAGTTTTTTGTAATTGATCCTTATTGTCTGTTTATTTTTAATTGAATCTTCAAATTTTTATTTTTTTAATTTTTACATTTTAAACTTAATATCTGTTAAACTTCAACAATTTTTTAGTTAAATTATTGATATGTCATATTTTTAAATTTCATTTAATTAGTCTTTAATAAATTTTTATATTTAAGTGAATTCTTAAATTTTTATTTTTCTAATTTTTACATCCTTTAATAAGAATTTATGAAATACATCTCAATATAAATATTATGTAATGCAACTATTCAATAAAATTTATATCATGTAATATGTTTGTTATTTTTAAATAACTCAATATTAACTTGTAAAAACTTGAGTTTCACTCGAATTTAGTAAATATTTTTAATTTAGTTTTATATGTAATATAATTCTTAAAAATTAAGTTAAACTATTTTATAAAATTATTTAAAAAATTTAACTTAATTTTATTATTTAACCTAAATTTTATTGAGTTAATTTTTTATTTAATAAAAGTAAGTTAAATTATTTCATAAATTTATTTTAAAAATTAATATGGAAAAAGATTGAATTTAAGTTATACTTTATGTTATTCAAATTTTATGGCACTATATTAATATATAATATATATAAAATAAATTTATAAATATAAGGATATTGATATATGAATATTTTGATAAAAAATGTGAAGTTAGTAATCTAAAATTTTCTATTATTAAAAATTGAAAGTAAATTAAAATTTTATTATTTAGATATAAAATTAAATAACTAAAAATATTCAATTAAAAAATAAGCTAAATTCAAGTTGAACTTGAGCTAATCTCGAGTCGAATTTAAATTTATAAATAAAAAACATTCTACATGGTATAAATTTCATCAAATAGCATTACACAATATTTGTTAATATGTATTTTGTAAATGTCTACTAAATAGAAAAATAAAAATTTAAGAACTTAATTAAATATAATCATTTATTGAGAACCTATCGAACAAAACTTAAAAAGTTTAAATTTAAAATAATATGACATGAAAATAATTTGATGAAAATTTTATTTAAATTTAATGGACGTCAAATTAAGGATGTAAAAATTAGAAAAATAAAAATTTGAACACTTAATTAAAGGTAAAAATTCAATAAAGATCAATTGAAATAAAATTGAAAAGTTCAGGGATCTTAAGTAGGTTTGTTCCTAAATTCAATTTCAGGATTGTGAAAAAAAATTATTCACTATTGTTATTAATGGAATTTTTTTTTTACTTAAATGGTATGAATATCTTTAGTTTAGTTTATGAAAGTGTATTTTTTTTTAATTAAAAATTGGCTGAATGATGTAAATTTTATTGAAATGGTAAATTTTATTATTATAAATGGTAAGCCAATTTTGAATACCATTCGGTGGCGTTGGCAAGGGAAACTAGCCAATCCGCTGCGAAGTTTGCTTCATGATAAACATGATACACCTGCACATTCTAGTCTCGATCTATCAGTCTTCTAATTTCAGCTACCACAATAGAAAAATCATGAGTGATACCTCATATATATATTTCTATTTAATTAAAATTTTTATTTTTTATACAGATTACTTAGAAAGGAAAGACAACTAGAGACATTCAGAAAAAGATTTCTTATACAAAAGATTCCTAAAATAAAAAGGAACATTCTCCTAATTGGTCTACGATTTCTATTCAAAAAGAAATCCTACTCATTTCGGGTTTAAGTATCAATATCACTATAAATAGGACCTCATATCTCTCATTCTCATTCATTCTATTCTCTTATGTTTTTATTGTTCTCATTTTCTCTCTAAATTCCCTTTATATACTCTGACTTAGGCATCAGAGGGTTTGTGGGGATCCACCCCACCTCTCACTTTGCTCTTTGTTGACCATTTGTAGGGTTTCAGTTCAAGAGTTCCAGAAAGCAAGTCATCAAGTGGCGCCGTCTGTGGGAACTCTTGGGAAAAGCCATATGTGCATCTATGGAATTGAGATGTCAACATCATGACTTCTAGCTTGTCGCCAATCTCGACTCCTGACACTCGCACTAACCTCTTCGTCCCCATTGCTCCAACGACGGTTCTTCTAGCCATATTCCCGTATGTCGGACCTTTATATGGTAATATGCACATTCCTTTTGGAAACACCCAGGGATGGCTGACTCCCAACATCGACTTCCCGTATTATGCCCCTTTACAACATCATCATCAATCTATACCTTCTGTACCTTTTCAAATCTAACAGAAACACCAGCCATAACTACGCCTAACCTAAATATCGTGACTCAAACACTCAACCTCACCCCAACAAACAAAAGAAGAAATGATACAAAACATCCAAGCCTAAATAGCTTTAATGCAGCAACAATTGAACACCTTGATTCAAAATGGCAACCCTGGACCGGCTAATATAGAAAATCCCATACCTCCGAAATTTCTAAGAGGGAGCAAAGGGAAAAATAAAACTCCAGAAGAAGAATCCAGCTCCACAAATTTGGCTCTTGATGATTCAAAATTAACTTAAAAGGTTGAAGAGGTTATACACAAAGCCTGCACGAGACCGAGGGAGGAAGGTGAATGTATTATGGAAGGCAGAATGCTTTTCATAAAGAGGATAATCCAGATAGAAATCTCAACCAAGTTCAGGATGCCACAACTGGATCAATACGATGGAACTGGAGATCTCGTCAACCACATATCCTCGTTTAGAACAAAAAGGTTGCTCCATAATGTAAATGACGACATCATGTGCAGAGTTTCCCCAACCACGCTCACGAAGAATGCTAAAAAATGGTTTCATCAGTTTCCTTAGAACTCTATCACTTCTTTTAAAGACTTGGCAAAGAAGTTCCAAACTGGGTTCATCACCAATATTCCTCTAGAAAAAAATATCCATGACCTTCGAATGTGTCGGTAAGAGGTTGATGAATCACTATGAAGCTATCTAGATTGGTTCAATAAAGTGGCCATGTAAATAAAAAATATTGTAGACGAAGTTACTATCAAAGCCCTTAAGAATGACACAAGACTTAGAAAACTCAAAGACAAGATAATGACAAAAGAACTTGACACTTTCATAGAGGTGATGGCCATGGCAGTCAAAATGATAAAAATGGATAAAGACAGAAGGATGCAAAGGGAGGAGGAAAAAGCACTAGCCATAGAAGAGAGATCAAGACCTATAAGAGTAAGCTTCCCATGAAAAAATTTCAAAAACCCAATGGAAAAGTTTGAAAAGGAAGTCGATAGATACACACTTTTAAACACCTTTAGATCCAGGATCCTTATGCGGGTTAAACAGAATAGGGTAAGAATTACCCCAGCCAAAAGAATAAGCCCAAATCGGAGAGCCATGCAAGATAAAGGACATTATTACCAGTATCACCGGGATTATGGGCATGACATCGAGGCTGGTTGAGAATTAAAAAATGTCATAGAAAGACTGGTACAAAATAACAGATTCAGCAATTTCACTGACACATCTAGAGGGATCAGGAATCCGAATGTACAAGGACGAGACAGACTAGAAATAAAAAAGGCATGGACTGAACCAGCCAGAGTCATTAACATGATAGTCAGAGGAGAAAATGCTGAAAAAAGACCTAAGAGAAGCTGGGGAGAAAGACCATCCTACAAGAAGAGAGAGGTCATCATGTTTGATTCTACAGATGGGGAGCATGTTCAGCACCTATATAATGATGCCTTGGTGGTAAGTGCATACATCAATAACTATCTGATAAAGAGGTTACTAGTTGACAATGAGAGCACCATCAACGTACTGTCTTGGAATGCTTATAAAGCGATAGGAGGTTCTGTTACTAACCTAAAAGCTATCTAAAAAGCTATCCAAAATCATATTATAAGCTTTTACGGAGGAACCATACAGCCGACAGGAATTATAAAGCTAAGTCTAGAATTCAGAAATTATGAAAAAAGACCTAAGAGAAGCTGAGGAGAAAGACCATCCTACAAGAAGAGAGAGGTCATCATGTTTGATTCTACAGATGGGGAGCATGTTCAGCACCCATATAATGATGCCTTGGTGGTAAGTGCATACATCAATAACTATCTGATAAAGAGGTTACTAGTTGACAATGAGAGCACCATCAACGTACTGTCTTGGAATGCTTATAAAGCAATAGGAGGTTCTGTTACTAACCTAAAAGCTATCTAAAAAGCTATCCAAAATCCTATTATAAGCTTTTACGGAGGAACCATACAGCCGACAAGAATTATAAAGCTAAGTCTAGAATTTAGAAATTGAGACATTAAAGAACGAAAGTCATTAAAGCCCTATTCAATATAGTAGATCTCCCATTAGCATATAATGACATTATAGGATGACTAACAATCTATGAAACCAATGCAATCATAAGTATCTGACACCTGACTATGAAGATTCCAATAGAGGCTAGAACTTTTACAATCCGTGGAGATTAGCATATGGTTAGACAATGTTACCAGATGACAATCAAACCTTAGACGAAAGCATTCCCCATAGAGACTTAGGAGATAGAGAAGCAAAGAGCTAGACCTGAATTGGTCAACGACACTCAAACATTACAGTTGCTGATGGGAAGACGGTAAAGATCAACAATGAACTTGACTTTAAAACTAAGCAAGGAATAAGTAAAGTCCTTACCAAGCACTCAGGAGGTTTTGTCTCTCATGCGTTAGAGATAACTAGAGTAGATCCTCAGATTGCCTCATATAGCTTAAACATCTGACCATGGGTGAAGCTAGTGATCTAGAAGAAATGAACTTTTGCATATGAGAGGCAAAAGATGATCGCTGAGGAAACAAAGAAGTTGTAAGATATCGGATTCATCAAAGATGTTACCCACCCATAATGGGTAGCCAACATGGTGCTAATAAAAAATTCAAATGAAAAGTATAGGATGTGTATGGATTATACTAACCTCAACTGGGCGTATCCTAAGGACAACTACCCCCTACCAACAATTGACCAACTAGTAGACTCCACTACTGGCCATGGTCTATACAATTTTGTAGATGTAGTACAAGGATACCACTAGATACCAATGAAGGAAGAAGACCAAGGAAAAACATTCTTCATCACCCATGAAGGTCTTTACTATTACAAGGTAATGCCCTTTGGGTTAAAGAATGCTGGAGCCACATATCAGAGGATAATGAACCATGTACTCCAAGACCAGATTGGGAGAAATGTGGAAGTATACGTGGATGACATTATTATTAAAAGCAAACATGCAGATCAACACCTCGTGGATCTAGATCGGGTCCTTTAATTACTAAATAAGTCCAGGATCAAGTTGAATCTAGAAAAATGTGTCTTTGGAGTCAAGGCAGGAAAATTCTTGGGGCTTATGATATCCCATAGAGGTATTGAGGCCAACTCAAAAAATATGAAAGCTATTCTCAACATTAAAGCTCTAAAAACCATCCATGAACTATAAAAACTAAATGGCAGAATCACGGCTTTGGGGTATTTCATCTCTTGCTTAGCCAAGCGATGCCTACCATTATTCTAAACTTTAAAAAATTCCAATAAATTTGTTCAGACGAAAAATTGCTAGACAGCTTTTGAAGATATTAAAAAATTCATATCCTCCCTACCTCTGTTCAGTAGGCCGGTCCTAGAAGAAACATTATACTTATACCTTTTGGTGGGCCCAGAATGCATAGCCTCGATATTAGTAAGGGAGGAAGAAGGCTAGTAAAGCCCGATGTATTATGTCAACAAAACACTCCAAGGATCAGAGATTCGGTACCTAACGCTGGATAAACTGGCCATGGCTGCTGTTCATGCATCCTGGAAGATCAGACACTACTTCTAGGCTCATCCCATTGTCGTAAGAACCAGCTTACCCTTTCAAAAAATATTGTAAAGACCTGAGACTTCGGGTAGATTGGTTCAATGGTCGGTATTACTCAGAGAATTCAACATCGACTATGAGTCCCGTCAATAGGTAAAAGCTCAAGAATTAGTAGATTTTGTTCAAGAGATGACACCGGAAGATCTCACCATCACTAGTGCACCAGAGTGGAAGCTCTATGTGGACGGGGCATCCTTCTCTTAAGGATTTAGTGTCAGGATCATCCTCAAAGGACCGCATAAAGTTCTTATAAGATATGTAGTTTAGATATAGTATAATACCACCAACAACATTGCGGAGTATGAGGCACATATCATAGGATTAAAGTTAGCTGTCGAAGTCAGAGTCGAGCATCTTAAGATACAATTAGACTCTTAATTGGTAGTAAATCAAGTCCAAGGGATGTTCTAGATTAAGGATCCAAGCATCACCTTGGGAAAATCATGCAACTCCTGAAAAAGATTGAGCAAGATGGGGGACAGTGGGAAATAATGTAGATACTTCCAAAATGAAAACTCAAAAGCCGATCTTTTGGCTAAGTCAGCAGTCAAAGACAGTTAGGCATATAGAGACATGGAGCTCACCGAAGCACTAACAAAACCTAGTACTGAAGATCCAAATATCTTGGAGATACGGGAAGGCCTGGAGTGGATAAAGCTAATCATCTAATATCTAATAAATGGGACACTCCCAGAAGAAAAATTAAAAGCTAGGAAGCTAAAGATGAAGGTAGTTTACTACTTTATACTTTATGGAGAACTTTATAGGAGATCCCTCTCATATCCGTGGTCTAAATATGTATCCCTAGAGGAAGGAAACTACATATTTAGGGAAATCCACAAAAGGCATTTATGGAGCATACGAGTCATATTACACATTAACTAGGAAAGCACTACTGCAAGGATACTACTGGCCCACCATGTCAAAAAATGCTCAGAAGCTAACTCAGGAATGCCATAAGTGCCAACAGTTCGCCCGTCTTAAATATAAGCTTTCTAACCCTCAACATCCGATCGGTAGCCCTTGACCCTTCACAGTGTGGGGAATGGAGATCCTAGGTCCCTTCTTGACCTCCACATCATAAAAGAAGTTCTTAATTGTGGCTATAGACCATTTCACTAAGTGGGTAGAGGTGAAAGCTGTACCCATTATCACAAAAGCCTAGATCCAATACTTCTTATGGAGAGAAATCATCTATAATTTTGGAATACCGCACAGCCTGATTACAGATAATGAAAAATAGTTCGATAATAAGAAGTTTAAAAGATTCTGCTTTGACCTCAGAATAAAGGTTCGCTTCACATCGGTAGCTCACTCATAGACAAACGAGTAAACAGAAGTCACCAACAGGATTATTATGCAAGGATTGAAGAAAAGGCTCAATGAAAAAAAGGGAAATTAGGTCAAGGAACTCAATAATGTTATATGGGCCTACAGGACCACACCCTGATCATCCATGGAAGAAACACTTTTCAGATTAACCTACGGTATGGACGTTGTGATCCTAGTAAAAATTGGATCCTTAAGTTATAGGGTTAATAGAGAATTAGATTAAGACATTAACAACATGGACACTTGGGTATGCCTGGATATACTGAAAGAAAAAAGAGAGTGAGCATTCGCTGTAGCAAAGGCACACAAGCAAAAGATAGCACAATATCACCTCTGGTGTGTCCACTCAAGATAGTACAAGGTAGAAGACTAGGTGCTTAAAAGGGCAAACATTGGCAAGGGCAACTCCGACACTGGCAAACTCGGACCCAACTAGGAAGGCCCTTATTAGATTATATAATGAACATCTAAAGGGGCATATAGAATAAGGGTCAGATAAGGCAAGGAACTACAATGATATTAGAACTCAGACTGTCTCCAAAAATATTACCAATAAATGTACTCGAAGTATCATTAAATGAGAGTGTTTTTATTCATTGATGGATAAATTATATTACAAAAGTCAATTACAAAAAAATAATCTCTAATCTACCAAAAAAACATCCAACAGATCAGACTCAGAGATAGGAGGAGGAGCAGCATCAACGACATTGACAAGCGTGGAAGGCTCAGAAGATGACCCTTTAATTGATTTAGAAATATTCCCCGCACGGAGGGCAGAGGCCTTGTTTCGGGCATTCTCCTCGAAAGCAATCCTAGCCAGGTTAGCCGGCGTTATCCTATCTAAGTCCACCAAGTCTAAAGATGGATATTAGGAGAGTAGGACTCTTTTACACTCGGACCTGTATGCCTTCAGAAAACCCCCAACACTCGGTATTGAGCTTTATCTTTTCTCATGACTAAGGCTGGCCACCTCAGCTCACCATTCCACATTAGATGTAATTAAGTAATCTCTCCTTAAGTGGATGAGTGATGTAGTCGTCCCTTTCAAACCTAGATACATCGAACATAAATATCATAATACACTCACGGGTGGGGGGGGGGGACTTTTGATACCCCACATATATATTCCTGTTTAATTAAGGTATTTATTTCCTATATAGGTTACTTAGAAGGGGAAGGAAACTAGGGACATTCAGGAAACAGTTCCTTATGCAGAAGATTCCTGAAACAAGAAGGAACATTCTCTTAATTGGTTTAGGATTCTTATCCAAAGAGGAATCCTACTCCTTTCAGGTTTAAGTATCATTATCATTATATATAAGACCCCATATCTCTCATTTTCATTCATTCTATTCTCGTGTTCTTATTATTCTCCTTGTTTCTCTTTATTCCCTCTATATACTCTGACTTAGGTATTAGAGGGTTTGTGAGGATTCACCCCACCTCTCACCTTACTCTTTGTTGACTACTCGCAGAATTTTAGCTTAAGAGTTCCGAAAAGTAAGTTATCAATGAGCTTGAACCTCATTACTCCTTATTAAATCAATAGCACACTTACCCTTAGTCTTTACCAGCAATTTTCGAATCCCATGATGCCAGGTAGTGGTATTTAATATGATGTAATGATATCTACCCATAAAACACAAATCAAAATTAGTTTCTATATTTAATATGATGTAAAAATATCTTGCGATTGCACTTTTTTCTTTACAAACTTGAAATTAGTTTGTAATGATATTTTTTATATTAATTAACTTGATGTGTTTATAAATGAAATTTATAAAAATAAAAATTAATTATTTTATGGTGTAAGTTCTAAAAGAAATAACATGATTAATATTTTTTTATTATTTTTTAATTGTGGTTTAAGAATTATGTATATAAATTAAAAAATATAATTAATATATGTGTAAAAATATTATAATACTCTTATAATAGTGCGCTTAATCAATTATTAGTTTTATATATTCCCAAAAGTAATGTATAAATAAATAAGAATATGATAAAAAAAAGTAATTAAAATATATTGATATTTAAAAATGTTAAATAAATTAAAATAATATATTCAACATAAGTTGATAATTAAAAAAAGATAGAGGAAGTATAATATAACCATAATATTCATATTTTATAATTATGTATTGTTAATAGTTCTGCCATAACTAATCAAAAAATAAGAATTTTCTGACAACAATCCTTTACAATATTGGGTTGCGTTAGGTCAAGACCGCAACAATCATACAAGGGTTTACTGGCGGTCTCTAGATACAAAATTGCTATTGGTTGAAGCCCATGTGAAGATGACCAATGAGATTCGATATTAGCAGAAGTTGTGTGCAGGAAAGTCCTTCAATTAAAAAACCCTGATTTCAAGATTAACAAAAAAAGAAAAAAAAGAAAAAGTATATAAAAAAATTCACTTAACGACTTCCTCTGCCTCCGGCTCCGAGCTTGGCCAGGTGTCAATCATCAACAAATCATGTATCTTCAGATACCAAGAAAACAAGCTTTTTTTTTTTTTTTCCCCATTAAATAATCATCCCAACAATGGAAAAAAGCGACTTTAATGACCCACCCCACCATTGTTAATCAACATCTTAACCTTTTTAGTTGTGATGTTAATATACATATATATTACAATAAATTAATGCAATAAGTATTGGAAATACATAAAGAAGCACATGAACTTTATCATGACTACTTCAAATTTTTTCTCCTACCAAGAAAAGAATATATATATATATATATATATATATATATATATATATATATATATATATATATGGCCAGTTTTTATTATTATTTTTTTCTAAAGGAGGGAGGAGATGTATGTCTCTCTTGATGCGTAATGCCCACCTGATCATGTTTTGAACAGACATATGCACCTTCTTTTTCACGTTATATATCTGTATGGTGATATCTCCTTTAACCCTTCTCTTTCCTAGTTGTTAGGGTTTCTGTCCCCTCCACTTTCCTTCATTTTAAAGGAATTACTATTGCATCATTTCTAGCTCATTGTAATGTAATTGGATAATTAAATAATTAAAATTTTACTTTAACTTAAAATAGTTAGTCCATTTGACACTAGCAAAAAAATTGAGTGCCAATTCAACTATTAAATTTGTCACTTGTTTAATTATTGGATATAATTTTGTGGGCTAGACAATAATTTTTTTAATAGTCAAAAACATATAATTCTACGTCCAGATACTAAAAATACCATGCGATAAAAATCAAATTTCATCGCTAAAATAACCTTTAAAAACGAAGTTTGTTTAATTTTTGGGATGAATTTTGAATATTGTATCAATCTGATAATTGTTTAGTGTGATAAGGAAAGATGCTTTGTTCTCTTTCCAACCTAGAGATTGTCTTTAATTAATAGATTGCCATGGTTTTAATTAAAATATTTTCAACTTGCATATTGCATATCAAAGTTAAAAAGAAGAGATATCAAGACGTTCTTTTTGTAACCACTAAAATTTTGTTCTCTTTAGGTTTTACAGGTTTAATCAACCGTTTGTGGTGGATTTTTTTTTTCTCTCTAAAGATATGATGAATTTCATAGTAAATAAGTTACTTCTCTATAGGCGGTTTTGTCTTGTTTATTGACAAGTTGCTTGTTTCTCTATTTTAAGCTTTTTGTTTTTTTCTTCTTTTTGCTCGTTTCTCTCTATCACCTTTTGATTTTTGGGTTACGTTTCGATTTTATCATGGCTACTATTCAGTCGATTGAAAATTAGTGTACTCTTATGACCTTAAACGATGAGGAAAATGGAGGGCTGGACTTCGGTGATGGGGAATGTGCTGATGTCATCGATGAGTCTTTTAAATTGTCAATGGTGGGTCATTTTTTAACTGATAAGCCTGTGGATTTTGAGGCGATGTGTAATATGTTGGTTGGTTTATGGCAACCTGTTAAAGGTGTGTTTGTTAGAGAATTGAAGCTTAATCTTTTCTTGTTTCAATTCTTCCATCTCTTGGATTTGGAGAAGGTTATAAAACGAGGTCCCTGGACTTTTGATAGCAATCTTCTTGTTGCTAAACGGTTAGAGGAGGGTGGACAACCTGCTGAAGTGGAGCTTTTTCATATTGAAATGTGAACTTAGGTTTATAATCTTCCATGTGGCCTTATGTCTGAAAGAGTGAGTAAAGAAATTGGCAATTACATTGGGTCTTTTATTGAATCTGATCTTAATAATTTTGATGGTGCCTAGAGAAGTTACATGTGTATTAGAATCTTATTTGATATTCAAAAGTCAATTACAAGGAAGATGAGAATCAAGAAAGCTGGTAGTTCTTGGGGATGGATTACTTTTCAGTATGAACAATTGCCTAAATTTTACTTTTTCTATAGAATGATTGGCCATACTGATCAAGTGTGTGAGAAATATTATGATTGTGTTAATAAAGAAATCTTGTTCCCTCATGAGATATAGTTAAGAGCTCGTAAAAAAAAGGGTTATGGTGGTATCGGCAGGAAGTGGCTCCGGCATAGCCCAACTAGTAGTGGTGGAGGTGGCACTAGCGGTATCGACGAGAGTGATAGGGTGGAAATGGAAGGTTATATGCCTGATATGGGAACTGATTGTGCTAAAGGCATTAATGAAGCTAGGGGAGAGGTATATGGCGAGAATTCAGGGTTGGCTAGTGGATTGATGGGTCAGGAAACAAATATGGTTAATATTAGAGGGAGTGGACTTTCAAAAAATGGAAATGCTGGTTGGGTGGTTATTATTGATCCCAAACGACGACGCACGGCTGATAAGGAGAGTGCTAGCATTATTGTAGAGTATGGGCCTAGTGTTCAGGATTCTAAGGTAGCCTATGGTGTGTCAAAAAATGATTTAGAGGTCTTGCTTAACAAGCCCGCCTAGCCTAATGACTACATTAAGCTAAAACCGTTGGGGTTTGGGCAACCCACGGATAGTTCAGATTCTTATTGGCTTAGTAAAAGTAAAGTGGATCGGACCAAGTCCAAGGTTGGATTTGAAGGGTCTTTTATTTTAGAAAACTCTAGGGGTGTGGTCTGTTTGGCTTTGTTGTGGCATGAATCTTCCATGGCTAAGCTTATTAGTTTTTCTTCTAATTATATTGATGTAGCTGTGCATATTCAAGGAATGATTCCTTGGACATTGACTTGTTTTTATGGCTGTCTCGAGCGAAATCGAAGACGGGAGTCATGGGATCGTCTTAAGGGTTTGAAGGATAAGTCTTCTCTTCATTGGTGTTATATTAGTGATTTTAATGATTTGCTCTCCTAAAATAAGAAAAGAGGTCATTGCAATCACCCACGTACTCTTATTGATGGTTTCAAATCGGTGGTTAAAGAGTGTGGGTTAGAAGATATTGGAATGATTGGCTATCCTTTCACGTGGGAAAAGAGTAGGGGCATAGCAAATTGGGTAGAAGAATATCTCAAATGTTGTCTTGTGATGACTTCATGGTGTGATTGTTGTCCCCAAGCTTTTATGGAAAATGTTGAAGCTCCTGCTTCGAATTATTCGGCTTTATTTTTGGGCTTTTATTTTAATGTTCACCATGCTTCCAAAAAGAAATTTTAGTTTTAGAATGCTTGGGTGAGGGAAGCTCAATGTCATGAGATTATTGTGAACAGTTGGTTTTTTTCTGTGGGTTGTGAGTTTGCGGGTCATCTGAATTAGTGTGGTTCAGCTCTTCAGAATTGGGGTTCTGGGTTCTTTCATGGTTTGCGTAATAAAATCGAAAGTAAACTCATATTTCTTCATAAGTTAAGGCAAAGGTGTGATTATGAGTCCATTTGGAAGTTTAATGAGGTTCAAAGGCAGTTGGGGGCTTTATTAGATCAACATGAATCCTTTTGGCGCTAGCGAGCTAAGCAACATTGGCTTGCTTTTGGGGACTAAAACTCTCGTTACTTTCATCATTTTGCTTTTGGTAGAAGAAGAAAGAATCATATCCATCATCTAAAAGATAATGATGGTGTGTGGTTTTCAGAGAAAGAGGGACTGCAGAATCATGTTACCGATTATTTTTTATCATTGTTTAAATAAAATGGTTGTCTTGGCGATGAAAATTTTAATGTTGTGCAAAATGAGTTTCTTATTCAGCCATTTTCTGCTTTTGAAATCAAAGATGCTATTATGGGTATGCATCCTGATAAAGCGCTGGGGCCTGATGGCATGAACTCAGGGTTCTACCAAAATTTTTGGGATGTGATTGGTAGTGATGTGGTTGAGGTATGTCTAAAGTGTTTAAATGATGGGGTGTTGCCTGAGCATTTTAACAGCACTTCAATTACACTAATCCTTAAAAAATCTAATCTAGATAAGGTTACAAATTTGAGGCTGATTGCTTTTTGCAATGTCATTCATAAGATTACGTCAAAATCTCTTGCTAATAGGTTGAAAGCAATCCTGCCATCTCTCATATCTGAAAGTCAAAGTGCATTTTTTCCTGGGTGGTTGATTTCAGATAATGTACTAGTTGCTTTTGAGATAGGACACTACTTAAAAAGAAAATCTAAAGGAAAGATAGGATGGGTTGCCCTAAAGATCGACATGTCTAAGGCTTATAATTGCCCTGAGTGGAGTTTTATGAAAGGAATGATGATCAGAATGGGTTTTCATTATAAGTGGATTCAGCTTATCATGTTATGCATTTCTTCTATGAAGTATTAGATTAACTTGAATGGAGAAGATGTGGGACCTATCATTCTGGAGTGAGGATTGAGACAAGGGGATCCTCTTTCCTCTTATTTTTTTATCTTATGTGCAGCAGGTCTATCTTCTCTTATTAGGAATTGTGAACGAAAAGGTGATCTTCATAGTTGCAAGGTGGCTAATGGCGCTCCTGTTGTCTTGCACTTATTTTTTATGGATGACAGTTATGTATTTTTCAAAGCAAATGCTAGAAAGAGTTCTTGTATTAAATGAATCTTGAATGCTTATGAGAAGGCTTTAGGTCAAATGGTGAATTTTTAGAAGTCTTCAGTTATTTTTAGTAAGAATACCAGGGATAATGTGTAAGTAAAGGTATGTAATCTTCTTAATGTCCCGATTTTGACTCATCATGATAAGTATCTAGGTCTTCCCTCATTGGTGGGTAAGAGTAAGAAGGCAGTGTTTGCTTATATTCAAGATAAAGTGCGCTAGAGATTGCGTAGCTGGGACAAGAAATGCTTATCTCGGTCAGGTAAGGAAATATTACTCAAAACGGTGGCTCAAGCTGTATCGTTTTATGTTGTGGGGATTTTTTTTACTTCCCAAGTCTCTTTATGAGGATATCGAAATAAATATGAATGGGTTTTGGGTTTTCGTAAGTTGCAAAATTTCAATATTGCCATGTTAGGCAAATAGGGATGGAGGTTTCTTTCTTCTCCTTAATTTTTGGTTGCTCGAGTTCTAAAGGTGAGGTATTATCCCCGGACTTCTTTTCTTGAAGCCTTAATTAGGCATAACCCCAGTTATTCTTAGAGAAGTATGATGGCTTCCCAATTCTTAATTAAAAGGGGTGTTAAATGGTGAATTGGTGATGGTAGAAAAGTAATAGTATTCTTTAATCCATGGCTTCTAGATAATGATAATCCATTTGTAATCTCTAGTGCATCTGAAGGGCTGGCATTTATTACTATGAATTCTTTAATATGTCAGGACATTATTGCTTGGGATGTGGATGTCTTAAGGTATCTGTTCTTATCGAGAGATGTATCTTTGATTTAAGGAATTCCTTTGAGTATTAGACTCTCTGAAGATATTCTATCTTGGTGATGGGATCCCAAGGGTATTACACAATCAAAAGTCCTTACCATTTGCTGGTTAATGATAATTCTGAGGTTCCTCAGTTTCTTCCCTAATTAACTAGACAAAGTTCTGGAATTTACATGTCCCTCCTAAAGTCAAGAATGTTATTTGGAGAGCATGTAGGGTTGTTTACCAACACTTGTTGTGTTGCGGAGTCGTGTTGTGGAGTTGAGTCATGTTTGTCCTTCTTGTCATGATGCTATTGAGTTGATTTTTCATGTTTTAGTGGACTGTCATGCAACTAGGGAGGTGTGGCATGTGATGGAGGTGGGATGTTTAGAGGGAAGGTTTAGGGATTTTTTGAGTTGGTGGAATCATGTTCTCAGGAATTTTTCTCTGGAGGTTTGTTGCAATGTTGCAACGTTGTTGTGGCCGATTTGGTCTTGTTGAAATGATCTGGTTTGGAATCAAGTTCAACATTCAAGTATTTAGATTGCTGCAGCTTCGAGTTCATGTTTAATTCAATGGCATTCTGCTGGGATGAATTATCAGGGACAATATCACTTAGTTGGCAGTAACAGTAGAAGAGGGGAGAGACCTCAGGTTAGTGTTTTCAAGTGCAATGTGGATATTGCTTTATTTTTTACTCAAAACTCACACCTTTTCACATTTACATCCATTTGAAGGGGCACAAATTGTAGTTATAAGAAGCCTATAAATACATTATATAAGGAAGATTAAAAATGATATCAAGTAACTAATTAGAGAGGATTGGAGATTTCATCAACATATTTTCTATCTTTTTTTTCTCTTTTTATATATTTAGTTTACTTTATGTTTATTTATATGTTTCTTGACTAACTTCTTATTTATTAGAATTTCAGGGATGACTTTATGAACTACATCTTTATGTTCTTTATAATACATGAATGATTTGATTTTAATTGAGTGCTTAATTATGTTATATATGCTTGATCACCATATATGATGTATTAATTAAGGGTTCACAATAAGAGTTGGAATTTTTAATAGAAATACAATTGAATTTACTTAAAGGATAGGAAAGTACTAGGAGACAAGAAATCCACATTGAGGGGTCAAAGAATTGGTATGGAATTTCATGGTTTTTGTTTATCTCTACATTGACACGAGAGTACTTGTAAACTCTAAATGGAAATACCTTTATTTGACAACGAGAGTTACTCTGAAGGATTTCAGGTCATATTCTGTAGTCATTACATTTGTTTATTAATTATTATAATTCTTTGATTAATTATGAATTGTAGTTCTAATGAACACTAATTGAATTTCTTGTTAGATAATTTAGATTAGATAGTGTAATTAATAATTCTTTAGTAACTTTAGATTTTGTTAAAACCATTCAATATCTCTTATTATAATATTCTACCTATACATCTAATTATCTACTCAGTTAATATAAAATTGCTCCAAATTCCCTAATGTTGGACACCTTGCTTGCTCTATACTCAGTCTTGTAGACTAGGATATTATATTTGACCCACATTAAATTTTAGCGCCATTGTCGGGGAATTTGATTTGGTAATTTTTATTAACTTAGGATGGAGAAAAGTTTTTTTGAGTTTTAATTTGTATTTGCTTTTATAAATTATTATTTACTTAATAGTGATATGTTACAAGTTGCCTTATAATTTATTATTTGATTTTGAATTTTTACTCTTTATGACTCTTACAAGAAATGCTAATGATAATACTTCGAACTTTGATCCTAAAATTGAATTGACTTTACATGATATACATAGGGAGCAAAGACTTAAAAGAGTGAATCAAAGGGAATTTAATAATATGGTTGAACCGAAAAGAAGAACATTAGGTGATTTTGCCATGCCTGACATCTCGAGTAGTTTTGGTGGGATTGTGGCCCTAACCATTGTTAATAATAACTTCAAAATCAAGCCAAGTATCATCCACATGGTGCAAAACAATTAGTTTGGAGGTTTAGAAGGAGAGGACCCCTATGCTCACATATTGTCTTTCCTTAATGTGTGTGTAACCTTCAAAATAAATGGAGTAACAAATGATGTAATAAGGCTTAGACTTTTCCCATTCTCAGTCAAGGAAAAAGCATAACTTTGGCTTACTAGTTTTCCTAGTGAATCAATCACAACATGGGACCAATTGAAATAAGCATTTCTTCATAAATATTTTCCACCACATATGACAACCAAGTTTTGCAATGAGATTTCTACTTTTAAGCAAAATAGAAGTGAGACAATCTAGGTAGCTTAAGAAAGATTTAAGGAGTTTCAAAGTCAATGCCCACACCATGGCTTGCTTGATTGGAAGATCCTTTAAATTTTCTAAAATAGATTAACGAATGAGGGTAGAAATATTGTCAATACAGCCTCTAGTGTGAAATGAATGTATAAAATGACTAAAGAAGTTATTATTTTTCTTGAAGAGCTCGCATCTTAAGGATACATGGGTGATGACCTAACAATGGTAAAATCAAAAGGTGTTTTGGAGCTTGACACCATCAACTTATTAAGTGCTAAGGTAGATGCTCTCACAAAGTTGGTAAGTAAATCTCAAATTAATTCTATTGATAATGCTAATGTTGTTTGTGAGCTTTGTGGAGGATCTAATTGATATTCTCAATGCCATATGAGTTTTAATGCAAATGAAGATGTGAGTTATATGCAAGGAGCTTTTAACTAAAGAGGGGGGTTGAATTCGAATACATATAATCCTCAATGGAGAAACCATCCTAGATTTTTATGGTTAAATTCATCTTCTCAATTAAACTCTCCACTTAACCAAAATTATTCCAAACCATAAAGCCCACCTAATTTTCTTATCAAACCAAATCATTATTCTTTTAATCCACCACTACCAAAGTCTAACTTAGAGGGTCTTATGGAGCAATTCATAAACCAACAATCAACCAACAACAAATAACATGAGGATCAATTTAAGCAACTTAATGCAAGAATTGATCAACTTGTTTCCTATAATCAAATCCTTGAAAACTAAATTATTTAACAAGCCTCCTTAAGTCCTCAACCTTTAGGAAGACTACCTAGTCAACCTAAATTTCAGCCTAAAGATTCTTGTCAGGTCATAAACTTAAGAAGTGGTAAGGAAGTTAGAGGTGCTTCATCTAGTAAGAAAAAGGTTGTGATTGAGGATGATGATGAGGGTGTAGTGGATACAAAAGTAGATGATGGTATGAAGGATAAAAAAGATGATGGTTGTAGTGTGGAAAAGAACAATATTCAAGAGGAACAAAGTAAGAAAGATGAGCCTCAGATTGACCTTAGAACCTTACATTTTCCATAATGGTTAATAAGGTGCAATCTTGACAAGCAATTTGGTAGATTTCTTAATCATTTGAAGGACATAACTATTACTATACCCTTTATGGATGACATTAGAGATACGCCTTCTTGGGGTAAATTTTTAAAGGACATTATGAATCACAAGGGTAAGATTGAAGGTTATAGGCTTATTTCACTTGTTGAAGAGTCTAAGGCAATGTTCATAAAGACTCCACCAAAACTCAAAGATCCAAGTTGTTTACTATTGCTTGTAGAATTGGTGATATTGCATTTAACAAAGCTTTGTGTGATATAGATGCAAATGTGAGTTTAATGCCTTATTCCATATACAAGAAGATAGTGATTTGAAGCCTACTACCTTGTGTTTATCTATGGCTGATAAATCTATCAAGTATCCACTTGGTGTTCTTGATAATATACCCACTAAGGTGGGTAAGTTTATTATTCCTATAGATTTTATTATGATGGACATGGAAGAGGACCCTAAAATTCCTATATTGTTAGGGAGGCTATTTTTGGTGACAGTAGGAGTAGTCATTAACATGAAAAATGGTCAAATTAAAATGGAAGTGAATGATAAATCTATTATTTTTTTATTTCTTCAAGATAATTAAGACAACACCACCTATTGAAGTTTGTGAAAGGATTAATTCACTTGATACCATTGATGAACTTGTAAATGACATTGTCCATGAGTGTTTAAGTCAAGAACCTTTACAAATTCTCTATCATAAAAGGTTGATGAGAAATGTTCTAAAAAGGAGGTTGTCGCTTGTGTAAAAATGTTGAAATCAACTCCATATGCCTTTCCTTATAGGCGTTAAAGATTTGAGCCACTAAGGAAGGAAGATGATCCTAAGCCTTCCTCAACAAGTGAAGCACCCAATTTGGAACTTAAACCTTTGCCCTCCATTTGAAGGTACACATTTCTTGATTCTAAATCTCATTTTCCTTTTATTATCAATTATTTATTACTTAATGATGGGATAAATTCTTTAAGAGATGTTTTGAGTAAAAATAAAGGTGTAATAGGATATTCAATTAATGATTTAAAAGGACTAAGCCCAACTATTTGCATGCATAGAATCCTTTTAGAGGATGATGCCAAGCCTACCGTAGACGCTCAAAGGAGACTAAATCCTACTCTTAAGGAAGTGGTTAGAAAGGAAGTTCTTAAGTTGCTTAACATTGGGGTCATATATTCCATTAATGATAGTAAATGGGTAAGCCTCGTTCAAGTTGTTCCTAAAAAAGGTGGCTTGATTGTTATGCAAAATGAACATAATTCATAGTGCCTACTAGGACTATCACAAGTTGGCGTATGTGTATTAACTATATGAAGTTGAATAAAGCAACTAGGAAAGATTATTTTCCATTGCCTTTTATTGATAAAGTCTTAAAGCAATTATAAAATTTTTCTTATTTTTGTTATTTTGACGGGCTTAGTGGCTTTTATTAAATTCTTATTCATCCTGAAGACCAAGCTAAGACTACTTTTACTTGTTTGTACTGTGCTTTTTCCTTTAGGCACATGCCTTTTGGCCTATGCAATGCTCCCATTACATTCCAAATATGCATGTTTTAAATATTTAAAGATTTAATAGATGATTGTGTGGAAGTTTTCATGGATGACTTTAGTGTTTATGGAACTAACTTTGTAAATTGTTTAGAGAATCTTTATAAAGTCCTTAATAGGTGCATGAATCATGGATTAGTACTCAATTGGGAAAAGTGCCACTTCTTGGCACAAGAAGGAATTATTCTTAGGCACTTGATATTAAGAAGAGGTATTAAAGTTGATAGAGCACAGATAGTAGTGATTGCTAATTTGTTGCTGCCACAGTGTGTTAAGGATATAAGGAGCATTCTTGGTCATACAGGTTTTTATAGAAAGTTTATCAAAGATTTTTTCAAGATAGCAAAGCCATTATGCAAACTACTTGCTAAGGATGCTAATTTTGAGTTTAATGAGGCATGTCTTGATGCATTTGAAGCCTTGAAGAGAGCTCTTATTTCAGCAACTATTTTGTGGCCACCTAATTAGGAGAAACCATTTGAAATTATGTGTGATGCAAGTAATTTTATAGTGGGGGCTGTTTTGGGACAAAGGAAAGAAGGCAAGACTTATATGATCTACTATGCTAGCAAACTACTTGATGATGCTTAAATCAACTATACCACTATAGAGAAGGAGTTACTTGCTATTGTTTATTCTTTTGACAAGTTTAGAGCATATCTTATGGGGTAGAAGGTGATTGTGTATTCAGACCATACTGCTCTTAAGTATCTTCTAAGCAAAAAGGATACAAAACCTAGGCTCCTAAGGTGGATTTTAATGCTTCAAGAGTTTGATTAGGAAGTGAGAGATAAGAAAAGAAGTGAAAATCTTATTGCAGATCATCTATCAAGGCTAGATCAAGAGGTGTTAATGAAACATGATGATGGTGTGCCAATTAATGAGACATTTCATGGTGAACATCTACTTAGTTTGGCGTTGAAGGAACTTATATGGTTTGTGAATATCACCAATTATCTTATGAGTAGTATTCTTCCTTAAGGAATGGATTATCAATAAAGGAAAATTTTTTTATTTGATAGTCAATTCTACTATTAGGAGGAGCCATTGCTTTATAAGAGGTGTGCACATTGTCACTCCTTGGATGTAGGTGGCCACTTTGGTACATAATAAATAGCTTAACATGTACTTCAATCTAGTTTTTGGTGGTCTACATTATTCAAGGATGTTAGAGATTTTATGCTTACATGTCATAGGTGCTAAAGAAAGGGTAATTTATCTAGGAAACATGAGATGGCTTTAAAGGGAATTCTTGAAGTTGAGATTTTTGATGTTTAGGGCATATATTTCATGGGTACTTTTCCTAGTTCTTTAGGCTACAAATGTATCTTGGTCATGGTTAATTATGTTTCAAAGTGGGTAGAAGTAATACTAACCATTACTAATAATGCAAAGGTTGTTAAAAAAATGCTTAAGAAATAAAATTTCTAAGGTTTGGTATTACTAGGGCATTGATTAATGATGGAGGTTCATATTTTTTCAAATAAGTAATAGAGGCCCTTTTGAAAAAGTATAGGGTAACACACAAGGTTGCCACCTCGCATCACCCATAAACAAGTGGGCAAGTTGAGGTGAGTAATAGAGAGATTAAATGGATTCTTAAGAAAATGGTTTCTTTTTTAAGGAAAGATTAGTCATTGAAGTTAGATGATGCCCTATGGGCAACAAGGGCTTTGAATTTTGATTTGAAGAAAGTGGGTATGAAAAGGTTACTTTAGCTTAATGAATTGGAGGAGTTAAGAATGAATGCTTATGGAAATGCAAAGTTGTATAAGGATCATACTAAATTGTGGCATGATAAGCATATAGCTAAAAAATAATTTAAGGAGGGAGAATTTTTTCTACTCTATAACTCAAGGTTGAAGTTGTTTCCTGATAAGTTGAAGTCAAGATGGTCGGGTCCTTTTAACGTTATCAAGATTTATACTTTTGGAGCTATTGACATTGCTAATGATAAGGGGGGAACTTTTAAGGTTAATGGACATCATCTCAAGTCATATTTGATTAATAAAGCAATTGATCAAGGCTGGTAAATCTCTCTCTCTGTGCCCTAATTTTGCCAAAGTCGAGCTATAAACCGTTAAATTTAACAAGGTAATGATTACACATTTTTATTTAGGTATTATTACATCTTATTACATTTTTGTGTTTTATTATATTTGGAATTAATTGAACCACATTTTAATATTAGAAGTATTTATAGTTTTATTAATAATTCTAATATTACATTTATTTAAATTTAGGTTAATCTTTTCTTATATTTATATTTTACATTTGTAGTTTATTTACAAAGCACACATACATACAATTTTTTTTAAGTATATTGCATTTATGCTCAATTTCTTTTATTTCTTTCTTTTTATTAAGTATACATGTACAAGGTATGTAATATAATGTGCTGAGTTAGCACAACGGTGCGACTCATTACAGAGGTGAGTCATACTGAGTCATCCTTTGGTGACAACTTATCTCGATGAACCAGTATGCCGAGTCGGCACCAAGCGAGCCAAGAGACTCGTGCCATATTCATCCTCTTTACAAAATAATAATAATATATATATATATATATATATATATATGTATGTATACTTTCTCCTTCTCACTTTACATTTTTATTTTTCTTTTTGCTATAACCAACACCCAAAATTATACTAAAAAGTTTGAAAAGTCATGTTCCTTTCCAAGAAAGGTCATGACCTTTCACAATCAACTTACACCTTTGCCTAATAGCTATATATACATATTATTTGACTCACATTTTTTATTCTCTACTTACATCTACACTCAATCCTTCACATCTTCTCTAAAATTCCCATATGTTTCATTTTTACCATTTCTCTTCTTTTTCATCTTCTTACCATTTGTTTTTTATTGTAACTTTTGCCTTTTTATATTCCCCCTAACCTAACCAAATTCCATTATTCTCTTCCCATTATTTTCTTTTCTTTTCTTTTCTTCACACATTTACTTTCCTATTGTTATCCAATACCCATTATGCTCACCATTTTCTTTAGCTTTTCCACATTACTCCTTTTATTACTATAACATTGTTGTTTTTAAAGATGGGCAAAATAAGGGGTTCATCATCTAAAAGGTCATATATTGAAGAAGGGCATCAAGAAGAAGAGAATCTTTCACTTACTTACAAGGCCAAATTTCCTATCCTTTCATATAAGGAAGGTGCTAAATTCACTACCATTAAGTTTCAGGAAATTGTAGGTTATAAGTATATTCCTAATTCTCTTCTTAATGATATGGGTATGAATGATTCCTTTAATCAAATGTTGACAACTTGTGGGCTAAAAAAATTTATGTTTGTGAATGATGATACTTATGTAGAGTTGATTACTAAATTCTATACCACTTTGGATGTTAATTCAAATATTTCTCAGATTCTAGAATTTCGCATGCTAGGGAAAAAACATTAATAATTTCTTTTCTAAGTTGCATATGTGTCTATGCTATATTTTGCATAATTTTATCTTCTCCACATTCATAAGTAGTTTCTTTTCTAAGTTCATCTTGATTATGATTGAGGTTTTATTTTTATGTTAAGTTAAGCATTAACTTTTTATGCTTAATTGGTAGAATTTTAAAGTTTCATTTAGTATTAGTTTTATGTTTTTCTTTTTATCTCCTTTTATTATTTTCAAAATCTAAAGAATGTTTAGTCAACTTTCTAACTATGCTTAATGCTAAAATGATAAGGATTTAAGCTTAGTTTTTAAGGATAGAAGTAGCCTTCGGGAAACTATAGCCATAATACGAGTAACTAGCTTTTCAATAATGGATGAGGATATAGTTAAAAAAAAAGATATATGAGAAAAAGAAAATTGATGCTTTTTGACATTATGCATTTCAAGTAAGTTGTGTGTAAGTGAGTGTGCTCCTCAATTACATTCATTCGGAAATAATGTATTCCCCCTAACCTAGTTGGATTCCACCATTCTCTTCCCATTATTTTCTTTTCTTTTCTTCACACATTTACTTTCCTATTCTTATTTAATACTTTCTCTCTATGCCATAATTTGGCAAAGGTAAGGTTATGCTATAAACCATTAAATGTAGCAAGGTAATATTTACACATTTTCTCTATTTTGGTATCTTATTTTATTTTATGTCATTTTATTATCTTTGGATTTGTTTGACCCACATTGTAGTATTTGTAGTATTTACAATATTAGTAGTATCTATTTAATTATTATTTAAATTTCTTGCAATTCTTCTTTCTATTTAAATTTTATACATTAACTTTTCATCTTATCTTTTATGATTTAATTTAATTTTAAAAAAAGAATATTTATTTGTGAGTCGGGTCTATGTCGAGTCGTCACACAAGTGCCAACTTGTGACAGAGGCAAATGGTCATGAGTTGACACAAGCATCCCTACTTGTGATAGAGGCAAGGGCTTATGCTGACTCGTGTCTAATTCCTACACCCTTCCCATTGTTAATCACCTTCACCCTTTTTTTAAATATATTTATAATTTTAATCCTTGTCCTTCTTATTTATTTTTAGTTAAAGAAAGTAATTTTTTGACTAAAATTAAAAAGTCATTTCTCTTCCCAATGAAGGTAATGTCTTTTCACCTTTTTATTATTTCTTTTCTAAAAAAACCATATTTAATTGATTTGACTACTCACTTTTATTTATTTATTTATTTTACTCTTTTTGTACATCTAATTATATTTACTTATTCTCTTTTTCCCCTATACTTTTTTGTTCTTCCTCCCCTAATACATTTCTATTCTCTTCTTGTTTTTTCTTCTACACCCATTTCCATTTTAACCATAATTGTTCCATTACCACATTTCTTCTTATTTTCTTTTCTTCTCTACATCATTTCCTCCACATGGGTAAGACTAGGGGTTTTACATCGAAAAAATCTCAAGTTGAAGAAGAGCATTAAGAGGAGGACCTTGCACCCAACTACCAGGCCAAGTTCCCCATGGTGCATCTACCAGGAGAGACAATGTCAATTGAGTGGTATGGAGTCTTGGAGCCATCAACTTGATCACCACTAACATAAGATGGAGTATATGATGAATCAACTCTTTGCGCTCTCTGGTTACACCATTGAGTCTCCACCACCATTTCCTTTAGAAGATTAAGAGAGTTTCTCTTTTCCTTTCTTTCATGTTTGGGATTCACATTCAGGACAATGTGAATTTTTAAGTATGGGGGAGGGGATATTAGTAGTCGTTATTTAATTAAGTTTATGTTTATATGCATGTGTGTCTATGCTATATTTTGCATAATTTTATCTTCTCCATATTCATAAGTAGTTTTTTTTTTCTAAGTTACATGTGTTTTTATGCTATATTTTGCATAATTGTATCTTCTCCACATTCAAAAGTAGTTTCTTTTCTAAGTTCATCTTAATTATGATTGAGGTTTTATTTTTATAATAGGTTAAGTATTAACTTTTTATGCCCAATTGGTAGAATTTTAAAGTTTCATTTAGTATAAGTTTTACATTTTTCTTTTTATCTCTTTTTATTATTTTCAAAATCTAAAGAATGTTTAGTAAACTTTCTAACTATGCTTAATGCTAAGATGATAAGGATTTAAGCTTAGTTTTTAAAGATAGAAGTAGCCTTAGGGAAACTATACCCATAATATGAGTAACTAGCTTTTCAATAATGGATGAGGATACAGTTAAAAAAAAGGTATATCAGAAAAAGAAAATTAATGCTTGTTGACATGATACATTTTGAGGAAGTTATGTGTAAGTGAGTATGCTCCTCAATTACATTCACTCAAAAAGAATGTATAATGTGACAAGTTGATGCATTTTGAGTAAGTTATGTGTAAATGAGTATGCTCCTCAATTACATTCATTGAAAAAGAACATACCAATTCTAAAAAAATAAATAAATTATGTGTCTAAAAACTCCATGATAATTGTGGGTTAGTGCATGTGATTAATCCTTATCCTATGGCTACTTTTGTTCTTAGAAATCCTAAGCTTGAAGAATGAACATTATGGCTAGGTAGCTTGGTTAGCACATTGACTTTATATTCTTTGTTTTTATTCTTAATAAGTTGAGATAAATTGTTAAACTTATCACTTATGCTATGGAACTTGTTTTCTCTATCATTATTGAACATTGAAAGTTTAGTTATTAACTATCTTTTATGGTTAAGGTGACTTGTTGAGATAACTACATCTATTTTGAAGAAGATAAAATTTTATGTGTTTGCCATTTGGATATTTATTTCTTGCTTGTGGGTAAGCAAGGTCTAAGTGTGGGGGAATTTATGAGGATGCAAAATAGCATAGTTCTTTAGGATAGTTATGCTTTACTTTTGGCTAGTTTTTACTTGCATTTGTTTGATTATTGTATTATTACCTTTATCTTTAATGTTCTTACCTTAACTTTATGTTTTGTAGGTTTTCTTAGGTTAATTCATGCATGGAAGTGTATTCAAATTGACTAGAATGAAGAATGATGCATGAAAAGTAGAAAGGAGGCTCTGAATAGGGGTGCTGACTCAACACATTGCTGTTGAGTCATGATAGTAAGCCATGGTGCCGACTCATCACACCTGTGATGACTTGTCACCAACTGTAGGATGAAGTCAGAGACTGTGCCGACTCATAATATCCATGTCGAGTCATGATAGAGCCATTCGGTGCTAAGTTGACACAATGGTGTTGACTCATCCCTTACACCTCTTCAGCACACCTTTTCACATTTATAGCCATTTGAAGGGGCATGAATTGTAGTTCTAAGAATCATGTAAATACATGATAAAAGTAAGAGATAGGGTTTTTTTTTTAATAAATGATATCAAGTAACTACTTGGAAAGGATTAGAGATTTCATTAACATATTTTTAGCTCTTTTCATATAATTAGTTTAATTTATGTTTATTAATGTGTTTCTTGACTAATTTCTCATTTATTAGAATTAAAAGGATGAATTAACCTTATGAACTACATCTTTATTTTCTTTATAATACATGAATGATTTGATTTCAATTGAGTGATTAATTATGTTATATATGCTTGATCACCATATATGATGTATTAATCAAGGGTTCACAATGAGAGTTGGAATGTTTGGTGGAAATACAATTAAATTCACTTTAAGGATAGGAAAGTACCTATAAACAAGAAATCCACATTGAGGGGTCAAAGGATTGGCATGGAACTTCGTGGTTTTTGTTTATCTCTATAATGACATGAGAGTGCTTGTAGACTCTAAATGGAAATACCCTTATTTGACAATGAGAGCTGCTCTTAAGGATTTTAGGTCATATTCTCTAGTCATTGCATTTGTTTATTAATTATTATAGTTCCTTGATAAATTTTGAATTGTAGTTCTAATGAAAACTAATTGAATTTTTTATTAGATAATTTAAATTAGATAGTGTAATTAATAATTCTTTAGTAACTTTAGATTTAGTTAGAACCATTTAATATCTTCTATTATAATATTCTGCCTATTCATTAAACTATGTACTAGGTTAATATAAAATTGCTTTAAATTCCCTAGTGTTCGACACCCTACTTGCTTTATACTTAGTCTTGGAGACTAGTGAATTACATTTGACCCACACCAGTTACAATACATTAGTAGGTTTATAGCCAAGTTAACTACCATTTACAAACTAATTTTTAAGCTTTTGAGGAAGAATTAACCTATAATTTAGGATGATAGATGTCAATATGCTTTTAAAACTATTAAGGATTATTTAATGAATCATCTAGTGTTATAACCACTGAGGCTGGGTAGACCTTTGATTCTTTATTTGGCCATTGAGAAAGAATCACTGTTAGCCTAAGAAGGGGAGGATAGGGTTGAGCATGCAGTGTATTATTTGGGCAAGAAACTCCTGCCTCACGAGTCTAACTACAATCTAGTGGAGAAGATGTGTCTAGCTGTGATCTAGGCAACTAAGAAGCTTCAACATTATTTCCAATCTTACAGAGTTCAAGCAATCTCTAGACATTATCTTCTGAGAAACCTTCATCAGACTCCATCACTTATAGGAAAGTTATCCAAGTGGTTAGTTCTACTTACTAAGTTTAATATAGATTATATGGCAAAGAAAGTGGTAAAATAGAGAGCAGTGGCAAACCTCTTAGCTTAAAATCTAGTGGATGATGAACATGAATGGGAGTTATAGCTTCTAGATAAGTATCTCAAAGCAATAGAGATTCATAGTTAGAGCATGCACTTTAATGGGGCAGTTAACTCTAAAGGAGTAGGTATTAATATAATTCTTATCATGCTAGAGGTAGAAATGATTATGATGGCAAAAAGATTGGAGTTTAAAGTAATAAACAATCAAGTCGAATATAAAGTATGCATCTTTGGTTTAGAAGCACTACATAATATGGGGGCAGAAGAGGTTACAGTATATGAGGATTCCAGGCTAGTGGTAAAACATCCCTCAAAAGACTGGGAAGTAAGAGAGGATAAGATGAGATTATATTGAGACTATTTAAGCACCGTCTTATTATCTTTCAGTCATTGCAAATTCATCCATTTGCTATGAGAGGTGAATCAAGTGGCTAACGCTTTAGCTACTTAAGCCTTAATGTGGGAAGGTAGGAAGCAAACTAAAATTAGGCTCATTATGTCCTAAATCCCATAATATAAGGAGATAAGAGCGATGCCAGTCAATACCATTGAAATGTTATGGTTTTATAATTTGTAGCTAAAGTAAACCAAGCAAGCACCAAGCTTGATGATTCGCTCAAGAACAAGGGACTAATGATAAGAGTAAGGATAAAGAAGTTCAAATAAGCATTAAATTCATTTATTCTTTATATTATGAGCAATATGGTGGATTCAACTTCAAGTGCAAGCATAGAGCTGAACAAGGAAGAATTTAAGCTAGTTAGCTTAATTTTATATTTTGAACCTTTGTAGCATGCTTTACTATTTTGACCATAAATTTTGCTACTAAAGTTTGATTAAGCTAATTCAAGATGATATGGAAAGCTAAGGTAATGGCCTATAATATTCAAGAAGATTATGTTGGAAAATTCTATCATTTTATATACACAAATGCACAACCATTCATGATTTACTGTTTTATGTGCACAACCATGCACCTTCTAATGCATGCCCATTCTTGAGAGCAATTTCTAATAAGCTTATGGAGTGCACAACCATGCACAACAATGAATAATGTAAGATGAAAACTCCTCATTTTATTAGGGTTTCCTTTTGTTGTTTTTGAAGTTTATTTGTTTCCAACTTTGTTCCTTATTATGTTTACATTATAAATAGCCAACTTAGGGCTATAAATAGTTAGTTGAATTTTATTTGATTGACATCAATTATTTGAGAGGTTAGAGTCCTTTCTTTGGTTCTTAAAAGAACTTTATGAATTTTATCAAGTGAAGGCTTGGTATATTCAAACTTTGTTTAATTTAAACTTAAAATTGGCTTAGTTTAATATTAGGTTTTCATTGAATAACCTTTAATTCTTTGTAACTAAGGTTCTTAAGTATAAGTTATTTCAGGGTCTTGTTGGGAGTTAGAGTTTCTATCGCTTTATTCATTGAATGATCCTTGCCAAAGACATTAACATTGAATATGGGTTTGGTATAAATTAACCATGTTTGTATCATTTGGCATCAGAGCTTTGGCTTAATAATCAAGTATGTATTTTTATTATAATTATTCTTTGCATTCTAAAAAAAAAAAATTTCAAAATTCTTTGTATCTTGTTTCATTCATTCATTATGTGTTAAGTTTTTTTATCAATCCTATTACCTTATGATTCCTTATATTCATTTCATTATTCCTACCATCCTTCTCATTCATATTTGATTGTTTTGCATTTATGTATTAAAAAATAATAAAAAAAGTTGTAAACTTAAAAAAAATGGATTAAAAAAAAATCAAGTCAAATTAAATTCTCTTAAATTTAGTGTGTTAGGTATCCAAATCCAAGTGCTTTGCCTATATCTATTTTAAATTATTCTTAAGTTGAGTTTTGGGTAGTTTAAACACTTATTCTAAATTTTCTTATTCTCATTTTGTTCGATTATTATTTTTGTTTATTTTGTTTTCATTAGTTCGTATATTTAATTTTAGTTTGATAAAACTTTGTTTGAATTGTATTAAGATTAATTTGATAATTAGTAACTTAAGTTCCATAAGAATTATAAGAGAGGAATTAGAGAGAGGTAAAAGGTGAATGGTAAGCTCATTTGAAGGTAAAAGCCAAATTGAGTGAAACATGAGTGTTGAGTGACATCCTTTAAGTGTAAACACGTGAGGGAGTGTTACTTGTGAGGTTCTATTTTGTTCTTTGATCATAATGATAGGTTCAAGTGGAGTAGATAAGGATCCCGAATGGAAGCTCTTTATTAAAGTAGTGCAAGATTAGATGGCACAATTATTATTGACTAGCCATCAACAAGTTCATGAGTGATTGGGAAGAGTATAGTAAAGTCAAACCATAAGTACCATAAACAATACCAATCAAAATGCACCTAAAGAAGTTCGAAGAGGAAGATGGGCTAATAAAGATGATGAATTCGTTGATGAGAGTGTGCAAACAAGTGGAAGACAAGATAAAAATCCTAGGAGTATAATCCTATCTTTCATAGTAGAAATGATCTTGAAGCATATCTAGTATAGGAAAAGAAAGTGGATTTTGTGTTTGATTATCATAATTACTTTGAAGAAAAGAAAGTCCAACTTGTTGTTATTGAGTTTGTAGACTTTGCCCTAGTGTGGTGGGATAAGTTAGTGTTGATAAGGTGTTGTGGAGAAGATCCTATTGCTACATGGCAAGAAATGAAGGCCATCTTGCATAAGTGATTTTTGCCAAATTATTACTATAGAGATTTGCATAATCAACTTCAAGGCCTTATATAAGGTACAAGGAGTGTTGAAGAATATTACCAAGAGATGAAGATGATTATGATACGGTCTAAGATTGATGAAGATCATGAACAAACCATGGCTCGTTTCTTGAATGGATTGAATAAGGAGATTGCTAATTTTGTGGATTTACATCCATATGTTGAATTAGAAGACATGTAACAAATAAAATGTAGAACTTCTAAATCTCATGTGACCACAATAATATCTAATTGAAAGACAAAATAGAAAGAGGGTGATAAAAGTACTTTCAAGCCTAGGTATGAAAAAAGACGCAAGAAAGGAGGGAGTTTAAAGCAAGTTGAAGCACCCAACCTTAAAACAAGTTCCATTGAATGTTTTAAATGTAAAAGGAGAGGACACATGCAATGAGATTGTCCAAAAAAAATGGCAATGATCATTATTAATGGGGAGTATGATAGTGAAGATGATAATGAGGATAATAAGATGCCCTTACTTAAAAATGCAATTGATGTTGAAGAAGATCTTAAAGAGGTTGACTACAAAGATTTCCTAGTTGCAAGGTGCACATTGAATACATAAACAAAGGTGGAAGAAGATGAGCAATGTGATAACATCTTCCATGCAAGGTGCTAAGTTAAAGGCAAGGTATGTTGCTTAATCATTAAAGGATGTTGTTTAACAAATGCAACTAGTACTTTGTTAGTTGAAAAGCTTAATTTACCAACTTTGAAACATCCTAGGCCATATAATTTACAATGGTTGAATGATTATGGAGAATTTAAGGTCACTAAATAAGTACTTATTCCATTTTCTATGGGAAAATATATTGATGAGGTCTTTTATGATGTTGTGCTCATTTAAGCTGGTCATATTCTTTTAGGATGACCATGGCAATTTGATAGGAGGGTCATTCATGGTGGATTCACTAATAAATATTCATTTGTCATGAATGGTAAAGAAATTATACTATCACCTTTATCACCTAAAGAAGTTTATAAAGATTAAATGATAATGAGAGAGAGAGAGAGAATGTGCACATGAGTGAGAAAAAGAAAAGAATGCATAATAAAATGAGAGATGTGAGAAAATGAGTGAGGGGTGTCAACAAAGAGTGGAAAAAGGAGAGCTAAGAGTGGATGCATAAAAGAAAAGAGAGGCGCATGCAAAAAGAGAGCTTGAGGGGAAAAAGAAAGAAAAATAAGTGAGTTTCTATGCAAAAGTGATTGATGTCAAGAGAGCATATTTTTCATAAATGCCAATGATTGTACTTATGTACAAAGAGGCATAGTTAACTACTAATGAACTTGATGTTTCTATGCCTAGTGTCTTTATATCTCTTTTACAGGAATATGAGGATGTGCTTCCCAATCAGGTGCCTAAAGGATTACCACCCTTAAAAGGGATTGAGCATCAGATAGATTTCATTCTAGGTTCCCAAAGTCCAAATAGACCACCATATCGATGTAATCCTGAGGAGATAAAGAAGTTACAATGACAAGTGGAGGATTTATTGGATAAAGGGCTTATTAGGGAAAGCATGAGTCCATGTGTCATACCCAAGAAAGATGGCTCATGGTGTATATGTGTTGATTGTAGAGCTATCAATAAGATAACGGTAAAGTATCACCATCCTATTCCTCATTTAAATGACATGCTTAATGAGTTGTATGGTGCATGTATTTTCTCTAAAATTGATCTTAAAAGTAGTTACCATCAAATTAGGATGAGATAAGGGGATGAATGGAAAACTGCTTTTAAAATAAAACATAGGTTATATGAGTGGTTAGTTGTGCCTTGTGGGTTAACTAATGCACCCAGCTGTTTCATGAGATTAATGAACCATGTTTTAAATGCATTTTTAGGGAAGTTTGTAGTTGTTTATTATGATGATATACTTATTTATAGTAAGTCATTAAACGAGCATCTTGAGCATGTACATTTGGTTTTTAGTATGTTACGCAAAGAAAGATTGTTTGCTAACCTTAAGAATCATTCTTTTTGCACAAGTAAACTTTTTTTCCTGGAGCTTATAGTAAGTGTGTAAGGCATTAAAGTGGATGAAGAGAAGATTAAGGCAAATAAGGAATGGCCTACTCCTAAATTGGTTGGAGAAGTTCATTCATTCCATGGATTGGTAAGTTTTTATAGAATATTTGTTCGTGATTTTAGCACTATTACTGCTCCATTGACAAAAGTGATAAAGAAAAGTGTGATTCAAATGGGGATATGTATAAGAGGTAGCATTTAACTTGCTTAAGGATAAGTTGATTTCTGCCCCTTTACTTTCTTTACCTAACTTTGCTAATACTTTTGAAATTGAATGTGATGAGTTAGGTTTAGGTATTTGAGATGTACTTATACAAAAAGGAAAGCCGATTGCTCACTTTAGTGAGAAGTTGATCAAAACAGCCTTGAAGTATCCTGCATATAACAAGGAGATGTATGCACTAGTTTGAGCCTTACAAACAAGGCAACATTCGTGATTCATATAGACCATAAGTCTCTAAAGTACTTAAAGGAATAATAAAAGCTCAACAAAAGACATGCCAAATGGAGTGAGTTTATTGAGTCTTTTCAATATGTTATATGGTATAAGTAGGGAAAAGAAAATATAGTTATTAAAGCATTATCTTGAAGGTACACACTTCTTTTTATTCTTGATGCTAATTTATTAGGTTTTGAACTTTAGCAAATTTTATGATGCTTATGAAAAGGTTACATTTGAAGGGTACTATAGGCATAATGGTTTCTTATTTATAGATAATCGATTATGTGTGTGTCAGCGACATTTTCCTTTTCATTCATTTTGAGTCTTGTGTTGTATTTTTGAGGGACATGACAACTTTGCCGAATAGGGACAAGTGATTGGTCTTAGGAGGAATGAGACACTTTTTGATTTTATGGAGTCACCACTTGATTTTTAGAAAATTGAAAAAAGAAAGGGGTAGCATCAGGTCACTAAACGAGTATTGCTGTCACAACCCAAACTGGGGAGTCATGATCAACTCTAGGGAATGGGAATTCTTACGAATCCAGAACTCGTAGCAAGCCTTAAAAATAAAAACACATGCAAACATACCATAAAAAATCTCAAAATTAAAAATTTAATTAATTTAAAAGGAAATCAACATCATAACATAATAAAAATATATTCATACAACTCTTTAATACAGAATCATTATCTAATATAGTACAAAAACCAAAAATAAGAAGCACTACTACTGTAGCGTTTACTAAAATACAAGAAAAGTAAAAGTTTAGTATTTACCTAAGTTGGTCGAGGAGGAAAGAATCTAGTGAATAGGTCTGATAGGGAGGTTTGAAGTAGAAGATCCTAAAAAAAATATTAAGGGGGTCAAACCTCACTGAGTGAATTATTATAATACATATACACGCAACCTAAAGATGTAGACACTCAAGCATTAGTGTAATAAATAATATATATATATATATATATATATATATACATGCATTTTATATATATGCTAAAAATCTACTTTTATTTTAATAATAAATGCAGAAGAATTTTGGGTGGAGGATCGAACTAGAATCCCTAAATTTTTTGTAACCTTGATCACTAAAATTCACTAGCCAACAGGCTTCCATAACTCTAAATATTTGTTTATCCAACTTTTTGGCAATGAACTGGCCTCGAGTACACAAAGGGTCAATCGAGGATCCGCAGTTCCACTACCAGTACTAACTGGCCCTGAGTACCCTACAGGTCAACCAAAAATTCGCAGTCACACCCCTTTATCCATCATTCACCATAATCATTATATTCACATCGATAAATCAATCAATTTCATAGCCTATTTACTATTGCGCAACAGCCCTAGTGTGACCCATTAGGTGGCATGTTTTACAACTATCTTTCAAAATGTTTATCATAAATAGAATAATCAAATTTATATTAAAATATGCAGCATCCGTCAATAACAACTAGTAATTGCATTTTTTATATGAAAACATATATGCTCAATAATAATAATAAATAATATTTATGCGATATAGCATAATTAATAATAAAATTCATAATTATTCAAAATATGGATGCTCACAATATATTATCTACATGCAATGTATAAATAGACTAATAACTCACAGTTTAAGTGTGCTCCTCGACCCTAGCTCGGTTGGCCCGGTCCGATAGGCCTAACACACAGAACAACTACAGAAAATAATAAAAATAATAACATATTAGAATCAAAATCCTAATTTTATACTTCTAGAAATTTTAAAGAATGACTCAATCTTGGAGACGACTCGACAAAAAATCAATACTTAGGATCAACCCGATGTCTCATTTTATAAGAATTCTACCAAAATTTGATAGTCACCTTTGTAAAACGGACATCTTTCTACTAAAAGTAGAGCCGATCCTAGACGCAATCACACTTCAAATACTCAAAATGCTCAACTTTTCGGGTTGGGCCCCCGAACTATATTTATTGCCCAATCGAGAACCAATATGCTCAAAATCAATATATAATGATAAATATTAATAATTCACCAAAACTTATAAAAATCATAAATTACCAAAATTCAATTTATTTAAATAACAAAAGCATCAAAGATATTTATTTTCAAAATAAATAATAAAATCCCAAATATAATTAAATAATATTAATAAAAATTCATTTTTCAAGTATTCAAAATTAAATAACATAAATTACCAATAGTTATTTAAATTGCCTAAGTTTATAATAAAAATAACTAAAAATTTATTTAATCATAAAAATAGTAGGTAAAATTATTATTCGAATATATTTCTAGAAATTATTATTAATTAGCTAAAAATAGTAAATAATTCATAAAAATAATTTTAATACTATTTATTACTCATAACTTATTTGAAGCATATTAATTAACAACAATTTCAATTGAAATACAAAATTTACTAATTTATACTAATTTTTTCAAAAATCCAATTTTTACATAAACATTCGAAAATTCATAATAAAAATTCGGTATGCAATTTCAACAAACTTTCTTAATGAAACTTGCTTAAAATAATTAGTAGAATTTATTAAAAGTAAAACACATTTTCGAGTCTGGAACAGTACCGTGAACAATAATCGAGCTCAAAATAGTGCTCAAATCTTAACTATCTCCAAATAAAATTTAATTACATTTTTGGAAAGCTTACAATTTGAATTTAACTAATCAATAGTCAATTTAACATGAATCAAACCAATTGAAAACAAAATCAACAAATCTAAAATTTGTAACATAGAGACAATTCACTAAAATTGAGGTTGAATCCAACGTTAATCGGATGAATTACCTTAGGGTAACGAAGCCCATAAAGAAAGCTTCTATACAAGACCGGTGGGAGCTCCAACCATTGTCGTAAACATCATCGGCGGCCTCGGGAAGCTCACTATGCCGAAAGGGGGAAGAAGGAGGAGGAAAGGTGATGGCGGCGGGAGGAAGGACATGTGGTTGTGGCAAGTTGGGGAGAAGCGACAGTGGCGATGGTGGCATTAATAGGCTCTATCACGTAAGGGGGGGAGGATGGGTTTGCGTGGTTTTACATTCTGCAGAGAAGAAAAAGAAGAAGGGAAAGGGAGGGAGGAAAGAGAAAGAGGAGGGAGGGAAATTTTGTGTGTGTGTGTGTGTGTATATATATATTAAAAAAAAGGAGAAAAGACAAAATAAAATAAAAATAATATTTTTAATTTCAATATTTTCTTTTCTATTTAAACTCACAACATAATATTAAAATATATTAAATTACACTACATTACATAATCCACAAATAATAATAATAATAATAATAATAATAATAATAATAATAATAATAATAATAATAATAATAATAATAATAATAATAATATTATTATTATTATTATTATTATTATTATTATTATTATTATTATTATTAAATCATATACAATAATAAAATTACATTTTAAATTTTAGATTAGTAATAATGCCACAATATAATAAAATAAATAATAACACTTGAATTCAATTTAATTTCATAAATTAACCATGAGACAAATTCGGAGGCAAGGTTAACCAATATGTAACCATGCCTACTCTCTCTAGAATCTGGAAAGTTCTAAGATATCTTGGTGCTAACTTCCCTTTCTTGTAAAATCTTATCACACCCTTCATTAGTGACACCTTTAGAAACACATAATCCCCAACCTGAAACTCCACATCCTTACGCTTTGGATCTACTGCTCTTCTATCTACTAGCTGTAGTTTCTAATCTTCTTCTGATCAAGACAACCTTCTCAGCTGTATCTTGGATAACTTTAGGTCCAGTTAACTCTCTTTCTCTAATCTCATCCCAACATAAAGGGGATTTACACTTCCTTTTGTATAGAGCTTCATATAGTGCCATTTCAATACTACTATGGTAGTTGTTATTGTAAGCGAAGTCTACCAGTGGTGGATGATCATCCCTACTACCTCTAAGATCCATTACACACATTCTCAACATATCCTTAAGTGTCTGGATCATTCTCTCAAATTGACCATCTATTTAAGGGTGAAAAGTAGTACTGAAATCAAGCTTGGTGCCTATTGCTTCTTGCAACTTCTGCCAAATTCGAGAGGTTAACACTGAACCTTTGTAAGATACAATGGAAACGTGCACTCCATAAAGGAAAATAATATGCTTAACATACAACTTAGCCAACTTGGCTATAGAATAAGTAGCTTTAACTGGTAAGAAGTGAGCTGATTTGGTTAACCTAGCCACTATTACCTAGATGGAATCATATCCATCCTTTGAATGAGGTAACCCTTATTGGGTTCCGTGATGCAAACGCAACGGAAAAATTAAAATTTTATCACGTTCCTAAGCCAGGATCCATGTAATTCGACTAATGATTAAATCTAGGGTTTTTAATAATCTTACCAAAACGCAGAAGAGGCAAGATTCTCTGGAAGGGTGAGAGGAGGTTCACACCGGTGACACCTTACCTCGAGCTTTTTGGCTTGGTTGTTCGGATCAAGACGTCTCCAAAAGGATGCGTCCTCTATAGGTATCCACACGAACAGCCCTTCACAAAACGAATTTGAGTATGTGTGCTAGCAACCTCTTGACTGTCTCACAAATCAAGAACAAAAAGGAAAAACTCTGTCTTTGTTTTCTAAGAGAAAGAAAATGAATTTGGAGGGAAAGACAAGTGTGTGAAACCCTAGAGAATATAACATATTTATAGACTCCAAGTTAGGGTTTCACTTACCAATAACCTTTTGGTAATTTTCCATTTATTATATTCTGATTTTGTTTAAAAAAAAATCAAAAATAATATCTTATTTATTTATTTAAAATAACATTTATCTTAAATAAATAAACAAATAAATAAATAAATAAAACACTTTAATTATTTATTTCCACAGAGTTTATTTTGGGCTTATTAAACCCATATCCATTTTGGGCTTGTTCTAAGTGTGTGACCCTATAGGTTCACATAACATTGGCAGTGGACCTAAATCTCTATTTAGGCCTACAAGTCATAAGTGGCCTCTAGCAAGACATTATGACTACCCAAGTCATATGAAGTCAATAATCCGATATAACCTAATTACAGTGAATTTTATTGTCCCTTTATCACATGATATCTTAATTGAACATAAGGCATAAAATGTCATCCTTATATAGTTCAATATTATGACTTGATTCCAAGTAGACTGAAAATGATAACTCTTTATCAATTCATTTCAGCATGGCCATGCATTTTATTCAGTCTATCTCATCAAGGGGCCTTTAGATATCTTTCTCATATTAATGAGGGATAAATTCCTTCTAAATCACTCACATTCCTCACATAACTAATTTTATATCCAACAACATTCTTTTAATCATCCGGTTAAAGACAATGTTAGAATGTGTCAAAACATAAAATGGCTATGTAGAAATCCATGATGATTTCAAGGTCCAAGGATCGAAATAAAATTACTGTGATAAGAAATACTTATGACAATAATCTATGTAGTATTCTCATAGTGGGTCAATCCAGTACATGATCTCTCATCATGTACCTATGAGTTGACTTAATATCTCATATTTATGATTAGTAAAACATAACCATCAGTCAACATCATACTAGCCTTAATACTTTAATATTCATATAATGAATAAATGGCTAGGGATAATTAGAATAGAACTCTTATTTTAATCTAAGGGTTTTACTATCAAGTCACATACTTGATGGCCTTAGTAAGAATTAACCATTCATGTAATTATCATAAAATCAAATGATAATATAATACCTCTTTATTAATAAAATAAGAAAGTCAATACATAATCACAAATGATTGACCTAGTGCATATCACTAACAATCTCCCACTTGCACTAGGCCCAATCAACATCGTATCGTATACCCATGGACCTAGTATAACTCTCATGTTTAGGCTGTGGAAGAGGCTTAGTCAGTGGATCAGCAACATTATCATTTGTAGGTACTCTGCATATCTTGACGTCTCCTCTCTCAATAATTTCTCGAATAAGATGATAACGCCTGAGTATGTGTTTGGATCTCTGATGTGATCTGGGCTCCTTAGCTTGGGCTATAGCTCCATTATTGTCACAATATAAGTTCACTGGATCTGATATACTAGGAATAACACCTAGTCCAGTTATGAACTTCTTAATCCAAACAGCTTCCTTAGCTACTTCTGAGGCATCTATGTACTCAGCTTCTGTTGTAGAATCAACAACAATGTCTTGCTTGGAACTCCTCTAGCTCACTGCACCTCCATTCAAACAAAACACATATCCTGACTGTGATCGAAAATCATCCTTGTCAGTTTGGAAGCTGGCATCTGTGTAACCATTTACAACTAGCTCATCTTCCTGACCACCATACAGTAAAAATGCATCCTTAGTTCTTCTCAAGTACTTAAGGATATTTTTAACTGCTGTCCAGTGACTTTCACCTGGGTCTGATTGGTATCTGCTCGTTGTGCTTAAGGCATATGAAACATCAGGTTGAGTACATAACATTGCATACATGATAGATCCAATAGCAGAAGCATATGGAATCTTACTCATGCAGTCTCGCTCATCTTGTGTCATAGGACATTGAGTCTTGCTGAGACTAATGCCATGTGACATTGGCAAGAATCCTCTCTTGGAATCTTGCATATTAAACCTGTTCAATACCTTATTAATATAAGTGCTTTGACTTAGGGCAATAAGCCTTTTAGATCTATCTCTATAGATCTTGATGCCTAATATATAAGCAGCTTCACCTAAGTCTTTCATTGAGAAAAAATTCCCTAACCATGTTTAACATTTTGTAAAATAGGGATATCATTTCCAATGAGTAGTATGTCATCCACATACAACACTAAAAACATAATAGCACTCCCACTAACTTTCTTGTATACACAAGGTTCATCATCATTTTTAATGAAGCCAAATTCTTTGACTGCTTCATCAAAATGAAGATTCCAACTCCGAGATGCTTGCTTCAATCCATAAATGGATCTTTGAAGCTTGCATACCTTTCTAGAATTCTCAGGACTAACAAAACCCTCTGGCTGTGTCATGTACACATCCTCAAGTAAATTTCCATTAAGAAATGCTGTTTTGACGTCCATTTGCCATATTTCATAATCATAGTATGCAGCTATGGCAAGGAGAATTCAAATAGATTTTAGCATAGCCACTGGTGAAAAGGTTTCATCATAGTCTATACCATGTGTTTGTTTGAAACCTTTTGCAACCAGTCGTGCCTTAAAGGTATGCACATTGCCATCCATGTCGATTTTGTTTTTGAAAACCCATTTGCACCCAATAGTTTTTAAACCATCATTTGGGTCAATCAAGTTCCATACTTGATTATCATACATGGATTGCATTTCTGATCTCATGGCTTCAAGCCATTTCTCAGAGTCAGGACTATTTATGGCCTCTTGATAGGATGTGGGCTCATTTTGATCCACAATTAACACATTATAATCACTAGTTATGAGAAATCCATATCTCATGGGGATTTGACGCGTCCTATCAGACCTCCTTGGGCCTTTTGGTACTTGTGAAGGCTCAATAACTTCTTGTTGATTCAGCTGCGGTTCCATATCAGGTACAATGCTATTTTATGGGCCTTGAATTTCTTCAAGTTGCACTATGCTTCCACTGGTTCCTTTGGAAATAAACTCTTTTTCCAAAAATACACCATTTCGAGACACAAACACTTTGTTCTCAGACGCATTATAGAAGTAATATCCTTTAGTTTCTTTAGGATATCCAATAAAAAGGCATTTGTTAGATTTGGGTGCTAGTTTATCTGAGATTTGACATTTCAGAAAAGCATCACAACCCCAAATCTTAAGAAAAGACAAACTGGGAGTTTTTCCAGTCCATTTCTCATATGGTGTCTTTTCAACTGCCTTTGATGGAACTCTATTCAAAATGAATGCAGTAGTTTCTAAAGCATATCCCCAAAAAGAGATTGGAAGATCAGATTGACTCATCATAGATTGAACCATATCCAATAGAGTTTGATTTCTACGTTCAGACACACCATTCCATTATGGTATACCTGGAGGAGTCAATTGTGAAACAATCCCACAATCTCTAAGATGATATGTAAATTTTTGGTTTAAATATTCACCACCTTGATAAGATCTTAGTGTTTTAATATTTTTACCAAATTGATTTTGCACTTCATTCTTGAAAATTTTGAACTTTTCAAAAGATTCAGATTTATGTTTCATTAGATAGAGATAACCATATCTACTAAAATCATCTGTGAAAGTTATGAAGTATTGAAAACCTCCTCTAGCAGTTGAGCTTAATGGTCCACATACATCAGAATGTATTAGGCCCAATAAGTCATTAGCCCTCTCACTTTGTCCAGTAAAAGGTGTTTTAGTCATTTTTCCAAGTAAACAAGATTCACATGTATCAAATGATTCATAATCAAATGAATTTAAAAGCCCATTTTGGTGTAGCTTTGAAATGCGTTTCTCATTTATATGGCCTAAACGACAATGCCAGAGGTAGGTCAAGTTTAAATCATTAGATTTAGACTTCTTTGTATCAACGTTATAGATTGGCATTTCATTAGTGTCTTCGGCATCTAAAACATAGATTCCACTAGTGCATGAAGCATATCCATAGAAAATGTTATCGTGATAAATACTGCATTTATTATTCTTAATAATAAATTCAAATCCTTTCTTGTCCAAACAAGAAACAGAAATAATATTCCTACACAAAGTAGGTACATAATAACAACTTTCTAAAGATAAAATAAGTCCACTAGGCAAAGGTAACTCATAAGTTCCTACAGCTAAAGCAGCAACTCTTGCTCCATTGCCAACTCGTAAGTACACTTCGCCTCTTGCCAATGATCTACTCCTTTTTAGACCCTAAAGAGGTAGTCTCACCACCCTTTTTCTTCTTCAGATCATCCAAATAGAGCCTGCAATTTCTTTTCCAATGGCCTTGCTCATTACAGAAAAAATAGATTCCTTCCTTTGCTTTGGGTTCAGCTTGGGCTTTGGCTTGGGCTTCTGAAAGCCTTTAAAGACCTTGCCCTTTCCCTTTCTAACCCTTTTCATCCCCTTTCCCTTATTGACCATGAGAACATCCTTGGTGTTACTCTTGATGTTCTTTTCAGTAGTTTTCAGCATCCCATGCAACTCTAAAATAGTCTTCTCCATACTATGCATATTGAAATTCATAATGAAGCTATCATAAGCTTTAGGCAAAGATTAGAGAATAATATCCACAGCCAGTTCTTGTTCAATATTAAGACCAAGCTTATCCAAGTGATCAAGATGACCCTTCATCTTGAGAACATGAGGACTGATAGAGCCGCCAGTAGTCAGCTTGTAGGAAAACAATGCCCTGATGGTATTGAACCTTTCAATTCTGGCTTTCTCTTGGAACATTTCCTTGAGATGGCCTATCATAGTATAAGCCTCCATTTCCATCAATTGCTTTTGCAGCTCAGATTCCATACATCCAAGCATGACACAAGTGACATCAGTAGAATCATTTAGATGCTTGGTATAAGCATCCCTTTGTGCTCTAGGAGCATTGGCAACTGGTTCCTCAGGGATGGGTTAATCAAGGATGTATTCCTTTCTCTTATGCCTAAGAACAATTCTTAGGTTTCTGTACCAGTCAAGAAAATTAGTCCCATTGAGCTTATGCTTCTCAAGGATCGATCGCAGTGACATGGTAGGTGTAGTGTTTGAAGTCATTATCTACAACAAATATATGCAAAGTCCATTCAGTATTTTATTAAATATTTATAAGGCATAATAAAAACTCCCACTAAATTTACTCAAATCAATAACCCTCTAAGTTAATTTTAGAAATTTTAGTGGGCCAAGATCCATATTTCACCATACTCTAAGTGAGCTTTGGCTCATGACCTAAAATATGGTTATTTAGGTAGATAACTCTTATCAATTACATCTCATGTAACTCTTGGATGGTATGGGATTTGACATCACATGTCATGGCTAAAAATCCCATCTAATGCCCTAGGTCCAAAACCATTTTGATAACCTAGTTAAGTCAAACCATATCAAACGTTTGGATAGCACCATTATCCAACTTGCCTTCCCCAGATAAATTTATACACCCTACTTTGGCAGGCTCATATATAATAATCTAAGGCTTGACAAGTGTTGAACTTATGGAAGGCATTATAATGACTTAATATTAAATGAGGGTTCATCTTTATTTAATCGTATTCAGTTATTGTTATGTTGTATTGCATGGCATCATATGGCATCACATACATGGCATCACATGGCATCGTATACATAACAACAAATAAATAAATATGACATAGCATGACCCAAATCTAAGTTGATCTTCATAAGCCAATATGAAGATCAATGGTCAAACCTAGGTAATATTACAATTACAAATTGAGCCTCCAACTTGGATCTCCATCTTCTACCATGGATCTCCCTTTTTGGTTCCCACCTTGGATCTCCATCCTGGGCCTCCAACTTGAATTGCACCATGGGTCTTGATTTACAAAAATTGTTGTAATTTATTCTACACTTTTCTAATAAAATAAATACAACAAAACAAAAATGACTCGCAGGCTGTATTTAAAATTACAACCCATAAAAATAAAATCCAATCACATTGGTCTGAGGGCCATACTATGCACCATGCATAAAATAACAAACATGTATAACATAATAATCTATTTAGTTATTAAATCCAATCATTATGTTAAAAATAAACTAATGTGACAATTCTTTTGGGGTCAAGGGGCAGCGCCCCTAGTGGGGTTCTAAGGGGCATCGCCCCTTGGCGGGGTCCAAGGGGCAGCGACCCTGGCAGAGTCCAGGGGCAGCGCCCCAGGTGGTGGTCTCACTGGCCAGTCAGCGGGTCCGACGGTAAACACTTTACCTTAGCTCTTCGGTGAGTTGCCTTTCAAATTTCTGAACATTAATGAATTTTCGTAATCAAATTACTATAAAATCAATTTGTTCAAAATAGACAAAAACGCTCAATTAAAATAGCCACCTTAAAACCCTTATTTGTGTCAAGGAAGCAATTAACCAATTTTCATAATCATATTACTAAATCAGTTTGTTGCTTAAAAACATCACTTTTTGTAAACATTTTACAGTCTGAAAAATCTGTTCAAAACAGATCAAAATTTTTTTTTATTAAAACAGACGCATCCATTAAGAAAACCCTAATTTGTGTAATCAAAATTACAGCTTGAACGAATCTATAGAAAACATATCCATTCTGTATAATCTGTTTAACATTTAAACAGATTGCCCTTAACACATAATCTGCATAATCACAAAATTTCTGTTTCAGATTTAATTAAAAACGATTTTCCTAATCAAATAGAAAATGTTTTTCTAATTAAAATAGGAAACAAATAAGCTGCTTCAATTAATCATATTAATCAAAACAGAATACATAACAAATTTAAATCCTTAAGTGATTAGGTTTTTGAAAACAGAATTTCTGTTTCAGATTTAATTAAAAACGATTTTCCTAATCAAATAGAAAACGTTTTTCTAATTAAAATAGGAAACAAATATGCTGCTTCAATTAATCATATTAATCAAAACATTATTCTTATCATTTTTCATAAAAACATCATACAAAATTCGTTTTTCATGAAACAACATTCTTAATTCATAAAATCAAAAACTGCTTTTAGTTTAATCACATTAAACCATTACAAACATTAATCAAATTAATGTTTAATTCCGTTTTCAAATAGATTACCCAGAATTGTCACAAAACAAATCAAAACCCCTTTTGATAATTTTGAAACCCTTTTCAAAATGAATCTTAAACCCTAACATATATCACATATACATAGAATCAATTAATCGAATTACAAGTGGCTCTGATACCACTGTTGGGTTCCATGATGCAAACACAACGAAAAAATTAAAATTTTATCACGTTCCCAAGCCAGGATCCATGTAATTCAACTAATTGATTAAATTTAGGGTTTTTAATAATCTTACCAAAACGCAGAAGAGGCAAGATTCTCTGGAAGGGTGAGAGGAGGTTCACACTGGTGACACCTTACCTTGAGCTTTTTGGCTTGGTTGTTCAGATCAAGACGTCTCCAAAAGGATGCGTCCTCTATAGGTATCCACACGAACAACCCTTCACAAAACGAATTTGAGTGTGTGTGCTAGCAACCTCTTGACTGTCTCACAAATCAAGAACAAAAAGGAAAAACTCTGTCTTTGTTTTCTAAGAGAAAGAAAATGAATTTGGAGGGAAAAACAAGTGTGTGAAACCCTAGAGAATATAACATATTTATAGACTCCAAGTTAGGGTTTCACTTACCAATAACCTTTTGGTAATTTTCCATTTATTATATTCTGATTTTGTTTAAAAACAAATCAAAAATAATATCTTATTTATGTATTTAAAATAACATTTATCTTAAATAAATAAACAAATAAATAAATAAATAAAACACTTTAATTATTTATTTCCACAGAGTTTATTTTGGGCTTATTAAACCCATATCCATTTTGGGCTTGTTCTAAGTGTGTGACCCTGTAGGTTCACATAACATTGGCAGTGGACCTAAATCTCTATTTAGGCCTACAAGTCATAAGTGGCCTCTAGCAAGACATTATGACTACCCAAGTCATATGAAGTCAATAATCCGACATAACCTAATTACAGTGAATTTTATTGTCCCTTTATCACATGATATCTTAATTGAACATAAGGCATAGAATGTCATCCTTATAAAGTTCAATATTATGACTTGATTCCAAGTAGACTAAAAATGATAACTCTTTATCAATTCATTTCAGCATGGCCATGCATTTTATTCAGTCTATCTCATCAAGGGGCCTTTAGATATCTTTCTCATATTAATGAGGGATAAATTCCTTCTAAATCACTCATATTCCTCACATAACTAATTTTATATCCAACAACATTCTTTTAATCATCTGATTAAAGACAATGTTAGAATGTGTCAAAACATAAAATGGCTATGTAGAAATCCATGATGATTTTAAGGTCAAAGGACCGAAATAAAATTACTGTGATAAGAAATACTTATGATAATAATCTATGTAGTATTCTCATAGTGGGTCAATCCAGTACATGATCTCTCATCATGTACCTATGAGTTGACTTAATATCTCATATTTATGATTAGTAAAACATAACCATCAGTCAACATCATACTAGCCTTAATACTTTAATATTCATATAATGAATAAATGGCTAGGGATAATTAGAATAGAACTCTTATTTTAATCCAAGGGTTTTACTATCAAGTCACATATGGCCTTAGTAAGAATTAACCATTCATGTAATTATCATAAAATCAAATGATAATATAATACCTCTTTATTAATAAAATAAGAAAGTCAATACATAATCACAAATGATTGACCTAGTGCATATCACTAATAACCCTATCACAAAATCCATAGCAATTCTCTCCCATTTCTACTCAGGAATCGGAATAGGCTAAAGCTTCCTAGAAGGCTTCTGATGCTCAGCTTTCACTCACTGACAAGTCAAGCACTTAGAGACATAATCAGCTACATCCTTCTTTAATCCATCCCATCAGTACAAATCCTTAATACTGTGGTACATCATAGTAACACTTGGATGTACACTATAAGTTGCAGATTGTGCTTCTTCTAGGATCTCTTCTCTCAAATTATCCACATCAAGAATGCATAATCGTCCACTGATCCATAAAATACCTTCATCATCAAGTGTAAAATCAGTGAACTTTCCTTTATGAAAATTCTCCTCAAGCTTTACTAAAATAGTATCTTTGCTCTGAGCTACCTTAATCCTAGCCCTCAATACTAGTCTGATTCTAAACTGAGCTAGCAGTCCTCCTAATATGCTAATCTTCATCATCAACCCTTGATCCACTAACTCAGGCAACTCTTGGATTAGAGCTCTCCTCTCGACACTAATGTGATCAAGACTACCCGAGGACTTTTTACTCAAGGCATATGCTACCATATTAACCTTGCCAGGATGGTACATGATATCATAATCATAATCCTTCAGCAATTCAAACCATCTTTTTTGCCTCAAGTTCATATCTTTCTCCTGGAAAATGGACTTTAAGATCTTATGATATGTGAAAATCTTATAAGTCACTCTGTATAAATAATGTCTCCAAATCTTAAGAGCAAAGATCACTATAGCCATCTTTAGGTTATAAGTAGAATAATTCTATTCATGCTTCTTTAACTGTCTGGAAGCATAAGCTATCACCCTACCATTTTGTATCAACACATAACCTAGGCCAACTCTGGAAGCATCACTATAAATAGTGAACTTATCTTCTTCATTAGGCAAAGTCAGAAATGGAGTTATGGTTAACTTCTCCTTTAGTAACTGAAAACTGTCCTCATAAGCATCTAACCACATGAACTTCACATTCTTTTGAGTTAGGTGAGTCATAGGTGGTGCATTTCTTAAGAAATCCTACATAAATCTCCTATAGTACCCAACCAAACCCAGGAAACTTTGAACCTCAGTAACTGATGTTAGTCTGGGCCATTCAGACACTACTTCAATCTTTTATAGATCAACTTGAATACCATCTTTAGACACCACAGTTCCAAGGAATGCAACACTCTCCATCTAGAAATCATACTTCGAGAATTTAGCATAAAGCTGATGTTCTCTTAGTGTCTATAGTACTATCCTCAAGTGATATATGTGCTCATCCATACTCTTCGAATACACTAGTATATCATCAATGAAGACTACTACAAACTAATCCATAAACTTTCTGAACACCCTATTCATCAGATCCATGAAAACAGTTGGTGCATTAGTTAACCCAAAGGACATCACTAAAAATTCATAGTGACCTTATCTAGTGTGGAATACCGTTTTAGGAACATCAGTTTCGCTATTTCGTAACTGATGATAGCCAAACCTCAAGTTAATCTTGGAAAAGAACTGTGCACCTTGAAGTTAATCAAATAAATGATCTATCCTTGGAAAAGGATACTTGTCCTTCACTGTCACCTTATTCAGCTCTCTATAATCAATGCATAGTCTCAGTGTACCATCCTTTTTCTTCACAAACAGGACTGGTGCACCTAAGGAGAAACACTAGGTCTAATGAAATCCTTTTCTAGCAAATCCTATAACTGATCCTTTAATTCCTTTAACTCTACAAGTGCCATTCTTTAGGGTGACATTGAAATAGGAGCTGTGCTTGGGACCATATCTATATATAATTCAATCTCTCTGTAAGGTAGTAAACCTGACAACTCATCAGGAAACTCATAAGCTACTAGCCTGAGATAGGCATCTTCTCTACTAAAGTATCTTTGAATAGTGCCAAGTATCCATGATAACCTTTCCTTAGTATCTTCCTAGTTGTGATATGGAGATAAGATTGAGGTACAAAACTCTTGTCACCCACAAACTTAAACTCTTCATCATTCAAAATTCTGAAAATCACCTCTTTACTCTGACAATCAACAATAGCATAGTATTAAGATAGCCAATCCATACTAAGAATCACATTAAACTCCATTACATCCAACAATACTAATTCCACTAATAATTCTTTACCTTCCACTAGCACCGGACACCTAAAAAGAACAACGTCGACATCTAATGAATCACTTAGAGGAGTAGCAACAAAATAAAGGAAATTCCATCCTTGAAGCTTGCTAACATGACTTCGAAGTAAAAACAGGGGACACAAAATAATGTGTGGCATATGGATCAATCAAGACTTTAGCATCTAAGTAACAAACTGGAAGTATACCTACAACAATGGCATTAGATGCCTAAGCATCCTGCTGGGTGAGGGTGAAGACTCTAGCCTAACCTTAGCCTCCCTATTGCTTAGTGGAAGCTTGATCAAAGCCTCTCACACTACCTTTACCATGCCCCTACTGGGCTACAAACTGTGACGTACTCAGATACTAAGTTGGAGGCAACTGATAGGGAACTAGAGCTGCACTAGCAATAGATCGCTACAAAAATTACTGCTGATAGCTAGAATAAGGACATGCTCTGGCAAAGTGCCCCATATGTTCGCATATGAATCAAGTTAAAGGAGCCATGTAACAAGGTCCTTAATGGACTTTCCCACATGTTTGGCAAACACTAGTTGCAAATCTTATTCTATTATATCCAAAACTCTATCCACTACTGCTATTGGTAGCATCAGTACCGAATTTGATAGGCCTGTAAACTCCACCATGACCATGACTCCTACCCCTGTGGTATCTATGCTTCTATCTCTAATCCTACTAAATAGAGCCTCTCTATTGACTTTTAGAGCCTATTTGAAATGTCTGGAATGGTGTACTTTGAAATCCTCCAATCTGAACACCTCCCATATAATAATAGTCAGGCATGACTCCTTGCATGATTAGTCTGATCTCTATCTCCTTAGCCAACTCTATCATAGACTCAAGAGTAAGGCCTACAGTAGGCATCCCAGCGAATGCCGAACCCAATCTAATGATGTAAAGAGTGATTACAAAATATTGCTCTCTTAGCAAATCCTCTGCATAATAACCCAATTTGAGAAACTCTCAAGTATAGTCCTTCACTGACCTGTCACCTCTGCTAATGTTGGTCAGTCAGAGTCTGAAGCTCATCCTCATAGGCTATAGGCAAAAATGCTTCATGAATCTCTTTTGAAACTAAGCCCAGGTGAAAGTCATTATGTGTGGCTGGATGACCTATACAAACCAATCTAAGGCTGGCCCCTCTACAAATAACTCAACAATCATAATCCTTTGGTACTCAGTGTGAGCAGTCAAAGTCCTCATCTTTATAACATGCAGAAAATCCAGAGGATCTGAAGTCTCATCAAATGATATCTTGCTGACTCTGGCATAAAACAAGGCTACCTCTGGGTCAGACATACCCTACTGATATATAGGCTACACCTGCGGTACAACTGGAGGTATAGTAACTTCCTCAATTTCCTACTCTACAGGTTCCTCATCCTGTAGCTCTCTCTGGCTACTATGACCTACTGCTCCTCGAGGTCTACCTCTACTTTTACCTTTATGCCTAACTAGCGACTCAAGGGGTAGAACATCATCCTGGTAAGATTTACCATCATCGGCCTCATCAACTGGTGGAGCGACATGCGCTCGCCTCCTCATTCTGAAAAGATAAAAAAAAATGAAATTTAGACGAAACAAACAATAAACAGATGACAAACAAACATCCTAACGATTACGTGGAATTCTAAAAGCAAAGAATATTTTTCCAAGACATATTCGAACCTAATTTATTGCAATAATTTCAAAAGAAAACATAACTCTAATAACCTAGGTCATACAATACTAAACCTAGGCTCTCATACCAACTTTGTCACAACCTAAATTGGGCAGTTATAAACGACGCTAGGGAATGAGAATTCTCATGAATCTGGAACTTGTAGCAAGCCTTAAAAATATAAACACATGGAAACATACTACAAAATATCTCAGAATTAAAACTTTAATTAATATAAAAGGAAATCCATATCATAACATAATAAAATATATTCATATGACTCATTAAATATAGAATCACTATGTAATACAGTATAGATACCAAAAATAAGAAGCACTACTACTACAGTGTAAAAAGTAACGGTTCAGTATTTATATAAGTCGGTTGAGGAGGAAAGAGTCCGACGAATAGGTCTAATAAGGAGGTGTAAAGTGGAAAATCCTGAAAAATTTTTTGAGGGGGGTCAGACCTCACTGAGTGAATTATTATAATATATCCTAGAGATGTAGACACTCAAGCGTTAGTATAGTAAATGATAAATAATACACACACACACACACATTTCATATAGATGCTAAAAATCCACTTATATTTTAATAATAAATGCAGAAGAATTTTGGGTGGAGGTTCAGAATAGAATTCCTAAATTTTTCACAACCTTGATCACTAAAATTCACTAGCCAATAGGCTTCCATAACTCCAAATATTTCTTTATCTAAATTTTTGGCAATGAACTGGCCATGAGTACACAAAAGGTTAACTAAGGATCTGCAATTCCACTATCGATGCTAACTGGCCCCTAGTACCCTACAGGTCAACTGAGAATCCGCAGTCACACCCCTTTATCCATCATTCACTATAATCATTATATTCACATCGATAAATCAATCAATTTCGTAGCCTATCATTTAACGTACTATTGCACAATAGCCCTAGTGTGACCCACTAGGTGCCACGTTCTATAATTATCCTCCAAAACATATATCATGAATAGAATAATCAAATTTATATTAAAATATGCAGCATCTGTCAATAACAATTAGTAATCATATTTTATATATGAAAACATATATGCTCAATAATAATAATAAAGAACATTTAATGCGATATAACATAATTAATAATAAAATTCATAATTATTCAAAATATGGATGTTTACAATATATTATCTAATGCAATTGTAAAGAATGACTCAATCTAGAACATGACTCGACAAAAATTCAAAACTTAGGACTGACCCGATGTCACATTTTATAAGAATTTTATCAAAATTTTGGCAGAGTCTCATCTGTTGAACGGTCGTATCTTTACTAAAAGTAGAGCCAATCGTCCACGTAAACACACTTCAAATACTCAAATTTCTCAACTTTTTGGGTTAGGCCCCCGAACTACATTTATTGCCCAATCAAGAACCAATATACTCAAAATCAATAATATAATAATAAATATTAATAACTCAATAAAACTCATAAAAATCATGAATTACCACAATGCAATTTATTTAAATAACAAAAGCATCTAATATATTTATTTCCAAAATAAATAATAAAATTCTAAATATAATTAAATAATATTAATATAAATCCATTTTTCAAGTATTCGAAATTAAATAGCATAAATTAACAATAGTTATTTAAATTGCCCAAATTTATAATAAAAATAGCTAAAAATTCATTTAATCATAACAATAATAGGTAAAGTTATTATTCGAATATATTTTTGAAAATTATTATTAATTAGTTAAAAGTAGTAAATAATTCATAAAAATTATTTTAATACTATTTATTACTCAAAAATTGTCAAAAACATATTAATTAACTATAATTTCAATTAAAATATAAAATTTACTAATTTTTCCAAAAATCCAATTTTTACACAAATAGTTGAAAATTCATAACAAAAATTTGGTATGCAATTTCAATAAAATTTCTTAATGAAATTTGCTTAAAATAATTAATAGAATTTATTAAAAATAAAATGCATTTTCGAGTCGGGAACAGTACCCGTAAATAGTAATCGAGCTCAGAATAGTGCTCAAATCTTAACTATCTCCAAAATCAAATTTAAATACATTTTTGGAAAGCATACAACTTCAATTTAACTAATCTAAAGTCAATTTAACATCAATCAAACCAATTGAACACAAAATCAACAAATCTAAATTTTGTAACCTAAAGATAATTCACTAAAATTGAGGTTGAAGCCGATGTTAATCGGATGAATTACCTTATGGAAAGTGAACCCCACAAAGAAAGCTTCCAAAAGAGACTAGTGGGAGCTCCAACCATCGCTAGATACGCCACCGACGGCCTCTGGAAGGTCATGGTGCCTAAAGGAGGAAGAAGGAGGAGGAAAGGTAATGGCAACGGGAGGAAGGATAGGTGGTGGTGGCGAGTTAGGGAGAAGTGATGGTAGTGATGGTGGCACTGCTAGGCTCCATCGTGCAAAGGGGAGGCTAGGTTTGCGCGGTTATGCATTTTGTAGAGAAGAAGAAGAAGAAAGGAAAGGGAGGGAAAAAGGAGGAAGGAAAGAGAAAGATGAGGGACAGAAGTTTTGTATATATATATATATATATATTTACTTTTTTATTTAAAAAAAGGAGAAAAAGAAAAAATAAAATAAAAATAATATTTTAAATTTAAATATTTTCTTTTCTAATTAAACTCACCATATAATATTAAAATATATTAAATGACACTACATTATATAATTCACAAATAATAATAATAATAATAATAATAATAATAATAATAATAATAATAATAATAATAATAATAATAATAATAATAATAATAATAATAATAATAATAATAATAATAATAATAATAAAATTAAGTTTCAAATTTTAGATTAGTAATAATGCCATAATATAATAAAATAAATAATAACACTTGAATTCAATTTAATTTCAAAAATTAACCATAATATAACAATTTAATAAAATATTTATCAACACTACAAATTTCAAAAATTAATTTAATAATTTATAAAAATTTGGGTTATAAAAATTGTCCCAAATAGAGATTTTTGGGTTTAGGAGATCGCATTTACTTTATGACTATTCCTCATTATACGATTTTTAATGTATAGTTACCGCAACACCCTAGTTTCAATAGTGACAGTTTATATAGCGTTCACACAATACATCCAATAATGAAAGATGATAAGGATGAAATATTATTATTACATTGCTTTCTTAGTGAAATATATATAAAAGGAAAAGAGATTGCAGAAATATAAATCTAGCTTAAGTAAAATGAACCTGCAAGGTTAGCACAACTATGCACGTAGCTTGCTTGAACATATGAACAACAGAATAAGCAATGGACACTTAATCACTTGAAAGATTAAGCAAAATGTATATAACCATGCATGTTTGTTATGATTATTATGCTATGATAATATATAATGATAATATAAGGGATGCATGATGACATCATTAGACTGGGAACATGATGACTCTAGTCTAAAATGCAAACTTTTCATGCCATTGATGCATAAGATGTGATTTCACAGTTTGAAACTAGAGAATGCAAAATGATGAATGAGACAGAAAAATTATTCATACAGTATACAAATAGCCAGTCTTAACATACAAGCATAATAAATTTCAAAAATGATGGCAGCAATGAAGTAAAATGCAAAACAATAAAATAAACATGCTAAAATGATTATGTGGTCCTTAGATTTAATTGAGCTTGTGTGAGTTTTGAAGCTTTAGCTTTAAGGGATTATCAAGCTTTCCTTATCAAGAGGTTCAAAATGAGTTATAGAATAATACTAGTTTATATACCTTTGAAGCATGATTTGGCAAAGATGAGGCTAGGTTTGGTGGAAAGGAGGTCCAATAACCTAAGAAAAATATTGTGGCAAAGCTAAAAGTGTCTGGAAATGGGTTTCCAATGTCTTTAAATGAATAGATTTTTAAGTGTGTGGGTTCTTGTTGTGTGTTATTATTGTCAAAATGAGGTATAGAGACCCTTACTTATAGTGCAAATTTCAAGAAAAGGGTGTGTGTGGGCATGGTCACACGTGTGTTCCTAGAACAGAGCGCACAACTATGTGAAGTGCGCATGGTTTCTAGACTTAAATGTGTACATGATTTGAGGCTTTTCAAGATATTTTGAGGTTGGTTTCTAGGGTTTTTGGACCTCCTGGACGTGTTTTGAAAGTCCATTTTGTTTAGTTCGGCCTTAATTTTAGAGCATGACACCTATTGGTGTTCATGGTTATACGTTTACTTCTAAGCGACGTGTGCTAATCCTTGAGTTATTTTGGACTATTCTGTGACCACTTCTAAGGGTTTAGAGCCTTTTAGATATGTTTTTAAAGTTTTTTTTATCAAAATTAATTATTTTTTTTAACAAAGTTGAACCTTGGTCCAATAAAATGCACATAGGCATAATAAGTTGCGCTTTCTGAGAGAAGATTGCTTGAAATAAGCCTTTTAATGTTCTAATAGTTTGTATTTTGTAAGATCGAAGAACAAATTAATGGCTCAGTGATCAATTTTTCACACCAAAGAAATCAGTTAGCATTTTAGGGCTACACACTTTAGAGGTGTTATGAACGAACATACTCTAATCATGTTTGAAAATACATTTCATCACTGGACCTTTTTGAGGATAAAAAAATTTAAGATATGATAGTTGGCCCCGACTTCACATATGTTGCATACCTACCTAGAGCTAGAATAAATACATGTAAAGCAAATGTAAGGATGCAAAAATTGATTTGTAGGGAGAGAGGTACTTACCTATGGGTCATCTTTAGACATTTTGTTGGGACTCGATTGTTGTCACTGTGTCATGATTGCAATTATTATTGCTTGGTGATTCGGTCATCATGCAAGATGCAATTTCATGCAAGGATGTGATTTAGATACTTTCAAAGATGTGAAGATGTGATGCAAAGATGTGATATCCACATGAATGGTGTGTGGGAAAATGAAATGCAATGACTACCCCTTTTGGGTGTCATACTTAACATTTCCCTTGTCATGTTTAGAGTTCAAATATTTCTCAATGTTAGGAAAAATGACACCGTTATAACCTTTTTAGGTGTCAGGCAAATGAATATATGACTATAACCTCCTTAGGTGTCATGCAAAATGAAGATGCTGCTAAGGAGAATAAGAATGCGATTACAACCTCTTTAGGTGTCACGCAAATTGGTATGCTACTAAGCAAAATGAGAATGAGATTATATCCTCTTTAGGTGTCACACAAATGGAGAAGCTACTAAGCAAAATGAAAATGTGATTACAACCCCTTTAGGTGTTGCTTAAAAGGAGATGCTACTACACAAAATGAAGATGCAATTATAAACTCATTAGGTGTCATGTAAATGGAGATGCTACTAAGGAAGATGAAGATGCGATTATAACCTCTTTAGGTGTCACGCAAATGAAGATTCTATTAAGTAGAATGAGAATGCGATTATGACCTCTTTAGGTGTCATGCAAATGAGGATGATACTAAACACAATGCAAATGTGATTATAACCTCTTTAGGTGTCACACAAATGGAGATGCTACTAATCAAAATGAAGATGTGATTATAACCTCTTTAGGTGTCATGCAAATGGAGATTACTACTAAGCAAAATGAGAATGCGATTATAACCTCTTTAGATGTTACACAAATGGAGATGCCACTAAGCAAAATGAGGATATGATTATAAGCTCTTTAGGTGTCATGCAAATGGAGATACTACTAAGCAGAATGAGAATGTGATTATAACCTCTTTAGGTTTCATGCAAATGGAGATGCTACTAAGCAAGATGAAACTATGATTATAACCTCTTTAGTTGTTACACAAATGGAGATGCTACTAAGCAAAATGAAGATGCTATTATAACCTCTTTAGATGTTACACAAAATGAAGGTGCTACTAAGTAAAATGAAAATGCTATTATAACCTCTTTAGGTGTCACACAAATGGAGATGCTACTAAGTAAAATAAATATGCGATTATAAGCTCTTTACATGTCACACAAATAGAGATGCTATTAAGCAAAATGGGAATGCGATTATAACCTCTTTAGGTGTTATGTAAAAGAAGATGCTACTAAGTGAAATAAAGATGCGACTATAACCTCTTTAGGTGTAACACAAATGGAGATGCTACTAAGTAAAATGAAGATGTGACTATAACCTCTTTAGGTGTCATGAAAATGGAGATGCTACTAAGAAAAATGAGAATACTCCTAAGCAATATGGAAATGCTACTAATCAATGTAAGTGCTTCTAAGCACTGTGAAGTGATACTAAGTAGTGCAAAGATGCTACTAAGTAATACAAGAGTGCTACTAAATAGAGAAAATGTTCCTAAGCAATGAAAGAGTGCTACCTAAGCAAAGAAAATGCTCCTAAGCAATGTAAGAGTGCTACTAAGTAGTAAAAATGTTGAAATGCTAGTAAGTAATGACGATGCAATGATGATGCAGTAATGATGTGGTGATGATGTCATATATAATTATAATAATATTAAATAATATATAATAATAAAATTAAGTTTAAATTTTAGATTAGTGATAATGCCATAATATAATAAAATAAATAATAACACTTGAATTCAATTTAATTTTACAAATTAACCATAATAGAAAATTTTAATAAAATATTTATTAACTTTTCAAATCCTACAAATTAATTTAATAATTTATAAAAATTTGGGTTATAACAATTGCCCTTAACAGAGATTTCTGGGTTTGTGAGATTGCATTTAGTTGATGACTATTTCTCATTATACGATTTTCAATGTATGGTTACCACAACACCCTATTTTTAGTAATGACAATTTATATAGCATTCACACAATACATCAGATAATGAAAGATAATAAGGTTGAAATATTATCATTACATGGCTTTCCTAATGAAATATATATAAAAGGAAATGAGATTGCAGAAATATAAATCTAGCTTAAGTATAATGAGCTTGCAAGGTTAGCATCACTATGCATGTAGCTTGCTTGATCACATGAATAATGAAATAAGAAATGGACACTTAATCACTTGAAAGAGTAAGCAAAATGTACATAACCATGCATGTTTGCAGTGATTATTATACTATAACAATATAAAGGATGAATGATGACATCATTAGACTGGGAACATGATGACTCTGGCTCGGAATGCAAACTTTTCATGTCATTGATGCGTAAGATGTGATTTCACATTTGAAACTAGAGAATGCAAAATGATGAATGAGATGGACAAATTATTCATATAGCATGCAAATAGCCAGTCTCAATATGCAAGCACAGTAAATTTCACAAATATTGAAAGTAATGAGGTAAAATGCAATACAATAAAATAAATGTGCTAAAATGATTTTGTGGTCCTTAGATTTGATTGAGCTTGTGTGAGTTTTGAAGCTTTAACTTCAAGGGATTATCAAGCTTTCCTAGTTAAGAGGTTCAAAATAAGGTGTAGAATAATACTGGTTTATATACCTTTGAAGCATGCTTTGGCAAATGTGAGACTAGGTTTGATGGAAAGGAGGTCTGATAACCAAAGAAAAACATAATGGGAGAGCTAAAAGTGTCTGGAAATGGGTTTCCAATGTCTGTAAAAGAACAAATTTTTGAGTGTGCGGATTGTTGTTGTGTTGCTATTGTTAAAATGAGGTATGAAGATCCCTATTTATAGTGTAAAGTTTGAGAAAAGGGTGTGTGTGGGCATGGTTATGCGTGTGTTCCTAGAATAGAGTGCGTGTTCTTAGAATAGAGCACGTGGCTGCGTTAAGTGTGCGTGGTTTCTAGACTTAGATGTGGACGTGATTTGAGGCTTTTTAGGACTTTTTGAGGTTGGTCTCTAGGGTTTTTGGACCTCCCAAATGCATTTCTAAAATCTAATTGGTCTAATTCGGACTCAATTTTAGATTGTGACACTTAGGGGTGTTTGTGGCTATGCGTGCACTTCTAAGCATTGTGCGCTAATCCTCGAGTTGTTTTGGACTATTCTGGGACCACTTCTAAGGGTTTTAGAGCCTTCCAGACATGTTTTTGAAGCCTGTTTTATTAAAATTGATTTTTTCATGAAGTTGAGCCTCGATCCAATGAAATGAACATCGGCACAACAAGTTACACTTTTCGAGAGAAGATTGCTCAGAATAAGCCTTTTGTTGTTCTGATAGTTCAACTTAATTTTGTAAGATTAAAGCACAACTTAATGGCTAAGTGATCAATTTTACATAATGAAGGAATAAGTTAGGCTTTTAGGGTTACACACTTTAGAGGTGTTATGAACGAGCAAACTCTAGTCATGTTTGAAGATGCATTTCATGATTGGGCCTTTTTGGTGATAGTCAAATTTTAGATATGAAAATTTCCCCTGGCTTCACATGTGTTTCATAGCCACCTAGCTCTAGTGTTAATACATGTGAAGCAAATGTAATGATGCAAAAATTGATTTGGAAGGAGAGAGGTATTTATCTATAGGTCATCTTTAGACGTCTTATTAGGACTCGATTACTGTCATCACATTGTGATTAGAATCATTATTGCTTGGTGATTTGGTCATCATGAAAGATGTAATTTCATGCAAGGATGTGATTCAATATACATGCAAAGATGTGGAGATGTGATGCAAAGATGTGATTTCCTGTGTGCGCAAATGAAATGCAATAACTACCTCTTTGGGTGTCGTACTTAACATTTCCCTTGTCATGTTTATAGCTATAATATATCTCAATGTTAGGAAAATTGACACCATTATAACCTTTTTAGTTGTCAAGCAAATGAATATATGACTATAGCTTCCTTAGGTGTCACGCAAAATGAAGATGCTATCAAGGAGAATGAAAATGCGATTATAACCTCTTTAGGTGTCACACAAATGGAGATGCTGCTAAGAAAAATGAGAGTGCGATTATAACCTCTTTAGGTGTCATGCAAATGGAGATGCTAGTAAGCAAAATGAAAATGCAAATATAACCTTTTTAGGTGTTGCGCAAAAGGAGATGCTACTATGCAAAATGAAGATATGATTATAAACTCTTTAGGTGTCACACAAATGGAGATGCTACTAAGGAAAATAAAGATGTGATTATAACCTTTTTAGGTGTCACCCAAATGGAGATGCTACTAAGTAGAATGAGAATGCGATTATGACCTCTTTAGGTATCATGAAAATGGAGATGCTACTAAGCAAAATGCAAATGCGATTATAACCTCTTTAGGTGTCATGCAAATGGAGATACTACTAATCAAAATGAAGATGTGATTATAACCTCTTTAGGTTTCATGCAAATGGAGATTGCTACTACACAAAATCAAAATATGATTATAACCTCTTTAAATGTCACACAAATGGAGATGCTACTAAGCATAATGAACATGTGATTATAAACTCTTTAGGTGTAATGCAAATGGAGATGCTACTAAGCAGAATAAGAATATAATTATAACCTCTTTAGGTGTCATGCAAATGGAGATGCTATTAAGCAGAATGAGTATGTGATTATAACCTCTTTAGGTGTCTTGCAAATGGAGATACTAACAAGCAAAATGAAAATTTGATTATAACCTCTTTAGGTGTCATGAAAATGGAGATGATACTAAGCCAAATAAAGATGCGATTATAACCTATTTAGGTGTCACACAAAATGAAGGTGCTACTAAGCAAAATGAAAATGCGATTATAACCTCTTTAGGTGTCACGCAAATGGAGATGCTACTAAGTAAAATGAAGATGCAATTATAACATCTTGACATGTTACACAAATGGAGATGCTACTAAGCAAAATGAGAATGCGATTATAACCTTTTTAGGTGTTACGCAAAAGAAGATGATACTAAGTGAAATGAAGATGCGATTATAACCTCTTTAGGTGTCACACAAATGGAGATGCTACTAATTAAAATGAAGATATGACTATAAGCTCTTTAGCTGTCATGCAAATAGAGATGCTACTAAGCAAAATGAGAATGATCTTAAGTAATATGGAAATGCTAATAATCAATGTGAGTGCTTCTAGGCACTGTGAAGTGATACTAAGCAGTGCAAAGATGCTATTAAGTAATATAAGAGTGCTACAAAGTAGAGAAAAGGTTCCTAAGCAATGCAAGAGTGCTACTAAGCAGATAAAATGCTCCTAAACAATGTAAGAGTGCTACTAGCAGCGAAAATGCTGAAATGCCACTAAGTAATGACGATGCAATGATGATGCAGTAATGATGCAATGATGATGTCATCAATTGTCATGTTGCAAATGTCATTTTATTAAAATGAAGGAAAGAGAAAGAGGAGGGAGGAAAATTTTATATATTTATATATTTATTTATTTCATTCGAAAAAGGAGAAAAAGACATAATAAAGTAAAAATAATATTTTTAATTTAAATATTTTCTTTTCTAATTAAACTCACCATATAATATTAAAATATATTAAATTACACTATATTACATAATTCACAAATAATAATAATATTATTATTAAATAACATATAATAATAAAATTAATTTTAAATTTTAGATTAGTGATAATTCCATAATATAATAAAATAAATAATAACAATTGAATTCAATTTAATTTCAGAAATGAACCATAATAGAAAAATTTAATAAAACATTTATTAACATTACAAATCCCAGAAATTAATTTAATAATTTATAAAAATATGGGTTATAACAATTGGCCCCAATAGAGATTTCTAGGTTTGGGAGATCGCATTTACATTATGACTATTTCTCATTATACGATTTTCATTGTATAGTTACCACGACACCCTAGTTTTAGTAATGACAGTTTATATAGCATTCATACAATACATCAGAGAATGAAAGATAAGAAGGTTGAAATATCATTATTACATTGCTTTCCTAACGAAATATATATAAAAATGAAAGATAATAAAGTTGAAATATCATTATTACATTGCTTCCCTAATGAAATATATATGAAAGGAAAAGAGATTATAGAAATATAAATCTAGCTCAAGTATAATGAACCTACAACGTTAGCATAACTATGCACGTAGCTTGCTTGATCACATGAACAACAGAATAAGCAATGGACACTTAATCACTTGAAAGAGTAAGCAAAATGTACATAATAATGCATGTTTACATTGACTATTATGCTATGATAATATGTGATGACAATATAAAGGATGCATGATTACATTATTAGATTAGGAACATGATGACTCTGGTCTAGAATGCAAACTTTTCATGTCATTGATGCGTAGGATGTGATTTCAAATTTTGAAACTAGAGAATGCAAAATAATGAATGAGACATAAAAATTACTCATATAGCATGCAAATAGCTAGTCTCAACATGCAAGCATAATAAATTTCATAAATGCTGGTAGCAATGAAGTAAAATATAGTACGATAAAATAAACATGCTAAAAGGATTGTGTGGTCCTCAGATTTGATTGAGCTTGTGTGAGTTTTACAACTTTAGCTTCGAGGGATTATCAAGCTTTCCTCATCGAGAGGTTCAAAATAAGGTGTAGAATAATACTAGTTTATACACCTTTGAAGCATGCTTTGGCAAAGATGAGGCTAGGTTTGGTGGAAAGGAGGTTTAATAACCTAAGAAAACATAGTAGGAGAGCTAAAAGTGTCTAGAAATAGGTTAGTGTCTCCAAAAGAATATATTTTTGAGTTTATAAGTTGTTATTGTTAAAATCAGGTATGGATAACCCTATTTATAATGTAAAGTTTGATAAAAAGGTGTGTGTGGGCATGGTCACGTGCGTGTTCCTAGAATAGAGCGAGCTACTACGTGAAGTGTACGTGGCTGTGCACTGTAGTGCTTGGTTTCTAGACTTAGATGTGCACCTAATTTGAGGCTTTACAGGACTTTTTGAGGTTAGGTTCTAGGGTTTTAGAGCGTAAGACCTGAGGGTGTTCATGGCTACGTGTGCACTTCTAAGCGACATGTGCTAATCCTCAGGTTATTTTGCACTATTCTAGGACCACTTCTAGGCATTTTAGAGCCTTTTAGACATGTTTTTGAAGTCTGTTTTATCAAAATTAATTTTTTTTTTCACGAAGTTGAGCCTTAGTCCAATGAAATGAACATTGGCACAAGAAGTTTTCTTTCCTAGAGAAGGTTGCTTGGAATAAGCCTTTTATTATTCTAATAGTTTATATTTTGTAAGATCGAAGCATAACTTAATGGCTTAGTGATCGATTTTGCACATTGGTGGAATCAGTTAGGATTTTAGGGTTGCACACTTTAAAGGTATTATGAATGAGCAGACTCTAGTCATGTTTGAAGATACGTTTCATCATTGGACCTTTTTAAGGATAGTCAAATATGAGGTATGACAATTGCCCCCGGCTTCACATGTGTTGCTTAGCCGCCTAGTGCTAGTGTCAACATATGTGAAGCAAATGTAAGGATGTAAAAATCAATTTGTAGGAAGAGAGGTACTTACCTATAGGTGATCTTTAGACGTCTTATTGGGACTCGACTGCTATCACCGCTTCGTGATTAGAATAATTATTGCTTAGTGATTTGGTCATCATGCAAGATGTAATTTCATGCAAGGATGTGATTTAGGATACATGTAAAGATGTGGAGATGTGATGTAAAGATGTGATTTCCACACAAATGGTGTGTGCACGAATGAAATACAATGACTACCCCTTTTAGGTGTTGTACTTAACATTTCCCTTGTCATGTTAAAAGTTATAATATTTCTCAATGTTAGGAAATATAATGCTGCTATAACCTTAGGTGTCAAGCAAATGAATATGTGACTATAACTTCCTTAGGTATCACGCAAAGTGTTAAGCAAATGAATTTATGACTATAACTTCCTTAGGTATCATGCAAAATGAAGATGCTACTAAGGAGAATGAGAATGCGATTATAACCTCTTTAGGTGTCACACAAATAAAGATGTTACTAAGCAAAATGAGAATGCAATTATAACCTCTTTAGGTGTCATGCAAATGGAGACGCTACTAAGCAACATGAAAATGCAATTATAACCTTTTTAAGTGTCATGCAAAAGGAGATGTTGCTACACAAAATGAAGATGCAATTATAAACTCTTTAGTTGTCATGCAAATGGAGATGCTACTAAGGAAAATAAAGATATGATTATAACCTCTTTAGGTGTCTTGCAAATAGAGATGCTACTAAGCAGAATGAGAATGTGATTATGACCTCTTTAGGTGTCATGCAAAAGGAGATGCTACTAAGCAAAATGCAAATGTGATTATAACCTCTTTAGGTGTCACACAAATGGAGATGCTACTAATCAAAATAAAAATGTGATTATAACCTCATTAGGTGTCACACAAATGGAGATTGCTACTAAGCAAGATGAGAATGCAATTATAACCTCTTTAGAAGTCACACCAATGGAGATGCTACTAAGCAAAATGAAGATGTGATTATAAGCTCTTTAGGTGTTATGAAAATGGAGATATTACTAAGCAAAATGAGAATGTAATTATAACCTATTTAGGTGTCACGCAAATGGAGATTCTACTAAGCAAAATGAAAATGCGACTATAACCTCTTTAGGAGTCACGAAAATGGAGATGCTACTAAGCAAAATAAAGATGCAATTATAACCTCCTTACACATCACACAAATGGAGATGCTACTAAGAAAAATGAGAATGCGATTGTAAGCACCCAATTTCGGGATGCAATTATGCATAATTGCGACGTAAGCCCCTATGATGAAATTTATTTAAAAATTGAACTTGGTTGTCGATTTTCTGGACTTGAGGGACTAAATTGCAACATTTTTTAGGGTTTGATTACAAGGAAGTCAAATTTTCAGGGGTCTTTTAGTAATTAAAAGTTAAAAAAAAATAGGATCGACATTTAATACTAATCGACATTCTATAATGTCGATCGGCAGATGAGAATACAATTATAACCTCTTTAAAAGTCACACCAATGGAGATAATACTAAGCAAAATAAAGATGTGATTATAAGCTCTTTAGGTGTCATGCAAATGGAGATGTTACTAAGCAGAATGAGAATGTAATTATAACCTCTTTAGGTGTCACACAAATTGAGATTCTACTAAGCAAAATGAAAATGCGATTATAACCTCTTTAGGTGTTACACAAATGGAGATGCTACTAAGCAAAATGAAGATGCGATTATAACCTTTTTACATATCACACAAATGGAGATGCTACTAAGCAAAGTGGGAATGTGATTGTAAGCACCCAATTTTGGGATGCAATTGTGCACAATTGCGACGTAAGCCCTTATGATGAAATTTATTCAAAAATTGAACTTGGTTGTTGATTTTCTAGACTCTAAGGACTAAATTGTAACATTTCTTAGGATTTGATTACAAGGAAGTCAATTTTTTAGGGGTCTTTTGGTAATTTAAAGTTAAAAAAATTAGGATCGGCATTTAATGCTGATCGGCATTGCATAATGTCAACGTATAAAAAAGTCCCATTTTGTCGATTTTTCATTATTTTATCGATTTTTTCAGTGTTTTGATTGGTTGAAAATTTAATTTTTTTATTATTATATGATGAAAATTTCAACGCATTTAAAATGTGTAAATAATTTTCAAAAATCAAAACTCTATTTGTTTGTTCTGAAGAGATGAGACCGTTTTTACAAATTTGGGAAGTCAGTACATGCAGACTCTGCTTTAAAAAGCAAAGAGTCTACATATGTGCAAAGAGGCGTGAGACTCACACACATAGATTGAGAAAAAAAGATAAAACAAAAAACAGAGAGACTGTGAAAGAGAGAAGAGAGTTACAAAAAAAAAAACCCTATCGCATAAGAAAACCCTAAAACTCTATATGCGAAGAACACCTTGCACACACCCTTGTCTTTCAAAACCCTAATTTTGGATACTGTCAGTGTCTTCGAACAAAATCAAATCCTAGTCCAGAATCAAATCAATGCTAAGTCAATTTCAATGGTGATAATCCAATATGAGGGGCTATCTCAAAGCATTTGCACAACATCTAAAATCATCAGTGTTCTTTTCTATTCTTTTCTTTTTATGATTTTTCTTTTGTTATTGTTTTGCTTATTCCTTTAAAATTGAATAGACTTAATCCCATTCCTTAGAAAAACTAAAATAAATAGATCTAGGTTCACTAATTAATAAAAAATGTAGGCCCACCTTTAGTCCCTTTCTCACTTGTAAATAAGATGTAAATCTAGCTAACTTTTTAATAAAATTAACATAGTTTAGACTTAGGGACAATGCAATCTTGAGTGCATTTTTTATGTGTAATTTTATTGACTAGATGGCTAGGGTTAGATAGATGTCAAATAGGGTTTAAATAAAGTTGCATGTAATTAGAGGATGAAATAATCATTTATAAAATTATTCTAAATGAACACGAGACTAAGAGAAGTTAGTATTTCTTTCCCAGAATCTCCCAATTATGGCACTAACTTTCTTTTAAAGAATTAAGTACCACCAATCAAATTGTCCTAGTTATTACCCTGGGTGGCGATTCTTCTTCTCCACACTATGACTTTATGACATAATAGTGTGTTCCCTAAGGCCCTGAGCCTAAACAGTGTCACAGTTGCTAAAATCTTAGACACGCGCTAAACCGTGCTGTCTACAATGATTATAACCTCTTTTGGTGTTATGCAAAGAAGATGCTAGGAAGTGAAATGAAGATGCAACTATAACCTTTTTAGGTGTCACACAAATGGAGATGCTACTAAGAAAAATGAAGATATGACTATAACCTCTTTTGGTGTCACAAAAATGGAGATATTACTAAGAAAAATAAGAATGCTCCTAAGTAATATGGAAATGCTACTAATTGATGTAAGTGCTTCTAAGCACTGTGAAGTGATAGAAGCAGTGCAAAGATGCTACTAAGTAATATAAGAGTGCTACTAAATAGAAAAATGTTCCTAAGCTATGCAAGAGTGCTACTAATTAGAGAAAATGCTCCTAAGTAATGTAAAAGTGCTACTAAACAGTGAAAATGCTGAAATGCCACTAAATGATGATGTCATTAATTATCATGTTGTGGATGTCATTTTGATGATTTTATGCAAGATATCCTTATAATGATTCTTCCTCATTTTCCTTCTTTCAGGAGGTGTTGAGTTCTTTAAAAGTAGTGATGCTACATGGAGTGTCTTTAGACAGTCAGAGTCTACACTAGTGTACTCTTTTATGAGTTTGGTGCATATCTTGTGCTCAAATGTAGGTTTGGTTCTTGAGGAATGAGTGTGAAATATCTTAAAGTGCGCGCGTTGTTGGTTTGGAGCACGTGAGGGGTGGTTGGGCTCGTGGCCAAGCCTATGGGGGCGCATGGTTATGCATTGACTGTGTGGTTACATGCCTTCCCCCTCTCTCTTCTATAAAGACTAGAGTCCTGGAGGCTTGGGGAGGCTTCTTCCTATTTTCTTCGGGTATTTTTCACCTTTTCTTGATTTCTTTTGAGTTTTTGGGCATTTTTTTGCTCTATTTCTACTTTTGTAATTTTCTTTTCTTTGATTAAAATGAGTTTCCCAACATCCTTGAGATTTTTAAGGATATCCTTTATAATTTGGATGTTGACGGTGACTTCATGGAGGTTACTGGAGCTGATGTAAGGACTTCCACTATGAGGACTAGCATTGGTGGTCCGTTCAGTGCTTAAGGTCCTCAGTTGTCTAGGCTTTATCAAGGAGGTCTGATCCCTATAGTTCATAGTCTGGAGACTTATACTTGGATTCGTCATCATTACCAGGTATGTTCTCCCTCATCCTTTATTTTTTAAAAGTTATTTAACTTTTTATGCTGCTTTGCTATCTATTAGCTCTTGTTGTACTTATTGTATTTTTTCCAATTAATGTTATTATAGCTTTTATCTATAGCTTTGTAGCTCTTGCTGTACTTGTTATATTTTTTTGATTGAGGTTATTGTAGCTTTTGTCAGTAGCTCTTACTGTATCTATTTATTAATCCATAATTTTGTTGAGAGTGTTAATAGTCGGTAGCTCTTGCTTTATCTATGGTTCTTGTTATAACTGTCTGCTAGCACTTGATGTAATGCTTTTCTTGGCTTTACTTTATTATTTATTTTTTTTGTTTATGTTAAACTATAAAGAGGGAGATGCTTTAGTGTTTAATAATTGTACAAATATTTGATAATGTACCTATTATTCATACCCTTGTAGATCTATCACTGTATTGCCTAGCAGTTTTTAACAAAGTCAGCCTATACTATTAGGGTCTTTCACTATGTGTAATACAAATGGTTACTAGAAAGGGATTTGATGGGATTATCATTGCGTTGTCTTATGACTTATATGTGTCGAGCTAGATTGCCATGTATGCGTTGATTAAGCAATGGATTAACATGACACATACTTTTCATTTGCCTATTAGAGAGATGACTATCACTCCTTTAGTCTTTGTCGCTATCATGGGCTTGAGCTTTTTTGGAGAGCCCTTTCCTTTTAGTCAGGAGGAGTGTTCTTCTGTGGTGGTGAGGAAACATCTCACTAAGAAGTTGCTTGGGGTGGTTGTCCCTATGAAGTTTGGTTATCTGTACCTTACTCACTACATTGAGTTTATTTCTATTATGCAGACAAAGTATAATGCTAATCTTATTTCATCAGAGTAGTTGGCCCATTGTTTTCTATTTTACCAACTGAGTGCTGTCATCTTCCTAAATCCTTCAGGTTCTACGATTGCTGCCTGTTCTGAGGGACTTAGATAGCCTAATGAGATATAGTTGGGGTACTACTGCCTTTTCCCACATGTACTCGGGTTTAGACACAATATGTAGAGGTGGCTTGAGGATTTATGGATGTTTATTTATTCTAGATGTCAGTAAGAGTTCTTATGCATTTATGTCCTTTTGCTCTTTGTCCTTTGCTTTTTTTTGACCTTTTGAATTCTAATTTTGATAGATATGGGCTATGAGCTTAGGGTTCTTCCTTGTCTGACTATCAAACATCTTTTAGAGGATGGTTTTGCTTGTTATTCTTATTATATTAAGAATACCACTGAATAAATTGAGAATTGCATTGAGGTTTGGGGTGACATGAGTAAGCTATCCCTTGAACAGGTATGTTTGATTGTTGTTATGTTGGTCATTTTATTTCCTAGAGATTCTTTATTCATCTTCACTCTTTAAGTAAATCCTCCTTTATTAGTGGGTAATGAGATCACATTGGTCAGCAGAGATGGTGACAGTATGGCAGCTGACAGAGAGGCAAGTGCTACTACCTGGAGTTGCTAGCAAAGTGTGGTATTTAGGTGAGTGAGTCCATTGTTGGTGGGATGGTCCATTCATGAGAAGGGTCCTTGTTCCTCCTTCTAGTGACATGTTCTAGAGTCATGAGCTTAGTGCATATGAACTTGCTATTGCCATGAGAGGATATCCTTTTGAAAGCCTCCTAGAAGGTGCATACTTTCTTTATGCTAATGTGTTGGTTCCATAGCTGATTGATGCTATGGCTAGTGGCTTTGTTCCTCCACCTTTATGTCCTTAGGCATATGAGGTTCATCTTATGGATTTGAGGACTAGGGCATCGTGTGGATTATCGAGAGTTGCTTTTTCTGATCTAATGAGCTCTTAATCCTATTTTGTACAAGTATATAATGAACTTTGTTATTAATAAGTTATAATTGGCATGGTTATGGGGACTTATCTATAGCGATAGGGATCTTACTAAAAGAGATCAGGATCCCACTTTGAGGAGGATGAGGACACATTCTGCATTGAGGTGACTACCCATGCTAGTACTGTGGCTTCTAATAGTACCATTCTGGGGGATTTGGTTGTTAGATCATCCCCAATGTTGTCTAGGATGAATATCTTTAATGGAGGAGTGTATTTTGCTATCCTCAGTCGGATATTATCCTTCTTAAAGCTACTCATGTTCATATTTTATTTCACTTATTCCATCTTTGTTTCATTTATTTGACTTGATGTATGGTGTTTGACTTATTTGCTTATCCTTTGTAGATCCCTGTCTCTACCACTCAATACTGGTATACTGTTGTGGCGAGTGCCCAACAACATTTTTTAGAGTTTACAAACAATCAAAGGGTATGCCTTATTTATTGTACCTTTTTATTTATGCACATGCTTCATGTATGTGTGAGTGCATGACATGCAATTTTTATGTAATGCAGCCTAAATAGCTACTTACTAGTCACAAATGGGAGTGAGAGCGCATAGCTTATCATGATCGAATTGGCGAGTTTGAGTCATGGCTAGCATCCTTTGTGATGGACAATGAGGAGCTTAAAGTGGACGATGGGGATGCTTAAACAGGATCAAAGTTTGCTCCTGATGGTGACCACGGCCGATGTAGTTATTTTTTGGAGCTAGGTGTAGGGCTTTTGGCTTGTGGTTTCTTTGGTGTATTATTTTCTCTAGATCATGGACTCTGGGTGTTGTATTTAGGCACCTGTCTTATATGTGTTGTACGATGCATATATGATGATGACTGTAGTGTTTATGCTCCTTGCTGTACATCATTATTGATGATGTTTGCCATTGCTATTGTCTACCTCTTTTATTTTTCCCTCTTTTGCCTAAGGCTTGTCCTTTTAGAGCTTTTTGCACTTTTTCCTAGGGTGTCTCCTTTCAGAGCTCTTCACACCGAACTAGGTTTTTTTTAGGCTTTGATGATAGTGGCTGATCTAGAGGAGAGAGTTTAGAGAAGATGGTAAGAATTATGGTTATGTAATGAAAAAATGCAAAGCATGCTTAATGCAATTCATGATGATAGAAATGTATTACACTTTTTTAAAGATGTTTTGCATAAATTGGCAATCATTCTCATTCCACTAAAATCATTCAAGATACAAATTTTGAATATGAGGTTACCCCTATCCTTAACTAGCCTTCTCAGGTTTTCTAGTTAAGTACTTTCTCTCTTTTCCCCAATTTTTGCCTAGGTTGCCCATATAGGGTTTTCAACGTAGTAGGAAGTCCCTAAATTTTGTTTAAGCTATGGTTTTTAGGTTTTCAACTTAGTGGGTTTTTTTGCTCTCGACGTAGCACTTCTTAAAGCAGTTTTTATTGACAGGTTTTGAGAGTTTGTTGCCTTCAGAATCCATCAGCTTGACTGCTCCTTTTGATAAGACATGTTTGACCAAGTACGAGCATTTCTAGTTTGGTTTAAATTTCCCTCTTCGGTTTGGGACATTCTACTTTACTTGCTTCCACACCCAGTCTCTTGCTTTCATACTTTTGTGTATCGCCTTTCTATTAAAGGTTTTAGCTAACTGAGCCTGATACAATTGTGTGTGGTATAGAGCTTTAAGTCTTTGACTGTCTAAGAGAGTGAGATTATCATGTCTCTATTGAGCCCATTGTACTTTCGATAATTCATATTCGATTGCTACTCGTAGTGACTTGATTTCTATTTCAACTGGGAGTACGACTTCCAACCCATATACTAGTAAGAAAGGAGTTACTCCAATTGAAATTTTAATTATTGTTCGGTACCCCCATAAGGCATATGGCAATCTGTCTACCCAGTCTTGGTGGGTCTGAGTCATTTTTGACAAGATTTTCTTGATGTTCTTATTTGTGGCTTTGATGGCCCCATTTGTTTATGGTTGATAAGGAGAAGATTTATGATGTTCCACTTTATAAGTCCTTAGTAATTCTCTAACTTCCCCTTGGAATTGAACACTGTTGTTAGAGATGATAAGATGGGGGATCCCATATCAACATCATAGATTCTTCTTGATGAACTTAGCCATTTGCTTGGCTCCTATCCTTATGAATGAACCTGTGTCCGTTTAAGGCTATTGGGTGGATTTCTCCAATTATGTTTATTCCCTATATTAAGAAGGGCAATGGAGAGGAGATGTAGTGTAATTTTGTTAGGAGAAGATGACTGACATCCCCATGAATTTGACACTTATGGCATTCTTTTACAAATTTGATACAATCTTCCATTATTGTCATCCAGAAGAACCCTTGTCTAATTAGCTTCTTAACTAGGATTGCTCCATTCATGTGTAGACTATAAACACCTTCATATACTTCTTCCATTACTCTTGTAGCCTCAGTTTCATCTAGGCATTAGAGTTGTAACCCACTTGAAGTTCTCTTGTATAACACACCCTAGTGTGATGTAAATTTTTATTCTAATCATCAGATGACTGTCATATATTTTTCACTTGCCTGGTTAGGATAGGTTCATTCCTTTAGATATCTCTGCATGTCATAAAATTAGGATTTTTAAGTTGTTTTTGCCTTTGCTATTTTGCAGTTCTTATGACAAGGTTGTCCTGATTTGAGTAGCATTAAAGGCTTCATATGTATCTTGAATGTTCCTTCCTACACCAATGCTAAGGAAGCAAGTGCATTTGCCATCTAATTGTGGTTTCTAGGAAGATGGATGAATCTGCATTTTTAAAGGACATGGTAAGAAATTTCAAATGATCTAGGTAAGGTTTTAAGTGTTGCTCCTTTAATTCCCATTCTTCCGTGGCATAATTGATTACTAACATGGAATCTTCGAAGATTTCAATCTCTATAATATCCAGGGTTATTAGTGCTTCTATTTTGAGTGCGCATGCCTCATATTTTGTTTCGTTATTCATGATCCTAAATTCTAACTTATTGGCAATTAGTACTGCTTCACCTTCTGGGGATTGTAGTATGATCCTAACTCCTACACCAAATTGGCTAACTGCTCCATTAAAATACATCCGCCATCCTTGAATCTCGATGGCTAAACTAAGGTCATTCAAGAAGTCTAGTTGGATTTATTTTGAGTTTGGAATGGGGTTAAGAGATAGAAATTCAACCACTGCTCTTCCCTTTATTGCTTTCTTAGTCAGATATTACACATTGAATTTTGTCAATAACACGAACCATTTGGAAAAATTTTCCCACTAGAGAGGGAGCTTCATAGAGGTACTTCATCGAATCCATTTTAGACATGACTTGAATCATAAAGGACTGAAAGTAATGTCTGAGTTTCTTCATTGTCTATACCATTGCTAGGCATATCTGTTTGATTTGATTGTACTTTTCCTTATATGGTAACATCTTCTTACTTAAGTAATAAACTACATGTTCTGCTTTTATTTCTCATTCTTAGGCTAACATTACACTAATTGCATTTCCTTTGATGGCCAAACATAAGGTTAAAGGAATCCATGGTTTAGATAGTTTTAAAATTGGTGGGTTAGCTAGGTAGTTTATGATCTTATTAATTGCAAACTGTCATTGTTCATTCCACTCATCTGGCTTATCTTTTCTAAGTAGCTTAAAGATTGGTTCACATATTGTTGTTAACTTAACGATGAATCTGCTAATGAATTATAGTTTCCCTAGAAACCCTCTGATTTTTTTTTTCTATTTTTGGCATTAGCATTTTTCTAACTACTTTTGCTTTATTTGTATCCATGTTAATTCCATTCTGACTAATAACATACCCTAACATCTTTCCTAAAGTGACTTTGAACACACATTTCTTTAGATTAAGCCCGGGATTGTACTTTTTGACTCTTTTGAGGAACTTTTCAAGATCAGATGGGTATTCTTACTTGGTTTTTGACTTGACCATCATGTCATTGATGTACATTTCCACTTCTTTATGTATCATGTCATGGAACATTGTAGTTGCGATTCTCTGGTAAGTTGCTCCTGCATTCTTTAAATCAAAAGGCATTGCCTTGTAGTAGTAAACACCCCATTCTATTATGAAAACCAATTTTACTTTATCGATAATGGCCATTAGGACCTGATTGTGGCTAAAGAATCCATCCATGAAGGAATTCATAGCACATACAGTGTTGCTGTCAACTAGTATGTCTATTTGAGGTAGTGGAAATAATCTTTTGGGCATGCTTTGTTCAAATCTCTATAGTCGACATAGATCATAACCCTTTTGTGTTTCTTTGGTATTGGCACCGCATTTGCTAACCATTCCAAATAGTCTACTACTTCTAGGAATTTTGCTTTGATATGCTTCTTAATGTCTTCTTTCACTAATTGGGCCCATTCTAGTATGAATCTTCTCAGTTTCTATTTTACTGGTTTGCACTCATCTTTAGTAGGAATGAAGTGTTAAGCAATGTCCCTATCAATACCGAGCATATCGTCATATGTCCAGGCAAATACTTTGAATATTTTATTAATATTTTTCAATTTCTCTCCTCTCTTTAGGGGTAACATTTTTCAAAATATGCATGGTTTAGATTTCATGCCAATGTTAAATGATTCAGTGCATATGGAATGAATGTCAAATATGCTAATGTTTTGATCAATGCAGTGCACACTACCATCAGAAAAGACATCAAACAAGCAAATATAATTTAATTGCATTAACTTTAGAGTTCATTACATCATCAGTTTCAAATAAAGAAAAAATACAGAGATCATCATTAGTAGTGTCTTTAAATAAGATGTCATTGATGCTTGATTCTAGGATGGTAGCAGCTTGAGCATAATTGAGAGTCTCATTCTTATATTATAGTTCTAGATTTTTCATTAGCTCATTGTTGTCAATTTTAATGACCATATCTTGTAAGTGCTTACCTTTTGAGGGTGTCATTAAAGATCTCGAATCCTAGTTTCTCAATTTTGTTGCTTACCCATTTCTCAGCTTGTCCTTGGTAAACTCATGTCAAGATTTCAGCCACAAAGGAGATTGACTTCTTAGTCCCAATGCCTTTTTTAGGATCATTCCCTAGACCATGTATGTTGGTCTATCCTTGGAAGTCAAGGAATTCTATGACTCCAATGTACCTTCCTCCTAATTTAGTTCTAGGTAGGTATTACATATTTTTCATTATGGCAAAGACTTTAGGATTAACATTACTGTCATTGATTATTAAGACCTAAAATCCTAGTGGGACCATATTCAGATAGGCAATAATGTTGTCTATTTTAATAGGGATGGTGATGACTTTTTGATTCAGTGAGAATTTGATCTTCTAATGCATAATGGAGGGTATGCCCCATAATGGATGGAACTAAGGTCTTCCTAGTAGTAAGGCAAAAGTTGGAGGAATGTCCAAGATGGTAAATTTTGTCACTAATTCGATATCACCCACTATAACTATTGCTTTGAAAGTTCTAATGACTGGATTTTTTTAATCATCATAGGCTCATATAACCATGTTGGATTCTTCCAGGTTTTCAAAATTCATCCCAAATTTATGTAGCAAGCTCAGGGGATAAACATTCATAGCAGATTCATCATCCACCATAACGCAAGAAGTCTTCTTAAACCTGACAACTGCTTGTATAAAAAGAGGATGATTGTGCACCCTCCCTTCAAGGGTTTCATATGAGAAGGTGATTGTATTGGAGGGAGCTTTCATGAAAGAGGGTTTCATCTCACAGGGCGAGGCATTAGTGGTAATATTTGCCTCATCTAATGATTTGACTAGGGCATCCTTATGCTTCTTAGAGGCCATGAGTAGGTCCCATCTATCGGCTTGTGCCTAGGTTTTCTTAAGCTGTGTGAGGACAACATCTTTCTTTGATTGAAGTGTCATCACTCGACTCTTCTTTTCCTTTAAGGGGATTTTTTCCTTCTCAAGAGGTTAATACACCTGCCTTTTGTCAGTTATGTGGTTGACTGGTAATGAGGACTTCTTAGGTACTTGCTTATATACTTTTGTACTACTATTCTAGTCCCAAAGAATGATTCCAGGATCATAATGCCCTATATCTTTTTTTATTTCTTCATTAGAGTTATACAATATATCGATCCCTATGACCTACAGATTCTGAAGTTCAATAGTATTGACTACCCCATCTTCGATATTAAATTCCTCTCCTAATCTTGTGGATACTACATCTTTTAAGTGAATATGAGTAATAGGGGATACTATGTACTTGACTTTATAGTCGAATTTTCTAGATGGTTGACCTAGTAAATCCCATACTTTAGGTTTACTATTGAGATTTTCTCCTTTGTTTGCTTCCTATGAGTATAGGCAATCAATCACTTCACCATTCATAGGAAGAGTTGTATCCCTAGTTCTTTTTTGTATTAAGTGAGGAAGGGATTTTTGGGGCATCAAAACATATTCAAAGATCATTAGGAGTTCTTTCTCTTCTTTTTTATGGAGCTTATCTTAGGTTTATTGGATGGTTTGGATTGATTATTCAACAACAGCTTTTGGTAGTTTAGAGGAGATCATATTGATAGTTGGTGGAAGCATGCTTTAATAGTCTAGGAGAGTATTGGTCTTGATGTTGGGTCATTTTTCTGGGTTGTCAATTTTTCCAAAGTCTATAAGTTCATGGATTAGATTCTTGAGGGTCCTATATACATCAGTGGTGTGACTGGGCATTTGGTGAAAGTGTTAGAATAGATTTTGGTCAATTTAAGAGGGTAATGGGTTTGGAAGAGGCTTAGGTTCTTGAGGTTGCAAAAGGTTCTTTTGTTAAAGTCTCTGGAATACTTTGGATAGTGGGAGGTTAAAGTTTAAGAACTTTCTTGGTGGTTTGATGGCATTAATAGATGGTAGGTTATAGTGTTATGTTGGATTAGGTTTATTTCTGGAGCTCAATAAAGGTGTTTTGAGTGTTTGATTAGGTATTGTAGTGGAAGGTGTTTCTACTTTGCTTTGGTTCTTCATCTTTATTTATGATCCTAGCCTGATGGAGAGCTCTGAAGTCACGATGGTGAGCAAAGATCATATGCTTTTTGAAGTGTAGTAATGCTCCTTTGATTAGAAGCTCTATTTTTTCATCTACAGGAGGATGGTTCCTCATTTTGACTACCTTACCCCACCATTTTGTGATATAATCAGAGAAAGCTTTACCAAGTTTTTGTCTTGTGGTTCAAGATCCTTGTGAGTGATGTCTAGCTGAGTGTTGTATTCATATTGATTAATGAACTTTTGAGTTAGCAATAACCAGTCACTTTTAATTTCATCTTCTAGGTCAAAGAACCATGCTCATGGCCCCTCTCCTAGTAATGTGAAGAACAATCGAACAATATATGATTCTATAATTTTCACAGTAGTAATGAAGGTAGCATATTGCCTTAGATGGACCCTTCATTCCTAGTTCTGTCAAACTTAGCAAAGTTTGGCAATTTAAAATTATCTAGGAGTGGTTCATCTTTAAATAATGTTAGGTCAGTGAAGCTTTTAGAGCCATGAGTCCCCTTATCTTTAAAGGAAAATTCCAACTGAGCCATTCTATTAGCCAATAATTTAACCTCTCTTGCCGATTTAGGCTTGGTCATGTCAATAATTTTTGTAGCTTTTGGTGCATTTTTGAGATCTTGATAGTAATCATTATTATTATTAGTGTGAATTGGAGTGTGGGGAATTCCCTTTACCTTATCTACTTTTGGGTGAACAAATGCAGAAGCTTTATTCAGTGGTGTATTATTCCCATCTCGAGCATTTTTAGCCTTGATTTGGGCTTGGAATATTTCAGTTATTATACCATTAGTGAGCAATTTTTGGATCCCCTCTTTTAGTATGTCTTTATATTGTTGATAAGAAGTATCTTCTTAGTCATTCATATTTGAATGTTATATTCTTGCACATTTATTAGCGATAGCTAAACAAATGATGCATGACATGTGCCTACAAAAGAAAATGGTGAGCATGTATGCATTGGGTGGATGCAAAATCCTATAATAAAAGATCATCATTGCTGTAAAAATAGTGATTAGTTCATCCTATCTACATGTATATTATGCATGCATGATTGATCTTAAAAACTGGTTAGTATTCCCTGCACAGTGAACAAACCAATCACAAGCAAGCTCTTGCTACCAACCTTATTTCTCCACGAGGTCATTTTGTCTCTTTCTAAGGTGGGTTTTAAACCTATAGTCATTGGGGGACTATGGTTCCACTCTCCAAACTAGGCTATTTTGATTTATGTTGATTAGAACTAAAAGGCAAACTAAGGAATGATACTCAAACGTACTTTAGGTAACATATAATGTCAATGTGAGGGTCAATTATTAGGCCTCAAATGATATCCAGAGCTTGTATACTTTCGTATGCATAGGGCCAAGGTCAATTGAAAGGGGTTTGAGTTATTGCCCCTATATCGGCATTCGATATGTTTATTGGGAGTCATGAAAATATCATTTGATAGTTTACAGTTTGATTCTGTTGACATAAAGGTCCACAATCTAGTTGAATTCCTAACCCATTAATTTGATATGATAAGAATAAATGGACAATGTCTCATAGGTTCTATCATTAAGAGATGTTGTTATTTGCTAGTTCACATAGACTATTCAAGTTGAGGTACATGATTCTTATCATTCCTCATGCTTCAGGGCTTGAACGAAGTAGACAAGAATCAATGAACCTGAGCATGAACATTCTACCCAAAATTGACATTACGATGTCATTCAATGATAAACATTAGGAGAGTCATGTCATTTGTAAATATCATGTCAAACGGATAGCATTAGGATAGGGGTAGCATGCAAAGCTTGGTAGAATCCTAGAGGAAGTTACTGTTGGTTTATTTACATAAGCCGAGTCAGGGTAAAAGGCCAAGGGTTCCTTTAGTGAGAATGCTCCTATATGACTAGGGTTACGAACTCTGATTAGTGAGTTTAACATTCTTTTGATAACTCAAGTCACCTCCCTTTAGGACTTAGGTTACAACTCTAGTAAGATCAGCTCGATGATTCAATGAGTAAATGCTAAAGGTGAAAAATCTGAATTGGTCACCCATGCTCGAGTGGAACTATAGTGGATCACTTTCCATCATTACCAGCTGATAGGAACCAGTGGTCCACATGTGATTTGTCTTGCAAATGCAATGGTGATGAGCTCTATATGATTGAGTATTACATAATGAGAAATAGTCATTTTTGAGTTGATCTCTCTTACTTATAAGTCCCCAATAGAGTCGCCATTGTGAGTGATCTTTCCTTTTTCCTTTATTTTGAATCTTTTGTTGTATTTTTGAGGGACATGGCAACTTTACCGAATATGGACAAGTGATTGCTCTTGGGAGGAACGAGACATTTTTTAATTTTATAGAGTCACCACCCAATTTTTAGAAAATCAGGAAAAGAAAGGGACAACATTGGTTCATTCAATAAGCATTGCCCTTTGCAGATTTTTTTGGGTTTGGGAGATCATATTTACTTTATGACTATTTCTCATTAAACGATTTTCAATGTATAGTTACCGTAATACCCTAGTTTTGGTAATTATAGTTTATATAGCATTCATAATAATACATCAAATAATGAAGGATAATAAGGTTGAAATATTATTATTACATCACTTTCTTAACAAAATATATATAAAAGGAAAAGAGATTGTAGAAATATATATCTAGCTTAGGTATAATGAACTTGCAAAGTTAACATAACTATACAAGTAGCTTGCTCTATCACATGAATAATGGAATAAACAATGAACACTCAAGCACTTGAAAGTGTAAGTAAAATGTACATAATCATGCATGTTTGCAATGATTATTATGCTATAATAACATACGATGACAATATAGGGGATGTATGATGACATCATTGGATTGAGAACATGATGATCCTAATTTAGAATGCAAACTTTTCACGTTATTGATGTATAAGATATGATTTCACATTTTAAAATTAGAGAATACAAAATGATGATATGAGACAGATAAATTATTCATATAGCATGCAAATAGCCCGTCTTAATAGGTAAGCACAATAAATTTCACAAATGTTGGCAACAATGAAGTAAAATGCAGTATGACAAAATAAACATGTTAAAATGACTATGTGGTCCTTAAATTCAATTGAGTTTGTGTGAGTTTTAAAGCTTTAGCTTTGAGGGATTATCAAGCTTTCCTCGTTGAGAGGTTTAAAATGATGTGTAGAATAATGCTAGTTTATATACCTTTGAAGTGTGCTTTGGTAAATATGAGGCTAGGTTTGGTGGAAAGGAGGTTTAATAACCTAAGAAAAACATAGTGGGAGAGCTAAAATTGTCTAGAAATGGGTTTCTAGTGTCTTCAAATAGACAAATTTTTTAGTGTGTGGGTTGTTGTCAAATTGAGGTGTAGACACCCCTATTTATAGTGCAAAGTTTGAGAAAAGGGTGTGTATGGCCGTGGTTGCACGTGCGCTCCAACCACGCGAACAACCCATAAACTTAAAAATCTATCCATTCAAAGACACTGAAAACCTATTTCCAAACACTTTTAGCTCTCCTATTATGTTTTTCTTAGGTTATTAGAACTCCTTTCCACCAAACCTAGCCTCATATTTGCTAAAGCATGCTTCAAAGCTATACAAACTAGCATTATTCTACACATCATTTTGAACCTCTCAATGAGGAAAGCTTGTTAATCTATCAAAGCTAAAGCTTCAAAACTCACATACGCTCAATTAAATCTAAGAACCACACAATCATTTTCGCATGTTTATTTTATCATACTACATTTTACTTCATTGTTGCCAGCATTTGTGAAATTTATTATGCTTACATGTTGAGACTGGCTATTTGCATGCTATATGAATAATCTATCCATCTCATATCATCATTTTGCATTCTCTAGTTTCGAAATGTGAAATCACATCTTATCCATTAATAACGTGAAAAATTCATATTCTGGATTAGGATCATCATGTTCCTAGTCCAATGATGTTATCATACATCCACTATATTATCATCATATGTTATCATGACATAGTAATCATTGCAAACATCCATGATTATGTACATTTTGCTTACTCTTTAAAGTGATTGAGTGCTCATTGTTTGTTTCATTATTCAAATGATTAAGTAAGGTATATGCATAGTTATGCCAACCTTGTAGATTCATTATACCTAAGCTAGATTTATATTTTTTCAATCTCTTTTCCTTTTATATGTATTTCATTAGGAAAGTGATATAATAATAATATTTTAACCCTATTACCTTTCATTATTTGATTTATTGTGTGAATACTATATAAACAGTCATTACTGAAACTAGGGTGTTGTAGTAGCTATACATTGAAAATCATGTAATAAGAAATAGTTATAAAGTAAATGTGATCTCCTGAATCCAAAAATCACTGTTGGGGGCAATTCTCATTGAGTAACCCAATATTGCTCCTTTCTTTTCCTGATTTTCTAAAAATTGGGTGGCAACTCCAAAAAATCAAAAAGTGTCTCATTCCTCTCAAGAACAATCACTTATCCCTATTCGTTAAAGTTACCATGTACCTTAGAAATACAACACAAGATTCAAAATGAAGGAAAAAGGAAAGTTTGCTCACAATGTGACTATGAGTAGTATGTGTGAACGTTTAGTGAGAGAAGCACATAAAGGTGGATTAATGGGACATTTTGGTGTTGCTAAGACTTTATATTTTTTGCATGATCACTTTAATTGGCTTAATATGCATGTTGATGTTCAAAGAATTTATGGTAAGTGCATTGTGTGTAAGCAAGCTAAGTTTAAGCCTTATAGGTTATATATGCCACTACTCGTACATAGTATGCCTTGGGTTGATATCTCTATGGATTTTGTTTTTTAGTTTTTTAGTTTACCTTGGTCTAAATGTGGTAATGATTTAATATATAAGGTTGTGGATCAATTTTCTAAGATGACACATTTTCTTGGTTGTCATAAAACTGATGATGCCTCAAATATTGCTAATGTTTTCTTTAAGGAAATTGTGTGTTTACATGGTATGCCTAGAAATTTTATTAGCGATAGGGATGCTAAATACCTTAGTTATTTATGGAAGACTTTTTAGGATAATTTAGGGACTAATTTGTTGTTTTTTACTACATGTAACCCCCAAACTGATAGTCAAAATGAGGTAGTAAATTTCACTTTAGGATAATTATTGTGCACATGGATTAAAAAGAATTCAAAATCATGGGAAGAATATTTGCCATATATTAAGTTTGCTTATAATTATAGTGTTCATTCATATACTCATTATTATCCTTTTGATGTTGTTTATGGTTTTATTCCTTTGAGTCCATTAGATTTATCTCCTTTACTAAAGAATGTGAGAGTTGATCAAGATGGTAAAAAGAAGGTTAATTTTATTAGGAAATTACATGAAATGGTGCACATGAACATTGAGCAAAAGAATGCAAAAGTTGTCCAACAAGCTAATAAAGGGCATGAGAAAGTGATATTTGAACTAGGTGATTGGGTTCAGGTTCATTTTAGTAAGGAAAGGTTCCCTGGTTTGCATAAGTCTAACTTGAATCCTAGAGGTGATGGTCCTTTTCAAGATTTAGAAAGGATGAACAAAAATGCTCAAAGGATTGACTTGCCTGGTGATTATGGTGTTAATGCTACTTTTAATATTTCTCATTTATCTCCTTTTGATTTTGATAAGGTTGATGATTTGAGGACGAATCTTCCTGAAGAAGAAGGGAGTGATGCAAACCAAGCAAGCACCAAGCTTGACAATCCGCTCAAGTATAAGGGACCAATGATAAGAGCAAGGACAAAGAAGTTTAAACAAGTGTTGAATTCATGTGTTCTTTATATTATAAGTAGTATAGTGGACTCAACTTCAAGTGCAAGCATGGAGCTAAAAAGGAAGAATTTAAGCTATTTAGTTTAATTTCATATTTTGAACCTTTGTAGCATGCTTCAGTATTTTAAATATAAAGTTTTCTACGAAAGTTTAATTGAGCTAATTCAAGATGCTATGGAAAGCTAAGATAAAGGACTACAACTTAAGACCATATTGGCAAATTCTATAATTTTATATGCAAAGTTATGTATCCAAAGTGCATTGCCATTCCTAATTTGCTATTTTATGTGTACAACATTGCACCTTTTAATACACGACCATTCCTGAGAGCAATTTCTAATGATCTTATGGATTGCATAGCCATGCATAACCATGCATGATGGAAGATAAAAACTCCTCATTTTATTAGGGTTTCTTTTATTATTTTGGAAGTTTATTTGTTTTCAACTTTATTCCTTATTAGGTTTACATTATAAATAGTCATCTTAGGGCTGTAAATAGTTAGTTGTTGACTTTTTTTTTAATAATATTAGTTATTTGAGAGTTTAGAGTCCTTTCTTTGGTTCTTAAAGGACTTTGTGAATTTTATCAAATAAAGGCTTGGTATATTCAAACTTTGTTAAGTTTAAACTTGAAATTTGCTTAGTTCAATATTAGGTTTTAATTGAATGACCTTTAATTCTTTGTAACTAAGGTTCATAAGTATTATTTAAAGGTCTTGTTAGGAGTTAGAGTTTCTATCACCTGATTCATTAAACAATCCTTGGCAAAGAAATCAATATTGAATACGGGTTTGTTATAAGTTAACCATGTTTGTATTAGCAGTGGTATTTAGAAACACGACAATTTCCTAAGGATGGTGATAAAAAAGAAAGGATGTCTTTAAGATTATTATGATAGTAATTCATTAGTTATAATGGGATGTTATACAAAAGAATGCCGACTGGAGTGCATTTACGATGTGTTGATAAAGCTAAAGCTTAGAAGCATAAGGAGGTAGTTCATGGAGTATCTGGGCCACATTTGAATGGAATAGTCATGGCAAAAAAATAGCACATTAGGGTTACTTTTGGCTAACAATGGAAACATATTGTGTGAAATTTATAAAGAAATGCCATAATTGGCAAGCGTATGGTAATGTTAGTTATCTGCCTTCTATGGAACTTCAGGGAATTACTTCTCCTTAGACATTCATAGTCTATGGAATTGATATTATAGGAAAGATAAGGCCAAAGGCATCAAATTTTCATTGTTACATTGTGGTGGCCATTGACTACTTCTCTAAGTGGGGTAAAGCATAGTCGTTTATGACTGTTGGAGTAAGATATATGGTGAAGTTCATAGAATGAAACATAATCTGCAGATATGGATTACCTCATCATCTAGTCATTAATAACGATGTTCAGTTTAGGGTAGAAATGGCTACTTTTCTAAAAGAGTACAAAATTGAGCATCCTAAATCATCTCCTTATAGACTGTAGGCCAATGGACCAAAAGAAGTAGCAAATAAGAATGTAAAGAGGATCTTAGCCAAAATGTTGAAAAATTATAAGGATTGGGCAAGTTATTAGTAGTTGACATTATAGGGTATATAACTACCGCTAGAACATTGATTAGAGCCACTCTGTAATCACTAATGTTTGGATATGAAGTTGTATCACTAGTAGAGGTTGAGATTTAGTCATTGTGTGTTCTTTTGGAGTCTAAAATTCTTGAGTACCAATGGGTAGAGAGCATATTGGCATAGTTGACATTGTTATATAAGAAGAGAATGAAAGCCATGTATCACTCTTAGTTGAACCAAAAAAGGGCTATTCTCCAAAGGCGCTGCTATTTTGTCTGATTTAGAAGGAAATGGGTTCCAAGAGCCTATTAACCTAGTTAAGCTAAAGAAATACTTTTAGTAATGTCTCGCTAGGGAGAAAACCTTAAAATAGGCTATCTAGGAAAAAGTTAAGATGAATAAAAATAATAAAAAGTCCTCCTGATGGTCTTCCACAAGTATACATATTCATACAAGTAGTAATTAAATATCAATCCCACAGAGATTGCAAATTGATTACAGTGATACTAGTTGTGTTTATTTGTTTAAACAACGAAAAAGGGTATTTTTAATTAAACTAAAAATTAAACTAAAACAAAACACAAAAATCACAATGAGTTAACAATCACTTTAAAGAGCTAAGGTTCTTATTACAAATTCAACCTTTATTTAAGATAAATTAACTACTAAGCCATACCTAGCCTTAATCCAATTTGAGGGTTTCTCAAGAATCATAGGCTTTCCTCCTAAGACAACCCTATGATTAACCAAGTACATTGACGTTCTTAGATTTAAAGCTCTCACCTATTAAGTGTTCGGTTAATCCAGTTTAAGCATCAACCCTTAATCAATATTAGTTGCTTAAGTGTTTCTCAACTAAGAAAGCATCTAACAGGTTATTGTTTAAATCCAATACAACCTATCTCTCGATCAAGTTTTATTATGTATATTTAATCAAAGGGTGATCAATCCTAAGAAGACATTAAGTTCAACAACAACCAAAGGATCTAGATTAATGGCTTAGGTTTAATTGCGATTAGCCTATGGTTGATTTGCAATAAGAACCCTAACCAATAATTTAGCTACTCATGTCAATTGTAAGAGATAAAGAAAAAGAATAAAAGAAAATAAAAATCATGATTAAATTAAAATTAAGGATGAATAAACATAATTGAATAGAAGAAACCCCCTGTTCAATAGGAAGCTTGATGTTCTTTAATTCTTATTCTTAAATCTTCAAACTAACATAAGCAAGAAAAATCCTTGTTTTCCAAACTGTTCTCTGAATATTCTCTAAGAAAAATATAATGTATCCTTTAAGTGATGAATAATAATATATTTATATACTTATTTCTAGTGGCTACCCTCTTATAAAACCCTAATTACAAGCCCTAGGGTTACAGCCATGCGAAATTTCCATCTTGTCCCTCATGAGTCAATAATTAAATTCGACTCTGAATTTTTCCAATCACCAAGTCTCACGGCCATGTGCATTTTGCGCACGGCCGTGCACATCCCTTTTTCAGCATTATTGCATATTGACCTCCATTGCTTTTCGAGCCCACTTCAAGTGCTCACGGCTCCCATATAACCTTCCTTTACTATTCTTTAACTTCCCTAAATACATAAAAATCAACCAAAAATAAACCAACTAATATGTAAAAATAAATAAACACACAAAACATGCAGTAAGTACTAAACTAAATAAAAACTGAATAAAAGAAACATAAACTTAATTGAAATTGAATTTTTCCTAAGACAAAGGCTAGTTAATAAAATGCATTTTTCACACTCATCAAATTCCCCCACACTTGAATATTTGCTTGTCCTCAAGCAAAACCTGAAAACACATATCTACCTAAAGAATCATACTCATTAACTAGCTTTAACTTGACTAACTACCATAATCTTCCTTTAATAAAAAGTTTATAAACTCAAAAAGTAAAACAGCAACTGAGGTCAAGAATATATTGTTACCATGTGTAGAGCATACTTTTCTAGTGAAAATATGAAAAAAAATGATTGACACTCAAGAAAAATAAAAACAAGTAGGAATTGTGCCAATAATAAATAGGCTAAGAAGTTCATCAATCAATATCTTCCCAATCTCAGCATCCCCTACCTTTCATATGTTACTTAGTGTGGAAACCTCCAAAAAGGGTCCTTTGGATACTCTTACTCTTAAAGAGCATTAGAGTAGAAGGAGCATTTAAAAGATTTTTCTTTTCAATTTTAAGCTCCAAACGAGTGCGTTTTACGCTCCATCTCACTTCTTGATTGATTGATTTTTTTTTAACATTTATAACCACTTTAAAGCATCCTCAAATTCCTACTCACAAATACTTTTCTCAAATATTAATCATCTAGATTCACTTGTTTAATAGAAAAGTAAGCATTAATGTTCATTAAAATGTAAAAATTCTTAACCACACGTTGCTCTTCTAATTTAAAAAATTTAAAACGATCCATTAAGGGAAGATTAAGGCATTTATTCAAGAAAACTAAGATTAATGAATAAGGCTCTAAAGGTATATATGTTGCAAAAATTCAAGTGTAAGGGCAAGGCATAAACACACAAAAGGGCAAAATAAAATAATATAAAATAAAATAAAAATAAAGCATGTAAATTCTTAAAGTAAAATAAACACACAAGCATACAATCATGAAAAGTAAATAAATAAAAGAAAATTAAAGAACAGTATACTCCCTTTATTCCGGTGAAACTGGAGAGGGAATATATGGTGTGACCATGATGCACTTTTCAGCTTCATTTATAGCTTTAGATCTTTTGCTTTGAGGAAGGATGCAAAAGATTTCATCAATTTGAAGTTGCAACCTTTTAGCTCTGGAGTCACAACTAACAAGCTTGTAAAATAAAAATTTTTTTAATTCCAATGTCCTCATTGCAACGTCCATAACAGGAAAATTTTGAGGAATTCAAATTGTCCAATGCATCAGGTGGCATGGCCATGTGCAAAATGCGCATGGCCGTGCTACCTGATTGACATTGTATCACGCACAGCCGTGTGCATTTTGCGCATGGCCGTGCTACCTGTTAGCATAATTTTTTTTATATTGGTAGGACAAGCCTCACATATTTATTGCACAATTAGGGAATTGTGGAGTGTTGGGAAGTGGAAAAATTCCACTTAAAACAAATTTTGTGTCTTTTCTAAAAGTTAGGTCTCTCTCATCACACGGCCATGTGCGAAATGCGCACAGTCGTGTGTCGAGTTGTAGCATCGTAAGGCACATGGCCGTGTGACCTGATGGTTTAGAAGTGGCGATGCAAGACGCACGACCATGTGCAAAATGTACACGGCCGTGTGACTTGTATATGCATACTTCATAAATTCGTTGAATTAAAAATTCAACACACATAGACAAACAATGCATCATAAATTTGAATTACAAGCCACTCGAAACAAAAAAATCCATGAAACATTTAACTCACAAGACCTCTTCTAGAGCTCCAACTTTTCTTTCATTCCCTGAAATGCACCAGAAACAATTATCAAAAATAGAATAAACTTGTAAAAACATAAAAGTAATAACCAGTCAACAAGAAAAAAATAAAAAAAATGAAAATACAAATACAAATAAAAAATATAATCTTGGTTGAGCCCCTAAGAAGCGCTCTTTTAATGGTCCATGAGCTAGACCATCAGCTTGATTGTCCAGTTAATTCCTTCAAGTATGAAACTTGATGGAATTCCTCAAATGTGCTTCCATGGTATAGCTTTAACCTTTGTCCATTCACTTTGAATGTGTCTCCTTTTGTGTTGCTCAATTCCACAGCTCCATAAGGATATGAATGAGTCACTGTATACGGTCCTGTCCATTTGCTTTTCAACTTTCTAGGAAATAATTTGAGCCCTGAGTTGAACAACAAAACTTGATCACCTTCCTTAAACTCCTTGATTCTTACTCTTGCATTATGCCATCTCTTAGTACGTTCTTTATAAATCCTTGAATTTTCATAAGCAGCTTCCCTTATTTCTTTAAGTTCATTCAACTGTAACATTCTTCTCTTAGCTGCCTTCATGAAGTCAAAATTCAAGGCTTTCACTGCCCAGTAGGCCTTATGTTCAAGCTCAACGGGAAGATGACATGCTTTGCCATAAACCACCCTGAAGGGAGACATCACAAGAGATGTTTTGTAAGCTATTCTATATGCCTATAAAGCATCATCAAGCTTCCTTGCCCATTCTTTCCTTGACTTACTTACTGTTCTCTCCAAAATCTTCTTCAACTCCTTATTACTCACCTCAACTTGGCCACTGGTTTGCGGGTGATAAGGTGTAGCTACTCTGTGCTTCACACCGTAGTGAGCTAATAAAGCTTCTATATTCCTATTGCAAAAGTGTGTTCCCCCATCACTTATTATGACTCGAGGCATTCCAAATAGAGAGAATATCTTCTTTAAGAACTTGCAAACAACTCTTGCATCATTGACTGTGCATGCTTGAGCTTCCACCCATTTGGAAACATAATCAACACAAACAAGAATATACTTGTTACCATCTGACGCTGGAAATGGTCCCATGAAATTAATGCCCCAAACATTAAAAATTTCCACCTCTAGAATTTCGGATTGGAGCATTTCATCCTTCTTTGAAATGTTTCCACTCCTTTGGCAAGTGTCACACTGCATTACAAAGTCTCTAGCATTTTGAAAAATTATTGGCCAATAGAACCCTATTTCAAGAACCTTCGCAGCTGTTCATTGTGGTCTATAATGTCCACCATTGACCTTCCCATAACAGTGTTGTAAAATGTCTCATGCTTCCTCATTTGTTACACATCTCCTCACTATGCCATCGTTGCATAGTTTCCACAAGAATGGCTCATACCAAATGTAGAACTTAGCATCATAAATCAACTTTTTCTTTTACTGAGGAGTGAACTCTTTTGGAATTTCACCCACTGACAAAAAATTTGCTATATCAGCAAACTAAGGAGCACCCATAAATCCTATAGTAAAAAGCATTTCGTCAAGGAACATCTCCTTGATAGGCTCTTGCTTATCACTTTCCTTATGTTTCAACTCCAACCTTGAAAGATGATCAACTACTACATTTTTAGCTCCTTTCTTATCTCTGATCTCAATATCAAACTCTTGCAACAGAAGTACCCATCTCATAAGCCTTGGTTTTGAATCCTTTTTGTTCATTAAATACTTCAATGCTACATGATTTGTGTATACAATTGCCTTAGATCCAAGGAGGTACGATCTGAACTTATCAAAAGCAAATATAACATCTAGCATCTCCTTTTATGTAGTAGCATAATTCAACTGAGTATCTGTCAATGTTCAGCTTGCATAGTAGATCATATGGAACCTGTTCTCTTTTCTTTGGCTAAGAACAACTCCTATTGCATGATCACTGGCGTCACACATCAACTCGAATGGTAGACTCCAATCTGGTGCCATCACTATAGGAGCAGAAACAAGTGCTTGTTTCAACTTTTCAAAAGCTAATTTGCAATCATCAATAAAATTAAAAGGTGAATCTCTTTCAAGTAACTTATAAAGGGGTTTTGAGATTTTTTAGAAATCTTTGATAAATTGCCTATAGAAGCCTGCATGACCAAGAAAACTCCTAACTCCTTTAACATTTGTGGGGTACTATAGCTTCTCAATTGCCTCCACCTTTGCTTTATCAACCTGAATGCCTTGAGCTAAAATCTTGTGTCCAAGTACAATACCTTCATTTACCATGAAATGGCACTTTTCCCAATTGAACACCAAATTTGTTTCCTCACAACGTGCTAGAACTTGCTCCAAATTGCTCAGACATCCTTCAAATGAGTTTCCATGGATAGAAAAATCATCCATGAAAACATCCATGATCTCCTCCACTAAATTTGCAAATATAGCTATCATACATCTCTAAAAAGTTGCAGGAGCATTACATAACCCAAATGGCATTCTCCTATATGCAAATGTGCCATAAGGACATGTAAAGGTGGTCTTCTCTTAGTCTTCTGGAGCTATTGCAATTTGATTGTAACTTGAATAACCATCCAGGAAGTAGTAAAAATCATGTCATGCTATATGCTCCAACATTTAATCAATAAAGGGTAATGGGAAATGGTCTTTCCTTGTGGATGAGTTCAGTTTCCTGTAATCAATGCACACTCTCCATCCATTCACAACTCTTGTAGGAACAAACTCTCCTTCTGTATTTTGCACAATTGTTATTCCCCCCTTCTTCGGCACACACTGAATTGGGCTAACCCAAGAACTGTCAAAGATTGGATAAATAATTCCTGCATCAAGTAGTTTGAGCACTTCTTTCTTTACCACCTCTTGCATGTTTGGGTTGAGCCTCCTCTGCCTTTCAATGGTTGGCTTGTGTCCATCCTCCATCAAATCTTATGCATACAATAAGAGGGCCTTATTCCTCTTATATCTGAAATCTGCCAACCGATTGCCTTTATTTTTCTTTTTAGCATATTCACCAATAAATCCTCTTACTCCTTGTTGAGTTTAGAAGATATAATCACAGGTAAAGTTTGGTCATCACCAAGAAAAGTGTACCTTAAATATTGAGGTAACGACTTCAAGTCTAATTTTAGTGGTTTTATGATTGAGGGTGGTGTGGGTTCAATGTTTGGTAGTTGTATGTGTGGTTTGTGTGGGTATTTAAGAGTCACTTCTTCTTGAGAAGATTGTACATGTAAGCACTTCTCAATATTTTCAACTTCTAAATACCATGCCAACCTCCGTTGTTGGACTTCATTTACACATTCATTAATGACTTCAACTCGCATGCAAAAATCCTCATCATAGGGATATTTCATAGTCTCATAGATATTAAACTTACAACTCTCATCCCCCACTCTTAATATAAGAGTTCCATCATATATGTCAATTATTGCTCTAGTCGTGTAAAGGAATGGCATACCAAGGATTAGTGGAACCTCCTCGTCTTCTTCAAAGTTAAGGACTATAAAATCCACTGGAACAATAAATTTTCCAGCCTTTACTAACACATCCTCTACTATCCCTTCTGGTTCCTTCACTGTCCTATCTGCAAGTTATAATCGAATGCTTGGAGGTTTTACTTCTCCTAATCCTAATTTCCTGTAAACAGACAAAGGTATAAGATTAATTGAAGCCCCAGAATCATATAAAGCTCTTTGAAAATTTAAATTTCCCACAGAATAAAGAATAGTGAGACTCCCTGGATGCTTCCTTTTTAAGGGAAGTTTTTTCAAGATGATAGCGCTACACTCTTTTGTGAGTGTGATGGTCTCACATTCTTGTAACTTCTTTTTGTTGGAAATCAATTCTTTGAGAAATTTAGCATACTTAGGCATTTGCGAAAGACATTCCACCAGAGGCATGTTGATGTGAAGTGCTTTAAACCTCTCTAAAAATTTAGCAAATTATTGATCATGCTCCTGTTTCTTTAGTCTTTGAGGATATGGAGCTGGAGGTTTGTAAGGTTTCACCAGTGGTGGTGTAGGTTTCTCCACTACTCGTTCCTTATTGTTGTTATCCCCTTGCAGCTTCTCCTCTGTTTGCACTTCAACCCATTCATCCTCTTGCTCTTTCTCCTCTTCCTTATTCTTTTCCTGCTCATATTCTATTGTTGCTTTTGGGATTTGTATCTCTATTCCACTTCTTAAGGTGATAGCCTTCAACTGTTCTTTTGGATTCTTCTCAGTGTTGCTTGGCAAAGAACCTTGATTCCTCATTGACAAAGAATTTGCCAACTGCCCCATTTGCACCTCTAAATTATAAATAGAGGAAGAGTGGTTCTTGAACATCAGCTGAGTGTCTTGATAAATTTGCTCAAATTTTCCTTTTAACCTTTTTGTAGCTTCATCTTATTGATTCATTTTTATGGACATCACATCCATGAACTTCTCCAACTTGCTCTCTAAAGAACTCCCAGAAGATGAAGTTTTTTCTTGGTGGTAATTTGATTGCTGGTGTTGCACATTATGCCCTACAAAACTAGGTGGTGCTTGTGGCCTCCAATGATTGTTCCCTTGATTACTCGAAGAGAAATTAGGATGATTTCTCCAACTTGGATTATAGGTGTTGCCATGCACTTGGTTCCGCTGTCCTTTAAAGTTATTCATAAAGTTTACATTCTCCATAGACAAGCTTTGCATTGCACCATCTGACACTCTATAGTTGGATGACTACCCTGACATAATTCACAAGAGGAAGACAAGTTAGATATGGCATTGACATTCATTTTATCCATTCTTTTAGATTAAGCATCCATCTTTGCATTTAATAGTGTCAAACTATCAACTTTAATTGCTCCCCCTTTCTTTGGAATAGCTCTCTCACTGGACTAGAGGCTTTGGGTATTAGCCATTTCTTCAAAAAGCTCCAAGGCATCTTCTGGTGTCTTAGACATGATAGTTCCTCCTGCTGAAGCATCTATGTTTGCTCTCACTACAGGATTGTCACCCTTGTAAAAAGACTGTGCCAAATCCCATGAAGGAATCAGCTGTGGTGGACATTATCACTGAAGATCCTTGAATCTATCCCAGCACTCATAAAAACTTTCATCATCTCTTTCATAGAAAGAGTTGATTTCATTTCTAATTTTGAGTACTTTAGCTGGTGGAAAGTACTTATTGAAAAAGGCTATATAAAGCTCCTACCATGTGTTTATGGAGTTAGGCGCCAAGCTAGTGAACCATCTTTTTGCTCTATCCAATAATGAAAATGGAAAAAGGATGAGCCTGATTGCTTATGGCTGTACTCCATTCATCTTGAAAGTCGAACAATACTCCAAAAATCTTGTCATATGACCAATTGGATCCTCATGTGGTAAGCCACTAAATTGTGAGTTTTGAATGATTTGGATCATGGCGGGTTTGATTTCAAAGTTGTTTACAGCAACCGTCGGCCTCACAATCGGAGTTTGGTCACCTTGGACATTAGGACTCACAAAGTCCCTTATAGTTCTATGGGCAACGTGCCCATTTTGGCCATCTTGCCCATTTTGTGCTTCCCCTCCATTCATCCTATCTCTATTCTGTCTTCTCCTTCTAGAATAGTTTTCTCAATTTCTAAATCAAGTGGTATCAACTGGATTCCTTGTCTACTTGTGCCATGCGTTGTGTGCATACAGCAACAAGTGTTCCTGTAAAAATAAAAAAACAAAAACAAAAGTAAAAAAAATAACGTCTAAATCAAACAACACAAAATTCTCAACAATATCAATTTGGCAATCCCCGACAATGGTGCCAAAAACTTGATGGTCTTCCACAAGTATATGGATTTATACAAGTAGTAATTAAATATCGATCCCACAGAGATTGCAAATTGATTACAGTGATACTAGTTGTGTTTATTTGTTTGAACAACGAAAAAGGGTATTTTTAATTAAACTAAAAATTAAACTAAAACAAAACACAAAAATCATAATGAGATAACAATCACTTTAAAGAGCTAGGGTTCTTATTACAAATTCAACCTTTATTTAAGATAAATTAACTACTAAGCCATACCTAACCTTAATCCAATTTGAGGGTTCTCAAGAATCATAGGCTTTCCTCTTAAGACAACCCTATGATTAACCAAGTATATTGACGTTCTTAGATTTAAAGCTCTCACCTACTAAGTGTTCAGTTAACCCAGTTTAAGCATCAACCCTTAATCAATATTAGTTACTTAAGTGTTTCTCAACTAAGAAAGCATCTAACAGGTTATTGTTTAAATCCAATACAACCTATCTCTCGATCAAGTTTTATTATGTATATTCAATCAAAGGGTGATCAATCCTAAGAAGACATTAAGTTCAACAACAACCAAGGGATCTAGATTAATGGCTTAGGTTTAATTGTGATTAGCCCATGGTTGATTTGCAATAAGAACCCTAACCAATAATTTAGCTACTCATGTCAATTGTAAGAGATAAAGAAAAAGAATAAAAGAAAATAAACATCATGATTAAATTAAAATTAAGGATGAATAAACACAATTGAATAGAAGAAACCACCTGTTCAATAGGAAGCTTGATGTTCTTTAATTCTTATTCTCAAATCTTTAAACTAACATAAGTAAGAAAAATCCTTGTTTTTCCAAACTGTTCTTCAAATATTCTCTAAGAAAAATATAATGTATCCTTTAAGTGATGAATAATAATCTATTTATATACTTGTTTATGGTGGCTACCCTCTTATAAAACCCTAATTACAAGCCCTAGGGTTATAGCCATGCAAAATCTCCATCTTGTCCCTCATGAGTCAGCAATTAAATTTGACTATGAATTTTTCCAATCACCAGGTCGCACGGCCATATGCATTTTGCGCACGGCCGTGCACATCCCTTTGTCAACATTATTGCATATTGACCTCCATTGCTTTTCGAGCCTACTTCAAGTGCTCACAGCTCCCACATAACCTTCCTTTACTATTCTTTGACTTCCCTAAATACATAAAAATCAACCAAAAATAAACCAACTAATACATAAAAATAAATAGACACACAAGACATGCAGTAAGTACTTAACTAAATAAAAGAAACATAAACTTAACTGAAATTGAATTTTTCTTAAGACAAAGGCTAGTTAATAAAATGCATTTTTCACACTCATCACCTGCTAGGTTGAAAACCTAAAAAAAGGTGACCTGGACAAAAGAAAAAAAGGTGACCTGGAAAAAAGTTAAGGACATGTAAAAAGTGTGAGAGAGAAAAAAATAGTTAGTTGGAAAACTTGCAAGGGCAAGCCATTTAACGATGGGAGTTATGTCAGAAGCAAAATATATAGTCATCTATGCTTAATTAAATGAAATAGTTTGCTTTTATTACTACTAAATGTTGCATAAAATGCTTAGTACAAACTGGCTAAACAAAAAGGAAATCATATTAAACAAAAAGCAAAAATGGATTAAGTTTCATGAACTAATTCCTTTTTCTTTTCTTTTGCTGAGCACTCTGAATAATAGATGAATGTAACTCTATTTTGTTATTCTCTTTTGTAAACTCATATTTTTCTTTTTGCTGAAGTTGAATCCATTCTTTGTACTAGTCATTAGTAGACATATCTTCGTCATAGACAAGGTTCCTTTGAATGGTTATACGAGGCCAAGTAGTAACTAAATTATTCAGGAAATTATGAGTGAGGAGCCCTGGCTAGAATTCATATACCAGCTCCATAATTAGTTACTTCATTCCATATTGCCAATAGAGGTGAATAGGGTTATAAAAGGTTGTAGAGTATAACCTTGCTATCGAGATACAATATGTGTAGGATCAGATTATTACATGCTTCAATTTCCACAATGGACACATCCACTGAACCTCGATATTAAGGAAGTCAATTATGTGACATGGGAAATAAAGTGACTTTCTATCTTAGAAATTGCTTTGTTAGTAGTCTTAATAAAGACAAAGTAATTTATAGTGGTAAAAGAGTAGAGAATATCTATGTTATTGATTTGAATAAAATTGTTAACAAAGATATCAAGTGTTTAATGTCTATTTCTCATAACACTTGGACATGGCATAGAAGGTTAGGACATGCAAACTTTAAGCTTTTGAATGATCTTTGTAAGCATGAACTTGTGATTGGTTTACTAAAACTCAAATTAACTAAGGATAAACCTTGTGATGCTTATCAAAAGGGAAAATAATCCAAGTCTTCATTTAAGCTAAAAAATGTAGTTTTAACCTCTAGGCCACTTAAACTTATACTTATGGATTTGTTTGGACTAACTAGAGTTACTAGTCTTGGTGGAATGCACTATGCATGTCTATTTTTTGATGATTACTATAGATACACTTGAGTGTGTTTCCTTGCTTATAAGAATGACACTTTTAAAGATTTTGAAAATTTTTCAAAAATAGTTCAAAAAGAAAAAGGTTTTTTTATTTCATCTATTAAAAGTGATCATGGAGCCAATTTTGAAAATGAATTCTTTAAAACCTTTTGTAATGATAATGATATTTCACATACATCTTCTTCTCCTAAAACTCCTCAATAAAGTGGGGTAGTTTGAAAGAAAAAATAGAATGCTTGTAGAAATGGCTATAATTATTCTCCATGAGTATAATTTGCCTCTATACTTTTGGGCAGAAGCTGTTAACATGTCTTGCTACATTGTAAATAAAGTATTTAAAAGACCAATTTTAAATAAAACTTCTTATAAGCTTCAAAATAATAGAAAACCCAAAAATCTCACATCTTAGAGTATTTGGATGTAATTGATTTGTATTGAACACCGATGATAATCTTGGGAAATTTAACTCTAAAGCCGATAAAGGAATTTTCCTAGGCTATTCTACCTCTAGCAAAGTATATAGAATCTTTAATAAGAGAACTCTAGTAGTTGAAGAGTTAATGCATGTTGTATTTGATGAATCAAACTCACTTAATCCTAGCAAGGATGTTTATAGTGTTCATGATAATATAGATGAGCTTGTGGATGAAATGACTTAAGAAGAAAATGCTAGCAAACCTTTGGAGTTTGAAGGTCCTAGAAAGGAGGAAGATGAGGAGATGCCTTAACCTACCTTAAAGGATAATCTTCCAAATGATTGGTAATTCAAGAAAACACATCCTTAATACCTTATCATTGGTGATACTTCAAAAGGGGTAACTACTAGGTCTCAACTTAAGACAATCATTAATTTAGCCTTCATTTCTCAAATTGAACCCAAAAATATTAATGATGCATTATGTGATGAATTTTGGGTCCTTGCTATACAAGAAGAGTTAAATCAAATTGAGAGGAGCAAAGTTTGGACTTTGGTTCCCAAACCAAAACATCATCTTATTATAGGCACCAAATGGGTGTTTAGAAATAAGATGAATGAATAAGGTTTTATAATTAGGAACAAAGCTAGACTTGTAGCTAAAGGTTATAATCAAAAGAAAAGCATTGATTATGATGAAACCTTTGCCACAGTTATAAGGTTAGAAGCTATTAGAATGATACATCAACCATGGATTTTAAACTTTATCAAATGGACATTAAAGTTGCTTTTTTAAATGGTTTTATTGAAGAAGAAGTTTACGTTTAACAACCTCTAGGTTTTGAAATTTTTTATTTTCCTAATCATGTGTTTAAACTTTCAAAAGCATTGTATGGATTGAAACAAGCTCCAAGAGCTTGGTATGAAATGTTAAGCAACTTTCTATTAGAGAAATTTTCTCTAAAGGAAAGGTTGACACAACTCTCTTTATAAAGAAATTCAAGCATAATTTACATATTGTTAAAATTTATGTTGATGATATTATTTTCGGTGCTACTAACCATTACTTGTGTGAGGAATTCTCTAAGTTAATGCAAGGAGAATTTGAGATGAGTATTTTAGACAATAGGGTTTAGCATGCGCCCAAGATTTTAGCAATTGCAACACTGTTTGGGATTAAAGCCTTAAGGAACACACTACTATGTCACAAAGACAACATGGAGATGAGGAGTCACCACCCAGGGTAATAGCTGGGACAAATTGAAAAGTGGTACTTGATTCTCTAAAATAAAGCTAGCACCATAACTAGGAGATTTTGGGAACAGAATACTAACTTTTTTCTGTCTTGTGTTCATTTAGAATTACTTTATGAATTACTATCTTATTCTTTAATTACATACAATTTTATTTAAACCCAAATTAAACATCCATATAACCCCAAAAAGGTAACAGGTCATAAAATTACATGTAAAAATGCATTCAAAAGGTAGCGTCCCTAAGTCTAAACTAGGTTAATTTTTAAAAGTTAGCTACTTCTACATATTTTTATTTACAAGTGAAATGGACTAGAAAAAGACCTACATTTTTAATTAATTTTAGTAAGCTTAAGTCTATTTATTTTAATTTAACTAAGGGAATAGTCCTAAGTCTACTAAATTTTAAAGAAGAAATTAAATTAATTACTGGGCCTAAGTCTAACTTGATTTTAAATTAAGTGATGTGATCCTAAATCTATTTATTTTAAAAGAAATGAAATTAATGGGCTGAGCTATGTCTAAATTAATTTTAGTTAACTTAAAAATGGGCCTAAGTCTAAATTAATCTAATGGGCCTAAATTGATTTTAATTAATTAACCTAAATCATTTTTAAGCCTATTTTTTATTTAGTGGGTTTGGACCTATTGTGGCCTTAGGGCCCAAAGAACTAAAAATCCAAAAATAAAACCCAAACAAAAAATCATAACAAAATCATATCAAACATAGGATTTATGTGATTTTCTAAAAAAAAAACCTTAAATCAATTTACATGCAAACCTTATTTAATCTAAAGTCACAATTGATTTTAATTGATTTTTACCCAACTGAACCTAAATTAATAATCAATTTTAGTGTAGAGAATATAAAATTCTACTATTTCCCATTATTGGGGCTATTACAAACTATTATGCATAAATTAAAATCAAATTAATTACAACCCAAAACAAAAGAAAATTAAAAAAATGCAAAAATCATAAATCCTATATCCTATGGGGGGTTTTACAGATCGTAATCAATGGTATTCAATGGATTTTTCCAATGGTCACTGGCTAAAATATCTCTAACCTTATTTCTAGAGTACCACAGAACATCAAACAAAATAAAAAAAATAAAAAATTAAATCATTAATGAATCAATCAAAAAATAAAATAAAGAAATCAAATCAAAATGAAAGAGAGAAAAAATAGTAGAAGATGTTGTGCAAATACTGTTTGAATGCCCCTTAGATTGGGATTATCATTGTTTTGGGATTGACTTTATTGTTTTTTTCTTGATTCTCAGGACTTTAAAAGTAAAGAACACATTTTTTTGTTAATTTCACACCTACAGTAGAAGGTTTGTGTTTTTCAATTCACCCCCTTTTTGTAGTAGCTAATTAGGGTTTTTATTCTCTCTAGTTTTTTTCACATCTCTTTTTTCTAGGGTTTTTTCACAACTCTTTTTTTCCATCCTCCTCATAGATTCTGTCTCTTGGCTTTTAAAGTCTGGCCTAGCAACCCCAAGTCTTGTTATCACATAGGATTATGTAGGGAAGTTGTGTGATAGTTGGGAGCGAGATCAAGAGTCTTTGCCTTTTATTTTTTGAATTTTCAAAATCAAGATAATGAGTTCATGAGTAATAAGGTTTTTAAAAAATCAAACATGTGGTGTCTTGGACCAATGAAAAAAATTGAAAAATGACAAAATCAACGTAAAAAATAGCATAAAAATCACTTTTTAGTGAAAATCGGCATTCTAGAATGCTTATTTTCATCCTATAATGCCGACTAGCATTTGATCAACATTATGTAATACTTATTGGAATTACACAATACTGGTTGGTATTAAATGACAGTCGATCAATTTATTTTTAAATTAAATTACAAAAAAGGTCCTTGTAAGTTTCTTATTTTTGTAATCAAATCCCTAAAAATCCCATTTTGTAATTAAATCCATAAAATGTTGCAATTAGTCCTTTACATCATGAAACTTGACGTGAAAGATCAAATCTCAATTAGATTTTTATCATAGGGGCTTTTGTCACACATGTACACAATTGCATCCTGAAATTAGATGCTTATAGTTGCCCCCCCTTTTCGGTATTTGCTTGATAAATTGTAGTAAAGCAATAGTAGCATATAATTTTGAAAGAAAGAACTTAGGGTACTTCATTATATCCTAATTAAACTGCTGATGCTCAGATTGCTGAGCAACTTTAAGCAAGATGCTATGTTTGCTATACTTCACTATATTTCTTATAGAACGTCTTGTGAGATATATGCAAATGGGTTTCGCTATATTCCCTATGGGATGTTTAACATTTAATGATTTGAGAACATGCTATAGCTCCTATGGAACATTTAGTAATAATGCTATAACTACTATGTAGTGTCTGGTGAATTACATTATATTCCTTTTGGGACATCTAGTGACAGTGGATTTTGTTATATTCCCTGTGGGACGTTTTAACAAAATGAATGCAATGATTCTTGCTATATTCCCTATGAGACATCTAGCGAGCCTTGATTTAAAAGAAGTGCTATAGTTCCCATGGAACGTCTAGTAATTCAGTGATTTAAAATTTTGCTATATTCCTTGCGGGTTGTTTAGTGATTCGTGATTTGAAAAATATGCTATAGTTCCTATGGAACATCTAGCAATGATACTATAACTACTGTTTAGTGTCTAGTAAACTGCATTATATTCCCTTTAAGACGTCTAGTGATAATGAATTTTGTTGTATTCTTTGTGGGACATTCAACGAAATGAATGTAATGATCCTCGCTATATTCCCTGTGGGACGTCTAGCGAAATTTGAAAATGGTGTTGTAGTTCCTGTGGAATGTCTAGTGATTTAAAATCCACTATATTCCTTGTGGGATGTCTAGCGACATCACCATAACTACCGTGTAGTATATGGTGGTAAAAAGTTTGAAAAAGGTCATGTTATAATGGCTATTGAATCATATAACATATGGAATTTGAAATTCATGTCATGATTATTGTGCAACAAAAAACATGATAATTTTGAAATTTTGTGTTTCAGCTACTGTGTAACATTTGATTGAAATGATCAATGTAGAAATGCAAAGTTGAATTTTGTAGTATTTTGTATTCTGTACTTGACAGAAAATTCAGAATAAATACAAAAAAAATTAATAATAAATTATTAATTGATGGCGTGAGTTGAATGAATTATTTAGGAATTAAATCCTAATTAAAATGCAATTATGGATGAAATTGCAAAGAAAAACTTGATTTTGAATGCATGCATAGTCAAGGGACCAAAATGGATATTTTTCATTATAAGAAGCTTCCCTCCTTATTTTCAATGTTATTCTTTCATTTCCCTCTCTGTTTCTTTCTTTTTTTTTCTTTGATTTTCTTCTTTTGATTTCTTGCTCATCCGAAGTATGATTCACGATCTGTCGGTTCCTATGGATAACCCACTACATAGGCTACACAGAGGAGTAGTGATTTTAGCTGATTCATTCATTGTGCCTCTCCATTTTCCTTAGAACAATCTTGGACTCCAAGAAGGTTCTATTATGCTTCCTTTGACTTGCCTTAACCTTCATAGGTGCATAGATGTGGGCAATGAGGTAACACTTCCTTACTTTTATTTTTCTTTGCAAAAATTTATTCATACAATTAGTAATCAAAATTAATTTTAGAATGTAAATTAGTGTGTATATTGTTGAAATTGGATTAAAAATACTAAAAAATACATGAAAATTTTAAATTTAACCCACGAACATAGGATTTCAATTTGTGCAATGCTGATCCAAACATTTAATATATATATATATATATATATATATATATATATATATATATATATATATATATATTTTCCTCCTTTGGAATCCCATTTGTGTAATGTCCAATCGCCATTCTTTATTCGCACTAATTGAGCGATGGATGGACACCACCTATACGTTCCATACTTATATAGGCAACTTGACTATTTTGACTATGAGTTTTTCTATGATCATTGGGATTACCTTTAAAGGGACTCTCATTTCCTTCAATATCAATTACTACAGTCTTCCTGAGCATGCGCAGAGTCAATATGTGCGAGATTTCATCAGGTTCACTCCCATGTGGAAAAATTAAAAGAATGTTCTTCTTTCATTGTTAATTGAGGGATTCAGATGCCTTCCTACAACCACTCCTCATCAGATTGCCCATAAGGCATGGTGTCTCCTTCTGATATTGCTTGGCATGACCCTCTTTTGCGAGACTAGTCACGAGATCAGCATTGCCCTTCTTGGCCCTCTTTAAGACTTAGACTGAGTTATCGCTTGACTGGGGATCTATGACGTTGGCTCATTTGTATTACAGATTGGACACTATCTATAGAGGCACTGTCATTACGTGTGGCTTCTGGCATGTCCTACATGTGTGTCTGTCTCCTTTTTATTTCTTTTCTTCTCTTTTCCTTTTCTTTCTTTTTGTTGACTTATTCTCTTTTTTAGATCTGGAGCATAGAGATTGGGCTGATTCGTGGCTTTAAGGCTATCAGCTCTGACAGGAGTCTCCCACTAATGTAGAGATGAGCATCTTCCCATCTAGCAAGTGTCAGGAATACTCTATAGACTTATCACGATTAGCTGAACACCATTGAGTGGGACCCAGTAAGAAAATAAAATCATTAGTACTTCACGACTTAATACAAGTTAAACTTAATTAATCTTGATTTTATAGATCTATTATGATTGGCTGGAGGGAGCTGATGATGTCTAGTGATATGATTTCATAGATGCTGCGGTACAACTTGAGGAGATGAGGGTTCTACTCCTTGGTTATGGTTTTCATATGTGGTATTTAGGAGAGCGGGTATATCGATGGCACTCTAGACCTTTCCGATGTCATATTCCTATTGCTGTCCCCTGCTCGATGCTTTATAGTTCATGGCTGATGGGTTTAGTGTTAAGGGAGGCATTATAAGGTTATGATGCCATAATTTTTTTAGAGCGGTCCCATCATTACTAGCAGTTTGTCCATGAGAACCTCTTGGAGCAAGTTCCTATTGATCAGGTTGAGGTAACTTTTAATAATTTCTTTTCTGGAACTCTCCAATCACTTATTCTTTTCTTACAGTTTGCTTTTCATAGATTAAGGGGGTTCACTCCCCTACTGATGAAGTAATAAAGGAGGCGACTGGAGCTGATAAGGGGTTTAAGACTGCACAAGAGAGTGAGGCTGCCCTTGAGCTTGAGATTGCACATGAGTTCCCCGGGCCCAGTCCTAGTCGTGCATAGTGCACTCAGCATATTGGGACCAATCATGAGGGAGCATTTGCTGGCACTATTTTTGGTGATGTTCCCCTTCTTGATAGATCCATACTCTATTAGGCTCCTGCTATTCAAGCTCTGATTGTGTAGCAAATACATTTTGGTGATGTTCAACTCCCCATCTTTTCTCCAATAGATACTTCTCATGTGAGTTTATTTGACTTTTTTCTTATATTTCCTATACACTTGGTATTGATGTTAGTACAACTTTACAAAATAGGTCCCCCAAACATAGGCAGAGTATTTGCACATACTTACCTCAGAGGTTATTTACCATGCAGGTCACAGATAGTTCATGGGTAAGTATATATAGACACTTATTATGAAAATGTATGCATGGAATGCATATGATATGATGTTTCCTATATGTGTAGAGTTATTCTAAGGATCTAGAATGGGAGAACGAGATACTTCATTGATGGCTTATGGACTTGGGCATGCCTATAGCATTGGTATTTCATCTGTCAGATCTCTAGATACTTATCATCATGATGAACCTAGTAGAGGATGGAGCCCATGGCCTAATAGTGGAGTTTGGGATGATTGATTCCAAGCTATCTTCATCTCTAATTTGTAGTTATGTCAGACTGCCTTCTTGTACTAATCTATTTCAAACTTTCCTTTCCTGAAATTAGACTTAGATGAAATGATTGGTCCTAACTGAATTTTATTTATTTATTTTTATTCCTTAATGTTTGCCTAAGCTGCCCTTTTGGGTTTTCAACTTAGTAGGCATGCCTTAACTTTTGCCTAAGCTGCCCTTTCAGTTTTTCAACTTAGCAGGCTTCTTATTTTTACTTTTCAAATTTGGGTTATGATACAAGCCACAAAGCCACCCAGATTCTCTAGATACAAGAAAATTCAAGCTTTACATAATGAGCCTTAGAAGAAGAAACATAGGCGCCACTAGAATAAAATGGTCTTATAGAGCTAGTCTTAATCTCTTATGTTCTGTTTTCCTTTCTAGTGCTTATGTATTATAAATAAGATAGAACATGCAATGTCATAACAAAATTTCAATTTCAATATGATTCATTAATTAGGGTAAAAATGAGTACATTTGCTACATCATATGACATAACTTCTGTTATTAGCTAGTCCTTTCAAATTTTATAACTGAATATTTTTCGCTCACATTTTATTTCCCTAATTTTTTCCTGACTAGCCCTTTATAGGTTTTCTAATCAATGGACCTCTTTTTATTTTATTTTATTCCCTAATTTTTGTTTGCCAGCCCTTTGCGGGTTTTCTAAATAATGGGAATGACTTAATTTTTACCTGACTAGTCTTTTCAGGTTTTCTAGTCAACAAACTTTTATTTTCTTTATAATACTTTTATTTATTTTTATAGATAGTATTTCTTGAGGTGATCTAGGTTAATAGGCTCCATGAACTCATTCCCTTCAAGATCAAATATCTTGGTAGCTCCTTTTGGAATAACTAACTTGGCTAAGTATGGTCCTTCCCAGTTTGGTCTAAACTTTCCTCTTGGATCGAACACCATTGCTCTAGATTTTTTTAGTACCATATCCCCAGATTTTATCTTCCCCGGCTTTACCTTCTTATTAAATGCCCTTGCTATCCTCTTCTGGTATGTCTGGGTATAAAATAAAGCATTCATCCTCTTCTCATCCAGAGACACCAGATGATCATATCTTTTCCATGCCCATTAACTCCTGAGCATTTTTGCCTCCATAACTACTCTTAGAGACTTGATCTTAGTTTTTATTAGAAAAATAGCTTCACAATCATGCACAAGGAGAATGAAGTTTATCCTGTGGCAGTTCTGGTTGTAGTTATATACCCCCATAAGGAAAAAGGAAGAAACTCATACCAATCCTTGTAAGTTTTGACCATCTTAGAGAGGATTTTCTTGATATTTTTATGTGATGCTTCCACTGCTCTATTAGCCTGAGGTCAATATGGTGAAGACTTATGATGCTCGATCCCATACTTCTGTAATAACTATGTCATTTCTGCTTGAAACTGAACCAATCATTAGATGATGTGGAACCCTATATCTGCAAATGAGATTCTTCTTGATAAATTAGGCTATCTTTTTTGCCTTTAGAGCATTAAGAGACTCAACCTCTACTCATTTAAAGAAGTAATCAATTGCCAGAAGTATGTACTTATGCCCATTTGATGCTATTGACCTTATTTCTCTTATGATATCAATCCCCCATGCCACAAAGGCCAAGGAGATGATAAACTATTCAGCACCATTGGAGGAAGGTGGTTAAGGTTCCCATAGATCTGATACTGATGGCATTGTCTCATGGTTCTAATATAATCCCTTTCTATGCTCATCCAATAGTACCCTTATCTGATTATCTTCTTTGTCAGGATTATCCTATTCATATAAGAACCATAAGCCCTTGCATGAACCTCTTTTGTCACCTCTTCCGCTTCATCTTTCTTGAGACATCTAAGTTGCATTCCATTCGACATTCTCTTATACAACACCCCATCGTAACTTTCAAAATTATGTGCAAGAACATACAAGGCATATCTTTCTTTTGAAGTGGCCTAATCTAGAAATTTTCCTTCCTCAATGAACCTCTAAACATCATAAAACCATGGCTTCTCTTAATGCCCTATCTGAATTCCCATCATCTGCTCACCCCCATAACATGAAGCCTTTGATTTCATGATCACTAATGGTCTTATAGTCAACCCAGTCACACTATCCCACATTGAAGAGAGTGTTGCCAGTGCATCTGCCATTTGATTGTCATCTCTTGATAAATGGATAAAGAGACACTTGGTGAAATTCTTTGTTAAAGTTTTTAAATAGCAGACATAGGGTTTCAGCTTTTCCTTTTTCATTTCCCATTCCTCATTAGCCTAGCTGATAATCAACATAGAATTCTTATATACTAATAACTCTTTTGCTCCAACTGCCATTGCTGTTTCTACTCCATGAATGCACACTTTATACTCAGCCATATTATTGGTTACTTTGAAATCCAGCTTCTTGGCCATTGGTATGGTTTCTCTCTCTAGCGTGACAAGGATCACTCCTAACCTATCTCCTTTGTTGTTTATTGCACCATCAAAATAAAGCTTCCGTTCCTAATGCTCTATAATTACTAGATTCTCATTTAGGGATTCTAGCTCCACTAATCATTGCCCTCTACTACATTTTGAGCTAGGAATTCTGCTACTACCCTTCCCTTAATAACCTTCATGGTAATGTACTCTGTATCAAATTCAGTTAGGAGAACAAGCCATTGAGACATCCTTCTGGTCAGAGCAACTGCCTGTAATATGTATCTTAAGGGGTCTATTTTCAAAATGGCATGAACCCTATAAGACTGAAAGTAATGCCTTAATTTCCTTGTTGCCCAGATCATTATCAAACATGTCTTCTCCACCAAATTATACTTTTCTTCATACAACAGGAACTTCTTGGTGAGGTAATACACTGAATGCTCTTTCTTATCCTGCCCTTCTTATGCTAACATTGCCCTAATTTCCTTTTCTTCTAGAGCCAAATATATGATTAAGGGTTTACCTAGCCTCAATGGTTTAAGTACAAGTGGATTAGTAAGATATTCCTTTATCTTATTAAAGGCCCTTTGGTAGTCATCATTCTACTATACAGGTTGATCTTTTCTCAACAGCTTGAAGATTGGGTCACAAATATTAGCAAGCCTTGCAATGAACCTACTAATATACTTTAACCTGCCTATGAACCCTCTCATATCTTTCTTTGTCCTTGGTGCTGGCATTTCCTGAATGACATTTACTTTATCTGGATCCACTTTGATTCCTCCACTACTGACTATATGCCTCAACAACTTCCTTGAAGTAACTCTGAAAATGCATTTCTTCAGGTTGAGTCTTAAATTATACCTCTTAATGTGTGCCAAGAATTTTTCTAGTGCTTTAAAATGCCCCTCTCTTGTTTCTAACTTGTCCATTATATTGTCTTTATATACCCCACTTCCTTATGCATCATGTTATGAAAAAGAGCGATGGCTACCCTTTGATATGTTACACCTGCATTCTTTAAACTAAAAGGCATAACCTTATAGCAATACATCCCCCATTCTGTGATGAAAGTTGTCTTGGTCTTATCCATAACTGCCATCATTATCTGATTATACCTAGAGAACCCATCCATGAAGGAGTACATCGCACTTGATGTAGTCTATCCACTATCACATCGATGTGAGGTAAAGGGAAGTCATCCTTTGGACATGACTTATTTAAATCCCTGAAATCAACACACATTCACACCTTACCATCTTTCTTGGGTACCAGGACTATGTTTGCTAGCCATTGGGGATAATCTACTACCTCTAAAAAGTTAGCCTATATTTGTTTAGCAATTTCTTCTTTTTTCTTTTCATTCAATTTTGATCGCAGCCTACGCAATTTCTATTTAACTAATTTTATTTCTAAATGAGTTGGAATGTGGTGCTTTGCAATGTCCCTATCTAAGCTTGGTATGTCTTCATAGGTCAAAGCAAATACTATCTTTGTTTTTATTAATATTTTCTCAAAATTATCCCTCTCTTTAGGAGTTACATCATGCGATATAGAAATGTTCTTTGGATTATCATTCATCCTTATGTTAAATGAATAAAATTTAATTGAATTAATGTTAAACATACATGGATAATAAAATTTATAATGCACATAACTATTAGGATGCACATCACATAAGTAAGCAAAACCAGCATTCATATCATTGACAAAAAAACACAGTTTTCATTCTCATAGAGATCAGATGTTATTACATTAATTTCTTCATAAAAAAAACATTAGTAAAGCTATCACTAATAAGAGTAGCTAAATCCTGGGGTGGCTCCTCTTCAGGTGGTAGACACAACAGCTCTTCAACAGCAGCATCCCCCATTCATTTAGCTACTTTCTTTATTACTTATTCTTTGTTGCTCTTGACTAAGTTTTCCATAATATGGTCCTTGAAAATCTCAAACCCAGGAACATTTTTTCCAGTGACATTAATGAACTCCTTAGCACCCATATAGTACTTGCCCTCTCCTAGCTTGATGAAATTCTCACTTAACGGCTCAACTCTCCCTAGGGGCTTATTTCTCTTGGCCTTCTCCTTCTTTCTTGCCCTTTTGATGGTAGATCCTATCCTAGCACACCCTAATCCTTTAGTGTCATTTTGACTCTTGAATTCCAATAACTTAGGACTTCCTTGCTCATTCTTGCTTAGCCCCCGTCCAAGTTGGTAATTCATGCTCTCCATCATTTTTGCAATCCTTGGGTCCATCTCAATCCTGTCAAATATCCTAGAAATTTGAAAATAGGGAGGAACACACACTTGTTTATTTTTTTCCAGTATGGCAGCCACAACTGCATTGGTTCCTGCTTTGACTATCACTATATCTCCTTCATGAGGGAATTTTATCTTCTGGTGCACAGTCGAGGGTACCCCTCCTAGAGCATGGAACCATGGACTTTTTAATAACAAGGCATAAGTGATTGGAATATCCAACACGGTGAACTCAATGGTTGATTCCATGGGTCTTGTTTTAACCAGAGCTTAGAATGTCCCTTCCACATTCCTAGTGCTATCATTATAGGCTTTGCTTATGAGGCTTGAATCTATCAAGCCTTTAGCTTTCAAATCTAAGTGCAAGATCTTCAATGGGTATACATTAATGGCAAAACCATCATCAACCATTACAAAGTTGGTTCTTTTCCTTTTTACTTCAGTTAGGATAAAAATGCCTTATTATGATTTCTTCCTTCCAAAGGCAGGTCATCATCTGAGAAGGTTATCAGTCCATGTTCTTTTCTATAACCTTTGCTACTATAGCCTCAAGTGTGGCTGCTGTTTCATTGTTCATGTTCGACAGAGCTTTCACCTAAGCTTTTTTATGGCTGTGTGAGTGCATTAGTAGTTCCCAGATACTGACATTTTCCTTAGCCTTCTTTAGTTATTCCAGAACCATGTCTTCCTTTTCCCTTTCTTCTATTTTTGCATCATTTATCTCTTCTCTTTTAGCAACTCTCTCAATCTTCCTTTCTACTGCCTTGTAATTCCTCCCACTTTTAGTGGCATGATTCACTTTGGGATAATTGCTTCATACATCCAGACCAATGGGACTCTCGTCTTCAGAGTCATACTATATGTCTATAACTCTGATGATTATGTCCCTCTTTCTGTCCTTCCATGCTTCTACTGTGCATGTTTCCTTTCCCTCTATGCTAAGCTTTCCTAAATGTGCTCTCAATAATTCCTTAATCCCTGGTTTAGGAGTTAGATACTCCTTATTCTCTTCTTTCACTGGCCTATCACCAAATTCATCACCCCATCCTGAGGGTACAATCCCCTCAAGAGGTATATTACTAGAAGCAATTGTTGAATAGAACACCTTATAATTAAATTTGCCTAAGGGCTGCCCTAATAAATCCTCAACTCTTGGCTATTTTGGGGTTTTGGATTCTTTCTCATCATTAAACTCATCACCCCATCTTGAGGGCACAATTGATTCAACTGGGATATCTGTAAAGGGCGATTTGGAATATAACACCTTGTAGTCAAATTTCTTTGAGGGCTACCCTAGCAAATCCTCAACTATTCTAGAGACATTAGGAGATTCTCTATTAGCTATAGGGTTTAGGTTTTCAAAAGAGTTTAGCACTTCTTATTCGCTCACTCTTGAGTTAATCATCATGGTGGCCAGTGGTGGGACATTTCAATAGTCAAGGAAAGGATTATTTTTAGTGTTTGGATTGGAGTTGAATTTTTCAGGGTTTATGATTTTTTGGAGTCTATTAGGTTTTGGATCTCATGTTTGAAGCAAATACAGGTGTCTATGTAGTGGCTAACTACTTGGTGAAACTTGTATTAGCTAATGGGGTTGTAACCTGGGACATTTGGGTTAGGTGGTTTGGAAAAGGTTAAGGGTCAAAATAAGCCTCTCTAGATCAATCATTCTAGGAATTTAGAGAGTGGTTGGTTAAATTTGGAGAATTTTCAAGATTATTGAACTGTATGCACCTCCACAACTCAACTAGTACTTCCCTGTTGTGTGCCTCATGTTGGGTAGTTTCAGGTTCTAATGCCTTTAGAGCTTCTTTTCTTATCATTCTTAATCTCTTACTTGCAGACCATCATCATATAGGTCTATAAAAGTTTTAGAGTTCATCATTTACAACCTCTCAACCAGATTAGGTAACACATTTCAAACTATCATCCTAACTTGATCCTTCTTGACTAACTTATTCTTTATTAGCCCTGCTTTATTCATGAATCTGGTAGGGAAATCAGAGAAAGATTCATTGGGTTTCTATTTTGTTAGTTCTAAATCTCTGATGGACACTTCCAACCAAGTGTTATAATCATATTGTCTTAAAAAGGTAGTACATAGTTCTTTCCAGTAAGCTCTCACAAATTTCTCCAGCCCATGATACCAATTTACAGCCATTCTCTATAAAGATAGTACAAATAACCTAGTGATCACTTTTAATGGGGCCTTAGGAGTGCTCAGAGTTGTTGTGTATTGACTAAGATGAATCCTAGGATCTCTAGTTCCATTAAACTTCTACAGCTGAGGCATTTTGAACTTCTCAAGTAGCTTATTATCCTCTGTTAGTAGCATATCATCAAAGTCAAATGAATATCCCATGCCTTGTCCTCATAGCAACTCTTCCATCTTAGACATCTTTTGGGCTAGTGCTTGTATTTGCTTAAACTTATGGTTGTGTACCATTTCAAGTGATTCTTTCCTTGCCATCTCTACCATTTAATTCTCGACATCCTCTGGCTTTACATCAATAGTAGGTGGGTTTCTAGTAGGAGGTTACTCCCCAACATTGTTGGTAGTAGGTGAAGCATCTGCAGTAGGTGTTTGTTCAATTGCAGGTGGTGGTATGATAGTAGCAGGTTGTAATAGTCCAAATAGTGCATCTCTCAGCACATCATAGCTCTAATGTCATCCATCAGAGCTCCCTTGATGTCTTCTAATGTCTAGTTCCCTTGTTGTTGTTCCATTTGCTCAGATTCAGGTGAAGTTGGTTCAACTTCCAAGTAAAGTGGGTTGATAGGGCTTCTTTCCAGTCTATCCAGTTTTTTTAAGATTTCCTTAACTAAGGCTTTAGGACTCTGACTCATTCTTCTTAGTCTGCCACCTCGTCATCTCTAAATATGAGAAGACCCCAATGTATCTATGATGGCTGCAAAATAAGGTGTTAGTATAATGAATGAGATGCATGTATGCATGATGCACGTGCTATGCAACAAGTAAAAAATAACAAGTATCAATCAAGTGCACAACATACATCCTTCTAACCTTATTCCTCCCACACACATGTTCAATAGCGAGTCTCTTATCCAAGGATTTTTTGTCTTGGTTTTAATATCAATGGGGGATATCAAGGACCGATGTGCATGCCAGATCTCTCTTAAAGTAGTAAAGCATATAAACAACATTTATAGTTATAAAGGTCTAGCCCAATCTTCATTACCCTAAGGGGCTTCAAAAGTATGGGTTTGGGCTTTTATAGATAGAAATACCTTATGGTAATAAGCATAGAAATAACATTTCTAAGTATAATGGTCTAGCCCAATCTTTATTGGTCCAATTGGGCTTCAAAAGTATGGGCTTGGCTTTTATAGATAGAAATACCTCATGGCAAAAATCATACAAGCAATTTTTATTAGATCCTAGGGGAAGTAACTAAGCCATTATATGTGGTTAGGGTTTGTTAAAAAGTCAAGGTTCCTTTAGCAAGATGCCCTCCTTTAGGACTTGAGTTACAAGCCAAGGTCAGAGGGGCCCGATATTCTTTGCAAACTCAAGAGAAGACTGCCCCTTTTTGGACTTAGGTTATAGACTCTAGTCAGATGAGCTCAGTAATCTCTTTTGAACTGAGTTAAGTCTAAGAGTGATGGTTAGCCAATTTACAACTCCATAAAGCTAGTGGAATCATGGAATCAAAAACCAATACCATCAGGTAATAGTGAAATGCATAATGAATGCAAGAATAAAATAATAATTAATAAAATAACTCTAAAGAGCACAAGTAGAATCAATATCTCTTATCCCTAGTGGAGTCGCCACTGTAGACGGTGGGGTTTAGCATGCGCCCAAGATTTTAACCATTATGACACTATTTGGATTTAGGGCCCTATAGAACACACTACTATGTCACAAAGACATAGTGTGGAGATGAGTAGTCACAACCCAGGGTAATAACTGGGACAAATAGAAAGGTGGTACTCAATTCTCTAAAAGAAAGCCAGCACCACAACTAGGAGATTCTAGGAATGGAATACTAACTTCTTTTAGTATTGTATTCATTTAGAATTATTTTATAAATTACTATCTTATTCTCTAATTACATGAAATTTTATTTAAACCCAAATTAAACATCCATCTAACCCAAAAAAGGCAACACATCATAAAATTATATGTAAAAATGCATACAAAAGGCAGTGCCCCTAAGTCTAAACTAGGTTAATTTTTAAAAGTTAGTTCTATATATTTTTATTTACAAGTGAAATGGACTACAAAAAGACCTACATTTTTAATTAATTTTAGTAAGCTTAAGTCTATTTATTTTAATTTAACTAAGGGAATAGTCCTAAGTCTACCAAATTTTAAAGAAGAAATTAAATTAATAAGTGGGCCTAAGTCTAACTTTATTTTAAATTAAGTGATGTGATTCTAAATCTATTTATTTAAAAAAATGAAATTAATGGGTTGAGCTAAGTCTAAATTAATTTTAGTTAACCTAAAAATAGGCCTAAGTCTAAATTAATCAAATGGGCCTAAATTGATTTTAATTAATTAACCTAAACCATTTTTAAGCCTATTTTTTATTTAGTGAGTTTGGACCTATCGTGGGCTTGGGGCCTAAAGAACTAAAAGATTCAAAAACAAAACCCGAACAAAAAATATAACAAAATCATATCAAACACATGATTTATGTGATTTTTTTAAAAAAACCCTAAATCAATTTACATGCAACCTTGAATTAATCTAAAGCCACCATTGATTTTAATTGATTTTTACCCATTTGAACCTAAATTACTAATCAATTTTACTGTAGAGAATATAAAATTCTACTATTTCCCACTATTGGGGCTATTATAAACTACTGTGCAGAAATTAAAATCAATTTAATTACAACCCAAAATAAAAAAAATTAAAAGAACGCAGAAATCGTAAATCCTAAATCCTATGGGGTTTTACATATCTTAATCCATGACATTCCATGGATTCTTCTAATGCTCATTGCCCAAAATCATATATCTCCAACCTCATCTCCAGAGTACCATAGAACATCAATCAAAACAAAAAAAAAACAAAAAAAATTAATCAGTAATGAATCAAACAAAAAATAAAAAAAAGAAATCAAATTAAAATGAAAAAGATAAAAAAAAGTAGAAGATGTTGTACAAATGTTGTTTGAATGCCCCTCAAATTGGGATTATCACTGTTTTAAGATTGACTCTATTTTTTTTCTTGATTCTTTAGAATTTTAAAGCAAAGAACGTATTTTTTGTTAATTTCACACCTGTAGTAGAAGTTCACTCCCTTTTTGTAATAGCTAATTAGGGTTTTTATTCCCTCTGGTCTTTTTTATAGCTCTATTTTCTAGGGTTTTTTCATAACTCTTTTTTTTCCATCCTCCTCATAGACTTTGTCTCTTGGCTTTTAAAGCCTGGCTTAGCAACCCTAACTCCTGTGATCATGTAGTATCACACAAGGAAGTTGCGTGATAGTTGGGAGCGAGATCAAGAGTCTCTGCCTTTTATTTTTTGAATTTTCAAAATCAAGATAATGAGATGATGAGTGATAAGGTTTTGAAAAAAATCAAACACGTGGTGTCTTGGACCAAAGAAAAATTGAAAAATGACAAAATCAGAGTAAAAAAATTGCATAAAAATCATTTTTTCACGAAAATCAGCATTCTATAATGCCAATTTTCACCCCATAATGCCGACTGGTATTGCCTAATGTTGACTAGCATTACATAATGCCGATCAACATTACACAATGTCAGTCGGCATTAAATGTTGGCCCACTAATTTTAAAAAAATTAAATTATAAAAAAGGTCCTTGGAAGTTTCTAATTTCTACAATCAAATCCCTAAAAAACCAATTTTGCAATTAAATCCACAAAACATTGCAATTTAGTCCTTTAAATCATGAAACTCGATACCAAAGATCAATTCTCAATTAGATTTTCATCATAGGGGCTTTCATTGTACGTGTGCATAATTGCATCTTGAAATTGGGTGCTTACAAGTATGATGGGTGAACTCAAATTCTTCCTTGGACTACAAATTAAGTAATGTAAATATGGGATTTTCATCAATCAAACCAAATATGCAAGAGACATTCTCAAGAAGTTTAAAATGGATGGAGTTAAACCAAGCAAGACTCTAATGAGTACCACCATTAAACTTAATAAGGATGAGAATGGAAAACCAATTGATGAAAAATGATTTAGAGGTATAATCATTTCCCTTTTTTTTTTATTAAACTGCAAGTAGACACGATATCATGCTTGCTACATGCTTTTGTATTAGGTTTCAATCTAGTCCTAGGGAGTCTTATTTGATTGTAATTAAAAGAATTTTTAAATATTTAAGTGGAATTTTGCATTTAGGACTTTATTATCCTAGAAGTCAACCTTTGACTTGATTAGTTATTCAGATGCAGATTTTTACCGGTAGTTTGTTATATAGAAATAGAACTTCTAGAACTTGTTAATTCTTAAGACAATGTCTAGTTTCTTGGTTTAGTAAGAATTAGATTTTAGTTGCCTTGTCCACTATCGAAGTTGAATATGTGGTGGCAAGTCTTTGTTGTTCATAAGTTTTATGGAAAAAATAATAATTAATAGACTATGGCATTCACATTGATGACATTCCTATCAAATGTGATAATACAAGTGCTATAAACCTTAGTGAGAACCCTATTTAACATTCTAGAACCAAGCATATAGACATTATACATCATTTCTTGCATGATCATGTTCAAAATGATGATATATCACTTGAATTTATTGATACAAATAATCAACTTATAGATATCTTCGCCAAACCCCTTAATAAAGAGAGATTAGATTTCATTAAGCATGAACTTGGTATGTTTGATGGATCATGTTTGTCTTGAATATATGTTTAGTTGATAAATTGATAGTTGAATTGATTAATTTCACAAATTTATGTGAAATCATATAGTGCATGTTGATTGGTTTGATTGTTTGGTCAAATTGCTTCAATCATGATTGATTATTATTTTTGATTTTGATCTTAACAATTTTTTAATTGTCATGCATTTATGTGCTATATAAATTTTTTCCTTTTCTAAATTCTACCTATTTTGCAAAGTAATAATTAATTATTGAATTAAATTCAATTAATTTAATATTTTAATTTGGCAAAATAATTCCTTCCTTAAATGAGTATTATTCAAATTCTCATTTAATATTCCTCAAAATCTCCAGTTAATTCAAAATAATTATACAATTAATTCATAAGGACTTAATTACAAGATACTTTGGACTTAATTGCAAGATTTTGAAACTTACTATTGCTCATAAGGAACTAGTCCCACCCGGGATGAAGATCTGCTCATTTCAAGTTGAGAAATAGAACAAATCTCGATCTTGATCCTGATCGGGATTTGACTTGGGACAGGATGTCCCGGCCAAGACGAGTGCATGTCCCTATTGGGATTAAACTTCTAACAGCACTAGGAAATTGAGCTTTCGCATTTATTTGGCATGTCAATCCTTATCAGGAATGAATTTGAGGTTCCTTTTTTACTTAAATTCAAAATTTAAACCCTCTTTAATCTTAATTCTTGTTTATACATTCACTACTTTCTTTTAAAATTCTCTACACAAATCTTCTCCTTTTTAGCTCTTCCTCAAGAAAATTCTCTTTGTTCATCATGGCTCCCAAAAAGGCTATCAACCTTCCTCCTTCCTCTTCATAAGAAACTCCTTCAAAGAAGGACAAACCAAGGAGAACTCACTCTCCGTTTTCTTATTCTACTCAAGAGTTTAAGAAAAGAGTTTCTTAATTCAATAAGATAAACTATATTCCATTAAGGTTCATGCATGAATAAACTCTCAAGGATCTTGGATGCTTTAATGAAGTCAAGGAACTATTACTTCGTGTAGGTTTATCTGATTATGCTTTTAAACCTCTACCCTTGTACATTTCTCTTATTATTGAATTTCTTTTCTCTTACACTCTTTGATCCGCTCACTTTAATGATGATAATCCTTACTTTTCCATGCATTTCAAATTGGGTGGAAAAGATAGATTCATGACTTGTTAGGATTTTGACACTCTTTTTGGCTTCTCTCAAGAAGGCCATGTTCAAGTTAAGGCAAATTGGAGTGTCTCTACCTTTTGGAATGAAGTTCATTCTACTAAACCTAAAAGCTTTTCTACCAGCCACATAAAAGCTTCTTATCTCAAATCCAAAGCCTTATGGTATGTGCACCATTTTCTTACTTATTCTATCAATGGTAGAGCTCTCTTTAATGAAACTCTTTCACAAGATGATATCTTCATTTTGTATTGCATGATGCACAATGAACCCATAGCCTTAGGAAGATTTGTGTAATAGAGATTGTGGCAATTAATGATGGCCACACTAGTGCTATTTGTATTGATGGGATTGTTACAAAATTAGATTAAGTTTTTAGCATTGATCTTAATCTTTTGCACCTTATCAATCTTATTCTTCTTAATGAAACTTTCATTAAACATTCTAAGTAATTTACCTTTATTGATAATACTTTGATTTAGAAGCATGATGTTGGTGAAAGTGAGCATGTTAATGCTTTATTCAATCAAATTGAAGATTTGGAAGATCAAGGAGATGAAGAAGTTAAAACTCAAACTTAACATGCTCCCCAAAGGAAAAGATCAAGGCAAGAAGGTACTTCCTAAAGAGCTCAAGCATTTGGAGATGAACCTCAATGGGTTAGACACCTTTTTGATAGAATGAGCTTAATGGAAACAAATTTTAGTGCCTACTTTTGCCAAGTGGATGCAAACATAGCTCATCTTCAACATGATGTTCACTATCTTTATAAGCAACAAGGCTATTTTTGCTCATATGCACCTTTCACTCATCCTGCTCCAACTCCTCAACAAGACTATATTTATTTTATTTGTTTCTATTTGGCTTATTTTTTTTTATATTTTTGGTTTCTAAGCTTTGTGTTATTAGTTTAGTTTTTAAGTCTATTTTATGTCAATTTATGTTTAGTATATTTTTTGTTTCCTTTCGATTTATATGCCATTAGCTGTTAGCTTTTATTAAGTTTACAATTGGAATTTTAATATCATTGTAACTCTATTCTTTTATTAATGCAATTATATTTTTATTTTAATTATCTTTTTTCATTTTAACAAAGGGGGAGAGATAGTTGAGTTTGATGCATGCATTGTAAGTGTGATGCTTAACATAATTTTGTTCATGCATGCATTGTAAGTGTGATTAGTTTTTTTAAATAATCAAGTTTTCATGTTTTTATTTGTGATAATAGGCCTTGTTTTGCTTACTTTATATATTAAATTTTATATTTAGGAAGAAGCCTTAAGTTCATTGTTTTAGTTCTTGGTCTTTTATTTCTTTTTGGTTTCTTTATATTTTCTTTCTGTTTTCTTTTTGTTTTTGACAAAGGGGGAGAATTTTTGATATGATATCCTAAGTGCTACATGATCACATGTAATAATTATTGGGTTTCATGATTCAAAAACTCAGCTAAAATTAAAACTTTTAATCACAAACCTTAACCCAGATCCAAGTAATTTGATTAATTGATTTAAAACTAGGGTTTTCAAATCTTACCACAAATGCAGAAGAGGTAAGAAATCTGGAAGGTAGAGAGAAGGTTCACTCCGGTGACACCTTACGTTGAGCTTTTGATTTTGGTAGTTCGGATTAAGACGTCTTCAAAAGAATCTATCCTCTACAAGCATCCACATGAACAACCCTTGATTAAAATGAAAACTTTGTATGCTAGCACTTCTCTTGATTTCTCATAATTCAAGAAGAAAAACACTATATATTTTAGCTTTTCTAAGAGAAGAAAAATGAATTTTTGGTGGCTAATGATTAAGTTAGTGAAACCCTAGAGAATATAACATATTTATAGACCTCTAATTAGGGTTTCACTTACCAAAACAACTTTTTTAGTAATTTCTCAATTATTATTGTTATGATTTTATTTAAAATTAAATAAGAAATAATATTCTATTTATTTAAGATAACCTTTACCTTAAATAAATAAACTATTTATTTATTTCCATAGAGCATATTTGGGCTTCTTAAACCCATATCCATTTTTGGGCCTGTTTTAAGTGTGTGACCTTGTAGGTTCACACAACGTTGGCAGTAGGTCTTAAATCTCTATTTAGGACTACAAGTCATAAGTGGCCTCTAGCAAGACATTATGACTACCCAAGTCATGTGAAGTCAATAATCCGACATAACCTAATTTATAATAAATATTGTAATCCCTTTGTCATATGATATCTTGATTGAATATAACACATAGTTTATGTCATCCTTACATAATTCAATCATATTATTTCTTGACTCTAAGTAGACTGAGAATGATAACTCTTTATCAATTCACTTTAGCATGGCCATACATTTTCCTTAGTCTATCTTATCAAGGGGCCCATGGATATATTACCCAGATTAAATGAGGGACAAATTCCTTCTTAATCACTCACATTCCCCATATAACTCATTTCATATCCAACAACAATCTATTTAATCATCTTGTTAAAGACAATGTTAGATTATGTCAAAATATATAATAGTTATGTAGAAATCTATGATGATTTCAAGGTCAAAGGACTAAATCAATATTATTATGATAAGTATTACTTATGGCAATTATCTATGTAGTATTCACATGATGGGTCAATCCAGTACATTATTTCCCAAATAAGTACCTATGAGTTGACTTAATATCTCATATTCATGATCAGTAAAACATAATCATCAATCAACATCATACTAGCCATAATATATTGTTATGACTAGGGATAATTTGAATAGAACTCATATTTAATCTAAGGGTTTTACTATCAAGTCACATACTTGATGACCTTAGTAAGAATTGACTATTCAAGTAATTATTATAATACAAAATGATAATGAAAATTGCCTCTTTATTAAATAAAATGATAAAGTCAAAACATGGTCATACATAATTGTCAGAGTGCATATAACTAACAATAATAGTGGTATATGTACTATGTTTATGATGTATCAAAGTAGTGCTATTAGTTTTATTTAAATGATCATGTTATCATGTTTATTTTTTTTGGCATATTTTGCAATATTAGGCCTTTATGTTTACTTTTTTTCTTTTTAAACTTATATTTCTTATTATGTCCCAAGGGGGAGAAATAAAGAAATATATTTTAATTGATATCATTTAACTTAATTTATTATTGATATTCTTCATTTTATTTTCTTCATTCATTGTTGATATTCTTCATTTATTATTGATATTCTTCATTTTATTTTCTTACTTCTTAAAATTATTATCTTTATACTCTTAAGGAAATTCAAAACATCACACACTTCACTTTATATTATTTTCTTAAACTCAAAATGAGTTTGTCAAAATCAGAAAGGGGGAGATTATTGACCTTAGCAATAATTAATCTTGATTTTGATCTTAAAAAACTTAATTTTAGAGCATTTAATATGTTTATTTTAAGTGTGTATAAGTTAGGACTCAATTGGAAGTCAAAATGGTGAAGAATTATCAAAGAAAATCACTTTAGACATTGATCACGAGCATGCTCCCAACTAAGATAGAGACCGGGATGAAATTGCTCAAGTCTATATAATTGAGAAATTAGGATAGAATTGGTCCCTAGCTTGATCCTAACTCTATGAAATTGAGTAAATAGGACATAAATTATCCCTACCTCAATCCTAACTAGGACAGACAATCCTGCCTCGGATCAAGCTACCTAATTAAGACCATTCTGCATCAATTTTCTTTAAAACAGACAGAACAAATCCCGATCCAAGTCCCAATTGGGATGGTGCTTAGGACCAATGTAGAATTAAAATTAAACAACTATCTTTTGAATTTTCCAACTAGGACTAATGAAATCCCAACTGGGACTAGAGCAATTATAGCTCAAAAGTCAAAATTACATTCAAATGGACTTTGAATGTGTTAGAAATGAAATTATAGCTTCCAACAGCTATAATTGAATTGCTCAAGTATAAATACAACCTCTAAAGATTAGTTTGAGGTTTAGAAACTTCTCTTAAATCATTTATACACATTAAGCATTCAATTAAGCTCTCAAATTATCTTAAATCATCTTTATATAATTCTTATAAGAGCTTATGAGTGTTAGAATAGAAATTCTGGTTCATCTATTTTCTAGGGTTAAAAAAAGGGAAGTGAGATTCTATTCTAAAGGAATTGGCTTAAGTGTTTAGCCATTAAAACACTTGGAAATTTGGTTTTAGTATTAGCCTTGAAAACACTTATATATTAATTTTTAAGTGAGCCTTGAAAACTCAAGTTATAAAGTTTGAGTTAAGCCTAAAACTCAAGTCATAAGAATCAATTTAGGAAAATAGATTGTGGTGATTCAAAATCCTAACTTAGGGATAAGTTAGGTAGAGACATAGGATTGTTAAGATTCAAACTCCTTAAATTCTTTTCTTCATCATTCTTCCTTCTCAACATTCTTTTTTTACTAGAATTTTCTTTTATTGTTCGATCGCCCCTTGCTTGTTCGATCACCCCCCTATAGGGTAATTTTAGCTTTTATAAGTGAAACTAGGGTTTTGGAAGGGAAAATACAAGCTTATGAGGCACTAGGGTGATCACCTCATCGAAGAGGAAATGCCCCAACATGAAGTGGCAATTTGACATTGCTTTATTGCACTAAGGCATCCCCTGAGTGCTAAGGTGAGGCATCTTCAACAAGCACAGGGCATGGATTTTGTCATTCATTTAGATTAATTATTTTGTTTCACTTGATTAATGTTGTCAAGCTGAGATTTATGATTGTTCAAACTTTTGGCTAAAACTAATTGAAATTCTTAAATAGTCAATCAGATTAAAACACAAACATTCAAGAATGAAAGTCAAAATTGAAACACTAAAACTAGAACAAGTCTGCAACATTGAAACAAAAAATATAAGGTCTATATCTTAGTCTGTGAGGCATCTAAATTTGACTCCTTTGCATCCACTCCCAACTCATCGTCATTGCCACCATCGGCATCATCACCAACACCTTCCTCCTCTTCTTCCTCTTCATCATCACCCTCACTCTAGAGAGTAGTAACCTGATGCTAAAGAGTTATGATCCTAGCCTAGCTGACTGCATCATGGTCCTATCCAAACATAACTTGAGGTAAGTGATCATATGAGCATGCATTTATATAGAAATATGAAGTTTCCTTACCCTCCAATGTTAAGTGACACTCAGTAGATGTCTCGTTGGGCCTCGATCAGTTGATACATGTACACTCCTTGCCCCAGCGGAATCTACATGATTAATGACTTATTAGTACTAATATCTAGTTGAGTTAATTATGAAAGTAAGTTGGAAAAGAGCTTACATTAGTAGTGTCAAGAGTGCATGCTGGTGTTAAACTCTCATCCAATATCAAGAATTGGAAGGATAAGTCTCTTGGATGTACCCAATAGCAGGCTAGTAGATAAGGTTTATGAGTGAAATGACCAACGACCATCCATGAGCTAGAACTGGAGGGAGCTCTAGTAGTTTGCACTCCAGGTGAAGTACCCTCACCACTATTAATATGAGGGCACTAAAGAGATCTCTCATGTGTGGGAGGTCTGGCTCAATGTGAAGGGCCCATGGTTGCTACCTAAAAAAGGAAAATCAAGTCAGGATATCATATTTATGAGTAAGTCATGAAGTCAAGTAGTTACTTGAGCAGTGGTCATAGTCAATAAAGGCACCTGCTGTATAAGGTTGGCTTAAAGAAATTTTAGATAATGAGTTTTGCTTCTTAGCTAGATCTCCTCTGATAGCTCTAACTAGTTCATCATCCTCCGCAAGATATGTCCAAAACATGCCACTTTGAGGTTACATAGGGATATGCCTCCCAATGAAGAATCCTCTTGCTGATATACCATACTCGATAGTCAGGGCCATGGAGAAGCACTCTCCTAAAGGATAGTGGCCTGGAGCAAACTATCTCTGGAGGCCATCTATCCTGAGGACCTTATAATTCTTGACATAACTACAAGAATATGTAATAGATAAGTGAATCACTCTTATGACTATACTTATAGGCGATAAGGTTTAACGTGCACCTAAGTGTTTGGCAATCATAACACTATGTGGACTCAAGGCCCACTAGAAAATACAAAATGGGCTTAAACCCCAAATAGGAGATGTGAATCACCACCTAGATGAAATCCAAGATACACTTTACAGTAGCTAGTTCCCACCAAGGGCCCATCAGCCATCTTTAGAGATCGAGTTCAGAAATTAGTACGAGCTTTTAGAATGGCCACCTAATCTTGTTATTGGCCTCCATTTGTCTTTTGTATTTTATTACCTTTAATTATTTCTTTATTAACATGCAAATTGCAATTACCCCCAAACAATTTTCCAATTTTACACTTAGGCCCAAGTTTGCACATTAGTCGATTTTCATGCCCATAAGTCCAACATACATCATAATATAAGATAAAAAAATTAAATAAAAAAACCTATACAAAGAAAGGGGGAAAGGAGAAAAGATTACAAAACTACAATCATAAAAATAAAATAAAATGAACACGCAAAGAAGAAAGGGAGGAGAATAGATTACAACCCTTTTGATCATGCAAAATGATAGAAATAAAGTCAACAAAATAAATAAATCCTAAAGGTCTTCTAAAATTAGAGAAATAACTTAGTGATTGATAAATCACCCTAATTATTCCTATAAAAGAAAAAGGCATTAATCTCCATAACTAAAGTAAAAACATACAAAATGAACCACCAAAACAAAACAAAAAGCAAATAAAGGTCATTAGTAAAGAACTTAATTAGGCAAAATATCACAATAATTGCATAAGTAAAATAACAATAGAGAAATATAGGAATGTATTAACAACACAAATTACATAGAAATAAAAATAGATAGGAACCAAACTTAACTCAAACATAAATCTAACAATTAAATAACCAAATTATAACAATAAAGCTTCCATACTTAAATTTAAAAAATAAATCAAAGCTAAATCAACTTTGAAAGTATGGACATTAATTCACATAAGTCATTTATAAATTAAAGTAAAATTATCAACCAATTAAATGAAATTAAAAAAAAATCTAAAACAAAATAATATGGCGATAGGACAATATTATATTATATCGCCTTTACCCAAAGAGGCAATGGCCCTCCAAAGGGACATCGCTTGACTTACAAGCATAGAGATAAAATTTAACTAATTTTTATCCTAAATCATATAGGAGAAAACTAAATTATCTAGAATTTTACAACTAACTTAGGAATTCATAAAATCAAGAACAATATATAAAGAAATAGTGAATAATAAGCTAAGAAATAGATGAAAGGATATCAAATGATTTATTTAAATCCTGAGATCAATCATTAAAAATTAGATGTTCTTACTATTTTATTTAGCCTTTAAAAGTTGGATTTGAATATTACACTTCCTAGAATGCAAGAATGTCACTATCCTTCAAGAATGGACCTCAAAACTCCACCTTTCCTTCCTTCCTCCTTAGTTCCTTGCTATCTTCAACCCTTAGAAAACTCTATACTGTTTAGGATCAGTTCTTTCTAGCTTTTTCATTTTTTTTCCAAAGAGTCCCTTTTTCTCTCTTATCTCTTTTCTTTTTATTCCTCCCCTATGCCATTTACTCTTATCGAAGAGCCTCAAACTTTTCACCTCTTGCCAAAAATGCTCTCATTGACTCATAAAGAGTGTTAGAATGTCCATGAGCCATTTCAAGAGCAATTAATGCTCTTGATAAAGAATAGGACAAGATCATTGAAGTGCCACCTCTTTAAAGAAGTATCGCCTATTTGAACTACTACCATAGGCATCGCCTTGTCAGCCTTGGGCTGAGGTAGCTTTATGGTGGGCCTTATGGGCTAAGATCTACTTCTATAAGGGTTTGGGCTTCAAGTCCATTCTTCAGAGGATTTTTAATCGTTCTCTACATTTAGTGCTTGTTTCATTTTCATCATCAGGCTTCTATTGTGGGCTGACCAAACTGAGTGTCCACAGTTTGCTCCTTTAATTTAAAAAAAAAAACTTAATTCATTAATAAAATATTTTTAAAAAATCAATATCCATAATAAATATTTAAAATTAAAAAGGATATACTTGATCTCAAAAGTCACTGAAGAGGTAAATTCTTCAAACTTTACACTATCAGCCTTAAGTTACAAACCTAAGAGGTGGCTTCTTTAAAATTTATGACATAAGCCTCAGGGTACAAACCCTAGAGGTAAAATTTTATTGACCTATCATAAACTTCATGCTGTCATATAGACGGTGGGGTTTAGCACACGTCTAAGATTTTAGCAATTGCGACATTGTTTGGGCTTAGGGCCATAGAGAACACACTAACCATTATCACAAAGACATGGCATAGAGATGAGGAGTTTCCACCCATGGTAATAACTAGGACAAATAGAAAGGTGGTACTCAATTCTCTAAATGAAAGTTAGCACCATAACCAGGAAATTATATGAATGGAATACTAACTTCTTTTAGTCTTGTGTTCATTTATATTTATTTTATAAATTACCAATTTATTCTCTAATTAAATGCAATTTTATTTAAACCCAAATTAAACATCCATCTAACCTAAAAAGGTGGCAGGTCATAAAATTACATGTAAAAAATGCATACAAAAGGCAACAGCGTCCCTAAGTATAAACTAGGTTAATTTTTTTATTAATTAAAATTAGCTAATTCTACATATTTTATTTACAAGTGAATTGGACTAGGGATGGGTTTACATGTTAATAAGTGAGCCTAAGTATATTCATTTTAATTTTAACTAAAAATGGGCCTATATACTACAAATTCTTAAAGAAAGGAATTAATTAGTGGGCCTAATTCCAACATGATTTTAATTAATTGATGTGATCCTAAATCTATTTATTTTAAAAGAAATGAAATTAATGGGCTGAGCTATGTATAAATTAATTTTACTCAACCTAAAATATGGGTATAAGTCTAAATTAACCTAATGGGCCTATGTTGATTTTAGTTAGTTAATCTAAACCATTTTTAAGCCTATTTTTATTTAGTGGGTTTGGATCCTAATGTGGTCTTAGGGCCCAAATCATGCAAAAATTAACAAACAAATCCAAAAACATAAAAAAATATCAAAACATTCAAATAAAAAGATCAAATAAGAAATTAAATTATTTCTTTTAAAGAAACCCTAATTTTAATTAACATGCAACCTAAATTAACCTATTGCCTCCATTGATTTTAATTAGGGTTTACCAAATTAACCTAATTAATTTTAATAGTGCAAAAAATTAAAGATTATTCACTGTTTCCCACTGTTAGGGCTATTACAACCTATTATACAAAAATTAAAATAAGTTTAATTACAATGCAAAACAAAATCAAATTAAAAGAATGCAGAAATCATAAATCCTAAATCCTACAGGATTTTTACAGATCTTAATCCATGGCATCCCATGGATTCTTCAATGTAATCATTGCCAAAATCTCATTTCAACCTCATAAATGCTATTTTAATGCCCCTCAGATTGAGATTGTCATCGTTTTGAGATTGAATCTATTGTTTTTTTCTTGATTCTCTAGACCTTAAAAGCAAAGATCGTAGCTTTCTTTTGCAGTAGCTAATTAGGGTTCTTTTTTCTCTGGTTTTTTTATTCTCTTTTTTCTAGGGGTTTCATGCAGTTTTTTCTCACAGACTCTCTCTGTATTTTTTTTCCTTTTTTCTTTCACTTGCTAGCTCCTTCATAGCCTTCCCTTCTAGCTTTTAAAGCTAGACCTAATCACTTTAGTTCCTGTGATCATGCAGGAAGTTGCATAATAGTTAGGAGTGATAAGGAGACTAGTCTATATTTTAGTTTTAAATTTTCAAACTCAGGATAATGAAATAATAAGCGATAAGATTTTGAAAAATTAGAACTCTAGACCAATGAAAAAATGAAAATGATAAAATCAGTGTAAAAAAAACATGTAAAAATCACTTTTTATCAAAAATCAGCATTCTAGATAGTCGATTTTCACCCATAATGCCAACTAGCATTATGTAATGTCGGCCGACCAAAAATTTATTTATTTAATTTTTTAAATTATGAAAAAGGTCCTTAAAATTTTCTAATTTTTGTAATCAAATCCCTAAAAAACCAATTTTGTAATTAAGTCCACAAAATGTTGCAATTTAGTCCTTTAAATCACAAAACTCGACACCAAAGATCAATTTTTAATTAGATATTCATCATAGGGGCTTTTGTCGCACACGTGCACAATTGCATCCCGAAATTGGGTGCTTACAATTGCCCCCCTTTGTCATTTTTTGCTTACCAAATTGTGATAAAGTAATAGTAGCACACAATTTTGAAAGAAAGAATTAGGGTACTTTATTGTATCCTAATTGACCTGTTGATGCTTAAATTGTTGAGCAATTTTAAGTAAGATGATATATTTAATATGTTTCATTATATTTCTTATGGAATGTCTAGTGAAACCTTTGCATTTCGCTATATTCCCCATGGGATGTTTAGTGACTCGTGATATGAAAATATGTTATAGTTCCTGTAGAATGTCCAGCAATAATACCATAACTATTGCGTAGTGTCTGGTGGACTGCATTATATTCCCTTTTGGGATGTCTAGTGACAATGGATTTTGTTATATTCCTCATAAGATGTTTTAACAAAATGAGTGAAATGACTCTTACTATATTCCCTATAGGACGTTTAGCAACTTGTGTTTTGAAAAATATGCTATAATTCCCGTGGAACGTCTAGCAATGATACTATAACTACTATGTAGTGTCTAGTAAATTGCATTGTATTCCTTTTAGGATGTCTAGTGATAATGAATTTTATTATATTCCCTATGGGACATTCAAAAAATTTAATATGATGACCTCGCTATATTCCCTGTAGAACGTCTAGTGAGCTTTGAAAATGGTGTTGTAGTTCCTGTGGAACGTCTAGTGATTTACAATCCGCTATAATCCCTATGGGATGTCTAACGACATCACCATGGCTACTTTGTAGTGTGTGGTAGTAAAAATTCTAAAAAAGGTCATGTTATAACCGCTATTGAAGCATGTAACATGTGGAATTTGAAACTCATGTCATGACTATTATGCAGCACATAACATGATAATTTAAAAATTTATTTTTAGCTATTGTGTAATATGAAATGAATTTTGACATTAGAATAATGCATATAGAAATGCAAAGTTGAATTCTATAATATTATGTATTTTGTACTTAACAGACAATTTAGAATAAATACAGACACAATTAATTGATTGATGACATGAGTTGAATAAATAATTTAGGAATTAAATCCTAACTAAAATGCAATTATGGATGAAATTGCAAAGAAAAACTTGATTTTCAATGCATGTATATTTAAGCAACCAAAATGGATATTTTCCATTTATAAGAAGCTTTCCTCCTTATTTTCGATGCAATTCTTTCATTTCCCTCTCCATTTCTTTCTTTTTTTCCTTTGATTTTCTTCTTTTGATTTCTTGCTCATCCAAAGTCCGATTCACGATCTGTCGGATCCTATGGCTGACCCATAATATGGGCTACATAAAGGAGCAAAGATTCCAGCTGATCTAGCCATTGTGCCTTTTTGTTTTCCTTAGAAGAACTTTGGACTTTGAGAAGGTTCTACTGTGCTTCCTTTGACTTGCCTTCACCTTCATAGATGCACAGATATGGGCAATGAGGTAACATTTTCCACTTCTGTTTATTCCTGCAAAAATTTATTCATACAATTAGTAATTAGAATTAATTTTAGAATGTAAATTATTGTATATATTATTGAAATTGGATTAAAAATACTAAAAATGCATGAAAATTTAAAAATTAAACCCAAAAATATTGAGTTTTAGGTGAATAGTTGATTGAGTGTTGAGTTAGTAGTTTGGATTATCGACTGAATTGAGAAATGCCGATCTGCATTGAACAACCATTAACTGACATTACTAGAATATTGATCGACATTCTATAATGTCGATCGGTTCGGTTTAAATTGAGCCAGTTGGTTCGATTCATTTTTTAAGGAATATTTATTTATTATTATCCTCATTTGTTCTCAAAATACTCCCAGCAGTGGATGAAGTTCACATGCTATTTTTTCATAGCTCGTGAATTATTCTATGAGCTATCGAGGGATGTTGCACAGCTGGTATGGGCCTGTAGGTTTAGGCAATTTGTTGCTGGGCTTCTAACTTCTTGAGGGAGGTCTGATAGCCATTCTTTATTCACACTGATTGAGCGATGGATGGACACTACCCATACGTTTGATACTTGTGTAGGTGAGTTGACTATTTCACCTATGAGTTTTTCTACGATCATTGGGATTGCCTTTGGAGGGACTCCCATTTCTTTTGATATTAGTTATTGCAGTCTTCCTGAGCATGCACGGAGTCATTATATACAAGATTTGATTGGATTTTTCCCGACATGGAAGAACCGAAAGAACATTGTTCTTTCATCATTAGTCAAGGGATTCAAATGTCTTCCCACCACCACACCTTGTCAAATTACTCATAAGGCAAGGTGCTTCCTCCTGATCTTGATTAGCATGACCCTCTTCTATAAGATAGATCAGGATGTTAGTATTTCCCTTTGTGGCCCTCTTTAAGACTTAAACTAAGTTATCACCCTCGATTGGGGATCTGCGGCATTGGCTTATTTATATTATAGATTGGACACTATCTGTAGAGGTGCTGTCACTATATGCGGCTTCTGGCATGCCTTACATATGAATCTATCCCCTCTTTTTTTTCTCTTCCTATCTCCTTTTTTTTCTTTTTGTTAACTTATTTGCTCTTTTAGATATGGAGCATAGAGATTGGGCTTATTCATGGCTTTGAGGCTATTAGCTTTGATAAAAGTCTCCCCCTGATGTAGAGATAGGGCTCCTCCCATCTAGTGAGTGTTAGGAATACTCTATAGACCTACTATGATCAATTGAACACTGTTGAGTAGGACCAGGTAAGAAAACAAAATCATTAGTACTTCATGACTTAATATAAGTTAAACTTAATTAATCCTGATTTTGCATATAAATTATGATTGGCTGGAGGGAGCTAATGATATCCAGCGATATGATTTCATGGATGCCACAGTATGACTTGAGGAGATGAGGGTTATGCTCTCTGGTTATGGCTATCGGATGTGGTATTTGGGAGAGCGAGTATACCGGTGGCGCTCTAGACCTTCCTGATGCTGTATTCTTATTGTTGTCCCCGCTCGATGCATTATAGTTCTCATCTGACGATCTCATAATTAAAAGAGGCATTATAGGGATATGATGCCACTTTTTTCTTGAGCGATCTCGCATTATCGGTAGTTCATCCGTGAGACCCTCTTAGAGCAGGTTCCTAATGATCAGGTTCAGGTAACTTCTGATCATTTCTTTCCTAGAACTCTCAAATCACTTATTCTTTTCTCATAATTTATTTTTCATAGATTGAGGAGGTTTGCTTCCCTATTGATGAAGTGATGGAGGAGGCGGCTAGGGCTGATAAGGGGTTTGAGATTTCGTAGGAGAGTGAGGTTGCTCCTGAGCCTGAGATTGCACCTGAGGTCCCCAGGTCTAGTTTTGGTTATGCCCAGTGCACTCAACATGTTGGGACTAGCCATGAGGGAGCTTTTGTTGGCATTATTTTTGCTGATGTTCCTCTTCCTGATAGATTTATGCTCTATTGGGATCTTGCTGTTTAGGCTCCGGTTGAGTAGCAGATACATTTCAATGATGCTCAGCTCCCCATCTTTTCTCCAACATATACTTCTCATATGAGTTTATCTAACTTATTTCTTGTATTACTTATACACTTGGTATTGATGTTAGTATAACTTTACAAAATAGGTCCCCCCGGACACAGGCTAAGTATTTGCATGGACTCGCCTCATCTCAGAGGTTATTTACCATGTGGGTCATAGATAATTGGTAGGTAAGTACACACTTATTATGCAAATGTATGCATGGTGTGCATGGAATGCATATGATATAATGCTTCCTATATGTGCATAGTTATTCATGAGATCTAGAGCGGGAGATTGAGATGCTTCGCTGGTGACTTGCTAACTCAGGCCTTGACCCCTACGGTGCTGATACTTCTTCTGCTAGACCTCTAGATGCCTATTGTTGTGATGATCCTAGTAGAGGATGGAGCCCATGGCCTGACTCTAGAGTTAGGGATGATTGATTCCACACTATTTTCATCTCTGGTTTATAGTTAGGAGTGCTTTATTTCAAACTTCCCTTTCCTAAAATTAGACTTAGATGAACAGATGATCCTAAGTGAATTTTATTATTATTATTATTATTATTATTATTATTATTATTATTATTATTATTATTATATATTTTGAGATGCTTCACCGGTGACTTGCTAACTCAGGCTTTGACCCCTACAATGCTAGTACTTCTATTGCTAGACCTCCAGATGCCTATCATTGTGATGATCCTAGTAGAGGATGGAGCCCATGGCCTGACTCTAGAGCTAGGGGTGACTGATTCCAGGCTATTTTCATCTCTGATTTGTAGTTAGGACTACTCTATTTCAAACTTCCCTTTCTTGAAATTAGACTCGGATGAGTAGATGATCCTAAGTGAATTTTATTATTATTTTTATTATTATTTTTATTATTATTGTTATTGTTATAATATATATATATATATATATATATATATATATTCTTAACTTTTGCTTAAGCCACCCTTTCGGGTTTTCAACTTAGCTAGCTTATTATTTTTTCTTTTCCATATTTGGGTTGGGATACAAGCTACAGAGCCACCCAGAATTTTTAGAGACAAGAGGATTCAAGCTTTACATGATGAGTCTCATAATAAGAAACATAGGCACCACTAGAACAAATTGGTCTCATAAAGCTAGTCTTAATATTTTATGTTATGTTTCCCTTTCTAGTAGTATTATAAATAAGATAGAACATGCAATGTCTTAAAAAAATTTCAATTTCAATAAGATTCATTAATTAGGAAAAAAATGAGTACATTTGCTACATTACATGATATAACTTTTATCATCAGTTAGTCCTTTCGATTTTTCTAACTGATTCGCTCACATTTAATTCCCTTGCTTTTTCTTGACTAGCCCTTTGCTGGTTTTCTAATTAGTGGGACCTCTTTTATTTTATTCCTTAATTTTTTCCTACCAACCCTTTATGAGTTTTCTGAACAGCGAGAATGTCCTAATTTTTGCCTGACTAGCCTTTTAAGGTTTTTTAGTTAGTGGACTTTTATTTTCTTTTCTTTATACTACTTTTATTTATTTTCATAGATAGTATTTCTTGAGGTGATCTAGGTTAATAGGATCCATGAACTCATTCTCTTCAACATCAAATATCTTGGTAGCTCCCTTTGGCAAAACTGACTTGACTAAGTATGGTCCTTCCCAGTTTGGTATGAACTTTCCTCTAGGATCGAACACCATTACTCTGGCTTGTTTTAGTACCATATCCCATATTTTATCTTCCCTAACTTTACCTTCTTATTAAATGTCCTTGCTATCCTCTTCTAGTATATCTGGGTATGAAATAAAGCATTCATCTTCTTCTCATCAAGATACACCAAATGATCATATCTTTTTCATGCCCATTCACTCTTGGGCATTTTGGCCTTCATAACTACTCTTAGAGACTTGATCTCAGTTTCTATTGGCAAAATTACTTCACAACCATACACTAGGGAGAATGGAGTTCGTCCTGTGGCAGTTCTAGCTATAGTTCTATATCCCCACAAGGAAAAAGAAAGAAACTCATACCAATCCTTATAAGTTTTGACCATCTTAGAGAGGATTTTCTTGATATTTTTATTTGCTGCTTCCACTGCTCCATTAGCTTGAGGTTGATATGGTGAAGACTTATAATGCTCGATCCCATACTTTTTTAATAACTTTGTCGTTTCTGCTTGAAACTAAACCCCATTGTTTATCACTACATGATGTGGAACCTCGTGCCTGAAATGAAATTCTTCTCGATAAATCGGGCCATTTGTTTTGCCTTTAGAGCATTAAAAGATTTAGCATCTACCCATCTAGAAGAGTAATTAATTTCCATGACTATGTACTTATGCCTATTTGACGTTGTTGGCCTTATTTCTCTTATGATATCAATCCCCTAAGCTGCAAAAGGCCAAGGAGATGATAAACTATTAAGGATCATTAAAGGAGGGTGGTTGAGGTTCCCATAGATCTGACACTAATGGCATTGTCTCATTGTTCTAATACAATCCTTTTCCATGCTCATCCAGTAGTACCCCTATTTGATTATCTTCTTTGCTAGGATTATCCCATTCATGTGAGAACCACAAGCTCCTATATGAACCTCTTTTATCACCTCTTCTGCTTCATCTTTCTTGAGACATCTGAGCTGAATTCCAGTTGGCATTCTCTTATACAACACTCCATCGTGACTTGCAAAGTTACATGCAAGAACATACAGGGCATATCTTTCTTTTGAAGTGGCCTTATCTAGACATTTTCCTTAATGAATTTCTGAACATCATAAAACCATGGCTTCTCTTGAGGCCCTATCTGAATCCCCATAATCTACTTACCTCTATAACATGAAGCCTTTGATTTCATGATCACTAACAACCTCATAGTCAACCCAGTTATACTATGCCACATTGAAGAGAGTGTTGCTAGTGCATCTGCTATCTGATTGTCATCTCTTAATAGATGGATAAAGAGACACATGGTGAAATTTTTTTATTAAAGCTTTCAAATAACAAATATAGGGTTTCAATTTTTCCTCTTTCACTTCCCATTCCTCATTAGCCTGGCTAATAACCAACATAGAATCCCCGTATACTAACAACTCCTTTGCTATAGCTGCCATCAATGCTTCTATTCCATGAATGCGTGCTTTATACTCAGCCATATTATTGGTTACTTTGAAATTGAGCATCTTGGCCATTGGTATGGTTTCTCCCTTTGGTGTGATGAGGATCACTCCTAACCTGACTCTTTTGTTGTTTACTGCACCATCAAAATAAAGCTTCTATTCCGATGCTCTACAACTGCTAGATTCTCATCTAGGAGTTCTAGGCTCCACTATTCAATTCCCTATACTACATTTTGAGCTAGGAATTTCCTATAAGACTGAAAGTAATGCCTCAATTTCCTTATTGCCTAGATCATTATCAAACATTTCTTCTCCACTAAATTATACTTTTCTTCATATGGTAGGAACTTCTTGCTGAGGTAATACACGACATGCTCTATCTTATCTAGCCCTTTTTGTGCTAACATTGCCCCTATTTCCTTTTCTTCTAGAGCTAGATATAGGATCAGGGGTTTACCTAGCCTCGGTGGTTTAAGTATAGGTGGATTAGTGAGATACTCTTTTATCTTATTAAAGGTCCTTTGATAGTCATCATTCCACTCTACAGGTTGATCTTTTCTCAAAAGCTTGAAGATTGGGTCACAAATATTAGTAAGCCTTGCAATAAACCTATTAATATACTGTAACCTGCCTATGAACCGTCTCACATCTTTCTCTATCCATAGTGCTAGCATTTTTTGAATAACTTTCACTTTATCTGGATCCATTTCGATTCCTCTACTACTGACTATATGCCCTAGTAACTTCCCTGAAGTAACTCTGAAAATGCATTTCTTCAGGTTGAGTCTTAAATTATATTTCTCAATGCATGCCAAGAATTTTTCTAGTGCTTCAAAATGCCCCTCTCTTTTTTTTTACTTGACCATCATATCATCTACATATACTTCCACTTGCTTATGCATCATGTCATGGAAAAGAGTGATGGCTGCCCTTTGATATGTTGCACATGCATTCTTCAAACTGAAAGGCATAACCTTGTAGCAATACGTTCCCTATTCCATGATTAAAGTTGCCTTGATCTTATCTATAACTACCATTATTATCTGATTATACCTAGAGAACCCATCCATTATGGAGTACATCGCACTTGATGTCACACTATCCACTATCACATCAATGTGAGGTAAAGGGAAGTCATCCTTCAGACATGCTTTATTTAAATCCCTAAAATCAACACACATTCATATATTACCATCTTTCTTGGGTACCGAGACTATATTTTCTAGCCATTGGGGATAATTTACTACATCTAAAAAGTTGGCCTAAATTTGTTTAGCAATTTCTTCTCTTATCTTTTTAGTCCATTTTGGTCTCAGCCTGTACAATTTCTATTTAACTAGTTTTATTCCTAGATGAGTTGGAATGTGATGCTATGTAATGTCCCTGTCTAAACCTAGCATGTCTTTGTAGGTCCAAGCAAATACCACCTTTTCTCTTTGTTAATATTCTCTCAACATTTTCCCTCTCTTTAGAAGTTACTTCATGTGATATAGAAATGTCTTTTGTATTATCATTCATGCCTATGTTAAATTAATCAAATTGAATTGAATTAATGTCAAACAAGCATGAATTATAAAAACTAGAATGCATAGAACTATTAGGATGCACATCACATAAGTAAGAAAAACCATCATTTATATCATTGACGAAAGGAAAAACAAAGTTTTCATCCTCATAGGGACAAAAAATTATTACATTAGTTTCTTCATAAAAAATATTAGTAAAGCTATCACTAATGAGAGTAGCTAAATTTTGGGGTGGCTCCTCTTTAGGTGATAGACTTAGCAGCTCCTAGACAACAGCATCCCCCATTCTTCCAGTTACTTGCTTCATCACTTCTTTTTTGTTATTCTCGACTATGTTTTCCATAATATGGTCCTTGAAAATCTCGAACTTAGGAAAATTTTTACTAGCAACATTGATGGACTCCTTATCACCTAGATAGTACTTACCCTTTCCTGTCTTGATGAAATTATCACTTAATGGTGCAACTCTCCCCAGGGTTTTATTTCTCTTAGCCTTATCCTTGATTCTTGCCCGTCTACTGGTGGATCTTATCTCGGTACACCCTAATCCTTTAGTGTCACTTTGACTTTTGAATTCTGGTAGCTTAGGACTTCCTTGCTCATTCTTGCATAGCCCTTGTCCTGGTTGGTAATTCATGCTCTCCATCATTTTTGTAAGCCTTGGTTCCATCTCAGTCCCATCAAATATCCTAGCAATTTGAAAACTAGGAGGAACACACACTTGTTTCTCTTTTTCCAATATGGCAACCACAACTGCATTGGTTCCTGCTTCGATTATCACTATATCTCCTTTATGAGGGAATTTTATCTTCTGGTGCATAGTCAAGGGTACTCCTCCAGAGCATGGAACTATGGCCTTCCCTATAATAAAGCATAAGTAACTGTTATATCCATCACAGTGAACTCAATGGTTGATTCCACCTTTCCTGTTTTAACCCGAGCTTGGAATATCCTCTCTACATTCCTAGTGTTGTCATCATAAGCTCTGATTATGAGGTTTGAATCTGTTAAGTCTTCAACTTTTAAATCTAAGTTAGGTAAGATCTTTAATGGGCATAGATTAATGGTAGAACCATCATCAACCATTACAAAGTTGGTTCTTTTCTCTTTTATTTCAGTTGGGATAAACAATGCCTTGTTATGATTTCTTCCTTCAAAAGGCAGGTCATCATCTGAGAAGGTTATCAGTTTGTGTTTCTTTTTTGTAATTTTTACAGCCTTGGGTGTGGCTATTGTTTTAATGTTCAAGTTCAACAAAGCTTTCATCAGAGCTCTTATATGGCTACTTGAGTGCAATAATAGTTCCCAAATATTGACCTTTGCCTTAGCCTTCTTCAATTGTTCTAGAATCAGATCTTCCTTTTCCCATTCTTTTATTTCTAGATCATTTATCTCTTCTCTTTCAACAACTTTCTTAATCTTCTTCTTTGCTGCCTTATAATCCCTCCCACTTATAGTGATATGATTCACTTTGGGGTCATAACTCCACATATCCAGACCAATGGGACCCTCTTCATCAGAGTCATACCAGATGTCTATAACTCTGATGATTTTCTCCCTCTTTCTATCCTTCCATACTTCTATTATGCACGTTTCATTTCCCTTTATGCTAAGCTTTCCTAGATGTGCTCTTAGTAATTCCTTAATCCCCTGTTCGAGAGTTATGGACTCCTTCTTTTCTTTTGTTGGCCCATCACCAAATTCATCACCCCATCCTAAGGGCACAATCCCCTTAAGAGGTATATCACTGGAAGTAGGCTTTGAATATAACACCTTATAATTTAATTTCCCTCAGGGTTACCCTAATAAATCCTTAACTCCTAGCTATTATGGGGCTTTGGATTCTTTCTCGTCATTAAACTCATCACCCCATCCTGAGGCCACAATTGATTCAACTGGGATATCTATAGAGGGCATTTTGGAATAGAACACCTTATAGTTAAATTTCCTTTAGGGCTACCCCAATAAATCCTCAACTCCTTTAGAGGCATCAAAAGATTCTCCATTAGCTATAGGGTTTAGGTTTTCAAAGGAGTTTAGCACTTCTTATTTGCTCACTCCTAAGTTAATCATCATGATGGCTAGTGGTGGGACATTTTGGTAGTCGGGGAAAGGATTATTTCTAGTGTTTGGGTTAAAGTTGGATTTTTTAGGGTCTGTGATTTTTCCAGAGTATATTAGGTTTTGGATCCTATGTTTAAGGCGAATACAAGTGTCTGTGGAGTGGCCAACTACTTGGTGAAACTTGCAGTAGCTATTAGGGTCATAGCCTGGGACATTCAGGTTAGGTGGATTGGAAAAGGTTAAGGGTTAGAGTAAGCCTCTTTAGACCAATTGTTCTAAGACTTTAGAGAGTGGTTGGTTAAAGTTGGAGAATCTCTAGGGTTGTTGAACTGCACACACCTCCATAACTCGACTAGTACTTCCCTATTGTGTGCCCTTGGTTAGGTAGTTTCGGGTTCTAATGCCTCTAGAGCTTCTTTTCCTGTCATTCTTAATCTCTTTTACTTGTAGACCATCATTATACAAGTCTATGAAAGTTTTGGGATTCATCATCTGCAACCTCTAGAATAGATTGGGTGACACATTTCGAACTATCATCCCAACCTGATCCTTCTTGGCTAGCTTATTCTTCGTCAACCCTACTTTATTCATGAATCTAGTAAGGAAATCAAAGAAAGATTCATTGGGTTTCTACTTTATCAGTTCTAGATTTCTGATGGACACTTCCAATATATTATTATAATTATACTATTTTAAAAAGGCAATACATAGTTCTTTCTAGTCAATTCTGACAGATTTTTCTAGCCCATGATACTAGTTTATAGCCATTCCTCTAAGGATAACACAAACAACTCAGTAATCACTACTAATGGTGCTTTAGTAGTACTCACGGTTGTTATGTACTAGTTAAGATGAATCCTCAGATCTCCTCTCCCATTAAATTTTTGTAGCTGTGGCATTTTGAACTTGTCAGGCAGCCTATCATCTTCTATCTACAACATGTCATCAAAGTCAAATGAATACCCTATGCCTTGTCCCCTGATTAGCTCTTCCATCTTAGACATCTTATGGGTCAATGCTTGCATTTGTTTGGACTCATGATCTTTGTACTAGTTCAAGTGATTCTCTCTTTGCCTTTTCTATCATGTAGTTCTTAATATCCTCAAGCTTCACATCAACAACATATGGGTTTCTAGCAGCAGGTTGCCCCCTAGCATTATTGGCAGCATATGGAGCATCTATAGTAGGTGGGACAGCAGTAGGTGGTTGTTTCAATTGTAGTTGGTGGTATGATAGGAATAGGTTTGCATCAGTCCAGCTAGTGCTTGTCTCAGCTCATCTTGCATCATAGCCCTCATGTCATCCATCAAAAATCCCTTGATGTCTTGTAAGGTCTAGTTTCCCTTGTTGTTGTTCCATTTGTTCAGATTCAGGTGAAGTTGGTTCAACTTCTAAGTAAAGTGGGTTGATAGGGCTTCTTTCCAATCTATCTAGTCTATTCAGGATTATCTTTGCTAAGGTTTTAGAGCTCTGACTCATTCTTTTTAGTGTGCCACCTTTTTGTCCCTAAAAATGAGAAGACCCCAGTGTATCAATAATGGCTGTAAACAAGGTGTTAGTATGATGAATAAGATGCATGTATGCATGTATGCATGATGCACGTGCTATACAATAAGTAGCAAGTAGCAAGTATCAATCAAGTGTACAATATACATCCAACATTATTCCTTTTACACTCATGTTCAATGGTGAGTCTTTTATCTTAGGATTTTTTTTCTTGGTCTTAATATCAATGGGGGATATCAAGGACCGACGCATATGTTAGATCTCTCTTAAATAAGTAAAGTATAGAAATAACATTTCTAGGTATAAAAGTCTAGCCAAATCTTTATTACTCTAAGGGGCTTTAAAAGTATGGGTCTGGGCTTTTATAGATAGAAATACCTCATGGTAATAAGCATAGAAAAAATATTATAAGTATAAAGGTCTAGTCCAATCTTCATTACCCCAAGGCTTCAAAAGTATGGGCCTTGGCTTTTATAGATAGAAATACCTCATGGTAATAAGCATAGAAATAGCATTTCTGAGTATAAAGGTGTAACCCACTCTTCATTACCCTAAGGGGCTTTAAAAGTATGGGCCTAGGCTTTTATATATAGAAATACCTCATGGCAAAAATCATACAAGCAATTTTTAGTAGATCCTAGGGAAGTAACTAAGCCATTATATGTAGTTAAGGTCTAGTAAAAAGGTTAAGGTTCCCTTAGTAAGATGCCCTCCTTTAAAACTTGAGTTACAGGCCAAGGTTAGAGGGGCCTAGCATCCTTTGGAAACTTGAGAAAAGACTATACCCCCTTTAGGACTTGGGTTACAGACTCTAGTCAGATGAGTCTGGTAATCTCTTTTGAACATAGTTAAGGCTAAGAGTGATGGTTACCCAACTTATAACTCCATGAAGCTAGTGGAATCATGGAATCATAAACCAATGCCATTGGTTTAATAAGGACATGCAGAATGAATGCAAGAATAAAATGATAATTAATAAAATAATTCTAAAGAACACAAGTGGAATTAGTATCTCTTATCCCTAATGGAGTTGCCATTGTAGACAATGGGGTTTAGCACATGTCCAAGATTTTAACAACTGTGACACTGTACCCAGGGTAATAACTGGGACAAATCAAAAGGTGGTACTTAATTCTCTAAAAAAAAGCTAGCACCATAACTAGGAAATTCTAGCAATGAAATACTAACTTCTTTCAATTTGTGTTCATTTAGATTTATTTTATGAATTACTATTTTATTCTCTAATTACTTGCAATTTTATTTAAACCCAAATTAAACATCCATCTAACCCAAATAGGCAACAGGTCATAAAATTACATGTAAAAAATGCATACAAAAGGTAGCAGCGTCCCTAAGTCTAAACTAGGTTAATTTTATTAATTAAAATTAGTCAATTCTACATATTTTATTTACAAGTGAATTGGACAAGGGATGGATTTACATGTTAATGAGTGAGTCTAAGTCTATTCATTTTAATTTTAATTAAAAATGGGCCTATATTCTACAAATTCTTAAAGAAAGGAATTAAATTGTAGGCCTAATTCCAACTTGATTTTAATTAAGTGATGTGATCCTAAATCTATTTATTTTGAAAGAAATGAAATTAATGGGCTCAGCTATATTTAAATTAATTTTAGTCAACCTAAAAAATGGGCCTAAGTTGATTTTAGTTAGTTAATCTAAATCATTTTTAAGCTTATTTTTATTTAGTGGGTTTTGATCCTAACATGGACTTGGGGCCTAAATCATACAAAAATAAACAAACAAGCCCAAAAACATAAAAAAAAATATCAAAACAATCAAATAAAAAAATCAAACAAGCAATTAAATTATTTCTTCTAAAAAACCCCTAATTTTAATTAACATGTAACCTAAATTAACCTACTTCCTCCATTGATTTTAATTAGGGTTTACCAAATTAACCTAAATTACTAACTAATTTTAATAGTGCAGAAAATTAAAGAATATTCACTATTTTCCACTATTAGGGCTATTGCAACCTATTGTACATAAATTAAAATTAGTTTAATTACAACAAAAAACAAAAGCAAATTAAAAAAATGTAGAAATCATAAATCCTAAATCCTACGAGAGTTTTACAAATCTTAATCCTTGGCATCCCATGGATTCTTTAAGTAATCACTACCAAAATCTCATTTCAACCTCATAAATGTTGTTTGAATGCCCCTCAAATTGAGATTGACTCCGTTTTGAGATTGACTATGTTATTTTTTTCTTGATTCTCTAGACCTTAAAAGCAAAGATCGTAGTTTTCTTTTATAGTAGCTAATTAGGGTTCTTTTTTCTTTAGTTTTTTTCGAAGCTCTTTTTTCTAGGGTTTTCACACAGATCCCTCACCACCTTCCTTTCTGGCTTTTAAAGTCAGATCCAATCACTTTCGTTCCTGTGATCATGCAAAAAGTTGTGTGATAGCTGAGAGCGAGCAGGAGACTACTCTGCATTTTAGTTTTGAATTTTCAAAATTAGGATAACAAAATGAGAAGTGATAAGATTTTGAAAAATTAAAACTCTGGATCAATGAAGAAATGAAAAATGATAAAATTAGTGTAAAAAATGCGTAAAAACTACTTTTTAGCAAGAATTGACATTCCAAAATGATGATTTTCACTCATAATGCTGACTGGCATTACGTAATGCTAGTTGGCATTAAATCCTAACCGACCAAAAATTTATTTATTTATTTTAAACTATGAAAAAGGTCCATGAAAGTTTCTAATTTTTGCAATAAAATCCCTAAAAAACCAATTTTGCAACTAAATCCACAAAACATTACCATTTAGTCCTTTAAATTGTGAAACTCGACACTAGAGATCAAATCTCAATTAGATTTTCATTATTGGGGCTTTCATTGCACACGTGCACAATTGCATCCTAAAATTGGGTGCTTACACATCAGCTTCAGGGTTCAAACTCGAGAGGCAATTCCTTGAAAATCTACTCCATCAACCTCCAAGTACAAACTTGAGAGGTCAGATTTTTTTAAGACATATCGTCAACCTAGAGGTACAAACCTAAGAGGTAATTCTTTAAAATTTACGCCGTCAGCATCGAGGTACAAACCCGAGAGGTCAAATTTTTTTCTTTTGATCTCAAGCCATTTGCCTCGGGGTACAAACCTAAAAGGCCATCTCTTTCTTAAATTCTCATTTTCTCATAAATTCCCCCTTCTTTTCAAATTTTATTTTTCTTCTCTTTACATATAAAAAAACCTTTTTCTTTTCTTTTCTACTTCCTTATTTTTCTTTTTCTTTTCTTTTCTTTTCTTCTCATTTTACTATGCTTTCTTCATTTTCAAAAATGGATGTTGCTCAGACTCTTGATCTTCCATAATGGTACCTTATGACACCTCCAATACATCCTTTGTGGTCTCTTGGATTCACCTTAGGAGACACCAATCCCTTAACCATGGATTTGGGCACCCATATTTGTGCCTTGGCCTCCAGAGAGGTTAACACCCAAATTAATCAATTTTTTCTACAAATCATCAACAGGTTATGATTAGTAGATGTTTATTTTTCATTTAAACTAACAATAGTATTAATAGAATTGAAAATAAATGTGAAAAATTCAAAGCTAGTTCGTGTTATCTAACACAAAGAGGCGTTGCCTTTTTAATGTGGCAATCACCTCATTGATGAGTCATCGCCTCTTTGCCTTATGGTGATAGCCTTCAAGTTTTGTCATTGAAGCATCACCTTTTCATGTTGAGGTATTGCCTCTTCACTTTAAGGAAATGCCTATTTAATGAGGCAGCACTTATTAAACAGAGTTTTGAATGTATTTTTTGAAATTTTAAATAAATTGCATCACTTTTCAACTTCCCTATCTATTTTGTAACATGATGCACATACATTGAAAGGTGATGGGAACTTTAGCAATGATTGGATCTGGTTTGATGAGCTTGCTAATGACATCAAGGACCGCATTCAAGATACTAGATTTAAGGATTTCATCCTTTCCCTTCTAGACGCCTAGGGATAGATAGATTATCAGTCGCTTCATGCACTTATGGAGAGGTGGTTTGAGACCACACACACATTCCACATCCTTTTTGGTAAGTATACACTAGATCTTGTTTATTTCATAGCTATCACTGGCATTGCTTATGCGAGAGATGTAGTCCTATTTAATACGAGCCTTTACTGGATGACACTAGATTAAGTTGCTTACATCAAGCATCTCCTTATTATGGTCCTAGACATAAAGGGGATCCATACCATAAAGGTTGACTCTATTTGGAGTCACTATACTTGTGTTAGGGTTGAGGCTGCCACCGAAGCTCATAACCAGGTAGTGAGAGCATTCCTAATTTACCTACTAGGTGCTACTCTCTTTGCCAACACTGTTAGCTCTATAGATATGATATTTTAATGCTATTTAGAGACTTAAATCTAGTGGCTTCTTATGATTAGGGTAGCTATGCACTGGCTTATCTATAGCAAAGTATGGATAAGGTTGTGCAAGGTGCCAAATGATTCTATGGATTCTGGCATGCCGTACTGGTTCATCTTTCTCTTTTCTTTTTAATTTATCAATTAACATGATTATTTACTGACAATCCTCTTTTGTAAGTCTAGGCTTTTGAGCTTGAGTTGATTTATGGTATAGTCTATGTCAAGGATGCTCCTTTCTCAGCTTTGGTAAAATGGGGTGTATTAGCACCCAATTTCATGATAGTCAAGTGTGGATGCGACAAAGGACTCCAATGATGAAAATTTATTACAAATAGGCCTATGGATATTGATTTTTCAATCTTAAGGCTTAATTGCATTTTTTGAGGACTTAATTGCAATGTTTTCTTTAATGACCTAATGAAATAGTTTTTATTCTTTCAGGGGTCTTTTTATAATTAAATGTTAAAAAAATTTATCGATCAAAATTATGTAATTCCAGTTAGAAATATGCAATTATTTCATATTGAAAATATGTAATTTCGATCGGAATTATAGATTTTTAATCGAAAATATGGAATTGTAATCAGAATTCCACATTTTTTATCGAAAATCTACAATTTTGATTAGAATTACATAGTCATGATTAGTGGTGTATTTAATTTACATGAATTTTTTAATTTTTATTTTTATTTTCAAAAATAATTTTTGTTGATTTTGATTGGTCAAAAAATAAAATAAAAGGATAAATAGAAAATTGATAAAATATAAAATAATCCTGATAATGATAATTATCAAGATGTTTTGTTTTTAAAAATAAAATATTATCTCCTGTCATTCAACAATCACATGAGATTAGGGTTTCTTTTTACCTATAAACACACTCATTTTCACGTGAGTGCATAGGAGAGGCTTCTTCTTTTGGAAGAAAGCACTGAATGAAAAAATAACTCTAAAAAAAAAAAGCTTTCGAATGCAGAATAAAAATTCTCCTGGAGGTTTCCTTTTATGTTCTTTTTTTTACAAAAAAAAAGGATTGTAAAAAGAGTAATAAACTTAAGAGATCAAAATCAAATCTACAGACTTTATTTAACATAGTGAATGAAGCTTCTGATGAGCAAATCAATATTGCATCACTCCATACTTATCCCTTCTTTATTTTTATTTTCTTTATTTCTTTATATATGTTAACTAATTTCTTTCTTTTTTTTTTATCTAATTTATTCTTGATTCTAAATGTATTTCCTTTGTGTTTCTTCTTTATTTTAATGGCTATGGTGAGAGCAATTTGATGGAATCATTTGAGCCAGTTAAAATCCATGAAGATCTATAGGATGCCATGGATTAAAGCCATGTTATGATTTCACGTAGTTTTAGTTTTTTTTTTATGTTTTTATGTTTCTGTGTTTTTTTTTTGTTATTATTCTATTTTTTATTTATTTGGTTTTATTTAGGTATGTATAAATTAGTTTTAATTTTTTTTATATAAATATTGTAATAGCCCCAATAGTGGGAATATAATGAACATTTAATTTTTTGCACTTAAAATCAATTAGTAAATTAGGATCAATTTGGTACAAACCTTAATTAAAATTAATGGCGGCTTTAGAATAATTTAGGTTGCATGTAAATAAAATTAGGGTTAAAAATCATTGTTTGAATGCCTTTGTGTGTTTATATGTTTCTTTAGGCTTTTATTTTATTCATTTTGGGTCCCAGACCGACATTTAGTTTCACTCACATAAAAATAGGCCTATAAAAATTGATTTAGGTTTTAATTAACTTAAAATCCATTTAGACCCATTAGGTTAATTTAGACATAGGCCCACTTTAGCTTAATTAAAATTAATTTAGATTTAGCTAAGCCCATTTAAAATAAATAGACTTAAGATCATTTTATTTAATTAAATAAAATAGACAGAGGCCCACTAATCCATTTCAATTCATTCCAAATCAGTTGCCCATAAAATCAAATAGACTTAGACCCACTTTTAGAAATTAAAACAAGTAGACTTAGACTCATTAATATAGGCCCATCTTTAGTTCCATTTCACTTATAAATAAAAAGTGTAGACACATCTAACTTTAATTAAAATTAATGTAGACTATATTAATTTAGGGACGTTATGTTTATGGATGCATTTTTTATGTGCTCTTTCATGACTAGTTGCCTTGGAGTTAGATGGATGCTAAATAGGGTTTAAATAAAATTGTATATAAATAAGGAATAACTTAATAATTAATAAACTAATTCTAAATGAATAGAAGACTGAAAGAAGTTAGTATTTCATATCCAAAATCTCCTATTTGTTGTGCTAACTCTCTTTTAGGGAATCGAGTTACCACCACCTCTTATTTGTCTCATTTATTACTCTGGGTGTGTTTGTGTTCATCATCTTGTTGCTATTTCTTTATAATATAATAGTGTCTTCTCTAAAGCCCTGAGCCCAAATAGTGTCGCGATTACTGAAATCTTGGACACGCACTAAATCCCACCTTCCATAGGGTGCAAGCCGTTCATGGAAGAGGCACTAGGTTCATGTCCATGTCCATAGGGGTTGGATGAACATTCTAACTTATGATGAGGTACCTGTAAAATCCAAAAATCATTATTAGTAATTGTGAGTAACCCGATTCAATTTTTTGGATGAGGATATGATGAGGACTTAGTGTTGTGAGGGTCTTTCCACTTTATTTTCAAAGGACATGGCAACTTTATCGAATAAGGACAAATGATTATTCTCAGGAGGAATGAGACACTTTTGATTTTATGGAGTTACCACTCGATTTTTAGAAAATTAGGAAAAGAAAGTGACAACATCATGTCACTCAGTGAGTATTTCCCCCAACAAAGATTTTTAGGTTCGAGGGATTGTATATACTTTTTAACTATTTCTCATTCTATGATATTTTATGTATAGCTACCATAACACCATAGTTTTAGTAATGAAAATTTGTATAATATTCACACAATTCATTAAATAATAGAAAATAGTAAAGCTAAAAATATTATTATTATATTGCTTTCCTAATAAGATACATATGAAAGAAAAAAGGATTGTAAAAAAGTAAATCTAATTTAGATATAATGAATCTGCAAGGTTAACACAACCATACACACAGCTTGCTAGATCATATGAATAATGGGATAAGCAATGAACACTTGATCGCTTGAAAGAGTAAGCACAATATAGATAATCATGCATGTTTGCAGTCATTATTTATGCTATGATGATATATGATGATAACATAGGGGATGCATGATGTCATCATTGGACCAAAAACATAATGATTCTAGTCCAAATTATGAACATTTCATGTTATTGATATTTATGGTGTGATTTTGTGTTTCGGGACTACAGGATGCAAAATGATGATATGAGCGAAATAAAGCATAAATTAATCATATAGCATGCAAAATTGAAGTCTTATCACGCAAGCGCAAAAATATTCCCAAATGTTGGTTACAATAAAATAAAATGCAGTACAATAAAATAAATATGCAAAAATGATTGTGTAGTCCTTAGATTTAACTAAGCTTATGTGGGTTTTAAAGCTTTAACTTTAAGGGATTATCAAGCTTTCATTGTCGAGAGGTTTAAAATGACAATAGAATGATGCTACTTTGTGTACCTTTAAAGCATGCTTTGACAAAGATAAGGCTTGTCTTAGTGGAAAGGAGATCTAATAACCTAATAAAAAGGTCATGGCAGAGCTAAAAATATCTAGAAAGGGGTTTCCAACATCTTCGAGAAAATAAATCTTTGATTGTGTGTGTGTGTTTCCTCATGCTCCCCCTCAAATTGGGGTGTGGAGGTCCTTATGTATAGTGAAAAATGTGAGGAATAAGGGGTGTAGGCATGGTCACATGTGCATCCCTAGGACAAAGCACGTGGCCACATGAAGTGTGCATGGTCATGCATTGAGAGCGTGGTCACGCACGCACGCATATGGTAACATGCTCTTCCATGCATTACGTGCACATTTTGGGGTTTATGTGGGCTTTTTTGAGGTTGATTCCTAGGGTTTTTAGGCCTTTCAGACATGTTTCCAAAGTTTGTTTTGTCTAATTTGGCCTTAATTTTAACACGTGACACCTAGGGGTCTTTATGGCTTTACGTGCATTTCTAAGCGACGCGCGCTAATCCTCGAGTTATTTTGGACCATTCCAAGACCACTTCTAGAGGTTTTGGAGCCTTTTGGAACATGTTTCTAAAGTCCATTTTATCAAAATCAATTTTTATTTCTCATGAAGTTGGGTCCCGGTTTAACAAAATGAACATCGGCTTAACAGGCTAAGTGTTTCGAGAGAAGATTTCTCAAAATAAGCATCCCATTATTCTGATAATTCATATTTTATAAGGTCAAAGAACAATTTAATGGCTTGGTGATTGATTTTGTACATTAATGAGATCGGTTAAGGTTTTAAGGTTATACACTTCAGAGGTGTTATGAACGAGCAGACTCTAGTCATTTTAAGGATTCATTTCATCATTGGACCTTTTTAGGGATAGTCAAATTTGAGGTATGACAGTTGCCCCCTGCTTTGTGTGTGTTGTATAGCCACCTAGTGCTATTGTCAATACATATAAAGCAAATGCAAAGATGCAAAAAATCATTTTCTGAGTAGAGAGGCACTTACCTGAGTGCTATTTGTTGTGATTTGATTATTATTATTGTTTTATGACTCAATCATCATGCAAGGTATAGTTCAAAATGCATGTAATTATATAATTTTAGGATTCATAAAAGATGCAATTTTGGGATTCATGCAAGATGCAGCTTTTAGGATTCATGCAAGAATGCAATTTTAGGATTCATGCAGAATGATGCAATTTATGGTTCACGCAATAATGAATGCAACTTTCACATGGACGTGGTAATGATGCTTTTTTTATTCATACAAAATGATGCAATTCAGGATACATGCATAATGATGCAATTTAGGGTTCACACGAATGATACAAGCTAGTGAGACAAGTGTATGATAGTGATAAGCAATTAGGCATATGATATGCAATGATTACCCCTTTTCGGAATCATACTTAACATTCTCTACTCATGTTAAGGGTTCTAACATCTTTTTGAATGTTAAGTAGTGCTATTATAACCTCTTCCGGTGTCAGGTGAAAAGATAATGCCACTATAACCTCCTTTGGTGTTAGGCGAACAGATAATGCCACTATAACCTCCTCCGGTGTTAGCTGAATAGATAATGCCACAATAACCTTCTCCGATGTTAGGCAATCTAATAATACCACTATAACCCGCTCTGGTGTCAACGATCAAGATAATGCCACTATAACCTTCTCCGATGTCAGTAAAAAGATAATGCTACTATAACCTCCTTCGATGTCAAGAGAAATAGATAATGCCACTATAACCTCCTCCAATGTTAGGCAATCTGATAATGCCACTATAACCTCCTCTGGTGTTAGGTGAAACAAATCATGCGATTATAACCTTCTATGGTGTCAGGCAATCAGGTTGGTTAATTCATATGATTGATGTAATGTGTCTTTATCTTTTTTCCTTTTTGGATTAGGTCCCTTATTATGAATGGAGTTCGTGTAAATGATTTCTTGATTATGTTTAGTGATGATAACTTTTAAATTTTGTTGGCTAGCTACAGCGTGAAGTTCTCCTCTAATAAAGGCTCTTTACTCCTCTAGTTGGAGTTAATGAGGTAGTGATGATGCAGTAATGATGAGGTGATGATGTCATCACTTGTCATGTTGTAGATGTTATTTTAATGATTTTGAGCAAGATATCCTTTTAATGAATTTTCCTTATTTTTCTTCTTTTGTGACGTGTTATTTTTTTTGAAAAAGGTAGTGTACATACAATGTCTTTAGATAGATGGAGTTCATATTAGTGTATTGTTATATGAATTTAGTGCATGTATTATGCTCAAATGAAGGTCTAGGACCAGAGAATAAGTGTGCAAAGTCTCAAAGTGCGCATGTGACTACACAAGAGCATGTGGAGGGGGGAAGTGCGAGGAGGCTTCTTCCAAACTTCTTTGAGTATTTTCCATCTTTTCTTGACCCATTTCATGTTTTAGGTGTTTTCTACTATGTTTTTACTTTTGAATTTTTATTTTTCTTCATAAGATGGAGTTCCCTAACATTCCTGAGGGTTTAGAGGATATTTTTATTGATCTATATATCGAGGGTGGCTTCACAGAGGCTACTGGAGCTGTGACTGGGGGACTAGTACATTTAGTGCTCAAGGTTCTCAGCCGTCTAGGGTTTCTCAAGGAGATTTGATCCCCATCATTTATAGTTTGGAGACTCATGCTTAGGTCCGTCATTATCACTAGGTAGGTTCTCCTTTGCCTTTATTTTTTCTCAAGCTTATTAAAAGGTTGCTTTGCTGTTTATTAGCCTTTGTTATATGAGGTTATTGTAGATATAGCTTTTTAGCTCTATAGTACTTACTGTAACTATCTGTTAAGCCATAGTTCTATTGTGAATACTGATAGCTTTTGCTTTATTTTCTTATTATGATTGTTTGCTAGTGCTTGTCATGATGCTTTTCTTTTCGGCTTTTATTTTTTATCCTATTAAATAACAAAAAGAAAATGTGTTAGTATTTATTAACTATGCAAATTTTTGATAGTGTACTTATTATTTGTAGCCTCATAGTTATGTTACTATGATACTTGGTAGTTTCAATAGGGTTGGCATGTATTATCAGGGCCTCTCGATGTGCATGAAGCAAATGGTTGCCAAGAAGGGCTTCGATGGGTTATTGTTGCACTGTCTTATGGCTCGAATGTGTTGAGTCAGATTGCTATATATGCACTAATAGAGCGATGGATGGACACAACATATGCTTTCCACTTACCTATTGGGGAGATGACCATCACTCTTTTAGACTTTACTACTATTAGGGGCTTGAGCTTTTCTAGAGAGCCCATTCCCTTTAGTGAGGAGGAGTGTTCTTCTGTAGTGGTAAAGAGGCACCTTACTATAGAGTTGCTTGGGTTGGCCATTCCCATGAAGTCTGGTTGCCCATACCTCACTCGTTACACGAAGTTTATTTCTTAAGTGCACATGATATATGATGATGGTCTTGTTTCAGTGGAGTAGTTGGCTCTCTGCCTTTTATTTTACTTGTTAAGTGCTATCATCTTCTTGAACTCTTTAAGTACGAGTAGTTTGTGATTACTACCTATTCTAAGGGGCTTAGATGGCTTATCGAGGTATTATTAAAGCATTACTGCCTTTGCCCACATGTACTTGGGTCTTGATGCAGCAAGTTGAGGTGGCTCGAGAATCTGCGAATGCTTATTTATACTAGATGTGAGTAGGAGTTATCATGTATGTTCTTTACTTTTTATCTTTTTCTTATTTTTCTGACTTTCTTAATTCTAATTTTGATAAATCTAGGCTTATGAGTTCGGGGTTCTCCCTCATTTGACCATTGAGCATTTCCTAGAGGATGATTTTCCTCATTATTCCTACAATATTAGAAAGACCATTGATTTGATTGAGGATTGCATAAGGGTTCAGGACTACATGGGTATGCTATCCCCTAGACATGTATGTCTAATTCCTATTATGCTGGTTATTTTATTTCCAGGAGACTCACTATTTATTATCATTTTTTAAGCAGATTTTCCATCGCTGGAGGGTGGAGAGGTCACATTGGTCGACAGAGATGGTGATGGCATGGAGCTGACAAAGAGACGAGTACTACTCTCTAGCCTTACTAGTAGGGTGTTGTATTTTGGGTGAGCAAGTCCATCATTAATGGGATGGCCCATTTATGAAGAGAGTCCTTGTTCCTCCTCCTAGTGACATGTTCTGGGGCCATAAGCTTAGTAGGGATGAGCTCGCTACTGCCATGATAGGATATTCCTCTGAGAGTCTCTTAGAGGGTGCAGGCTTGCTTTATGCTGATGTTTTGATCCCACAGCTGATTAATGTTATGGCTGGTGGCACCTTCCTCTACCTCTGCCTCCTTAAGTAGATGCATCTCATCCTTCAGATTTAAGAACTGGGCCATCACGCGAGTCATCGAGAGTTACTTCTTCTTATCATATAAGCTTTTATTCCTATTTTGGTGTAAGCATATAGCCAACTTTATTAGTGATACATTATAATTGGAAAAAGTCATGAGAACTTATCTGCAGTGATGAGGGTCTCACTGGAAGAGATCTAGATCCTATTTTGAGGAGGATAAGGGCACATTCCGTATTGAGGCGACTGCCCATGTTAGCAGTGTGGCTTCTAGTAGTGCCATTATTAGGGACTTGGCAGTTCAGTTATCCTTGGCTTTGTTTAGGATGGATATCTTTGGTAGAGTAATGCATCTTGATTTGCCTCACCCTATCTTCCCTTAGTCAGATGTTATCCCTTATGACGCTACCAATGTTCATGTTTTATTTCACTTTTGTTTCGTTTATTTGGCACTTGACTTATTTACTTATTTTTTGTAGATTCCTATCTCCTCTAGTTAGTACTAGTATACTATTGTAGGGAGTTTGCAGCAACACTTGTTAGAGTTTATGAGCACTCAGAGAGTATGTCTTCTTTATTGTATCCTTTTATTTTATGCACATGTTTTATGTATGTGTGTATGATATGCAATATGTAATACAAGCTGAATATCATCATGCTAGCCATGAATGGGACCGAGACCACACAACTTATCATAATTGTATTGGTGAGTTGGAGTCACAACTATCATCCTTTATGATGAATGATGATGAGCCCATATCATATGAGGGAGATGCTTGAGTAGGATTGATGCTTGCTTCTGATGGTAGCCATAACCAATGTAGTTGTTTTAGGAGCTTGGTGTAGGACTTTTTGCCTGTGGTTTGCTTTGTTGTATCATTTTCCTGAGGTCATGGACTATGGGTGTTGTATCTAGGCATTTATCCTGCATGTTTGTATAATACTTATATGATGATGACTGTAGTATATATGCTTCTTGATGTGTATCATTAATGATGTTTGCCATTGCTATTGTTTGCCTCTTTTCCTTTTTTTTGCCTAACGAGTCTGTTTTTGGAGCTTTTCATACTTAGTTGGGTTTCCTTTTTCTTCCTTTTCTTACCTAGGGTGTCTCCTCTCAGAGCTTTTCACACCTAGCTAGGATTTTTTTAGGCTTTGACAATAGTGGCTGATCTGGAGGAGAGAGTTCATAGAAGATGTTAAGAATCATGGTCATGTAATGAAAGAAAATGCAAAGCATGCTTAATGTAATTCATGATGATAAAATGTGTTACACTTTTCAAAGACATTTTGCATAAATTGAAAATCTTTCTCATTTCACTAAAATCATTTAAGAGGAGTACAAGTGCATTTATACAAATTTCAAACTTGAGGTTACCCCTATCCTTAACTAACCTTCTCAATTTTCTAGTTAAGTATTTTCTCTATTTCCCTAATTTTTGCTTGAGCTTCTATTTTTAGGTTTTCAACTTAGCGGGATGATGATTTTGATTTTTCTCCCTAAACATAGTACTTCTTCAAGTATTCCATATTAATAGGTTTAGAGAATTCATTGCCTTCAGAATCCATTAACTTGACTGTTCCTTTTGATAAGACATGTTTGACCAAATATGGGCCTTCCCAGTTTGGTTTGAATTTCCTTTTAGGGTTTGAAACATTCTGCCTTGCTTGCTTTAACACCCAATCTCCTTCTTTCACACTCTTATGTTTTACCTTTTTATTGAAGGTTTTGGCTAGCCGAGCCTGATACAACTGTGTGTGGTATAGAGCCTTAAGCCTTTGACTGTCTAAGAGAGTGAGATTATTGTGTCTTTGATGATCCCATTATAATTATAGTAGTTTAGATTTGATTACTACATAAAGGGACTTCATTTATGTTTCAACTGGAAGTACTACTTATGATATGTACACTAATGAGAAAGGAGTTGCTTCAGTTGAAGTTTTGATTGTTGTTTGGTACCCCCATAAGGCATATGGCAATCTGTCTACCCAGACTCTATAAGTCTGAGTCATTTTGACAAAATCTTCTTGATGTTCTTATTTGCAGCTTCGATAGCCTCATTTGCTTATAGGTGTTAAGAAGAAGGTTTGTGATGTTCCACCTTATAACTCTTTAGTAGTTCTCTATCTTCCCCTTTGAATTGGACACCATTGTCTGAGATGATGTGATAAGGGATCCCATATCGACAGAAAAAATTTCTTTTGATGAACTTAGCCACTTACTTAGCTCCTATCCTTGTGAATGATATACCCATTTTATGAAGTAATCCACTACCACTAAGATGAACCTATGTCCGTTCGAGGCTGTCAAGTGGATTTCCCTAATTATGTCTAGTCCCCATCTTGAGAAGGGTCATGGAGAGGAGATGTAGTGTAATTCTATTAGGGGAAGGTGGTTGACATTCCCGTGGATCTGACACTTATGGCATTTCCTTACAAATTTCATACATTCTTTCATCATCTTCATCCAAAAGAACTCTTCTCTAATTAGCTTCTTAGCTAGGATTGCTTCATTCATGTATGGACCATAAACACCCTCATGTACTTCTTTTAGTGCTTTTGTGGCCTCAATTTCATCTAGACATCGGAGTTGTAACCCATTTAAAGTTCTTCTATATAACAGACCTTAGTGTGATGTGAATTTTGATGCTAATCATCGAATGACTGCTTTGTCTCTTTCATCTGCCTGATCAAGATAGGTTGTTTCTTCAGATATCTCTAGATGTCATAGAACCAGGGTTTTTTAGCTATTCTTATTTTTGCTATTCTGTAGATCTTATGACAAGTTTGTATTGATCTGGGTAGGATTAAAGGTTTCATGGGCAATTTGGATGTTCCTTCCCATACTGATGCTAAGGAAGCAAGTGCATTTGCCATCTTATTGTGATTCCTGGACAGATGAATGAATTTGCATTTATTAAAAGACATGGTAAATAGCCTTAAATGATCCAGGTAAGGTTTTAAGTGCTGCTCTTTCAATTCCCACTCTTCTATGGCATAATTGATTACTAGCATGGAATCTCTGAAGATTTTGACTTCTGTAACATCCAGGGCTATCGGTGCTTTTACCTTGTATTCTACTTCTTTATTTATGACCCTGAACTTGAAATTTTTAGCAATTGGTACTTCTTCACCTTTTGGGGATAATAGTATGATATCAACTCTTGCACCGAACTAATTAATTGCTTTGTTAAAATACATATTCCATCCATGAAACTCGATGGCCGAGCTGGGGTTGTCTAGGAAGTCTAGTTGAATTTCTTCTGAGTCTGGAATGAGGTTAAGAGCTATAAATTCAACAATTGCACTTCCTTTTACTGCTTTCTTAGTTAAATACTACACATTTAATTCTGTTAATAGCATAAGCCACTTGGCAAGTTTTCCCACCAGAGAGGGAGCTTTGTAAAGGTACTTCATTCGGTCCATTTTAGACACAGCTTGAATTCTGTAGGACTAAAAGTAATGTTTGAGTTTCTTCATTGATTATACTTATTAGTGATATGCACTAGGTCAATCATTTGTGATTATGTATTTACTTTCTTATTTTATTAATAAAGAGGTATTTCATTATCATTTGATTTTCTGATAATTATATGAATGGCTAATTCTTACTAAAGCCATCAAGTATGTGACTTGATAGTAAAACCCTTAAATTAAAGTAAGAGTTCTATTCTAATTATCCTTAGCCATTTATTCATTATATAAATATTAAAGTATTAAGGCTAGTATGATGTTGATTGATGGTTATATTTTATTAATCATGAATATAAGATATTAAGTCAACTCATAGGTACATGATAAGAGATCATGTACTGGATTGACCCACTATGAGAATACTACATAGATTATTGTCATAAGTATTTCTCATCATAGTAATTTTATTTTGGTCCTTTGACCTTGAAATCATCATGGATTTCTACAAGCTATTTTATGTTTTGACACATTCTAACATTGTCTTTAACCAGACGATTAAATAGGATGTTATTGGATATGAAATTAGTTATGTGAGGAATGTGAGTGATTCAGAAGGAATTTATTCCTCATTAATATGAGAAAGATATCTATGAGCCCTTTAATGAGATAGACTAAAGGAAAATGCATGGCTATGATGAAATGAATCGATAAAGAGTTATCATTTTCAGTCTACTTGGAATCAAGTCATAATATTGAACTATTTAAGGATGACATTCTATGCCTTATGTTCAATTAAGATATCATGTGATAAAAGGATGATAAAATTCATTGTAATTAGGTTATGTCGGATTATTGACCTCACATGACTTGGGTAGTCATAATGTCTTGCTAAAGACCACTTATGCCTTGTAGGCCCAAATAGAGATTTAGGCCCACTGCCAATGTTATGTGTGTTGGGTTTCATGATACAAACACAGCAGAAAAATTAAAAATTTATTATGTTTCCCAAACCTGGATCCATGTAATTCGACTACTTGATTAAATCTAGGGTTTCAAGAATCTCACCAAGACGCAAAAGAGGCAAGATTTTCTGGAAGGATGAGAGGAGGTTCACACCGGTGACAACTTACCTCGAGCCTTTTGCTTTGGTTGTTTAGATCTAGACGTCTCCAAAAGGATGTATCCTCTATAAGTATCCACACGAACAACACTTCCCAAAACAAATTGGAGTGTGTGCTAGCAACCTTCTTGATTTTCTTACAAATCAAGAACAAAAGAAAAATTCTATCTTTGTTTTCTAATAAGAAAGAAAATGAATTTGGAGGCAGGAAAAACAAGTTTGTTAAAACTTAGAGAATATAACATATTTATAGATTCCAAATTAGGGTTTCACCTACCAATGACCTTTTGGTAACTTCCATTTATTATATTCTGATTTTGTTTAAAAAAAATCAGAAATAATATCTTATTTATTTATTTAACATAACATTTATTTTAAATAAATAAACAAATAAATAAATAAAACACTTTAATTATTTATTTCTACAGAGTTTATTTTGGGCTTATTAAACCCAAATTTGTTTTGGGCTTGTTCTAAGTGTGCGACCCTATAGGTTCACATAACATTGGTAGTGGGCCTAAATCTCTATTTAAGCCAACAAGTCATAAGTGGCCTCTTGCAAGACATTATGACTACCCAAGTTATGTGAAGTCAATAATCCGACATAACCTAATTATAGTGAATTTTATTGTCTCTTTATCACATGATATCCTAATTGAACATAAAGCATAGAATGTCATCCTTATATAGCTCAATATTATGACTTGATTCCAAAAATGATAACTCTTTATCAATTCATTTCAGCATGGCCATGCATTTTCCTTCAGTCTATCTCAACAAGGGGCCCTTAGATAAATTTCTCATATTAATGAGGAATAAATTCCTTCTAAATCACTCACATTCCTCACAGAACTAATTTCATATCCAATAACATCTTATTTAATTATCTGGTTAAAGACAGTATTAGAATGTGTCAAAACATAAAATAGCTATGTAGAAATCCATGATGATTTTAAGGTCAAAGGACCAAAATAAAATTACTGTGATGAGAAATACTTATGACAATAATATATGTAGTATTCTTATAGTGGGTCAATCCAATACATGATCTCTCATCATGTACTTATGAGTTGACTTAATATCTCATATTCATAATTAGTAAAACATAACTATCAGTCAACATCATACTAGCCTTAATACTTTAATATTTATAATGAATAAATGGCTAGGGATAATTACAAATAGAACTCTTATTTTAATCTAAGGGTTTTACTATCAAGTCACATACTTGATGACCTTACTAAGAATTAACCATTCATATAATTATCATAAAATCAAATGATAATGAAATACCTCTTTATTAATAAAATAAGAAAGTCAATACATAATCACAAATGATTGACCTAGTGCATATCACTAACAATCTCCCACTTGCCCTAGGCCCAATCAACATCATATCGAATACTCATAGACCTAGTATGACTCTCATGTTTAGGCTGTGGAAGAGGGTTAGTCAATGGATTAGCAACATTATCATTTGTAGGTGCTCTGCATATCTTGACGTCTCCTCTTTCAATGATTTCTCGAATGAGATAATAATGCCTGAGTATGTGTTTGGATCTTTGATATGATCTGGGCTCCTTAGCTTGGGCTATAGCTCCATTATTATTATAATACAAGTTCACTGGATCTGATATACTAGGAACAAGACCTAGTCCAGTTATGAACTTCTTGATCCAAACAACCTCCTTAACTGCTTCTGAGGCAGCTATGTACTTAGCTTCTATTGTAGAATCAACAATGGTGTCTTGCTTGGAAATCCTCCAGCTCACTACACCTCCATTCAAACAAAACACATATCCTGACTGTGATCAAAAATCATCCTTGTCAGTTTGGAAGGTGGCATCTGTGTAACCATTTACAACTAGCTCATCTTCCTGACCACCATATAGTTAAAATGCATCCTTAGTTCTTCTCAAGTACTTAAGGATATTTTTAACTGTTGTCCAGTGACTTTCACCTGGGTTTGATTGGTATCTGCTCGTTGTGCTTAACGTATATGAAACATCAGGTCAAGTACATAACATTGCATACATGATAGATCCAATAGCAGAAGCATATGGAATCTTACTCATGCGGCCTCACTCATATTGTGTCACGGGACACTGAGTCTTGCTGAGACTAATGCCATGTGACATTGGCAAGAATCCTCTCTTGGAATCTTGCATATTAAACGTGTTCAATACCTTATCAATATAAGTGCTTTAACTTAAGCCAATAAGCCTTTTAGATCTATCTCTATAGATTTTGATGTCTAATATATAAGCAGCTTCACCTAAGTCTTTCATTGAGAAACAATTCCCTAACCATGATTTAAAATTTTGTAAAATAGGGATATCATTTCCAATGAGTAGTATGTCATCCACATACAACACTAAAAACACAATAGCACTCCCACTAACTTTCTTGTATACACAAGGTTCATCTTCATTTTTAATGAAGCCAAATTCTTTGACTGCTTCATCAAAATGAAGATTCCAACTTCGAGATGCTTGCTTCAATCCATAAATGGATCTTTGAAGCTTGCATACCTTTCCAGAATTCTCAGGACTAACAAAACCCTCTGGTTGTGTCATGTACACATCCTCAAGTAAGTTTCCATTAAGAAATGTTTTTTTGACGTCCATTTTCCATATCTCATAATCATTGTATGCAGCTATGGCAAGGAGAATTTGAATAGATTTTAGCATAGCCACTGGTGAAAAAGTTTCATCATAGTTTATACCATGAGTTTGTTTAAAACCTTTTGCAACTAGTCTTGCATTAAAGGTATGCACATTGCCATCCATGTCAGTTTTCTTTTTGAAAACCCATTTGCATCAATAGTTTTTAAACCATCATTTGGGTCAATCAAGGTCCATACTTGATTATTATACATGGATTGTATTTCTGATCTCATGGCTTCAAGCCATTTCTCAGAGTCAGGACTATTTATGGCCTCCTTATAGGATGTGGGCTCATTTTGATCCACAATTAACACATCATTATCATCGATTATGAGAAATCCATATCTCATGGGGATTTGACGTGTCCTACCAGACCTCCTTGGGCCTTCTGGTACTTGTGCAGGCTCAACAACTACTTGTTGATTCAGCTGCGGTTCCATATAAGGTACAATGCTATTTTGTGGGCATTGAATTTCTTCAAGTTGCACTATACTCCCACTGGTTCCTTTGGAAATAAACTCTCTTTCCAAAAATACATCATTCCAAGACACAAACACTTTGTTCTCAGATGCATTGTAAAAGTAATATCCTTTAGTTTCTTTAGGATATCCCACAAAAAGGCATTTGTCAAATTTAAGTGCTAGTTTATCTGAGATTTGAAGCTTCACAAACACATCACATCCCCAAATCTTAAGAAAAGACAAACTGGGAGTTTTTCCAATCCATGTCTTATATGGTGTCTTATGAACTGCCTTCGATAGAACTCTATTCAAAATGAATGCAGCAGTTTCTAAAGCATATCCCCAAAAAGAGATTGGAAAATCAGATTGACTCATCATAGATCGAACCATATCCAATAGAGTTCGATTTCTACATTCAAACACACCATTCCATTGTAGTGTACCTGGAGGAGTCAATTGTGAAACAATCCCACAATCTCTAAGATGATCTATAAATTCTTGGTTTAAACATTCACTACCTCGATCAGATCTTAGTGTTTTAATATTTTTACCAAGTTGATTTTGTACTTTATTCTTGAAAATTTTGAACTTTTCAAAAGATTCAGATTTATGTTTCATTAGATAGAGATAACCATATCTACTGAAATCATCTATGAAAGTTATAAAGTACTGAAAACCTCCTCTAGCAGTTGTGCTTAATGGTCCATATACATCTGAATGTATTAGGCCCAATAAGTCATTAGCCCTCTCACTCAGTCCATTAAAAGGTGTTTAGTCATTTTTCCAAGTAAACAAGATTCACATGTATCAAATGATTCATAATCAAATGAATTTAAAAGCCCATTTTGGTGTAGCTTTTAAATGTGTTTCTCATTTATATGGCCTAAACGACAATGCTAGAGATAGGTCGAGTTTAAATCATTAGATTTAGACTTTTTTGTATCAACGTTATAAATTGGCATTTCATTAGTGTCTTCAGCATCTAAAACATAAAGTCCACTAGTGCAAGGAGCATATCCATAGAAAATGTTATCCTAATAAATATTGCATTTATGTTTCTTAATAATAAATTCAAACCCTTTCTTGTCCAAACAAGAAATAGAAATAATATTCCTACGCATAGTAGGTACATAATAACAACTTTCTAAAGATAAAACAAGTCCACTAGGCAAAGGTAACTCATAAGTTCCTACAGCTAAAGTAGCAACTCTTGCTCCATTGCCAACTCGTAGGTACATTTTGCCTCTTACCAATGATCTACTCCTTTTTAGACCCTGCACATTTGTACAAATGTGATATCTTGATCCAATATCTAATACCCAAGAATCAGAATCAGAAGCAGATAAATTTAATTCTATAACATGAATACCTGAAGAGGTAGTCTCACCACCCTTTTTCTTCTTCAGATCATCCAAATAGAGCTTGCAATTTCTTTTCCAACCTAGCTCATTATAGAAAAAGCAAATTCCTTCCTTTGCTTTGGTTTTAGCTTTGGATTTGGGCTTGGGCTTCTGAAAGCCTTTAAAGACCTTGCCTTTACCCTTTCCAACCCTTTTCATCCCCTTTCCCTTATTGACTATAAGAACATCCTTGGTGTTACTCTTAATGTTCATTTTAGCAATTTTTAGCATCCCATGCAACTCTGAAATAGTCTTCTCCATACTATACATATTGAAATTCATAATGAAGCTATCATAAGCTTCAAGCAAAGATTGGAGAATAATATCCACAGCCAGTTCTTGTTCAATTTTAAGACCAAGCTTGTCCAAGTGATCAAGATGACCCTTCATCTTGAGAACATGAGGACTGATAGAGCCGCCAGTAGTCAACTTGCAGGAAAGCAATGCCTTAATGGTATTGAACCTTTCAATTCTGGCTTTCTCTTGGAACATTTCCATGAGATGGCCTATCATAGTAGAAGCCTCCATTTCCATCAGCTGCTTTTATAGCTCATATTCCATACATCCAAGCATAATACAAGTGACATCAGTAGAATCATTGAGATGCTTGGTATAAGCATCCCTTTGTGCTCTAGGAGCATTGGCAGCTGGTTCCTCAGGGATGGGTTGATCAAGGATGTATTCCTTTCTCTCATGCCTAAGAACAATTCTTAGGTTTCTATACCAGTTAAGAAAGTTAGTCCTATTGAGCTTACCCTTCTCAAGGATTGATCACAGTGACATGGTAGGTGTAGTGTTTGAAGTCATTATCTACAACAAATATATGTAAATTCCATTCAGTATTTTATTAAATATGTATGAGGCATAATAAAAAACTCCCACTAAATTTACTTAAATTAATAACCCTCTAAGTTAATTTTATAAATATTAGTGGGCCAAGATCCATATTTCACCATATTCTAAGTGAGCTTTGGCTCATCACTTAAAATATGGTTATTTAGGTAGACAACTCCTATCAATTACATCTCATGTAACTCTTGAATGGTATGGGATTTGACATCACATGTCATGGCTAAAAATCCCATCTAATGCCTTAGGTCCAAAACCATTTTGATAACCTAGTTAAGTCAAACCATATTAAACATTTGGATAGCACCATTATCCAACTTGCCTTCCCCGAATAAATTTATACACCCTGCTTTGGTAGGCCCATATATAATAATCTAAGGCTTGACAAGTGTTGAATTTATGGGAGGCATTATAATAACTTAATATTAAATAAGGGTTCATCTTTATTTAGTTATTGTTATGTTGTATTGCATGGCATCATAAGGCATCACATACATGGCATCACATGGCATCACATACATAACAACAAAAATAAATGTGACATAACATGGCCCAAATCTAAGTTGATCTTCATAAGCCAATATGAAGATCAAAGGTTAAACCTAGGTAATATTACAATTGAAAATTGAGCCTTTAACTTGGATCTCCTTCTTTGGTTCCCACCTTGGATCTCCATCCTGGGCCTCCAACTTGAATTGCACCATGGGTCTTGATTTACAAAAATTATTGTAATTTATTCTACAGTATTCTAATAAAATAAATACAACAAAAAAAAATGACTCACAAGCCATATTTAAAATTACAACCTATAAAAATAAATAAATCCAAGCATATTGGTCTAAGGGCCATGCTATGCACCATGCATAAAACAACAAACACGTATAACATAATAATCTATGGCATCAACTCCTATATCGAACTAATTAATTATATGGATCTAGGTTTGGGAACGTGATAAATTTTTAATTTTTTCGCTACGTTTGTATCATGAAACCCAACACACATAACATTGGCAGTGGGCCTAAATCTCTGTTTAGGACTACAAGTCATAAGTGGCCTCTAGCATGACATTATGACTACCTAAGTCATGTGAAGTCAATAATCTGACATAACCTAATTACAGTGAATTTTATTGTCCTTTTATCACATGATATCCTAATTGAACATAAAGCATAGAATGTCATCCTTATATAGTTCAATATTATGACTTGATTCCAAGTAGACTGAAAATGATAACTCTTTATCAATTCATTTCAGCATGGCCATGCATTTTCCTTTAGTCTATCATATCAAGGGGCCCTTAGATATATTTCTCATATTAATGAGGGATAAATTCCTTCTGAATCACTCACAATCCTCATATAACTAATTTCATATCCAATAACATCCTATTTAATTGTCTGGTTAAAGACAATGTTAGAATGTGTCAAAACATAAAATAGCTATGTAGAAATCCATGATGATTTCAAGGTCAAAGGACCAAAATAAAATTATTGTGATGAGAAACACTTATGACAATAATCTATATAGTATTCTCATAGTGGGTTAATCCAGTACATGATCTCTTATCATGTACATATGAGTTGACTTAATCACTCACATTCATGATTAGTAAAACATAACCATCAGTCAACATCATACTAGCCTTAATACTTTAATATTTATATAATGAATAAATGGCTAGGGATAATTACAAATAGAAATCTTATTTTAATCTAAGGGTTTTACTATCAAATCATATACTTGATGGCCTTAGTAAGAATTAATCATTCATATAATTATCATAAAATCAAATGATAATGAAATACCTCTTTATTAATAAAATAAGAAAGTCAATACATAATCATAAATGATTGACCTAGTGCATATCACTAACAATGTGAACCTATAAGGTCACACGCTTAGAACAAGCCCAAAACGAATATGGGTTTAGTAAGCCCAAAATAAACTCTATGGAAATAAATAATTAAAGTGTTTTATTTATTTATTTGTTCATTTATTTAAGATAAATGTTATTTTAAATAAATAAATAAGATATTATTTCTGATTTGTTTTTAAAACAAAATCAGAATATAATAAATGGGAAATTACCAAAAGGTCGTTGGTAGGTGAAACCGTAATTTGGAGTCTATAAATATATTATATTCTCTAGGGTTTAACTCACTTGTTTTTCTTACCTCCAAATTCATTTTCTCTCTTATTAGAAAACAAACATAGAGTTTTTCTTTTATTCTTGATTTGTGAGACAATCAAGAAAGTTTCTAGCACACACTCTAATTCATTTTTATAAAGGGTTGTTCGTGTGGATACCTATAGAGGATGCATCCTTTTAGAGACGTCTAGATCCAAACAACTAAAGGAAAAAACTCGAGGTAAGGTGTCACTGGTGTGAACCCCCTCTCATCCTTCCAGAAAATCTTGCCTCTTCTACATTTTGGTGAGATTCTTGAAACCCTAGATTTAATCAAGTAGTCAAATTAAATGGATCTAGGTTTAAGAACATGATAAATTTTTAATTTTCCATTGCATTTGTATCGTGAAACCCAACAACCATCACCAGGCATATCTACTTGACTTGGCTATACTTTTCCTCATATGGCAACTTCTTTTTACTTAAGTAGTAAACTGCATGTTCTGCTTTCATTTTTCCTTTTTGAGCTAACATTACAACTATTGCATTTCTTTTAATAGCCAGATAAAGGGTTAAAGGTATCCTTAGTTTAGGTGGTCTTAGAACCAGTGGGTTGGCTAAGTAATTCCTAATCTTGTCGAATGCTAACTAACACTGTTTGTTCCATTCAATTGGCTAATCTTTTCTGAGCAACTTAAAGATTGGTTCACATGCTATTGTCAACTTAGTAATGAATCTACTAATGAATTATAATTTCCCCAAAAACTCTTTGATTTCTTTTTTTATTCTTGGCACTGGTATCTCTCTGACTACTTTTGCTTTCTTTGGATCCATTTCAATCCCATTCTGATTGACAATATACCCCAACATCTTTCATAAAGTGACCCCAAATATGCATTTCTTTTGATTAAGCCTGATATTGTACTTTTTAATTCTTTTAAGGAATTTTTTGAGATTAGATGAGTGTTCTTCCCTAGTTTTTTACTTGACCATCATGTAATCGATGTACACCTCCACTTCTTGTACACCTCCACTTCTTTGTGTATCATGTCATGGAACATTGCAGTTGTCATTCTCTAGTAGGTTGCTCCTACATTCTTTAGTCTGAAAGGCATTACTGTTTAGCAATAAGTATTCCATTATGTTATGAAAGTTGTCTTTACTTTATTAATAATGGCCATTAGGATCTTATTGTACCTAGATAATCCATCCATAAAGGAGTACATTGTGTATATTGTAGTGCTGTCAACTAGTATGTCTATATGAGGTAGTGGGAAATCATCTTTCAGGCAAGCCTTGTTTAGATCTCTATAATTGATGTAGCTTCTAAACCCTTCATCTTTCTTTGGTACTGGCACCACATTTGCTAACCATTTTGGATAGTCTACTACCTCTAGGAATTTTGTCGTAATCTATTTCTCGATGTCTTCTTTCACTAGTTAGGCCCATTCTGGTTTGAGTTTTCTAGTTTCTGCTTTGCCAATTTGCACCCATCTTTGGTATGAATGAAGTGTTGAGCAATTTTTCTGTCAATACCAGGCATATCATCATATGTCCAAGTAAATAATTTTGAATATTTTATTAATATTTTTTCAATTTCTCTCCTCTCTTTAGGGGTAACATCTTTTGAAATATGCAAAATGCATTGTTCAAATTATGTGCCAATGTTAAATGATTCAGTGCATATAGAATGAATGTTAAATATGCTAATGTTTTTATCAATGCAATACAGACCACCATCAGGAAAGACATCAAACAAGTAAGCAAAATCTAATTTAATTGCATTAACTATAGAGTTCATTACAATATTAGTTTTAAATAAAGAAAAAGCATATGAATTAAAGGCATGAGCTTTCCTTAAATTTGTTGCTTGAAAGGCACTCCTGTCTTTGGATCATCCACTGTTTGTATGCTTCATCAGTAACATTGTCTCTAATACTAGTAGTAAATTTGTGGATGATTCTCTTCCTCCATATTGTTCTAAAGTGATCTACAAACATTTATTGTATCCTACTGCTAGAGAAATATATAAGCTCGGAAGGTATATGTTATTTCTCACTGAATTACCTTTTTACTAGTATTGGATAGTAGTGGGTGCATAACCTAAAGCCTAAGATTGGCACAGAGTTGACATATGTACAAAGAGTCACATATTCCAGCTTCCACTATGGAAACATCATATCACTTGATATTCTGGCATATCTTTCATATTTTTGATCCACTTCTCGATTATCATATAGGTTGAGCACCTATGAACATCCTTGATGTGTCATTCTAGGTGATTCCTAGGTTCATATCTCATCCAGTTTCCTATAGGTTTGTTGGGTAGACTTAACTTTTCTTGCAGCCATATTTGAAATAAAAGAGGACTCCTAGTAAAGTTTGGACTTTTCCCATTTTTGAGGTCATCCAAACCTTGAATAGTTTCTACTAGAATCAATGGGAAAGGAGTCATTCTACATTCTATTCCTTTGATGAATTGGAGTATCTTGTAATCTCCTAGCCCATCGTTCAAGATAATAAAGTATTGCATAAAGAGGTAACACGTAAGGAGACATGCCTAAATTAAGGTACTAGTCTTTTTGGTAGTATAGGCAGCTAGGAGTTGTATAGGAATTAGTCATTTGCACTCAATGACTAATTCATCAAGCTTTTATAAGCTTAGATCAAGAAAAGCAACCCCAAGTCCTAGGCATTTGACATTTTAGTTAGTGAAGACTGCTTCTTCAGTCTTGATGGGGATTCATCCTACTATAGCATTGAATTCCTTATACAACGGGCATAATTATATAGTGTTGAACTAGAACACGTGCTCTTGAAGGCCCCAGAATAACACAGTTGCATTCAAGAGTTCACGATCGAGATGCACATATTGGAATGTCCTAATGCATAGCATTTCGTATGGTTGTAGGCTTTTCCAGTCAGCCTTATCAAGATTATGGAGGAAATGTTTAGTGATACTGGTTTGGGCTTGGGAGTTTTCTACTGTGATGCCATCCTTAAGTAGGTCTTAGTTCCTAGCTTTCAGTTTTCCATTGCTTCGATGAGAAGATTCATCTTCATGATCACTCATGATCGTATTCCTATACATTTTTTAAGGTTAGCTAAATGAATAATTCATGACGTGCTCCTAAAAAAGAAAAGGGTGAGATGTATGCATGGAGTGGATGCAAAATCCTATAATGAAAGATGATTATTTCTGCAAGAAATAGTGGTTAGTACATGCTATCTACATGTATGTTATGTATACATAATTGAAGTTGTTGTACAGTGATTAAACCAATCTCAAGCAAGCTTTCACTTTTAAGCTTATTTTTCCATAAGGTCGTTTAGTCTCTTTCCTAAGTGGGTTTTGAACCTATAGTCATTGGGGGACTATGGTTCCGCACTCAGAACTAGGATATTTTTATTTATGTTGGTAAGAACTAAAGGGTAAATGAGGAATGATTCTCAAATGTGCTTGAGGTAATCACAAGATGTCAATGTAAAGGTCAATTGTCAGGCTTCAAATGATGTCCAGAGCTCATATGTGCCTGTATGCATAAGACCAAGGTCAATCAAAGGGTGTCCAAATTCTTGTCCTCATATTAATATTCAATATGTTTATCGAGAGTCATGAAAGTATCATTCAATAGTTTGCAATTTGATTTTTCTAACATAAAGGTCCATAATCTAGTTGGATTTCTAACCCATTCATTTGATCTGATAAGAATAAATTAACGACATTTCATATGTTCCATCATTAAAAGATGTCATTATCATAGTTCGCATAGACTATTCAAGTTGAAGTACATGATTCTTATCATTCCTCATGCTTTGGGCTTGCACAAAGTATATGAGAATCATGTGGATCTAAGCATAAACATTCTATGAAAACTAAAATTACAATGCCCTTTGATGATAGAAACTAGGAGAGTCATGCCATTTTATGAATATTAAGTCAAACGGACAGTGTTAGGACAAGGATAGCATGCAAAACTTGGTGGAATCCTAGTGGATGTTACTACTGGCTTATTTACATGAGTTGAGTCAGGGTGAAAGGCTAAGGGTTCCTTTAACAAGAATGCCCCCATATGACTAAGGTTATGGACTTTGGTCAATGAGTCTAGCATTCTTTTGATAACTTGGTCGCCCCCCTTTAAGACTTGGGTTATATACTTTGGTCAGATCAGCCTGACAAATGCATGAGTAAAGACTAAAAGTGGTAACACCTTATCTTTATCACCCCCTGACTCAAGTGGAATCATGGTGGCAATGTCATTTAGTATTATCGAAGCTTTTAGGGACCAGTGGTGCATGTGTGATGTGTAGTGAAAATGCAATGGTGAGGAGCTCTATATGATTGAGTATTGTATAATGAGAAATAGTCATTCTTGAGTTGATCTCTCTTACTTAGAAGTCCCTAGTGGAGTCACCACTGCGAGCAACCCGATCTAATTTTCGGATGAGGATAAGATGAGGAGTTAGTCCTATGAGGATCTTTCCATTTTATTTCTAAGGGACATGGCAACTTTACCAAATAGGGACAAATGATTAGTCTCATAAGGAATGAGACACTTTTGATTTTATGGAGTCGCCACTCGATTTTTAGAAAATCAGGAAAAGAAAGGGACAACATTGGGTCACTCAGCGAGTATTGCCGCCAATAGAGATTTCTAAGTTTGTAATGATAGTTTGTATAACATTCACACAATTCATCAGATAGTGGAAAATAGTAAAACTAAAAATATTATTATTACATCACTTTCTTAATAAAATACATATGAAAGAAAAATGATTGCGAAAAAGCAAATCTAATTTAGGTAAAATGAATTTGCAAGGTTAACACGGCCATACACACAGCTTACTCGATCACATAAATAATGAGATAAGTAATGGACACTTGATCGCTTGAAAGAGTAAGCAAAATGTAGATAATCATGCATGTTTGCAATGATTATTTATGCTATGATGATATATGATGATAATACAAGGGATGCATGATGTCATAATTGGACAAAAAATATGATGACTCCAGTCTAGAATATGAAATTTTCACGTAATTGATATTTACAGTGTGATTTCATGTTTTCGAATTAAAGGATGCAAAATGATGATATAAATGAAATAAAGAATGAATTATTCATATAGCATGCAAAATTGCTAGTCTCATCACGTAAGCATAATATTATTCCCAAATGTTGGCAATAGTAAAATAAAATGTAGTACAATAAAATAAAATGTGCTAAAATAATTATGTGGTCCTCATATTCGACTAAGCTTATGTGAGTTTTTAAGCTTTAGCTTTAAGGGATTATCAAGCTTTCCTCATCGAGAATTTTAAAATGACAATAGAATAATGCTAGTTTGTATACCTTTGAAGTGTGCTTTGACAAAGATGAGGCTTGGTTTGGTGGAAAGAAGATTTAATAACTTAATAAAAAAGTAATAGGAGAGTAACAAATATTTGGAAAGGGGTTTCCACTATCTTCGAACGGATAGATTTTTGAGTGTGTGTGTGTTTCTTTTTGCTCCCCCTTTAAAATGGGGTATAGAGGTGCCTATTTATAGTGAAAAATGTGAGGAATAGGGGGGTAAGGGCGTGGTCACATGCACATCCCAAAGATGGAGTGTGTGGCCATGTGAAGTGTGCATTTTTAAAGTTCATTTTGTCAAAATTGATTTTCATTTTTTAACGAAGTTGGGTCTGGGTCAAATGAAATGAACATTGGCCTAACAAGCTGAGTGTCCTAAGAGAAGATTTCTTAAAATAAGACTCTCATTGTTCTGATAATTCATATTTCGTAAGGTCAAACCAAAACTTAATGGCTCAGTGATCAATTTTGCACACTGGTAGGATCAATTAGGGTTTTAAAGTTGCACACTTCAAATGTGTTATAAACGAGCATACTCTAGTCATCTCAGGGATTTATTGCATCATTAGACCTGTTTACGAATAGTCAAATTGGAGGTATGACAGTAATCTTAGAGTCATGAGATTGTCTGATCCATATTTTTACAGTTATGTCAAGACTTATGGAGCTCTCATGATAGGTGGCCACCAAAGATGGTATGTTCCCTGTCGATATCCTTGAGGAGAGCACTTCTCCATGGCATTGACTGCTAGGTATGGTATCTCAGTGAAAGGATCCTCTACTAAGATCGAGGACCCCATGCCAGGCATAGCCCTACATCACCTCCAGGTAGGGTTATGCAAAACTCACTTAAACTTAAAAATTGACCCAAACCCAAACTAAAAATGTAATACAGCTCAACCCAATTTGGTGGAAGTTGTGTGATTCGGCACATGAGGCCTAGGTTATCCAAATATTAGGCTGTGAGGTTGGGAAGGCAATTTAATTCTTGTTGCCTTCCCAACCCCACAACCCAATATTTGGATAACCTATATATATATATATATATATATATATATATATATACACACACACACACACACACATATAAATGCATATAGCGGGTCGGGATATATATGTACATATATAGCAATTTTTCCCATTCACCACTGAACCCACTAGATGCATAGCCTTACCTCCATGTGGCATGTTTTGGATGCACCTACTAGAGGGTGGTGAGCTAGACAAAGCTGTTTCGGGAGATCCTACTAAGGACCACATTGTGAGAAGTAAGACTCATTATCTGGACTTCATTCAAGCCACTCAAGTGCCTTTATCAATTGCGAACACCACTCAGGTAACTGCTTGATTTTATGACTTACTAAAAAATGCAATATTCTGACTTGATTTTCCTTTTTCCAAGTAGTTGCCATGGGCCCCTCACATCGAGCCAGACCTTCTACTCATGAGAGACTTCTTCAGCACCCTCGTATTGACAACAATGAGAGTACTTCAGATGGAGTGTAGCTTGTTAGAGCTCCTTCTAGTTCTAGGTCATGGATGGTTGCTAGTCACTTCACTCATATGCCTGATCTCTTGGCTTATTATTTGGTGCCCCCAAAGGTCCTATCTTGCCAATTCTTGACATTAGATAAGGACCTGATGCCTGCATGCACTCCTGATGCCAAATGTGTAAGCTCTTTTCTGACCTGCTTTCAAACTTAACTTGACCATATATTAGTACTAACTAGTCATTAATCATGCAGATTCCCTTAGAGAAAGGATTTTATATATATCATCTGATTGAGGGCCAATAAGATCATATGATAAGTGTCACTTAGCAATTGAGAGTAAGAAAACTTCCTATTTCTATATGTATGCATGCTCATATGATTACTTACCTTAATTGTGTTTGCACATGATCATAATGCAATCAGCTAGGCTAGGATCATAGCTCTTCAGCATTAGATTGTTGTTGTCCAAGTCGAGGATGATGAAGAAGAAGAAGAGGAAGATGGCACTAGTGATGATGATGGGGTAGATGATACAGAGGCAATTAAATCAGAGGCTTCATAGACTAGGATTTAGACCTTGTACTTTCTGTTATGATATTGTAGAATTATTCTAATTTCATTGTTCTAGTTGGAATCTTCATGCTTTAAGCTAACTAAAAATTCTAAAGTTTAAATTCATTTTAACTAAGATTGTGAACAATCAAGAATTCAATAACACATATTCCCTTTTATGGTTAAACTTTGCATCAATTAACTAAAACAAAATAATCAATTTGAATAAAATAATTAAAATCCATGCTCCCCATCTATTGAAGATGCATCACCTTATCACTAAGGTGTCGCCTCAGTGTTAGATTTATGTTTGAGTTAAGTTTGGTTCCTATCTATGTTTATTTCTATGTAATTTGTGTTGTTTATACATTCTTATATTCCTATATTGTTATTTTACTTATACAATTATTATGATATTTTGCCCAATTAAGTTCTTTACTTATGATCTTTATTTGCTTTGTGTTTTATTTTCATAAGATTAACTTAGTGGATTTTGTAGGTTTTACTTTAGTTATGGAGATTAATGCTTTTACTTTTACATGAATAATTAGGATGATTTGTTAATCACTTAGTTATTTCTCCAATTTTAGAAGACCTTCAAGATTTATTTATTTTGTTGATTTCATTTCTATCATTTTTCATGATTAAAAGGGTTGTAATCTATTCTCCTCCCTCATTTCTTTGCATGTTTATTTATTTTATTTTATTTTATTTATTTTTATGATTATGGCTTTGTAATCCTTTCTCCTTTCCCTCCTTCTTTGTATGGGTTTTTTATTTAATTGTTTATCTTATATTATTATGTATGTTGGACTTATGGACAGAAAAATAGTCTAATGTGGAAACTTGGGCCTAAATGTAAAATTGGAAAATTATTTAGAGGCAACTGCAATTTGCATGTTACAAAGAAATAATTAAATAATTAAAGGTAGTAAAATACAAAACACAAATAGAGGTTAATTGCAAGGTTAGACATGCATTTTAAAAGCCTATGCCCAGTTTCTAAACTCAATCTTTAAGGAAAATTGTTGGGCCCTTTATGGGATCCAATTGCTATAAAGTGTGTCATGGTTTTCATCCGAGTGGGGACTCCCATCTCCAATTTGGGCTTTAAGCCCATTTTGTATTTCCTAGTGGGTCCTAAGTCCTTATAGTGTCGTGGTTGCCAAATACTTAAGCACGCGCTGAACCTTGCCGCCTATTACTAACAAGAATTTTGTGTTTTATAGGTACCTCATAATAGATCAATGTGTTTAGTTGCTCATGATGGACCTTCACGCGAGCCAAATACCTTTTCCTTAAATGGATTGCACTCTATCTCACCAAGGCAAGGAAAGGAATGTCTCTGACACAGACTATACTGCAAATCAACTCAAGCTCCAAAGCCTAGACCTATAAAAAAGGATTGTCAATAAATAATCATATTGATTAATAAATCAAAAAGAAGAGAGAGAAGCGAACCAGTACAACATGCTAGAATCCATAGAAGCTCCTAGTTTCTTACATAACCTCATCCATACTTCGGTATAGATAAGCTAGTGTACAACTACCCCAATCATAAGAAGACACCAGATCCAAGTCTCTCAATGGTATTAAAAACATCAAATAGATAGAGCTAGCGATGTCAACAAAGAGAGTTGTGCCTAATAGGTACATAAGGAAAGCTCTCAATACCTAGTCAATCTTGTGAGGTATAGTAGCCGCCTCAACTTGTGCCTGAGTATAGTGACTTTGAATGGAGTCAATCTTCATAATTTGAGTCACCTTCATGTTCAAGACTATGCCAAGGGCGCTTGATGTAGGAAACTCAATTTGGTTTTGTCCAGTGAAGGCTCATATAAAAAGGAACTACCTTGCCTGCACATGCAATCCTAGTAAAAGCGACAAAGAATATAGGGTCTAGAGTGAGCTCTTAGAACGGTAGGTGGAATGTATGGATGGTGTCAAACCTTCTCTCCATTAATGCATGAAGTGACTAATGATCAATACACCCTTGAGCATCCATAAGAGATAGGATGAAATCCTCAAATCTCATATCTTAAATATGGTCCTTAACGTAGTCTGTGAGCTCGTCATAATAGACTCAAGCACCACTAAAATTCCTGGAACCTTTGAAGGTGTGTGCATTATGTTATAAGATAAACATGGAAGTTGAATATTGATGTAATTTACTTAAAATTGAAAGAAGATATTTAGAACGTTGTTAAATAGGCGATGCCTCATCAAAGAGGCATTGCCTCCTTAATGAGAATAAGTGTTGCCTCATTATCTTGCTCTTAAAATTAATGCCTCTGATAAAGAGGTGTCTAAGGCAAATACCTCATTGAAGAGGCGATCACCTCTTCAATGAGGCGATGCCCTAGTAACACAGAGAGCACTAATCAATTCATAATTTTTTGATTTAATCACTTCCATTCTCATTTCTAATAATGAATAAACACTTATAAATCCTAACTCAATGTTATTTTGCAAAAAACATTAATTGATTCGGGTACTAACCTTTTAGGACACCAATGCACATATGTGGGTGCCCAAATCTGCAGTTAGGGGAGTGGTGTCTCCCATAGAGAATCCAAGAGTCTACAGAGGATGTATGGGAGGTGTCATAGGATCCCACCATAAAAGATCGGGAGTCCAAGCAGCATCCATTTTTGAAAATGAATAAACACGGGAAGGAGAAAGGGAAGAAAAAAAGAAAGAAAAGGGGAGAAGAAAAAAAGAAAAAGGCTTTTTATATATATAAGGAAGAAAAAGGAAAAATTTAAAAAGAAAGGAGGAATTTAAATAGAAATATAGATGACCTCTCGAGTTTGTACCCAGAGGCTGACGGCCTGGAATAAAAAAATTGACCTCTTGAGTTTGTACCCAGAGGTTGATAGTGCAGATTTTGAAGAAATTGTCTATCAGGTTTGAACCTTGAGGCTGACGGTATGAAGACAAGTACTATAAGAAATCAAGAGAAGATAAGTACCATAAAGTTAATGGCCGCTTTGTCGACATGGAGAGCGAGATGTCCTACCACCATTTTAAGTTTAAAAAGTATTTCAAGGCTATGTGTTATGAAAATCTTCCCTCACAATCTCCTCAAAAGCCTAAGGCACCTTTACCTCTAGACTCTCCTCATAAAGGGAAGTAAGCTTCTTTTCCCTATTTTTAGTTTTTATTTTTAGTCTTCTTTTGTATACATTTTGTAGACGACAAGGTTTAGCGCGTAATCAAGATTTTAGCAACCATGATACTGTTTGAGCTTATGGCTCTAAAGAACACACTAGCCACTATCACAAAGACATGGCATGGAGATGAGGAGTTGCCACCTAAGGTAATAAATGGGACAAATCAAAAAATGGCGGTACTCGATTCCTTAAAAGAAAGTCAGCACCATAACTAAGAGATTCTAGATATGGAATACTAACTTCTTTCAGTCTCATGTTCTTTTAGAATTACTTTATGAATTACTATTTCATCATTTATTTACATGCAATTTTATATAAACCCTTAAAAAACAATCAATTCCTAGCAAACTAGTCATGAAATATACAAGTAAATAATGCATTCATCACAATCCCTAAGTTAGTCTAATCTACATTACTTTTAATTAAATGAGCTAAATCTACATATTTTAATTTACAGGTGAGCCAAAAGACTAATGGGTCTAATCCTTATTTAATTTTAATTAAGTGATCCTAAGTCTATTTCTTTTAGTACTAAAAATGGGCCTAAATCTACAAATTATGAAGTATTTAAATTAGTGGGCTAAGTCTAAATTAATTAAATTAAGTTAGGTTAGCCTATGTCTAACTAACTAAATGAGCCTAAGCTATCTCTATCCTAAATCTAATTATTATGGGCCTAAAGATGCATTTTAATTAAATAAACCTAAAAACCTAAATGTAAATGGGTTAAAGTCTAATATGGGTCTAACGCCCAAAATACATAAACATAAACAAACAAACCCAAAAATAATATAAAAAAATATTAAAACAAACAAATAAGATATCAAACAATTAATTAAATCTATTCTAAAATCCTAATTTAATTAAAGTGATCATAAACAATCAAATAAAATAATCAATTAAGCAAACTAATTTTACCAACTTAAATATGATCCAATTTTAATTAAACAGCCTAAGGATTTCTATAACCATTAATTTTAATTAATTACCAAATGAAAACCCTAATTTTACTAACCAATTACTTAAAATAAAATACACAAGCACACACACCAAATTTCATTATTTCCACTATTAGGGCTATTATAATAAACTATTGAAAATAATAAAAATACAACCTAAAAATAAATAAAAATAAAATAATGGTAAACAAACTAAATAAAAATCCTAGAAATATTGTTTAGCTACAAGGTTCCATCCATGACATTCCATGTGCCTTCATGGATTTTATTCTTTAAGTAAACTCATTAAGTGATCCCCTCCATATTCACCAACACAAGATAAACAATGGTTAGTAAATAAACAAAATAAAATAAAAATTTAAGTAAACTAGAATTCAATAGGAACAAAAATAATAAAATAATAAAAAAAATAGAAAATAAAGAAGGAGAAGATGATTATGGATGCACTATGGTTGGCTCTTCAAACTAGTAAAATCACCATTTATTTGTTAAAATAAATCTTCAAAAACTTGTTATTCTTTTCTCAAAACAAAGGCCTCTTGCTCCTTGCTTACAAGACAAAATAACCAAGAATATTTTTGTAAGTGCAGAAAAAGAGAGATTCAAATAAAAAAATAGAGATCCTTAGAATTAACTCCCTTGCTCCAGGAGCGTAAGCTCTCCTTTTATAGGGAGAAAAACAAAAACTCTAAGTTCTACGTACTGAAAGTTCCAACTTTAAAAGGACTTTATTTCCTGAAGAGTCATAATTTTAAAAGGAATTTATTTCCTGAAAAGGTAGATAAATCCCAAAATAAATTTAAGAAAATTTTTAAAATAATGAAAACTTAAGAAAATATTTATATTTATTTTCTATAAAAATACAAAAATAGACAAAAAATATGTAATTTTGACCAGAATTGTGTAATTCGTAATTCTGACCGAAATTGCGTAATTCCGACTGGAATTACAGAATTCCAATCAAAATTCTATAATTTTGAATTTTTTTAACTTTTAATTATAAAAAGACCCCTGAAAGAAATTAAAATTTTCAATTAGGTCTTAAAAGGTATTAAAATTAAGTCCTTAAAAAACAATGAAACTCTTTTTGAAAATGTATTTGAACTTTTGAGATTTTGAACTTCAAGTGTTAAAGACCTATTATAACATTTTCATCATTAAAGTCTTTTGTCGTATCCATATTTTATTATCCCGAAATTGGGAGTTTACACATTTCATGTGCATAATTTTTGGTTATGAATTTTATGTTTTTTTTTTTTTTTGCTATGTTTGTGCATACATGTGCATATTAAGTACCCTACACACATTGAGGACAATATAGAATTCTTTTTTTTTGGGGGGGTATGGAGAACCCATTTTTTATTTTTACATTTTTAGTATATCATGCATTGCATTTGCATTTATGAAAATTTTGCCCAAATTTTTGAATTTTGATGCTAAGTACTTGAATTTTTTCATGATTATTTATGTGATGAATTTTATGTATGTTTGTGATATTGTTAAGCTTATGTGTTCAATCTTCTTTTAATGACTAGTTTAATTTCTTTTAAACTTAGTTGACATTTTGAGTTGAGAATTTTTTTATCGTTTAATCAACTTAATGCATGTTGTTGCTCACTTGATCATGATGGTTGAGTTGTTATTTTGGGAAATAGTATGGTGAATGAATAAAACTCCTCTCTAGGGTCGCTTTAGTTTTATGCAAAAGGAATTATAAAATTACTCTTTTCCAGTTCCAAAAAGAAACAAAAAAAAAGAATAAAATTTGCTAAGGAACTCAAATTCCATCTACTCCAATGCTCTTGCAAAAGAGTACAAGTACTTAAAGAACCCTCTCAAGGTGCTCACATTAAGTAGTTCAAGAAAGAAAAGGAACTACTAAGAGAGGGAAGAAAACCACAAAATTATTAAAAAAAAAATAAAAAGGATAGAGTTAATTTCCGCATGTCAAATTAGAAACTACCTTAGATTGGAGTCTTTTCTTTCATTTGTACTCTTATTAAGACTTTGACTCATATTTGTGTCATTGTGAGGAGATAACATGCTTTTCACTTGGTAATTATATTTCTCGACATGATTGGTTAACTTTGTTTTTGAGATTTGTAAACTAGTTATTAAGAGAAGATTATGATGTGTGCTTGATGAAATTTGGGATATACACTTTGTTTATTGCATTAATAGTATATATTTTTGAGTTTCACTTGAGGACAAGCAAAGATTCAAGTGTGGGGGTATTTATTGGCGCCAAATTTCATATAGAATTAGGACTTAATATTACATTCATTCAATCATTTTAATTAGCATTAAGTATAAAAAAGCATATAGAATTAGATACTTTTAAATTTTGTTTGAATTTTATAGGGAAAAAGAGTAAAAAGGAGGTAAATGGTAAAGATGAGAAGCAAAGAAAAGGAAAGAAACAGAGCAATATTAGAGTAGACTTTCTATTGCGATCACAGCTACATATGTGATCATAGGAATGCCAAGTTACAGCCCCAAAGTGATATCGAGGCCTTTACAATCATGTTTCATGCACAATCGTGGATTCTTTATCAGCCACGACTTCTGTCATGAGCTCGGATCATTAGCGATTGCGACCCTTTCATAAGAGGCCCTTTTGGCAGCGAGCACGAATTGTGTGCGATTGCAAATAGCACATTTTCAACATAGAACATGCTAAGGTGTACTTATTTAGAGAAAAAATCTAAGGGAGGTGAAAGGACATGTTCTATAAGAGGCTATAAAGGACAAAGGACATAAATTGCTTAGGGATTACACATTCTACACACTCTCTCATTCACACAAGACACACCAATGCAAACAAGTAAAGGAGGAAGAAGAAAGAGGAGAAAAAGAAGCTAAAGAAGGAGACCCATTGAAGACCCAAGCTTCTTGATAACCATTTATCACTCCCTTGCTATTTCTGATCTCTTTTTTTGTATTTGAATAGTTGAATGATGGATTATATAGCCATGTTTGGCTAAGTACTTTATTGTTGTTGGAATTTTGAAACCCATTGGATTTAATGTTCATTTCATGATTGTTATTACCTTTTAAATGCAAATTGTGTTTGTTAATCTTATTGAATGTTTAATTATAGCCAGATATAACTTTAGTTTAGATCTATGCAATGAGAATTGGTGGATCTAAAAGACCTACAAGCACATGTTAGATTGATTAAGTGTCTTGAGAAAGCTTAATCCTATCAAATTCTCTTATGGGGTTTGCATAATGCCTTACATGCTTGATGTTGGTTTATATTCTTAGTGATGATGAGAATTAAGCTATGTTTATGAATCTCAATTGTTTGATACTTGTTGAGTTGAGTAGCTACTTGAGAAAGAGTACCCAATGATTGTTGAAAAACATGAGATATGCATTAAGAAGTTGATCTATTCTATCAAATTAAATTAATGAAAATGTGGTGCTTAATCTACCAACGACATGCCTTTCCATTGATTCATTTCCTTTATTAATTTAATTAGCAATTGCTTGGTTTATATTCCTTTGTTTATTTGTTATTTAACTCTTTATTTGCTTTATTCAAACCACAATTGCAAGCTATAAATAATTACGATTAAGATTAATAGTTGTTTAATATCAATCATTGAGGGAACGATATTTTACTCTCACTTTATTACCTGTTGACCCGTGCACTTATGGTAAGGGATTCAAACTCAACAATGCACTGGAAATTAAAATTCAAATCTGACGTCCTTGTTGCAGGCATTCAAGAATGTGCTGGATACGTACTTGGGAGTAAATTTTGATGTGAAAAAATCGTGAGTTGGATAAGATGTTCATTGATGCAAATTCATTAAAGAATTGGTCTCAATAACGATATCAAAAGAGTCAATCAGTGCATTTCCACATAAGAAGCTTTCTGTCTCAATTGGCACTTTAGTGTGTGTGTCATCCACAAATTTTGTAGAAATATAAATCATTGCTAACTTTGAACGGTGATGTACATCTCAGCTGTCAAACTTGCTATAAATTCCAAATTTTTTTGGCGATAATGATACTCTTGTTCAAACAATTCCTTGAAATTCAGTCATGTTCTTGTTCCCTGATTTGAGATACAATATGGTCCATGACGATCATATAAGCAAAACCAACATAGTCGAAGTATAGCTTCTTGTATCTTGCTGCATGAATAGCAATTTTTCGCTAAAAATTGTCTTGTAGGTTTAAATTCAAGTAAATTTGGTTGCAGTGATGTTGTAGATGGTAATCTTAGATTAGAATGTTATTAGTGCAGGCAACATGGTTACAGGACACATGCACAGACTAGAGTTAGGCAGATACTGCCAGCACATGACATGATGAGTTCATTGTTGACTAGATTGCTGCAAATGGTTACCCCATTCCTTAAAAGCAGGCGCAGAATGGGCAGCCCGTGCAAGTGGATGTGCCACACCATTCGCTGATCTGTAAATAAAATGAACTACTACTTGACTGAAGTAGTTTAACAAAACACGGCAATCCTCTACAACTATACCAAAAGGCAATGAATCTCCTTTCGAATTCCAAGCACGAACCAGTTGCTGGGCATCAGATTCTCAAACGCACCGGACAAATTGATTTTTCTTAAGCCAACTCAATACCTACCTCAGAGCCAGAGCTTCAGCTTCTCTTGGTGTGACGGAGACTTGAAGTGAGTGAGAAAAGCTTGTGACATAATGACCAGAAGAATCACGTACACAACAGTCTATTCCAATTCTGTTTGTACCACGAAAAACAGATGCATCAATATTAACGTTCAGCCAACCCACTGGTGGAGGACACCAGACAACATTACCGCTATTGTTACCAGTCTACATATCAGTTGTTGCAGAGACATCATGAGGTGCTTGTCGCCATTGAAACAAGAAGTTACTAGCCGAACTAAGCAAATGATTAGCAAACCTGCGTTTATGCTTCCATAGACAGTTATTCCGGTAGTTCCATAATTGCCAACATATGATCGAGAACAGAGCTTGACTTTCTAAATCCAATTTGGAAAATAAATAACCAAACCAATCCATAACAGAATCATGAGAACAACAAAAGACAGGGAGCGATGAACGAACCCAAACCTCTTGAGCAAAAGAACAGAATCTAAGCATGTGGTTGCTATCTTTCAACTCATGATGACACAACTCACGGTTGTCGAATGTTAACCGTGAAATGTGCTTATAATGCAAAGAAATTCCCAAATTCAAAATTTTGAGAACCCAAATTTTGAAATGCTAAAAAAAAATAAAATAAAATAACTATCCAATAAATTCGTTTTGAGGTTACTGCTTAAATGGGTAAATGAAAAAAATAAATAAATAGCATGTTCCAGCTATAAGTGTAGGTCATTTTTTGATGATATGGTGTTATCATGACATTATATAATGACCCTTCCTTGGAGGGACAACTAGCCGTTGGTGAGATTTTGAGTTGATTGTGAAGCTGATGCTTATCATATGCTTCATCACGTGGATAACAGGGCTAGGGTAAAAAGAACAAAAAAAAAAAAAAAAAACTTTTTTCCCATTTTAAGGTGACTTTTAAAGTAATTCCATATTTAGGATACTTTGAAAATTTATTACCAAGTTAGAATGAATTTTGCTGATATGAACTAACAAGAGGAACTCTGCCAGTTGACATAGCAAAAAACTCATTTCCACTCTTTATACTAGCGAAGATGGGACTTAATTTTTTTTTTTTAATTTTAATCAACTTTGCCATATTAGATGGGGGAGTTGATATCAAAATCTTTTTTTTTTTTTTTATTTTATTTGTGTTAGCTACCCCTTTGCAAGTTAATGCAAGAATAGGAAACGCAATGTCCTTCAAGCCAATAATTTTGCATAAAATTTCATGTCATGCGTGTCATTTCAATTTGGTAGCATAATTTGATAAGTTGATAAGTTAGTAATTAAAAATAAAAAATCATAATAATAGGTTCATTATGATATTATTTTAAAAATTATTATAATTAATTTATAATAATCATTATAATATTAAAAAATTAAAAATTAAAAAAAAAACAATTACATAATAATAATAAAATTCATGTATGAAGACCCCACACATAAAACTCATGCATAATTTAATCATAATAATATTAAAATTAAAAATGATGAACTTTTAATAGTCATTCAATGTTTTTTTTAAAACAAAAAATTTTTGTTGGCCACTGTTCTTGTTGTAAAGTCATTGCAAACTAAGTTGGAAGTTGTGAATGCAATAGGAACGTTTAAGGCTAATAAAAATGCAAATCAATGCATTAATTTTATGCATATAATTGGTTAATGAGTACTTAATAATTGGTCAATTGTATTCATGCAAGTTGATTGAAATAAATTATTTTGATAAAATGATTATCATTTTGCCATACATGTATGGTCCAACAGAAAATGTTTTTTTTTTTTTTTGACAGACAACAGAAAATGTTATTGTGACTTCTGAGTTGGTTTTAAACCTTAAAAAAAGAAATAAAAATCGTGGTCCAACAAATATTTTTGTGGACTGTGCTATGGCAGTTCTGTTAGAGTTTAGCCCAAGAAAAAATGGCTGTCGAAGAAGTCAAAATTTTTTTCTTTTTTTTTTTTCTTAAATAGTTAAGCCATTGTCATGTTCACGAAAATACATTTAGCATTTTCACCACTAACGATCACGGAAATAATTTTTCTTTTTTTATAAATTTTTAATTAATTTTTTATCTTAAATTTAAAATTATTTTAAAAATCACCCTAAAGTGGAAATAATTTTTTTTTTACCTCAAATTGGTAAAAAGCCCTAGATAGCAAGGCAGATTTTTCATAATATATTAAGACAATACTATTTCTGTCCTTATCTATTTTCTGTATCTACAAGCTAATAAGAAATATTTAAAAATAAATTAAAGATTAAGGCAAATGCTCCAATATATAAATCTATCATACCATTATTAAACATCCGAACAAAAGAATGTCTTAATACCTGAAAAGCTCTTGTAGTAGCCACAAATTAACATCCAATCCACACATCATGCTAAAATTCAACATTCCTCTTTTCTGATACTCCTGAAGCTAGGTGCAACCAAAAGGGTTGGCCAACTAGTGGGTGCTAGGGTTGTGTTAGATAATAGTGTTTAAAAGGTGATGAATACATATCAATACACTAATTTCTTTGTAATTAACTATTCCAAGTTGTCTAAAGATAAAGATCCCCACTTCCCCTTCAAAATTTGACTTCTTGTTTATAAATAATTAAATTTTTAGTTGAAATTAGTTGATAAGAAAAATGTGTGTCTATATATATAGAGAGTACAATATTCTTAGATAATATCCAAACAAAATTATTTCTAAACAAATTGAATGATATAGAATAATGCAACCATAAAATCTTTCAAATATGACATAATTTTTACTACTATAAATTCAGGACTGTCTAAGACAAATATTTAATATTTTAACTTTTGAAATTTTCATTTTAGAGCAGATTACTTTTTTCTCTAACATTTGAATTAATTTGCACTATTTGCCCTCTTATTTGAAATTCAAAATTTGTTTCAGATGAATTTTTCTGTAAATTTCTTATTTAAAACATATATAGCCCTTGTTAGTCAAACAAAACTTGTTATGTAGTTTGTTTGTATATAGTTTTAGTTTGATGTAAATCTTATCTATGTAACAAACCCATGTATAAAAATATCTTTATCCAAGTTATTATGAATGTGTCCGATAACATTTTTCATTCAAATCAAATTATAACAGCCCTCTACATTTTATAAAGGTGAAATAATTTAGTTTCTCTGTTTGGATATTATAAAATAATTTAATACCTTAATTTTTTAATTATTTTAAATTTTTAATGTTGACTGAAGTTTTTTTAAAAGAATAAAATTTTCATTTATTAAAAATTAAAAGTATATCTTAATAAAAGAATAATAGAAAACTATTAAGTAATTAAGTAATACAAAAATAAAATATCACTAAAATTATAAAAAAAATTATTGTTATTCCTCAATCACGTTGATCTCTTCTAATTTGCAACTCGATGATTTGTACGTTCCATTCAACATCTTTATTTAGCCGTAAATTGACTCTCTAATCTTTAAATAAGTCCGATTGTAAAAATATCAACATAAAATTTACAATAAGGAGATTCAAAATTTTCATGAAGGAAAACAATAAAAAAAAAATCCACTAAGGGTAGGAACTCCATGAAGGAAGATTCAAAATTTCAATTAAAAGATAAACAGATCAAAGATTTGTATTTATTCAATGAAAAAATAAAATAAAACAAATATAATAGAAATAGAAGGGACCACTGCTAATCAAAAAGATGATTGGCAATGACCAAGAAGAAAGTTATAATGAAAACTAAGAATTAAGTAGAAAAGAGAGGGAAAAAAAGGTGGGTAGGGGTTTTTTTTTTTTTTTTTAATAGTTGGTTCTATCATTTTAAGTAACCAATGTTGACTAAACTTTTAACACCTATACATACATCTATTAATATATTAAATCAAAATTAAGTTATAAATTTTCATTGATTTTATTTTAAATTCACCTTTTTGCTCTTTAATTAATTTTCCTTTAAATTACTTTTAAAAATGTTTATTTTTGAAATCAAATGCTATAAAAATGAATAATTTGATTTTTAAAGTGAAATTAAGAAGATTAAATGAATTTATTAAAATTGTAACTTAATTTTTAATTATAAGGTTTAGATAGAAATAATAATAAAGTGTTAAAAAATAGTTGTTCTTAAAACTTTACATCTAAAATAAGTAAAAAAAAAATAAAAATTACATTATTTAATTTTATTAAAATAAGGCATTCTTATAGAAAATAAGAGTCTCTCAAGGAATGTGAGAGCCCTAGACATATATTTATACTAATGTATGAGATATAAATTACATATATAACTATGTACAACATTATAATTACATTGACTATGAATATATTTCTTATTATCCCCCCGCAATCTGTGTGTGGTGAATGCCCAGATTGGTCCACATATGAAGTAAACAAGCTGTGGGGGCACCTTTTGTTAAGATGTTAGCAAGTTGCTTTTCCCCAGAAATATGTAAGACCTAAATATCACCCTAAAGCACTCTTTCTCGTATAAAGTGAAGATTGACTTCCAAGTATTTGGTACGAGCATAGTTAATTGGATTTTATGCAACATAAGTGGCTGATATGTTATCATAAAATATCTCAACAGGCAAGCGAATGGAAACAAATAACTCACGTAAGAGAGAGTATAGCCAACAAACATCAACCACAATAGCAGCTAAGGCGAGGTACTCTGATTCTGCACTGCTCCTTGAGACTGTGTGTTGTTACTTCATAGTTCAAGATATGAGATTGGTACTAAGAATGACACAATAACTCATAGTTGAATGGCAAGTTTCCAGCCCAATCGGCACTACTAAAAGCTATTATTGTAGTCAAGGAACATTTGTAGAGTTGCAAGATGCAAGTGATAGTACCTTTAAGATAACGCAAAATGCATTTTGACCCACTGCCAATGCAAATCTAAGGGTGCATACATGTATTGACAGATGTTATGGACAACATATATGATGTCAAAATGGGTGAAGGCCAAATACTGTAAGGCACCAACAATACTGTGATACATACTTGGATTATGAAACTTGCCCATTTGATTGGTAAAGGAAGAACGTGGAGTCATTAGAGTGTCAATGGGGCTGGCTCCTTGCATATTTGCTCGATCAAGTAGATAACTATTATACTTGGACTGAGATAAGAAAAATCCATGGGCATTATTGATAACCTAAATTCCTAAAAAATAATGTAAAGCACCTATGTCAGTCATTGAAAGTTTAGCTTTCAAATGATGAAGAAAATGATTAAGAAGCAAAGAAGAGGATGTCGTGAAGATAATATCATCAACGTAAAGGAGTAAAATAACCATCCTATTAGTTTCCTTATACACAAACATAGAGTAATCAGATTTACAACAAACAAAGCCAAGATGGAGAAGAGATGAAGTGAAATGTTGAAACCATGCACATGGTGCCTATCATAAGCCATTAAGAGCCCGTTGTAATTTGCAAACAAATTTAGGGTGATTAGGATCAATAAAACTTTTCGGTTGGGTTATGTATACCTCATGATAAAGATGTCCATGTAAAAATGCATTTTTAACATCTAACTGGTGAATGGGCCAACCATGAGAAAGAGCAATGGTGAGAATAATGAGTACAATAGTAGAATTAACAATAGGACTAAATGTTTCATCAAAGTCCACACCTTTTTGTTGATTGTAACCCTTTGCAACAAACCAAGCTTTATGGCGTTCAATATTTCCATTCGCTCGTTGTTTTAACTGACACACCCATTTACAACAAAAAAGGTTGTAATGTTTTGCTGGTAGAGGTATAAATTTCCAAGTGTTTTTTGGCTAAAAAAGCTTAGTATTCAAGCTACATGGCATCATGTCAAACTTGGTGTTGACTAGCTTCTTTATACGAAGTGGGTTCAAAGAGTAGTGACGAGGTGTTTTAAGTGATAAAGGAATAAATAGGTTTGGGTTTTAAAATCCCAACTTTGGCATGAGTGATCATAGGTGGTTGTTGGAACGAGTTGAGGCGGTGAGGAATTAATAGGATTAAAAGTAGAGCTAAAAATAAAATGAGAAGATATTGAAAGGAGAGTAATAAATTGTGCTTGACTTGGATTAGGTAAGGGTGTATCTATAGTATAAGGAATAAGGATATCTGTTAAGGTGTGATTTGCAGAATTAATTATAGAAAAGGAAGGAGAGAGTTGGTATTGGGGTTATGTAGAGTGATTTAAGGCATGATTGAAGGGAGGAGGTATTATAGAATAATGGGATAAACTAAAAGAGGAAGGTAACAAAGTAGAGGGAGGACATATTACCTTAGTGGGATTCTAAAAATTCCCAAAGTGATCAACATCCAATATATGCCAGCTATTATCATGGGATTTCCGTGTGGAATATGGAAATTGATCTTCAAAGAAAGTGACATGCCTGGAAATAAAAACTTTAGAAGTTTCCAATTCAAGACATCGAAATTCTTTTTTATTAGCAGCATAACCAAGAAAATGCAAGCTCTTGCCCTTGAATCCAACTTGTTCAGAGAAGGATTTTTCATGTAAGGATAATAAAGACACTCGAAGACTTGAAGCATTGTAACATTTGTTGATTTCCCAAATAATAAGGTATATGGACTTTAAAAATTTAAAGAGGCATGAGGTATTTGATTGGTAACATAAACAACAACATTCAAGGCTTCAACCCAAAATTGAAAAGGCATAATTAAGTGGAATAATAAAGTGTGAACAACATTTAATAATATTCTATGCATGCATTTTGTCCGTCCATTTTATTGAGGTGTTTGTGGGCATGAGACTCTTGCAACAATACCTTCATTTTGAAATAATTTTGAAAACTTATTATTGAGATACTCGCCTCTACTGTCACATTGAAACTGTTTGATTTTCATATTAAATTGAGTATGAATCATATTTTTTAAAAGAATAAAGGCATCAAAGACATCAGTTTTGACACACAATGGATAAACCTAAACATAACCAATATAATCATTAAGAAATAAAACATAATAACGATAAATAGTGAAAGAAGAAACTGGTGAATGCCAAATATTTGAATGAACTATTTGAAATGGTTCAATAGATACATTTGTTGAGTCTTGAAAGGGAGTCTTGGAATTTTTTCCTAATTGATAAGCATGACAAGAAGAATATAATTTATTGGAATTAAGGAGATAAGAAATTTGATGAATGAACTTGGACATGATAGGAGCACCATAATGAGCAAGACGCTGATGCCAAATGGAGGACGACACCTTTGATGCAATAGTGGTTGAAGGAGAGACAGAGTCATCATAACTCGTTGTCAAGAAATGATAAAGATGAGTGGTACTATTGCAATGGTGGATAGCCTTTTGGGTAGCTAGATCCTTCATAAAGAGTCCTAAGGAATCAAAATTTAAGGAACAAGAATTATCCAACATGAAACAACAAACGAAAATTAATTGAACTGTAAGTCAAGAATAACCAAAACATCATTTAAAGCAAATTAAAAAGGAGTATGAATAGTTTTTTTAACTAATCTAGGTAATAGGTAATTTACCACCATCACCAATATAAATAGTATTTGTACCATGGTAAGGATTATAGTTATCCAAACAGCTATCCAAAATATGAGCATTATTGGTCATATGGTGAAGAGCTCAAGAATTAGTTTGCTAGGTGGGTTCTTGGAGATAAACACTTGCAAAAGCTCCTTGTAAGTCAGTGGTGTTGAGATTGTATTGAGGATAATATTTTACGGTGTGAGAAGGACTATCACATATTTGGCACTGAGTAAGTGGGGCACCAAGAATAAAAGAGCCAGAACCCCAAGAAGAATGTGCTTGAAAATTGTTTGAAAATCGTCCACCAAAAGTAGCATTACTTGGAGATCTTGGTGAAAAACCAGAAACAGAGCCTCCTCTAGAATTGCCACCCCAAGAATAGGAGCTATAGCCACCTTTTGAGATTGACTGAATTAACCACCTTGAGAGTGATTTCCATCACAATTTCCTTTGTTGACATAACCAACATGATAATGGGTTGTAGCAAGAGCTTGAGTGTGAAGAGGTGATAGTGATGGTGATTCATTTTGCAAATAAGACTTATGAGCCAACAAAAAGGAGTGTAACTCCATAAAGGTAGGTAAGGGCTTTTTGGCAGTCATGACAATCACAACATCTGAGCATGTGGATGGTAAACCAGATAGCACTTGAAGAATAACATCATTGTCATCAATCGGACGACCAATAAAGTGAAGGGAAATAACGATGGACTTGATAAAGTGTAGATATTATGACATGGAGTGAGAACCTTTGGAAACTTGGTTAAAAGCAAGTTTAAGTTGGAGATATGTGGCACTAACATGATCTTGGAAAAGGGTCTGAATTTCATTCCAGGTATCTCGGGCTGCAGAGGAAGTGCCAAGTTTCAAGATGTGTTTGAGTATATCAGGGAAAATAGTGGTATGGATCCAAGATATTATAACATAATCAATTTGTTGCCAAAGAACATAAGCAGAGTTAGGTATAGTTTCTTGAGAATTAGTTATTGTTAAGGGAATAGTTGCTGAAGGAGAAGGAGTGTTAGATTCAATATGATCATAAATCTAATGGCACCATAAGATATTTTCAAACAATGTTTACAAAGAAGAAAGTTAGTGAAATCGAGGATGATAGAAACATGGTTTTTGATGTTGCTCATGCTAAAAATAGATTGAAGAGTGGGTGACACAGGGGAAGGAGAGGAAGAGATAGGTTAGCCATGGCTGAGGATTCCTTAGAAGAAGAGGACGACATGGTTAAGAAGGAAAAGAGATTATTTAGAAGATGATTTAGAATTTTACCTGCTCTGATACCATATAAAAAATAAGAGTCTCTCAATGAATATGAGAGTCCAAAACATATATTTATATTGATGTATAAGATACAAATTACATATACAATCATGTACAAGATTCTTATTACATTGACTATGAATATATTTCCTATTAATTATTTTATAAATAAGGACTACATAAGAAATTCATTAAAAATTTATGGAACAAGAGTAAATAATCGAAAAATGAAAACTAAGAGATGAATGAGTTCAACGTTCAAAAAATAGAAATTAGATCAAATTTCGGAGAAAAAAATAATTAAGTTATGTTAGCTTGTTTAGCTAGTAAATATATATATATATAGATTCCTCATACATACATTAACTGTCTCAAGTAGCTCATAATGTGATCTCATTTTGGTGGTGTGCAAAATGATGTCGTTTGTTGCTTCAATCATTGAGCCTGACTTTAAATTAAGCACATATATAATTATAATAGCATTAGTCAAGATTATATTGCTAGCTTTAAATTAATTTTTGTTTAAAGCAATTAATTAATTAAGTTGCTGCAAGATTGTTAAAGATAATAAGTTTTGATTCTGTATATATTGTCCCTGCATTTCTACTACGAAGGTTAATGCCAAAGGCCAACTGAAGAGTGTACGTAATTTCTACTTCTTCTGACATTTTTTTTAGTTCAAATTTAATTTTAAAATATTTTGAACTTGCACATGGCATATCAATGTCAATAGAAGCTACACAAGATATTCTTTTTGTAAGCACTAAAAAAAATTGCTCTCTTCAGGTTTAATCAACCATTTGTGATGGAATTCTTTTTCGCTAAAGATATGGTCCTTTTAATAGCAAATAAATCATCGAAAATTAAATAGTTTAATGGTATGGTTTTTTTTAACGAATCAATAAATTAAATTTTAATTTTTATCTCTTCTTTTCTAATTATTATTATTATTGTTGGTTTCAAACTACATATACATTGTTTGTTAAAGGTTATCTTTCCAAAAAATAAAAACTACATAGAATAACTTTGGTTTGAGAGATTCTAAATGCGGTATTTTAAAAGAATTAAAATTTGATCACGAAATAAAAACAGTCTATAATTTGTTAGACTAAACTACGAAATTGATAAAATTTCTTGAATTTTTCATCAAGATTTTGTCACGATTGAAATGATTTTTCCTTTTTGTTGGCTACTATCACTTCGCTGAAAGGGATTCCATAATATGTTCTCAATACACATCATACAACAAGGGAGAATTTTAATAATATTTTATTTTTGTGGCAATATAATTACTTGCCTTAAACTAATTAGTTGACAAGAAATATTTGAAAAAGAAGGAAAATGATCCTATCAATCTATAATATTATCATCAAAGATCAGCGTTGAATTATATATGTTCCTGTCTTTATATTTTATATTATTGCATTTTTATAAATTGTGGTAATATTTTACCTACTAATATTTCCATTAGTAGTTTAAGAGACAAAATTAAATATAAACATTCAGATGTGGAAAATAGCATTTGAATCCTGTCTCTCTTTCCTTTCCCCTTCTGGGGAATTAAACACAGTTAAAAAAAATTTTTGACTTACTAATTTAAAATCCAATTAGAAAATAATAAGTATTAATTACGTTATTCCTATCAATACTTTTCTAATTTCACATGTATTACATGTGATTAAAATATCTATTAGATATGTAATTTATTTCAATTTACTTTCATTCTAAAAGTATAATTATTATAATATACATATAGATTTTATTTATTTTATAAAGGAACAATTATCATAATTTAAATACAATAACTTATTAATATTAAATAATATGTATTATTAATATATAGTAATTTAAACAAAACGTGTATTACGTGTTAAGGCTTAATTACTATAAAAAAAATTAATATTAATATAAGAACAATTTTACATTGATGTTAATAGATGTATATAATAATAATGATAGACTTTTAAAATTGCATATAAAGAAATAGAAAATATAAATAGTTATAGAATATAAATAATGTTATTGTAATGGAAAGAGCAAGGCTATTTTATCTATAATATATATCGCTAAAATAAATCTATAGATGTATAATGGATATTATTTATACTGAAATAAATTAAAATTTTAAATTGAAAAATTTAGATTAGTTAAAATCATTAAAAAATTAAGTAAAAAAATTCTTCTTTCACACTACCTAAAAAATAAATCTCTTTCTAATTGATTATAATATATTTTTTTGAAAAATAGTTGAATTCTATTAGTCACATCACATGCATGTAAATTTTCTTTTTTTAGCTATTACAAATGGTTGATTCCCAACACCACAAGAAGCGATATTCAAACTCTACTCTTTTTAAAATGAATATCTACACCTTTTTATCACTTGAACTACTCATGGGAGACATACATATATAATTTATAAATAAATGAATCTTATGAAATAAATGCACCTTATTTATCAATTTATTAAAATGTTTTTACTTTTTTATATTTTTAATTTTTTTAATTAGTTCTATATGTATATAGATAGTGTAAAACTATGTATATTACATTAACAATAAAAAAAATTATAATTTTTATATAACTAATACATTATAAGTAAGAAAATTTGTAAGATTTTTATCTATATATATACGTTATAGTTATTTAATAATTTATAAATTTTATTCAGGCTTGATAATAAATATAGTAAATTTATTATTATTATTTTCAAAAATTTATCTTAGTTTTAAATACAAACTAAAAGTATGTTTTATCAATTCTAAAATTTTCAAAAATAAATTAAGGTTATTTTGTCAATATAAATAAATATATTCTTTTTGTCTAAAAAATTTTACCCTTATTTATACATTTATATAGATAGTAGGAGAAATATGTTTGACTACATTATTAGTAATGGTGTATATTTTTCCATTTTTAAAAAGAAAAAAAAAAACTTCTGAATAGTTGGGGTGTAGCTATTTACACTCCCTTTAGAGATTTAGCACTCCCCTCGACCCCACAATATATTTATTTATCTTATTTATGCTGATTCATCTACTCATTTAATTAAATATTACTTTTACCCTCTTATTAAAAGAAAAGCATTTAAGTTTTTTTTTTTAAAAAAAAAAAAAGAAGAGAGCTTCTAATAACAAAATGAAGCATGCATTTAATTAATTAAATATGATTATACATATTCAGAGAATCAAATGGCATGAATCCTTAAAGTTACATTAGCAAAAAAAAATCTTAATGGTACACTACATTTAATTGAAAAAATTATATTTAATATTTAATTATATATTCCTTTATATTATATTATATATATATATATATATTATGCAAAACTACCATGCATAAGTAGTTCTATGGGAGCATGCAATTATACATGATCCAAATCAGAGTAAAGGCATGTCATTAACATCTGCTAAAGTGCAGCAAATGAATTTAGACGACGATCTTGGCAATGTGCCAGTTCTAAATCAAGCTTGCAGTGGGACTGACAGTGGAAATGCGTGGAGAGGAAACAACATGAGTTCAGCTGAGTTATCATCATAGTGCCCTCTTTACTATAGAACTACTTATGCATGGTAGTTTTGCATAAATATAAATTTTTAATATAATATAATATAAATAATAAATATATATAATATAATTATAAAATTACAATATAAATATATAAATAATATTATATAAATGTATAAATGTAATAAATATATATAAACAATATAATTTAAAATATGTAAATAAATTAAATATAATTAAATATCAAATATAATTTTTTTCAATTACATGTAGTGTACCATTATTATTATTTTTTTTTTGCCAAGGTAACATTAATCTTTTTTTTTTTTTGGACAAATAACATTAATAACATCTAATTCTCTCAATAGGTATATTAATATTTAATTCATTAAATACAGGCTTCATTTTGTTATTAGAAGCTCTCTTCTTTCAAAAAAAAATTACTTAAATGCTTTTGTCTTTTAATATGAGGATAAAAGTGGCATTTAATTAAATGAGTAGATAAATCAGCATAAAATAAGGTAAATAAATATATTGTGAGATCTAGAGGAGTGCTAGAAGCTCTAAAGGAAGTGTAAATAGATGCATCTAGTAGTTGTTTTTGAATAATTAAACTTGTTTTAATATATGTGGTCTTAATCAAAAGAAGAAAAGTTGTCGGCAAGATTAAAAGAAATGAATGATGATTAGTAGGTGTGTCACTTGTATGTTTTTGTGTGGTATTAGGTGTTAGAAATAATGTGTGTGGTTTTAAATATTCTGTATTAATTTATATTAAGTGATTTGTATTAATTTGGGGTTAGTATAAATATCCCTCTTCTCTTGCATTGTAATCATCAAGCAAGCAATTCATAAATAAAAACTTAAGTTAAAAGGGTTGTAGAAATATTTTGTATATTCTTGAGTGTTTGAGAGAGTTTTTGTAAAGATTTTTTGAGTGTTTAGTGTTTAACAAAGTGATATTAGAGCAAAATATAGGCATATAGTATACCAAATTGAAGCTCTTGGAAAGAGGAATCCAACACTGCTAGAATCACTCCGATCGGAGGTCGAATGCGCCGCCAATTGTCGCCAGAAGCTTGCTGCCAAAAACCTAATTAACTCACTGAGTTGAAGCCGAGTCAACTCGAGTTTGAAGCCGAGTCTATAGCTGAGTTAAGCCAAGTTTATTGCTGAGTTGTAAAGCTGAGTCAATCCGAGTTATATCAAGCCATTAACCTAGCATTAAGTCGTTTGACCAAGTCGTTAACTGAGCCATTAAGTCGTTTGACCGAGCCATTGATTGAGCCATTTTCAAGTCGTTGACCAAATTATTGATAATTGACTTTGACCATTGACTTTTAATAGTTAACTTTGACCGTTGACGGAGTTTGACTTTTTGTAACTAAGTCCATCTTAAGGTTTTTCGACATTCCAGATCCATTCATGAAGTTGAATTTTGTAAATTCCTTCTAGATTAAAAAATATGGAAAATATTATGGCATCCTTCCAAGTTCCAACACTCAACAAGAACCATTACGACAATTGGAGTACCAAAATGAAAGCTCTCTTTTGTGCATATGATGTTTGGGATATCATAGAGAAATGCTACAATGAACCACAAAATGAGGCATCACTATCCCAGTCTAAAAAGGATAGTTTAAAAGATTTAAAAAGAAGGACAAGAAGGCTCTCTTTCTAATCTATTAAGCCTTAGATGATGATAACTTCAAGAAAATTTCAGATACAACCTTTGCTAAGCAAGCATGGCAGAAGCTACAAAAATCATATAAAGGAGAAGAAAAACTGAAGAATGTGCATCTTCAAACCTTAAGAGGGGAGTTTGAATCTCTGTACATGAAAGGAGGTGAAACCATTTTTTGTTATTTTTCTAGAGTTTTGGCTATTTTTAATGAACTGAAAAGAAATGGTGAAAAGTTAAAAGATGTGAGAATAATGGAAAAGATACTTTGCTCATTAAACCCGAAGTTTGAGCATATTGTTTTAACTATAAAAGAGATCAAAGACTTAGAATAAATGAAGATTAAGCAACTTCTAGGCTCATTACAAGCCTATGAAGAGAAGCACATGAAGCAGCAAGGAATCACTGAGCAACTCCTCAAACTGAAGCTCAAGGATGTGCATGAAAGCCAAGGCAATGAAAGAAATCAATGTGGCCGAGGCAAAGGAAAAAGTCACAGAGGAGGTGGAAGCCATGGTCATGGATGAGGTTGGAATTCTTACAATATCAACTTTAATAACTATGAGAAAGGTGAAAGTTCCACAAGAAGTCATAGGAGAGGTAATCCAAACTCAAGGTACAATAAATCTCAAGTTCAATGCTATAATTGTCAAAATTATAGGCATTATACATCAGAATATAGAGCTCCCAACAGTAAAGTTAAAGAAAAGACCAATTATTTAAAAGCAAAGATCGAAGAGATGACGGTGCCGCTATCCTACATAACTAATGTTGAAGATCAAGGAAGTACTTAGTACCTTGATACTTATGCAAGTAACCATATGTGTAGAAAAAGAAGAACGTTAATGGAACTCGATGAATCAGTGGCTGGCAATGTTTCCTTTTATGATGATTCAAAAGTATCAGTAATAGGAAAAAGTAACATCCTTATTCGTGCTAAAAATGGTAGTCATAAGTCAATTTCTGATGTCTATCATGTGCCTGATATGACATGCAACATTTTAAGTATGGGTCAGCTTTTAGAAAAAGGCTATAATTTTTACTCAAAAGATTATTGTCTTTTTATAACAAATGGAAATGGAGATTTGATAACCAAATAAAAAATATCCAAAAATAGACTATTTCCTTTGAATATTCAAAATGATGTTGTAAAGTTTTTGAAAGCTTGTTACAAAGATGCATCTTGATTATGGCATCTTCAATTTGAGCACTTTAACTTTAGAAGTTTGGAACTATTATCGAAGAAGAGAATGGTGAGAGAACTACTTTGCATTAACCATCTAGATTAATTTTATAAAGGGTGTTTGCTCGGAAAGCAGTTCAGAAATAGTTTTCCCAAGGAGTCATACTCAAGAGCTAAGAAGCCATTAGAGCTCATTCATAATGATGTGTGTGGGCCAAATACTCCAAGCTCTCTTGGTAAAAATAACTATTTTCTTCTTTTTATTAATGACTTTTCCAAAAAATAAAATTGGGTATAATTCTTGAAGCATAAATCAGAGGTCTTTGAAGCATTCAAGATATTTAAAGCTGCTGTGGAGAATGAGAGTGGTCTGAAGATTAAAGCATTAAGATCAGATCGAGGAGGAGAATTCACTTCAATGGAATTTCAAAAGTTTTGTGCAAAAAATGGAATTAGGCATTTTCTCACCATTCTAAGATCTCCATAACAAAATGACATTGCAAAAAGAAAAAATAGAATTGTCCTCATGGAGCATGCTCAAAAACAAACATTTGCCAAAAGAATTTTGGGCTGAAGCAATGGCTATAACAGTCTACCTATCCAATTTATCTCTAATAAGAAGTGTTTAGGGAAAGACATCGCAAGAAGCCTATAGTGAAAGAAAGCTCAAAATTTCTCACCTCAAAGTATTTGGAAGTGTAGCCCATGTTTATGTACTAGATGAAAGAAGAACCAAGCTTGATGATAGAAGTGAAAGATACATCTTTATCGGTTATTCCACTCATTTAAAAGGGTACAAGCTTTATAATTCAAACAATAAGAAGTTTTTAATCAATCGAGATGTGATGTTCGATGAAGAAAGTGAATGGGAGTTCAATTATTCCATAGATGAATTCAACTTCTTTCCTCAATTTAATGAAGTAGAGCAAAAGCCAATAGAGCAACCAGGTGAACTTCAACAAAAGCCTATTGCACCACCTACTTCACCAATACGAAGTTATAAAGAAAATTCACTGCCATCTTTCCTAGCTAAAAAAAATGAAGAACAAATAAGAAGTCTTGAAGATATCTATGAGGTGACTAATAGACTTGACAATCTTACTCTTTTTTATCCTGTTGCTGATTATGAACCAGTAAACTTCCAAGAAGTTATGCAAGATGAAAAATGGAGAAATAAAATATATGATGAAATCAAAGCCATTAAAAAGAATGACACATGAGAACTCGCTGCTCTTCCAAAAGGACACAAGCCAGTTGGTGTCAAATGAGTTTACAAAACAAAGAAGAATGCCAAAGGAGAGGTCGAAAAGCAAGGCTAATTACAAAAGGCTATAGTCAAAAAGCTGAAATTGACTATGATGAGGTATTTGCTCCTATTGCACGCTTAGAGACTGTAAGACCGATGATTTCTTTAGCATCTTAAAATAAATGGAAGATTCACCAAATGGATGTAAATTCTGTCTTTCTAAATGGAGTTCTTGAAGAAGAAGTCTACATTCAGTAACCCCCAAGCTATGAAGTCAAAGGATAAGAATGCAAAGTTCTAAAATTGAAGAAGGCCCTTTATGGATTGAAGCAAGCTCCTAGAGAATAGAATAGCATAATTGACAACTATCTTCAATAGAATAGCTTCATCAAATGTCCATATGAACATGCCGTCTATTTCAAAATCAAATAAGGATATGTCTTGATCGTGTGCTTGTATGTGGATGATTTAATCTTCACCGAAAATAACCCCAACATGTTCAAAGATTTCAAAAAAGAAATGACAATGGAGTTTAAGATGACAGACATTGGGCTTGTGGTGTATTATCTTGGCATTGAAGTTAAACAATAAAAGGATGGAATTTTCATCTCACAAGAAGGCTACACAAAGGAAATTCTCAAAAAGTTCAAGAAGGAGAATTGCAAATCAATAAGTACGCCAATGGAATGTGGAGCTAAATTATCCAAGCATGAAGATGAAGAAAACATGGATCCAACATACTTTCAAATTTTAGTTGGAAGTGTACACTATATGACTTGCACAAGGCCTGATATTCTTTATGCAGTTGGATTAGTGAGCCACTACATGGAATTTCCAACAACCACTCATCTCAAAGTTGCAAAGAGAATTCTTTGCTACCTCAAAGGTACAATTAACTTTAGGTTATTCTACTCCATTTCTACTTATTACAAGCATGTTGGATACAATGACAGTGATTGGAGTGGAGATTTATATGATAGAAAAAGCACTACAGGATTTGTATTCTTCATGGGAAATACTGTTTTCACTTGATGTCAAAGAAGTAACCAATTGTCACTCTATCAACATGTGAAGCTGAATATGTTGTTGCTACAATATGTGTTAGTCATGCCATTCGGCTCTAGAATTTTTTAAAGGAATTGAACATGTCACAAGTGGAATTAACAGAGATTCATGTCGATAATAAATTTGCAATAGCTTTAGCCAAAGATCTAGTGTATAATGATGGAGCAAACACATTGATACTCGGTATCATTACATAAGAGAATTCATTATGAAGCAAGATGTGAAATTGGAATATGTGAAGTCTCAAGATCAAATTGCAAACATCTTCGTCAAGCCATTGAAGAAATAAGATTTTGTCAGATTGAGAAATGCACTTGGCATAATAAAACAAGTTTAAGGGGGGGAGTGTTGAATAATTAAACTTGTTTTAATATATGTGGTCTTAATCAAAAGAAGAAAAGTTATGGGCAAGATTAAAAGAAATGAATGTTGATTAGTTGGTGTGCCACTTATATGTTTTTGTGTGATATTAGGTGTTAGAAATAATGTGTGGTTTTAAATATTTTGTATTAATTTATATTAAGTGGTTTGTATTAGTTTGGGGTTAGTATAAATACCCCTCTTCTATTGCATTGTAATCACCAAGCAAGCAATTCAGAAACAAAAGCTTGAGTTAAAAGGGTTGTAGAAATATTTTGTATATTCTTAAATGTTTAAGAGAGTTTTTGTAAAGATTGTTTGAGTGTTTAATGTTTAATAGTTGCAACTTGTAAACTTTTTTTCCATATATAAAAATAATTTAAAAATCAATTTAGTATTTTATAAATTAAAAATTTAATTATTAAAAGATAATTGAATAAATTAACCTTATTATCCACCAAAATAATTTCCAAAGTTCTGCATTACCATTGCAATTTTCTTTAAAGAAAAAGATGAACCTTTCATTCATTGAAGATTAAGAGTACATCCTGATTAAATAATAATAAGAATAACATTTCAATCAAGAAATATCAAAATAAAATCTCACTATAATTATAATTTTCTAATTTTTATTTCTCAATTGCGTTGACAGAGCTCTTTTTTTTGCAACTCGGCAATCCATACGCTCCACTTATGAGTTTATTTAGCCGTAAATCAACTTCTTAGTCCTTGAATGAGTCTAATTGCAGAAATATCAAAAGAAAATTCACAATAAGGAGATATCCAAATTCCATAAAGGAAAGTCATAAAAATTCCATTAAGGACAATAATTTTATAAAGGAAAACCATAAAAAATTCCATTAAGGGCAAGAGTTCCATGAAGGAAGATTCAAAATTTTAATCAAAAGATATGTATTTATTCAATGTGAAAAAAATAAAATAAAGCAGATAAAATAAAAATCAAAGGGATCATCGTTGATCGAAAAGATAGGCAATGGTCAAAATGAAAGCTATATGAAAATCAAGAAAAGAGAGAAAAGAGGAAAATATATTTTTTTTTTTTTAAATAATTATTATTTAAGTGTGCATTACCATTGCAATTAGTCAATACTTCCACTGATTTTTTTTTCCAAGGAATTAAAATTTGGAACTCAATTTTTTTTGTTGGTTGCATTAAATTGAGAATCTTATCAGTTTTACCTATCATCTGCTTCTGTTTTCTTGCATGTAATACAACAAACTATATATTTACTATCAGTTAAAAAGTAAATAAATAAAAAATAGGGAAAAAATAATAAAAGTGAAATATGGAAGGATAAACCTATTTTGTTATTAATTATGGGTGAATAATGCAATGTTTCATTTATAAATATTTCATTTGTAGATAGAGAGATGAAAAATAATCAAGTTTAAACTTTTGACATCATTCATTTTATAATTATATTGAGCATAACAATTTAATCCAGACAAGATTATAAAAAACTGTAAAAATCTTTTAACAATTAATTTAATATGGCTATATACACTAAAATTTGAATTCAATGTCTCACTTAAACTAGAACATTCCAACAATAGGTAACCTATGTTAGTTTAGTTCAGCTGGTATGCGAGGAAACATGCAGTCAGTCATCATCTCAAAATATAGATTCGCCATACTGTACATACATAAACAATGATCTCACTTTTGGTGGTGTGCTTACATAGAAAAATATTTGGCTGCTCCTGATATTACACCGGGGCGTAAATGTATACACAGAGCAGCAATATTGCGTACAATCCGAGGGATATAACATAAACAAAGGGGGCAAAGAATATGACAACAAGCGAAGACTAGTACACTTTCATGAAGCCAACACCTTATAATCATGCAAAAATCATAAAATATGGAAAAAAAAAAAAAAAAAAAGTTTAGATGCCAATATATTTTCTTTTCTGTATTTTGAGAATTGAAAACAATATAATCTGGTTAGTAGCTAGCTAAGCTTGTAGCCTCTGAACGTCATTCCAAGCGAATGTAATCATACATAATTCCACGAAAAGGGCCTGTTCCTCTTGATTGTGTTAGATATATTGTATTGCTTCTGCCAAGTAGACTCCCCGGCACGTTTATGCTATGGAACCAATATAATCCATGTATTTCATGCCTTGCGATGACATTGTCTCTACCTATTAGTCTAGTTGTAAAATGAGGTCGTCTCTTCCTTCAATCATTGAACCAAACCTTAAATCAACCACATATTATAATTAATAACATTAGTCAAGACTGCTAGCTTAGAATTAATTTCCCAAAAATTTCCGTGTTAAAAGCAGTTAATTAACTTGATTTGTATGTATTAATTGTACCTGCAGTTCCGCAGCAGTGGCTGATGCTAAGGCCACTTGAAGTGTGTAACTTGCATTTCTTCTGACATTTTCTAGTTCAAATTTAATTTGCCATGTTGTTGCTTCATATGTGTTATTTTCTGTGTTCCTAATAGATGAAACAATTTTATCAGTTGGAGCTCAGCAAGTTAATGCATAAAAGGTATAAAAAAAATGATAAAATTAATACCTGTTAACATGAGCAAAGAACCAATCTTTACTATAATTGCTAATGCCAATAGTGTAAATTAGATCTTGGGTAGGATATAAATAACTGTATCTTTCCCATAGGCCATATTGTCTAAACCTGTCCATAGAAAGTAAATATTTAGTAAAAAAAAAAAAAATTCCTTGAGCCAGTGTCAGCTATGAAAATTAAAATGAAAGATCAGTCTCATACCACATCTCATTGGTGTAAAAAAATATTTAATTAAAATTTTCAAAATAAATTATAATATTGTCAGGTATAAATGTCTACATAGTAGAATCTAAAAAAAATATTATTGTTGGCAGAATTTGAAATTAGGTGCATATCATCCAAAAAATAAATTTGCATAGAAATGGCGATGGTATAAGCAAATAATTACTCGTCTGTTGGGTGATTGGTGTACAGTTTATTTTCAAGTGCTGGGTATGTGTCTGGCACAAAGAACTCAGAAGCAGTCCTATCAGGAATGCCTATTTCTCACAGGTTAGACCATTTCTTGGTGGCTTGTACACAAGAACTCCCAAATCTACTTCAGTTCCTGCATGTTAACATGTCGAGCAAAATTAAATAGACAATAAATAAAGGTATAATCAGCCAAGTTGAATCAAATCGAGTCAATTTTTTACTAATTCAGATTTATTTCATTTATAATTGAACTAAACTCAAGCCGAGCTCGTTATGTCATTTAATGCTTACAAATTGTTTGTAAGTTTAAATGAGTATAAAAAAATTTTTAAAAATATAAATTATAAATTAAAATTATACAGTAAAAATTGAAGATAAATTATTTAATAAATTAATTATAATATATTTATTAAAAATTATAATTTTATTCTAATAATCAATTTTCTAAAATATCTTATACAATAAAAATTTATATATTATATATTTAAAATTATATTACTAAATTAAAATCATAAACTAGTTGGTAAGTTTTTATTTGAATTTATTCATAAATTTTAGGAGTCGAGTTATATATAGTTTGAACTTGACTTGTTTATTAAATGAGTTTTAATATATAAACTAAAATAATTTTTTATAATTAAATAGACAATAAATAAGGATGCAATCAAGTGGAATCGAATTAATTCAAGTTGATCTTTAATCAATTGAACCGAGCCGAGTACGCTATGTCACTTGGTGCTCACAAATTATTCACAAGTTTAAATGAATTTAAAAGATTTTTAAAAATTATAAATTGTAAATTAAAATTATACATTAAAAATTGAAAAAAAATTATTTACTAAATTAATTATAAATATATTTACTAAAAATTATTATTTTATTCTAATAATAAAATTTCTAAAATATCTTTTACAATAAAAATTTATATATTATATATTTAAAATAAAATTATTAAATCAAAATTATAAACTCACTTAAAAGTTTTTATTTGAATTTGTTTGTGAATTTTACAAACTGAGTTTTATATAATTTGAATCTGACTTGTTTATTAAATAAATTTCAAAATATAAATTAAAATAAATTTTTATCAAGTTAAACATCAAAATGCTCACAAACAATTTGACAGATTTGTATACCTAATGATAAATAATTAAAAAGAAACAGCAAATTTTTTATCTTGTACCAACACATTAACTGGTTTGAGATTGACGTCAACATCATATTTCCAATCACCAATGATACCAGGAACCGAGGCATATAAATTATAGTAGCCAGCTCCAACATTTTCAATTACAAAATAACCATTTCTGTTGGCTTGCGTCCAGAATTGATAACCCTGTTGAAACAAATAGCCAGATTTTTTTTATATATATCTTTTGGTATAATTATTTTTAGTATTAAGTTGTAACTATGATTGTTTCGATTAACTTAAATCGAGTTAGGTGAATTTTACAAAAAAAATAAAACTCTTTCAATGTTTATTATGTATAAATATAAAGCTTACATTTAAAATTTATATTTATTACCATTTAATTGGTGAAATGTTTTCTTTTTATATTTATGTACATAGGGTGAGCTCTCTGAATTCATAGAAAATCGGAAAAATAAAATTAACCTGGGTTCCTCTTTGCCATAAGTCCACCTCCCCTGGTTGTGCCAACCCCACATAAGCAAAACCAGCCCACATTAACCTCTGATTGATGTACCTAAATTACAATTATATATACTGAAATTAGTACATAATCCATTTATGACAATGTCCCACTGGAGATATTATAAAATGGTAAGCTGTTGCCCTGAAACAGTTCCACGTTCATCTTAGGAAGGGAAATCCTCCGACTTGTAAAATTATACGGCCAACTTTCAACTTCTACCAACATCTAATATTGTAACCTCATAGCATTATTAATCTATAAGTATTATTATTAGTTTTTTTTATACTACATAACCTTTAATTTTTAAGTATAACGAGAAGGATAATTAAAGTAAAAAAAAAAATAACATGGATTTGATAGACCATAAACAAATCAAATTTCCCATGAGTTATTTAAAATTCAGTTAAAATTTGACTCGATAAGATAATAAATAAATAAAATATAAACTAATTAAAATTCGGCTGCCAAACTTGTTTACACTTTTACGATTTAAAAATGATAAAAAAATTGTTTACCGTTAAATGAGAAGCATTATCGACATCAGTAGGATGCAATTTCAATGTGGAAGTGCTTACAAGCAGGCACATTTTTGCACATATTGAATGGTATAGTATGTTGAAAAGTAATGTGTATTGACCTGTTGTTTGGCATCTTCCCAAAGTAACAGAGGATCCTCATCATCTAAAATTGAGTTGAGATAGACACAAACTGGACCAAAAACCTTGTTGCATGGCTTTCCATCTCTGTATTTTGTTTTTAAATCCTTCCTAGTGTAATGGGTACTAGTAAATATCTGCATATATATACATTTTCACCTTATTATTGTTATGGTAGGACTTCTAATTACTTCATTATGTACTTATCATCCACCTGCAAATTGATTATTAACCACACTACCGCATCGTTAGAATTGGCTTCAGAATTAAAATTAGAATCTAAATGAAAATGAAAAAAGGAATGTCTAGGCTATTCGCTGCCCAATGTGGCAATCGTTGGGCGTTGCCATGATCCTTTGTCCGTTATCTGATACTACCATTCGGTAAAATCTGATAATTCACTATACATTCTCTTAACATTTAATAAATTAATTAATGGATAATTAATTATAATATATTATTTTCATATAAGATAAATTAAATTATTTACTCCCGTCAATAACATTAATAATTTGTCACTAAAATATAAAAATCTATACATATTTCACTCTCAATTAATAGTTTATACTTATAAATAATTGAAATAGACAATAAGGAAGAAAAAATTATTATCTTTTTAATTAAAAAAAATACTAGAAATATACCCTTTTCATTAATGTATAATGAGTAGCATCAATTTAATTTGGGGGACTTTTGCATCGCAAGAGCATGTCACTTTTGGAAACACTATAGTGTAAATCGGGCAACAAGGTTTAGCCCTTTAAAGTCACATTAGTTATTTAAGGAGTTGCATCAAATCCTTACCGAATTTGAGTTTTTTTTGTTTCTTATCTTTTTAACAATTAGAAGATATGATTAATTCTTAACACCATAAAAAATATGAAAAGAAGGCGGGAATTCAATCTCTACTCTTAACAATAGAATTTTTAATCCTTTTACCACTTGAATTAATTATAAATGACTACCAAATTAGAGCTCTTAAAGCATGTATTTTACTACCAAACAATATTTTGTATACATTTACCCGTAATAAATTTACCACAATTCCCTAATTTTATAAAAGTTGAAGCTACAGATAATTTTTTTTCCCCTTATTTTAGTTGGATGGATTATAATGTTAAACTTAAGTCGAAGCATTGGGTGTTAGTTTACTTGTCATTTAGGAGCGCTTGAAAACAATCCTGATTTGATCCATGTCAATATCAGGCCATCCTTCTAATCGTTCCAAAATGGCATACATGTAGATCTTCGAGCTCCACGTCTCAATATATACCTGCCAAGTTCTTGAATTTAATTTTAGTCCATGTATATTGCAATTTAGTTTTTGTCAATTAAGAAACAATGTTTTTTTTTTTTTACAATTTATGATATATTATATTTGACGGTTAAATATTACACATATTTTAAATGTTTTACACTTAATCAATAAAAATAAAATACGTTAATGTATTTTAAATCTAACAATTACATATGATACATCTAAAAATAGATAAAAATTTCTAATTACAAAAAATAAATTTTTACCTTTTGTCTACATTAAGAGGGGCTGTCCAGTTATTAAATGAAGCATTACATGTTCTAGTGAATGATACTTCTACTTGGTTTTCTTCTTCCATTACAACACTATAACTCGCACCCCCTTTTTTTTTATAATCAGAATTTTATTAATAATTAATTAAAATCCAGGAAAAGCTCATTTTAATTTGGAAACTAATCCAAATCATCATATTCACTCAATACACACATTTAAAACCAAAATAAGACACATAAAAAAACCTGGAAAAGAAGATACAATCCAAAAAAACAAATCAAAACTGAAGACAACAAAATAGATCAGAGGAGTGGTGCGGAAGATAATTGCCACTATAAATAGAGCTAAAGGAGACAATAGAAAATAAAGACAACATCATAACCAAGCAATGAAATCACTATTTCTGTGTGTACCTTGTTTAGCTAAGCAGTTAGCAAAGGAATTGTTTTCCCTAAGAGTATGTTTAAAAGTAATATGTTGGAAGGTGCCTTCAAAATTCTCAAAAAGATAGAACTCACTGTGCATCTTCCAGGGGCGAGAATTGAAAGGCTGATTTATCCAAGTCACTACATGTAGATAATCATATTCAATTGTTATTTTTGCACTGTGGAATTCCAAGTGGAGCGACAACAAATGGAGTGCTTTTTGAATTGCAATGACCTCTGCTAGATTTCAATCTAAAATTCCACAGAGAATAGAAAAAATACATTTCACCAAACTAGAGTGGTCCTTAAGAACACCATTAGCCCTAGCTAAACCAGGCTTACTAAGCGAGGACCCATCTATGTTCCACTTAAGTTCTCCTAATGTGGGTTGTTGCTAACCTGAAAAGATGCGCTTTGGTTTAGGCTGCGCATGAAGTTTTTTAATTGCCTTAACAGCTAGCCAAAGATCTTGAGACTACAAGAGACCCTCATTACCTAATGCCTTGAGCCAAACTTTTGCTCTATGAATATTGAGGAAGAAGATTTTGCTAGCGTTAATTGACCCTGCATTAAAAACCGAAGAATTTCTTTCAGTCCAAATAATCCAAATAGCAGAAAAGAAAAGAATCATCCAAACTTTTTTTTTTTGGAAAGAACCCATTGCAATGCCTTCCTATTGCTCAAATAAAGAGCATAATGAATCAGGTATAACCCAATCAATACCCCACTAACTTATAAGACAATACCATATTGATTTAGCTAAAGGGCAGAGAATAAAGATATGATCAACTAATTCCACTCAAAGTTATAAAATGGACAGTTACAATTAGAAGAATCAATCATCCCTGTATTTAGTATTTAATTTCTTCACAAAAGCCATCCAAGTAAAAATTTTGACTTTCGGTGGAGCCAAACTCCATTTACAGAGAGCAAAAGAGGAGTTGTGGAACTAATAAAAGTTACTAAAGAAGCTGATTGAAAGTGCCTTAGGGGGTGAATAAGGCTAATAAGGGTTTTATAAGAATAAAAATGATTTTAAGGAATTAAAAAAGAATTGAAAGAATGTTGAAAAGGAATAATGTAGAACACAATGATTTAAGGAGTTCAGATTCAACAACAATCTTACGTCTCCACCTAACTTATCCTCAAGTTAGGATTTTCAATTACCCACAATCTTATTCACAAGATTGAAATAGCACAAGAGTTTTATGGCTCACTCTTACAACCTCACAACTTGAGTTTTTAAAGCTCACTCAAAAACCATATCCCAAGTGTTTCAATAGACAACATTTAAATTAATTCCTTTAGAGATAAATCTCACTCCCCTTCTAATTTATCCCAAGATTTAAGATGAAAAGAAATTCTATTTTTAACATACAACCAACTCTCATAAGAGTTACACAAATAAAGAATTGTTTAAGAATGAATTTGAGAGTTTAATTGAATGCTTAAGAGAGAATGAAGGATAAAAAAGTTTCTTAACCTCAAAATGAACTTTAGAGGTTATATTGATGTTGGAAGCAATAATTTCATTCCCAAAAAATTCAAACACCATATTAATGTCTTTTGGACTTTTGAATTGCAAATGTTCTACTCTTGGTTGGGATATTATTAGTCCCAGTTGGGATGCCTCAAAAGTAACTATTAATAGTCGTTTTAGGTTTGAATTTCTCTAGTCCCAAACATGGTCCTGGTCCAAGATCTTCACTGCCTCAAAATGTAATATATAAAGGTAAATCAGCTCTTTTATCATGAGCTTGGTCTCAGTTGAGACTGAGCTCAGGATGGGTTCCTATTTTACTAAAAATGTGCAATTTGGTCCCTATATTGACTTTGATTAAAATAGTGCTTATGATGATTGAAGAAGTTCGAATCAGCCTAACCTTTCTTCATAATAGTTGTAAATAATTGTCTTATTTTTTCATATCACTTTAAATCACCTCAATTAAACCTCTATAGCTTAAGATATTACTAAATTACTAAAAGCTGATCAACCTAAAATGAAAGATGCATATGCTGACTTCAACTCAAGATTTGCATACCCAAATGAGCTCAAATTTTAGCAAGTAAGCTCAATTTAGAAAGCTTAATAAGTCTACTTCAAAAGTTGAGAAGATTATTTTCTCATTATAGAGTATTAAAGATGTCAAAAAGCCTTCTTGAATTTTTAGAGATCGAATTAGCCCAAAAGCATACTTATCAATCCAGGTCGTGAGATAGCTCGTGAGTAGACAACGGTATATCCAAAAATGTATATTTTTGGTATATAATTATTTCTTAAAGATTGTGGACTTGCATAGATTAAGATACTTCATTGAAATGCATATTTATACTCTTTCAAGGAGTATTTCATTATCTCCAATCATTTAACAAGTAAACTTTATAATAGATCAATTTTCTACACACTTAGTTGAAATAATTAGAATTAAAATTCTTTGTCAAAGTTCAAAATTGGGAGTTTGATCATGCAATGGTCAACAATCTCCCCCTTTTTAGCTTTGAGAACCAATTTAATGAGATAATGAATAATGTGTGTGTGTGTCAATAACATTTAATATGAAAAGATAAATACTATTTAAAATAGTTCCTCCTATCAAATTTAAATAGATACAAAAATGAGAAATATTTTGTTCCCCCTTAGTATATGCATAAATTCAATATTTATTATGTATCAGAGTATATAAATAAATGAATTATCATTGTATGTATAAGGGTTGCCATAGCATGCTTCTTAAAAATATTAAAAAATCATAAAGGAGATAATTTTTGAAAAGATACCAATTGAAATAAAAAAAATATTTATATTCTTTAACAAATATATTTCTTTATTTCTCCTCCTTTTTGGACATGATAAGAATTATAAAATTAATGTTTTATTCCCCCTTTAGTTAAAAATAAAAATAGCATAAAATTTAACATGAGGAATAAGGTCTATCAAGACAAAGGTATTAAAAAACATGATAACATGATCATTAAAAAAATCATGCTAGACAATATGAAGGAAATAATTTCAAACATATATGCAATGCATCACAAAGATAGTACATATAGCACTTATGATCACGTAGAGGTTAGCTAGCTAATCAATCATACATAATCATGTGGCACATAACATATCTATCCATACAACATTTTCTCCCCCTTTGACAAAGAAAAAAAGAAAAGAGAGAGAGAGGTATAAGGGGAAAAGGAACCTAAAGGAGCCAAAATTCCTAGAGGTATTAAAAGACCAAGAACTAAAACAATGAAAACAAGGATAGACCAAATCTTAGGAAAAAAAATGTCCATCTAGCTAAAGCATGCTCATATAGTAAAGTATCACATATATACACATATAAGCAAAGTAAGCAAAACAAGATTTTTTAATCAAAGATCAAAACAATTCCTAAGAAGAATTTATACACGAATAAATTAAACATGAATTGTGCAAGCATAAAAATTATGGAAAATAATTTTCTCCCCCCTATTTCAAATAGTTATTTCATTAACTCACATACATCTTTAAAAAATAATTATTTCCCTGAAAAGAAATTAACTAAATATACATGCAAACTCAATTATTTCTACCCCTTTGTCAAAATACAAAAGGAAATTTGAGCAAAATATAATTGCATTAATGAAACGAAAAGAGTTATAATGATATTAAAATACCAATTGTAAACCAGAGAGAAACATAAAAAGACATAAAACTAATAGCTCATGGCTTATATCTAGAAAATAAACTGAACCTAAATTGATAAAAAATAATCATAAAATAAACTAACAGCTCAAAACTTAGATATAAAAAGTATACTGAAAATAAACCAAATAAAAACTTGCAAAAAACAAACAAAATAAAATATGCCAAGTTCATGTTTTCAATAAGTACAACATGATTTCACATGAAAACAGTCCAACCATAAATTAAGCATAAAATCAAGACAAACTAGAACCATCAATCATGCCAAGTTTATGCTTAAAGAAATTTGACCTCTCTTCATTGAGAGGTTTGGTAAAGATATCTGCAAGTTGATTATTTGTATCAATAAATTCAAGTGAGATATCACCATTTTGAACATGATCATGCAAGAAATGATGTCTAATGTTTATATGGTTGGTTCTTGAATGTTGAATGAGATTTTTGCTAAGGTTAATAACACTTGTATTGTCACATTTGATTAGAATGTGATCAAGTTTTATACCATAGTCCAACAATTATTGTTTTTACGATAAAACTTATGAATAACAAAGACTGACTGCAATATATTCAGCTTCAGCAGTGGACAAAGCAATAAAAAACAGTCTCTTACTAAACCAAAAAACTAAACATTGTCCTAAAAATTGACAAGTTTCGGAAGTGCTCTTTCTATCTAGTTAGCTATTGGCAAAGTCCGCATCATAATAACTAATGAAGTCAAGGGAAGATTTCCTAGGATTCCAAAGTCTTAAATGCATTATTTCATAAAGATATTTAAAAATTCTTTTAATATAATTCAAATGAGACTCTCTAGGACTTAATTGAAATCTAACAAATAAGCAAGTAGCAAACATAATATTGGGTCTACTAACAGTTAAATAAAAAAAGAATTCGATCATACCTCTAAATTGCTTTTCATCAACTGGTTTTCCATTCTCATCTTTGTTAAGTTTGGTAGTGGTGCTTATTAGAGTCTTGCTTGACTTAGCTCCATCCATGTCAAATTTTTTTAGAATGTCCCTTGTATATTTGGTTTGATTAATGAAAATCCTATCTTTGCATTGCTTGATTTGTAGTTTGAGAAAGAATTTAAGTTCTCCCATCATACTCATCTCAAATTCTCCTTGCATTAGCTTAGAAAATTGTTACATAAGCAATGGTTAGTAGCACCAAAAAATAATATCATCAACATATATTTACACAATTAATAAATTGTGCCTATATGTCTTTATAAAAAGAGTTGTGTCAACCTTTCCTTTAGAGAATCATATTTCTAATAAAAGTTACTTAATCTTTCATACTAAGCTCTTGGAGCTTTTTTCAATCTATATAATGCTTTAGAAAGTTTAAATACATTATTTGAAAAATCAAAACTAGGAGGTTGTTCAACATATACCTCTTCTTCAATAAAACCATTTAAAAATGTACTTTTAACATCCATTTGATAAAGTTTAAAATTCATGTAGGATGCAAATGCAAGTAGCATTCTAATAGCTTCTAACCTTACAACCAAGGCATAGGTTTCATCATAATCAATGCCTTCCTTTTGATTATAAGCTTTAGCTACTAGTCTAGTTTTGTTTCTAGTTATGACACCTTATTCATTCATCTTATTTCTAAATACCCATTTTGTGCTTATAATAGGATGATGTTTTGGTCTAGGAACTAAGGTCCAAACCTTGTTTCTCTCAAATTGATTTAACTCTTCTTGAATAGCAAGGACCTAATATTCATCACTCAATGCATTATCAATATTTTTGGGCTTAATTTGAGAAATAAAGGCTAAATTAACAACAAACTTTAATTGAGATCTAGTAGTTAACTCTTTTATAGTGTCACCTATAATGAGATCTTGAGGATGAGCTTTCTTGAATTAACAATCCTTTGAAAGTTCATCCTTCAAGGTAGGTTGATATGTCTCCTAATTATCCTCCTTACTTGGACCTTCAAGGTCCAAAGGCTTACTATCATTTTCTTCAAGAGTTTCCATAATCTCATTATGACCTATAAGATCATCAATAATACAAACATCCTTTATAGGATCAAATGAGTTTGATTCATCAAATATAAGATGCATTGATTCTTTAACTATTAGAGTTTCCTTATTAAAAAATCTATATGCTTTACTAGAAATAAAATAGCCTAGGAAAATTCCTTCATCGGCTTTGGAATCAAATTTTCCAAGATATCCTTGGTGTTTAATATAAAGCACTTGTATCCAAATACTCTTAGATGTGAGATTTTAGGTTTTCTATTGTTCCATAGCTCATAAAAAGTTTTATTTAAAATTGGTCTTTTGAAAACTCTATTTAAAATATAATAAGATGTGTTAATGGCTTTCGCTCAAAAGTATAAAGATAAATTATACTCATAAAGCATTGTTCTAGCCATTTCCACTAGAGTTCTATTTTTTCTTTCAACTACCCCATTTTGTTGAGGAATTCTAGGAGAATAAATGTATGTGAAATATCATTTTCATTACAAAAGATTTTGAAAAATTCATTTTCAAACTCGGTTCCATGATCACTTCTAATATAAGAGATACAAAACCTTTTTCTTTTAAACTCTTTTTAAAAAAATTTCAAAAGCTTTAAATGCATAGTTTTTATGAGCAAGGAAACACACCTAAGTGTATCTAGAGTAGTCATCAACTAATACATAAACATAGTGCATACCATTAAGACTAGCAACTCTAATTGGTCCAAATAAATCCATATGTATAAGTTCAAGTGGTATAGAAGTTGACACTACATTCTCAAGCTTAAATGAGGACTTGGATTATTTTCCCTTTTGACAAGCAACACAAGGTTTATCGTTGGTGAATTCAAGTTTAGGTAAACCAATCATAAGTTCATGTTTACAAAGATCATTTAAAAGCTTAAAATTTGCATGTCCTAACCTTATATGCCATGTCCGTGTGTCATGAGAAATAGATATTAAACATTTGATATCTTTATTATCAACTATATTTAAATCAATAACATAAACATCATATACTCTTTCACCACTAAAAATTACTTTATCTTCATCAAGGCTACTAACAAAGCAATTTCTAGGATAGAAAGTCATATTGTTTCCCATGTCACATAATTGACTTATACTTAGCAAATTACATTTAAGAGCATCAACAAAGAACATATGATATATAGATAAGGATTAAGGATTACCTATTTCTCCAATGCAAATAATCTTTCCTTTTGTATTGTCCTCAAACGTGACATGTTCTCCATCTTTAGCATTAAATTTATTGAATTGCTCCTTATTTCCTATCATATGCCTTGAACATCCAGTATCAAGATACCACTTGCTTTTCATTGTTATGGATTTTAAGCACACCTACATAAAATAATTTAAGTGTTCTTTTGAACCTAAACCTTTCTTGGTCTAGGTTAGTTAGTTTCAAGATAATCCAAAGGAAGCAAATTCATGTGTAGTCCTTTCTTGGTCTAGGTTGCAAATTCATATTTAGTGTTATGCTCTTTTTCTTCTCTTCCTTTTCTTCTTGCTCTTTACCTCTTTGTTTGATTGTAAGCTCATGTGTTAGGAGCTTTCCAATGATCACATCGGTTGAAAGAGTAGAGAGGTCTTGAGTTTCCTCAATTGAAGTAACCCAAGATTCACAATCCTTCTTAGGTAGGATTCTTAAAATCTTATTGTTTACCTCTTCTTTGGAGAAATGTTTTCTAAGTTTCTTGAGGGTAGTGAGAAGAGCATTGAGGTGGTTTGCCATCTTCATAATGGTTTCTTGAGACTTCATTTTGAAGAGTGCATATTTATACATATGAAGTTGAACCTTCTTGCTTTTTACTTGCACATTACCTTTATAATGATTTTCTAAGGTCTCCCATATTTCCTTGGCTAAAATGTAATGTTTAAGCTTGCCTCCATCTTCTATTGTCATAGAAGAGAGTAGAGTGATTATATCTTTCTTCTTTTTATAGTTTTCTTCCTTTTGATTATTGCTCTAATAATTTCTTAAAAGAGTAGTTTGTACACCATCAATGGTAGTTTTTGATGGTTGCCAACCTTTGAGAATAACTTCCTAAAGTCCAATAAAATCACAATCTAGATATAACTCCATTTTGAACTTCTAATGAGGATAGTCACTACCATTAAAGAATGGTCTAAGAGAAGACATATTTTGAGATTCACTCCCCATGATTTTTTATTCTAGCACTGAAGTTCCTAGAATTCAAGCTCTAATCCCAAATGAAAGTGCCATAGAGGGGGAGGGGGATGAATAAGGCTAATGATGGTTTTATAAGAATAAAAATGATTTTAAGGAATTAAACAAGAATTGAAAAAATATTGAGAATGAATAATGAAGAACACAATGATTTAAGGAGTTCGAATTCAACAACAATCCTATGTCTCCACCTAACTTATTCCTAAGTTAGAATTTTCAATCACCCACAATCCTATTCATAAGATTGAGATTACATAAGAGTTTTATGGCTCACTCTTATAATCTTACAACTTGAGTTTTCAAGGCTCGCTCAAAAGCTAAATTCCAAGTGTTTCAATGGACAACACTTAAAAAAATTCCTTTAAAATAAATCTCACTTCCAATCTAATTTATCCTAATATTAAAGATGAAGAGAAATTATATTTCTAACACATAACCAACTCTCACAAGAGTTACACAAACAAAGAATTATTTAAGAGAGAATTTAAAAGCTTAATTAAATGCTTAAGAGAGAATGAATGATAAAAAATTTTCTTAACCTTAAAATGATCTTCAGAGGTTATATTTATACTTGAGCAATTCAATTATTACTCTTGGAAGCAATAATTTCATTCCTAATAAATTCAAACACTATATGAATTTTTTAAAACTTTTGAGCTATAAATGTACTACTATCGGTCGGGATATTATCAGTCCCTGTATTAAGTTCGATTGAGATAGTGCTTGTAATGACTGAAGATTATCGAATTAGCCTAAACTTTCTCTATAAAGTTTATAGATAATTTCTTATCTTTCCATATCACTTTGAATCACCTCAATTGAACATCTGTAGCTCAAGATATTACTAAAATACTAAGAGCTACGCAACCTAAAATGAAAGCTGCATATGCAAAATTTGACTCAATATTTGCATACACAAATAAGCTCAGATTTTGACAACCAAGCTCAATTTAGAAAGTTAAGATGTCTACTTCAAAAGTCAAGAAGATCATTTTCTCATTATGGAGTTCTAAAGATGTTAAAAAGCCTCCTTGATTCTTTAGATATTGACAATAATATAGTTATCAATCTAGGTCATGAGGCAACTCGTGAGCAGGCCACTGTATATCTAAAAATGTATATTTGTGGTATATAATTATTTCTTAAAGATTGTGGACTTGCTTAAATTGAGACAATTTATTGAAATGCATGTTTATCCTCTTTCAAGGAGTATTTCATTGTCTTCAATCATTTAACAATTAAACTTCATGATGGATTAATTTTCTACACATTTAATTGAAATCATTATAATTAAAATTTTTTGTCAAAGTCCAAAATTAGAAGTTTGGTCATGCAAATGGTTAACATTGATTTTACAGAGTTCATTCCTTTAACATTATGCTTCCAAATCAGCCTATCATTACAATTGGGAGCCTAATTCAGATTATTTAACAAGACAAGAAGACAATTGAGCTGATCAAGCTCTTAGGATTTTAGTTGTCTAGACCATCAAAGATTATATTCCCATTTTATACCATCCTAAAAACCCAAGTCTTTCACTAGAGCAAATTGATATAGAGAGATGTTGAAAATATGAGGAAATTTACCCTTTAATGAAATTTCAATAGCCTATAAGTCTTCCCAAAATCTGATATGATCACCTTTGCCAGGTAGAAATTTAAACCCATCACAAAAGGGTGCTCGTCTTTCATAGCCCAGATATGTTTCCAAATAGGGGAAAAATAAGATGAAGACATAATATAATGGGGAAATAAACCTAGCTACAACTTGTATTTTTCTTGTACAACTTTATGCCAAAGTGCTTTCTCACCATAGTGGTTCATAATTCTCTATAACCACTTAAATAATAAAGCTTTATTTTTTTTTCCAATAAACAACCCACACCAAGACCACTAAGAAATATTGGAAGTTGGATAAGGTCCCATTTAACACAGCACATCTTCTTCTTTTCCGTTGAACCACTTTATGTAGTGAAAGCCTTAAGAGAGAATTGAATTTGTTGATTCTAAGAATACCCAAAAATAATAAACCAAAAGCCTGTTGATTCAAGAATACTAAAGGAATTGGAAGAATTAAGTATGTAATTTATTTTTAATTAATCAAAACACTGTCCCTAAACAACTTAAAGAGACAAATAAATAGTGTTTAGGGAAAAAGCCCTAAAACCAAAAAAGGAAAAGACAAAAAACTCTAAAAAAAGGAACATAAACTTTAATGTGCCTAAACAAAGGAATTTGGGCTCGAAGATGGATTGCTATAGACTAAAGTGTATAACACCTGTCATTATCATCTAAATCAGCTTTGATTTGATATATTATAGGCCTTATGAGTTAATCGGTGTCACTACAACCGTCCATTTGAAGTACAAGTGCACATGCACACTTTTTCAAATCCATCCATAAATTTCAATGTTGCCTCTTCCACATCACCACCCCAAAAGAAACTCCTAAAAAGAGAGTTGATCTTTTTCCCCACCAAAACAGGCATTTTAAATAAAGAAAGGTAGTAGATAGGCAAACTGTTTAGACAAGCTTTAATTAATCTTCCTCCAAAGGATAGGAATTTTGACTTCTAAGAAGCCAATTTACCTTTAATTTTGCTAAGAAATGGCTCCCAAACCATCTTCTTTCTAGGATTAATGCCAATGGGTAGGACAAGGTAGGTGATAGGGAGAGAAGTAGAATTACACCAAGCTTAGAAGTAGCAGTGTCAATCCAATGGTTTTCAATGTTGATACCAACCAGTACACTCTTATAGAAATTGACTTTTAATCTAGACACAAAGGCGAAGCAATTTAATAATTTTTTAACATTAATAAATTCTTTAGTCTTGGGTTTACAAAAAAGAAGTGTGTCATCGGCATACTGAAGTAAAGAGATTGTACTGCTGCCATCATCAGGAGAAATTCCAGAAATAAAACTAAGATCCATCACAGAGCAAACCAGCACAGATAAACCTTCTACAACTATGATGAATAGGAAGGGGGATAAGGGATCCCCTGTCGCAATCCCCCAGCCAATTGAATTTTTTGTGTAGGTGACCCATTAATGAGGAAAGATAATTTAGCAGAAGATAAGCAACTACTGATCCACTTTCACCATCTATGACCAAAATTCATTTGACCCATAACCGAATCTAAATAACTCCAGTTGAGGCAGTCAAAAACCTTATGAAAATCTAATTTGAATAGTACTCCCCCTTTCCTAGCCTTAACAAGTGAATGAATGACCTCATTTGCAACGAGAACACTGTCTAGAATATTCCGACCCGATAAAAATGCACTCTGTTGCTGTCCAATAACACTTGGGATGACAAGTTTAAGTCTGTTACCAAGTAGCTTGGAAATTATTTTATACAAACTTCCAATGAGACTAATGGGCCTATAATCTAAAACAACACTTGTGTCGTCCTTCTTAGGAACAAGTGCAACAAAAGAAGAAGAGATGCCTTTTGGTATCATTCCAGAATCATAGAACTGAATAACCATTGACATAACATCGAAACAAATAATCTCCCAAGAGGCCTTGAAGAAATTAAAATTGAAGCTATCCGGTCCAGGAGATTTGGCAACATCACAGGACAAAATGGTAGACTTAATTTCCTCCATAGAAAACGGAGCTTCCAATTGAGACGCATCAAAACCAGAAAGTTTGAGAAACTTATCAGAAACCAAAGATAGCCTCAAAAATTGCTCTTCAGAGAAAACTCCATTAAAGTGAGACAGAACTGCCTTTTTTATGCCTTCTGGATTCGAAATTACACCCACATCAGTTAAGAGACATCCAATGAAATTCCTCCTTGCTCTGTTAGAGGCCGAGAGATGAAAAAACTTCGTATTTCGATCTCCAAGTTTACACCAAGAGGCACGAGATTTCTGCCTCCATAAACTTTCTTTTTGTCTTTCTTTAATCCACAACTGACGCCAAATAAAACCTCTTCTTCTTGTAAGAATTGATCTGGTTGAAGGGTCACTTGAATTTATAGATTCTAGCTCCATATCAATATTATCAATATCATTTTCCAGTTTAGTGATTGCCGAGTCAAGATCACCAAAAACTTCCCGATTCCACTGTTTGAGAATACCTTTAAGCATCTTCAGCTTCTTGATTATGGCCACACCCTCTAACCTACATTTATATTAACTTTTGCAAACACATATACATATAACAAATCCTATATGCTGATTAAAAAAAATTAAATTTATTTTGTCGAATAGAAGGTCACGAAATCACATATGACAATTATTCTTTTTTAAAATTAAAAAAAAAAAAAAAGCAAAGAATAAATTTTGCTTGAAACTTAATTATTTACCTGCCATAGGCTACACGAGTTCCAGGTCTGTTTCAGACAACATCCAAGTACCTAATTCATTTTAATTTTAATTTTAATTTTAATTTTAATTTTTTGTATTTGAGATTTTTTTAATTAACAATACACAATTAATAAAATGATAACAAGAATTAGATTATTCTAATAAGATAGAAATATATACATACCGTCGATTACTTTCTCCATTTTGGATTCCAAGTACATTATCAGTTCCATTGTGTTTTATTCCGATAACATCACCCGTTGGATTCAACAGAGTAAGTTGCACCAGGCCATTATCTATCACCATCTGTATGATATATTGTGTATTTTTTCTTTAATATTGATATTATTTTGATAATGATAAATTTAACATACATCAATAACTTACTTTCCTCCTTACTGTGAGAATTAAACCACTTTATCCAAGTAAAAAAATATAAACTATGGATTGACCCCAAAAAAAAAACCACTTTCTTGTAATTATATATTTTTTCACTTTATGATTTGTGACTTTTCGTATTATTTTGGAGCCAGTGATTTTTATTATATTGTATTTCAGTATCCTATTAACTAGTATCATTAACTAATAATGTCAAATTAATGTAAACAAAAATTCAATAACCACATTTTTAGTAATTTACTATCAAACTAACTATTAAAAAATTTTAAATGTCTTAAAAATTTATTTAAAAAAATTATATATTTTTTATTCTTTATAAAATTTAAAACATATATTTCTTTAATTTTTGGTGAGTTACCAATAGTTAGTTGAGTGCAAAATCATTGAAAAAATTTATTATTAAAAATTCATATTATGTTAATGTTATATTATAAAAAAAAAATATTTGAAAACGAATAATTGATAGTTAATAGGGTTATAAGCATGGAAAGTTATTGCAAGTTCCAAAATGAAAAAATGCATAACCATAAGGTATATTTTATACTACTTTTCTCGTTGTCTAAATATACAGAATAATGTATATAATTTAACAAAATGAAACTGAAATTACTGCTTTTCGAAGTTTGATTATAAAAATACGTGACTTAAATATGTGATGCAATTACTCTGCGATGGTTGTGATGATTCTTCCAATATCGCTCGACGGAAGGAGATGAATAATGATCACCGAACGAAGTTTTCCTGATGTCAATGAATTGTAAGTGTTATCTTATGAAAATAAATATTCATATCATAAGCTTACCAATAAAAGATAGCTAACCTGCCATAGACATGCAATTGCTTGTAATATATATATATATATTGTTCTTTTTTTAAAAGAAAAAAGAAATACCTCGAAAATTATTCTTAAATGTATCATACTGGTGATATAAAAAATTCATGTCTAAAATCAATTAAAAAATATATAATTTCAATTTAAATCAATATATTTTCAGTTATTATCCAATATTTTTGGTGCTCTGATTACAAAAAGATAGTCTACTTTTCAATATATATATATATATCTTAAAGCGATGTACCCACATGAAGCAGCAGTAAATAAGCAGGAGATCATCAACAAAACAACCATTGCCTGCAGCCGCACAGTAAGGACCCTCATCTTGCCGATTTTGGTTGATAAAATTCCTACAAATTATCAAGAAAGATGATGATACAACAACTTCTGTGTGAACATATATAGCTAGACCAGATGGCTAGGCAAAAACTCGAGAATTAAAAGTTTTTAGATTCGATTCGTGGGTTGAACTCACAACTTATAATATTCCATTCTAAATTCTCTTTTCTATTAATTTTAATAACTGTTGGGTGGGTCTTGCTTATAAGTGGAGACACACAAACCCACGAATTTTGAAGTTAGTAGTATAAAAATTTAAAGTAAAAAGAAAAAGTAAATTCAGTGCAGCCTTGGTTGAAATATTTTTTGTCAAACTAGCCAACTTTTGCATGGCTATGAATAGCCATGTATGGTAAGAGCTGTGAGTGTGCTTTTTATGAGTGCACGTGCTATCTGTGGGAGCGAAAATTGGAGAGTTCTGTGTGCAAGAGTGAGTGGTGTGGGTGTGCAGGAGTAAAGATGAGTGTGCAAGCAAAAATAGAAAGCTTTGGATGAGTGTAAAATATTTGTGTGAGTTTTTCTTTTGTATAAAGGGATTGAGAGAGCCAATTTGTGAGGGTGAATCACAAATTGATGGTTGTAATTTGTAATATAATTATTTTTATAATAGAAGATTTAACTGAATTAGGTCCCGTGGTTTTTCTTTTTATAAGATTTCCACGTAAAAAAATTATTGGTATCATATTTATTTTTCTTTATTCATACGACAAGTTTTTATTGTCTATTTTATTCACTCATTGATTGCCTTATTAATTTTTTTATTTTTATTTGACAAACTAAGCTACCTTTATATTATTGTACACACTTTACCGCTCTTATTATTTTTGTAAATCTCATTTAGTATTTGGTAGAAAAATCTAATTAACCCCCAACAAAGTGGTATCAGAGCATGGTTGGTGTAATTTTTTTTTTCTATCTAGATAAAAATGGAGTACATAAGCAGCATGTTCAAACTAACTCCAACAAATTATTTGGTTTGGAAGTCAATGATGGAGGATCTTTTATACATGAAAGATCTGTGGCAGCCTATTAAAACTGTCAATGACATAGCTGTTGGTAAGCCAACAAAAATGAAAGATGTAACTTGGGAAGTGCTCAACAGAAAGTGTGCAACTCAAATCAGACAGTGGATTGATATGAGCATTATGCAAAGCATTTCCAAAGAAACTGATGCCTACAAGCTGTGGGAAAAAAGGAGAAGACGTATGTGCAACCAAGTGCACAAAATGTAATCAATTTAATATGTCATCTCATTGCCTCGAAATACAAAGATGGCAGCAGCATGTCAAAACACATCAACAAATTTGAAGGTGCTACATATCAGCTCTCAACAATGAACTGCAAATTTGATGATAATCAATTAACAACATTTTTACTTATCTTTTTGCCAAAAAGTTAGGATAGACTTTTTGTATCGACCATAAATTTAGCTCCTAATAGAAAGGTGACCGTGGAGATGGTAAAGGACAAATTGTTTAATGAAGAATCTAAACAAAAGAAAAATGGTGAAACATTTGAAGCTCTTATGTTAGAAAAAGAAGAACGGTGTGGAAGAAGTAAAAGTAGATATCGTCAAAATCAATAAAGGGGCCGATTAAAATCTCTGTCAAAGAAAGACTTCATTTGCCATCACTGTGACAAGCTTGGACATTTTAAAAAGGAGTGTAGAATATGGAAAGTTGAGCAATCAAGGAATCAACCAGTAGAAGCCCCATAAAAAAATAATGCAATGGTCGAAGATGAAGTTGAATTTGTCCTAGACGAAAAAAGTATTAAAATCACATATCAAGATCAAACTTGGGTGGTTGACATAGGTGCCTCCTTCCATGTCACTTCTAAAAAGGATATCTTCTCATCCTATATTGCTAGAGACTTTGGCTTGGTACAAATGGGAAATGATGGAGCATCTAAAATTATCGACATAGGAGATGTTTATTTTGAAACTAACATTGTATGTGAATTGCTCCTAAAAATTGTACAACATGTTTCAGACATCAAGTTGAATCTAATATCCATAGAAAAGCTTAATGATGAAGGCTACAATAGATATTTTGGCAGACATAAGTGGAAGCTTACTAAAGGCCCTCTAGTGATGGCTAAAGGGAAGAAAATCAACTCCCTCTACACAACAAAAGCAAAGCTACAAAAAAAAAGGATGAATGTAATAAAGAAAGAATTTATAATCGAGTTATGACATTAATGACTCAGTCATATGAGTGAGAAAGGGCTCCAGAGGCTAGCAAGGAAAGATCTCTTTCCAGGGATTAAAGGTGTATATCTACAAAACTGTGTCGATTATATTTATGGAAAACAACATAGAGTTGCATTTTGGAGTTCCAAACCATCAAGAAAACCAAATATTCTAGATTTAGTACATATTGATGTATGTATAATGCAAAACATAAGTCTTGGTGGTGCCTTGTATTTTGTAACATTTATTAATGATTGCTCCAGAAAATTATGGGCATTTGATTTAAAAACTAAAGATCGAGTGTTATAAGTTCTTAAGGAACTTCACATAAAAGTGGAAAGAGAAACTAGAAGACAGTTAAAGTGTGTTTGTGCAGACAATGGTGGTGAATATAAAGGTCCATTTGAAGAATACTATAGAAAATTCGGCATCAGGCTTGAGAAGTTGATACCAAAAACACCTTAACATAATGATGTTATGGAAAGGATGAATAAAATAATTTATGAAAGAATTAAATGTATGTTTTCAAATGAAAAATTGCCAAACTCCTTTTGGGGGGAGGCAATGAGAACTGCAGTTGATCTAATCAACCTGTCACCTTCAGTTCCACTTAATGGTGACATACCATAAAGAGTGTGGATTGGAAAGGATATTTCTTATAAGCATTTAAAAGTGTTTGGTTGCGGAGCCTTTATTCATATTCCACGAGATGAACGAACCAAGTTTGATGGAAAATCCAAGGAATGTATATTCTTGGGTTATGCTCATGAAGAATTCAAATATAGCCTCCAGGATCCTATTGATAAGAAGATTATTAAAAATAAAGATGTTATCTTCTTTGAAGATTAAAACACTAAAGATATTAAGAAAAAGAAGGAGACTAAGCAAATAGAAGAATATCTAGTAAATCTAAACCTGGTTCCTCTACCTGCTAGTCATAATGAAGGGGGAGCTGGCAAGGATGATGCTAATGAACCTCCTATTGTACAATCTAATTTGAGAAGATCAACTAGAGGTTGAGTAGAAAGCCATAGATTCCCTTCAGATGAGTACGTGTTACTAATTGAAAGAGGAGAACCAAAATGCTATAAAGAAGCTATTTCAAGTGAACACAAAGAAAAATGAGTAGAAGCTATGCAAGAGGAGATAAAATACATACAAGACAATAATACCTTTGAATTGGTGCAACTTCCTAAAGGTAAAAAGGCACTCAAGTATAAATGGGTGTTCAAATTGAAGCACAAAGAAAGCAACTCACAACCAAGATACAAGGCAAGGTTGGTTGTGAAAGGCTTTAGACATAAAAAGGGCATTGATTTTGAAGAAATGTTTTCACTAGTTATAAAAATGTCTTCAATTAGAGTAGCACTCGGGTTAGCAGCTAGCATGAACCTAAAGATTGAACAACTTGATATGAAGATGACATTTCTTCATAGAGATTTGGAGGAAAAGATTTACATGTAATAACTAGAAGGATTTAAAGTCAAAGGCAAGGAGAAAATTGTATGCAAATTGAAGAATAGCCTTTATGGATTAAAATAGGCTCCAAGACAGTGGTACAAAACGTTTGAGTCATTTATAGTGAACCACAGCTATATAAAGACAAACTTTGATCATTGTGTCTTTGTATAGAAATTCTCTTATGATAATTTTATCATTCTTTTACTATATGTGGATGATATGTTGATTATCGATCGAGACATTACAAAGATAAAAGATCTTAAAAAGGAGATGAGTAAAACCTTTGCCATAAAAAGATTTGGGAGCAGCTAAACAAATTCTTAGCATGAGAATTCTTTGAGAGAGAAAGAATAAAAATTTTTGGTTGTCTTAAGAAAAGTACATTAAAAAGGTGTTAGAAAGATTAAACATGGGCAATTCAAAACTAGTCAGTACTCAACTTACAGGACATTTCAAGCTAAGTTCTAATCAATGTCCAACAAGTGAGAAAGATAAAGAAGAAATGAAGAAAGTGCCTTATGCATCAGATGTTGGTAGCTTAATGTACGCTAAGGTATGCACAAGGCCAAATATTGCTTATGCGGTCATAGTAGTTAGCATATTTCTTTATAATCCTAGCAAGGACCACTAGTATGTAATTAAATGGATTCTCAAATATCTCATAGGTACTTCTAAAATTTTTTTATGCTTTGGTGATGGTAAACCTATATTTTTTTGGATTTACAGATGTAGATATGGCCAGTGATGCCAACACTAGAAAGTCAACCTCTGGGTACATGATGAGATTTGCAAGGGGAGTAGTGTCCTGGTAATCAAACTTGTAAAAATGTGTTGCTTTATCTACCATTGAAGCTGAGTACATTACTGCTACAGAAGCTATAAAAGAACTCTTATGGATGAAGAAATTCCTACAAGAGTTAGGTTTCAATCAAGAAAAATTCATTCTATATTGTGATAGCCAAAGCTCAATTCTAATCAATAAGAATTCAACATCAAGATCAAAGCACATTGATGTGCAATACTATTGGATTCATGATGCATTGGAGATGAATAAGTTTTCATTGGAGAAAATCTATATTGATAACAATAGGTCAAATATGATGACTAAAGCCTTGACTTCAGAGAAACTAATGTTCTGCTTGGAGAAAGTAGGTTTATTTCCATGCCCCACTTGAGGCGTGAGAAGGATATTTGTTTGGTAATCTCGCCTACAAGTGGGGAACCACAAGCCCATAAATTTTGAAGTTAGTAGTGTAAAAATTTGAAGTTAAAAAAAAATAAACAATTTGGTGCAGCCTTGATTGATTTTTTTTTTGTCAAACTTGCCAACTTTTGCATGGCTATAAAAATAGCCGTGTATGGTAAGAGTTGTCAGTGTGCATTTTATGAGTACCAGACGTGCTGTGTGGGAGAGAAAAAATTGGAGAGCTGTGTGTGCAAGAGTGAATGGTGTGAGTGTACAAGAGTAAAGATGAGTGTGAAAGTGAAAATAGAAAGCTTTGGGTATAAGATTTGGGTGAGTGTAAAATATTTGTGTGAGCTTCTCTTTTGTATAAAGGGAAAGGGTAGGAAAAATAAATATTATTTGAGAGAGCCAATTTGCGAGGGTGAACCATAAATTGAGGGTTGTAATTTGTAATCTCATTATGTTTATAGTGGAAGATTTAACTAGACTAGGTCCTATGGTTTTTACTTTTATAAGGTTTCCACGTAAAAAAATTATTAGTGTCCTATTTATTTTTCTTTATTTATACAGCAAGTTTTGACCACCTATTTTATTCACCCATTAGCTAGTTTGATTGCCTTATTAATTTTATTATTTTAATTTAGCATACTAAACCACCTTTATATTATTGTGCACATTTCACTACTGTTATTTATTTTTATAAATCATATTTATTATCTAGTAAAAAAATCTAATTAACCCAACAATAACTAACATTTGTAAATCTCTCTATATATATACAAAAAAGGAATTGGACAAAAACGATAAGAGAGGCTGAACTAAAATTGCTTAATTAATCAAGAATAAAGAAGAAGAAAGAATTTTATACATGTATATATACCTTGACTGTTTATATTAAATATATATCAATAGAAGTACTGATAAAATATTAAGTTGATTGCACCTCATCTATATATAAGGGGACAAGTAGTAATAAAAAGCATTAGTCATCTACTCCAATATAGAAAAATGCAGAATTTTTACAAGGAATGAGCTCTTCATCTTTCAAGGATAATATGGTTTCACTGCTGTAATAACCCTGATTTTTAAATTATTCTATTAAGTAATGAGATATGAAATGTTAATAAAATTTAAAAGTAAAATTTATTTATTTTACTATTTTATGATTAATAATTATTATTTTATGTTTAATAATATTTTCAATGTAAATATTTTATTTTAAAATTTTAAAATTTATTATTTCGGATGGTAATATTGTAATCATATTAATTTATGTATATTATTATTTTTATCAATATACATTATTTACTTTATTATTAAATTATTATCATTAGTATTATTTTTATTGTTTAATATTATTATGAAAATTTTTTGTTAATAGTATTAATTTTAATTGTTGTTAACTTTATATTGTGTACATTATTGTACATATGTGTACATATATATATATATATATATATATATATATATATATATATATATATATATATATATGAAAACAAAGTTTCAGAGAGCCATTTTCTCTCCTTCTCCTTCCGTGAAGTCCCGATCTCATGCATTCACTGTGCTCCTTCCACCTTCATGCCAGCAGCCATCCATCACCTCATCCTCCCTTCATCTTCATCGCCTTCCTCTGGAGCTGCCGGAACCAACACAAGCAACGGCAAGCAGCGACGGCAGTAGATCTCTTCATGCTACCAGAGCCATTTTTTACAATGGGAGCTCAATTTCTTTAGCTCGATCAACTCCTTGAGTTGGGGGGAAGTTGATTTTGAGCTTGATCAATGCTCAAAGCTAGTTATTTGTGAGTTTTAATCAATTTTTAGCTTATGTCAAAATTCTTTTCTATTTTTTTTTGTTCGAGTTTAATGGTTTTTTTTTTTTTTTTTATAATTTCCTTTAGAAATGATGATCTATATAGCTTGAGTTTCATGAATATATATTTTTTTTATAATTTTTGGAATTTATTTTAATATTGGTGAATTTTTTATTATTTTATTATTAAATAATTAATTTTTGTTAATTAATTAATTAAATTATGAATTTGGATAAATTATTGTTATTATATATTGTTATTAATTTGTGTTGCGAAATTAATTTTTGGGAATATTTTGTCATTTTTAGAAATATTTATAGTTTATGTAAGTTTGGATATTTAGTTAAATGTGTATTTTTGGTTGAAACTAGAGTTTAATTTTGTATTTTAGTTAATATTAGAATGTTATTTGTTGAGAGAATAATTTTTATGGAATTTTATGTAAATTATGTGTATTTTGAATTATTAAGTTAACTATGTAGTTTTGTGGAAATTATTGGTTAAATATGTGTTTTGATTGATATTAGTATATTATATGTTGATTAAATAATTCTTATGATTTTATATAATTTTTGAGGAAATTATTTAGTATATTTACGTATATTGGATATTTGATATTATAGGGGTAAATGTGTAATTTTGTGTTAATTATAGTTAGATATTAGGTTTTAGTTGATTTTATAATTATTTAAGGTAATAAAATGATTTTTACAAATTAACTACTATTTTTAACTAATTGTTACTGTTTTTCAAAAATTGTTTTCAAATAATATATTATATATTATTTTGGAAATAAAATGGGTTTTAAACTAATTTTATTATATAATTAAGCTATTTAGGAAATTAAATGTGAATTTTATTATGTTATGTTGAACAGTTGTAAAATTGAATTTTATTAATATTATATATTATATTTGAGATTTTATTAGTTAAATTGTAATAATTTTGGAATATTATGTAAATAATAAGTGCATTTGTTGCTTTGAGATTTAATGTGTAATTTATTATTTTTGTGATGCTAAATTGTGATCTTAAATATTATTTACAATTTATGTTAATTTAATTGTAAAATGGACGTAAAATGGAGATTTTATCCTATTTATGAATTTTATTATCAAATATTATTTAAATTAGACTTTTATGTTTTAGTTGGACAATAAAGGCTTTTAAATATTTTTATGGGTTTTTGATGATTTTTATTATTTTATTGTTTAATATTGTTTGTTTGTGTATTGTGAATCTCGGTTAGGGATTTGTGGAGTTTGGGGTCCCAACCTGAGGTGTTGTGCTTTGAGATTTTAGAAGTGTGTTTTCTATGCAGGATAGGCCCTACTTTTGTAGGGAAATGTCCGTTTTACAAAGGGGACTCTACTGAAATTTCGATAGATTTCTCGTAAAACGTGACAACCAGTGCAGGTCTAGTTTTGAATTTTTGATTGAGTCTTTCTATAGTAATCCTAGAAGCGTAGAATTAGAAGTTTATTCTAATTGTTGATGTTATTTTATTTTTCTAGCTACACTGAGACCGAGGCCTAACGGACCAGGCCCGTCGAGTCTGTCTCGTGGAGCACGAATCTATGAGTTATTATACTGTATATATATGCATTGCATATAGAATGCATGACTTAGGATTTCTTTTCATTTTCACTATATGTTTTTAAAAGTAATTTAATTTATAATATGATTAGGGTTATGTTTAGTATATTTTAGTATATATACATGTTTTAAATGTATATTCATTCATAATTGTTTATTTAAATAATTAGTCTACTTTAGGTATATTTTTAGTATATTGTTGATTTATTCCTAAATAATTGCATGTCATATTATTGATTTGTAGTCATATTGTTTTCAAGTATATTTTTGGTATATCTTTGATATATTTTCAAATAAATGCATGTTTTATTATTGATTTAAACCTAACATATTATTGGTAAATTTAGGGTTTATTTTTGATATATGCATGCTAGATGATTAGTTTATTTTTGGTATATTTTTTGATATGTGTCAAACCTAAATGCGTGTTTTAGTAGATATACATGTTTTAAATGAATATTTATGCATAATTGTTTTATTAAATGACTTGTGTACTTAGGGTATATCTTTAGTATATTTAGATATATTTTTAAGTAAATGCATGTTATATTATTGAAACACACTTAAATTGTTTTAAATTATATTAATGGTTTATCTTTAGTATATTTCATGTTTTATTTGACATATATATACCCGAAATATACTTAGTTTATTTTAGGTATATTTATGGTATATATATATGGTTTATTTTACTATTATGAATGTTATTTTACATTATTTATTTTTCGTATGAATGATTTATTATAAATAAAGGATATCAATAGAACGTGATTCCTAGTGGGTAGCACTAGAACCGTGTACGTATTGGTGCGATAAATTTAGGTATGAGTGAGGAATTAATGGTGGTGATTATGATTTAATTGATTTGATTAAGATGTGATTTGATTGAGAGTATGATTGCTGGAGCTTGGTTGACAAAGTGTCTTGGGGCCAATCACACTAACAATCAGACTGCTAGAACTCGGTCAACTTAGTATCTCAAGGCCAATCTACTATCCAAAATGGAATAAGGGATTTACTTGGATTTAAGTGAGCCTATATGGCTAAAGGGATGATATGGTTGATTGAGGTTACGATTAATAGGGTTCTATTTGATCCTTCATGTATTAAAATAAATGTTTTCTGTAATTATTATGTTTATTAAAACAGAGTGGCATTTGTGTGAAATGCGTGTGTGTGTATATATATATATATATATATATATATAAGAATGCTTGACTGGATATTATTAGATTGCATGTATATATAGTATAATAATTCACTCAGTGAGGTTTGACCCCCCTCAATTATTTTTTTTAGGAGATCCTATATTGTCAGACCTTAGTAGTAGATTTCTTCATCGGTGTTCTTCCGTCTCGGCTATTTTATGTAAATGTATATTTTGAACCCTGATTTGTATTCTAGAAACTGTAATAGTAGTGTTATTATATCATAAGAATATTATTTTATTTGATACTTTATACTCTGATAATTGTATTTGAATGCTGTATGAATATATATTTATTTATGAAAAGATATTGAGTATAATTTTTTTATATATTGATTCAAAAAATTTTAATTCAGTCATGCTTTTATTTATGTAATGCATGTTTTTATTTTTCTAAGGCTTGCTACGGGTTTCGGATTTAAAAGAATTTCCATTCCCTAGTGCCGGTCATGACTCCTAGTTTTGGGTCATGACAACTGCTTAGGTTAAAAGGTGATTGTAATGTTTAAAGTCTTTTTATAGCTACTTATTGATGGAGTTCCTTTGTGCTATATATTGGCATTTCAGATGCATATATATCAATATGTGCTTGCATTGCATGCATTAAACTTTGGAAATGAAATGTTAATGATAACTCCATTTGGTTGATTAATATATTGGGTTCGGCTTGGTTTGTGTATGGCTTAAATCTTATATTCTAAGTATTACATATAGTGGGTAGTACTTACTAATAGGGCAGGGTTCTTGAATCTAGATAGTGGTATATGCTCTGCCATATATTAAATGTTACATGGAGTTAACCACCCTTGAAATTCTTCCATCTCTCTAGGAACAAAGCCTCACTAAAAAAAATGAGGGCAAAATATCCTAGTACAATATCTCTCTCTCTTTGCTAAGCAGCATGAGGTGTAATGGATTTGGACACCATAGTATAAATCATAAGAGCGGCACCTGGCTTCGCATTCAATCTGACACCACCAAAAATAGACGGTGATAATCTCAAAAGAGAAGAAGGAGGAGGAACTCTCCTTGCAAAATCACCTAAAAACCTGTCAGATTTAACTCAAGTAAAGGAATGAACGCACTTTAAATTGTACTGATAATTCAAATTTTTTTAATTATGGATGCACCTTCAAATGGATGTGTATTACATGCTCCATGAGTTATTAGAAAACAGTTTAAATGACACATTAAGTGCAAGTTTTGGATTGAATTATCGAAAAAGTTCATTTTGGACATAGTTAAACTTTATTAAAACATTTGAGGACCAAATCAAACTTTATTCCTTTTTATTTAGAAAAAAATTTTAGTTGCAGCAAAGAAACTTATTCCAACAAAACCATTAACCATAGAGGAATTGATAGTATATAGATAAAATATGATGCAAGATTAACTATGACGCAATGCAGAATGAATGGATAGTAGAACTGACGTAGTGGAAGAGTGATAAATAAGGAATTAGCATTTATTGAGTCGTGCATAACTACCAAACACTAATCTTCTATAACCTATAATTCGTAAACTTAGGAAATAAGCATCAAAATTCAAGGAATTTTAGAAATTGAAAGGAATTTGAATTCCTATTAATCATAACAATGGCCAAAGGTCTCAAAACAAAGCTTAAACAGGAAAAAAAAACCCTAAACAAAAAGAATCCTAAACAAAATAGGAAAAACCATAAAACAACTAAAACAGAAAACTACCAATTTGAACGCCTAAATGATGAAATTTGCCCAAAAAGCAATGTAGCTCACAAGCTAAGCTAGTGATTTGGGATCATTGGGCCGATTCCAATCAAATTGGGCTTTTGTCATGCCAAAATATGAAACTCTAACGTTTTTGAAAATTATGAAAATGCCACTAATGCAATTTTTCATAATTTTCCATAAACTAAATTGCAATTTCTTCAATGCTTGCATTAAGAACTAACTACTAAAAATGTTGGAAATGAAATGAATGTTTAAAATATAAGTAAATGAGTGGTACAAGCAGCCACTAAGAATACAAAAATATACTTAAAAAAAATAATACATAAATATAAAAAAATGTAAAACTGAAAAAAAAAAGAATAAATTTAAATTCTAACCTTTAGTGGATTTATGAGCGATAATTAAAGGTTTAAGGAAAATGATTTCGCATTCTGCTAGATTGCTACTTCTGCCTTTTATGTAATATTCTTTCAAGCTCTAAATCAAAAGGTATTAACAAGGCTCCTAGTTTGCTTGCACCACATGGTGTGTGCATTCATTACTTAAATCCATGTAACACCACAAACATAATTACTACACAAACTAAAAGAAATTCCAAATCAAACAACACAAAGTTCTTAACAATATCGATTTTGGCAATTTATGGCAACGATGCTAAAAAATTCACGTGCAAAAATCCATAAGCATACAAAATCATGCAAGTAGTAAATTAATATCATCCCATATAGATTGTAAATGGAGTATTGTAAAACTAGATTGCTTGTTTATTCAAACAACAAATTTGGTTTTTGAATTCAATAAAAACTAAACAAAGAAAATCTAAATTAATTAATGATTAATTTTAAAAGTAAGGTTCTCATTACCAATTCAACCATGTCTTAAGATTAATTAAAATCTAAGCCAAAACTAACCTTAATTCATTTTGAAGGCATCTAAAGAATCCTAGGTTTTTCTCTCAGATAAACCCACAATTAACTAAGTAAATTAGCACCAAGTTTTATAGCTCTCACAAACTAAATGTTTCTTAAACTCACTTTTAAGCTTCAGCCTTTAATCAATATTAGTTGCTTTAATGTCTCTCAACTAAGAAAGCATTTAATAGGTTATTGTTTAATTCCAATGCAATCTATCTCTCAATCAAGTTTCATTGTGTAAGTTCAACCAAAGGGTGATTAATCCTATAATGACATTAAGTTCAACAATAACCAATGAATTAAGATTATAAGCTTAGATTTAATTCCAATATTCACATGGTTGAATTGAAATAAGAACCTTAATGAACTACTTAGCTACTCATGTTAATAATAAGAGAAGAATAAAAGAAAGATAACATCATTATTAATCAAAATAAAAATGAACAATAACATAGCAATAAGAAAAATCCCCTTTTTTGCTTAACTGGCTGAAAATGGAAGGTTTTGTGTTCTTCAATCCTTAAAGCTTAATCTCTAACTCAACTTTAATAAGATAATTCAAAACTAGAATGATACTAGCTTTGATTCTTAGGAAAACAAAAGTAAAAAATGATAAGATGTTTTGTTTCTCTGGTGGCTCTACATATAAAACCTTAGCCTCCAGCCTCTCTAAGTATCACGACCTAAAACATGGGCCATGACCAGTGCTAGGGAACGGGAATTCTTTCAAATCTGGAACCCGTAGCAAGCCTTAAAATAAATAAAAATATGCAATATAAATAACAACATAAATAGAATATTTTACAACAGAAATAAAACTCATAAATAAAATAAAATAATAATCCACCAATAGATTTAAATAAAAAAATTCATCTCATATATAAATAATCTTTTAAATACAAATCTCAATTCAAATCTTTAGAATACAAATCTTATACAATCATAGTACATAAATCTCACAACTGACTACAACTACTGCAGTGTTTAGATTATAAAATAAAGTCAAGTGAGCAGTTTACATAGTAAAGCTGGGGCAGAAGAAATCCGGTGTATGGGTCTGTCACTGAGGTTTGAAGACGTAGAATCTTTTAAAAAATAGTCAACGGAGGGGAGTCAGACCTCACTGAGTGAATTGTTATAATATATATACATGCAATACTAAATGACAATGCACACATTTAATAATGTATATAATAAATATATATATACAGGCAAAATCACACAGATGTAGCAAATTAATTTCATATATATACTGAAAATAATATTCGATTATGAAGGATTAAATAGAACCCTAGAAAAATCGCAAACTCAAACAGTGTTAGACAACACTCTAGCCATATGGGCTCACTTATTCCAAATAATTTCACTTGTTCCATTTGGACAGTAGACTGGCCCCAAGGCACTAAGTCAACCGAGCTCCAGCAGTCTGACTGTCAGTGTGATTGGCCCCGAGACACTTGATCAATCGAGCTCCAGCAATCACACTCTCAATCACATCACACATCAAATAAATCAATCTGATCAATATCCACAAATAGGTTAGTAATATAACCTAAATTCTATCGTCATACCGGTATATACTCGGTCATAGTGCTGCCCACTAGGTAACACGTTTTATTAATATCCTTCATTTAAAAATAAATCCTTACATTCATAAAATAATTGATGCATGACTTTAAATAAAATAACAATATAAACCATATATATACTAGAAATATACCAAAAATAATCCAAGTATATTTCGAGTATATACACGTCAATAAAATTCAGTTTAACTATAAAATAAACTAGAAATAAACCATAAATATACTTAAAAACATTTTAAGAATAATTCATTAATAAAACATACATATAATTTAAAATATACCAAAAATAAACCTAAGCAATAATTAACCCATTTATGCATAATTTATAAAATAAATCATACATTCTAAAACATGCAATCATAATACAAGTATATATAGAATAATAACTCACTATTATTGCGCTCCTCGAGACAGGTCCGACGAGCCTGGTCCACTAGGCTTCGATCTCGGCGCAACTAAGCACACAAACGATAATATGAAATCAGAATAAGTCTATCGAAATTTCTAGAGACTAGACCTAGAATTCTGGACATAGAATCAGAATAAGAATTCAACTGGATATCACGTTCTACGAGAATTCTACCAAAAATCCGATAGAACCTCCTCTGTAAAACAAACATCTCTCTACTCAAAGAGTAGAGCCAGTCTTGTAAAGAAACACACTTCAAAAATATATAGCCACAACCCCTTAGTCGAACTTCCAAACTATAATTCTACTGACCGAGGTTCACAATTCACGAAATAATACAGAACACATTCAAAATGCCAAAAATATCAAAAATGTCCTTAAATACTCAAAATATAGCAAATTAGATATTTAAATGCTAAAAGTAATTATTTTACCGATAAATACATAAAAACCTTATTTTTGATAAAATATTATTAAAAATTGATAATTCTCAATAAATTCATAAATATTCACCAAAATACATTTTAAAACTCCAAAGTACATAATTAACCCTAAAAATATTAAAAATCGATAAAAACTCATTTATTTACAAAAATAGTATATTATATATAATTTGAAAATAATTTACGACAAATAGTTTTAATTAGTTAAAAATACTAAATAATTTGTAGAAATCATTTTTATACCTCAAATAACTATTTTAATTATATTTTTAGCCAATTTAGTGCTAAATTACCAAAATACCCCTACTATTTATAAATTCACTATAATTATTCAAAAATTCACCAAAAATAATATAATTACTCAAAAATTAATTTCTCAACATATAATTCAATAATATCAATATTTATACTCAATTGACCAATTAATTTCAATAAAATACATAATTAACCTAATTTTCTAAAAATCACATAAACTAAATAAATTCATAATAATTATATAAAAATCATAAAAATTACAAATAAATTTCTAAAATTCATTTTAACACCTATAAACACCATAAATAATAATTTTATAATTTAATTAATTAATTTACGAAAATTAGAAAATATTAATAAAATAATCAAAAATTCACAAAAATCAAAATAATTCCCAAAAATTCATAGAGGTAGATTGAGCTAAGGGGAACAACATTTGTTAAAGAACTTTTAATGAATCACAAGGAAAAAGCTCAAAAAAAAACTATAATGGCCGAAATTAAGAAATTGAAAAACAACAAAAATGAAGAAGTTAGAGCTCAAATTGAGACTTGGATCGAGTTCATCGGAGCTTGAGGAGCTCAAGGACACCAGAATTGCAAAGAATGATGGCCGAAGGTGGAAGAACGGTGAGGAACTCAACTTTTAGCCAAAAATGGATATTGTTGCCTCTGTTGGCGCCGGGGAAGAAGAGAGGGGCAGCGGAGCTATTGGACGACAATGAGGCACTCTAACGGTGAGGGGACGACAGTGAAAAATAGTGAGAATGGGAGGAGGGCATTGGGTTAGGATGGGAAGGCACATTTGGTAAATTTGATTATATATATATAATGCATATTAATTTAATAAAACTATATAATATAATACAATTTAATTAAAATAACCCTAATTTAACTGAAATATGCATATAGGCATATATATGTATATATATTATTTGACACTTAAAAATCATGCATGGACTCATGCAACTTCATAAAACCACTTAAAATAATTAATATTTATTTATTTATGTTTTAATTTCCCCGAAAATAAAATCATCGAGAAAATTTTACGTAAATGACTTAAAAATAATTAAAATAATTAAAATGACTTTAATAAATAACAACTCATTAAATAATCATAAATATATATTAAAATTATTAACATTGCATATCCCGATGCAATTTAAAATTATTTAAAAACTCGGGATATTACAGTCTTCCCTTCTTATAAGAATTCATCCCTGAAATCTAGAAAAAGAAGAAATACAAATTCAAGAAGGGAAGAGATACGGGTATGAAGCTCGCATTTCAGCTTCAGTCTCCCACGTATGCTCCTCTACCCTGCTACTGCACCACAGAACCTTGACCATTGGAATCTGCTTCAATAGCAACAGTTGAACTTAATAGTCAACGATCGCCACAGGTTCTTCTACAAATGTCAGATTTTTATTCACTTATATACTGTTAGGTTGCAACATATGTGAAGGGTCTGAGACATACTTCCTCAACATCGAGATATGAAACACCGGATGCACTTGAGACATATTCAAGGGCAAAGCCAACTGATATGCAATTGTGCCAACTCTCTCCAAAATCTTGAATGGTTCGATATATCTCAGTGCTAACTTACTCTTCCTGCCAAATCTCATTACACCCTTCATCGGAGATACCATCAGAAAAACAAAGTCTCTAACTTGGAATTCTACATCTCTGCGCCTAGGATCTTCATAGCTCTTCTACCTGCTAATTGTGGTTTCTAATCTGTGCTTGATCACAGCGACTTTCTCTGTAGCACCCTGAACCATCTCAAGTCTAATTAAAGCTCTCTCGCCAATCTCATTCCAACTCAGAGTATATCTACACTTCCTCCCATACAACGCCTCATATAGTGCTATGCCAATACTGCTATGGTAGCTGTTATTGTATACAAACTCTACGAGTGGCAAATGATCATACCAGCTACCTCCCAAATTGAAGACACACATCCTCAATATATCTTCCAGTGTCTGGATCATCCTCTCAGATTGACCATCTATCTGAGGATGAAAGGCAGTACTGAAGTCTAACCTAGTGCCCATTGCTTCCTGCAACTTCTGCCAAAAATGAGAGGTAAACACTGAACCTCTATCTGACACAATGGACACAGGTACTCCATGAAGGCACACAATATGCTTCACATACAACTTCACCAATCTAGCTACAAAATAGGTGGCTTTCACAGGTAAGAAATGTTCAGACTTAGTCAACCTGTCCATAATCACCCAGATGGAATCATATCCATCCTTAGAACGAGGTAAACCAACCATAAAATCCATAGTTATCCTTTCCCATTTCCACTCAAGAATAGGAAGAGGCTGAAGCTTCCCAGAAGGCTTATGATCCTCAGCTTTCACTTGCTGACAAGTCAAGCACTTAGCAATATAGTCAGTGACGTCCTTCTTCAGTCTGTCCTACTAATATAAATCTATGATACTATGGTACATCTTAGTGACACCCGGATGTACGCTATAAGCTATAGAATGTGCTTCCTCTAGGATCTCTTCTCTTAAATTATCCATATTAGGAACACACAATCTACCACTGATCCACAGAACACCATTATCATTGAGTGTGAAATCAGTGAACTTCCCTGTTGGCTAGTAGAAGCCTGGCCAACACCTCTGGCACCTCTACCACGACCCTGCTAGGGAACAAGCTGAGTGGAACTCTGATGTTGGGCTAGAGGCAATTGAAAAGGAATGGGTGTAGCACTAATAATCGACTGCTAGGGAAATCGCGGAATCTGTGCTTGCTAATACTCGGAATAAGGACAAGATCTGGCATAATGTCCCATCTGCTCGCATCTAAAGCATGTTAGTGGTGTCATGTAACATGGTCCCTGATGGACTCTGTCGCAGGTCTAGCAGACATTGGCAGCAGATCCAAAACTATGTCCACTTCTGCTGCTTAAAGCACCTGACCCAAGTCCGAACGGTTTACACTGACCTCCATAGCCATGTCTACTGCTCTGATGCACTCATTGTTGCTGTCTTTGAGTCTGCTGAGTTGGACCTCTCTGCTGACTACTCAATCCAATCTGAAAACTCGAGTACGAAGTAGTCTAGAATCCACATGACTGAACACCCAGCAGGTAATAATCATGCATAGCTCCCTGCCTGACTAGCCTTAGCTCAATCTCCTTAGCCAACTCAATCACCGACTCCAGAGTAAGGCCTGCTATAGGCATACCAGCAAATGCAGAACCCAATCCAATGATGTATGTAGTGACTGCAAAGTACTGGTCTCGCATTAGATCCTCTTCATATCTACCAAGCTGGAGGAACTCTTGAGTATAATCCTCAACAGATCGATCACCATGAGAAATACTGGTCAATCTAAGATGATAACTCATACAAAGTGGCTCTGGGCAGAATCTCCTTATAAATCGCTCTCTGAACTGTGCCCAGGTCATTGTCATCATGTAAGGGTGGATCATCTGAATGAACTAGTCCAGGGCTGGTCCCTCAATTGATGGCTCGATTATCATAATTCGTTGGTTCTCGGTGTGAGCAGTCCGAGTCCTAGTCTCAATCGCATGCAAAAAGTCTAGAGGATTGGAAGTCCCATTAAAAGTGATCCTGCCAACTCTAGTATAGAACAGAGCTGCCTCAGGGTCAAACATACCCTGCTGATAGGTAGGCTGAACAGATGAAACAACTAGAGGTATAGGAACATCCTCATACTCAGGCTTTATAGGCTCCTCATCCTGTATCTCTCTTTGTCTACGGTGACTTTCCACTCCTTGACGTTTACCTCTGCCATGACCTCTGCGTCTAATTGACGGCTCATGAGGTAAAACCTCATCCTGAAAGGACTCATCATCCTCAGCCTCAACGACCGGTGGATCGACACGCGCCCGCCTCCTCATTCTGAAAAGACAAACAGAAGAGTTCAAACGAAATAGACAACAGAGGAATAACACAGAAAACTAAAGTAAGGAATACTTATTAAGAAATACTCGAACCTAATTCACTGCAGTAGTTTCCAAAAGAAACACAACTTTGAAAACTAGGGCCAAAACTCACTCAACTAAGCCTTGACACAAAACCACGCTCTGATACCAACTTTGTCACGACCCAAAATAGGGGCCATGATCGGCGCTAGGGAATGGGAATTCTTTCGAATTCGGAACTCGTAGCAAGCCTTAAAATAAATAAAAACATGCAATATAAATAACAACATAAATAGAATATTTTACAGCGAAAATAAAACTCATAAATAAAATAAAATAATAATCCGCCAATAGATTTAAATAAATAAAATCATCTCATATATAAATAATCTTTTAAATACAAATCTCAATTAAAATCTTTAGAATACAAATCTTATACAATCATAGTACATAAATCTCACAACTGACTACAACTACTGCAGTGTCTAGATTATAAAATAAAGTCAAGTGAGCAGTTTACATAGTAAAGCTGGGGTAGAAGAAATCCGGTGTATGGGTCTGCTACTGAGGTCTGAAGACGTAGACTCTCCTGAAAAATAGTCAACGGAGGGGAGTCAGACCTCACTGAGTGAATTGTTATAATATATATACATGCAATACTAAATGACAATGCACATATTTAATATATATATATATATATATATATATATATATATATATATATATATATATACAGGCAAAATCACACAGATGTAGTAAAATCATTTTATATATATATTAAAAATAATATCCGATTATGAAGGATCAAATAGAACCCTAAAAAAATTGCAACCTCAAATAGTGTTAAACAACACTCTAACCATACAGGCTCACTTATTCCAAATAATTTCACTTGTTCCATTTGGACAGTAGACTGGCCTGGAGGCACTAAGTCAACCGAGCTCCAGCAGTCTGACTGTCAGTGTGATTGACCCTAAGACACTTGGTCAACCGAGCTCTAGCAATCACACACTCAATCACATCACACATCAAATAAATTAATCCGATCAATATCCATAAATAGGTTAGTAATATAACCTAAATTCTATCGTCATATCGGTACGTACTCGGTCATAGTGCTGCCCACTAGGTAGCACATTCTATTGATATCCTTTATTTACAAATAAATCCTTACATTCATAAAATAAATGATGCATGACTTTAAATAAAATAACAATATAAACCATATATATACTAAAAATATACCAAAAATAACCCAAGTATATTTCGAGTATATATACATCAATAAAATTCAGTTTAACTATAAAATAAACTAGAAATAAACCATAAATATACTTAAAACATTTTAAGAATAATTCATTAATAAAACATACATATAATTTAAAATATACCAATAATATACCAAAAATAAACCTAAGCAATAATTAACCCATTTATGCATAATTTATAAAATAAATCATACATTCTAAAACATGTAATCCTAATACAAGTATATATAGAATAACAACTCATTGTTATTGCGCTCCTTGAGACGGGTCCGACGGGCCTGGTCCACTAAGCCTCGGTCTTGGCACAATTAAACACACAAACGATAATATGAAATCAGAATAAGTCTATTGAAATTCCTAGAGACTAGACCTAGAATTCTAGACACATAATCAGAATAAGAATTTGATCGGATATCACATTTTATGAGAATTCTACCAAAAATTCAGCAGAACCTCCCCTGTAAAATGGACATCTCTCTACTCAAAGAGTAGAGTCGATCCTGCAAAGAAACACGCTTCAAAAATATACAGCCACAACCCTTCGGTCGGACTCCCAAACTACAATTCTATCGACCGAGATTCACAATTCACGAAATAATACAGAACATATTCAAAATTCCAAAAATATGAAAAATGCCCTTTAATACTCAAAATATAGCAAATTAGATATTTAAATACTAAAAATAATTATTTTACCGATAAATACATAAAAACCTTAATTTTGATAAAATATTATTAAAAATCGATAATTCTCAATAAATTCATAAATATTCATCAAAATACATTTTAAAACTCCAAAGTACATAATTAACCCTAAAATATATTAAAAATCGATAAAAACTCATTTATTTACAAAAATAGTATATTATATATAATTTGAAAATAATTTATGAAAAATAGTTTTAATTAGTTAAAAATACTAAATAATTTGTAGAAATCATTTTTATACCTCAAATAACTATTAAAACTAATTTAATTATATTTTTAGCCAATTTAGTGCTAAATTACCAAAATACCCCTACTATATATAAATTCACTATAATTATTCAAAAATTCACCAAAAATAATATAATTACTTAAAAATTAATTTCTCAACATATAATGCAATAATATCAATAATTATACTCAATTGACCAATTAATTTCAATAAAACACATAATTAACCTAATTTTCTAAAAATCACATAAACTAAATAAATTCATAATAATTATATAAAAATCATAAAAATTAAAAATTAATTTATAAAATTAATTTTAACATCTATAAACACCATAAATCACAATTTAATAGTTTAATTCATTAATTTACAAAAATTAGAAAATATTAATAAAATAATAAAAAATTCACAAAAATCAAAATAATTCCCAAAAATTCTACAAAAATTTACAGAGGTAGATTGAGCTAAGGGGAAAAAAAATTTTTAAGTCAATTTTTATCAATCATAAGGAAAAAGCTCAAAAAAATCAAAAAAAACCATAATGGCAGAAATGAAGAAATTAAAAAATAGCAAAAATGGAGAAGTTAGAGCTTAAACCTAAGTTTGGATCGAGTTTACCAGAGCTTGAGGAGCTCAAGGATACCAGAATTGCGAAGAATGATGGTCGGAGGTGTAAGAACGGTGAGGAACTCGACTTTCTGCCAAAAATGGATATTGCTGCCTCTGTCGGCGCTGGGGAAGAAGAGAGGGGCAGCGGAGCTATTGGATAGCAATGAGGCACTCTGACGGTGAGGGGATGGTAGTGACAGACAGTGACAATGGGAGGAGGGCGTCGGGTTAGGAGGGGATGACACATTTGGTAAATTTGATTAGTTTTATATATATATATATATATATATATATATATATATATATATATATATATATATATATATATATATATATATATATATATATATATATATAATGCATATTAATTTAATAAAACTATATAATATAATACAATTTAATTAAAATAACTCTAATTTAATTTAAATATGCATATATACATGTATATGTATATATATTATTCAACACTTAAAAATCATACATGGACTCATGCAACTTCATAAAACCACTTAAAATAATTAATATTTATTTATTTACATTTTAATTTCTCCGAAAATAAAATTCCCGAAATTTTTTTACGTAAATGACTTAAAAATAATAAAAATAATTAAAAATGACTTTAATAAATAACAACTCATTAAATAATCATAAATATATATTAAAATTATTAATGCTGCATATCCCGATGCAATTTAAAATTATTTAAAAACTCGGATATTACACTAAATTATTTCCATTCAAAAACAATCAAGTCCCCTTAAATCAACAAAATCAAATTTTAAAAGTTGACAACAGGGTGTATGGCTGTGGGCACTCAAGCACACGACGATGCGCCTAGTCTTTACTCTAATTCTTAAAGCAAACATGGTCATGCTTGTGGGTGCACATGGCTGTGCATCCATTCTTCAATCAGGCAGGGCCATGCACCTTTCTAAACCTTAAAGTCGTTTGAATTTTCCTTGCATGCCCCTTGAACATTTCTACATCCTCAAGAAGTCCTATGCTTTATTCCATCATTGTTATTTTAACACCTATATGAACAAAAAACAACCAAAAGTAAATCAAAATACTTAAAATAAATAAAAACTTAAATCATGCAACACAAGCACTTAAACTGAAGAAAAATTGAACAAAAGACTATAAATGCATATAAAATAACACATAATCCTAACACATTGAGTACTCAAAATAATGCATTTCTCACACTCATCATTAGTTGACAAGAAATATTTGAAAAATAAAGAAAATGGTCCTATCAATTTATAATATTATCATAAAAGATCAGCATTGAATTATATATGTTCATGTCTTTTATATTTTATATTTTTGCATTTTTATATATTGTTGCAATATTTCACCCACTAATATTCCTCATAAGTAGTTTAAGTGACAAAAAATATAGACATTCAAATATGGAGAGTAGGATTCGAACACCGTCCCTGTTTACTCTCCCCTTATCATATAGTGGGAATTAAATGCTTCAACTAGTTTTAAAAAAAAAATAAATTCACTCATTAAATTAAAATGCAATTAGAAAATAATAAGTATTAATTACATTATTCCTATAAGTACTTTTCTAATGTATTACATTATTCCTATAAGTACTTTTCACATGTATTACATGCTATTAAAATATCTATTAGAGGTGTAAATTTTTTTCAATTTACTTTTATTTTAAAAGTATAATTATTATAATATAAATATAGATTTTATTATTTATAAAGGAATATTTATTATAATTTAAATACAATAACTTATTAATATTAAATACTATGTATTATTAGAGTTATTTACACAATAACCCCAACCACTTTTTCTCTATTTTCTCTTTAGGTTTCTTCATCAAATACTTTTATTTTTGGCTATTGCTGATCATATTTTAAATTGACGGTGATTCCTTATTATTTTTTTATTCTATTTTATTTTTACATCCAATAAATACAGATCTTTAATATGTTTGCTTTATTTTTATTTTTTTTATTCTTCATTCATAAAATCATTAATCTTTTTATGGGGTTTTGATGGTTTTCCTCTATGAAGTTTATAGTTTTCTCTATTATAAAATTTTTGTTAGTATTTTTCCAATTGGACTCAATTAAAGATCATAGAGTCGATATATAGCTAATGAACGCTATGAAATGGAGCATAAAGATTATTGAATAAGTCGTTAAGTTATAAATCAAAATAACCCTGTCAATACAATTGAAGAATAGTGACAAACAATTGTATATCTTCAATGAGAGTTTTTTTCGATACTTATTGATTGTACTTTATTTATATTATATGTTCATCAAGATGTATTATTAATCTTCAATAAATGAAAGATTTATTTTTTCTAAAAGAAAAAAAATAATATGTATGATTAATATATAGTAATTTAAACAAAACATGTATTACATGTTAAAGACTTAATTACTTAAAAAAAAAAACTAATATTAATATAAGAACAATTTTACATTGATGTTGATATATGTATATAATAATGATAGACTTTAACATATATTGTATATAAAGAAATAGAAAATATAAATAGTTATACATAATATTAATTCTTTTTGTTGCCTTTCAAAAAGAAATAATATAATATTAATGTATTCAACAATAATATATGAATATATAAAGATATAAATTTTATATATAAATATTAATAAAATTTTATTTATTCTATCAATTAATAGTATAATTATAGAAATTATTTTCTTAAGTTTAAAAAAATATATAATTATTTTTTAATTTATCTCCTTTTTATTAAGGAAATTATTAAATAAATATATTTTTTAAAGAGTAAACGTGTTTTTAAGTAAGGAACGTGTTTATTAACTTTTTATATTTAAATAAATGGATCTAAAATGTTTTTGATAAGGTTTTTAAAATTTATGATATAAAGACGTTTCTAAAACGCATAATATCTACTCGAAAAAATTTCCATGCACCATAGTTGTACATACATATACTGTCTCAAGGAGCACAACATGATCTCACTTTTAGTGGTGTGCTTATATAGAGAGATATTTGTCTGCTCATGATATTACACCGGGCCATAAATGTATACACATAGTAGCAATATTGCATGCAATCCGAGGGATGAAAAAGGGCCCAAAGAACATGACAACTAATGAAGACTAGTACACTTTCAATAAGCTAGCACCATATAATCATGCAAAAACCATAAAATATGGAAAAAAAAAAAAATAGATGCCAATATCTTTTCTTTTCTGTATTTTGAGAATTGAAAACAATATAATATGGTTCAATAGCTACCTAAGCTTGTGGCCTCTGAAGGTCCTTCGAAGCGAATATAATCATACATAATTCCACGAAAAGGGCCTGTTCCTCTTGATTGTGTTAGATATATTGTATTGTTTCTGCCAAGTAGACTGCCTGACACATTTATGCTATAGAACCAATATAATCCATGTATTCCATGTCTTGCGACGGCATTATCTCTACCTATTAGTCTAGTTGTAAAATGAGGTCGTCTCTTGCTTCGATCATTGAACCGAACCTTAAATCAACCACATATTATAATTAATAACATTAGTCAAGATTGCTAGCTTAGAATTAATTAATTTTCCAAAATGTTTGTGTTAAAAGCAATTAATTAACTTGATTTGTATGTAGGAATTGTACCTGTAGTTCTGCAGCAGTGGCTGATGCTAAGGCCACTTGAAGTGTGTAACTTGCATTTCTTCTGACATTTTCTAGTTCAAATTTAATTTGCCATGTTGTTGCTTCATATGTGTTATTTTCTGTGTTCCTGATAGATGAAACAATTTGATAAATTGGAGCTCAGCAAGTTAATGCGTAAAAGGTATTAAAAAAAATGATAAAATTAATACCTGTTAACATGAGCAAAGAACCAATCTTTACTATAATTGCTAATGCCAATGGTGTAAATTAGATCTTGGGTAGGATATAAATAACTGTATCTTTCCCATAGGCCATATTGTCTAAACCTGTCCATAGAAAGTAAACATCTAGTAAAAAATTAAAAAAAAAAAATCCTTGAGCCATAGTCAGCTTTGAAAAAATGAAGATTAGTCTCATACAACATCTTGTAAAAAAATATTTAATTAAAGATTTCAAAATAAATTATAATATTGTCAGGTATAAATGTCTGCATAGTAGAATCTAAAAAAAAAAAATATTGTTGGCAGAATTTGAAATTAGGTGCATATCATCCAAAAGATAAATTTGCATAGAAATGGTGATCATATAAGCAAATAATTACTTGTCTGTTGGGTGATTGGTGTACAGTTTATTTTCAAGTCCTGGGTATGTGTCAGGCACAAAGAACTCAGAAGCAGTCCTATCAGGGATGCCTATTTCCCAAAGGGTTGGACCATTTCTTGGTGGCTTGTATATAAGAACTCCCAAATCCACTTCAGTTCCTGCATGATAACATGTGGAGCAAAATTAAACCCATCGAATTGAGTCGAATCAATCTTTAACTAATTTGGATTTGATTTATTAATAATTGAACTATACTTTAATTGAACTCGTTATGTCATTTGATGCTTACGAGCTGTTAGTAAGTTTAAATGAGTTTAAAATTTTTTTAAAAAATTATAAATTAAAATAATATATTAAAATTAAAATAAATTATTTACTAAATTAATTATAATATATTTATTAAAAAAATTCTAATTTTATTCTAATAATAATATTTCTAAAATATCTTTTACAATAAAAATTTATAAATTATATATTTAAAATTAAATTATTAAAATTTATAGTTATAAACTAACTCACAAACTTTTATTTGAATTTGTATATGAATTTTACGAACCTAATTTTGTATTGTTTGAACTCGACTCGTTTCTTAAACGACCTTAATATATGAATTTAAACAAATTTTTATTGAGTCGAATACCGAACTATTCACAACAGTTTAACACCTAAAAATAAATAATTAAAAAGAAAGGGCCAATTTTTTATATTGTACGAACACATTACCTGGTTTGAGATTGACATCAACATCATATTTCCAATCACCAATGATACCAGGAACCGAGGCATATAAATTATAGTAGCCAGCTCGAACATTTTCAATTATAAAATAACCGTTTCTGGTGGCTTGCGTCCAAAATTGATAACCCTGATAAAACAAATAGCCAGATTTTTTTTTTTTTATATCTTTTGATATAATAATTTTTAGTATTAAATAGTAACTACAATTATTTCGATTAATCTAAACCGAGTGAAGTAAATTTCATAGAAAAAATAAAACTCTTTCAATATTTATTATATATAAATATAAAGTTTAAATTTAAAATTTTATTTAAAATTTAAATTTGTTACCATTTAATTGGTGAAATGTTTTCATTTTTTATTTATCTACATTGAATGAGCTCTGAATTCATAGCAAATCTGAAAAATAAAATTAACCTGGGTTTCCCTTTGCCATGAGCCCACCTCCCCTGGTGGTGCCAACCCCACATAAGCAAAACCAGCCCACATTAACCTCTGATTGATGTACCTAAATTACAATTATACACACTGAAATTAGTTCACATAATCCTTTTACGACAATGTCCGACTGGAGATATTATAAAATGGTAAGTTGTTGCCATTACCTGTCACTGATTAGTAATTGCCCTGAAACAATTCCACGTTCATCTGAAGAAGGGAAATCCTCCGAATTGGTAAAATTATACGGCCAACTTTCAACTTCTACCAACATCTAATATTTTAACCTCATAGCATTATTAATCTGTAAGTATTATGGTTACTTTTTTTTATACTACATAACCATTGATTTTTAAGTATAAAGAGAAGGATAATTAAAGTAAAAAAGAAAAAAAAAATTAACAAACCAAATTGCTCATGAATTATTTGAAACTTAACTCGAATTTAGCTCAATAAGATAATAAATAAATCAAATATGAACTAATTAAAATTCTACTCCACTCAAATTGTTTAAACTTTTAAGATTTAAAAATAATAAAAAAAAAATTGTGTACTGTTAAATGAGAAGCGTTGTCGAAATCAGTAGGATGAAATTTCAATGTGAAAGTGCCTACAATCGTATTTGTAGTGGTGCAAGCAGGCACATTTTTGCACATATTGAATGGTATAGTATGTTGAAAAGTAATGTGTATTGACCTGTTGTTTGGCATCTTCCCAAAGTAACAGAGGATCCTCATCATCTAAAATTGAGTTGAGATAGACACAAACTGGACCAAAAACCTTCTTCCATGGCTTTCCATCTCTGTATTTTGTGTTTAAGTCCTTCCCAGTGTAATGGGTACTAGTAAACATCTGCATATATATACATTTTCACCTTATTATTGTTATGTTAGGACTTTTAATTACTTCATTATGTATATATATTCAATCATGGTTAATGATTGACGTTGGGACATTTATGGCCATTAAAGAATAATTTTTTTTTTTTTATAAATGACTTTTTTACCTCCATTTATGATATAATGTAGGATTAGTTGGTAGTATTAATTTTAATTAGACAATTCATTAAATTAATAAAATTTAAATTCTGAAAAAAAAATGAATCCGATATAGTATGATTTAAATTTAATTTAAATGATAGTATAAAAATTGGTTGTGACTTGTGATACTTACATTTAGGACGGCGGGGCCAACATGTGCAGTGAGATCTTGCTTAAAAGGTCCACCGGCACGAAACTCATCACTTGGTGTGATCATCCAAAATCCCACAGGAGGATCCTCTGATATCCAACCATGCACCCTATCCTCTCTATTCTCACTTGAATACTGGTACTTATCGTCCACCTGCAAATTGATTATTAACCACACTACCACATCGTTAGAATTTGCTTCAGAATTAAAGTTAGAATCTAAATGAAAAATGAAAAAAATAGTATGTCCATGCTCTAATCTAAATATTTACCTCTCCTCTAAGTTGGGGGTTGGCTGGATTGGTCAAGAGTACAGCTTCTTTATAGGCTAGTCGCTGCCCATTGTGGCAATCGTTGGGTGTTGGCATTATTTTTTGTCTATTATCTGATACTACCATCCGGTGAAATCTGATTATTCATTACATATTCTCTTAGCATTTAATAAATAAATTAATAATTAATTAATTATAATATATTTTTTTTGTATAAGATAAAATTAAATTATTTAGACCCGTCAATAACATTAATAATTTATCACTAAAATATAAAAATCTGTACATATTTCACTCTCAATTAATAGTTTACACTTACAAATAATTGAAATAGACAATGAGGAAGAAAAATTTATTATCTTTTTAATTAAAAAATACTAGAAATATACCCTTTTCATTAATGTATAATGAGTAGCATCAATTTAATTTGGGGGACTTTTGCATGGCAAGAGCATGTCACTTTTGGAAACACTATAGTGTAAATCTAGCAACGAGGTTTAGCCCTCTAAAGTCACATTAGTTATTTAAAGAGTTTGCATCAAATCCTTACCAAGCCTGAGCGTTTTTTGTTTTGTTTTTAAATTCCTTCTTAACACTAAGGAAGAAGGAGAGAAGGTAGAAATTTGATCTCTATTCTTAGTAATAGAATTTTTTTTGACATTTTATCACTTGAATTACTCGTAAGAAACTATTAGATTGGAGCTCTTAAAACATGTATTTTACTACCAAACATTATTTTGTATGCATTTACCAATAATAAATTTACCACAATTCCCTAATTTTATAAAAGTTGAAGCTACAGTCTACGGATAATTTTTCTTTTTCCTTATTTTTTAAGACTTATTTTAGTTGAGCTTTTTTAGTTGGATGAATTATAATATTAAGCTCAGGTCGAAGCATTGGGTGTTAGTTTACTTGTCATTTAGGAGCTTGAAAACAATCCTGATTTGATCCATGTCAATATCAGGCCATCCTTCTAATCGTTCTAAAATGGCATACATGTAGATCTTCGAGCTCCCACGTCTCAGTATATACCTGCCAAGTTATTGAATTTAATTTTAGTCCATGTATATTGCAATTTAGTTTTTGTCAATTAATAAACAATGTTTTTTTTTTCCCACTTATAGATATATTATATTTGATGGTTAAATGTGACACTGAATAATGAACAATAAATCTAACAATTACATAAGATACATTTAAAATAGATAAAAATTTCTAATTAATTTTTTTTTTTTTTTACCTTTTGTCAACATTAAGAGGAGCTGTCCAATTATTAAATGAAGCGTTCCATGTTCTAGTGAATGATACTTCTACTTGGTTTTCATCTTCCATTACAACACTATAACCCGTACCTCTCAACCTGCATTTATATTAGCGTTTGCAAATACATATAAATATAACAAATCCTATATGCTTAATAAAAAAAATTAAATTTATTTTGTCGAACAGAAGGTCACATATGATGATTATTTTTTAAAAAAATTCAAGAAAAAAAAAAGCGAAGAATAAATTTTGCTTGGAACTTAATTATTTACCTGTCATAGGCTACACGACTTCCAGGTCTGTTCCAGACAACATCCCAGTACCTAATTCATTTTGATTTGATTTTTTTTTTCATTTGAGATTTTTTAATTAACAATGCACAATTAATAAAATCATAACAAGAATTAGATTATGTTTAATAAGGTAGAAATGTATACCCTCGATTACTTTCTCCATTCTGTATTCCAAGTACATTATCAATTCCATTGTATTTTATTCCGATAACATCACCCGTTGGATTCAATAGAGTAAGTTGCACCAGGCCATTATCTATCACCATCTGTAGGATATATTGTGTATTTTTCATGTTTAATAATGATCTTGTTTTGATAATAATAAATTTAACAGATCAGCTAAAAAATATATATGTATAAACTATGGATTGACAAAAAAATGATATGATTTTTTGAAGGCAAATAACAAAAAACACTTTCTTGTGATTGTATATTTTTTCACTTTATGATTTGTGATTTTTGTATTATATTGGAATAAGTGATTTTTATTATATTGTGTTTTAGTATCCTACCAACTAGTATCATTAATTAGTGGTGTAAAATTAATGTCATACAAAAATTCAATAAACATTTTTTTAGCAATTTACTGTCAAACTAACTATAAAAAGACTTTTAAATGTCTTACAATTTTATTTTAAAAAAATAATATATATTTTTTATTTTTATAAAATAAAAAATACACAATACTTTAATTTATTGTGAGGTACCAATATTTAGTTGAATGCAAAATCATTGAAAAATTGTATTATTAAAAAATTTATATTATGTTAATGTTATGTTATAAAAAAAATAAGTGAAAACTAATAATGATAAGTAATAGGGTATTAACACAAGCTCCAAAATGAACAAAAAACACCACAAATTAAAAAGTGAAAAAACACATAACTACAAAGGTATATTTTTATACTTTTCTCCTTGTCTAAATATACACAATAACGTATGTAATTTAACAAAATAAAACTGGAATTACTATTTTTTGAAGTTTGATTATAAAAAATGTGACTTAATTATGTGATGCAATTACTCTGCGATGGTTGTGATGATTCTTCCAATATCGCTTGACCGCAGGAGATGAACAATGATCAAGGTGCCAAGTTTTCCTGATGTCAATGAATAATAAGTGTTATCTTATGAAAATAAATATTCATATCATAAGCTTACCAATAAAAGATAGCTAACCTGCCTTAGACATGCAAGTGCTTGTAAATATATATAGTGTTCCTTTTTTTTTTTAAATAAAAAAAGAAATACATCGAAAATTATTCTTGAATGTATCGTACTAGCTAATATAAAAAATTCATGTCTAAAATCAATAAAAAAAAATAATTTCAATTAAAATCAATATATTTTCAGTTGATTTCTGTTCTCCAATTTTGGTGCTCTGATTACAAAACGATATTCTACTTTTCATTTTATGTACGTATATATATATACAAATCTTAAGGCGACGTACCCACATGAAGCAGCAGCAAATAAGCAGAAGATCATCAACAAAACAATCATTGCCTGCTGACACACAGTAAGGACAATCATCTTGCTCATTTTGGTAGATAAAATTCCTGCAAATCATAGAAAAATGATGATACAACAACGTACATATATCTGTATAGATATGCTATATCAGATGGCTAGGCAAAGACTCTAGAACCAAAAGGTTTCATATTCGATTTGTGGGTGGAACTCACAACTTATGATGTTTCATTCTGAATTCTCTTTTCTATTAATATTAATAATTAACAGTTATACAAAGACGACTAGAGATGAACTAGAATTGCTTAATTAATCAAGAATGAAGAAGAAAGAAGTATCTATATATACCTTGATTTTTATATTAAATTTATATCAGTAGAAGTACTGATATAATATTATTAAGTTGATGCATCTCATCTATATATATAAGGGACACGTAGGACTAAAAGCACTAGTCATCTAGATCTTGATGTTTCACGGATAATATGGTTTCTCTGCTTAAGTTAAAAGGTGATTGTAATGTTTAAAGTTTTTTTATAGCTACATATTATTGGAGTTTTCTTATGCTAGATATTGACATTTCTGATGCATATGTTTGCGGTTGCATGCATTGAACTTTGAAAATGAAATTTTAATGATAGCTCTCCATTAGCTTGATAATGTATATATTGGGTTTGGCTTGGTTTGTGTTGGGCTTAAATTTTATGTTCAAAATGTGACATCTAGAGGGTGGTACTTACTAATAGGATGGGGTTCTTAAATCTAGATAGCGATATATGCTCTGCCTTAGGTGCTATTATTTTTAAATGGCCATCATTGACAACGTCTATGAAGAGTTACACCTCTTGTTGTAATCGAGAATATTAATATTATTGTTATGGATTTTAATTATATTATTGTGTTATAGTAATATTTTTTATTAATAAGAGATTATATAACTTAAATTTTAATGGATTGTACAATAGTCAGTTGTCATTCTTTTTAAAAAGGGTAAAAATAAATTTTATAGATCGATAATAATAAAATTTAAATTCTACATTTTAAAATATTTTTGAAAAAAAATAACCATTTAATTATTTTATAAGTGACAAATTTATTTATTTTTAACAAGCAACATTATTGTACTTCAAGCTATAGGAGTTGAATATATTAATTGATTTGGTAGAAGTTACTTGGTTTTTTTAGTTGATTGGCAATTTTGAAATGAACAAATAAACCACTTCATTTTTTGAGTTGAAAAATTAATCTTTACCACTCTTGAGATTTTAATATCTAAAAATATGAAAATTTATCAAATATGTTGAATAACCATGAATTTTATACCGGCTAATTAATAAGGTGCTTAGCATTTTGATGTTTGGAATCGTGGCACATTTCAAATAGAACTACTATTGCTTATTGGATATGCATCATCATTATGTTTTCTTCCCCTCTTTTTTTTTTCTCTAATTAGGAGACATAAAATTCAATTGAGTGATATGAAGTTAAAATTCAATTCCTTGAGTCTTTTCTTTAAAACATAAAATCTGTTTGTAAGAGTTAAAAAGAAGGGTTTATCTAAGAGGGTGTGTATGAGTTGGTGGGAAACTCTTACAGCTTAACCAGAGGTTTTAAGTTCGATTTCTCGATATGCAGATACTTTAAAACTCTTACAGCAGATCTTTGCCACTCTTCAGGGTCCGTCCCGGATCGAGTACGGATCAATTTGAGTGTGGTACAAGCTTAAAGATGGTATGTCTATTATTTATGTATCTCAGAGTTAAATTTTAATAAATTCTAAATAAGGAATAAGTTAATTTAAGTAATTTTTGGGTTTATTTAGGAGATTTTTATGAATTAGTATTTAATTAGGATTATTATTATTTATTATATAAATTGACCAAGTTTTATTTAAGTTTTAATTAGTTTTTGTGATTTATGTCCAATGGGCCCTATAATGCAAAAGGAGTTAACATATTTTTACATGACATGGCATGCACATGTCGTGTGATGGAGCATCAAGAGAAGAAAGCCATGACCAAGCCATGCGTGAGCCATGAAGAAGCCATCAGCACTAAGAGTAATGTCACGACATGCACATGCCGTGTGAGTGAAGAATTCTGATCCAAAATGAAGAACGACTAATGAACTTGCCCATATTGGATGTTGTTTTGTAAGTTGAGTAAATTCGTAATTTTATCTAAATTATGCAAAACCTTATCCCAAAAGCTATGTCATGAAGGCAGAAGTTTTCATATTTTGAAAATAAGAAGGAATTACAAGTCAAAAAGGATTATTTTCATACCCTAGCACTATATAAAGAATGAAAACCTTTTTAGACAGGAGAGATGGTGATTAGAGGGCGGCTAGACATAAATCATAAAAGACGAAGAGTTTATTTTTATTCTTTTTTCTGTTTTTCATCTTCTTGTTTTTTATTTTAATTATGGATTTCATCATAGCCATGTGTGGCTAAGTTTTCTTTCAGGGTCTTAGTTAGGAGTAGCTATTTCATGACATGGTTTAAACACAAACTTTTATATTTTAATTGAATTTCAGTTAACTCTTTGTGTTGCAATATTTATCTTGTTATCATTGCAGGCCTGTTTGATTACATGTTTATGGACGAATTCGCCAATGAGAGTTAGGGGAATTCATTAGCTTAAGACACTTAGAACTGAGATCACTTGACCACGAGAGTAGGCAAGCTCTTTGGGGAACTATGACAGTAGGCAGAGAGGTCTACGGTGGTAAACCAATAATTGTTAAGGAACTTAATCAGTTTTGATTATCTACTTGATCATGAGAGTAAGTTAAACTTTATTCTTAACATGCTTAATTAAACTTGAGAGAGTCTTTAGGTATTTTACAACAATTACCCTTAACTGAAATCAATGTCTTTTGTTTGTTAATTTGTTCATGATTGGATTCAAATAGTGAAACTGACCTAGGTTTTCTGTTTACAAATATTTAATTTTACTTCTAATTAAATTTGTACTATTTAAATATTTAAACCTTGCTAAATTATTCAATTTACTAGCTAAGATCATAAGTAAAAATTATTAGTAATCAATATACAGTCTCTGAGGGAATAATATTTTTCTACTACAACCACAACTATGTGCTTGTAGGTTTAAAACGCAATAAGTTTTTAGTGCCATTGCCTGGGACTGGCAATATTGATATTAATTTAATTTTACTTTTCTTAGGCTATTATTCTTTTTTTTTAATTTTAATTTAAGTTGCTAATTAATTTTTTTCAAGTAACTTTTGCTAGTTTATGAACACTCGATCTAAGCGCACGAACTTGGAAAAGATCAACCCTAAAATTGAGAAATTGTGCAAACAAAATCGAAAGGAAAAACATGAACAAGATTAGCAAAAGATGGCTCAAGATCAAGCACCATCACTAGGTAGGAATCACGATCTTCAATAGTACATAATGCCCAATCCAAGAGATACGCTTAATAGTATTGTTAAGCTAACTATTGATGCTAACATGTTTGAGATCAAACTAGTGATAATCTAGATGATCTCATAATTCCAGTTTGGAGGTCTCCCAAGCAATGATCCTAATGCCTACGTAGCTCAATTTTTGGAGATTTTTGATACATTTAAGATGAATGGGATTAGTCTAGATGCAATAGAGCTTAGGTTATTCCCTTTCTCTTTGAGGGATAAAACTAAGCTATGGCTGCACTCTCTAGCTCCACAGTAAATCTCTTAATAGGAAATGCTATCAAGGACATTCTTGGGCAAGTATTTTCCACCAGGAAAAATAACAAAGTTCCAATAGGAGATCACAAGCTTCACTCAACATGGTGGTAAATCTCTTTATGAGGCTTAAGAACGTTATAAGGATTTACAGAGACAATGTCATCACCATGGAGTCCCATAGTGTTGCTCATTTAAAATTTCTACCAAGGCTTAATAGAGCCAATGTAAATCACTATTGATGCAACTGCCCAAGGCTCATTAATGAGCAAAACGCCTGATGATGCCTATAATCTTCTTGAAACTATAGCATACAACAACTACCAATGGCGAGAGAAGTGCATTAAAGAAAGTTATAGGAATACATGAAGTGGATAGTCTAAATCTCCTTAATGCAAAGATTGACTTGCTTACTAAGAAATTAGAGGCATCCACTAAAGTCTCTAATCCTATGGCTATCCATTCCTATGAGAATTATGCAGGAGGACATTCAACTATAAAGTTTCAGGGAGGTTTTTCTCAGGATCCCTCCATTGAGCAGGTAAACGCACTTAATAATTTTCAAAGGAATCAAGGGAATCCCTACTTGAACACCTATAACCTAGGTTGGTGCAACATCCTAATTTTGTATGGTCAAATCAAGGAGGAGCACCTAACACCAACTAAGGATTTAAGCAGCCACCCCTAGGTTTGAAACACAAGAATACATTCCATTAATAACAAGAAAGCAAACCTAATATAGAAAGCATGATTGAGAAATTCTTGAATGACTAAGAGGAGTAAAAGGAAGCCATAAAGAATCTAACTTCTTAAATGAGCCAGCTTTTTGCTCATAATAAGATGTTAGAAAATCAAATTGCATCCTAAGCCATGAGCTCAACATAAATTGGCATGTTGCCTAGTCAATCCAAGCACCCTAGAGAACAAGCGAAGGCAATAAAGCTCAGAAGTGTAAAGAAATTGCCTGAGGTTGAGCCCAAAAGGCAATACAAAGTGATTAATTAAGAAACTTATGTGGAAAACCCAAAAATTGAGGTGATTGAGGAAAATAAGGAAGAGAAAAAAGAGACACCTCTCAAGATTCCATCATTGCCTTTTCCTCAAAGCTAATAGAAATCCAAATTGGATAAGAAATTTGAAAAGTTCATGAAATCATTCAAACAACTTAAGCTCAACATACTTCTTTTTGATATCATCACCACCATGCCTGCCTACTCTAAATTTCTTAATGATATCATGTCACGTAAACAGAAGTGGGAAGATTATGGGACCATTCCCATTAATGAGGAGTGTAGTGCTATAATTCAAAATGGGCTTCCATAAATGCTTAAAGACCCAGTATCACCATTCCTTGCACCATTAGGAATGAATTTATTGGTAAGTCTTTAAGTGATTTAGGTGCAAGCGTGAGCATAATACCTCTGTCTTTTTGTAAGTGCCTAAATATTGGTGAACCCTAACTAATGACAGTGTCATTGTAACTTGCAGATAGGTCCATTATCTATCCCTATGGAATTCTTCAAGATATACCTATCAAGGTTGGAGATTACCATGTGCCAGGTGATTTTTTCATTCTTAAGATGGAAGAAGACAATCAAATTCCCATAATTTTGGGGCATCCTTTCCTTGCTACCACTGGTGCAATCATAGATGTCAAGAGAGGCAAAATCTTACTTGAAATTAGAGATGATAAAGTGGAGTTTGACATTTTCAAGATGGCAAAGCAAACCCCAATAATGGGATCATGTTTTTGTGTGGATGCAATAGAGAGTTATGTGTAAAGAGTCTTTAAAAAATAACTCACTCAAGACCCTCTTGAATCTTGTTTGGTCCATGATGCAAAAATGCATATCGAGAAGTAGTAATGTATAATTATTCTCTTAAAGCTAATTCTATGCTAAACAATGTGGAATAAAAAATGTATGATCCTTTATCCTCCAATATTAATTATGTCAGCACAATGAAGGAAGAGAGTGTACCTAAAGTATAACTTAAAACTTTTTCTTCATCTTTGAGGTATGCTTTTCTTGGCCTTAATTCTACTTACCCAATTATTGTAAATGCTAAATTGAATGATGAACAAGTTGACAAGTTGCTTAGAAGAGTTATGCTTATAGAAAAATAATAGGTTACACTATTGATGACCTTAAAGGGATTAGTCCTTCTATTTGTATGCATAGGATTCATATGGAGGAGGGCTTCAAACCTTCCATTAAGGACCATAGAAGACTAACCCCAATATGAAGGAGGTTATAAAGAAGGAAATCATGAAGTTGCTAGATGCAGGGATTATTTATCCTATTTCATATAGTAATTGGGTTAGCCCTATTCATGTAGTCCCTAAGAAAGGGGGTATGACTGTGGTGAAGAATGAAAATAATGAATTAATTCCTACTAGGACTGTTATAGGTTGGAACATGTTCATCAACTATAGGAAATTGAATAAAGCCACTAGAAAAGGCCACTTTCCCCAACCCTTAATTGACTAAATTTTGGAAAGACTTGCAAATTGTTAATTCTTTTACTATTTAGATGGATATTCAAATTTCTTCCAAATTCCCGTCCACCCTGATGACTAAGAGAAAACCACATTCACATGTCCTTATGAAACATATGCATATAGGAGAATGCCTTTTGGGTTGTGTAATGCACCTGCTACTTTTCAAAGATGCATGATGCCTATATTTTCTAATTTTGTTGAGGACATAATGGAGGTTTTTATGGATGATTTTTCTATGTATAGTTCATCATTTGATGCATGTTTGGATAACCTTTCTAAAGTATTGTAATGCTGTGAGGAGATTAATTTAGTGCTAAATTGGAAGAAGTGTCATTTTATGGTGACCAAAGGAGTGGTGCTTGGACATATCGTGTCTGAGAATAGAATTAAAGTTGATAAAACCAAGATTGAAGTGATTGAAAGACTTCCTCATCCCACCTCTATTAAAGGAATAAGAAGCTTCCTTGGTTTTATTGTCGATTTGTCAAGGATTTTTCCAAAATTGCAAAACCTTTGACTAATTTGCTTGTTAAGGATGTCCCTTTCAAATTTAATGATGCCTATCTTGATGCTTTTCACTAGTTGAAGGGGACCTTAATCACAACTCCTATATTTCAATCTCCAGATTAGAGCCATCCATTCAAAATTATGTCTGATGTAAGTGACTATGTTGTCGGGGCTGTATTGGGACAAAGAGAAGAGAAACAGGCCTATGCCATTTACTACATCAATGACACTTTTAATAAAGCTCAAATCAAATATGTAATGACTAAAAAGGAACTCTTAGTAGTGGTGCATGCAATGGAAAAATTTTGTTCTTGTCTAGTTAGAAGTAAGGTGATTGTTTACAATGATCATTCAGTCCTAAAATACCTTATAACAAAGAAGGATGCTAATCCAAGACTCATTCATTGAATCCTTTTACAAGAAATTGATTTAGAAACATGAGATCACAAAAGGATAAAAAATTTAGTAGCAGATCACCTATCTCGCCTTGAACACACTCTAAATTCAAATTCCCTCCCTATTTTTTATGAACTTCTAGGCGAATAACTCATGAAAATTTTAAAAAGTAATAATTGGTATGCTAATTTTGCCAATTACTTAGCATGTGGAGTTCTCCCTCTTGATTTAGACTACTACCAAAGGAAAAAATTGTTTTGGAATGTGAAGCATTATTTTAGAGATGAGCCCTACCTTTATAAAAGGTATGGAGATGGGGAGGTGCATTCCAGTTGAAAAAGTATTAGATGTTCTCACTCATTGTCATTATCTTGAGTGTGGGGGACATGCAAGTTCAATTAAGACAGCTGCTAAGGTGCTCTAAAGTGGCTTCTTTTAGCCTTCTCTTTTCAGGGATGTAAGAGAGTTAGTGCTTAACTGTGATCGTTGTCAGAGAACAGGGAACATAAGTTATTGTAATGAAATGCCACTCACAAACATCATGGAGATTGACCTTTTTGATGTATAAGGGATTGACTTTATGGGACCATTCCCGAGCTCCTTTGGAAACAAATACATCTTGGTTGGAGTTGATTATGTGTCTAAATGGGTAAAAGCACCCTCACCAACCAATGATGCCAAAGTGGTCACCAAGTTCCTTCGCAGAAATATTTTCACTCATTTTGGGACTCCACGAACTATCATTAGTGATGGCAATTTCTCGCTTCTGCAATTGCCAATTTGAGAACCTCCTTGCAAAATATGGAGTAAAACACAAAGTGGCATACCCTACCATCCCCAAACTAGTGGACAAGTGGAAATCTCAAATAGAGAGCTGAAGACTATACTGGAGAAGACAATTAATACCTCGAGAAAGGATTGGTCTATTCAGTTGGATGATGCACTATAAGCATATCGAACTGCTTTCAAAACTCTAATTGGGACTTTATCATTTTGGCTGGTTTTTAGGAAATCATATAATCTCCTGATTGAGTTAGAACATAAAGCATTCTGGGCAACAAGGTTTCTAAATTTTGATTTAGCCAAGGCTAGTGCAAAAAGGCTCCTTCAGTTGAATGAACTTGAAAAGTTTTGCATTGATGCCTATGAGAATGCTAAAATCTATAAGGAAAGAATCAAGAAGTGGTATGATAAACATTTTTAGAAGAGAGAGTTTTAAGAAGGGGATTTGATGTTGTTATTCAACTCTAGACTAAAGCTATTCCTAAGGAAAATCAAGTCTTGATGGTTTGCACCTTTCAGAATTAAATAAATTTTCCTTTATGGAGCAGTAGAGCTTTTCAATAAGGCAAACAAAACCTTCAAAGTTAACAGGCAATGCCTTAAGCCCTACTTGTGGAGGAAGCTCTCTTAAAGAGTGTCTCTTGCACACTCATAGATCTAGTTTGAGTTCATCATAAAATAGTCGAGCTAAAGACCTTAAAAAGAACTAATTGGGAGGCAACCCAATCATTTTTTCTTTTTACTCTCATTTTGCTTTTTTTTTTCTTCCCTTTTATATTTGTTTTTATTTATTAATTAATTTACTTAATTTATCCATAGGATAAAGAATTTAATCGTCATAAAGAGCTATCACTTCAAGGAACAAGTTTGTATAGTGACATAGGGAATTGCATGGCCGTGTAGTAAGCCATGTCTAGGTACGCAACTTTAACTTAAAATAGATAAATTTTTACGCATACTGCATGACATGTTGGCACGACATTTTCACACAATGTTTTAAAACTGCACAATACATAGAATGCATCATAGCTTTATCACATGACATCATTTTGCTATGTCAAATATTGAGCACTCACACGACATCTGGAATGCCATGTTGCTACCTTAAGAATGCCGTGTCACATGCCAATTCCAAGCATGGCATGAAGCCATGCTAACACCCTAGCACGACATGCCAACCATGACATGATGCTGTGGTGCTAATACATCCATGACACGACACTATGCTGTGTTTTAACTCCTTAACACAACATCAATAACACAACACCATCACGTGTTATGACACCCTAACACAACATGGACATGTCATGTTAATTGCTTCTCATGCCATGTCACACATCCATAATTCTTTCAATAAGTGACATGACATGGAACACAATATGCATGTTGTATCATTCCTTAGACAACACGATTTCCAAGCATGGTATAGAAGCTCGTGCCATTCACTTCCCTATGTCACACTACCCAATACAGTTTTCCCAAACTGTGTTCCTAAAACTGTGTTCTAAACCCTTTATATAAACACCCACTTCTCTAAACCTAACCCCATTCCAATATTTTCTTTTGCCATTCTCTTTCTCCTACACCATTTTCTCTTAAATTTTTCTCCTTTGTCTCTTTTTCTTTAATTTGATCACCCACTCCTCTTCCCTATTTCTTCTTTCTAAACACTACACTTTTTGTTTTCCTTTTCATTCTCTACACTCTCTACATATGGGGAAATCTAAAGCATATGGGAAGGCACCATCATCATCTAAGAAGCAGACTCATACCACATCTTCCCTTCCACTATCTCACCCATCTCAAACAAGTACGACACCACCCACCGCTCTAACTTCTTCACGCCATGATCAGGGAGCCAATCTGGTATATTTCACCCCCTCCTTCATTTCACCAATCTTCACTTTAAAAAGGCATGTGCTAATCTATTTCCCCTTCCTGTCCATCATTCCTATCACATTATGTTAGGGGATCTTACTACTATAGGTTTGAATGAATCTGTATTAGGCATGACAGATAACTCTAAATGGGAAGATTTTATAAGAATTAAGGAACCTATTTACCATGAGTTATTTTTTGAATTTTTATCCACTTTCTTATTCAAATCTAGTAACCCTATTGATTTTAATAAGAAAAATGTAATGCTATTTCAATTAGGGAGCAAACAATTTTCTTTCTCTTTGAATGAATTTGTTATACGCTGTGGTTTTTATGATGTTGTGTATATCACTAGTGGTACACTTGATAATGCACAATGTCTCCTTGAACCTATAAACTATCATTAGTTTGGAGAGAGATTATACATGAAGGGGCCACCCAATAAACCTATGACCCTAGGGTTAGCAAAAGCACTAATATAGCCCGTCCTGAATTACAATACTTATAGTGCCTCATAGTTGGCACTATTTATGGACAAAGGGAGAGTATTGAGTGTGTCACACTTAGAGATTTTTTTATCTCCAATGTTTTGTTAAGGGTATAGTGCCTTATTTAGGATATGGTTTTTCTTTATGTATAGATGGTATGTCGAGAAAAACTAAGGGAGCTTTATGTAGGGGTTCATATATCACTAGGCTTGCTTGGAATCTATAGGTTTTCAACTCCCTCACTAACCTAACCCCGCTTTGTACTATACTGCCTTTTAATATCATTGTTATGAAAAATATTAAAGTAGTCACTATCATGGATGTTCGATATGTTCTGATTCATAATCCTATTGAGTTAGGTATCGATGAGCCATAGTAGACATGTCCTCATGCACCTCCTCTACCACAAGCCCCTCACACTGCTGGACCTTCCTCATCTTTTTTTCCTCCACATTTTGAGGCTACTCTTTAGTATCACATGGAGCTTATGCACTAAGTGGTTGATGGTCTCTCAAGCTTATATTAGGCTCAAGGCATACCTCTTCCCCTATGACCTGTCTTCCTTGGTTCTGCTTTCGCTGCTACTACCGAGGAGTTACCTGATGACACAGATCCATTGGATGACATTGGCGTTGCCTTGAATGATTTTGCTTCAATGGATGATTGACTTTCCTTTTAGCTTATAATTATGTTTTTTGTTTCATACTTTTCTTCTTTTTTTATCATTTTATTTTCAAATATTTTGTGTTTTATTTTTTTTTATTTTTCTGTTTCTTTTCGTTAGTTTTCTAGTTTTTGCTCTTTTTTAGACAAATACACAATTTCAGGGCAGTATCCATCTCCTACTTTTCCTTTTTGCTGTTCCTTTTATCATTTATATTTTTAATTGTCATTGAGGACAATGCCATGGATAGTTTGGGGGGGGGGTGTTTCTGTTGATTTTTTTTTGTAATATAAAAAAATTATTTAGAGTTTATTAGTTTTTAACTCGTTTCCCTTTATTAATGATTTATTTGTCCTAAATTATTTTTTAAATTTTTTTTAAATACTTTATCATACTTAGGAATATATTCGTGTATAAGTTTATCTCTTGATTTAATTACCAAACTATCAACTGGTTTATTATTTAAGATAATTATACATATTCTTTATGAATGAAGAATTTAGTTCTTATAATCTAACCATGATCCTGGCGATTAAAAATGTGCATGATTTTAGGAAGGATTGCATTTTGAATTTCAGTTAAAAAAACTCTCATTCTTTAAGTAAGAGCAATTTCTATATTTAAATCTTTATACGCTCTAAATCTACTCCAATGCCCTGATTAGGGTATGAGTATCCATAGGACACACTCAATGGTATCCACACTTAGTAATACGGGAATGGCGAGGGATCATTTAGAGTGGAAAGATTTGAATGAGGAGAAGAATAAAAATTGTGAAATGGAGCGTAAAACGCATTCACAACCTTATAAAAAAGAACCACAGTCCTTAATGTTTTCTTTTCTGAATTTATGCTCACTTGATTTCAAAAGGGTTTTGTGCTTGGGTTATAGCTAGTAAATTATTCATGTATATTGTGATATTGTCTAAGTATCTTCTTTAGTAAATATGTTTCGATCTCGGTGTTATCAAGATTTCATGTCTTAGAAGTTGTATGTCCTTAGTTGTGATTTGAGTTCAACATTTTCAAATTTTGGTTTTTGCTTGAGGACAAGCAAAGTTTTAGTGTGGGGGAATTTGATATGTCTATTATTTATGTATCTCAAAGTTAAATTTTAATAAATTCTAAATAAGGAATAAATTAATTTAAGTAATTTTTGGGTTTAATTAGGAGATTTTTATGAATTACTATTTAATTAGGATTATTATTATTTGTTGTATAAATTGGAAAAGTTTTATTTAAGTTTTAATTAGTTTTTATTATTTATGTTAAGTGGGCCCTAGAATGAAAAAGGAGTTGACATATTTTTACATGACATGGCATGCACATGCCTTATGATGGAGCAACAAAAGAGGAAAGCCATGACCAAGCCATGTCCATGCCATGTGTGAGCCATGAAGAAGCCATCTGCACCAAGAGCAATGCCACGACATGAACATGTCATGTGAGTAAAGAATTTTGATACAAAATGAAGCACGAATAATGAACTTGCTCGTGTTGGATAATGTGTTATACACTGAGTAAATTTGCAATTTTCTCTGAATTAAGCACAACCCTATCCCAAAGCCGTTTCACGAAGGCAGAAGTTTTCCTATTTTTAAAATAAGAAGGAACTAAAAGTCAAAAAGGATTCTTTTCATACCCTAGCACTATATAAGGAATGAATACCTTTTTAGATAGGAGAGAAAAAGATTAGAAGGTGGCTAGACAAAAATAATAAAAGACAAAGAGTTTATTTTTATTCTTTTTTCCGTTTTCCATCTTTTTGTTTTTTATTTTGATTATGGATTTCATCATAGCCATGTGTGGATAAGTTTTCTTTCAGGGTCCTGGTTAGGAGTAGCTATTCCATGACATGATTTAAACACAAGCTTTTATATTTAATTTGAATTTCAATTAATTATTTGTGTTGTATATTTATCTTGTTATCATTCTAGGCCTATTTGATTGCATGTTTATGGATGATTTTGCCAACGAGTGTTAGGGGAATTTATTAGCTTAAGACACTTATAACTTAGATCATTTGACCACGAGAATAGGCGAGCATTTCTAGGAACCATGACAGTAGACATAGGTCTACGGTGGTAAAACAATAATTGTTAAGGAACTTAATGAGTTTTGATTAACTTCTTAATCACAAAAGTAGGTTAAACTTTAATCTTAACATGCTTAATTAAACTTGAGAGAGTCTTTATGTATTTTAGAATAATTACCCTTAACTAAAATTAATGTCTTGTGTTTGTTAATGTGTTCATGATTGGATTGGAATAGTGAAACTAAACTTAGGTTATGTGTTTACAAATATTTGATTTTACTTTTAATTAAATTTCTATTATTTAAATTTTTAAACCTTGCTAAATTATTTAATTTACTAGTTGAGATCATAGGTAAAAATTGTTAGTAATCAATATATAGTCTTTAAGGGAATGATATCTTTCTACTGCAATCATAATCGTATACTTGTGGGTTTAAAACACAACAAAAGATGCCTCCTATAGTTGAAACCCTCTTAGGACACCTCGTGTTTAAACACACAAAAAAAGAGGGATTTTTTTTTAACCAAGTGTTAAAAAGAGGTTAAATGTTATACTTTTGCAATATATATTTTTTACTTTTATTTGATAGATTTAATTCTTTTAATAATTAAATCCATTTGAATGTACTTGTTGAAGTTTTATAGTTGTATATTTCCAAAATAACACATTTTCATAATTTAGGAAGTAACTTTTATGTATTTTAAGAAGTTTGATATTTGGTTCCTTGTTAGGCATATTTTTTCCTTTAATTTTGCTTTGTATCATGTATATAAACGTCAACTAATGATTAATAAAATAATAACAATGGAAGTTTTTCCCAATTGGTTTTTTAATGGGAACATTCTAAAATTACTTTGTTTAAAAAACTTTATTTTCACTTTACTATTATTATCATTTGATGAAAGTGTATTATGTCATCCAATGGTGGTTATTAACAAAGTAAAAATTACTTTGTAAAAACCAAAGTAACCATAGACTACACATTTTTATGGTATCAGAGCATTGAGACATATAAAGAATATGTCCACCTCTTTAGACGAATCATCGACAAGAGAAGCTAAAGACATGATAAAAAAAGAAGAATCCCCATATATTCTACACCCATTAGATCATCTGCAACTTGTATTTATTACAACATTATTCACTAGAGAGAATTTCGCATCATGGAAAAATTCCATGGAGACAACCTTATATGTGTTGTGTTCAAAACTTGCAAGCGTATGAATCATGAATTGTAGTACAAAAGATATCATTCCCACAAGGATTGAATATTAAATACTAATATTTCTACTTATGTTTCTAGCTAGTAAATCAATAAAGTAATCAAAGAAATCAAATATGAATTTAAACAACTAAATTATGAAAGAAAATCAAATGATAAAAACATAGGGCTCATGTTTAGTTTCATTATTCCAATAAGATAATGAACACTTAATTATTAAACACCTTGATTTTAGTTAAGGGTAATTATTCTAAAATATGTAAAGACTTTCTTGAGTTTAATTAAACATGTTAAGATTAAAGTTTAACCTACTCTCGTGATTAAAAAGTTAATCCAAACTCATAAAGTTCCTTAATAATTAATTTGCCAATAAAAAGCTTCCTTACTCCTGTGGTCCCCTAAAGAGTGTTGCATTTAAAACCTGCAAGCACACAAATTGTGAATTACAGTATAAAGAGTTATCATTCCCACGAGGATTATACATTGAGTACTAATATTTTTACATATTTTCTTAGCTAGCAAGTCAAATAAAAGTAATTTAGTAAATAAAATATAAAAAAATAATTTAAACTAAATTAAATTCAAATAATTAAAAGCTTAGAGCCTAGGTTTAGTTTCACTATTCCAATATGATCATGAACACGTTAACAAACAAAAGACATTGATTTCAGTTAAGTGTATTTGTTCTAAACTACCTAAAGATTCTCTCGAGTTCAATTAATCATATTAAGATTAAAGTTTAACCTACTCTCGTGATTAAGAAGTTAATAAAAACTCATTAAGTTCTTTAACAATTTTTGGTTTACCACTATAGACCTCTACCTACTGTCATGGTTCCCCGAAGAGCAAGCCTACTCTCATTGTCGAGTCATCTAAGTTCTAAGTGTCTTAAGCTAATGAATTCCCCTAACTCTCATTGGCAAATTAATCCATAAACTTGCAATCAAATGGGCCTGGAATGATAATAAGATAGATATTACAACACAAAGAATTAACTGAAATTTAAATTAAATATAAAAGCTTGTGTTCAAATCATGTCATGGAATAGCTACTCCTAACCAAGACTTTGAAAGAAAACTTAGCCACACATGGCTATGATGAAATCCATAATCAAAAATAAAAAAGAAAAAGATAAAGACTTGAAAGAAAATAAAAATAAAAATAAAAATAAGCTCTTAGTCTTAGTTGATTCATGTCTAGCTACCCCCTTTTGTCTTTATCTCCCTCTTTAAAAAGGTGTTCATTCCTTATATAGTGCTAGGGTATGAAAAGAGTCATTTTTGATTTCTAATTCCTTCTAATTTTCATAACAAAAATTTCTACCTTTGTGGCATGGCTTTGAAGCACGGTCTTGCTTCACTCAAATAAAACTGTGAATTTACTTAGCATATAGGACAACATCCAACATGGGCAGGTTCATTAGTCGTGTGTCATTCTAGGTCAGAATTCTTCACTCACACGACATGTGCATGTCGTGACATTGCTCTTATTGACATTAATTGTAGATGGCTTCTTCATGGATCACGCATGGCTTGGACATGGCTAGGATGTGGCTTGGACATGTGTTCCCTCTTTTGTTGCTCTATCACACAGCACGTGCATGCCATGTCATGTAAAAATACATTAACTCCTTTGCATTATGGGGCCCACTAGACATAAATCACAATACTAATTAAAACTTAAATAAAACTTCCCAAATATATAATATATAATAAGAATCCTAAATAAATACTAACTCATACAAAATTTCCTAATTAAACCCAAAAATTACTTAAATTAATTTATTCCTTATTTAGAATTTATTAAAATTCAACTATAAAATATGTAAATAATAAACATATCAAAGAGCTCACCTACTCTCGTGATCGAGTGGTCTAAGTCCTATGAGTTTTAAGATGGTAAATTCCCCTAACTCTCATTGGTTAATTTACCCATAAAAATGCAATCAAATAGGCCTGGAATGATAACAAGACATTAAGCTCAACACATAGATTAACTGAAAATCAAATTAATAAAAGATTTGTGTTCAATCACATCATAGAATAGCTATTCCTAACCTAAACCCTAAAAATAGTTTAGCCAAACATGTCTTTAAAAAGAATTGTAATAAATAACAAGAGAATGAAGAAGTAGAATAGATAAAACTCATTTAAGCACGCTTCAATCTTTAAACCCTTGTTTGCCTTATTAAGCTCTTATTTGTAGCTTTTTGGTGTCTAATCCCCTCGTTTAAATCCCTCTAACCTAGAGTTAAAATTCTCTATTTATAGAGAATAATACCCTAAATTTGTCTAAGGACCAAAATAGTAATTTTTCTCCTTCAAAACCTTCTCCCATTAGGAAATAACTCCATAAAACAACTCTTTAATTATTGGCTTGAACCCCGAACTCTTTAGGAAAGTAAAATTTCCACAAAAACATACCTAAAATGCATGAATTAACTAGGAAACTAAAAAGGAAATTGAAAAAGAGTCCTAGAGGGAGTGTGAATAGGACTATCAAATAAAAATGAGAAATTAAAATAATTATTTGCAAGAATTGAATGGAAGTTGAGAAGGAAGAATAAGAACAAAAAAATTTAAGGAGTTCAGATTCAAAAATAATCCTACGTCTCCACCTAACTTATCCCCAAGTTAGGGTTTTCAGTCACCCACAATCTTATTCAGAAGATTGAGATTACGCAATAGTTTTATGGCTCACTCTTATAACCTTACAACTTGAGTTTTCAAGGCTTACTCAAAAAACCAAAACCCAAGTGTTTCAATGGACAACACTTAAACCAATTCCTTTAGAAATAAATCTCACTTCCCTTATAATCTAACCCAAGATTTAAGATGAAGAGAAAATATATTTCTAACACACAACCAATTCTCACAAGAGTTATTTAAACAAAAAATTATTTAAGAGAATTTGAGAGCTTAATGAATGCTTAAGAAAGAATGAATGATAAACAAGTTTCTTAACTTCCATTTAGCTTTTAAGGTGTTTATATAAACAAAAAATAAAAAATTTAGTTGTTGGTGGTGCAAATAATGTGTCCAACATCTATATTTTGAATCATTGAAAGTGATGTTGTCAGACAGCTATTCATGGATTGAAACGTTGATTGGCTACTTAAGACATTTGAATTTGCCCACACTTTCTTCATAAAAGCTATAGATATTTAAATTAAATTTCCATATCATTTTGAATAACCTAAATTAAAATTCTATAACTTAATAAATGTCAAAAATACTAAGAGCTGTGAAATCTGAGATGCAGACTACTGTCAAATAGCTATAACTAAGTTGAAGCCATGATTTGTTATTGAAGAAGTTTGAATTTGCCCATACTTTCTTCATTAAAGTTGTAAAAAATTGAATTATATTTCCATATGATTTTTAATTACCTAAATTGAACTTCTGTAACTGAAGAAATATCCAATATAGTAAGAGCTGTGCAATCTGAAATGCAGACTACTGTCAAATAACTATACACAAGTTGAAGCCTTGATTTTATCATGAAGGATTTTTAATTTGCCTATACTTTCTTCATAAAAGTTATATATATTGTACTTTTATTTATATATCATTTTGAATGACCTTAATTGAACTTCTGTAGCTTAAGATAGGTCTAAAATACTAAGACCTATACAATTTGAAATGGCAGTTGCATACGTGGATTTTGACTTAATATTTTCATAATTTAATGAACTCGGATTTGGATAGGTAAGAACAATTAAGAAATCTCAATATATATAATTAAAATGTGAAGAAGATCACTTTCTCATTATAAAACTCTAAGGATGTGAAAAGCCTCTTTGAATCTTAGAGGTCGAATCAACCTAATATAAACGTACTTCATTTTAACTTCCAATGGAGTCCTAACTTATACACTCTTAAACAAAAAAATTAAATGCTCAAAATTAAGTTTTTTAAGATCAAAATTAAGATTGAATATTGCTAAGGTCAACAATATCCCCCTTTTTTATTTTGACAAACTTATTTTGAGTTTGATAAAAAAATAATACAAAGTAAAGTGTGTGATAATATTTTTGATAATAATGATACCAAATAAAATATATTTCTTTATTTCTCCCCCTAAGAATATGGATATGATAAGAAATATAAATTTATAGATTATTCCCCTTGACAAAAAAATGAAAAAACAGTATAAAATATAGCAAGAGGGATAAAAACATGGCATTCTTATGAAAAATGTATTAAAAATATAAAATATAATAGAATGATCATTTAAATAAATGTTAGGCAATGTGAGGAAATAATTTCAAACATATACACATATAGTGCTACTAAAATGCATCATTTCCTTAGGAACAAAGCAAAGATGAACCAAATCTTTGTAAAAATATTCATGCCTTATCAAAGATCAAAACAATTCCTAAGAAGATAATTCATGCCTTATCAAAGATAAAAACAATTCCTAAAAAGAAATTATACAATAGAACCTTATCAAAGATAAAAGCAATTATTAAAAAGAATATTATACACATGTATAGTAATGCATGCCTTATCAAAGATAAAAACAATTCCTAAGAAGAGATTATGTTATACATGAATTATGCATGTATAAACACAATAATAAAATATTATTCACATATATAGTAACAAATAACAAACTCAAATATATTTCTCCCCCTTTGTCAAAAGCAAAAAGAAAAAAGAGAGATATAAAGGGAAAATGGAAACAAAGATACTCAAAATCTTTATAAAATCTATGTCACACATAAAGTAAGGAAAATAAAGTCTTTTGTAACATATGATGTACGAAAAAATTAGCTATAATGTTAATATGCATGCAAAAATTTAAATAAATTTTCTCCCCTTATATCAAACAAAAATATAATATGTCACTAATATAAACACATTTTTAAGGAAGTTTTAAAATTAAAAACAATCTAAGTACACATGTTAAAAAAAATTAACTAGGTACACATGCAAACTCAAATTATTTCTCCTCCTTTGATAAAATGCAAAATGAAAAAAAGTAAACCAAATATAAACTGATGACCAAAAAATAATTTAAGATAAAAATCAAAATATTTATCAATCAAAGTAATCAATAAGCATAACATGATTTCACATGAAAACAATTCGACCACCAATTAAACATAAAATCAAGATAAACTAGAACCATCAATCATGCCCAGTTCATGCTTAATGAAATTTAATCTCTCTTCATTGAGAGGTTTGGTGAAGATATTTGCAAGTTGATTATTTGTATCAACAAATTCAAATGAAATTTCACCAATTTGAACATGAACACGCAAGAAATGATGTTTAATGTCTATATGCTTAGTTCTAGAATGATGAATGATATTTTTGCTAAGGTTGATAGCACTTGTATTATCAAATTTGATTGGAAGTTTTACACCATAGTCTAAAAACTATTATTTTTTCCATAAAACTTGTGAACAATAAAGAATTGTTACAATATATTCAGCTTTAGTAGTGGACAAGGCAACCAAAAATTTTTTCTTGCTAAACCAAGAAACAAAACATTATCCTGAAACTTGACAAGTTCTAGAAGTGCTTTTTCTATCTAGTAAACTAACGGCAAAGTCTGTATTAGAATGACTAATCAAGTCAAAGGATGAACTCCTAGGATACCAAAGTCCTAAATGCATTGTACCATAAAGATATTTGAAAATTCTTTTGATAGCATTCAAATGAGACTCTCTAGGACTTGATTGAAATCTAGCATATAAACAAGTAGCAAACATAATATTAGGTCTACTAGCAGTTAAATAAAGAAGAGATCCAATCATACCTCTAAATTGCTTTTCTTCAATCGGTTTGCCATTCTCATATTTGTTAAGTTTGGTTATGGTGCTCATTAGAGTTTTACTTATCTTAGCTCCATCCATGCCAAATTTCTTGAGAATATGTCTTGCATACTTGGTTTGATTGATGAAAATCCCATTTTTGCATTGCTTAATTTGTAGTCCAAGAAAGAATTTGAGTTCACCCATCATACTCATCTCAAATTCTCTTTGCATTAAATTAGAGAATTTGTCACACAAGCAATGGTTAGTAGCACCAAATATAATGTCATCAACATATATTTGAACAATTAATAAATCATGCTTGGATTTATTTATGAAAAGAGTTGTATAAAATTTTCCTTTAAAGAAACCTTTCTCAAATAAGAAGTTGCTCAATCTTTCATACCAAGCTATAGGATCTTGTTTCAATCCATATAATGCTTTAGAAAGTTTCAATACATGATTTGGAAAATCATAGCTTTCAAAACTAGGAGGTTATTCAACATACACCTCTTCTTCAATAAAACCATTTAAAAATGCAATTTTAACATCCATTTGATAAAGTTTGAAATCCATGAATGATACAAATGCAAGTAGCATCATAATCAATACCTTCCTCTTGATTATAACCTTTAGCTACTAGTCTAGCTTTATTCCTAATTATGACACCTAGTTCATTCATCTTATTTCTAAACACCCATTTGGTGCCTATAATAGGATGATGTTTAAGTCTAGGAACCAAGGTCCAAACCTTGTTTCTCTCAAATTGATTTTACTTTTCTAGCATAGCAAGGACCCAAAATTCATCACATAAAGCATCATCAATATTTTTGGTTTCAATTTGAGAAATGAAGGCTAAATTAACAATAGACTTTAATTAAGATCTAGTACTTACCCCTTTTATAGTGTCACCTATAATAAGGTCTTGAGGGTGAGCTTTCTTGATTTGCTAATCCTTTGGAAGTTCATCCTTCAAGGTAGGTTGAGATGTCTCCTCATTTTCCTCCTTATTTGGATCTTCAAGTTCCAAAGGCTTACTAGAATTTTCTTTTTATGTTTCCACAATCTCATTGTCACCTATAAGATCATCAACACTTCAAACATCCTTTCTAGGATCAAGTGAGTTTGATTTATCAAATACCACATGCATTGACTCTTCAACTACTAGAGTTCTCTTGTTAAAGACCCTATATGCTTTACTAGAAATAAAATAGCCTAGGTAAATTCCTTCATCGGCTTTATAATCAAATTGCCCAAGATTGTCCTTGGTGTTCAATATAAAGCACTTGCATACAAATACTCTTAGATATGAGATTTTAGATTTTATATCATTCCATAGCTCATAAGATGTTTTATTTAAAATTGGTCTTTTGAAAACCTAATTTAAAATATAACAAGATGTGTTAACGGCTTCCACCTAAAAGTATAGAGGCAAATTATACTCATGAAGCATTATTCTAGCCATTTCCATAAGAGTTCTATTTTTCCTTTTAACTATCCCATTTTGTTGAGGAGTTATAGGAGATGAAAATGTATGAGAAATACCATTTTCATTACAATAGTTTTTGAAAAATTCATTTTCAAATTTAGCTCTATGATCACTTCTAATAGAAGAAATATAAAAGCCTTTTTCTTTTTGAACTCTTTTTTCAAACTTTTCAAAAGCTTTAAATGCATCATTCTTATGAGCAAGGAAACATACCCATGTAAATCTAGAGTAATCATTAACCAATACATATGCATAGTGCATTCCATCGAGACTAGAAACTCTAGTTGGTCCAAATAAATCTATATGTATAAGTTCAAGTGACCTAGATGTGGACACTACATTTTTTTTAGCTTAAATGAGGACTTAGATTGTTTTCCCTTTTGGCAAGCATCACCAGGTTTATCCTTAGTGAATTCAATCTTAGGTAAACCAATCACAAGTTCATATTTACAAAGATCATTCAAAAGCTTAAAATTTGCATGTCCTAACCTTTTATGCTATGTCCATATGTCATGGGAGATAGACATTAAGCATTTTATGTCTTTGTTATCAATTTTATTCAAATCAATGAAATAAACATTGTCTACTCTTTCACCATTAAAAATAACTTTATTTTTATCAAGACTACTAACAAAACAATTTTTAGGATAGAAAGTTACTTTATTTCTGATGTCACATAATTGACTTATAGTAAGCAAATTATGTTTAAGACGATCAACAAACAATATATGATGTATAGATAAGGATTGAGGATTAGCTATTTCTATAATGCCAATAATGTTTCCTTTTGCATTATCTCCAAAAGTAACGTGTCCTCCATCTTTAGCATCAAGTTTGTTGAATTGCTCTTTATCTCCTGTCATGTGCCTTGAACATCCACTATTGAGATACCACTTGCTTTTTGTTCTTGTGGATTTCAATCACATCTACACAATACAATTTAAGTGTTCTTTTGGACCTAAACCTTTCTTAGTCTAGGTTGGTTAGTTTCAAGATAATCCATAAGAAGTAAATTCATATGCAGTCTTCTATAGAAGCACACATTGTTAGTATGTCCTTTGATCATGCAATAAGAACATACAATATTTTCAAATTTATTCCTCCTAAGATGAAATGCTTTCCTAGTGTGTGCAATATGCCTTTGGTGTTATGTGTATCTCCTATTGTTTTGTGTCATTAAGTGAGACATGCATTGGAAATGGTGATGTGTCTTTCGATAATTTTATGACATGTTTATGTGCATTGTATTGTGTAGCATGCCTATTATAACTGTGTCTAATGTATATATAAACATGCTTAGGTTTAGGTGCTCTGGTTTGAGCCTTACCTCTTTATGTTAATGAAGGATGAATCTTATGAGACTTTCCCTTGCTATTTAACATATGAGATCTTTTAGCTTTGTAAGCTCGAGTCTCATTTTATTTGGAGGTTAGAGGAGTGTAATCATGTGAAGCTTTTACAAAATTAATATGTGATGAAGATGATTAAGAAATTCCATTCTTATATCCAATTCCATGTGTATCTCCATGAAATTTTTGAGAGTTAAGAAGGCTATCTAAAGTTTCTTTGCCTCTCTTAAATTTAGCAATAGAATTCTTTAATTCTAAGACCTCTTTAGAAAGCTTATGGTTTTCATCATTTGGTTTCTTATGTTGATCTTCCAAAGAATTAGAAGATTTTGCATCACTAACAAGTTTTTCATTTGATTCAACAAGTTTAGAAAAATTAATTTTTAAAAATTTTAGTTCTCTATTTAAGCTGCCTAACTCATGCATATAATGTTTGTTCTTAGATAATAAAATTTTTCATTTAATAAGTAATTTGCTCACATAGAGCTATCATCATCATCATCATCATTATCACAATAATTATCACAATCATTAAAGGAAGAATAAGAAGTAGATGGTACCTCATTTTCATTTTCAAGGGCCATGAAGTAAAGATTGGCTACTTCTTATTGTTCCTCTTCCTCTTCGGATTTGGAGGAATCATCCCAAGTAGCTTTGAATGCCTTCTTCTTATCTTTTGCTCCCTTATTCTTGAATTTGAGTTTGGGACACTCACTTCTAATATGTCCCAATTTCTTGCATTCATAGCAAGTGACCTCCTTATTTTTCTTCTTCCTATCTTCTTCGAACTACTTATTGAAGTCCCTTATTCTTGAGAAGTTTTTCTTTCTAAAAAACTTCTTGAAGTTCCTAGTGAGCATGACAATGTCACTATCTTCATCATTAGAATCTTTGATGTTTTCCTCTTCACTATCTTCTTAAAGAGCTTTTAGAGCAATGCTCTTTTTCTTTTCTTCTTTCTCTTCTTATTTTTCACTTGTTTGCTTGATAGTGAGCTCATGTGTTAAAAGCTTACCAATGAGCACATCAGTTGATAGAGAGGTCTTGAGCTTCCTCAATTGAAGTAACACGAGATTCCCAATCCTTCTTAGGTAGGGTTCTTAGAATCTTGTTGTTTACCTCTTCCTTGGAGAAATGTTTTCCAAGTTTCTTAAGGGTTGTGAGGATAGAATTGAGATGATTTGTCATCTACATGATTGATTCATTAGGCTTCATTTTGAAGAGTTCATATTCATACATATAAAGTTGAACCTTTTTGCTTCTTACTTGAATGTTGCCTTTATAGTTATTTTCTAAGGTCTCCCATAATTCTTTGGCCGACATATAATGTTGAAGCTTATCTCCTTCTTCTTTTGTCATTAAAGATACTAGAGTAATCATAACTTTTTTATTTTTGTGATTTTCTTCCTTTTAATGAATACTCGATTAGCTTTTTGCAAGAGTAGTTACCATAACATCAATGATAGTTGTAGGTGGTTCCCAACCTTTTAGGACAATGTCCCAAAGTTTGATGGAATCATAATCAAGATATAATTCCATTTTGAATTTCCAATGTGGATAGTCATTACCATCAAAGAATGGTCTAAGAGAAGAGATGTTTTATGATTCACTCCCTATGATCATGTATTCTAGTAATGAAGTACCTGGAATTCAAGATTTAATACTAAGTGAAAATGAGTCTTAGAGGGGGGGGGGGTTGAATAGGATTATCAAATAAAAATGAGAAATTAAAAGAATTCTTTGCAAGAATTGAATGCAAGTTGAGAAGGAAGAATGAAGAACACAAAAATTTAAGGAGTTTGGATTCAACAACAATCCTACATCTCCACTTAACTTATCCCTATGTTAATATTTTCAATCACCCACATTCTTATTCACAAGATTGAGATTACATAAGAGTTTTATGGCTTACTCTTACAACCTTACAACCTGAGTTTTCAAGACTCACTCAAAAAACCAAAATCCAAGTGTTTCAATGGACAACACTTAAACCAATTCCTTTAGAAATAAATCTCACTTCCCTTCTAATCTAACCCAAGATTTAAGATAAAGATAAATTCTATTTCTAACACACAATCAACTCTCACAAAAGTTATACAAACAAAGATTTATTTAAGAGAATTTGAGAGCCCAATGAATGCTTAAGAAAGAATGAATGATAAATAAGTTTCTTAACTTACATTTAGCTCTTAAGGTGTTTATATAGATAAAAAATAGAAAAAATATAGCTGTTGGAGGTGAAAATAATGCATCCAACATCTATATTTTGAATAATTGAAAGTGATACTATTAGACAACTATTCATGGATTGAAACTATAATTGGCTACTCAAGACGTTTGAATTTGCCCGCATTTTCTTTATAAAAGCTATATATATTTGAATTATCTTTCCATTTCATTTTGAATCACCTAAATTGGACTTTTTTAACTAATATATGTCAAAAATACTAAGAGCTGTGCAATTTGAGATACAGATCACTGTCAGACAGCTATACCCAAATTGAAGCCATGATTTACTATTAATGAAATTTGAATTTGCCCATAATTTCTTCATTAAAGTTGTAGATATTGGACTTATCTTTCGATATCATTTTTAATCACTTAAATTTGACTTCTATAACTTAAGATATGTCAAAAATAGTAACATTAATGCAATCTAAAATGTAGACTACTATCAAACAACTATACACAAGTTGAAGCCATAATTTTCTCTTGAAGAAGTTTTAATTTGCCCATACTTTCTTCATAAAAGTTTTATACAATTGACTTATCTTTCCATATAATTTTGAATCATCTTAATTGGACTTTTTTTGCTCAAGATATGTCTAAAATACTAAGAGCTATGCAATCCGAAATGGTAGCTGCATACATGGATTTTGACATAATATTTGCATACCCTAATGAAATTGGATTTTGACAAGCAAGCCCAATTCAGAAAGCTCAATATGTCTACTTCAAATGTGAAGCAGATCACTTTCTCATTATAAAACTCTAGGATGTCAAAAGCCTCATTAAATCTGAGAGGCCGAATTAACCCAAGATAAACATACTTCATTTTAACTTCCAATGGAGTCCTAACTTATACACACTTAAACAAAGAAATTAAATACTCAAATTGATTTTTTTAAGATCAAAATTAAGATTGATTATTGTTAAGGTCAACAAAAATAAACCTAAGCTAATAAACTAAAATCCTAATAAAATACTAATTATAAATATTAAAGTATAAAGAAATACAAATAAATCTTATGGAAATTAAATATAAAAACTATGTAATAATTGACACCAATAAAATAATAATTATAAATAATAAAGTATAAAGAAATACTAATAAATCTTATGGAAATTAAATATAAAAACTATGTAATAATTGACACCAATAGTATGCCAAGAATAAAGGCGAATTTATGGCAATTTACCTTCACCAGTATTGTAAGCACCCAATTTTAGGATGATGGAGTGTGGATGCAATAGATGATTCAAAAGATGAAAATATTATAAATATATATTCAACATTTGAAGTTTAAAATCTCAAAAGCCTAAATGTGTTTTGAAAAGAACTTACTTGGTTTTTTTTAAAGGACTTAATTTGTAAAATTTTAATTCTTTTAGGGGTCTTTCTATAAATAAAAGTTAAAAAAATTGAAATAATGTAATTCCGATCGGAATTACACAATTCCAATTGAAATTATATAATCCCAATCGGGATTAATCGTGTGTTGTCTATGTTTTTGGGGTTTTCAGTAAATAAAATAATTTATTTTCTGATTTTTAATTGGTCAAATGATGTGATAAATCCCTTTTCTAGGATTTATCTAAATTTTTTAGGAAGTTAAAAGTTCTTGTTAAACCAAAACTTTATCATTGTGAATGAGAGAAGTCACAGTAAGATATGTGATTTTAGCTAGGGTTTTCTATATAAACCCAACTCAACTCTCTTGTGATGAGGGAGACTTCTTCTTTTTCTTTTCTTTGAAAGCATCTTATAATTCTAAATAATAATAATAATAATAATAATAATAATTATTATTATTATTATTATTTGGCATGCTATTCTTTTAGAGAAGAAGCAAGTAGACCTTTTGGGGAAGAGAAAATCAAGCATTGAAGATCTATTCTAAAAAACAATGATGGTTTATATCACTCTGAAAAGCAAATCATTATAGTCCATTTGATAATCTCTTCTGCTACCATCTTCTGTTTATTTTGTTTTGATTATTTTGGTCTCATATAATTTTAATTTAATTTAATTTTTCTTAATTTGATTTTGTTTATTTTGTGTTTGTGTTTGTATTTATGGAGGGAGTTACATGATGAATTTAGTGTAGAGAACAAAACCCATGAAGATCCATGGAATGCCATGGATTAATTTTTTATTTGAATGTAGTTTTTAGGGTTTTTATTTATTTGTTATTATTTTGCTGGTTTTTTAATTTTGCATTTTATTCATTTTAGTTTTTGAGTTTTAGTAATTTTAAATTTTTTTATTTTTTTTATATCATTATAGTAGCCCATATAATGGGAATAATAGAATCCTATGTGTGTGGTTGTGTGTTTTATTTTAATTAATTGGTTAGTAAAATTAGGGTTTCAATTGGATAATTAATTAAAATTAATGGCTATAGAGATGATTAGGATTTTTAATCAAAATTGAATTAGATTTAAGTGGAAAGAATTAGAGTTGCTTGTTAATTATTTTGTTTATTAATTAATTCTTTAAGGTCACTTTAACTAAATTAGGTTTTTTTTTTATTTGTTGAATTCATTTCATTGTTGGATTTTATTATGTACATAAGTTTGATATTAGGTTTACTGATTTTTTAGGCCTATAATAATGTAGATTAATCAGCTCAATTAAATAGGTTTAATGAATTAAAAAAAATTAGGCCCATAATTTAATTAGATTTTAGATTAAAGATAACTTAGGTCCATTCATTTAATTAGACCTAGACCTACTTTAGTTTAATTTAATTAATTTAGACTTAGTCCATTAAATTAAAGTCTTTTCCATAACTTGTAGATTTAAGATCACCTTAGATTTAAAACATGTAGAATTAAACTCACTAATTTAAACACTTCATAACTTATAGATTTAGGCCTATTTTTAGAATTAAAATAAATAGACTTAGGTTCACTTAATTAAAATTAAAATAGGAATTAGGCCCATCAGTTTTTAAGATCACTTGTAAATTAAAGCGTGTAGATTTAGCCCATTTAATAAAAATCAATGTAGATTATACTAACTTAGGGATTATGAACTTGAATGTGTTGTTTACATATTTCTTTCATGATTAGTTTACATGGGGTTAATTGTTTAAATAAGGGTTTATATGAAATTGCATGTAAATAGTGGATAAGATAGTAATTCATAAAGTAATTCTAAATGAACATAAGACTAAAAGAAGTTAGTATTCTAGGCGAGTATCGAGTACCACCACTTTCAATTTATCCCTATTGGTGACTCCTCATCTCCACACCATGTCTTTGTAATAGTGGTTGGTGTGTTGCTTCGAGCCCTTAGCTCAAATAATGTCGTGGTTACTAAAATCTTGGATGCATGCTAAACCCCACCATCTACATTAGCAACTCCACTAGGGATAAGAGATACTAATTTTACTTATATTCTTTAGAATTATTTTATTAATTATTATTTTATTATTGAATCCATTTTTCATGTCCCTATTAACCGATGGCATTGGTTTATAGTTCCATGATTCTACTAGCTTAATAGGATTGTAAATTGGCTAACCATCACTTTTAGCCTTAACTTAGTTTAAGAGAGATTACCAGGCTCATCTAACTAGTGTTTGTAACCCAAGTCCTAAAGGCAGGGGAGGTAGTCTTCTCTCAAGTTTGCAAAGGATGTCAGGCCCCTCTGACCTTGGCCTATGACTTAAGTCTTAAAGGAGGGCATCTTGCTAAGGGAACTTTGGCCTTTTTTCATCAGACTCAGCTCATGTAGTGGCTTAGTAACTTCCCTTAAGATTACCCAAGTTACTTGTGTTTGTTGCCATAAGGTATTTTTATCTATAAAGGCCCAAGCCCATACTTTAGAAGCCCATTAGGATTAATAAAGATTGGTTTATACTTTTATACCTAAAAATGTTGTTTTTAGGCTTTTACTACTTTGAGAGACATTATGTGTGCATCGGTTCTTGATATCCCTTGTTAATGTTAAGGCCAAGACAAAAAATCCTAGGGATAAAAAGTTGCCATTGAACTCATGTGTCGAATAATTAAGGTTGGAATGATGTATATACACTTGACTTGTATACTTGATTGTTACTTGTTACTTATTGCATAGCACGTGCATCATGCCTACATGCATTTTATGTATCATACTAATGCTTTATTTTTCAGCCATCATAGATTCATATGGGTTTTCCTATGTTTGGAGATATAAAGGTGGCAAACTAGTGAGAACGGATTCAAGTCCATAGACAATTGTAAAAGAGATCCTTAACAGCCTGGAAAGAAGTCCTATCAATCCACTTTACCTAGAAGTTGCACAAGCTCCAACTAAACAAGCAAAAGAAATGGAACAACAAGAGGGAGGAAATTGAACCCTAGAGGACATCAAAGGAGCATTGATGGATGACATGAAAGCAATAGTGCAAGATGAACTAAGATAAGCTTTGGCTAGATTAATGCCACCTCCTACTACTGCACCTCTAGTTGCCACCAATCCACCTATTATGGGTGCACCACCTGCTAATAATGATAATGTTGGGGGGAAACCTTTAAATGTTGCTAGGAATGTACCTATTATGGAAATGAAATTGGAGGATTTTGAGAACTACATGGTTGAAAAAGCAAAAAGGGAATCACTTAAGCAAGTTCAAGAGCTAGAATCCAAGTAGATGAAATCACTGACTTAGAAGATGTTCAAAATGGAAGAATTGATGGGAGGATAGGGCATTGAATATTCATTTGACTTTGATGATATGATATAATTTGAGGAAGATAAGCTACCTGATAAGTTAAAGATGCTATAACTATAAAAATTTGATGCTACTTGAGACCTAAGGATTTACCTTAGTCAATATAAAACTACAATGAGCACCACTAAGGCTCCTTTATTTGTAGTTACCAAATTATTTGTACTATCCTTTAAGGGTATGACTATTAATTGGTATAATAGGTTAGAGTAGTCTATCTGAGCTGATTGGAGAGAATTGTGTACTACTTTTTTGAAATAATATGACCATAATACTAGGCTTAAAGTTTTATTAGGGATTTAGAATTGAACAAGCAGAAGCATAATGAATCATTTTCGGATTTTATGACTAGATTCATGAATAAGGCATGATTAATGAAAAATAAACTGGTTGAGAATGATCAAGTTAGTATGATTATCGATAATGTGTCTCCTAATCTGGTTGAAAGGTTACAGATGATGAATCCTAAAAAATTTATGGACCTTTATGATGATGGTTTGTAAGGTGATGAAATTGAGAATGAGAAAAAGAAGAGCTTTAGAACCATTGGAGCAAGGAACTACCTAACTGGGGGCACATAGTAAGGAAGCAATAGCCGAGCTACAAAAGTGCATGTTGTACAAATACCAAGGAGTTTCTCCAATTTCAACCAACCCCTATCAAAAGTCTTAGACCGCCTGATGCAAAAAGGCCTACTTTAACCTTTAACCTTTTCCAAACCACCAAACCCAAATGCCCCTGGCTATGACTTAAATAGTTACCACAAATTCCACTAAGTAGTTAGACATTCCACAAATACCTGCACCTACCTTAGACACAAAATCCAAAACCTTATAGACTCTAAAAAAATCATAGACCTTGAAAATCCAAGAACTAGAAATAATCCTTTCACAAACTACCGAAATGTTCCACCCCTAACTACTGTGATGATTATCTTAGGAGTAAGCGAGGAAGAAGTGCTAAACTCCTTTTAGAACATGAACCTACAAATAGGTGAGAAATCTCTTGATGCCCCTAGTGATAAAGGAAAGATTATGGAATCTTTAATTCCTATGAAACCTCAAAGAGGAATTGAGGATTTACTGGGCCAGCTTTTAAGAAAGTTTGATTATAAAATGTTTTACTCCAAACCACTTTCCTATGATATTCCCATTGAATCAATTACACTTGGAGGTTGGGTGATGAATTTAGAGTTGATGACACACCATTAAGTAAGAAATCTGAGACCTTTGAGTAGCCATAAAAAGGAGTTAAAGATTTATTAGGTAAACCCTCAGGCAAGTTTGATTACAAGATGTTTTATGCTAAAAGACCTTCTTTTGACATACCCCTTGAATAAGTTGTGCCTACAGGATGGGGTGATGAGTTTGAGGATGAGAAGCTACTAGACAAGAAAGAAACATGCATTGTTGAGATATAAAAAGATGAAGTCATAGAGATAGTTGGCGAGAAAATACAAGAATAGCCACTTTGTTAACCACCCGGCGGATAGCCACCTTGAGATTTAACGTCCTTAGCAGTTAGAATAGAAAATAAATTTCTTGTTGTTTTCTTGGAATTATAGTTTCTTTAGAACTTGTTTTGTTTTAGTGATCGATGATATGAATTTTGATCATGCTTACTTATGTATTGTCATCCTAATGGTACTATGCATCATGATAATGATCGTATTTTCATGTTTAACATAAATTCAATTCAATTAGATTCATTTAGCATGGGCACAAATTCAAATTCAAAGAAAATTCATATATCACATGATGTAACTTTTGAGGATAGAAAATTTGAGGGAAAGGAAAAGTGAAAACAAAGAGAAAAAAAAAAGAAAGAAAAAGGACAATTAGGTAAAAATAAGAGAAAAATGTTATGTTAGAATATCTAAAAGGACTAATTAGTAATAGGAGTTGTATCATGTGATATAATGAATGTACTCATTTTTTCCCTAATGAATGAATAAGATTGAATTCAAAATTTTTGTTCAAATATCCCATATTCATCTTTATCATACTACATAAGTATTTGAATGGAAAGATAATAAATAATGAAAGCTAAAATCAGAGCTATGAGATCATTATTCTTCTCGTTACCCTTCTGTGATTCTACTTGTAAGTCTAGTGTCTTCTTCTACCTTGGGAATTCTGGTGGTTTAATAACTCGCATTATAACTCATGCCTTGTAACTATCATTAATCATTACATCAGTATCAAATATTCTTCTCAAGAGTCCTTAAAAAAAAGTCTAGTTGATTTTAGTATTAAGAACTCCTTTTGATTAGTTCACGTACTCCTTTGCATCCTTAATGCATGAGCTTGTATTTAATAGGGTTGGATTAACAACAGTAGTGAATAAACTAAGTCTCTTACACATATGAAGAAAAAAGATTGCTAGAATAACATGAATGAATTTAGAATGAAATTGGGGGCAAAATGTAGCTCTAGGGGCAAATTGGGGATAGAAAAGTCAATTCGTATTCAAAGATTAAAGATGGAACATTGAATTATAAGAGTCAGCAAAAGAGTTATGGGGGCAGAAAGAAGTCAATTACAAGCATACAAATACATTATTTATCATACAACAAAAACAGTAGCAAAAAGAAAAGTTCAACAGTGCATCAATCAATCACAAGCTCCAGTGTCAAGCCATGGACTCCACTTGCTAGCTTGGTCATCTATCTAACAAACGGTATCAAAAGCTCTCACATCAGAGGTACCATCAGCAAAGCATTCAAAGCTCAAACCTACAAGATATTGATGAAGCACCTTATTCTTACACTCTAAGATTAATAACATAGCTCTTTTCCAAATAGAAGACCTATTAGGATCATGCATATCATACATAGCATGCATACACTTACATACATTTGTAGTGAAATACTTATTTTGCACAATAAAGTCTTTGAGCCTAGCAAAGATTGTGCAAATACTATACTACTAACATTCAAAATTAGTGTTATAAAAGTATAGCAAAGTAGTTAGAGTATTCACATATGAAGCATCTGAAGAAAAAAGGGTAACACTATCAAGGTGAACATAATGCTCAACGGGACTCTAGACTTCAAAAGCCTAATAAATGATGGGCCTATCTAATAAAGGAATATCACCGATAATGATACTTACAAAAGCATCATCCTAGCAACCTCAAGGGATTGGATAGGAGTCTTAAGCTCTTCAGACTCAGCATTGATCTCCATATTCTTAATTGGAGCATCATCTGGAATATCACCTGATGTCTCAATAAAAGGAAAACCTGCTCCCATGAACTATAAAAGCAAAAGATAGTCAATAACATAAAGAGTAGCAAAAGACATGTGTATCTCATTTGGGTTAATGGGAAACTGCTCTAATAGATGTTCCTAACTGTACCTCTGAAACAAGAATGCTTAAGCAAAAGATAAGGCATTGAATACCTAAAGAACTTCAATCAACTCCTGACTAGTTTAGAGCAAAATTTCACAACATCAAAACTAATATAAAATGTAAAAAGTGATGATGAAAAGGTCCAACATGTTAGTAGTACACGTGTTAGCTCTAGAAAGAGAAGGATGCACTCAAAACTTGAGATGAATGCATTCTGAAACCACTTTGATATTGAAATAAGACATCTAACTCCTAAACCTTTTTTTTACAAGAGATGTCAATAAAGAGGAATGAAGCCTTTTACCATAGCATTAATGGAATGGCAAAAATACAAATGCAGCCCAAAGCCATAGCTTCAATAGTGGAGTATTAGGACCTTTGTAATAAGAGACATCATCATTATGATCACAAGGGAAGAATGCAAAAGAATAATATTTCATTTTGAAAAATTTTCTTCACTTGCAAATAGACATACAAACTTATGGTATTTTGTGTAAGGGAAAACAAAAGAGAATAAAGAAGGGGACAGAAACCAATACATCAATAAGAATGGGCAAGATAGCAAACGCTAAACACTCAGGAAAATAATCAAGGGAAGTAACAGAACTCTATTTCCTTAGATTCTACAATAAAGTACAATCTCATTAATAAAATCCATAAATTAAAAGTAAATTCATCCACTTCACGAGATCATATATGAAAACTTATCTCATGAACTTTGATCTTAATGGCTTTCTTTTATTAGCCTCGTATAATTCAGATGAGCAGTTAATAGTTTTATGTTTAGAGTTTATAAAATCTAATCAATATAATGCTTGCTTTGCACCCAAACAAAAGGAAGAAAATGCAAAAACAAAATCAGTGGACTTACAATATAAATTGCTTGAATTTCAAAGTATCATTTTAGTCTTTTGAATAATAAATGTGCATAAAATCTACTCCAATGCTTAAAAATGAGTACGAGTACAAAATCCCTTGATGGTATTTAGGCTGAGTAATAAGAGAAAGGTGGGGGAATACTAAAAGGAGAATCAAAATAAGAGCAAGCATAATTTACTTCAATGCTCAGAAATAAGTAAGAGTATCAACATGAACCTCTGGCAGTATCCACGCTAAGTAATACGAGAAAGGTAGGAGAATATAAAAGAGGACCATGTTAAAAGCTACTTTGTTTAATCTAATGCTCTATAAGAGTATGAGTATCAAAAGGACCTTTCCAATGGTATCCACACTGAATAATATAAAAAAGGTGGGGGAATACTCAAAAAAAGAAGAAAAGCATAAAAATAACTCAAAGACTATTTTAGTACTAAAAAATCCATGAGTTTTGTTCAGTAAATTCTCCTTAAGATTAAGTGGAAGTAAGCTCTTCACTTGGTAAAAAAAATTCTCTTAACATAAAAGGATTAGCATACCTCTGACTCTTGTGTAAATAAATGATAGTCATGAATATAAATAATAGTGAGATTTGTTGAGTCCATGCTATCTCATGATAAAGTCATGAATTTTCTCATAAATTTTTAAAAAGAAAAAAAAGTGCCTTTTATAACAATCATATGTTGAACAAACTTCAACAAGTCTTCAGGAATAGCAAGTCTAGAAGAAGAAGATAAACTCAACATATGGAATAAGCACTAGTGCCAATAAGTAAATCAAAGTCAGTAAGAAACAAAGGCAGTTGATTAGAGTAAATCAGCAAAAATTCAAAGACAATCGATCAAAAATTCTAATTAGTTAGCATAGTTGATCAACACAAAATCTCACAATCCTAGTTAACCTAAAATTTGGATGTGATGTTTGCATTTTGCATACATTGCATTTTATCTCAGTTATATGCTACATAATAGTTATAACACAATTTTCAAATTGACCTTGTTATATGCTACATAGTAGCTATAAAAAAGTCTTCATATCCACTTTGTTATATGCTACATAGTAGTTCTAACAAAAATTCCAAACAATCAAAACTTGCTAAACACTACACAGTAGTTATAGCACTTTATCAAATCACTTTTTGCTAGACATTCCATGGGAATTATAGCACATTTCAAATCTTTTTACTAGATGCTCCATATGACCTATAACATCATTATCATAATTTGCTAGATGCTCCATAGGACCTATAGCATATTTGTCTTCAGCAATACACTACATGGTAGTTATAGCATATTTTCCCTAAACATTCCATAGGAAGTATAGTGAATCTTTCAATCACATTTACTAGACGTTCCATAGGAACTATAGTATAATTCGCTAGACACTACATAATAGTTATAGCATATTTTCACTAGATGTCCCAAAGGGAATATAATAAAAAAACATGATCGCTAGATATTCCACATGGAATATAGTGAAAAATCACGACCACTAGACGTCCCATAGGGAATATAGTGAAAATCACGACCATTAGGCGTCCTATAAGGAATATAGTGAAAATGACAATCACTAGATGTCCCATAGGGAATATAGTGAAAATCATGACCAGTAGACATCCTATAGGGAATACAGTGAAAATCATAACCACTTGACGTCCCACAGGGAATATAGTAAAAATCATTATCAACATTATATGTCCGAGTATAGTGTCTTTTCAAATCAATATTATACGTTCGAGTGTAATGTACTTTCAAATGAACATTATACGTTTGAATATAGTGCACTTTCAAATCAACACTATACGTCTGAGTATAGTGCATTTTCAAATCAACATTATACATTCGAGTATAGTGTACTTTCAAATCAACACTATACATTTGAGTATAGTGTCTTTTCATAGCAACACTATACATTCAAGTATACTGCATTTTCAAATCAACATTATACGTCTGAGTATAGTGTATTTTCAAATCAACATTATATGTTTGATTATAGTGTCTTTTTAAATCAACACTATACATCTGAGTGTAGTGCATTTTCAAATCAACACTATACGTCTGAGTATAGTGTTGATAGTGTATTTTCAAATCAACACTATACGTCAAAGTATAATGCATTTTCAAATCTAAATTATACGTCCAAGTATAGTTTCTTTCTAAATCAACACTAGATGCCTGAGTGTAGTTGTAAACACCTAATTTCAGGATAATAAAATATGGATGTGACAAAGGACTCCAATGATGAAAATGTTATGAGTAGGTCTTTAACACTTGAATTTTGAAACCTTAAAAGTTCGAATATGTTTTCAAAAAGAGTTTCATTATTTTTTAAGGACTTAATTGTAATACCTTTTTAAGTCCTAATTGAAAATTTATTTTCTTTTAGGGGTCTTTTTGTAAAAAAAATTCAGAATTATAGAGTTTTGATTAGAATTACATAATTCTGGTCAGAATTACGCGTTTTCCATCTATTTTTGTATTTTTATAAAAAATAAAAAAATATTTTCCTGAGTTTTGATTGGTTTAATTTTTTTTTTGTGGGATCTATCTACATTTATAAGAAATAAATTCCTTTTAAAATTGGAACTCTTCAGGAAATAAGTCCTTTTAAAATTGGAACTCTTAGTATGTAAATTAGGATTTTTTTGTTTTTTCTCCCTATAAAAAGAGAGCTTAGGCTCCTGGCAGAAGGAGGATAGAGAAAATAATACTAGAGACAAAAATACTATAGGCAAGGAATAAGAATTTTTTTTAGGAGAAAATAATAAATTTTTGAAGATCTATTCAACAAATAAACAGTGATTTTACTAGTTTGAGGAGCCAACCACAAGCAACCATAAGCATTATACTCTCCCTACTTTCTTTTCCTCTCTTTACTTTCTTTTATTTTTTCTTTTGTTATGATTTTGATTTTTATTAAATTTCAATTTTACTTAATTTTTTATAATTTTAGTCACTAATCATTGTTTTACCCTTTTATGATGGTGACTATGGAGGAGATCACATAATGATCATATTTGGAGATTAAATCTATGAAGATCCATGAAATGCCATGGATGGAAATGTGTAGCTAAACCTAATTTATAGGGTTTTTATTTAGTTTTTTTGTTTTTATTTATTTTTGTGTTTTATTAAATTTTTTTATTATTTTTAATAATTCATTGTAATAGCCCTAATAGTGGGAATAATGAAATTTGGTATGTGTGGTTGTGTATTTTATTTTAAGCAATTACTTAATAAAATTAGAGTTTTCATTCGATAATTAATTAAAATTAATGGTTATAGAAATTTTTAGGTTGTTTAGTTAAAATTGAGTTAGATTTAAGTTCGTAAAATTGTTTTGCTTGATTGATTATTATTTTATTGTTTATGGTCACTTAATTAAATTAGGGTTTTAGAATAGATTTAATTAATTGTTTGATTTTTTATTTGTTTATTTTGGTATTTTTTTATTATTTTTAGGCTTGTTTGCTTATGTTTATATGTTTTGGGCCCTAGGCCCACATTAGGCTTTAACCTATTAAAATTTAGATTTTTTTAGGTATAATTAATTAAAATGCATTTTAGGCCCATAATTAATTAGATTTAGGGTAGAGATGACTTAGGCCAATTTAGTTAATTAGACATAGGCCCACCTAATTTAATTTAATTAATTTAGACTTAACCAATTTAATTTAAGCTTTTTCATAATTTATAGATTTAAGGTCACTCTAGACTTAAAATATGTAGAATTAGACCCACTAAGTTAAATACTTCATAATTTGTAGAATGAGGCCCATGTTTAGAATTAAAATAAATAAACTTAGGTTCACTTAAATTAAAATTGAATAAGAATTAGGCCTATTAGTCTTTAGGCCCACTTGCAAATCAAAATATATAGATTTAGCTTATTTAATTAAAATCAATGTAGATTATACTAACCTAGGGATTGTGATGAATACATTGTTTACTTGTATTTTCCATAACTAGTTTGCCTGGAGTTGATTTTTTTAAAGGGTTTATATGAAATTGCATGTAACTAGAGGATAAAATAGTTTTCATAAAGTAATTCTAAAAGAATATGAGACTGAAAGAAGTTGGTATTCCATATCCAGAATCTTGTGGTTATGGTGGTGGCTTTCTTTTAGGGAATCGAGTAACACCATTTTTCAATTTGTCCTAGTTATTACCTTGGGTGGCCACTCCTCATCTCCACACCATATCTTTGTGACAATGGTTAGCGTGTTCTTTAGAGCCATGAGCTCAAACAGTGTCGCAGTTGCTAAAATATTAGGTGCGTGCTAAACCCCATCGTCTATAATGGTGACTCCACTAGGGATAAGAGATACTGATTCTACTTATGTTCTTTAGAATTATTTTATTAATTATTATTTTATTCTTGCATTCATTCTACATGTCCCTATTAACCGATGGTGTTGGTTTATGGTTCCATGATTCCTCTAGCTTAATGGGATTGTAAATTGACTAACCATCACTCTTAGCCTTAACTTGGTTTAAGAGAGATTACCGGGCTCATCTAACCTTGGGTTTGTAACCATTAGTCTGTAACCCAAGTCCTAAAGGGAGGTAGTCTTCTCTTGAGTTTGCAAAGGATGCCAGGCCCCTATAACCTTGGCTTATAGCTTAAGTCTTAAAGGAGGGCTTCTTACTAAGGGAACCTTGACCTTTTTACTAGACTCAACTCATGTAGTGGCTTAGTAACTTCCCCTAGGATTACCTAAATTGCTTGTGAATGTTTCCATGAGATATTTCTATGTATAAAGGCCCAAGCCTATACTTTAGAAGCCCATTAGGACTAATAAAGATTGGGCTATGATTTTATACCTAGAAATACTGTTTCTATGCTTTACTGCTTTAAGAGATTTAACATGCACATCAGTTGTGATATCCCTTATTGATATCAAGGCCAAGACCAAAAAGCCTAAGAAAAGAGACTCGCCATTGAATATGTGTGTGGGAGGAATAAGGTTGGAAGGATGCATATAATTAACTTGATTAATACTTGTTCCATTGCATGTGCATCATGCATAAATGCATAAATGCATTACATGCATCATACTAACAACTTGCCTTGTAGCCATCATAGATTCATTCGGGTCATCCTATGTTTGGAGTCAGAAAGGTGGCAGACTAGTGAGAACTGATTCAAGTTCATAATTAATTGCAAAAGAGATCCTTAGTAGATTGAAAAGGAGTCCCATCAATCCGCCCTACCTAGAAGCTGCACAGCCTGAACAAGTCAAAGAAATGGAACAACATGAGGGAGAAACTGGACCTTAGAGGATGTTAAAGGAGCATTAATGGATGACATGAGAGTAATGATGCAAGATGAGTTAAGATAAGCTCTGGCTAGGTTGATGCCACTACCTACTACTGTTGCACCTCTTGTTGTGACCAAGCCACCTGTTGTGGGTACACCACCCGCTAACAATGACAATGTTACTAGGAATATGCCTGTTATGGAAATAAAGTTAGAGGATGTTGAAAGTTACATGGTTGAAAAGGCAAAAAGAGAATCTATTGAGCAAGTGCAAAAGCTGGAATCCAAGTAGATGAAAGCACTAACTCAGAAGATGTCTAAGATAGGGGATTTGATAAGAGGACAGGGCATTGGATACTTATTTGACTTTGAAGATGTGATGCAATTTGATGATGACAAGTTGCCTAATAAATTTAAAATGCCACAACTGCATAAGTTTGACGGTACTTAAGACCTAAGGATCCACCTTAATAAATACACAACTACCATGAGCACCACTAAGGGTCCTTTTTCTATGGTTACCAAGCTATTTGTGCTATACTTGGAGGGTATGGCTGTTAATTAGTATAATGGGTTGGAGAAGTCTATCTGAGTGAACTAGAGGGAGCTATGTACCACCTTTGTAAAGTAATATGACTACAACACTAGGCTCAAATTGTCCATATGGAATCTAGAATTGACCAAGCAGAAGCCTAATGAACCATTCTCAGATTTCCTGACCAAGTTCATGAATAAGGTGGGATTAATGAAGAACAAGCTAGTTGAAAAGGATTAAGTTAGGATGATAGTCCGAAATGTGTTACCTAATCTGGTTGAAAAGCTGCAAATGATGAACCCTAAGAAATTTATAGACCTTTATGATGATGGGTTGCAAGATGAAGAGATCAAAAGCGAGAAGAGGAGGATCACTAGAAACACCAGAGCGAGAAATTACCCAACAGGGGGCATACAACAAGGAAATGCTAGTCGAGTTATAGGAGTCCATGCTATTCAACAACCTAGGAAATTCTCAAACTTTAATTAGCCCCTATAGAAAGTCTTGGACAGATTAATCTAAAAAAGCCTCCTTAAACCTTTAACCCCCTCTAGACCACCAAACCAAAATCTCTCTCGCTTTGACCCAAACAATTACTGTAAATTTCACCAAGTTGCTAGCCATTTCACTGACTCTTTCATACACTTTAAACATGAAATTCAAAACCTCATAGACTCTAGAAAAATCACAAACTCTAAGAAATCTAATCCAAACCTAAACACCAAAAATAACCCTTTCCCTAACTACCAAAATGTACCACCCCAACTACCATGATGATCAACTCAGGAGTTAGTGAGCAAGAAGTGCTCAACTCCTTTAAGGATCTAAACCTTAAAACTAATGAGAAACCCCTTAATGCCCCCAAAGATGAGGAGAGAATAGAAGACCTGTTGGGACAGCCTTCAGGAAAATTCGATTATAATGTGTGTTATACCAAACCACCTTCTTTCGATATACCTATTGAGTCGATCATACCTGCAGGATAGGGTGATGAATTTAATGATAAGAATATAACATATAATAAGGAGAAATGCATGGTTGAGGTATGGAGAGATGGAAAGCAAGAGCGAACCATCAGGGTCATAGACATCTAGTATAACTCTGATGAACAAGGCATTGAAAGCTATAATGTATATATGGATAATCTAGAAGTCAATCATGTTACTAGAAGTGGTAAGGGTTATAAACCAATGGGGAAGACCACAGAGAGGCAGGAAGTTATTGAAAGAGAAGGCTTAGATGAACATGAGGATGACTTGATCCTTGAATAGCTTAAGAAGGCAAAAGCAAATGTGAGCATTTAGGAGCTCTTGATGCACTCAAGTAGCCATAGGAAAGCTCTGGTCAAGGCTTTAGCCAAGATGAACATTAACACTACTGCAACCCCTGAAGCAATGGTGGCCAAGGTTACTAAGAAGAAACATGGGGGTTATCACCTTTTCTGATGAGGATTTACCTGTGGAAGGGAGAAATCATAATAAAGCTTTGTTCATACTAACTGAAGTCATAGGGAAGAAGACTAATTGTGTAATGGTGAATGATGGGTCTGCAATTAATGTTTGCCCGCTATAGATACTGCCTAATCTAGGGGTGAAGGTGGAGGATTTAACAAAATCTAACCTTGTAATAAGAGCTTATGATGACAGCACAAGGAATGTAGAAGGAACATTCATGGCTCTTATAATGACTGGACCTATAGAGAAAATGGTGCAGTTAACCATGCTGGATATCCCTGTCACTTACGCTTTGCTTTTGGCTAGGCCCTGTATCATACTTTAGAAGGAGTGCCTTTAACTATGCATTAAAAGGTGAAATTCCTATTCGATTGAGAAGTTATGACTTTAGATGCTAGTGTGGGAAAGACTGTGTCTGCAGTTATGCATGGTCAGAAAAAGTAGTCACTTCATGATTTCTGATGGAATTGGGATGGATCCAAAGGTTATGAGCATGATCAAGAAGATAAATTATCAACCCAAACAAGGACTGGGTAAGAATGAACAAGGAAGTCCAAAATTCCTGGGTTTTAAAGGATAAAATGATACTAGAGGATAGGGCTATATAGAGGCTAGAATTGGCAGTAAAGGAGCTAGAAGAAGGATTCTTGACGAGAGCAACTTCTCAAAGAATGTGGGACTGCTATAAGATAACTTTATCAAAGAAAGGAAAGAGAAGTCCTACCTGGGTGAAAAGAAGCCTATCCAAATAGTTAGAGTGAATGTTCCTGGGTTTGAGATCTTTAAGAAGCAGATAGTTGAAGCTCTGGTGCAAGGCAACAAAGACAAGGTAATGAAGAAAGTTGCTAAGAAGATAGGGACTAAGGCCATTAAAGAGCTACTCTGTTTACCACCTAACAAAGAACCACCACATGATTTAGCTAGCATTATTAATAATAGTTTTAATGATGTTTTTCATGAAGAAACTGATGTAATAACATCTAATCTATTTGAGGATGAAAGTCTTATTTTTTCTATGATCAATGATATAAACTCTAGTTTTGCTTACTTGTGTGATGTTGATTCTTATGGCCTTGTGCACTTTAATAATGATCATATATGCATAGTTGACATTAATTCCATTCAATTAGATTCATTAAACATGGGTATAAATGAATAACCAAAGAACATTTCTATATCACATGATTTAACTCCTGAAGAGAGGGAAAAATTAGAGAAAATATTAATAAAAAGAAAGGTAGTATTCGCTTGGTCCTATGAAGACATGTCAAGTCTAGACAGAGAAATTATAGAGCGTTGCATTCCAATATATCCTGAGGCTAAACTTGTTAAGCAAAAACTTCATAAGTTAAGGCCAGAATGGGTAGAAAAGATAAAGGAAGAAATCGCTAAGCAAATCCAGGCCAATTTCCTAGAAGTGGTAGAATATCCTCATTGGTTGGCAAAAATAGTAGCTGTTCCTAAAAAAGATGGGAAAGTTCAAATGTGTGTAGATTTTAGGGATTTGAATAAAGCATGCCTGAAGGATAATTTTCCTTTACCCTATATTGATGTGATTGTCAACAGCATAACATCCAGTGCAATGTATTCTTTCATGGATGGCTTCTCAGGGTATAACCAGATAATGATGGCAATCATGGATAAGATAAAGACTACTTTTATGAAGTAATAGGGGACATATTACTACAAAGTGATGCCATTTGGATTGAAGAATGCAGGTGCAACATATCAAAGGGTAGTAACACCTCTATTCCATGATATGATGCATAAAGAAGTGGAAGTGTACGTCAACGATATGATGGTCAAGTTGGGAACCAGGGAAGGACATTTTGAGGCTTTAGAAAAGTTTTTAACAAGAATAGAAAGATATAATATGAGGCTTAATTCAAAGAAATGTATCTTTGGGGTCACTTTTGGAAAGTTTTTAGGGCACATGGTTAGCAATCGAGGAACAAAAGTTGATCCAGACAAGATTAAAGCCATTCAGGAGATGCTAGTACCAAGAACAGAAAAGGAAGTATAAGGATTTATTGGAAAGCTGTAGTACATTAGTAGGTTTATTGTGAAGCTCACCATGATTTATGATCCAATTCTAAAGCTCTTAAGGAAGAATCGACCCGTGGAATGGAATGAAGAATGCCAAAAAGCCTTTGATAAGATTAAAGAATACCTTACTAATCCACCTATGTTAAGGCCACTAAAACAAGGTAAACCCTTAATCTTATATTTGGCTTTAGAGGAAAAAGCAATGGGGGCAATGCTAGCACAAGAAGGACCAGAAGGGGTGGAGTATGCAGTGTGTTACCTTAGTAAAAAGTTCTTACCATATGAAGAGAAGTGTGATCTTATAGAGAAGACATGTTTGATTATGATATGGGCCACAAGGAAGCTAAGGCATTATTTCTAGTCCTCTAAAGTATAAGCCATTTCAAACATTAATCCTTTAAGGTACTTGTTTCAGGCACCAGCCTTAATTGGAAAGATGTCATGATGGTTGGTACTTCTTACTGAGTTTGATATTGAGTATGTCAACACTAAGGTAATCAAAGGAAGAGCAGCAATAGAATTCTTGGCACAAAATGCAGTCAATGGAAATGAGCAGTGGAATTTAGAGTTTTCAGATGAGAACTTAATAGTAATAGAGCGACACGAATGGAGGCTTTATTTTGATGGAGCTATGAATAATAGAGGAGTAGGGCTAGGAGTGATTCTTGCCACACCCATAGGAGAAACCATCCTAATGGCTAAGAAATTGGACTTCAAGGTCATGAACAAAATGGCTGAGTACGAGACATGCATTTATGGCCTAGAAGCCACACTAGCAGTAAGAGCCAAAGACCTACTGGTTTACAGAGATTCCATGTTAGTCATTAGCCAGTCTAATGAGGAATGAGAAGTAAAGGAAGAGAGGTTGAAACCGTACATCTGTTCTTTGAAGAAGCTAATAAGGAATTTCACTAAATGTCTCTTCATGCATTTACCAAGAGATGAGAATCAAATGGCGGGTGCTTTGGCTATGCTCTCTTCAATGTCGGATAAAATGATGGGATTGATGATGAAGCCTTTGGTTATAATAAAGACAAAAGCTCCATGTTATGGTGAAAATTTAGTTATAAGTATTTAGATAGGCCTAAAAGAAAAACCATGGTTTTATGTCATCTAGGGGTTTATCGAGGAAAGGAAATACCCAGATGAGGTAACTTCTAAAGAAAGATATGCCCTTCATGTTCTTGCACCAAGTCATGATGGGGTATTATACAAAAGAATGATGGATGGAATATAGTTGAGATGTCTCAAGAAGGATGAAGCAAAACATGCGATGAGAGAAATTCATGCAGGGGTTTATGGATCTCATATGAATGGGATGATTTTGATAAAGAAAATAATCCGACAAAGGGTACCATTAGATGAGCATAGAAAGAGACTATATCCAGATAATGGGACAATGTCATCAATGCTAGATACATGGAAACCTTAACCATCTTCCCCCTACTATGCTAAACAACTTAATATCTCCATGGCCCTTTATAGCATAGGGGATAGATATAATAGGGGAGATAAGACCAACTATCTCGAATGAGCATAAATATATAGTTGTGGCGATCAACAATTTCTCTAAATGGATAAAAGCATAATCATTCAGTACTTTGAAAGCTAGACAGATGGCAAGATTCATTGAGAAGAATCTCATTTGTAGGTATGGGATCCTGTATCACGTTGTGATTGACAATGGTGTTTAGTTTCAAGTAGAGATAGCTGAATTATTGTAGAGATACAAGATCGAGCATTATAAATCCTCACTTTATCAACCCCAGGCTAATGGTACAGTTCAAAGTGACTAATAAAAATATAAAAAGAATCCTCTCTAAGATGGTGAAAATGCATAAAGACTGGTCTGAGTATCTTGCTTTTGCGTTGTGGGGATATAGAACTACAATGCATACTACTATAGGAAAAACGTCATTCTCATTAGTATACCGTTGTAAAGAAGTTTTGCCTATAGAGATAGAAATTAAATCTTTGAGGGTTGTTAGGGAAGCGAAAGTCCCTGGGAGTGAATGGATGTAAAAGAGATATGACCACCTCATGTCTTTATATAAGAAAAGGATGGAGGCTCTATTTCACACTCAAATTTATCAAAAAAGGATAGCAAGAGCCTTTAATATGAATGTCAAACCTAGAAAGGTAAAGTCTAGAGATATAGTGCTAAAGCAGTTAAGAGCAATGGTGTTTGATCTAAGAGGAAAATTTAGACCAAATTGGGAAGGGTCGTGTCTAGTCAAGACAATCCTGCCTAAGGGAGCTGCAAGGATATTAGAATTAGAAGGGAATTACTTCACTGAGCCAATCAATGTGGATTACCTTAAGAGATAGTACCATTAAAAAAAGGGGTCCACTGGCTAGAAAACCTAAAAAGGCTAGTCATGCAAAAATTAGGACATTCCTACTATTCAAAAAACCTTAAAAGGGTTGATAGGCCAAAATTAAGGAAGAAAAAAGAAGTGATCCCACTGATAAAAAAACTTATAAAGAGCTGGTTACGTAGAAATTAGGGTAATAAGAGTGAAAGAAAAATATTCAGTTAGAAAATCTGAAAGGACTAGCTGATAACAGGAGTTATGTCATGTGATGTAATAAATGTACTCATTTTGGCCCTAATTAATGAATAAAATTAAAATGAAATTTTTGTTTGAATATTGCATATTCTATTTTTATTAAAAAGTATAAAGACTTAAAGGAAAAACAAAACACGAGAGCCTAAAAAACTAGGCTTATGAGATCACCATACTATTTTTGTTTTTGTTTCTTGTTTTGTGACTCATCTAGTAATACTTAAGTCCTTTTGTACTTAGCAAATCCTGGTGGTTTTGTAGCTTGCATGATAACCCAACTCTTGTCATTTTCATCAATAGTCATATCAACATCTAAATGTAGGTCCCACTCTAATGCTCTACGAGGCCACAAGTTCTTCATTTTTGTCCAAGAAATCTTGCCTCAGAGGGAAGCCTTTGAAGCTAGGTATAACAGTCATAATAAATTATGGATGACCATATTGGCAGTAAAAGTGTGACAGGGAAAAGAAGGTCAAAAGTGTAACCTAGGAATAGGAAAACAGTGGTCGTACAGGTTGATGGTCATAAACTTCAACTTCCACCAAGAACAGATCCATGTAATCTCAATGTCAATAATGCCTTTCATCCAATCAATACATTGACCTATAGTATGCTTGTCCTTCACATTCAATGGACGAGAATGTATATTATGTGGTTGATAAATTAAGGCATTGGTGGGGGGGGGGACTAAGTATACTTAATTTCTCCTATAGCCAGATCTAAAAAAATAATGCATACCTAAAGGAGAAGCAAACTGCCTGAGAGTCAATTTTGAACCCTAAAATTATTTAACCCAATGATAGTTTCAGCGAGTATGACAGGCATAGGGTTAGCCCTAACTTCCACTTGTTCTAGAATGCTAACAATTCTCATGTTAGCATCTCCATGAGAAGCCATTAGTAGAAACTGAGCATACAAGCAGAAAGAGACATTCTCCCAGGTTGTATTGTTCTTATCCTTAGTCCCATAAGAAGTGATCAGAGAGGAAAGACTGACACTCCTAAATTTATGTGCATACATGTAAATGTCACTTGGGGGCATATAAAAGAACATCACTAATCTATCAGGAAATCACATCTTAAGATCAGGAAAAGCAATGACAACAGTTAAGTCTAAAGAATAGCAAAGGATAGTAGTAAACTCCTCGATTAGTGGACATAACTCTTGTCCATTGAACCTAAATACATGGTCTTTGATGTCTTAGAAGGAGGTGGTAGCATGAAGAAAATTATGGTCAATTCATAGATACCGAAAGGATTTTAAAGATTTGACATAATAGGGCAATAGTTTGTTCTAGTCATCCCATTAAGGTTTTTGAGAAATTTCTTCATCAAATTAAGGGTGACTTGGGTCATGATTAAGCAAACAACATACAGGAGTGGGTGACTACCCTTTGACAAGCTATTTATACAGGCATAAAGGTATAATTCGGATGGGATTTTGAATCTGGATGGGATTAGGATTTTATGTGTGCATATTGAACTCAAATTAGAAATAAGAATGGTAAAAGGTAAAGAGTATAAGCTAAATTTTTGATTGAAAATTTAGAATTCTGATTGGAATTCCAAAAATTCGATCGAAAATCTAGAATTTCAATCAGAATTCTAGAAATCTGATTGGAAATCTATAATCCCGATTAGATTTCCAAGTTTTTTAATAAAAAATAAAGTTCATTAAGTCCTAAGGTTTGATCCAAAACAAAAGTCTGTAATCCATTCAGAATAGTTCATAGGAAAAAGGAAAATACCATCATGAAAGCACAAGTCTTAAAGATGAAACATTAGTCATCCTGAGCTCTAGTGTCTAGCCAAGGACTGCATCCTCTAGCAGGATCATCACTATGATTTAAGGGCATAGAAGTCTCAGCATCATGACTGTTAAAGCCAATACTAGTAAGCTATCTATGAAGCTTCTCATTCTCATGCTCTAAATCTCCAGCATAACTCTATCATAATAAGGATAGTTAAAATCATGTATATCATGTATAACATGCATACATTTTCATACTTGTTGTAAATACTAACCCTCCAACTATCTGTGATTTACATAGTAAATAATCTCTAGGATGAGGTAAGTCCATATATATACTCTTCTTGTGTTTGAGGGATTTGTAAAATGATATATACTAATTCAGTGACAAGTGTCAACTTATGTAGGATCAAGAATGCAAAAAAATACACTTATATGTGAAGCATCAAGAGGAGAAAAGCTAGGAATCTGAATCTTATCAAGGTACATGTGCTGCTCAATGGGAGTCTGCATCGCTAGAGCCCAATAGTACATAAACCTATCAAGCAGGGGAATATGGCCCAAAATGGTACTCAAGGAAGTATTACCTCGAGCAAATCCATTATGCTGAGTAGGCTCAACCTCTTATTTAGTCCTCTCAGTGTCACCCTCAGTCTCCTCCTCCATAACAACATCAGCGGCATCTTAAACCTGCATAGAAAATAAATGTCATATGTAGCAAGAAAGGAGAATGAAGTGAGATAGTGATAAGGAGGAATCGTGACAAAAAGCATACCTCAATTGGATCTGGGGGAACCTGCTCTAGGAGATTCTGTCAAATATACTCCTAATAGTGGTGAGAATGCTAGAGCAATGTCGAAGCGTTGTATCCCTTAAGAGCTGCTCTAAGCTCAAGACTAGTCAAACTGTAGCTCCTAGCATGGACGAGGGAATAGAAGAAGGAGCACACCTCCTGGAAGGCCCCATATGCCAATGATAAACATGCTCACCTAGATACCATATCTGGCAACCATAGCTAGGAAGCAAAATCCTCACAGTCTCAAGCCTTATAGCAGCAGTCATGAAACTGTATTGCTAGATGATTTTAGCTCTAACCTACCAATCTGATCTGACCTGCAAACTCATTTAAATAAATTTTATTTAACTTTTACAACTGATCAAATACTAATTGTTAAATTTATCTTACCAAGTCCCACTCTAAAGAGTTCTACTGGCCCTAATAAGTTTGTAAGTCATACTTGACACTAGCAAGATGAGAAGAACCCCATCTATACATTAATGGAAGACTCCTGTTAGAGCTAATAGCATTAAAGCCTCGAATTAGCCCAATCTCAATGCCCCATATTTAAAAAGGAAAACATAGTTGAGTGAAAGAGAGCTATAAAAGAGCAAAAATTAAAAAGGAGTACAAGACATAAAAGAGGCATACATGCAAAACATGCCAGAAGCTGCACATCATCACATCACCTCTACAGAAAATATCCAATCTATAGTAGAGATAGGCAAGAGCTATAGATCCCTAATCGAAGGTAGCTACTCTAGCAAGATCCTGAAGGGGACTAAGAAGTGCAATGCTAACCTTATGACCAGTCTCATAGAAGAGGGTAGTGCCTAATAATATTAGTAAGAAGCATCTCACCTTTAGAAGGATCTGATGAGGTGTGGTAGTGGGTAACCTCCTGAAACCTTGAATAAGAGAAGAAAGAAGCACGTTCTTTTGATTCTTCCATGTCGGAAGAAACTCAAGCAAGTCACAAATATAATGACTCTTGGCATCCTTAGGAAGAGTACAATAATGGATATCAAAAGGAATTGAGGTACCTCCAAAGGTCATCCCAATGATAGTAGAAAAGCTCATGGGAGAAATTGTCAGCTCGCTCACTCGAGTGTGGAAGATGTGAGTAGTATCCATCCACCTCTCGACAAAAGAAAAAAAGTGAATAGTGATCTAACCCACCTCGAGCAGTCGGCAGGGTAGGAATGAAGTTTCAGAAGCTAAACGTCCAAATGTGATTTACTACCTCTCCCGATAAATCATGAAAGAGTTCTCGAGCCAAGTGAAAGCAACCTGAGAATTTTAGTGGTTTTTAAATAAAATTCAAAAAATGACAGGATTACTTTCCTTACTAACTTTTAATTTTTGTTTATTTTCATTCCTATTTTAAAAAAAAGGATCAAAAAATTGGATTTCCGATCGAAAATCCAACATTTCGATATGATTTCTTAATTTTTGATCAGAAATCCAAAAAATTTTGATCCAGAATTTAGATTTTTGACCAGAAATTCAAAAATTAGACTAAATTTTGTTAGTCCTCTGACATGTTAAAACCAAATTTGCAAAACTTTGCTTCAAAATTGACAATTTCATGTAATTTTGTCTAATTTGTGTAAGAGATATTCTATAATTGCATGCATAAATATATTAATGTATTAATATAAATATATTTTTATAGAGTAAAAGACAACAGAGAAAATTACATCATCACCAACCTATGAGCATTTTTGAAGATACAAGCAAGTCAAATGGACCACCTCTTCCCTTTATTGAGCCCTAAATTATTTTGAGGAAAATGCAGTTGAGATATGACTAGATCTGACTATCTGGAATTGTTCCTATGTAGCCTATGTCCTGGGTGAGTCATAGGATCAGACAGATCCCAAATTAGAGATCAAATGAAAGAATAATTGAATAAACAAGATTTCAAAATTAAGAGAAAGGAAAAGAAAAGAAAAGAGAATGAAAGAGATGGGAAATGAATTAACAAAAGCAAGGAATATATTAACGTGGCAAATGTCCACTTTAGTCCTTTAACTTTAGTTGCATTCAAGTCCAAAGCCTTTCTTGTAATTTAGTCCTAAATTGCGGCTACATTGATTTGATAATTCCTTGAATTATTAAATTGTCAAATAAAAGAAATCAAACTATATGACCGAGTATAGTTGGCATTGTATGACTGAGTACAATGTATCATTTCCATTTAGACTATATGACCGAGTGTAGTCGACATTGTATGACCGAGTGCAATGTATCATTTCCATTCAAACTATACGACCGAGTGTATTCGGCATTATACGATCGAGTGCAATATATCATTTTAAATCAAACTATACGACTGAGTGTAGTCAGAATTGTATGACCAAGTGCATTGTATCTTTTTAAATCAGACTATATGACCGAGTGTAATCAGCATTGTATGACCAAGTGAAATGTATCATTTCAAATCAGACTATATAACTGAGTGTAGTTGGCATTGTACGACTGAGTGCAATGTATCTTTTCAAATTAGACTACACAACCGAGTGTAGTTGGCATTGTACAATTGAGTGCAATGCATAATTTTAAATCAGACTATACAACCGAGTGTAGTCAGCATTGTACAATTAAGTGCAATGTATCTCTTCAAATTAGACTATACGACCAAGTGTAGTCAACATTATACGACTGAGTGCAATGTATCATTTCAAATTAGACTCTACGACCAAGTGTAGTCGGCATTGTATGACCGAGTGTAATGTATCTCTTCAAATCAGATTATACGACTGAGTGTATTCGGCATTGTACGACCGAGTGTAATGTATCATTTCAAATCAAACTATACGACCAGGAGTAGTCGACATTGTATGAACGAGTACAATGCATCCTTCCATTTAGACTATACATTTGAGTATAGTCGGCATTGTACGACCAAGTACATTGTATCTTTTAAAATAAGACTATACGACCAAGTATAGTCAACATCGCATGATCGAGTGTGATGTATCCATACAAATCAATGCTATATGTCTGAGTATAGTGTTTCCTTAGGTGTTTCAAGTTTATGCCTAGTATTTTATGGCAACACAAGCATTTATCATGAACCAACGATCAAAGCTTAAAGGAGCACAAGTAACCCAAACTTTGTTTAAAATAAATTATGTGTTTATTTGCTTTGTCGCAATTTGTCAAGCAAGTAGCAACAAAGGGGGGCAACTATAAACACATAATTTTAGGATAATAAAATATGGATACAACAAAGGACACCAATGATGAAAATGCTATGAGTAGGTCTTTAACACTTAAATTTTGAAACCTCAAAAGTTCGAATACGTTTTCAAAAAGAATTTCATTATTTTTAAGGACTAAATTGTAATACTTTTTAAGACCTAATTGAAAATTTTAATTTTTTAGGGGTCTTTTTGTAAAAAAATTTGGAATTATAGAATTCCGATCAGAATTAAATAGTTCTGATCAAAATTACCCAATTCCAGTCAGAATTATGTGTTTTTCGTCTGTTTTTGGATTTTTTATAGAAAATAAAAAAATATTTTTCTGAGTTTTGATTGGTTTAAATTTATTTTTTGTGGGATTTGTCTACATCTACATCACATAAATTCCTTTTAAAATTGGAGCTGTTTAGGAAATAAGTCCTTTTAAAATTGGAACTTTTAGTACGTAAATTAGGGTTTTTTATTTTTTCTCCCTATAAATAGAGAGCTTAGGCTCCTGGCAGAAAGGGGATAGAGAAAATAATCCTAGAGATAAAAATACTGCAGGCAAGGAACAAGAGGTTTTTTTGTAGGAGAAAATAAAAAGTTTTAAAAGATCTATTCAACAAATAAATGGGGATTTTACTAGTCTGAGAAGCCAACCATAAGCATCCATAAGCATTATCCTCTCCCTACTTTCTTTTATTTTTTTCTTTTATTATGATGTTGATTTTTACTTATTTTTTTTATAATTTTAGTCACTAATCATTGTTTTACCCTTTTATGATGGTGATTACAGAGGAGATCACATAATGAGCATATTTAGAGAATTAAATCTATGAAGATCCACGGAATACCATGGATGGAAACATGTAGCTAAATCTAATTTCTAGGGTTTATTTATTTATTTTTATTTATTTTTGGGTTTTATTAATTTTTTTATTATTTTCAATAGTTCATTGTATAGCCCCAATAGTGGAAATAATGAAATTTGGCGTGTATGCTTATGTGTTTTATTTTAAGTAATTAGCTAGTAAACTTAGGATTTTCATTCAGTAATTAATTAAAATTAATGGTTATAGAAAATCCTTAGGTTGTTTAATTAAAATTGAACTAGATTTAAGTTGGTAAAATTGTTTTGCTTGATTGATTATTATTTTATTGTTTATGGTCACTTTAATTAAATTAGGTTTTTATAATAGATTTAATTAATTGTTTGATATTTTATTTGTTTATTTTGGTATTTTTTAATTATTTTTGGGCTTGTTTTCTTATGTTTATGTGTTTTAAGCCCTAGGCCCACATTAGGCTTTAACCCATTAAAATTTAGGTTTTTTTAGGTTTAATTAATTAAAATGCATTTTAAGCCCATAATTAATTAGATTTAGAGTAGAGATGACTTAGGCCCATTTAGTTAATTAGACATCGGCCCAACTAATTTAATTTAATTAATTTAGACTTAGCCCCATTTAATTTAAGCTTTTTCATAATTTGTAGATTTAAGATCACTTTAGACTTAAAACATGTAGAATTAGGCCACTAAGTTAAATACTTCATAATTTATAGAATTAGGCGCATGTTTAAAATTAAAATAAATAGACTTAGGTTCACTTAAATTAAAATTGAATAAGAATTAGGCTTATTAGTCTTTAGGATAGGAATTATGTAATTCCGATCGGAATTATATGATTATGATCGGAATTATGTAATTATGATTGTAATTATATTATTTTGATAGGAATTATATAAATCGGTTGTAATTATGTAATTATGATCGTAATTACACAATTCCAATTGGAATTATATAATCCTGATTGGGATTAATCATGTTCTGTCTATGTTTTTAGGATTTTCAATATATAAAATTTATTTTCTAATTTTTAATTGGTCAAATGATGTGATAAATCCCTTTTCTAGGATTTATCTTAATTTTTTAGGAAGTTAATAGTCCTTGTTAAACCAAAACTTTATAATTGTAAATAGGAGAAGTCACAGTACGATACGTGACTTTAACTAGGGTTTTCTATATAAACCCACTTAACTCTCCTATGAGGAGGGGGCCTTCTTCTTCTTTTTTTCTTTGAACGCAACTTTCAATTCTAAAGTAATAGTAGTAGTAGTAGTAGTAGTAGTAATAATAATAATAATAATAATAATAATAATAATAATAATAATAATAATAATAATAATAATAATAATAATAATAATAATTTTTTGGTGTACTATTCTTTTGGAGAAAAAGCAAGTAGACCTTTTAGGGAGGAGAAAATCAAACGTTAAAGATCTATTCTAAAAAACAATGGTGATTTATATCACTCTGATGAGTAAATCAATACTGCATCCATTCAATCATCTCTTTTTCTACCCTTTTCTGCTTATTTTGTTTTGATTATTTTTGTCTCATTTAATTTTAATTTTATTTTGCTTAATTACCAATCATTTTTTATTTTGTTTTTTATGTTTGTGTTTGTGATTATAGAGGGAGTTACATGATGAATTCACTATAAAGAACAAAACCCATAAAGATCCATGAAATGTCATGGATTAAATTTTGTATTTGAATGTAGTTTTTAGGGTTTTTATTTATTTGTTATTATTTTTTCGGTTGTTTTATTTTGCGTTTTATTCATTTTAGTTTTTGGGTTGTTTTAATTTTAAATTTTTTTATTTTCAGTAGATCATTGTAATAGCCCTAATAGTAGGATTAGTGGAATCCTATGTGTGTGGTTGTGTGTTTTATTTTAATTAATTGGTTAGTAAAATTAAGGTTTCAATTCGATAATTAATTAAAATTAAAGGCTATAAAGATAATTAGGCTTTTTAATTAAAATTGAATTAGATTTAAGTGGATATAATTAGGATTGCTCATTAATTATTTGGTTTATTAATAACTTGTTAATTAATTGTTTAAGGTCACTTTAACTAAATTAGGTTTTTTTATTTGTTGAATTCATTTCTTTGTTAGATTTTATTCTATACATAAGTTAAATATTAGGTTTAGTGATTTTATAGGCCCATAATAATGTAGGTTAGTAAGCCCAATTAAATAGGTTTAATTAATGAAAATAAATTTTAGGCCCATAATTTAATTAGATTTTAAGTTAGAGATAACTTAGGCCCATTTAGTTAATTAGACATAGGTCCACTTTAGTTTAACTTAATTAATTTAGACTTAGCCCATTAAATTAAAGCCTTTTCCATAACTTGTAGATTTAAGATCACCTTAGAATTAAAACGTGTAAAAATTAGGCCCACTAATTTAAATACTTCATAATTTATAGATTTAGGCCAATTTTTAAAATTCAAAATAAATAGACTTAGGTTAACTTAATTAAAATTAAAATAGCAATTAGGCCCATCAGTCTTTAAGGTCACTTGTAAATTAAAACATATAGATTTAGCCCATTTAATAAAAATCAATGTAGATTAGACTAACTTAAGGATTATGAACTTGAATGAATGCATTGTTTATACATTTCTTTTATAACTTCTTTGCTTGGGGTTAATTGTTCAAATAAGGGTTTATATGAAATTGCATGTGGCGAGTCCTCATCTCTACATCATGTCTTTGTGACAGTAGTTACTATGTTCCTTGGAGCCCTAAGCTCAAACATTGTCGTAATTGCTAAAATGTTAGACACGCTTAAAACCTTGTCGTCTACAAGTATTAACTTCATCTGATTTTAATCAATGGAAGAAACATGATATGATGATTAAGGCTTGGATCAGTAATTCTTTAGCCAAAGACATACAAAAAGTATGACAAATGCTACAAAGACATGTGAATTTAGATAGAGCTTTATGAGAGGTATGGATAAAGAAATGCACCTTGCCTATACAAAATTAAAAAGGAGTTCTCTAATCTCATTCAAGATAACAAAAAATCCCTGACGCAATATTATACAAATTTTAAAACTTTGTGGCAATATTGTAAGTTTGTAATCCATTACCCCTCTGTAAGTGTGAGAGTACAATTAATAATGATGAGAGAGAGAGAGAAAAGAAAAAAGCCATAAGTCTTTATTGGGGGTTGAATAACAACTTTGATCATTTAAGAATCAATGTACTATTAATGGGTCCAACTCAATCACTTAGCAAAATATTTTCTTTAATCGTACAAGAAGAATAACAATTATCTATACAAAAAGGTGGACAACTAACACCAACTATAAAAGGTGTGGTTTTTGGTATAAAATTTAATCTTAGAAATAATAAGAGAAAGCATGGAAATAAAGGCTAGAATTCAACAAGTCAACATCGCAAACAATGTGAACATTATGGAAAATATAGGCATATCCAAGAATAATATTTTGAGATAAATAATAATCCTTTACATTAGAGAAGTAATTAACAAGGTCATGGAGGTCAGGTGATTTTGGACATAATAAATGAAACATTATGTAGCAAATCTTTGGGTAGTGATAAAGGTATGACAATATGGCTATAAGTGATCATTGATCACACTAGTCTTAGGGAGTAGCAATGGTGTAAGCCAAAATCAAAAAATCATGAGTTCAATAATACATAACAATAAGTACAACAAGTTGTTGGATTGATTGTAGGTCAGTGCTCTTAAATTTTGGCTTTTATTAATTCAATTGCTAATCATAATCATGGTAATGAACACCTAGCCAACTTTGTAGTTAAGTGTACTTTATTAAGTCATCATTGGATAGTTGATACTGGTGCTTTTGACCATATGGTTATAAAAAAGAAAAGCATAATAATGTTAGATGTGTTTCTTCTTATCCACCTATTAAAATACATGATAGCTCTATTCTTAAAGTAACACACAATGGTATTGCTTAAGTTACACAAAAATTTCAATTAAAAAAATGCAATTTGCATTCCTGAAATTATATATAACCTTCTTTCAATTGCTAAAGCCACAAAAGGCTTAAATTACTAAATAACTTTCTTTCTTAATTTTTGTACTTTTCAGGACCTAAGCATGGCGATTTTGATTGGAACAGGTAAAATTCAAGATGGTGTTTACCAACTAGAAGCAAACTATGGAATAGTGAGTCAAAGTGTTTTACGACCATATCATGTTCTGCTGCACATGCATTTAGGTCACATTCCTTTTAAAAAACTAAATTTATTCTTGATATTACTCTTTTTTATGATTTTCAAAAAGTTTATAACACTTTTCATAAAGCTAAACAATCCTGATTACCTTTTGCCATTAACAATAAATAAAGTACTAAATATTTTATTGTTATACATGTTGATATTTAGGGTCCTTACTTTGTTTTATATCTTAGGGGTGCTATTTCTTATTTTTTTATATGATTGTGGATGATTTTTCAAGATAAACTTGGGTTTATCCTATGAAAAAAAATTAGAAGCATATAGTTACTTAATGATGTTTTGTTATTTGGTGAAAAATTAGTATAACTTTAGGGTAAAAGTGATAAGAAGTGATAATGGTAATGATTTTGTTTGAAAGGGCGTGAAAGAATTTGTTGTTGCATATGGAATTAAGCACCAAACCTCTTATGCTCCTGCACCGCAATAAAATGGGAGAGTGGAGCACAAACATCATCATATTCTTAATGTAGCATAGTCTTTACTCTTTCAAGCTCATTTACCATTGAAATTTTGGCAGGAATGTGTTCTAATAATTTTTTATCTTATAAATTTATTGCTAACCTCAATTATTTCAAGTAAAAGTCTATATACATTTTTATTTTAGAAAAAAACACAATTATGATCATCTAAGAGTGTTTGGTTATGCACATAATCATGAAAAGCAACTAGATAAGTTCTTATTTAAAGCATATAAATACATTTTTCTTGGGTATCCTTAGGGAAAAATAGTTACAAAATTTATAACGTAAATTATTAAAAATTATTTGTGCTTAGAGATATGATCTTTTATGAATATATGTTTTTCCTTCCAAAATAACGGTTTACCTCCTATCCTATTTCTTTATACATTGTTCACTATTGTGTAGGAGAATCATTTTATAACTTTAATTATTTATATAGATGATGTAGTTGTTGCTAAAAATAACTTAATTATAATACAGTGAGTTAAGAATTATCTTGATTTATTTTTTACTTCATATCCCATTTCCTCATACATAGTTCACTATTATGTAGGGGAATCATTTTACAACTTTAATTGTTCATATAGATGACATAGTTATTGCTGGAAATAACTTAGTTACAATACATCGAGTTAAGTATTATCTTGTTTTAATTTTTTTTCAAAGACTTAGGTACCTTAAAGTACTTTCTTGGAATAGATGTGGCTCATAATTGAGATGGTATAGTGCTTAGCAAATGAAAATATACACTTGATCTCCTTGAAGAGACTTCTTTCCTTAATGCAAAGCTTGTGAGTTTTCCTATAGAGTCATGGCATAAATTAGCCATAGGAGTGGGAAATTTAGTGTTAGATGCTAGTTAGTATCGTCAGCTTATTGGGAGACTGCTCTATTTAACCATTACTAGGCCTAATATTACATATTCAATGCACGTTTTAAGTCAGTTTATGCAAGATCCTTATGTTCCTTAATTAAATGCAGCATATCGAGTCCTTCAATACTTAGAAACAACACCAGAACAAAGTATATTTCTTTCTTCATTTAGTAAACTACATTTGATTGCTTATTGTGATTTAGATTAAGCAAGTGGCCCAATTACTAGGCATTCTACAATTAAATATATAGTGTTTTTAAGACATAGTTTAATTTCCTAAAAGGTAAATAAACAAGATATAGTTTCTTATTCATCCATGGAAGTAGATTACAACGCAATGTCAAATGCTACTAGTGAATTATTATGGCTATGTGCTTTAATTTTTGACCTTGTGGTTTCATTATTGGATGCCATGTCACTCATTTTTTATAATCAAGTAGCTTTACATATAGTAACGAGTCCTATTTTCCATGAACATATAAAACTTATAGAGACTGATTGCCACTTTTTTCATAATTGGTTACTTAGCAATGAATTGCGTACTACTTATGTTTGTTCATGTGATCAAATAGGTGACTTTTTTACTAAGACACTTGGCAAATGAAAGTTTCCTAATTTACTCAACAAGTTGAGCATTCGTGATCTACATCTCCAACTTGAGGTGGGAATGTTGAAGTTTTCTAGTTGTGTATTTCCTATATAATACTTTTTCATAGTTTAGGAAGTAATCTCTATTTCATCATTTACAAAAATTAAATTCATCTAGAAATTAATTCAAGTTTTTTATAATAGTTTTATTGTTCTACTTTTTATTAACATTTTTTATTTAATTTATTAATTAAATTACTTTTTATTCAATGTTAACATAAAAATTGAATCTAACTAAGTTCTTGATATATCATTTTAAAGATAGAATTGAACCTAATTAATTAAAAAACAAAATTTAATTAATTGACACTCACAAGTAAATAACCCCCCAAAAATTCTCACCCATTGGCATGGACAAATATCATGTTTATATTTAAACAATTCCATTAACTAAGGCAGCAAAAACTTAACCCATCTAAACTGGGCAAAGGTTAGAGTCTAATAGGTCAATAATGTATTGCCATAAAAAAATACTCTTAAACTTAAAGTTGCATAAGTTATTCTTTTAATCAACATGAGAATATAAAAAATATATAATAAATTAGTTTTCTCGAGTTAAATATTTTGGTGATCACCATGCACTAATTTTATTTTGGATATTAAATTTTAATTGATTTTTTGTAATTAAACTTTAATTTAAATATTATCAGTAGGTTATTTGATGGTGTTTTATTGATGTGGCACCTGAACTTGAAATATTTGATGAATATTTACCCATTAACATACAAGTTAAATGCTGATGATTGAAATGAAGCAAATTAAAGGTTAGTCTCAAAATGAAAGAAGTGTAAAGTTTAACAACCATTAATATATTATCTTTTCAAGAAATTTATTTAATCTATATTAAAAAATCCATATCTAATTACTAAAAATAATAAAAATATTAGGGGAAAGTAGAATTTTCTACCCTATAGTTTGATGTTTTGACATAGATGGTCCTGTGTTATTTTTTATGACATTAAACTATCCTGAGTCTCTATCCATTAACACATAACAAAAAAATCCAGTAATGTCATTACAAGTGCTGACATGCCTAGCATGGCTTATGTAATGGAAAAAAATGGAAAACAAAGTTGGTTTTAGGAATAATTATTATAACCCCAAATCCCTAAATTGAAATTTGATGCTCCCTAAAATCAAGAATCTTTGAATTGAAACTTAGAAAGATAGAGGCTATTGAAGATGAATTCACAAGCATTACAAAGTAGTAGCCGTAGCGGAGAAGATAAGTGTCGATGTGGAATTCCTCTAGCCATAAGAACATATGAGACTCCACAAAATTGAGGGAGGAGATTTTATGCCTATGGAAGGTAGGATTCAACCCAAAGATGCAAGTTCTTTAAGTGGATCGATCCCTTGACATCTCTTGAAATGATCACCCAATTGGTAAATAAAGTTCAATTATGTGAGGATGAACTTATAAAATTTAAAGTGTGAGAAGTTGAACTTCAAGTAGAAATAACAAGCTTGAAACATCAAGTTGAACAATTAGATAGTGAAATGAAGAAAGTAAAGAAGAAATTTATCAATTGCAAATGCAAGTCTTCAAAGAGTAGATGTCAATAACTAAATTTGGTCCTTGTGCCTATTTTAAAAAATGTTGTTTTGGATTGATAATTATATGGGTATGTTTAATTTTTTGGTATTTATTTGTGCTTAATGTAAGCACATATCATGGAAACCTATATTTGCCATATGAATGTAGCTATTCTAATGTCTAAGAAGCTATGGTGGAGTTAAATTGAAGGTGTTATAACTAAATATGAAATTGCATATTAGGTGTTTGATGTAATTTCCAAGTTAAAATGGTTAGTAAATGTGAAAGTGCATATTATGTTTTTATTGAAATGTCTAAGTGAAGATGTTTAATATAGTTGAATTGCTCACATGCCATTATCATGTGTGATAATGAGGCTTGTCAAAAGTAGAGTTAGCTTATACTAAAGATTAACAAATACCTATTTAAAAAATGCATAGACATATAACTATTGTCGAATTTTTAGAAAGTACCAATAAACACTAAATTAATAACAAAACATGTCCAAAAAGTGCCAATTAACCATAAATAGCACTTCACATCTTATATAACTAAAGTAATTTAATATTAACATATGTAAAAAATATGTCTAAATAGTGCCATATCAACACCAACAACATTTATCATCATAACCAAGTTTATATAAAATAATTTGGTTAACAAAAAATATGTTTAGTATAACCATTAATATAAGAAAAAGTCAATGGTATAACTGTCATTTATTTTGAGAAGCCCTTTTTAAATTTATGCCTTTAGTTGCTTGATTGTTTGGTACAACTTTTGCAACACTTCCATCAATTGGTCTTGAAAAGTCTTGGGAAAAGCTAGATTGAGCTCTCCTAACATCATGCATATGTTAAGTAAACATTTTCATTATGTTTCTTAAATGTTAATATATTTCAAAAGTAAATTTATTGAAAAAGTAGTAATTGCATGAATGAAGATGAAGTTGGTTAGGAAGAACTCATTCTTATGTGCTAAACTTGTTCATTAGCATGTGATGTTGGCTATGAACTTGATGGTGCATCCTTATGGGTAGTAGATTACACCCTTCCTTTTCTTCCTCTTATGTTTTATCAATTCCTAAAAAAAATCAAGTTTCTATATAATTAAGCAAAATTATTTTAAATAATCTAAACAAAATTTTATTACCATTCTTTGCTTTTGTCTCTTCAATCTCATTCTCTTCTACCATGCCATTTTACCAACTATGCTTGCTTTGCAATTTCTCATATTATTACCTTATTTGCCACAGTTTCCATATAATACAACAGTGCCAGCTCAAGACACTATGTAAGGGCTGGTTGGCTCTTTAGTGGACCGATGTCTTTTTTTCTTTAGCCTTCCAACAACTTTTTATGGTATATTAAGCAAAACACTAGGATAATTAGTCTTCCCCCAATCTTCCTTGGTTGGCAATAGGTTGATAATATGTCGGTAAATAACTAGGTAAGTCTCCTTCAAAAAGAAGTTATGGACATATTTTTCAAGACTTTGTCAATTGGCATAAATTGCAGATGTGACATGCTTACAAGGTAGCCCAGTGAGGTCCCAATTTCTATAGGTGAAACTCCTACTAGCAAGGTTGATAAATGTTTGTGTGTCATAATAGTCAACTTGGTATCAAAGTATAATAGCAATTTATGCTTTCTATGTTTAATTGCTCTAATTTATCTTGAACATTAGGATAGATGGCACATATATATTTCAATATGCTAGGGTATTTCACATGCATTCTTTTCATTACTTTCTTTCTCACCCACTTCATCATGCTTAATATTGGCATGTCTCAACCTTTTTTAATATAGGAGTTACATGACACATATATTATTTTAAATAGCATCACATTTTGTGTTTGGTGAGAAATAACACCTAATTTAAGACTTTGGATTTTGATTGATTGCCCATTCATAAGTTCTGTAGTCTAGCTCTTTGATTTTTTGCATATTTACTTTAAATGTTTTGATGGTTGTTGAACTAGCCGAATTACATAATAACTTTTTATCCATAAACTTAAAAAGTGGCTTGAAATTCTCAACCATGTGCTTCACACAAAATCTATATTCTACATTAGGCATTATCTTTTGGAATGCTTCAACAAATCCTTAAAAAAAGAAAATCAAAACAAAAAGTAGTTTAAAAAAACAACACCTTCAAACCAAAAACTAATCCAAGCAATTGCCAAGTAAGCTTACTTTTTGTTTATTAAACATAAAGACCCAACCTATTTAAAATGGATGACCAAAATCATCAAACAATATCCCTAAAAACCAAACCTAAGGGTCTTTACACTCGATATCGACACATATCCAAGGGGAAACATATTGTCATTTCCATCCCTTGCGACAACACAAAGTAATTGATCACCTATATAAGTTGTTAAGTGGCAGCCATCTAAGCTAATTAGAGGCTTTAATCCAATAAAATAACCTTGCTTTTGAGCTGTCAACCTCATGGAAAGATAGTAGAACATTGTTATCTCCTTTAGCCTACTAGTATTTCCTTAATGTTCAACATTAGGTCTAGTTTCTTTTTATATAGACAACTTAATTTTTAGCTTAATTAAATTGCCTAGATTTATCTTTTTAATAGTCTCAACATAATCCTAAAGCCTTTTATATTGCCCTTAAACATCACTTTTAATATTTTTCTTGCACCTTCTCTTTACCTGATAACACTATGCCAATGAGACTTGATGACTCAGTTTCCTTAGCTTGGTCTTTTACATTGCATAAACGTTCTAGGTAGGATTATCCCTCGTTTCATCTAAGTACTTGGCTGCTAAGTATGTTGAGGTAACTAGATGACTTTTAAAGTCTCATGGACATTTATGTTCAGGCTTAAAATAATTTATTTGGAAAATATTCGAGTCTCAAAGCTTTAATACATGAATTCTAAATCCACACTTATTCTTACACATAGCAGTGACTCTTTATTATGTACATTTGTTAAGAACATAATTGAACCTGTTTCTTATAGCCCATTCCTTCAAAGCTTTTCTAAATACTACCCGATCTGAAAATATCATGGCCTTCTATAACTATTAATCCTTCATTCCTGTGACATCATTGAATTCTAAATATGACTCAAGGCCTTCATCATTTGAGCCCTTCAAACTAGAATATTGATTATCTTCTATGTTAGGCTCGTTGAACTCACCAAAATCATTATCATTCAAATCATTTTGTCCTGCTATGGTTTTTGGAGCTATTGTCTCATCTCAATGCTCTTCTTCAATAGCTATAACTACAATATAAGAATTTAGGTGTTGCTTAGTTTTTGCATCATATAGATGTTGCTCAGTAGTAGCTTTATCTTGATATTATTCAATATTTACTTATGCTACTACTGAATCAAAACCACCTACTACATTAGAGAAAATGTGTCACACTCATACTCTAATTCTCAGTACATTTTCATTCATTATGCATTATATATATATATATATATATATATATATATATATATATATAATTCAAGTATAAGTTAGTATCAATATGGATATAGTTATAGAGGAAACTATCAATTATAACAAATGAATGTCCTTGATTAAACAATTGAAAGCTTTAGGATTTATAGGTAACTTAAGCATTTTATTCAGGACCAAATGGAGTATTTTACATATTGTTTAATTATTTTTTTGGGTATAGGTTTTTCCATCATGAGGAGCTACCATGTGAAAGAAAAGAAAGAACACTTAAAAAAAAGAGGGATGCTTGATTCTCCAAGTTTAGGCTTGATTTAAAAGAGAAATTTGAATATCTAAATCAATTTTTAGGCTATAATCATTATCCCTAAAGTTTTGGTGATTAATTTGGTAAGTAATTTTAATGTTTTGGTTGATTTAATTTAGGGTTCTTAAGTTGCAGATTTCGGGTTCTTAAAGTCTGGTTTATTAGTCTCTGTAATTTAATAATATATTGAGTTAGAAAGCTCCAAATTAACTGTTATATGATGATTTGGAACTTATGAAGAATTATATAAAATTTCTCCTCATTGAGCTTGATTAATTCAATTTCTATATTAGGATAATAAGAGAAAACCTTTTATTGCTCTGTCTGTCAGTTGCTTTGACATTATTATACTTCATTATATATAACTCTAGTTGTGGATGTCCAATTGGTGTGAAATGTTTATAGCATGTTCTAAACATATAGATCTAAGACTAATTAAACTTTTAGCTCAAAATTTCTTTTCTATAAGTCTTAGTAATTTTTTGAAATCAGCTCTGAAATTAGCCATGTTGATTATGTGAACTAGGTTTATAGAGTTTTTAAGTTAAAAATAGTCTAGATACTTTTGGTTTATATTGAGTTAGGAAACTCAAAATTGAGTTTAGTTTGGTTCTAAGAAAATGTGAAAGATTTATTTAAAACTTTATAATTATACTGAAGATCTAGTTATATTTTAATAGTGGTTTAACGGACCTATACTTTTTATTGCTCAACCTGTCTGAGTAATTAAGTTGCTTGTAATGTGACCTTTATAATTTTATTTGTGGTTATCGAATGGAAGTGAACTTTTTATTGAAATTACCTAGGTCTGAATGAAATTTGAGGTTAAAATTCATTTTCTACAGGTCAAAGTGATTTTTCTAATTTAGGCCTAAAAATAACTATTTTAGAGTCCATGAAGATTATTTGTAGAATTGAGCTTAATTGTATTTTATGTATATCATTTGGGGGCTGTATGGTAAGAGTAACATGTGGGATTATTATATTGATGATTTATAAGTGAAATTGTATCTGTTAGGTGCTAGAAAAGGCAAGAGAAGTGCAAGTGCAAGTTAAGCAAATTCGATGAATTAGATTTGTGTGTTTATAGGCTATTTTGGTTAATAGATGTTCAAGCATTTTTTAAATATTTTTATAATAGCAAGAAAATGAGTTTCTAATGATGTTTTATGAATCTAAAATAATGTGTAATAAATGTTTCAATTCAGTTTGGTTTATACTTGAATTACTTAAAGTATTTAAGCTTTGAAATAATAATGGTTTCAAGTGTGCAAGTTAAATGTATTATTAATACATTTTTTGTTTTATAACCTGATTTGAAGTCATTTTAGTTACTTGGTGATTTAAATAAATTTATGCTCTACATGATTTCTTTCTTCTTTGAAATATGATGAAGATTGTTTGATTTTAAATGCTTATTAAACCATAAATGCGATAATATTGTTTTGATTGATTATTTTATGAAAATGACATTTGGATTTGAGTATTACCACCCTATATGAGTTGTGTAAATATGCTAAGGTGATATATGCACATTTGAGATTATGTTGGTTTTTATTGTGAAATAAACAACAACAAACTTGATTGTAGGATGGTGAAGGAAGAAGGGTCGTTTCTTGCAAATGTAGTCGAAGGGTTAGCCTTAATGCGTGCCTAGAGAGTGAGTTTGTGATGGTCTATATGTTATGGTCGGGTTGTGATGCTTATTATATGGATGGTTAATACATGTGAAATGTTGTATTAATTTTTAAAAAGGCATGTGTTTTACTTGGCTATGCTTTGCACAAGTTTGAAAGTGAGAAAGGAATTAATATTTTAAGTGAATTATAATATGAATTTAAATACTCTATTATTATCATTTGAGAAGTTAAATGTGTTTGGTTTAACTAAATTATTTTTTGTGTGATATATCTATTCATTGAGTATTTTTGTACTCAGTTTACTCTATTTTATAAACATTTTCAGATAGTAGGACTTGATAGTTGGTGGACTGTGTTAAGTGAGAGTGAATAGAAGTTTCATAATAAGGTTGGCAGCATCCTCATTAGAGAAGCCTTGTTCCTCTATTTATTAAGCTTGTTACAGAAGTGTTGTAAAAGAGCATATTTTTTAAGTTTAAATAATGGTGGCTAAGTTATATGTAATATAACTTTTTGGAAATGTGTTTTATATTATCTTACTAATGTTTTCACTATTGTAATTTTAGTTTACAAAGATTATTATTAATCCAGTAAAAAAATGTAATTTTTTTATATTATTTGATTATTTTGTATGTATTTTAGTATTCATAAATACAAATTCTACTATTAAAAAATACATATTTTACTATTCAGTAATACATATTATTTTAAAAAGTTCTTATTCTTTAAATATAATATATACCCAAGATTAAACTTTTAAAAGAGATTAATTTAAATATTTTTCCAAATGTAATGATATTTATAATATATTTAGACTAAATTAATTAGTTTCTTAATGGCTAGTTTTAAGTGTCTATCTAGGGCTATAAGAGAGGAGGTGTGATAATTTTGATATTAGAGCTTTGTTAAATGGTTCTTGAAACCATGCTTTTGCTATAGTTTGATGAAATATTGAAAATGTTTTTGTTATATTTATAGGATGCCATAAAGAAGGAACCATGGTTGGCCACCTAGATAAGGAAGAGTTGGCCAATGGTGTAGTAATTAGGTAGCGTCTAGGGGTAGTGCTAATCCTGAGATAGAGTCTGAGGCTAGGACCCCTATTATTGAGCAACCTCCACCTCCCCCACCCCATGTTGTACTTGTATTGTTGCTTGATCCTAAAGTACTTATAAAGACTATTGTTACTACTTTAGCAACCCAAGAACAAAGGAGAAGGCCTAGTGATATAATTGAACATGTTGAGAAATGTGGGGCATTCGAATTTCATGGCTCTATTGATTCTTAAGAGGCAGACAAATGGTTGAGAGCTATAGAGAAAGCCTTTAATATTCTTGCATTAATTAAGGTACAGAAAGTTGATAATGTATATAGCCTTCTACATGATATAGCAGATGCTTGGTTTGCTCGGATTAGATTGTTGTATAGAGGTCAATTAACTTAGGATGTATTTAAGACTGAATTCTACAAAGAATATTTGATAGATGCATTCAAGGCTAAAAGGCAGAATGATTTCATTGCTTTGAAATAAGGGATAATGTCAGTGTGAGAATATGTGGATAAATTTGAAGAGTTATATAGGTATGCTTTAGATATTTTCCCAAGTCAAGCTAAAAAATGTTATAAGTTTAAGGAGGGTCTACATACTATATTGAAGAATAAATTTTCATTATATAAAGGTTAGAATTTTAGGGGCTGGGTTGAGAAGGTAATCAAGAAAGAGAAACTAAGGGATGAGATAGACGAAGAGGGCAAGTTCAAGACTCTAGTTTGGGCAAGAAAGCAAAAGGGGTTTAGTAAAAGAGCTAGTACATCTCAGTAAAAATCAAAGACAGAGGCAATATAAGGCCTTGGACTTGGTCAAGAACTTATAAACCACAATCCTCTCAGTTCAGTTAGAGCTTTGTGAGACAACTTGTGGCTACTATATGTAGTTCATTTAAAAGCACTACACCCTGTACTACTTGCAACCATGTTCATGAGGGAGGAGATTCTAGGAAGAGGACTATTTGGTGTTTTGAATGTGGTGGATTTAGATGCATTAGGAGGGATTGTCCTAATCTTGCATAGTTTGGCACCAGTACTAGTATAGGAGTCCATAGCACATATGGTAGAGGAGGTAGGACTTTTGGATTTAGTAGAGGTACAAGTAGAGGTTTAAAAACCAATGTTAGTCGAGAGGGTAATGCATCCACATCGATATAACTTACTCGGCTTATACAGACAAAGAGACCTTTAGTGCAACCCAGGGTTTTGCAATGACATAATAAGAGGCAGCATCATCACATGACATCATTTCTAGTAAGTTAACCATCTTTAGTGAAAATGCTTATGGTTTAATTGATTCAGGTGTAACTAATTCATTCATTGCATCATCCTTCACATCATGCATACCAAAAGAAAAGAGTGTGATGGACCAAGGTTTAGTTGTAAATATGCTAGTGGGTGAATAAGTTATTTGTAGACATGTTTATCGGGGTTATGAGCTAGAATTAAGGGTCAAAAATTAGAAGCAGACTTAGTGCCATTACTATTACAGATGTTTGATGTTATTCTTGGTATGGATGTTCTAACTAAGTATCAAGCCCTAATTGATTATTATAAGAACAAATTAGAGTTCCAAATGCTTGTAAGTGGTAAAGTTATGCTCATAGGTGAAAGGGGTTTAGAGCATTATAGCATGGTTTCAACACTCATAGCTAGAAGAATGATGAGAAAAGGGTATGAAGCATTCTTGGCATATGTTATTGACAATAAAAAAAAGGGGCAAAAGCTTAATAGTCTTATTGTGATAAATATGCTTATAGATGTATTTCTAGAAAATCATCTAGGTTTGACACCTAATTGAGAGATTGAGCTCAGTATTGATTTACAACCTGGATAACTCTTATTTCTCAAGCTCTAGATAGAATCACTCCAATATAATTGAAACAATTGAAGCTACAATTATAAGAATTACTTAATAAATGTTACATTAGACCTAGTGTATCACCTTGGGGAGCACCGATTCTATTTGTGAAAAATAAGGATGGTAGATTACGCATTGATTGTAGACAACTGAACAAGGTGACCATTTATAACTAGTATCCATTGCCATATATTGATGACTTATTTAATCAGCTGCAATGAGCTAGAATATTTTAAAAAGGGCTAGGTATCACCAGCTTAAGATTAAGCAGCAGACGTGCCTGAAACAACATTTAGAACTCAATATAGGCATTATGAATTCCTAACTTGAGTTAATTAATTCTCCTATTACATTTATGGATTTGATGAACAAAGTATTCAAGCCTTATCTGGATAACTTCTTCATTGTGTTTATTGATGACATTTTAGTGTATTCATGGTCAAAGGAAGAGCACGTTAAGCATTTAAGGATTATGTTATAGACATTAAGAGATAAACAATTGTATGCCAAGTTTGGAAAATGTGAATTCTATCTAGAAAAAGTGGTATTTCTAGGGCATGTCATCTCAACTAAGGGAGTGTATGTTGATCCCAAGAAAATTAAAGCAATTCTCAGTTGGAAACCACTTATTAATGTACATGAGGTGCATAATTTTCTAGGGTTAGCAGGTTACTATAGAAGATTTATAAAGAACTTCTCCATCATTGCCTCACCTTTAACAAAATTATTAAGGAAGAATGTGAAGTTTGTCTAAAATGAAGAATGCCAATATAGTTTTGATGAATTAAAAGGCATGTTTAACTTTAGCACTAGTGTTAACACTTCCAGTGATGGAGTGAGAATATGTTGTATATAATGATGCATCTAGGAATGGTTTGCGTTGTGTATTGATGCTACATGGTAAGGTGGTCGCATATGCTTCCTGACAATTGAGGCCACATGAGTTGAACTATCTTACACATGACCTAAATCTAGTAGCAGTTGTTTTTACTTTGAAGATTTAGAGGCATTACTTATATGGTGAGAAGTGTTAGATTTTCACATATCACAAAAGCTTAAAGTACATAATTAGCCAAAAAGAGTTGAACTTGAGGCAAAGAAGATGGGTTGGACTACTAAAAGATTATGATTTAACCATTGAGTATCACCTAAGGAAAGCTAATGTGGTAGCAGATGCACTTAGTAGGAAGTCCTTAGGTAGCATATCTTATATTCACACTATAAGAATTCCATTATTGCTTGACCTAAGGGCATTAAATGTAGAGTTAGCTCAAGGTGAGAAAGGAGCATTACTTGCTACTTTGAAAGTCTGACCAGTGTTGATTGATAAAGTTAGGAAGGCACAGAGTTAGGATGAACAAATGGTGAAGATCAAATAGCAAGTCTAGCAAGGTAATAAGATATATTTTATGATTTTAGATTATGGTACTTTGCTTTATATAGGCAGATTATATGTACCTAATGTTGAAGTTCTAAAAAGAGAGATTATGGAGGAAGCACACAATTCGGCATATGTTATGCATCATAGAAGTACTAAAATATATTATACTTTAAAAGATAATTATTGGTGGTCGGGGATGAAGAAAGACATTATAGAGTTTATGGCTAGATTTTTTGTTTGCCAATAAGTTAAAGCAAAATGTCAACATCTAGTGGGAACATTGCAACCTCTTCTTATTCCTGAAGGGAAGTAGGAGCAAGTTATGATGGATTTTATGATCAGATTGCCTAGAACTTAGTAGGGACATGATGCAATATAGTTGATTATCGATCGACTCACTAAATCAATTCATTTCTTACTTGTGAAAGTGAGTTACTCACTAGATAAACTTGCTAAAATCTATATCAGAGAAGTGGTAAGATTGCATGGTATTCTATTTTCTATTGTATCATATTAGGATCCAAGATTTACATCCAGATTTTGGACAAGTTTACAGCATGATTTGGGTACTAAGTTAAGGTTTAGTATAGTTTTTAATACTTAAATAGATGGCCCATTAGATAGGACAATCCAGAGATTATAAGACATGTTTCAAACTTATGTGATGGAATTACAAGGTAGCTGGGATAAACATCTACCTTTGATGGAATTTACATATAATAACACCTTTCATTCTAGTTTGGGAATGGAAACTTATAAAGCCCTATATGGTAGGAAGTGTAGAACTCTAGTCTATAGGGATGAAGTTAAGGAAAGATAGTTAATTGGTCCATAAATTATATAAATGACTACAAAGAAGATTTAGTTAATTCAGGATTGACTAAAGGAAGTCCAAGATAGGCAAAAGAGTTATGCAGACTTAAAGAGGGAACTGATTGAATATAATATGGATGACAAGGTCTTCCTGAAGATTTTACCTTGCAAAGGAGTATTATGGTTTAGTAAAAGAGGAAAACTAAGCCCTAGGTACATTGGTCCATATTAGGTGATTAAGAGGGTTGGTCCAATAGCCTATAGGTTGGCCTTACCTTCATAATTATGTCAAATTCATGATCTTTTCCATGCATCAGTGTTGAGGAGGTATAAGAGTGATCCTAGTACATTTTGTAAGCCCAACCTATATAATTGAAAAATAATTTATCTTATGAAGAAGAGCTAATTATAATTTTTTTGGTGAAACTAAGGTGTTGAGAAATAAAACTATACCTTTAATGAAAGTGTTGTGGAAACACCATGGGAGTGAAGAAGCTACTTGGGAGATAGAGGAATACATTAAAAATAAATACTCTCATTTGTTTTAACTTAATTTTGAGGATAAAATTTCCTAAGGTGGGGAGAATTGTCACACCCGTACCCTAATGCTCAATACATTTACATTCATTATGCATTGTATTGATATATATATATATATATATATATATATATATATATATATATATATATAGTTAGTATATATATAGATATAATGATAGAGGAAAGGACTCAATTGTAGCAAATGAATGTCCTTGATTGAATAATTGAAAGCATAAGGATTTATAGGTAACTTAAGCATTTTATTAAGGACCAAAAGCAATGCATATTATTTAAATTTTTTTAGGTATAGCTTTTTCCATCATGAGGAGATACCATAAGAAAGAAAAGAAAAGAAAAAACACGTAAAAAAAGGGCTACTTGATTCTCTAAGGTTAGGCTTGATTATCCAAGTTTAGGCTTGATTTACAATAGGAATTTGAATATCTAAATCAATTTTCAGGCTGTAATCATTATTCTTAAAGCTTTGGTGATTGATTTGGTAAGTAATATTAGTGATTTGGTTTATTTAATTTAGGATTCTTAAGTTGCAAATTTGGATTATTAAAGTTTGGCTTATCAGTCTCTGTAATTCAATCATATATTAAGATAGAAAGGTATAAATTAAGTGTTATTTGATGATCTGGAACCTATGAAGAATTATCTAAAATTTTTCCTCTTTGAGCTTGATATCATTCAGTCTCTATGTTAGTTTAATAAGAGAAAACATTTCATTGCTCTATCTGTCAATTTCTTTAAGCTGGTTATAATTCGTTATATAGAACTTTATTTATGGGTGTCCAATTAGTGTGAACTTTATATAGCAAGTTCTAGACATATAGATCTAAGATATTTTAAAAATTTCAGCTCAAAATTCATTTTATATAAGTCCCAACAATTTTTCAAAGTCAGCTTTGAAAGCATCCATTTTGATTATATGAACTAGGTTTAAAGAGTTCACGAGTTAAAAATAGTCTAGATACTTTTGGTATATCTTGAGTTAGAAAACTCAAAATTGAGTTTAGTTTGATTCTAAGAAAACTTAAAAGAGTTCTTTAAAACTTTATGGGTTGATAAATATCTAATTATGTTTTAATAGTGGTCTAGAAGACCTATACTTTTTATTGCTCAATCTGTCTGAGTAATTGAGTTTCTTATAATGTGACCTTTATAATTTTATTTATGGTTATCGAATGGAAGTGAAATTTTTGATGAAAGTACTAGACACAATGACTAAGTATAGTTAATATTTGAGGTTAAAATTCATTTTCTATAGATTAGAGTGATTTTTCTAATTTAGGCATGAAAATAGCTATTTTCAAGTCCATGAAGATGATTTGTAGAATTGAGCTTAACTACATTTTATGCATGTCATTTAGGGGATGCATGGTTAGAGTAGCATGTGGGATTATTATATTAATGATTTATAATTTAAATTATACCTGTTAGGTATTGGAAAAGGCAAGGGAAGTGCATGTGCAAGTTAAGCAAATTTAGTGAATCGGATTTGTGTGTTTATAGGTTGTTTTGGTGAGTAGATGTTCAAGCTTTTTTTAAATATTTTTATAATAGCTAGAAAATGAGTTTTTAATGATGTTCTATGAAATAAAATGATATGTAATAAATGTTTCAATTCAAATTGGTTACTGCTTGAATTAGTTGAAGTATTTAAGCTTTAAAACAATAATGGTTTCAAGTGTGCAAGTTAAATGTATTATTAATACATTCTTTTTTTTTGTAATTTGATTTAAAGTCATTTTATTTACTTGGTGATTTGAATAAATTTATGCTCTAAATGATTTCTCTCTTCTTTGAAATATGATAAAGATTTTTTGATTTTGAATGCTTATTAAACCATAAATGCGATAATATTGTTTTAATAGATTATTTTGTGAAAATGAAATTTGGATTTGAGTATTACCACTCTATATGAGTTAAGTAAATGTGTTGAGGTAATATGTGCACATTTGAGATTATGTTGGTTGTTATTGCACAATAAACAATAAGGCACTTGATTGTAAAACAGTGAAGGGAGAAGGGCCATTTTATGCTAATGTAGTCAAAGGGTTAACCTTCAAGTGTGCCTAGAGAGTGAGTTTGTGATGGTCTATATGTTATGGTCGAGTTGTGATGGTTATTATAGGGATGGTTAATATATGTGAAATGTTGTATTGATGTTTAAAATGACATGTGTTTTACTTAAATGCTTTGCACAAGTTTAAAAGTGAGAAAAGATTAAATGTTTTAAGTGGATTATAATATGATTTTAAATACTCTATTATTATCATTTGAGAAGTTAAATGTGTTTATGCATGATATATCAATTCATTGAGTATTTTTGTACTCATTTTACTTTGTTTTATAAATGTTTTCAAATGACATGGCTTGATAGTTGGTGGACAGAGTTAAAAGAGTGTGAATAGAAGTTTCAAAATAAGATTGGCTAATATTTTCATTAGAGAAGCCTTGTTCCTTTGTTTCTTAAGCTTGTTATAGAAGCATTATAAAAGAGTATATTTTTAAGTGTAAATAATGGTGGCTAAGTTATATGTAATATAACTGTTTGGAAATGTGTTTTATATTATCTTAATGATGTTTTCACTATTGTGATTTTAGTTTACAAAGATTATTATTAATCTAGTAAAAAAATGTACTTTTTTTATATTATTTGATTACTTTATACATATTTTACAATTCATAAATACGAATTCTAGTATTCTTAAATACGTATATTATTATTCAATAATATATATTATTTTAAAATGTTATTATTCTTTAAATGTAATATATTAACAAGATTAAACTTTTAAAAGAGATTAATTTAAATCCTTTTTAAATTGTAATGATATTTATAATATATTTAGATTAAATTAAATAGTTTGTTAATGGTTGGTTCTAAATGTCCATCTCGGACTATGTAAGACGAGGTGTGACAAAATGTCTTCATCACTCCCTTCTAAGTCAACATACATGCTATTTATAGTGCTAGAATATGCTTCAATTAAGATACTATCATTATTTTGACTATGAAAATAATCACTCCCTAGTGAGTGATTATCCCACAATTCAACAAAACATCAAGCTTCTAAACTCCCCCTAACCCATTGTCTCATCTTTGTCCACACTTGCATTCTTATTTTCCATATCAATACAATCATTCTCATTTACACTATTAAACTCAAAGTTCATAGAGTAATTCAAATCTGCATTATCAAGATCATCCAAAATCTTGCATTCACTATCCCCTCAATTACCAAATGCTGGTTTAGTTTCAATAAAGGAAAAGACATGTATACAAATGACTGCTTGATATCATTTATAAGAATCCCAATATTCATAGGGTTAGGATTTTAACCATATAAATTTCAAAATATGGGTATCCTTTACTATATTTCAACATTTAATTCAAATCTTTGTCTTTCAATATCCCTTCAATTCCTTTATTTGTAGTTATACCCCAAAGTCTATACCACATCTTGAAAACACTTTTATAGCCCTATGATTTGCAGTACCATTGCAATTCAAAAAATGAGAAATGGTCTAAGTGGAAATCATCCATTTCTTCTACTGCGCCCCCAGTATACATCACTTCTAGATTTTCAACAATGTCCCCCATGGTAAACTCTCAAATTCATAGTACCCATACCTATAAAAAAATTTCAAATTTCATATGCATTAATATTTTAAAAAATATTAACTTTTTCAATGTTTAAGAAATTATCATAGAACAAAAAAAAAACTTACATTTACTATCCACCTAAACAGTATTTGTTCTTCAACCTATAGAGTACCCAATTTTTCTCTTAGTAATTCCCATTAAAGCAACCCGATAATCTAAACCCTATAACCCACCAAAATATGAAAAAGTACAACTTCAACGGTGTATTTACATACCTTGTAACTCAAGTAACAAATTCCCTCCCTTCTTAACATTATTTAGCAAGTTTCTCTATTTGATTCTTTAATTTTTTTTACTAAATATTCTTTCTTCTTCAATTTGGATTCTTTGTTTTAGGGTTTAGAAGTAGCAGGATCAAAGTAGCAAGACCATTGTTGTGAGGTCCATCAATATTCAATGTTGAGAAAAGAAAAATAGAAGATCAATTTTGTGGTTTAGAATGGGTTTGGGGTCTAAATTTCAATTTAGGAATTTAAGGTTATAATAATCCCACTCTTGACAGCATCGTTCATAAAAACCAACTTTTTTTCTATTTTTTTTCCACATCATAAGCCATGTTGGACACCACATCAGCATTTGTAATGGTGTTACTAGATTTTTTCATTATGTGTTAATGGACAAAGACTTAGGGTAGTAAAATGTCATAAAAAATAACATAGGACCATATGTGTCAATACAACAAACCACATGGTATAAAATTATACTTTTCCCAAAGTATTATTATACAATTTTTATAAATAAATAATTATTTTAAAATAATTTAAAACATTAAAAAATATTTTAATATTTATAAAATCATAAAAATTTAGATTATGAAAATAATATATTTATAAAATATTATTAATTCTACATTGTAAATTGTAAAATTTAAAAATATACATAGAAATAAAATATTTTTAAAAAATTAAAATTATTAATGTGTCATACCTCAAATTTGACTATCCCTAAAAAGGTCCAATGATGAAACGAATCCCCGAGGTGACTAGAGTCTGCTCGTTCGTACCACCTCTGAAGTGTGTAACCTTAAAAATCCTAACCGACCCTACCAATGTGAAAAATCGATCACCAAGCCATTAAGTTGTGCTCTGACCTTGCGAAATAGGAATTATTGAAACAATAAGAGGTTTTATTTTAAGAAAATTCCCCTCAGAATACTATGCTTGTTGGGCCAATGCCTATTTCATTAGATCGAGACCCAACTTTATGAAAAAATGAAAATCAATTTTGATAAAATGAACTTTGGAAACACATCCAAAAGGCCACAGAACCTCCAAAAGTTGTTCCAAAATGGTCCAGCACAACCCGAGTATCAACGTATATCACTCAAAAGTGTGCGTAAACACCCTTAGGTGTCATGTGTTAAAATTGAACCCAAATTTGGTAAAATGGACTCCAAAAACATGTGGAGAAGGCCTAACAACCCTAGGAACCAACCTTAGAACATCATGCATTGAACCCAGGATGAGCACGTAGAGCATTGAAGTGCACATGAAAACATACACGTGCGCGTGTGGCCACACGCCAAGTGTGTGTGCTCATGGCCATGCACACTTGGCGTGGCCACGCGCACTTGGCATGGCCATGTGCAAAAATCCCCTTATATATGCAAGACCACGCCTATACCCCCCCCCCCATTCTATATACTTTTTCCTATAAATAGACCCCTCTACACCCCATTTTAAGGGAGGAGCAAGTGAAGACACACACACTCAAAAGTTAGTTCGATCGAAGGCACAAGAAATCCCTCTCCGTATAGTTTTTGCTCTCCCACAACCTTTTCCTTAGATTGTTAGATCCCTCTTTCCACTAAACCAAACCTCATCTTTGTCAAAGCATGCTTTAAAGGTACACAATCTAGCATCGTTCTACTATCATTTTAAAACTCTTGATAAGGAAAGCTTGATAATCTTTCGAAGCTAAAGCTTTAAATTTCACACAAGCTAAGTCAAGTCTAAGGACCACACAATTATTTCAGCATGTTTATTTTATCACATTGCATTTTATTTTACCATCACTAGCATTTAGGAATACTGTTGTGCTTGTGTAATGAGACTGGCAAACTTGTATTCTACGTGAATGATATATGTGTTATTATGCTCATTTTACATCACCATTCTGCATCCACTATTTCCAAAATCAAGAAATCACATCATAAATATCAATAATTTAAAAAAGTTCATGCCCCAAAATAGAGTCATCATGCTCTTGGTCCAGTGTGACCTCATGCATCCTTTATATTATAATCATTCATTATTATAGCATAAATAATCACTACATGCATGATCATCCTTTCATTTGTCGAATGATTTGTATGAATGGTCATGTTATCCTTGCAAATCAACCATATTAGATTTACTTTTGCACAATCTCTTCCTTTTCATATGTATTTTATTAGGAAAGCAATGTAATAAAATTTTCAGCTTTATTATCTTATACTATTTGATCTACTGTGTGAAGGCTATATAAATTGTCATTATCAAAACTAGGGTGTTACGGTAGCTATATATCAAATATCATATAATGAGAAATAGTCAAAAAGTATATGCGATCTCCTAAACCAGAAATTCTCTATTAGAGACAATACTCATTGAGTGACCCGATGTTGTCCCTTTCTTTTCCCGATTTTCTAAAGATCGGGTGGCGACTCCACGAAATCAAAAGTGTCTCATCCCCCCAAAACCGATCACTTATCCCTATTCTGTAAAGTTTCCATGTCCCTCAAAAATGGAAAGACCCGCTACATTATCTAATAAAGTAATAAAAACCACAACACAAATCTCTTCACCCACAAGGTCACTCATAGTGTTGGTTGTTAGTGATATGCACTAGGTAAGTCATGTATGACCATGTTTTGACTTTATCATTTTATTTAATAAAGAGGCATTTTTATTATCATTTTGTGTTATGATAATTACTTGAATAGTCAATTCTTACTAAGGTCATCAAATATGTGACTTAATAGTAAAACCCTTAGATTAAATATAAGTTCTATTCAAATTATCCCTAGTCATAATAATGTATTATGCCTAGCATGGTGTTGATTGATGATTATGTTTTACTAATCATGAATATGAGATAGTAAGTCAACTCATAGGTACTTATTTGAGAAATAAAGTTGGATTGACCCATCATTAGAATACTAAATAGATAATTGTGATAAGAAATTCTCATCACAGTAATATTGGTTTAGTCCTCTAACCTTGAAATCACCATGGATTTTACATAACTATTTTATATTTTGACATAATCTTATATTATCTTTAACTGGATGATAAAATAGGTCATTATTGGGTATAAAATAAGTTATGTGAGTGATTGAGAAGGAATTTGTCCCTCATTTAATATGAGTAAGATATCTATGGGCCCCTTGATAAGATAGACTAAGGAAAATGCATGGCCATGCTAAATTAAATTGATAAAGAGTTATCATTCTCAGTCTACTTGGAATTAGGAAATTATATGATTTAATTCTATAAGGATGACATAATCTATGCCTTATATTCAGTCAAGATATCATATGACAAAGGGACTAGAATATTCATTGTATATTAGGTTATGTTGAATTATTGACTTCACATGACTTAGGTAGTCATAATGTCTTGCTAGAGGCCACTTATGACTTATAGGCCTAAATAGAGATTTAAGGCCCACTGCCAATGTCATGTGAAACTACAGGGTCACACACTTTAAACAATCCTAAAATGAATATGGAGCTCGGTGGAAATAAATAAATGAAATATTTATTTATTTAAGGTAAAGGTTATCTTAAATAAATAGAATATATTTTTATTTAATTATAAATAAAATAAGAATAATAATAAGTGAGAAATTACCAATAGGTTGTTTGGTAATTGAAACCCTAATTTAAATGTCTATAAATATGTTATATTTTTTAGGGTTTTATATACTCTCATTTTTCTGCCACCAAATTCATTTTCTCTCTTTTAGAAAATAAAACACTGAGTTCTTTTTAATTCTTGATTTATGAGAAATTAAGAGAAGGTGCTAGCACACTAATATTCATTTTTAAAATCAAGGGTTGTTCATGTGGACACTTGTGGATGACAGATTCTTTCGGAGACGTCTCAAATCCAAACTGCTAAATTAAAAGCTTAAGGTAGGGTGTCACCGGAGTGAACCTCCTCTCTTCCTTCCAGATTTCTCGCCTCTTCTGTGTGTGTGGTAAGAAAATAAAAACCCTATATTTAATTAATTAACCGAATTACTTAGATCTGAGTTCGGGTTTATGATTCAAATTTTATTTTTCTGATGCGTATGGAATGTCAAAACCCAACAATGGTATTAGAGCACTTGTAATTCAATTAATTTGATTTTGTATATATGTGTGTTTGAGTGATTCATTTTTGAAAAAGAGTTTTTGAAAATTTCATCCAAACAGTTTTGATTTTGTGATGAATAATTACAATCTATATGAAAACAACATTAAACATTAATTTGATTAATGTTTATAATCATTTAATATGATTAAACAGTGAACAAAATTATGGTTTTATATGTTATGTATACTATTTTAAGAAATCAAAATAACTATTCTATTTAAACAGCAAATTCGATTTATGTTTAATGTTGAAACATGAATATTTTGATTATATAGATTTCTATCAAGGGTAGTATGTTTAAGTGTTAAATAGAATATATAGAATAAATCTGTTTGGAATAGATTAATTATTCTGTAATATGATTTATGAATAAATTAGGGTTATTGGTGCTGGCTATTTAAATATTAACATTAAAAAAATTATTTGTTTTGAACATATCAATCAGACAGTAATTTGATTACGCAATTTTTGTCATTTTAAGGTTTTGGCAACAACTCATTCAAAGAGTTAAGGTAAATCGTTTACCTTCGAGGGCACTATCCCCAAACCCCTGCAAAGGGGCATTGCCCCCTTGCCCCCTTCAGTTAGTGGGACTACCGCCCAGGGCGCTTTCCTTGAACCCCACCAAGGGGGCTACCCTTTGACACCGAATGGACTCGTCATGCATTTTAATTTTGAACATAATAATTTAATTAATTTGTAAATTGAATTATTTTGGAATATGTGTTTATTGTTAAATGCATGGTGCATAGCATGGCCCTTGAACCAATGTGATTGGATTTTATTTTATTGGGTTGTAATTTTAAAAACGGCCTGTGAGTCTTTTTATTTATTGTAATTATTTTATTTTATTTTATTAGATAGTAATATAATAGTTTTAATTACAACATGTAATGTAAAATCAAGAACCCAAGATGCAAACTCAAGTTGGAGGCCCATAATGGAGATCAAAGGTGGGAGCCCAAGGAGGAGGTCCATGGTAGAAGATGGAGATCCAATTTGAAGGATAAATTTGTATTAGTACTATCACCTAGGTTTGACCTTTGATCTTCATATTGGCTTATAAAGATCAACTTAGTTATAAGCCATGCTATGTCACATATATCTTATTATGTTAGTATGTTATGCATGTGATACCATATATGTGATGCAATATAACAATAACTAAATAAGATAAAAATTAACTAAACCCTCATTTAATATTAAGTCATTAAAATGCCTCCCATTAATCAATGCTTATCAAGATTTGGATTGCTATATATAGGTTATGCCAAAGCATTATGTATAAAGTCATTTAAATAAGATAAGATGGATAACAATGATATCCATATGTTTAAATTGGTTAGACTTAACTAGGTTATCAAAATAGTTTTGAACCTAGGGCATTTGATAGGATATACCGGTACATATTATATCTTATAATTATCCAAGAATTACATGAGATGTAATTGGTAAAGTGTTACCTACCTAAATAGCAACACTTTAAGTGATAAACCAAAGCATTCTTGAAGTAGGGTGAAATATGGATCTTAGCCCACTAAGAAATTTCAATTATTGAAATTATTTTAAGGGTTTTATAATTTATGAAAATTTAGTGGGAGTTTTCTTATGCCTCTTTCATAATAAAACTGAATGTACTTTATATATATTTATTATAGATAATGACATTAAACACTACACCTACCATGTCACTATGATCAATCCTTAAAAAGGATAAGCTAAATAGGACTAAATTTCTTGACTGGTACAAAAACCTAAGAAGATTGTTCTTAGGCAAGAAAGAAAGGAATATATCCTTGATCAACCCATGCTTAAGGAACCAACTGCTAATGCCCTTAGAGCACAAAAGGATGCTTATAGTAAGCATCTCATTGATTCAGTTGATGTCCCTTGTCTCATGCTTGGATCCATGGAGTCTAAGCTTTAAAACCAACTGATGGATATGGAGGCTCATACTATGATAGGCCATCTCAAGGAAATGTTCCAAAAGAAAGCTAGAATCGAAAGGTTCAATACCATTAGGGCATTGCTCTCCTACAAGTTGACTACTAGCGGATCTATTAGTCCTTATATTCTCAAGATAAAGGGTCATCTTGAACACTTGGACAAGCTTAGTCTCAATATTGAACAAGAATTGGCTATTTATATCATTCTCTAATCTTTTCTTGAAGCTTATGATGGGGTTCATCATGAATTTCAATATGCATAGTATGGATAAAACTATTTTAAAGTTGCATGGGATGTTTAAAACTACTGAAAAGAACATCAAGAATTCCACCAAGGATATTCTAATGGTTAATAAGGGAAAGAGTATGAAAAAGGTTAGAAAGGGCAAAGGCAAGGCTCCTAAAGGCTTTCAAAAGCCAAAACCGAAGCCCAAGCCCAAGTTCAAAGCAAAACCTTAAGCAAAGCCACCAAAGGAGGGAATATGCTTTTTCTATAATGCGCCAGGTCATTGGAAAAGAAATTGCAAGCTATATTTGAATGATTTGAATAAGAGTAAGGGTAGTGCGACTACCTCTTCAGATATTCATTTTATAGAAATTAATTTGTTTACTTCTGATTCTTGGGTATTAGATATTAGATCAGGATCTCACATTTGTACTAATGTCCAGGGTGTAAAAAAGAGTAGATCATTGGCTAGAGGCAAAGTGCACCTACAAGTTGACAATGGAGCAAGAGTTGATGTTTTAGCTATAGGGACTTATAAGTTAACTTTGCCTAGTGGACTTATTTTAAATTTGGAAAATTGTTATTATATGCCTACTATGTATAGGAATATTATTTCTATTTCTTGTTTGGACAAGAAAGGTTTTGAATTTATTATTAGGAATAATAAGTGCAATATTTATCATGATAACATTTTCTATGGATTTGCTCCATGTAGTAGTGGTCTTTATGTTCTAAATGTTAAAGACACTAATGAAAAGTCAATCTATAACATTAATACAAAGAAGTTTAAATCTATTGATTTAAACACTACCTATCTCTAGCATTGTTGTTTAGGCCACATAAATGAGAAACACATTTCAAAGCTTTACCAAAATGGGCTTTTGAATTCATTTGATTATGAATCATTTGAAACATGTGAATCTTGTTTACTAAGAAAAATGACTAAAATGCCTTTTATTGGAAAAGGTGAGAGCTAATGATTTATTGGGCCTTATACATTCAAATGTATGTGGACCATTAAGCTCAACTGCTAGAGGAGGTTTCTAGTACTTCATCTCTTTCATAGATGATTTAAGTAGATATTGCTATATTTATCTAATGAAACATAAATTTGAATCTTTTGAAAAGTTCAAAGCTTTTAAGAATGAAGTACAAAACCAACTTGGTAAAATATTAAAACACTAAGATCTTATCGAGGTGGTGAATATTTAAGCCAAGAATTTATTGATCGTCTTAGAGATTATGGGATTATTTTACAATTAACTCCTCCAGCTACACCACAATGGAATGGTGTGTATGAACAGAGAAATCAGACTTTATTGGATATGGTTCGATCAATGATGAGTCAATCTAATTTTCCAATCTCATTTTGGGGATATGCTTTAGAAACTGCTATATTCATTTTGAATACAGTTATAAAAAAGGCAGTTGAAAAGACACCATATGAGATATAGACTGGAAAACCTCCCAGTTTGTCTTTTCTTAAGATTTGGGGATGTGACACTTATGTAAAGTGTCAAATATTAGATAAACTAGCACCCAAATCTGATAAATGCTTTTTTATAGGATATCCTAAAGAAACTAAAGGATATTATTTCTATAATGCTTTTGAGAACAAAGTGTTTGTTACTCGAAATGGTGTATTTTTAGAAAGATAATTTATTTTCAAAGGATCTAATGGGAGCATAGTCCAACTTGAAGAAATCCAAGACCCAAAAAATAGCATTGTATCAAGTATGGAACCATAACTAGATCAATAAGTAACTATTGAACCTACATAAGTACCAAAAGGCCTAAGGAGGTCTGGTAGGACACGTCAAATCCCAATGAGATATGGATTTCTCATAACTGATAATGATGTGTTGATTGTTGATATGCTTAGAAGCCACGAAATCATAAATGCAATCCATGTATGATAATCAAGTTTGGACCTTGATTGACCTAACTGATGGCTTAAAAACTATTGGATACAAGTGGTTTTTTAAAAAGGAAAACATACATGGATGGCAATGTGCATAGCTTTAAGGCAAGACTGGTTGCAAAGGGTTTCAAACAAACACATGGTATAAACTGTGATGAAAGCTTTTCACCAGTTGTTATGCTAAAATCTATTCAAATTCTCCTTAATGTAGTTGCATACTATGATTATGAGATATGAAAAATGGAAGTCAAAATAGTATTTCTTAATGGAAACCTACTTAAGCATGTGTACATGACATAGCCAGAGGGTTTTATCAATCCTAAGAATTCTGGAAAGGTATGCAAGCTTTAAAGGTCCATTTATGTACTGAAGCAAGCATCTCAAAGTTGGAATCTTTGTTTTGATGAAGCAGTCAAAGAGTTTATCTTCATTAAGAATGAAGATGAACCTTGTGCCTATAAAAAGGTTAATGGGAGCACAATTGTGTTTTTTGTGTTGTATGTTAATGACATACTACTCATTGGAAATGATATTCCTATTTTACAAAATGTTAAATCATGGCTAGGAAATTGTTTCTCAATGAAAGACTTGGGTGAAGCCACTTATATATTAGGCATTAAGATCTATAGAGATAGATCTAAAAGGCTTGTTAACCTAAGTTGGAGCATTTACATTGATAACATATTGAACAAGTTTAGCATGCAAGACTCTAAGAGAGATTTCTTGCCAATGTCACATGGCATTAGTCTTAGCAAGACTCGGTGTCCTATGACACAAGATGAGCGAGACCACATGAGTAAAATTCCATATGCTTCTACTATTAGATCTATCATTTATGCAATATTGTGTACTCAACCTAATGTTTCATATACCTTAAGCACAACAAGCAAATACCAGTCAAACCTAGGTGAAAGTCACTAAACAGTAGTTAAAAATATCCTTAAGTACTTGAGAAGAACTAAGAATGCATTTTTATTGTATGGTGGTAAGGAAGATGAGCTAGTTGTAAATGGTTACATAGATGCTACCTTCCAAACTGACAAAGATGATTTTTTATCATAGTTAGGTTATGTGTTTTGTTTGACTGGGGGTGCAGTGACCTAGAGGAGTTCCAATCAAGACACCATTGTTGATTCTATAAGAGAAGTTGAGTATATAGCTGCCTCATAAGCAGCTAAGGAGGTTGTTTTGATCAAGAAGTTCATAACTAGACTATTTATTATTCCTAGTATATCAGATCCAATGAACTTATATTGTGACAATAATGGAGCTATAGCTCAAGCTAAGGAGCCCAGATACATCAGAGATCCAAACATATACTCAGGCGTTATCATCTCATTCGAGAAATCATTGAGAGAGGAGACGTGAAGATATGCAAAGTACCTACAAATGATAATGTTGCTAATCCACTGACTAAGCCTCTTCCATAACCTAAGCATGTGAGTTATACTACATCCATGGGTATTAGTTTTATTATAGATTGGGCCTAGTGCAAGTGGGAGACTATTAGTGATATGCATTAGGTTAATTATGTATGACCATGTTTTGACTTTATCATTTTATTTAATAAAAAGGCATTTTTCATTATCATTTTGTGTTATGATAATTACTAGAATAGTTAATTCTTACTAAGGTCATCAAGTATGTGACTTGATAGTAAAACCCTTAGATTAAATATGAGTTCTATTCAAATTATCCCTAGTCATAATAATGTATTATGGCTAGTATGGTGTTGATTGATGATTATGTTTTACTAATCATGAATATGAGATATTAAGTCAACTCATAGGTACTTATTTGAGAAATAAAGTGCTGGATTGACCCATCATGAGAATACTACATAGATAATTGTCATAAGTAATTCCTATCACAGTAATATTGGCTTAGTCCTTTAACCTTGAAATCACCATGGATTTCTATATAACTATTTTATGTTTTGACATAATCTTACATTATCTTTAACTGGATGATAAAATAGGTTGTTGTTGGGTATAAAATGAGTTATGTGAGAAATGTGAGTGATTGAGAAGGAATTTGTCCTCATTTAATATGAGTAAGATATCTATAGGCCCTTTGATAAGATAGACTGAGGAAAATGCATGGCCATGCTAAATTAAATTGATAAAGAGTTATCATTCTCAGTCTACTTGGAATCAAGAAATTATATTATTGAATTCTATAAGGATGACATAATATATGCTTATATTTAATCAAGATATCATGTGACAATGGAACTAGAATATTCTATGTATATTAAGTTATGTCAGATTATTGACTTCAGATGACTTGGGTAGTCATAATGTCTTGCTAAAGGCCACTTATGACTTGTAGGCCTAAATAGAGATTTAAGGCCCATTGCTAATGTCATATGAATTTATAGGGTCACACACTTTGAACAAGCCTAAAACAAATATGGGTTTAACAAGCCCAAATAAGCTGTATGGAAATAAATAAATAAAATATTTATTTATTTATTTAAGGTAAAGGTTATCTTAAATAAATGGAATATTATTTCTTATTTAATTTTAAATAAAATCATAATAAGAATAAGTGAGAAATTACCAAAAATTTGTTTGGTAAGTGAAACCTTAATTTAAATGTCTATAAATATTTTATATTCTCTAGGGTTTTATACACTCTCATTATTCTGCCACCGAATTCATTTTCTCTCTTTTAGAAAATAAAACACAGAGTTCTTTTTAATTCTTGATTTATGAGAAATCAAGAGAAGGTGCTAGCACATAAATATTCGTTTTCAAAATCAAGGGCTATTCGTGTGGACACTTGTGGAGAACGAATTCTTTTAGAGATGTCTCAAATCTAAACTGGTAAATTAAAAGCTTAAGGTAAGGTGTCACCTAAGTGAACCTACTCTCTTCCTTCTAGATTTCTTGCCTCTTCTACATTTGTGGTAAAAAAATAAAAACCTTAGATTTTATCAATTAATCAAATTACTTGGATCCGGGTTTGGATTTATGATTCAAATTTTATTTTTTCCACTGCGTATGGAATCTCAAAACCCAACTCTAGGGACTTCTAAGTAAGAGGGATCAACTTGAAAATGAATATTTCTCATTATGCAATACTCAATCATATAGAGCCCCTCACCACTACATTTGCACTACACAGCACATGTGCACCACTTGTCCCTAAAAGTCGCGATAATACTAAATGACATCGCCACCATTATTCCACTCCAGTCATGGGGCAACGAAGATATAGTATTGTTACCTTTAGTCTTTACTCATGTATTCACCAGACTTATCTGACTAGGGTCTATAACCCAAGTCCTTAAGAGGGACAACTGAGTTATCAAAAGAATGCTAGACTCACTTATCGAAGTCCATAACCCTAATCATATAGGGGCATTCTCACTAAAAGAACCCTTAGCCTTTCACCCTGACTCAGCTTATGTAGATAAACCAATAGCAACATCCACTAGGATTCCACCAAGTTATGAATGCTATCCTTGTCCTAACGCTATCTGTTTAGCCTGATACTCATAAATGACATGACCCTTCTAGTATTTATCATTGAATGATGTCATAATGTCAATTTTCATAGAAAATTTATGCTAAGGACGATATGATTCTCATCTACTTTGTGTGAGCCTAAAGCATGAGGAATGATGAGAATCATGTACCTCAGCTTGAATAGTCTATGCAAATTAACAAATAATGACATCCGTTGATAATGGAACCTACGAGATATCATCCATTTATCCTTGTTAGATCAAATGAATGGGTTGGGAACCCAACTAGATTATGGACCTTTATGTCAGTAAAATCAAATTATAAACTATCAAACGATACTTTCATGACTCAAAATAAGCATATCGAATATCGACCTATGGGTAAGAATTCGAACTCCCTTTGATTGACCTTGGTCCTATGCATATAGGTGTATACGAGCTTTGAACATCATTTGAAGCCCAACAATGACCCTTACATTGACATCATGTGATTATCTCAAGCATAATTGAGTATTGTTCCTCAGTTTACCCTTTGGTTCTAACCAACATAAATTGAAATAGCCTAGTTCTAAGAGCAAAACCATAGCCCTCTAATGACTATAGGTTCAAAACCTACCTAGGAAAGAGACTAAATGACCATATGGAGAAATAAGGTTGGAAGCAAGAGCTTGCTTGTGATTGGTTTGTTCATTCTATAGGAAAACTAACCAACTTTAATCATGCATACATCATATACATGTAGATAGCATGTGCTAACCATTATTTTTTTATAGGGATAATCATTTTTCCATTATAGGATTTTTTCATCCACTCCATGCATACATGCTCACCCCTCTTTTTATAGGCACACGTTATGCATCATTCATTTAGCTAACCCTAATAAATGTATAGGAATAATACATTCAAGCATGAATAGCCAAAAAGATACCTCCTATCAATAATTCAAAGACAAGCTAAAAGAGGGGATCCAAAAGTTGCTTGTTGATGGCACCATAGCTGAAATCCTCCAAGCCCAAATCAAAGCCAAAAGTGCTCGAGATAGGAATAGCACACCATTAAGTGAAGCATTTTCATCTATTCACTCAAGGGTAGATAAGAAAAAGGGAATTCCCTGCACTCCAATTCAAGTTGATGATGACTACTACCAAGATCTCAAGGATGCACTAAAAGCTGCAAAAATTGTTGACATGACCAAGCCTAAATCGATAGGGGAGGTCAAACTATTGGCCAACATGATGGATCAATTGGAATTTGCCTTCAAAGACAAGGGAACTCATGAACCCAAAAGCTTCACTAACCCAACACTGTTTAAAGATAAACTACTTTTAGATGATTTTAAGCTATCAAACTTTGCTAAGTTTGACATAATAGGAGATCTGAGGGTCCATTTAAGGCAATGTGCTACCTTTATGGCTACCATAAAGCTTACAGAATCATAGATTGTTCAATTCTTCTTCACATTACTAGAGGAAGGACCAAGGGCACGGTTCTTTGCCATTGAAGATGAAATAAAAAATGATTGGCTACTGCTAACTCATAAGTTTATCAAGAAATATGAATATAACACTCAATAAGGCATCACTCGAAGGGACCTGAAGACCACAAGGTAAAAAATTAGTGAAGCTTTCTCTGATTATATCACTAGATGGCAGGGAAAGGCAATCAAGATGAGAAACTATCTTTTTAAGGATGAACAAATAGAGTTGATAATCAAAGGGGCACTACCATACTTCAGAAAACATATGATCTTTGCTCATTATCCTAACTTCAGGGCTCTCTATCAGGTTGGGATCAGAATTGAGGATGAGGAACCTGGGCAAGCTAGAAACACTTTTTTCTGTAATACCCAGCTAAATTTCCAAAACACCTTCACCCAAGCTACAAAAATAAACATGATCCAACGCAACACCCATATCTCACCTCTATCAATACCATCAAACCACCAAGAAAATTCTCAAACTTCAATCTCCCACTATCCATAGTATTTCAAAGTCTTCAGCAAAAGAACCTCCTACAACCACAAAAGCCTAGGCCTCTTCCAAACCCACTACCACCTCAAATTAACCAAAACTTGTTCTGCCATTTTCACCAAATGCCTACCCACACCATTGATACATGCAGAACTCTCAAAAATGCAATCTAAGACCTCATTAACTCTGGAAAAATTGATGACCCAAAAAAATGACCTAGTATTAAAACCAATCCTTTCCCAAACTATCAAAACATGCCTCCACCAACTATCAGCATGATCTCCTCCAATCTACCAGAAGACTTGCTTGAACAGTCAATCCAAGCCATACAAGAAACCGAAGACAAGCCCCTAGAAGATAAACCCTAAAAAACCATTCTTGAGCCTCATAATTCTAGTGAAGATGAGCAATGCCCTTATAACTTTGAATACATTCCAATGCTTTAAAAGTTCCTTCCCCACTTAATGATGTAAAAAAGAGCCAAGGATATAGCTTTCCCCATGAATAGTGAAGTGATTGATTGCCCTTACCCAAAAAAAGGTAGACATAGACAAAAATTTTAGTAGTAACCATGAAGTATGGGATCTACTAGGCCAACCATCTAGGAAGTTCAACTATAAAGTCAAGTACACAGCACCTCCTACTACCCATACGCTCTTAGAAGATATAGTACCCTCAAGATGGGGAGAAGAATTTGATAATGAAGATGGGATGAATAATACTATTCAACTTTAGGACCTATAAATCATAGGGATAAAGATATGGTATGACTTCGATGATCCTGAAATCCTTGTCTGGGACCAAAATAGTAGTACAAAAGCATATAAACAAGCAAATGAGAACCCCTCACTAGCAATTAACCATGTAACTCGTAATGGGTGGGTATATCAACCTCTTGAGAAAGAACCTTTAAAGAGAAAGAAGTAACAAGAGATCAAGCTCGGTTAAAGAGGAAGACACTATCCTCAAATAGCTCAAAAAAATTAGGCATAAACTAGTATCTAGGACCTACTCATGGCCTCCAAGAAGCACATAAATGCCCTAGTCAAAGCACTAGATGAAGCAAAGATTGCCATTGATGCCTCACCTTATGAGATGATAGCCTCTCTAATGAAAGCTCCTTCCAATGCAATCACCTTTTTAGATGAAGATTTACCCCTCGAGGGAAGGGTCCACAATTGTCCTCTCTTTATGTAAACAATTGTCAAGACTAAGAAGACCCCATGTGTTATAGTAGATGACGGGTCTGCCATCAATGCTTGCCCTCTGAGGTTGCTACATAAGTTCGAGATGAATGTTGAAAACTTGGAAGAGTCCAATGTGGTCATATGAGCCCACGATGATTCAAAGAAGCTAGTCATTGGCACATTCAAAATAGTAGTTACAGTGGGAGATATCGAATCATAAATAGAATTTACCATCCATGACATCCCTCTAACTTTTGTCCTACTACTAGGAAGACCTTGGTTCCACCCACTAGGGGGTATACCTTCCACTATACATCAAAAGATCAAGTTCCCTCTTAATGGAAAGGTTATTACCATTCCTATTGAAACAAACAACATTATTGCTTATCTGAATGTGGTCCCATTAGGAATCTAGGTTTCTATGATTAGTGACAATCATATCAAAGTTGCTGCAATATCTACCTAGAACAAGATGAGGAGGAAGAAATATTAGAGTCGTAGAATTCCCTGACTTCCGAGGATAGACTAATAGAAACGGTCTAGGGTACAATCCTGAAAGGACACTGGGGCTAAAAGATTAACCTCTTTTGCGACTGAAAGCTCAAACCAAGTCTATCAAGGATAAGCTGAGGAATGGGTGAGCAATGGAATTAAGAAATTGAGGTTTAAGATCTTCAATGACACCCTTAAGGAGAAGCACTTAACAGACATGATCACCGAGACTAACATCTGTGAGTTAATGAAAAACCTAGGGATAGAATTTGAGAGTGAAGCTATCAATCATGCCCAAGTTGTTGCCATCCTTAAATCAAGTATCGATGATGTCCAATTTGATGACATTGATGAGGATGATCTCTATACTTTTTCTTTATTTGAAAATGATGATATAATGAACTCTAAAGTTAATGCAATGAAATCATATTTTGCTTACCTGTTTGATGTCTTTCCTGATGGTAGTGTGCATTACATTGATCAAAACATTAGCATATTTAACATTCATTCCATATGCACTGAATTATTTAACATTGGCATGGCATCTAAACCATGCATTCTGCATATTTCAAAAGATGTTATCATTGAAGAGAGGAGAGAAATTGAAAAAATATTAATAAAATATTTGAAGCATTTGCCTAGATATACGACGATATGCCTAGTATTGATAGAGACATTACTCAACACTTCATTCCTACCAAAGAAGGGTGCAAACCGGTAAAGCATAATCTAAGAAGGCTCATACTAGAATGGGTCTAACTAGTGAAAGAGGACATCAAGAAATAGATGAAGGTAAAATTCCTAGTGGTAGTAAACTATCCAGAATGGTTAGTAAAAGTGGTGCCAGTACTAAAGAAAGATGGAAGGGTTAGAATCTGTGTTGACTATAGAGATTTGAATAAGGCCTGCCCGAAGGATGATTTCCACTACCCTATATAGACATACTGGTTAACAGCGCTGCCATATATGCAATGTACTCCTTCATAAATGGATTCTTTGGGTACAATCAAACCCTAATGGCCATTATTGACAAAGCAAAGATAGCTTTCATAACATAATGGGGTACTTACTGCTACAGAGTAATGCCTTTTGGACTAAAGAATGTAGGGGCAACCTACCATAGAATGGCAACTGCGATGTTCCATGACATGATACGCAAAGAATTGGAGGTATACATCAACGACATGATGGTAAAATTAAGAACCAGGGAAGATCACCCCTCTGATCTCAAAAAGTTCCTCATAAGGGTTGAAAAGTACAGTCTTATGCTAAATTTGAAGAAATGCATATTTGGGGTTACTTCAGGAAAGATGTTAGGGTATGTTGTCAGTCAGAATAGGATTGAAATGGATTCAAACAAAGCAAAAGCCATTAAAGAGATGCCAGTGCTAAAAATTAAGAAAGAAATATGAGGGTTTCTAGGGAAACTACAGTTCATCAGTAGATTCATCGCTAAATTGACAGCAGCATGTGAACCAATCTTCAAGCTACTTAAAAAATATTAGTCAATTTAATTGAATGAACAATGTCAGCTAGAATTTGACAAGATAATAAGCTACCTAGCCAACCCACCAATCCTATGACCACCTAAACCAAGGATACCCTTAGCACTGTATCTAGCCATTAAAGGGAATGCAATCAGTGCAATGTTAGTTTAAGAGGGAGAAACGAAAGCATAACACGCAGTCTACTACTTGAGCAAGAAGATACTACCATATGAGGAGAAGTACATCCAAGTTGAACAGATATGCCTAGAAATGGTATAAGCAATGAAGAAACTCAAACACTACTTTCAATCCTACAAAATTCAGGCTATGTCTAAAATGGACCTAATGAAGTACCTTTACGAAGCTCCCTCTCTAGTGGGAAAACTTGCCAAGTGGCTTATACTACTAATAAAATTCAACGTGCAATATCTAACTAATAAGGCAGTAAAAGGGAGAGCAGTGGCTGAATTTCTAGCTCTCAACCCCACTCTAAACTCATAAGAAATCCAACTTGACTTCTTAGATGACCTCAACTCAGCCATTAAAATCCAAGGATGGTGCATGTACTTTGACGGAGTAGTCAATCAATTCAGTACATGAGTCAACGTCATACTATAATCTCTAGAAGGTGAAGTAGTACCAATTGCTAAAAAGCTCGAGTTCAGAGTCATAAACAATGAAGCAGAATACGAGGCATGCACACTCGAAATAGAAGCATTGATAGCCCTAGATGTCATAAAAGTCAAAATCTTTGAAGATTCCATGCTAGTAATCAATCATGCCATGGAAGAGTGGGAGCTAAAAGAGTAGCACTTAAAGCCTTATCTAGACCACTTGAGGCTACTCACCATGTCCTTCTGAAAATGCAGGTTCATTCATCTCCCCAAGAATCACAATTAGATGGCAGATGCACTTGCTTCCCTAGCATCAGTATAGGAAAGACCATCCAAAATGCCCATGAAGCCTATAATTCTACTCAGATCGGGACAACCTTGTCATAAAAATTATAGAATAGTAAAGACAAAAGCAGCTAAAAAGCCCTAGTTATATGACATCTAGAGGTATTTGAAGGAATGAGCCTATCCTGATCAATCAAATGAAAAAGACAAAGTAGTCATTCAATGACTAGCATCAAAATTCATATCGCACCAAGGTGTGTTATATAGAAGAACCGTAGATGGTTTATAGCTCTGATGTCTAGATGCAACTGAGGATGCAAGAGCAATAGAAGAAGTACACAAGGGTGTTTGTGGTCCATATATGAATGGAGCAATCATTGCTAAGAAGCTAATCAGACAAGGGTTCTTCTGGATGATAATAAGAGAAGACAACATCAAATTTGTAAGGAAATGCCACAAGTGTCAGATCCACAGGAATGTCAGCCACCTCCCCCTAACAAAACTACAATACATCTCCTCTCCATGGCCCTTCTCAGCATAAGGGCTAGACATAATTGGGGAAATCCATCCAACAGCCTCAAATGGACACAGGTTCATTTTAGTGGCAGTGGACTACTTTACAAAATGGATCAAAGCAAAATCATTCACAAGGATAAGAGCTAAGCAAGTGGCTAAGTTCATCAAAAGAAACATGTTCTATCAATATGGGATCCCCCATCATATAATCTCTGACAATGGTGCCCAATTCCAATAGGAATTTAAAGAGCTACTAAGGAGTTATAAGGTGGAACATCACAAATCTTCTCCTTACTAACCATAAGCAAACAGGGTCATTGAAGCTACAAACAAGAACATCAAAAAGATCTTGTCAAAGATGAGTTAGACTTATTGAGACTGGGCAGACAAATTGCCACATGGCTTATGGGGGTACCGAAAAACAAGTCAAAACTTCAACAAGAGCAACTCCTTTCTCATTGTGTATGGATTAGAAGCAGTTCTTCTATTCGAAGCAGAGATCAAATCTCTTCAGGTAGCAATCAAATTTGAATTGCCAGAAGTTCAATGGGCTCAATAGAGGCACTACAATCTTACTCTCTTGGACAGCCGAAGGCTTAAGGCTCTATACCACACACATTTGTATCAAGCTCAACTAGCCAAGACCTTCAATAGAAGAGTAAAACACAAGAGTGTGAAAATAGAGATTGGGTGCTAAATCAAATAAGATAGAATGTTTTGGACCCTAGAGGGAAATTCATACCAAATTGGGAAGCCCCATACTTGGTCAAACATGTCCTATCAAAAGGAGCTATCAAACTAATGGATTTTAAAGGCAATGAATTCACCAAACTTGTCAATACAAACCACCTAAAGAGATACTACATCTAGGACACAAAAAAATAAAAAACAAAATCATCTCGCTGAGTTGAAAACCTAAAAATGGTAACTCGGGCAAAAATTAAGGAAAGAAAGAAAATACTTAACTAGAAACCTGAGAAGGCTAGTTGAGGACAGGGGTAACCCCAAGTTTGAAATTTTTTTGAATGCACCTGTGCTTTTCTTAAATGATTACAGTGAAATGATAATGGTTGCCAATTTATGCAAAATGTCTTTAAGAAGTACAACACATTTTATCATCATGAATTGCATCAAGCATGCTTTGCATTTTCCTTCATTACATGACCATGGTTCTTACCATCCTCTCTGAGCTCTCCTTTTGAGATCAGCCACTATTGTCAAAGCCAACAAGAAAAAAGAAAACAAGCCCAGTTAGGTGTGAAAAGCTTCGAAAGGAGACACCCTAGGCAAAAAAGGGAAGAAAAAAAATCTAGCTATGTGCTAAAAGATCCAAAAGGAGACGCCTTAGGCAAAAAAGGGAAAAAAGGCAGACAATAGTAATGGCAAAAATCATCATCAATGATACATAGTAGGAAGCATATACAGTCATCATTATACAAACATCATAAAACATGCAGGACAAACGCCTAGATATAACACCTAGAGTCTATAACCTCGGGAAAATAATACAATAAAAACCACAGGCCAAAAGTCCTACGCATAGCTCCTCAAATAACTAAATCGGCCATGGCTGCCATTAAAAGCAATCAATGATCATGCTCAAGCATCCCCCTCGTTAGATCTTGACTCATCATTGTTTGTCACAAGGAATGATAGCCATGACTCCAGCTCACTTATATGGTCATGATAAGCTACACACTCCCGCTCCCATTCACGGCTAATAAGACAGTGCTCAACCTGCATTGCATATTGCATATCATACACTCATACATAAAATATGTACATAAAATAAACAGGTACAATAAAGAAGGCATACTCATTGAGTGGTAGCAAACTCCAAAAAACACTACTACATAATCCCTACACAATATGCCAGTACTAGCCAAAGGATAGGAATCTGCAAAAGTAAGCAAATAAGTCAACCACCACTCACTAGATAAATGAAACACAGGTAAGAAGAAGAGAAGAACACAAATATGGGTAGCATCAACATGAGCAATACTCGACTGAGGAAAGCTAGTTCTAGGCAAATTAAAGCTCACTACTCTACCAAGGATATCCATCCTAAGCAAAGACAAAGACGGTTGAACTATCAAATCCCTAAGGATAGTGCTACTAGAAGCTACACCACTAGTATGAGCAGTAGCCTTAGTATAGAGCATGCCCTCATCATCCTCCAAGTGAGATCTAGATCTCCTCTGGCATTGTAGGATATAAGTTCTCATAACTCATGTTAATTACAGTTTACTAATAATAAAGTTTACTACATGCTTGCACCAAAATAGGAAAAAAAGCTTATCGGATTAGAAGAAGTAACTCTCGACAATTCACATGATGGCTTAACCCTCAAACCCGAGGGATGAGATGCATCTGCCTTAGAAGATGGAGGTGAAGGAAAGGTCCAGGTAGCTACAACATCAATTAGCTGAGGGATGAATACATCAGCATACGGCAAACCCACACTCTCTAAGAAGCTCTCAGAGGGGAATCTAATCATAACAGCAACAAGATCATCACCGCAAAGCTCATGACCCTAGAACATATCCCTAAGGGGAGGGATGGGAACTCTCCTCATGTATGGACCATCCCACCAATGATGGACTCACTTGCCTACATACCACACACTGCCAACAAGGCCAAAGAGTAACATTTGTCTCTCTATCAGCTGCCATGCAGCCACCATCTTTATCGTCCAGTGGGATCTTACCACCCACCAGTGAAGAAAGATCTACTTAAAGAGGAAACAATAAACAAATGATCCCAAAGAAAGGAACAATTAACACAACAGGAATCAGACATACCTAATCAGGGGATAGCTTCCTCATATGGTCCCAAGCTACCATGAAATCCTTGATCAAATCAATAGCCTTCCTAATCTAGCAAGAATAACGAGGAAATCCATCCTCCTAAAATGCTCGATAAACGAACAAGGGAGAATCCCGAATTCATATGCCTAGATTTATCAAAATCAGAGGGTCTAAAAAAATAAACCAAAAGCAAAAGAATAGACAACAGAACCCCTACTCATGTCCAATATGAATAAGCATCCATAAATCCTCAAGCCATCTCGGCATGTTGCGTCAATTCCTAAGTACATATGAGAAAAGGCAGCAGTGCCCAATAATACCTTGGTAAGTCATCTAGGTTTCTTAAGAGATGCAGCAATCGTATATCACTTGTACCCAAAGGGTTCAGGAAGATAGGAAGATAACAACACTCAGTAAATAAAATAAAAAGTAGTGAGCCAGCTGCTTTGCTAAAATGAGGCTATCATTATACAAAGCCCATACAGAAGAAACAAACTTCGTGTATCGAGAGAAATATGGGCAACTTGACTTCATAGGAGTGACTACCCTAAGCAAATCCCTCGTGAGAAGCCTCCTCGCCACAGTAGTGGAACACTGCTCATCACTAAAAGGAATGGGCTCCCTAGAAAAGCTTAGGCCCATGATAGCAACAAAATCTAATGGGGGTAATAGTCATCTCTCCAATGGGTAGATGGAAAGTATGCGTTGTGTCCATCCGCCACTCTATCAATGCATACATAACAATCTGACCCGATGTGTACGAGTCATAAGACAATGCATAATCACCCCATCAAAGCCCTTCCCAGAAACCATCTACTTCACACACATCGAGAGACCCTGATAGTATATACTGACCCTGTTGAAGCTACCAAGCAGCACAGTGACATACCTATGGGGCTACAAACAACAGGTACACTAACAAACATTTGCACAACTACTAAATACTAACACGTCTCTCTTTGTCACTCAACAAGATCAAAATAGTAATAAAGGCTAAAATGAAAAACATCACATTAAATAGATAATCATAAAAGAAAATAAAGTAAGAGCTATTAGTGTCATCATTTACAATAAAGCTAGATAGACAGTTATGCCAAGAGCTACAACTACAATAACCTCATACAACAAAATAAACAAGGCAAAAAGGGACCTACCTCATAACGATGACATACCCAAGTGTGATTCTCTATGCTATGAACAATAGGGATTAGATCTCCCCGAGAAAACATGGTGGCTAAGAACTTTGCGCACCATATGTGCTAGTCCCTATAGCGAACATCCCAACTCCAGTAGCCTCTATAAAGTCACCCTCAAGATCAACATCAACATTAATAAAAATGTCCTCCAGACCCTTAGGAATATTAGGGAACTCCATTTTATGCCGAAGAAAATGGAAGTACAGAAGCAAAAACATAGCAGAAAGCACTCGAAACATAAAAAGGGTCAAGAAAAGTCAAAAAATACTCAAAGAAGTTCGGACGAAGCCTGCTAAGACCTCAAAGGAGAAGCACGTGACCACATACTAGGCATGTGATCATGCACCCCCCATGTGCAATCACGTGCACTTCCTCCTTCCATGCTCTCTTATATATTTTTACGCATACTTTGAGACTTTGCACACTTAATTCTACAGTCCTAAACTTCCATTTGAGAAAAGATATGCACCAAAATCATAAAAAAGTACACTGATGTGGAATCCATTTGTCTAAAGACACTGCACGTGCACTGCTTTCTTTAAGAAACTCAACATCCTACAAAAGAAGAAGAGTAAGGAAAATTCATTATAAGGATATCTTACTCCAAATCATCAAAATAACATCCTCAACATGATAAATCACTACACCATTAATGTATCATCACTATATCATCACTGCATCATCACTATATCATCACTACATTATCACTATATCACTATTGCATCATCACTACGTCATTACTACATCATCACTACTACCTCATTCATTGCTTAGAAGCACCCTTTTATTGCTTAAAAGCACTTTCACTACTTAGAAGCACTCACTTTCATTGCTTAAGAGCACCCCACATTTCTTAGAAGCACTCTCATTACTTAGAAGCACCCACATTGCTTAGAAGCACTCTCACACCGCGTAATGGTACCCTTACACTTTTTCGAAGCACTCACTTTCACTACTTAGAAGCACTCTTACTTCTTATAAGCACTAACTTTCATTGCTTAAAAGCATCCCACACTTCTTATAAGCACTCTCACATCAATCTACATTGCTTAGAAGCAGCTGCATTACTTATAAACACTTCACATTACTTAGGAGCATCCTCATATTGCTTAGGAGAATCCACACTGCTTAGGAGCATTCTCATTTTCTTAGTAGCATCTGTTGGGTACCGTGATGCAAACACAGCGGAAAAATTAAAATTTTGTCATGTTCCCAAGCCTGGATCCATGTAATTTGACTAATTGATTAAATCTAGGGTTTTTAAAAATCTTACCAAAATGCAGAAGAGGCAAGATTCTCTAGAAGGATGAGAGGAGGTTCACACCGGTGACACCTTACCTCGAGCTTTTTGGCTTGGTTGTTCTGATCAAGATGTCTCCAAAAGGATGCGTCCTCTATAGGTATCCACACGAACAGCCCTTCACAAAATGAATTTGAGTGTGTGTGCTAGCAACCTCTTGACTGTCTCACAAATCAAGAACAAAAGGAAAAACTCTGCTTTTTTTTCTAAGAGGAAAGAAAATGAATTTGGAGGCAAAAACAAGTGTGTGAAACCCTTGAGAATATAACATATTTATAGACTCCAAGTTAGGGTTTCACTTACCAATGACCTTTTGGTAATTTCCATTTATTATATTCTGATTTTGTTTAAAAACAAATCAAAAATAATATCTTATTTATTTATTTAAAATAACATTTATCTTAAATAAATAAACAAATAAATAAATAAAACACTTTAATTATTTATTTCCACAGAGTTTATTTTGGGCTTATTAAACCCATATCTGTTTTGGGCTTATTCTAAGTGTGTGACCTTGTAGATTCACATAACATTGGCAGTGGGCCTAAATCTCTATTGAGACCTACAAGTCATAAGTGGCCTCTAGTAAGACATTATGACCACCCAAGTCATGTGAAGTCAATAATCCAACATAACCTAATTACAGTGAATTTTATTGTCCCTTTATCACATGATATCTTAATTAAACATAAGGCATAGAATGTCATCCTTATATAGTTCAATATTATGATTTGATTCCAAGTAGACTAAAAATGATAACTCTTTATCAATTCATTTTAGCATGGCCATGCATTTTCATTCAGTCTATCTCATCAAGGGGCCTTTAAATATCTTTCTCATATTAATGAGGGATAAATTCCTTCTAAATCACTCACATTCCTCACATAACTAATTTTATATCCAACAACATTCTGTTAATCATCCGGTTAAAGACAATGTTAGAATGTGTCAAAACATAAAATAGCTATATAGAAATCCATGATGATTTCAAGGTTAAAGGACCGAAAAAAAATTACTGTGATAAGAAATACTTATGACAATAATCTATGTAGTATTCTCATAGTGGGTCAATCCAGTACATGATCTCTCATCATGTACCTATGAGTTGACTTAATATCTCATATTTATGATTAGTAAAACATAACCATTAGTCAAAATCATACTAGCCTTAATACTTTAATATTCATATAATGAATAAATGGCTAGGGATAATTAGAATAGAACTCTTATTTTAATCTAAGGGTTTTACTATCAAGTCACATACTTGATGGCCTTAGTAAGAATTAACCATTCATGTAATTATCATAAAATCAAATGATAATATAATACCTCTTTATTAATAAAATAAGAAAGTCAATACATAATCACAAATGATTGACCTAGTGCATATCACTAACAGCATCCTCATTTCATATGACACCTAAGAAGGTTATAATCGCATGTTCATTCACATAACACTTAAGAAGGTTATAGTCATATGTTCATTTGCATGACACCTAAGAAGGTTATAGTAGCATGTTCATTTGCATGACACCTAATAAGGTTTTAGTCACATGTTCATTCGCATGACACCTAAGAAGGTTATAGTCACATGTTCATTTGCGTGACACCTAAGAAGGTTATAGTCGCATGTTTATTTGTGTAACACCTAAAAAAGTTATAGTTGCATCCGCATTTTGCTTAGTAGCATCTTCATTTGTGTGACACCTAAAAAGGTTATAGTTGCATCTGCACTCTACACTTTGCATGAATCACAAGCTTGCATATATCCCAAAATAGCACCCTGCATGATTACCAAGTCACAAAACAACAACAACAAACCAAACAAAACAACAACAGTCAAATCTTGACAAGAGGTCTAAAGATGACCCACAAGTAAGTACCTCTCTCCCTACTAAAACATTTTTTTCATCTTTTCATTTTGCTTCACATGTATTGAAACTAGTGCTAGGTGGCTATGCAACACACGTGAAGTAAGGGGTAGCTATCATACCTTAAATTTGATTATCCCCAAAAAGGTCCAATGATGAAATGAATCCCTGAGATGACTAGAGTTTGCTCGTTCGTAACACCTCTAAAGTGTGCAACCTTAAAATACCTAACCGACCCCACTAGTGTGAAAAATTGATCACTGAGCCATTAATTTGTGCTCTAAGCTTACAAAATATGAATTATCGAAATAATAAGAGGTTTTATTTTAAGAAAAATCCTCTCAAAATACTTAGCTCATTAGGCCGATGCATATTTTGTTAGACTGGGACCCAACTTCTTAAAAAAATAAAAATCAATTTTGATAAAATGAACTTTAGAAACACGTTCGGAAGGCCCCAAAACTTCTAGAAGTGGTCCTAAAATGGTTCAAAAAACCTGAGTATCAGCATGTATCACTCAGAAGTGTGCGTAAACACCCCTAAGTGTCATGTGCTAAAATCAAAGAAAAATTTAGCAAAATGGACTACAAAAACACGTCTGGAAGGCCAAAAACCCTATGAATCAACCCTAGAATAGTGCACAGAAAATCTGGGAAGAGCATGTAGAGTGTCGAAGTGCACGTGAAAACATACACGTGCACGTGGCCATGACCACATGCACACTGTGTGTGGCCATGTGCACAAATCCCCTTATACACACATGACCACACCTACACCCCCCCCCCCATTCTACACATTTTTGCTATAAATGGACCCCTCTACACCCTATTTTGAAAGGGGGAGCAAGTGAAGACACACACACACTCAAAAGTCAATCTGATCGAAGGTGTGAGAAATCCCTCTCCATATAGTTTTTGCTCTCCCACAACCTTTCCCTTAGGTTGTTAGATCCCTCTTTCTAGTAAACCAAGCCTCATCTTTATCAAAACATGCTTCAAAGTTATATAATCTAGCATCATTCTGCTATCATTTTGAACCTCTCAAAGAGAAAAGCCTGATAATCTCTCGAAGCTAAAGCTTTAAAGTTCACATAAGTTATGTCAAGTATGAGGACCATATAATTATTTTAGCACATTTATTTTAACGTATTACATTTTATTTTATCGTCACAAGCATTTAGGAATACTGTTGTGCTTATGTGATGAGATTGGCAAACTTGCATGCTATGTGAATGATATATGTGTTAAAATGCTCATTTTACATCATCATTCTGCATCCTCTATTTTCAAAATCATGAAACCACATCGTAAATATCAATAATGTGAAAAAGATCATGTCCCAGAATAGAGTCATCATGCTTTTGGTCCAGTGATGACCTTATGCATCCTTTATATTATCATCATTCATCATCAAAGTATAAATAATCACTGCAAGCATGATCATCCTATCATTCATCGAATGAGCTATGTAATGGTCATATTATCCTTATAGATCAACCATATTAGATTTACTTTCTACAATCTTTTCCTTTTTATATGTATTTTATCAAGAAAGCAATGTAATAAAATTTTCAGCTTTGTTATCCTATACTATCTGATATACTGTGTGCATGCTATATAAACTGTCATTACCAAAGCTAGGTTGTTATGATAGTTATACATCTAATATTGTATAATGAGAAATAGTCAAAAAGTATATGTGATCTCCTGAACCCGTAAATCTCTACTAGGGACAATACTCGCTGAGTGACCTGATATTGTCCCTTTCTTTTCCTAATTTTCTAAAAATCGGGTGGCAACTCCACAAAATCAAAATTGTCTTATCCCCCCAAGACCGATTACTTATCCCTATTCAATAAAGTTGCCATGTCCCTCAGAAATGGAAAGACCCAATACACTATCTAACAAAGTAACAAAACCCACAACATAAAACTCTTCTCCTATAAGGTCGCTCACATAATGTGATGCCCAACCCTACCAATACCCTTGCTAGATGTCCCCCACTCATACCAACCTAACTTGAGTAATGGCAAAGTATTGCCTTAATTTCATTCAACCACTATATAACTCTTGTATACTTAAACATATAAATATACTGCACTGTTACATATAACCATTAAGGTAATTTTTCCAAATCTCACTTTATAATTATACATAAGTAACAAATAAAATACTATTAGTATAGTCTGTTTAAATACTTATCATTACTATAATAATATATTCTAGTAAAGCATTTCTCATCAAGCTCTCCACTAATTTTACTGCTCTTTCTAAAACACCAAGTTATCTTCCTAACAGCTACTCATAATAGCCCATCACTTTGGAAAATTTATAATAAAGAATGGTAAGTATTTTAGAGAGAGTGGAATAGAGTGCAAATAAAACTATTCAAGAATAATATCACTTTAGAACCCCAGTAATTAAATCACAGAAGCAAAAAATTTCATTCAATAGTGGAGTTGAGCAAGTTTTTCATATGATACCACATTTTGCATAAATAGTTAATAAAATCCTTTTATTGTGCCACAAAGATAAATATTTAAAATAACTTGAACATTTCAGAAGTAAAATTTAACTTTGTTATTTTGATGGGATTTATAATTCCACACTCCAAAACTATGCCACAAATTATTGATATTTTAATAACACTCTTTTTTATAATATTGATGTTGTATGATATGTATTACACATACATGTTCTTGTAATTTCTCAAAAGATTCTTAATACTTTATTTAATTTAACTAAGGTGTAAATCATTTTTTTCAATAACTTTCTCATTATCATCATCATGCAAATCACATTGTTTCCCATATGACTCTAGTCGTACTAGCCTTTTCATCCTCTCAGGCTCAAACTCAAATTATATTAATACTCATCTTTAGTGCTCATCTTAACTTTTGATCAATCCTTGAAAATTATTGTAATTTCATATAGAGTATTATATTAAAATGCATATCATATGGTTTTTATAGCAAAAATTCTCATTTATTTATAATCAATGTAAAATTCTAAAATTACTATTCAAAAAAGTTATTTAAATATATTATTATAATTCTCTTTCACTGTTGTTATTCAATTCTCATTAAATTACTTGTTTCTAACAATATAAAATCTTAAAGTTTTGAACATTGAGTCTTACTTTCAAAGTATTTATAATTCTACCTTTCATATGTAAGATATAAGCATTAACAAACAATTGCATCTCACAGAAACTTATGGGTTATATTACTAATCTAGCTCTTTCTTAGAGCACTACAGCTTATAACTCCATCTCAAAGAGCTGCAACCTATAGCTCCTTCTCAAAGCATTTTTATTTATTACTTTTTCTTAGAGCATAATTACTTATAGTATCGGTATGCATACTTATTAACCACATAGATTCACCCTAAAGGCATATTGAACTTATTTGTAGCCCCAAAGGCATTTATTATTAAATGGCCATCAAGAACTCTTAATCTAAGAATCACTCTCACCAAACTAACATAAGTAGCTCGTGCAAAATAAGCTCACCAATATATCTTGACAAAGACAAGTATAACAATACTTCAATTATAAATTTCAATTGCAATTTGACAGTCTCGACTCAAAATAATCACTATTTGGATATTACCTAAATTGTTATTTTTATATGCTCAAAGTGTTACTGAAATTTAGCATTTATTGATTACTAATACATTGCCCCCTTTTTAATTCAACTTTAATTACTCATAGGTTTCTATATAGTAGTTTAGTCTCAAGGTTTTCATAAATGTAAGTTTCTGGATCATTTTCTTCCAATTATCAATCTTAAGAGTTTAAAACATATTGTAATTAGTTTTACTCCATTAGGATATAAACTGAATATATTACATTAAATTTCACTTACTAAGGTTTAGGTTATGTCTAATATTGCACAATAAAATATATTTCTCAAAAAGGTCATCAAAACAACTAAAATAGATGTTACCTATTTTTGTTGAAGTTATAGAGGACACTTTAAATTTTCTATAAAATCACCTTATTTGGAGTTATAGACATCAAATTATACTCTTTTTAAGTTTACAATTTCAACCATTCTTACTGAGGGGCCTCCTTAGTACAAAGGTGTTGCCTTAGTTTGTTGAGGTGCCTCCTTATTACTAAGGCATCACCTCAACACCCTAGGGCATTGCCATTTTGTTTAGGTAGTCACCTCAATGACCCAGAAGGTCTACTTTTAAGTCTTAAAAGCTACACAATGATTTTAAGCCATAACTCAACTTATTTTGACTTCATAACTCAACAAATTGTATCCTAAACCTACTAACATCAACTTATTTGTTGCTTATATTTAAAATAAGATGTTTAATGGTTATTTCATACATGTATATAAAAACTTAGTAATACCAATTTCAAACATTATTACAATCAACCATACATGTCTCAATGTCTCATCTCTTATCACTATCAATCTTAAATTTATTTGTTTATATATTAGCAATTACAAGGCATTGACAAAATGATCAGGTGATGGCTTAGAGACTCAGGTGGCACCTGATCACTCTGCAATTCATTTTCTACAGATGACCAGCCCTAATTTTCAAACTTCAGTAGCCCTTTTAAATTAGTTTTTATTCACAAAGATTTAAATATAACTTTACTACATTTAGTACCCAAAAAGCTTAAAACAAAAAGCAAAGTTTATAGCATGAATTAAACATCAAAGCTTAAGACATTTCATAAAATAATCACAAGGAAAATTTTGCTAAAATTTGAGAGAAAATCAAGAAGCAAAAAGGAACCACTCACACTCTAGTTGAAACTTCAATTCTTACTAGTTTCCTAATGGGTGGCTTAATCTCCTATGAATTTTTAAACCAAAACTATCATTGATCTTTGCCAAACCAAGATAAAAAAAAACATGCAAACTTAAAAGTAAAAGAATAGAAAACCACACGTAGCTGATTATCACTTACCTCTTTGCCAAAATTCCACTACATTTTCCTTACTCTTTCTCTCTATCTTCAATTTCTAAAAACACTTAAACAGGAAGCTTTTCATCCTCTCCTTTCTTATTTCTACATTTTACACAAGAATTCTCTTTTTTTTTAACAGGTGTTTCATTCTAAAGCATGAAGTCATATGCTAAGTGACACATCACTTCTGAAATTCCATTTTAAAACCTTCATCAAACACCTCCTCACACTTATCCTCATAATTTTTTTATTTATACACTTAAGCTCCTTTGATTAATTATTTAATAAATTTAGGGCTTAATTTAATTACTTAACTACTTATTTTTAATAATGCGAGGACACATATCTGACACCCCTATTTCTTTCTTTCTTCTTCAATTATACCCTTATTTCCTTTTTGCAAATTTACACATCACAAGGAAAATTCACTTTAATCTTTTCATTATCTCATGTTGTTAATCTTAAATCCTTATCTCTTTTATTTCTTATAAATTAAGCCCTTCCATTAGTCAATTCCATCAATTTGGGACTTAATTAATTATTTTAATGAAAAAGATCTTTAATTTACCATGGTTGAGGATAGATATGTGACAATTCTTCCCCTTTAAAAAGAATTTCATTCTCAAAATTTGAATAGCATTCTTACCTTTACAAAATAACCAAAAATAGCAGGTTTAGGTATTGTTGCCTAATATCTTCTTCTTTTTCCCACTTTGCCTCTTCCCGAGAGTGATTTTTCCATAACACTTTGACTAATGGAATAATACTATTCCTTAGCACTTTTTTATGTTTACCTAAAATTGTTATCGGCTCCTCTTCATAGCTCAAATATTCTATCAATTCCTTGTAAAATATATGAGGGATCACTTTTATACCTCTATAACATTGAGACATGCAATACATCATGAACACCAATTAACTTGGGTGGTAGCACTAACTGATAAGCTACGGATCCTACATGCTTGACCACTTTGTATGGTTTGATATACCTCAGGCTTTATTTTCCTTATTTTCTAAATCTAATTATATCCTTTCATGGATATATCTTTAAAAATATTTTATCGCCCACGTTATACTCAATATCAATTTACTTAAGATTTGCATAGCTTAGTTGTCTACTTGAGTTGATTTCATATCTGCTTGAACCACTTAGATATTGTAAGTGGTCATTTGGACCAACTTTGGACCTAACAATTTTCTTTCTCTAACTTCTTCCCAATAAATTGGTGTTCTACAATTTCTGCCATATAAGCCTTAAATGGTGTCATATCTAGACTACTCTAATAACTATTATTATAAGAAATTTCCATTAATAGTACTTGCTTATCCCAATTTCCACCAAAGTCTAAAGCATTGGCTCTTAATATGTTTTAAATTATTTGTATAGTTCTCTTTGACTGTCTATCTATTTGGGGATGGAAAGTAATACCAAATTTTAATTTAGTACCTAAAGCTTCTTGTAGGCTTAGCCAAAATTGTGAAGTGAATCTCAGGTCTCGATTTAGCATAATTGATGCTAGCATCCCATACAGTCTTACCACTTCTTTGATGTACAGTTCGCCCAACTTGTTTAGACTGTAACTTATTGAAAAAAGTCCTAGAGGGGGTGAATAGGACTATCAAATAAAAATGAGAAATTAAAAGAATTCTTTGCAAGAATTGAATGGAAGTTGAGAAGGAAGAATGAAGAACATAAAGATTTAAACAGTTCGGATTCAACAACAATCCTACGTCTCCACCTAACTTATCCCCAAGTTAGGATTTTCAATCACCCATAATCTTATTCACAAGATTGAGATTACACAAGATTTTTATGGCTCACTCTTATAACATTACAACATGAGTTTTCAAGGCTCACTCAAAAAACCAAAACCTAAGTGTTTTAATGTACAACACTTAAACTAATTCCTTTAGAAATAAATCTCACTTCCCTTTTAATATAACCCAAGATTTAAGATAAAGAGAAATTCTATTTCTAGCACACACCTAACTCCCACAAGAGTTATACAAATAAAGAATTGTTTAAGAGAATTTGAGAGCTCAATGAATGCTTAAGAAAGAATGAATGATAAACAAGTTACTTAACTTCCATTCAGCTCTAGAGGTATTTATACTTAAAAATATAGCTATTGGAGGTGAAAATGATGTGTCTAGCATCTATATTTTGAATCATTGAAAGTGATGCTGTCAGACAGCTATTCATGGATTGAAACCGTGATTGGCTACTCAAGACGTTTGAATTTGCCCACACTTTCTACATAGAAGCTATAGATATTTTAATTAGCTTTCCATATAATTTTGAATCACCTAAATTTGACTTTTTTTCTCAATATATGTCCAAAACACTAAGAGCTATGCAATCTGAAAATGCAAAATACTATCAGACGGCTAAATCCAAGTTGAACCCCTGATTTTCTATTGAATAAATTTGAATTTGCTCATTCTTTCTTCATAAAAGTTGTATATATTTGACTTATCTTTCTATAAAATTTGTAATAAACTAAATTGGACTTCTGTAGCTTAGGATTTGTCCAAAATACTAAGAGCTATGCAATCTGAAATGCAGAATACTATCAAACAACTATACATAAGTTGAAGCCGTGATTTTCTCCTGAAGAAATTTTAATTTGCCCATACTTTCTACATTAAAATTTTATATATTGTACTTATATTTCTATATCATTTTGAATCACCTTAATTGGAATTCTGTAACTCAAGATATGTCCACAATACTAAGAGATGTGCAATCTGAGATGGTAGACATATACGTGGATTTTGACTCAAAATTTTCATACCCAAATGAACTCAAATTTTAACAAATAAGCCTAATTCAGAAAGCTCAAGATGTCTACTTAAAATGTAAAGAAGATAACTTTCTCATTATAAAGCTCTAAGGATGTCAAAAACCTCATTGAATCTTAAAGGCCCAATCAACCCAAGATAATCATACTTCATTTTAACTTCCAATAGAGTCCTAACTTATACACACTTAAATAAAAAAAATTAAATGCTCAAAATTAAGTTTGTTAAGATCAAAATTAATATTGATTATTTCTAAGGTAAACACTTATCTTGATTAGCAAGAAATGTGTTAACCTGGTCAATTAATCCACAATTATGCATGTAGCATCGTTTCCTTGCTAAGCCTTTGGCAAACCAATTGCAAAGTCCATTGTGATATATTCCTATTTCCATTATAGTATGGGCAGAGATTGCAACAAACCAGCTGGATGTTTGTGTTTGGCTTTAACTTATTGATAAGTTAAGCACTTAGAAATGTACTCTACTACATCATTCTTCATTCCTTACCATTAATAATGTTGCTTCAGAGTTCAGTACATGTTTGTACTACCTAGATGCATTACATAGGTAGAACAATGAGCTTCTTCAAAAATTTCTCTTCTTAATTTATTCATGTTGAACAAAAATATTCTCTTTTTGAGTCTAAAAAATTTACATTGTTCCTCAATAATTTTGTTAAAGGAGGTGCAATTATTGAAAAATCTCACACAAATCTGTAACAATAACTTGTCAAGCCTAGAAAACTTCATACTTCAGTTACATTATTAAGCTATTCTTAATTGTTTACAACTACTTTATTAGGATTGATGTATACCCCTCCCATAGATATTACGTGTCCTAAAATACTACATTATCCAACCAGAATTCACATTTTCTAAACTTTGTATACAATTGCTTGTTCCTTAGAATCTCCAACACTATTCTTAAGTGTTCTTAATGCTCATCTTTTGACTCCCAATACACTATAATATCATCAACGAACATGATTACAAACTTGTCCAAGTATTGTCTAAAGTCTTGATTCATTTAATCCATAAATGTAGTTAGCACATTTGTTAGTTCAAATGGCATCACTAAAAACTCGTACTGCCCATATCTTTTCCTACAGTCTTTTTTAGGAATATTTGATTCTTTAATCCTCAATTGGTAATAACCAAAATTCAAATATATTTTTGACAACATTATTGCCCTTTAAAATTTATCAAATAAATGTTTGCTCCTTAGTAAAGGATATTTATTCCCAAATGTGATGATATTTAATTGTTTATAATCGATGCATAATCACAACAATCCATCCCTCTTTTTGACAAATATCACAGGTGCATCCTAAAGAGAGAAACTAGGATAAAGAAATCCTTTATTGAATAACTCTTGTAATTATACTTTCAATTCCTAGAGTTCAACTAGAGCCATTTTATATGGCACTAGCGATATAGGTTTATTACTTTGTGATAGTTCAATCTTGAACTTGATCTCTCTTCTAGGTGATAAACTTGGTAATTCTTTTAAAAATTAATCTTTAAAATCATTCATAATAGGTAATTCATTTTTTGATACATCTTTTAACCACCATAATAGCTAAGTAAGCTATACAACCTTTCTATATTGAGAGAACCTTGACCATTTATTTCCATTACTCCTTTAAGGTTGTTTGGAACTCTTCCAATTGGTGAAATCTTGTGCATTTTCTAATTCTTATTCAACCTTTCTTATCCCATAGCCTTCTCAATCTAGCCTCTAAATAATGTACCAGCATATAGATTCAACCTTATAAGGAGATATGCAATCCATCCCTAAACTTCTCACTGTTTTTATCTTCAATAGGATAGACATCTTTAGCGTGCTTTTACAAGTCCTCAAACTTTTTAGTATATTCCCTATTAGTCATTGAGCATTGTATAAATGATGCTTTCTTTTGCTTTCAATATGTTTCAGTTAAACATTCCTTATTAAACTCCTCCTTAAACATTTGCCAAGTTAAAGCTTCTCTAAATAGGTTCTTAACCCAAGTCAATCACTCATTAACCTTGTCGAACATTAGGTCATACATACTCTAAGTCTTCTCTTCATCTACTAGCTATAATGTAGTGAAGAACTTATCCACAATCTTGACCCACTTGTTAACATAACCAGGGTTTAGCATTCCATGGAAATTATATGCCCCACATCTCTTGGCATGTTCTATGATATCTCCAAGCTTTTTGTACTTCTCTTTCTCAACCATCACGATCACCATTGTACAAGCTAAATTAGTAGCATTAATATGTACTACTAGTGACACTTGTAAATTAAGTGCATTTATTTGTATTATCGTCTATAGAGGTTGAAAGTTCTTATGTGCACTTCCCTGCACATTCTCAAAAATTAATGCCAAAACAATTGATGCCAAACTACCTTTGTGGTTACCTATTTGAGCATTTGGCATTTCCTCATTCTCATTGTCATCTAATGCTAATGACAAAGATGGTTTTTTCTATGATGCTCGATTCCTAATTAAGTGACTAGCCCACTTTATAAGATTTTCTCTACCGGGTTCGATTCCTCGAGCTTAGCCTCCTATACAACCACCTCTAATCCTTGCCATCTATTAATATCCTAAAATTCAAAATCAATTACTTTAATAGTGCTTGCCATCAACCTCAAATTCACAAGTAATGTCCTCCAAAATCAATGTTTCTTATTGTCTACATAATCTAGCAACCTAGTGCTCTGATACCAATTAAACTGTGACAACCCTATTTCTTTCTTTCTTCTTCAACTATACCCTCATTTCCTTTGTGCAAATTTACACATCACCAAGCAAATTCACTTTAATCCTTGCATCATCTCATGCTGCTAATCTTAAACCCTTATCTCTTTTATTTCTTATAAATTAAGCCCTTCCATTGGTCAATTCCAACAATTGGGGACTTAATTAATTATTTTAATCATAAAAATCTTCGATTTAGCATGTCCGAGGATACATATGTGATAACGAATGTTACAATTAATTAAATAAACAACAAAAAATGGTTATGCATATTTAATTTTGAAAATTGATATTATTCAAAACTAAACATATAAACAAAATATTTTAGAATTAAATTAAAAATAAGTGAATATTAAAAAATTATATGGACAATTTAAAAGTCAAATTAATTATTGTAAATAAAAATATTTTTAAATTTGTGTTTTCTACATTAATTAAGTTAATAATATAAAAATAGTGATAAGAATTATTATTTTATAATTTTAATTGATAAATATTTTATTCAAAATAACAATGAATATCTACAAAAATTTAAGACATTTTAATATGAATAAAGTTATAGATAATATAAATCAAATAAATCACATTTTCATCTATCATTTCACTAAATAATTATTTATTGATCATTTTTTTTTACTTGTGTGAAACAAATATATCTCATAGTAAATTATTCATACTTTATTAATATTTTCAAAATTATAATTATAATTATAAATTTGAAGACTAAATTATATTGATAAACACACTTTGTATCTTAAATTATAAAAATTTAAAAATTAACAAAATAATCAATATAAATTATTTATAAAGATATCAATTTTATTTTAGCAGTCACCAAAATTTGCATTTTTATTTTTATTTTTAGGTATTAAACTTCAATTCATTTCATTTTAATCAACAATCTGAATTTATATTTTACTTTTATACTGATGTAGCAAATATTCTTTGAATATTCTAAGTTTAGCTACCAAATCATGAAAATACCATCAAATAACCCATTGATGATACTTAAATTAAAGAAAGTGGAATTAGTGCAAATTGAATAACCACAAGAATATTTAACCCTTGTTTTCTCCATAGGCATTACTATCTTTTCATGTTAAATAAAAGAAAAAAAAAAGTGTTTTTGGTTGAATAATCTGGTGGAATAGGAAAAGAGTGCTTTAGATCGAATAAAAAAATCAGTGTTTTAGGTAGAATAGTATGTATATATATATATATATATATATATATGAATATAAGACTTGTAATTGTATATAAATTATCAAACATGTACTTTGATAAATAAATAACATGTAATTTTATATAAATTATCAAACATGTACTTTGATATATTATTATTATTACTATTCTTATTATTACTATTATTATTACTATTCTTATTATTACTATTATTATTATTATTATTTATTATTATTCTTATTACTATGATTATTATTGTTATGATTGTTATTATTATTATTCTGATTGTTATTATTATTATTATTATTATAGCTATGATTATTATTGTTGTTATTATTATTATTATAATTATTAAATAAAGTTTAAAAATAACAAAAGTATTATTTATTTATATAACAATATGATATTAACTTAATATAATTATAATCATTGCAATTTTGATAATTTTTATTTAAATAATTATATGATACTCCTCAAATATTTTTATAATTAATATTTTTCTCAACTCTAGAACTAATTTTATATAAAAAAATATTATAGCCATAATTAATCTTAAGATAATAAAAAATTATTTGTTATTTTTAATAAAAAAAATTTAAAACTAATACAATTTTATATTTTCTTTCTATTATAATTCAATATTACAATCTCAATAAACTTATAATTTATTACAATAGTAAATTTCTATATTTAAACATTGATACTTTATTTCTTTAATATCTTTAATATTAATACTTCTATTAACTCAAAAATTAATTTAATGTAATTTTATAAATTTTGACTAATAAATAAATAATAAAGATTAATTAGTTTAATTTTAACGCTTTTTTATTAAATTAAATAAAATATCTAAACATGATAATTATGCTTCTTTCCTTATAGAAATACTACTTTTAAGAAAATTATTATATGCTCAATTTTTTAAAATATGATTACAAATACATAATAAATAAAAAAGTTTAACTATTTACTTAATAAACTTTAATTTAATAAAAATTTTATAAATAATAAGAGTATTATTTTATTTATATATCAATCTAATTTTTCAAACTTAATAGTGTTACATTATAATAGAGTTTTATTAAAATTTCAATAATTTTGTATTTAAGTAATTATACAACACTCTTTCAATTTTTTTTACCTAAACAATAATATAATTTTACAAACTTGATAGAGTTATAATATAGAAATTTATTATATCTTCCATGATTTTTCTATTTAAACACAACAATCTTTCAACATTTTGTTGTTAATAATTTCATAATTAATTATTTTATAAAATTTTTAATTTTATTTAATTATTTATTATATTTAATTTAGTAAGACTTATAAAATTATGTTATGTAATTTGATTTATATTAGATAAAATATAAGTAGACATAATTAAAATAGAAAAAATATATATTTTTAACAAAATTACTACTAAAATTTTATTTCATTTAATTTTTATTAGAAATAAAATAGAAGTTCAACTAACTAAATTAGAAAATATACTTTCAATTAAATTAAAATTATATTTTAATTAATTTAATTTATGTTAGAGATAAAATAAAAGTTAACTTAATTAAAATAGAAAATATATTTTCAACTAAATAAAAATTATATTTTAATTAATTTAATTTAATTTAATTTTTATTGGTAAATAATTAAATTATCCAATTTTTATATAATAATAATAAATAAATTTATAATTTTACCTATTTCTCCACCCTTCATACATGTCTGCATGTGTGTGTGTGTGTCTATATATATATGTGTGTGTGTGTTTTTGTGTGTGTGTGTGTGTGTGTGTGTACGAAGGGGGAGGACAAGAAAATTACAAAACATTCTTTATTTATTATGATTGTCACGACCCGAATCTAAGGGCACATAACCAGCACCAAGGAATGAAAAAGTTTAAAGCTACCGAAACTCGTAGTAAGTTTTAAAAGAAAACGCAAAACATTTCACTTTAAAACCTTACAATAAAATAATTAAATCATGATACACATTATCAAACTAATTTTTCTCAATTTAAATAAATCATACCATCATCATGCATAATATAGTAATAATTAGTTATACAAAATAATATCTCAGTGCAAAAATCTCAAATATATAATATCCAAATTAAAGTATGCAGTTATACAATTTCTTTGTTGCGGTACACGGATACTATTACAAACACAAACTATACAGACCTACATAAAATAGTTGGTAAGGAAACTACTCGGCGTAGGGAAGTAGGCCTAATGAAAGACTCCCTAACTCCTGAAAAAAAAATAAGTTGAGGGGAGTCATACCTCACTGAATAAGTTAATAAAAGAAATAAATGCATTTTAAAAATCTCCTTTAAAATAGGTTTTTTATGAAAATATAATATATTTATAATTTTTATTCAAATTCTTTGAGAGAGAGAGAGAGAGAGAGAGAGAGAGATATATATATATATATATATATATATATATATATATATATATATAAGAAACTCATTTTTCAAATGGAAGAATAAATTTTTAGATGATTTTAAAAATTATAGTATAAAAACTAGGTAGAACCCTAATCCTCAATTCTAACAGCCTATCGGCTCACTTATCTAAGACTGTCAGATCCTAAGAGCAAAACATCACCAAGATGCACAGCTGTAGTCACATCACTTAATCCAATATCAATGACAATGTCCGAGAGCAAAGCACCACCAAACCATCGGCCCCAGTGATTTAATAAATATAATCCAACTTTACTGGCGATGTCCGAGAGCAAAGCATCTCCAGAACTTTAGGCTCAGTATTTTAATCAATAATCAAATATTATATTATGGGCGGTGTCCAAGAGCAAAATATCAACAGACCTTCAGCCCCAGTAATATAATCAATACAACCAAATATTTTATCGGTGTGTACACAATCCTAATGAAACTCATCAGGTAGCCCGTTCTACCGTAGTTTATTTAAAATAAATGAAAATAAATAAAACAAGAAAAATTATAATAAATAAAAATAAAATAAATCAACTATAAATTAATTCATGCAATATCATATAAGGAATACCAACTTGAATCTTATAAATTTAAATTTATAACCCAACATGCAAATCAAATATTAACTTACAAGATGGATGCGCTGCTCTGTTACGTCGTGTCCGACCTCGACCAATAGATGCGACCAAAAGGGCAGTTAAAAGATAGAAAATAAAAATGACTATTAGAAAGTAGAAACCCTAACTTCTAAAATTTCTAAGGAATACTCAACTCGAACATAGAATTCAAAACTTAGAATTGACCCGATATCATGTTTTACGAGAAATCTATAAAAATTTTGGCAGTCTCTTCAATAAAATGGACATCCCACTATAGAAGTAAAGTCAATCCTACAAGCAAACACACTTCTAAACTTCACAATAGCTCAACACCTCGAGTTGGAACCCCAAACTATACAATTCCCAACCAAGATTCACAATACGCGATAAAATTAAATATTGAATAATAATATTTCAAAATCACTAAAATCCATAAATTCAATAATAAATAACAATATAATTTATTTAAACATCAAAACACTAAATATAAATATTTTTCACAATAGTTAACAAAAATTTTAAATAATTTATATAAATATATAAAAATCCAATTTTTCAAATATTCAATATAAAATTGTCAAATTCACATTTAATTATTCAAATAGCTTAATTATATAATAAGAGTAATTTAAAATCCATTTAATCACCAAAATAGTAAATAATATATTATTTGAAAATAATTTTCAAAAATTAGTAATAATTAGTTAAAAATAGTCAGTAATTTATAAAAATTAATGTAATACCCTATAAAATTCCAAAATAATTTAAAACATAATATTTAACTATATTTTCAACAAAATTACACAATTAACCTATATAACCAAAAATCACATAATATTAATAATTTCTCAAAAATTATATAAATTCACTAAAAATTATTTTATTAATACTAAAATTACTAACACTAATTAACTCAAATTTCACCCAAAATGATTAATTAACAAAATATACATAATACTTAAAGTACCTAAAATTAATTATTCAAGACTTCAGAAATACTAAATTAATTAACATAAATCATTTTTATATCCCCACAATTAAAATCAACTAAAATAATTTAAAATCAACTAATATATATATAAATCAACCTAAAAATTAACCAAATATTAAAATAAATTCTTCACAATTAAACAAATATTATATTAATTAACCAAAAAATTTAAAATTAAACTCAAATCATGTAGATCACTTACTCAACTAACAAAATCAACTAACCAACAACCTAAATCAACTGAGAAACTAACAAAAATCTAACTAACCACTAACCTATTAACTTCACCAAAGCTGGAAACCAAGAACAGGGGAAGGTAGAGCTGTCACTAGAAGCTGGAGTTATTACTATCTCCGGTGGCTGCAGGTGGCTGGGTTTATGTGCTTGACTTACATATATATATATATATATACACACACACACACACACACACACCTATACACATAAAATAATAAAATAAACCTAATTTAAAATAATTACATATAACAAAAATAAATAATAATAATAATAATAATAATAATAATAATAATAATAATAATAATAATAATGCTATTTAAAAATAATGAAATAAAAATAAAAATAATGTACATGCATTCTAATAATGATGAAACAATAATAATGATAATAATAATAGTGACAATAGTATTATTAATAGCTTTAGTATTTTAAATAATAGAGTTCCTAAAATATATTTATATTAATTAAAAAATATCGGTCATTACAATCTTCCCTCCTTATAAGAATTCGTCCCCAAATTCAAAGAAAAGCAAGGAAATACAAAGTTTATTGATAAAAAAGATAGGGATAGGCAACTTGCATCTTGAATTCTGTTTCCTACATACAGTCTTCTGCTATGCGGTTACTCCACAGAACTTTTACTATCAAAAGTCCCCTTGAGCGAAGCTGACGAACCTGGCGATCCACAATCGCCACTGGATACTCCTCATAAGATAGATTTTTGTTGAGCTCCACTGCTTGAGGCTGAAGTATGTGAGAAGGATCAGGAATATATTTTCTCGATATAGACACATGGAACACTAAGTGAATTTGAGATAATTCAGGTGGTAACACCAGTCTATAGGCCACTTCTCCAACTCATGACCATATCTTGAAAGGTCCAATGTATCTCGGAGCCAACTTACCCTTCTTACCAAACCTCATAACTCCTTTCATTGGATATACCTTTAGAAACACCATATCTCTAACTAGAGAGGAAACATCTTTCCTTTTACGATCAACATAACTCTTCTGCCTGCTGAAAACTGTCCTCAATCTCTGCTGAATGATAGGGACTTTCTCAGAAGTAATATGCACCAACTCTGGACCTGTTAGTTGTCTCTCACCAATTTCCCGACATAAAGGTGATCTACACTTCCTACCATACAACACTTTATATGGAGCCATTTTAATACTTACATGATAACTATTGTTATATGCAAATTCAATTAGTGGCCAGTGGTTATCCCATTAACCTCCAAAATCCATCACACACATTCTGAGCATATCCTCTAAAGTTTGAATGGTCCTTTCAGACTGACCATCAATTTGAGGATGGAATGTTATACTGAAGTCTAACCTTGTACCTAAGGCTTTATATAACTCTTGCTAGAAAACTGATGTAAAAGCGGCTCCTCTATCAGATATTATGCTCACAAGAACTCCATGAAGATAAACAATTTTGCTGATATATAACTGTGCCAACCTGTTAGTGGAGTATGTCTTTTTTATCGGTAGAAAGTGAGCTGACTTGGTTAACTTATCAACTATCACCTAAATTGCATTAAATCCACCTGTCATTAGAGGCAAACCAGACACAAAATCCATGGCAATCATATCCCACTTCCACTCTAGGATAGACATGGGCTATAAAAATCCTGAGGGCCTTTGATGCTCTAGCTTTACCTACTGACATGTGAGACACCTAGATACAAATTCTACAACATCTTTCTTCATTCCATTCCACCAATATGTATCCTTTAAATTATGATACATCTTGGTGGAACCTGGATGAATACTATAAGTAGAAAAATGTGCCTTTTCCAAGATCTCTTTCCTCAGATCATTAACGTCTAGCACATACAATCGAGTACCCAAGCATAGAACTCCTTCACTATCAATAAAAAAACTCTCTGGATTGACCCTGGTGCACCTTAAATATGATTCTCTATAGTTGTGGGTCCTTTCTTTGAGCTGTTTTAACTCTATCCAAGTATATTGATCATATTTTGAACTGAGCTAAAAGACATTTCTTAGTCACTTTTCCATTGCAAACCTTGATCAATCAGCTTATGCAACTCTTGAATAATTGGCCTCCTCTCAATATTGATATGGGCAAGACTACTTGTTGATTTTCTACTCAATGTATCTGCTACCACGTTCACCTTGCTTAGATGGTAAAGAATTGAACAATCATAGTCCTTCAAAGTTCCATCCATCTTCTCTGCCTTAAGTTCAAATCCTTCTACTTGAAGATATACTTTAAGCTCTTGTGATCAGTGTATATTTCACAAGTGACACCATATAGGTAATGCCTCCAAATCTTCAGTGCAAATATAATTATTGCCATCTCTAGATCGTGAGTAGGATAATTCTACTCATGCGTCTTCAACTACCTTGAGGCATAAGCAACCACTCTATCATTTTGCATTAGCACACAACCCAATCCTACTAAAAAAGCATCACAATACACTGTGTATCCATCGTTACCAAAAGGCAAAGTCAACACTAGAGCTGAAGTAAATAAATCCTTAAGCAACTGAAAATGCTCCTCACATTTATTAGTCCACACAAACTTAACATTCTTCTGGGTCAATCTAGTCAAAGGCACGACAATCTTAGAGAAATCCTTCATAAATCTCATGTAATAGCCCGCTAAACCCAGAAAACTTCTCACTTCTGTGACTGTTATGGGTCTTGGCCACTCAATGATCACCTCTATCTTCCTAGGATATACCTGAATGCCATCTTTGGATACCACATGGCCTAAGAATGCTACTTGGTCTAACCAAAATTCACATTTTGAAAACTTGGCATACAACTGGTGCTCTCTCAAAATCTGTAGCACCAATCTCAAATGCACCATATGCTCTGCCTTATTCTTCGAATAGACCAAAATGTCATCAATAAACATAATCAAAAATCGGTCTAAGAATGGCCTAAACATCTTGTTCATCAAGTCTATAAAGGCTGATGGGGCATTAGTCAACCTAAAGGACATCACTAAGAATTCATTATGGCCATACCTAATCCGAAATGTTGACTTGGGTACATCCTCACTTCTAATCTTCAGCTGATGATACCTAGATCTCAAGTCAATCTTGGAGAAATACCAAGCTCATTGCAACTGATCAAACAAATCATCAATCCTTAGGAGTGGATACTTATTCTTGATGGTAACCTTATTCAATTATCTGTAGTCAATACATAGTTGAAGAATACCATCCTTCTTCTTCACAAAAAGAACCAAAGCACCCCAAGGAGATGTTCTAGGCCAAATAAACCCCTTATCCAAAAATTCCTATAATTGCTCTTTTAGCTCCTTCAGCTCTGCAGGTGCCATCTTATAAGTTGGCATACAAATAGGATTTATACCATGCACAACATCAATATAGAATTCTATCTCCCTATTCGGTGGCAATCCAGGTAACTCCTCTAGAAAAACATCTGAGAATTCATATACCACTAGTACCCTTTCCATTGATCCCATGTCTGCTTGAACATCTCTAACTACATCTAGATAGCATTGACACCCTCTTCTAAGCATCTTCCTAGCTGTAATAGCATAAATATGGTTATAAGGCATGGAACTCTAACTGCCTTTGAATTTGAATTCCTCTTCACCTGGAATTCTAAAAATTACCTCTTTCGCTCAATAGTCTACAAAAGCATAATACTGGGATAACTAATCCATTCCTAAAATCACATCAAACTCAATCACATCCAGAAGGACTAAGTTTGCCAATAACTCTCTACCTTCAATCAATACAGGACAAGATGGAAAGAAGATGTCTGTCTCTAACTCATCACTAAGCAAAGTCGAACATGATAAAGGAAAACTCATCTTAGAAGGAAGAAAAACCAATTTTAAAGAAAATAAAAGGGACATAAAGGAATACGTAGCACCTAGATAAAATACAAGTCTAGCCTTAGAGCAACATACGGGAATAATACATACTACTACTATATTAGATGCCTGCGCATCTTGAGGAGTCAAAGTAAAGACCCTAGCCTATCCATGTCCTGGCTGCTATGATGTGAATGACTGAGTATGTCCTCTTCCTCGGCCCTACTGAATCGCAAACTCAATCAATTATTGAGGGTACATGGGTGTCTGATACTACTGAGGCACCTACTACAAAGGTTGGACAATAAAAAGTGAAGATCCCTAAGCCAAGGACAGTTAGAATCCATAGTTTGGACAAGCTCTAGTAAAGTGTCCAAACTAACCACACTTGAAACATACTCCTGGCATTAAATGATAAGGACCCTGATGCATTCGCCCACACGTGGCACACGCACTAGCTCTAAACCCAGAACTGCCATGTCTGAAGCTCTGTCTACTGCTGCTGCTAGCACTAACACAAAATCTAGCAGCCCTACTACTCCTGCGATCCTAAGTAAAATGTTGCTTACTAATTCAATGTGCTCTGAACTATTTGCTCTACTGAGAAGGTCCTGCTGACTAATCACTCATACTGCCTATCTGAAACACTAGCTACTGTACCCTCTGAATAGGTTTGATAATGCCACTATCATAAGGATCAGGTATGGTACCATGTCATATATATCTCTGCTCTAGTTGTCTTGCCTCCTCCACAACACTCTCTAAACTACAACCCTTTGGTCGAATGCTAATATAAGTTGGGCCTAACCCAGTCACAAATAGCTCAATTACTCTGGCAACATCTTGCCTCACATCCTCAACATGTCTAATCAATCTATAGAACTCCTAAGTATAGTTCTCAACTGATCGATCTCTCTTGTTGATAGTAAGTAACTGCCATCTATAGTTCTCTCTCATAGATAAAGGATAGAAGAACCTCATAAACTACTCCTTAAAACCCAACCAAATCATTGTGGTCATGAAGGGCTAGACGGATTGTATAAGCCAGTCTTAAGCTACTGCTGAGATGGATAACTCCACAATCATGATCTGCTGATAATTAGAATGCCCTTATCTAGTCCTAGACTCAATGGTGTTAATGAAATCCAATGCGTCTCTAGGACCATCAAAATGAACTCGTTAAACTCTAAAGTATAACAATGCAGCATCTGTATTTAACATCCCTTAATTCTGTTCCTAAAGCATCTGCTGCACTATGGGCATCGCTTAATTAAGAGCTCCCAAGCCTTGATTAATACCTACCATGTCAGTTGCAAAAGTTATAGGATCCTCTGTTGGAACCTCAAGCCCTACCTGAGGTTGATCCTGCCTTTGAGCTGCTACTACTTTGGCTCTGCCCCTACCTCTAGGTCGGGGGGCAGGAGGAAGAATCTCATCTTCAAATGACTGTTCACCATCATCATGCTCTACATTAGCAGTAGGGGCATCTCGAGCATGCCTAATTCTAGAAAGATAAGAAAACCCAAATTCAAAACCAAATAAGAACATAGACACAAACATAGAATCCTAAGGATAAGAAAATCTACAAGTAACAAATAACAACCTAAGTACTGCAGTAACATGAGAAAAGACAGACATCGACAGTCAAAAGCATGAAAAATGAGCCAAAGCTCTGACACCAACTTTGTCATAACCCAAACCCAAGAGCACGTGACCGACATTAAGGAATGGGAAAGCTTAAAGCTACCGAAACTTGTAGTAAGCCTTAAAAGAAAATGTGAAACATTTTACTTTAAAACCTTACAATAAAATAATTAAATCATGATCCACATTATCAAACTGATTTTTCTCAATTTAAATAAACCATACCATCATCATGCATAATATAGTAATAATCAGTTATACAAAATAATATCTCAGTGCATAAATCTTAAATACATAATATCCAAATTAAAGTACGCAGTTATACAATTTCTCTACTACGGTACACGGATACTATTACAAACACAAAGTATGTAAACATACATAAAATAGCAAGTGAGGAAGCTACTCGGTGTAGGGAAGTAGGCCTAATGGAAGACTCCCAAACTCCTTAAAAAAATAAGTTGAGGGGAGTCAGACCTCACTGAGTAAGCTAATAAAAGAAATGAATGAGGTTTGAAAATCTCCTTTCAAATAGGTTTTTTATGAAAATATAATATATTTGTAATTTTTATTCAAATTCTTTGATAGATATATAAGAAACCCATTTTTTAAAAGGACGAATAAATTTTTAAATGCTTTTAAAACATTATAGTATAAAAACTAGGTAGAACCCTAATCCTCAATTCTAATAGCCTATCGGCTCACTTATCTAAAAATGTCAGATCCTGAGAGCAAAGAATCACCAGAATGCACAACCACAGTCACATCACTTAATCCAATATCACTGGCGGTGTTTAAGAGCAAAGCATCACCAGATCATCAGCCCCAATGATTTAATAAATATAATCCAACTTTACCGGTGGTGTCCGAAAGCAAAACATCACCAAACCTTCAACCCCAGTATTTTAATCAATAATCAAATATCATATTACTGGTGGTGTCCAAGGGCAAAGCATCATCAGACCTTTGGCCCCAGTAATATAATCAATATAACCAAATATTTTACCAGTGCGCACATGGTCATGATAAAACCCATCAGGTAGCCCATTCTACCATAGTTTGTTTAAAATAAATAAAACAAGAAAAATTACAATAAATAAAAATAAAAATAAATCAACTATAAACTAAATAATGCAATATCATATAAGGAATACTCACTTGAATCTTATAAATTTAAATTGATCAGAAATTTATATATTTAATTTGAAAACCCAACATGCAAATCAACTATTAACTTACAAGATGGATGCGCTCCTCTCCTACGTCATGTCCAATCTCGACTGGTAAATGCAACCAAAGGGGAGGCTAAAAGATAAAAAATAAAAATGACTATCAGAAAGTAGAAACCCTAACTTTTAAAATTTCAAAGGAAGACTCAACTCGAACCTATAACTCAAAACTTAGGATTGACCCAATGTCACATTTTATGAGAAATCTACCAAAAATTCGACAGAGTCTCCTCTGTAAAATGGACATCCCTCTACAAAAGTAGAGTCAATCCTACAAGCAAAAGCACTTCTAAACTTCACAATACCTCAACACCTCGGGTTGGGACCCCGAATTACATAATTTCCAACTGAGGTTCACAATACATGATAAAAATAATATTAAATAATAATATTTTAAAATCACTAAAATCCATAAATTCAATAATAAATTACAACATAATTTATTTAAACATCAAAACACTAAATATAAATATTTTTCATAATAATTAATAAAAATTTTAAATAATTTATATAAATATATAAAAATCCAATTTTTCAAATATTCAATATAAAATAGTCAAATTCACATTTAATTATTAAAATCGCTTAATTATATAATAAGAGTAATTTAAAATCCATTTAATCACCAAAATAGTAAATAATATGTTATTTGAATTTAATTTTTGAAAATTAGTAATAATTAGTTAAAAATAGTCAATAATTTATAAAAATTAATTTAATACCTATAGGCGGTGGGGTTTAGTGTGTGCCCAAGTGTTTAGCTACTACGACACTATGTGGGCTTAAGGCCCACTAGGAAATACGATATAGGTCTTGGGCCTATTTGGAGATGGAGTCACCACCCGGATAAAAGTCGAGACACATTGTATAGCAACTGGATCCCACGAAGGTTACCAGAAGCCGTCATCAAAGATCGGGTTTAGAAACTAGGTATGGACATTCGAATGCTCACCCAACCTTGCGGTTGGCCTCCATTTGTGTTTTTCATTTTATTACCTTTAATTATTTAATTATTTTCTCATTTACATTCAAAATTGCACTTGCCTTCATTTAATTTCCAAATTTTATAGTTAAGCTCAAGCTTGCACATTAATCCAATTTCATGCTTTTGAGTCCCAACATTTAGCAGAAACAAAATAAATAATAATTTACAACCATACATTCAAAATCAAATGGGGGAAAGGGATTAAGGATTACAATCCTTTTAGGCTAAATAAAAGAATAATATACAGAAAATAAACCAAAAATATACTGAAAGTAAACCAATAATAAATAGTAAACACAATGGTATAAGAGGGATAACTAACGAAGGCAACTACTTAATGATGCAAATCATCAAGTAATTCTTGCCAATAACACACGATTAGTCCTTCCCTTAAAAAATGAAATCGCATATAATCACACTTATAAATAGATGTTATAAAAAAAGGGGTTTTATGTTGCAAACTAAAAAAATCATCCAATAATCAAGATGAACATCATCATACAATGAAATAGCCATATTTACAGTCTAAAGGCACATATCAGAGTAGACACCATGACAAGCGTTAGTAAGAAAAAAGTAAAGCTAAAAGTGGGCCGATCTGTCAATGTGGCGATCGCCTTATTGAGATGAGGCAACGCTTCTGTGATGAGGCGTCGCCTCATCAATAGGGGCCCCTGACATATTTAAAGACAAAGAATCATATAATACATATAAACAAATGAGAGAAACTCCTCGGAGGCCTGTCAATGGGGCGATCGCCATTGACAAGAGGCGATGCCTCTATGAAGAGGCATTGCCTCATCAACAGGCTGATTCTGACTCTCAAACGTTTAGACTTTTACTTTAAATAACAATACATGCATATACACACTCTACAAGCATCAAACTACAATTACATGCAAAAGTCTTCAAAGATCACATCAATAAAGTGAGATATTAAGCAAGATGAACAAGAAATATACCTAAAATATACTAATGACTTAGTTACACATAAGCAAGAACACATTAAATGATGAACATGTTATGTGTAAGTGCAAGTTTTCTACCAAAATGAGAGGCTCTTATAGATGTTTTTTATTATGAACCTTGCTAGGATGTGATCTCTACTTTTGACACAAGCTTGTTCCTTCTTCTCTTAGGAAATTATGGACTTTTCCTTACTTCAATCTCTCCTTCTTCCTTGAGGACATTTTTCTTTTCTTCTTCTTTTTCTTTTTAGAGCTCCTCCCTCTCTATTTTTTTTTATTTTTTCTTTCCTCTCCCCCTTCTTAGTGGTTCCCCCCTTTTTTTCTCACTCTTTCTCTTTTATTACCCTAGCTTCCCTATCCCCCTAAGCCCTCTAGCTCATCATGAGCCTCCATAGCCTTTTTCTCTTCCCTAAAAATCTTTTTCTTACGTAAAAATAGTTATGGAGGGTGGGGCCCATACCACTTGGTCACCATGGTTGCAGTTGCATTTAATGCAGTTGCAAGTGGGTTGTCATAGAGGCGGCACCTCTTTGATGAGGCGATCACCTCATTGCACTGAGGCGACACCCCTTTGACCCAGTCCTACGTTGGGCCAGGCAGGCTTGGGCTGATTATAGACAATTGGGCTAATTTTTTGGCTTTTTAGGCTTTAGGTTTTCAAGTCCACTTTCCAAGTTTCACATTCTTATCATTGGGCTTGACAACGGGCCGGTCAAACTGAGTGCCCCTAATACGGGCCGACCGAATCAGGTGTCTACAATACCCTATAAAATTCCAAAATCATTTAAAACATAATATTTAACTATATTTTCAATAAAATTACACAATTAACCTATATAACCAAAAATCACATAATATTAATAATTCCTAAAAAATTATATAAATTCACAAAAAATTATTTTATTAATATTAAAATTACTAACACTAATTAACTCAAATTTCACCCAAAATGATTAATTAACATAATTAACAAAATTTACATAATACTTAAAGTACCTAAAATTAATTATTCAAAACTTCATAAATACTAAATTAATTAACATAAATCATTTTTATATCCCCATAATTAAAATCAACTAAAATAATTTAAAATCAACTAATATATATATAAATCAACCCAAAAATTAACCAAATATTAAAATAAATTCTTCATAATTAAACAAATATTCTATTAATTAACCAAAAAAATTAAAATTAAACTCAAATTATGTAGATCACTTACTTAACTAATAAAATCAACTAAGAAACTAACAAAAATCTAACTAACCACTAACCTATTAACTTCACCAAAGCTGGAAACCAAGAACAGGGGAAGGTAGAGCTGTCACCAGAAGCTAGAGTTGTTGTTGTCTCCAGTGGCTGCAGATGGCAGAGGAGCTTAGCGATGCATGGCAGAGGCTGGAAGGCTACTGTCCCTTGTGCAAGACAAAGGAAGGGCTGGATGAAGTGCCTTCGGTGCAGGGACAACAAGAAGAGAGGAAGCAACTAATGGTGGTGAAGATGGTGGTCTAATGGCTGAGTGACGGTGGTGCTGGAAGCTGATGCACGAAGACAGGGAGAGGATGGTGTGAAGAGAAAAGGAAGAAGGAGGAAGGGGATGGTTTGACCGGGTTTATGTGCTTAACTTAATTTTATATATATATATATATATACACACACACACACACACACCTACCTAACACACACATATACACATAAAACTAATAAAATAACCCTAATTTAAAATAATTACATATAACAAAAATAAATAATAATAATAATAATAATAATAATAATAATAATAATAATAATAATGCTATTTAAAAATATTGACAATTAAAAAAAATTAATGTACATGCATGCTAATAATAATGAAATAATAATAATGATAATAATAATAATGACAATAGTATTATTAATAGCTTTAGTATTTTAAATAATAGAGTTCCTAAAATATATTTATATTAATTAAAAAATATCGGTCATTACAATTATATAAAAATTAGATAATTTAGTTATTTACTAATAAAAATTAAATTAAATTAATTAAAATATAATTTTAATGTGATTGAAAGTCTATTTTTATTTTAATTAGGTTAACTTCTATTTTATCTCTAATAAAAATAAATTAACTAAGTATAATTCTAATTTAATTGATACTATATTTTCTATTTTAATTAGATTAACTTTTATCTTATCTCTAACAAAAATTCTAATTTAATTGAAAGTATATTTTTTATTCTAATTAGGTTAACTTTTATTTTATATCTAATAAAAATTAATTTAATTAAAATATAATTGTAATATAATTGAAAGTATGTATTCTTTTTATCAGTAACAAAAATAAAATTAAATTGATATGTAATTTTAATTTAATTGAAAGTGTATTTTCATCGTATAATTAGGCTAATTTCTATTTTCTCTCTAATAAACATGAAATTAATTAACACATAATTCTAATTTAATTTAAAGTATGGTTCTTATTTTAATTATATAATTTGTTTGAAAGTATATTGTCTATAATAAAAGTAGTATAACTATCGTTTTTAGATATTTTTATAAAATTTAACACAAAAGCGTTAAAATCAAATTAATTAATATTTATCAATTAATTATTAGTTGAACTTAAAAAATTACATTAAATTAATTTTTGAGTAAATAAAATTATTAATATTAAAAATATTGAAGAAATAAAAAATTGTAATAAATTATAACTATATTAAGTTAATATTAAATTGGTAAATAAATAACATTGTTACAATTTTTAAAACTTTATTTAATAATAATAATATATTTAATTATTTATTTACAATATATCACGAGTCTAATAAATTTTTTATTCACGTATGAAACATATAATTATTTAGTAATATATATATATATATATTCTGTTTCATAAGGTCAAAATCAAAATAACCATGTACTTAACAGCATGTTGTACTTATCCTGAAGGACTATTAATCCGTTGCTAATGATAGACGTGCAATAAACAAATATATATATATATATATATATATATATATATATATATATATATATATATATATATATATAGATGCGTAATTAGTTCCTTAATATATAATTATAAGTTCTTTAATTATGTGCCTTTCATGCTTTTAATTTTTAAAAAATATAACAGAGAAAACTAGACTAATAATGTTCCATCTCCTGGAATTTCGGCTTTGATTCAGATTAAAGATGTGCAAGGTCAACTTCTCCTCATTAGCACAGCTGTTCAAGATCAACTTCCAATGCATGCTGTCCAACATATGGAAGCTGGCTTTCTAAGCAAATACTTTCAGCTGCATGTAGGGTTTTAATTTACTAGTATAATCCTAGTCATTTTCGGGATGCAAGTTAACATATGTTTAATTTTAATTATTCTTAAATAAAATAAAATAATTAATTAAATAATAGCCAAAAAAATTGAGTAATTTAGTATTATAACTCCTGATCAAGTTATTATTAGGTTAAAGATCTCCCTTCCTCATTTCAAAAAAATAAATAAATAAATAATACTAATTCAACCAAATTTTCAAAAAATTAAGTAAATAATATTAATAATCCAAAATTAATCAAGTAATTTTATTTTTAAATAATATTAATACAACCAAAATTATAAATGAATCAAGTAACTTTTAGAAAATAAGAACCTAAAAACTTATCACAATAATTTTATTTCTTTTAATATTTGTATCCCCATAAAACATTCTCAAAATTTTATGATGAATTCATTTTAAACACTTATATTTTAACAAATACAATTTAAATTTTATACAACTTGTTTAAATTTCATTTATTTACTTTTTTTCTTTTTTCATACTCAAACATATGAAAATTCAAATTTTAAAAGGGTTACCAAAAGATCTAGTTTTAGGTGGACAAGAAAACAATAGTTAGTTATAGAATTTCAAGCATATTGAGAGCTGAGTTGAGGAATTTTAAAAAAAAGTTCATAAAACATTAAAGAATAATTATTAATTAATTAGGTAAAATATTTGACAAAAATTTTACATGAATATTTTTTAAAACTCAATAAATATGTATATCTGAAATTAGCAAACCCCACTGAAATGAGCAAACTGTACCTTTTTCAAAATTTATGCATATCTTAAATTGACAAACTGCACCATTATCAACTTTTTAGCTAAATATTTTTAAAATTGAATAAATATGTATGTCTTTTTTTGTTTTTTTTAACTCATAAATATTTGTATATATAAAATTGACAAACTGCGCCAAGAAAGTTTTTTTGTTTTTTCTGTTTTTTCTTTTTGTTTTTTTTTTTTTAAGTCAATAGTTTATAAACAATGAGGTAAATCCTAGTGGAGAGTGCCCAAGTGTGGAATTTGAATTGGCTTACTTAAGAAATTAATGAATAATGATGACCCATTTCAAAACTTCTGTGTGTAGTTAATTCAGGTTGGTTTAATATGGTTTTTCAAATGATTTCCTTATCATTTAAAAAAAAATTATCTCGTTGATGACAAAATTGTGATAATGTAATCCCAGAAACAAATACATCTTTCCATTAACATAGGTTGGAATCGAAAGTCCACTTTAATGTTATTGGGTTCATCGTTAGACATGTCCATTTTTCTATATCATGTCAAAGCGTTGACACTGTTGTTCTGGAGATAAACCAAAACCTATAATTAATTAATTTTTAAGTCATATATAGTAGTTGAACTTGCACACCAAGCAGCACAAGTATATATATTAAGCTTATGCAAGAACCATGCGGTGCGATAGTTCAGCCAGCTGCATGTGCTTGAGTACCATGGAATTCTTGTTCTTTCATTCTCTTAATGTAAATTTGTCGTTAACCGTCCTTCTTCTTCTTCTTCTTTCACTTCCTGTTAATTCAGTTGATTTCAAAATAACTCGCTTTGATCCTGGTGCAATTAACATTCAATACCAAGGTGATGCAGTGCCTTCTGTTGGAGCTGTTGAGCTAATCAACAAGCTTACTTATATATGCAGAGTGGGTTGGGTCACCTATGGCGAAAGCGTGCCCATTTGGGACTCAAATACAGGAAAGCTAGCTGATTTTACCACCCATTTTTCCTTCATTATTGATACTCAAGGTCGTTCCTCTTATGGCCATGGCCTTGTATTCTTTCTTGCTCCTGTTGGGTTTCAAATCCCTCCAAATTCGGCTGGTGGATTCTTAGGCTTATTCAATACTTCAACTAGTGATTCATCTCAAAACCAAATTGTTACAGTTGAATTTGATTCGTTTCCGAATCCAGAATGGGATCCTCCAGTTGAGCATGTGGGGATAAATAACAATTCTATTGCTTCAGCTGTTTTTACTCCTTGGAATGCCAGTTTTCACAGTGGAGATACTGCTGATGCATGGATCACTTACAATTCCACCACCAAAAATTTGTCGGTGTCTTGGACTTATCAAACAACATCAAATCCTAAAGAGAATTCTACTCTTTCTTATAATATTGATTTGATGAAAGTTTTGCCTGAGAAGGTTACTATTGGCATCTCAGCTGCAACAGGTCAAAATGGAGAAAGAAATACACTTCAATCTTGGGAGTTCAGTTCAAGTTTGGACATAAAAAAGAAGCTTGGAAACAAGTCCAAGAAAACAAAAGTAATAGTTGGAGTTTCAGTTTCAGTTTCAGGATGTCTTGCAGTAGCTGGTGTTCTCCTAGCCTTGGTAATCGTTTCATGGAGGAGAAAGCAGATTATGAGAAGGAAAAGGGCAGATCAGGAACTGGGGATTACTTCCATCAATGAAGACCTTCAAAGAGGAACAGGACCAAGAAAATTTTCTTATGAAGACCTTGTTTCAGCAACCAACAACTTTTCTGATGACAGAAAGCTAGGAGAAGGAGGGTTCGGAGCTGTTTACAAAGGGTATCTACATGACATAGATATGGCAATTGCTGTGAAGAAATTTTCAAGAGGGTCTAAACAAGGTAAAAAGGAGTACATCACTGAAGTGAAAACAATTAGTCAATTGAGACACAGAAATCTGGTGCAACTCATAGGTTGGTGTCATGATAGGGGTGAGTTTTTACTAGTATATGAGTTCATGCCAAATGGTAGCCTTGATTCCCATCTCTTTGGCAAGAAAAGTTGTCTTTCTTGGGCTTTGAGGTATAAGATATCTCTTGGATTGGGTTCTGCATTGCTCTATCTTCATGAAGAATGGGAGCAATGTGTTGTGCACCGCGACGTGAAATCAAGCAATGTAATGCTAGATTCTAGTTTCAATGTCAAGCTTGGTGATTTTGGGTTGGCAAGATTAATGGATCATGAGCTTGGTCCCCAGACAACAGGGTTGGCAGGAACATTAGGCTACTTGGCTCCAGAATACATAAGCACAGGAAGGGCAAGCAAAGATTCTGATGTGTATAGCTTTGGAGTTGTTTGTTTAGAAATTGCTAGTGGAAGAAAGGCAATTGACCAGATTGAACAGAAACCTGGAGTTGGGTTGGCGCATTGGATTTGGGATCTTTATGGATGTGGAAAGATTCATTTAGCTATTGACAGGAGGCTACAAATGGAATATAATGAGAAAGAAGCAGAGCGTTTGATGATTGTTGGATTATGGTGTGCCCATCCTGACAACAGTGCAAGGCCATCAATAAGACAAGCAATTCAAGTTCTAAATTCTGAAGCTGAAATTCCTGATCTTCCTGCTAACATGCCAATTCCTACTTTTCATGTGCCTTCACCATCAGTTAGTTCTGGGGAACGTAGTATCACTAATTCAAGCCTTGCGGTGGGTCGTTAAAATTATGCACATTGTCATGTTATTGTCTATTGATAAACCTTTGATCATTAATTTGGCTAGTCCTGAAGTTGTCATTTATTATTACTTTTGTCATGTAGCAGTGATCTAAAACCATTTTCTAATAGTAATGCAGAATTGTCGTCCCTTACCTATCATTTGGTTTGAGTTTGCCGATCTTTTGACCACAATCACCATTTCATCTTCACCATCAATAAAACATTTCTGAGAAATAAACTGCAAGCTTAATTTTGTGGTGGCAGCATTTTCCTTTGAAAAATGATCCTAATTGTATTGCAGTTCTCCTATGTATAAACCCAGTTGTCAGCACCTTGTAGTGCAATGGCTTGAGGTAATTAATTATAAGTACCCGGAGGAGTACGGTCCGAATCGTACCTTATTCCCATCTCTCATTTCTCCATCATAACTTGGTAAAAAGAAAATATACAATTATAAACCATATATATAGTGGGCATAACCACATATAATATTTGACATGTTTGTCATTTTGCCTCTTCAATTGACAAACTGGTCATTAAACAATTGATTTGCCAAAAACGAGACTTATAGACATTTTTCATATTATTTAAAACGTTTAAATAATTTTTTCGTAATATTTCAACTATTCAAACCCTTAAACTAGATAAAAGTGTTTACAAATAATATTTTTAGCAAATTTAAGATATCAAAATGAGACAATTTATAAATTGAGAAGCGTGCCAAGTTTAAGGAGCATATTCTAGATATTTACTCAAAATTTAACATAAAAAATAACAAAATATATACACTTGAATACCTGAAATAATGCCAAGGTTCTATGCCTGAGATGAATAATCATCTAGTTTTCATGTTTACCAGGCCTGTGCATGCTTTTAAAAAAAGTACATAATTCCAGAACCTATTATTGCACAAGTTAGCCATGTTTATTCTATATATTTTCAGAGGTAAGTGTTCTTGTCAGGGATGTTTCATTTGCATTATTATAACAGGTGCATGAAGATTCCCTGTTAAGTGAGTTATTTGATCTAACCAATTGTATTTAGATAAGATGCATTATTGTCTCAATTATCTGAGGAATGAGTTACCTAAACTGCAAAGCACATAATTACTTTGGGAAAAGATTTATTTCGCGGCATAATTACTATACTACCACTTAAGTTATTATTATTTTATTATTAAATTATTAAAAAATGTATAAGCCATAAAAGTTTAAATGTTTGTATAATAAATTTATTCGTATGTAATTTAAATTTTAAATTTTAAATTTTAAATTTTAAATTTTAAAAATTTTAAAAAATAAAATTTAAAAAGATAAAATAATAAATTAATCATTGTCACTGCCTACGATGTTATTATAACCATCGCAGGTAGTAACATCCATCACTACTCAATTACTTTATTATTCTTGGTTTTTTTATAGGTTTATTGATATTAAAAATCATAATTTTTACTATTTAGTTTAATTTTTAAAATTTAATTAATTATTTGTGATTTCATTAGCAATACATCATGTACAATAAATCTTGTGGATGGTGTCTCGCCTCCCCTATTCCCATGTGCATTAGCACTTTGTTCAATAATAATAATAATAATAATAATAAATCTTAGCAATGTCTTGTCTCTGACACAAGGTTGTATTTCGTCTTGTCTTTTTTGACGAGGGTCTTTACTATTTGGTTTCTTACGTTTTTTCCTGTCATTTGTTCATTTCTTTTCGTTAAAGCTTCTTTGTCTTGCCCACATGACATCCAATATCGACACTCATTATGCTAATATGTCTCTTTCGGAACAAGATGGTGGTTTGGTTGTTGAAGTGAATGATGGATCAGGGATCGTGGAAAATATGAGGCTTTGCTTGGTTGGAAGGTTTCTGACAGACAATATTGTGAACTTTGTCACGATGAAGAGTTTGATGGTCTCTCAATGGATACCGGTAAGGGGGTTCGAGTGAAGGAATTTAACTCAACACTATTTTATGTCATCAGAGTTTTAGAAGGTTGCCCATGGACGTTCAATCGAAGTCTTCTTATTCTGCATTGTCTTACTGTTGATGATAAAAAAATAAACTTGTTTTAATCGAAGGAAGTTTTTAAGTTAAGTGATTAATTATTATTACTTGGTGTGAGAAATTATTAAAATTAGTTTGTGTGAATTGTAATACTTTTAAGTGTATGGTTAAAATTTAATTGTATTTATTTATTCGAATGGTTTGGATTAATTCTCTGTTAGTATAAATAGGGCCTCTTATAAAAAGATTTATGCATCAAAGAAAAAGAGTGAAAAATAAGTGTAAGAAAACAAAGGTTCTAAGTGTGTAAGAGTGTTTTGAGAGAGTTTAATACAATTCAGTCTTTGTGATCCTTTTTTTTTTTTAAATAAGAATAAAAATCAAGAGTTTATAGAGAAAGTAATCCTGTTGTTTTCTAAATTTTGTTCAAAAACCCTCAGGTTGCTTTCACTTGGCTCAAGAACTCTTTAATGATTTATCCGAAGAGGCAGTACAGCATATCTGGGCATCTGGCTTTCGACACTTCATTGCTGCTCTACCAGTTGCTCAAGCTAGGTTAGATCATTATTCTTATCGAGAGGTGGATGAATATCATTCACACCTTCTATATATGAGTAGGCGAGCTGACTATTTCTCCCATGAGCTTCTCTACTATCATTGGGATTTCCTTTAAGGGTACCTTGGTTCTTTTTTATATCCACTACTGCACTTTTTTAGAGGATGCCAGGAGTCATTATATTCGTGACTTGCTCGGGCTTGTTCTATCATAGAAGAATAAGAAGAATGTACTTCTTTCTTCTCTTGTTTAGGGTTTCAGGAAATTACCTACCACCATACCTTGCTAGATCCTTTAGAAGGCAAGATGCTTATTATTGATACTATTAGGCACTACCCTCTTCTGTGAGACTTTTCATAAGGTTAGCATTGCGCTTTTTAGTTCCCTTAAGGATCTTGCAAGAGTCATTACTTTTGATTGTAAATCTGTAGCTCTTGTGTATCTTTACTATATACTAGATAATGGCTAAGAGGTGTTGTGACAATGTGCAGCTTTTGGCATGTTTTGCATATATGTCTTCTTTGTGTCTTTTACCCTTTTTTCATTTCAACTATATTTTTCTTTTCAGATATAGGGCATTGAGATCGAGATGACCCAAGGCTTTAGTGCTATTAGCTGTGATAAGAGTCTTCCACTGATGCAGAAATGGGGTTCTTCTCATCTTGCTAGTGTTAAGTATGACTTACAGACTTATCGGGACTAACTGAACTCTTTAGAGTGGGATCTTGTAAGATAAATTTAATTATTAGTATTTGATCAATTGTAAAAGTTAAATAAAATTTATTTGAATGAATTTGCAGGTCAGATCATATTGGTTGGTTGGTGCTAAAGATATCTAAAGATACAGTTTCATGACTACTACTGTGAGTCTTGAGACTATAAGGATTTTGCTTCCTGGTTATGGTTACCAGATGTGGTATCTTGGTGAGCGTGTTTATCATTGGCATATGGGACCTTCCAAGAGGCGTGTTCCTTCTTTTATTCCCTCTTCCATGTTAAGGAGTTACAGCATGACTGGTCTTGAGCTCATAGCAGCTATTGAGAGATATGACACTTCGATTATACTTGTGCATTCTCGCCACTATCAGGAGTATATTCGAGGGAATCTCCTAGAGTAGGTTCCCATAGACCCAATTGAGGTATGCTTTTTATCACCATTCCTTGCTATCACTCTTCACTTCATCTCTTTTATCACTATGAATGACATTTATTTTCTATGCAGGTTGAAGAAGCTACTGATGTTGCTACGGAAGAGGAGACTGAGGGTGACACTGAGAGGACTGAGCAATGAGCATACTCAATATAGTGGAGCTACTCATGGTGATGCTTCCTCGAGTACTATCCTGGGCAATATTCCCTTACTTAATAAGTCTATATTTTACTGGGCTCCTTTAGTCCAGACCCCTGTTGAGCAGCATATGTACTTTAATACAACTCAGATTCCTAGCTTTTCTCCTCCTGATGCTTCACATATAAGTGCATCTTGCCTTTCCAACCCTGCACAGACTAACACTTATTGTTGAACTAGTACATGTTATTTTACAAATCCCTTAAACATAGGCAGAGTATCTGTATGGACTCACCTTATCCCATAGATTACTTACTATACAGATCACAGATAGTTAGAGGGTTAGTATTTACAACAAGTATGCAAATGTATGCATGTTATGTATGTTATGCATGATTATAACTATTCTTAATGCAATAGAGTTATGTTGGAGATCTGGAGTGTGAGAATGAGAGGCTTCGTCAACAACTTACTAGTCTTGGTTTTGATGATCATAATGCTAAGACTTCCATGCTCCCAGATTAGAGCGACGATCCAACTAGAAGGTGGAGTCCTTAGCTAGACATTAGAGCTCAGGATGACTGATCTTTTATCTTTAGGACTTGTGTTTTCATGGCTGTATTTTATCTTTCCTTTTTTTTTCCTGTGAACTATTCCCCTTTCTCTAAATGGATTATGGACTTTTGTTTTGGATTAAATCCTAAAACTTAATTAATCTCCTTTTTTGTCGAAAATCTTGGAAATCTGATTAAAATTATAGATTTTTTATCGGATTTTTGGAATTCTGATCAAAATTCTAGATTTCATATCAGATTTCTAGAATTCTGATTAGAATTCTGGATTTCCAATCAGATATCTGGAATTCTGATTAGAATTTTGGATTTTCGATCGAATCTCTAAATTTTTAATTAAAAATTCAACTCCAACTCTTTGCTCCTTTTCCATTCTAATTTATGATTTAAGTTGATTTAAGTTGGATATGGAAACGTAAAAATCCTAATCCCATCCAAATTATCCTTTATGTCTATATAAATAGCTTATAAAAGGGTCATTACCCATTCTTGCCTTTCATTTGCTTAATCATGACATAAGTCACCCTTAATTTGTTGAAGAATTTTCTCAAGAGCCTTAATGGAGACTATTAGAATAGACTACTGCACTATCATGTCAAATCTTTGAAATCCCTTCAGCATTTAAAAATAGAACATAATTTTCTGCATGTTGCTGCCACCTTTTAGGACATCAAGGACCATGTATTTAGATTCAATGGATAAGAGTTATGTCTATTAATCAAGGAGTTCGCTACTATCCTTGGTTGTTCTTTAGACTCGACTGCTATGATTATTCTTCCTAATCTTGAGATGCAATTCCCCAGTAGACTGGTGGCATTCTTTGATATGCCCCCAAGTGACATCTACATGTATACACATAACCCTAGGACTATCAGTCATTCTTCTCTAATTACTTCTTATGGAACTAGGGTAAAAAAAATGATACCTGGATTAGGACTGCCTCCTTTTGCCTATATGCCCAATTTCTACTAGTAGCTTCTTATATAGATATTGATATAAGGATTGTCAGTATCCTAAAACAAGTGGAAGCTAGAGCTAACCTTGTGCCTGTCATACTTGCTGAAACTATCATTGGGTTGGATAATTTCAAGGTTCAAAATTGATTCTCAAGCAATTTACTTCTCATTCAGGTATGCAGCCTTTTTTTTTTTGCCTACGTTACCCTTTTAGGTTCTCAACTTAGCTCTTTTTTTTTTATTTGCCTACATGAGAAATTGAGTCTACTTAATCCCCCCACCAATGCCTTAATTTATCAACCTCATCATCTACAGTCTCATCCATTAAAGATGAAGGACAAGCATACTATAGATTAATGAATTGATTGGATGAAAGGCATTGTAGACATTAAGATTACGTAGGTCTATCCTTGGTAGAAGTTGAAGTTTGTAACCATCAACTTGTATGACCATTGTGTTCCTATTCCTGGGTTGCACTTTTAGACCTTTTTTTCCCCTTCACGCCTTTGCCGCTAGTATAGTCGTCCATAATTTATTGTGATTGTTATACCTAACTTTGAAGGTTTCCCTCTAAGATAAGATTTTTTGGACAAAATGAAGAACCTATGGCCTCATAAAGCATTAAAGTGGAACATGCATTTGAATGCAAATATGACTACTGATGACAACTACAAGGCCTAAGTTACCATGCAAGCTACAAAACCACTAGGATTTGCTAAGTACAAAAGGAGTCAAATATTGTTAGATGAGTCATAAAAGAAGAAACAAAAATAAAAATAGTGATCTTATAAGTTTGGTTTTTTTTAGACTCTCATGTTTTGTTTTTCCTTGAAGTCTTTATGCTTTACAATAAAGATAGAATATGCATTATTCAAACATGAATTCCATTTCACTTTGATTCATTAATTAGGGCCAAAATGAGTACATTTATTACATCACATGACATAATTCCTATTATCAGTTTGTTCCTTCGGAACTGAACATTTTTCTCTCACTTTTATTTCCCTAATTTTTGCCTGACTAGCTCTTTGTGAGTTTTCTGATCAGTGGGATCACCTCTTTTACCTTATTCCCTAATTTTTGACTATCAACCCTTTATGGGTTTTCTGAATAGCGAGAATGTCCTAATTTTTTCCTGACTAGCCTTTTCAGGTTTTCTAGCCAACAGACTTTTTTTTAAAAGGTAGTATTTCTTGAGGCAATCCAGGTTGATTAGCTTAGTGAACTCATTCCCTTCTAGATCCAATATCTTTGTAGCTCCCTTAGGTAGGATTGTCTTGACTAAATACAAGCCTTCCTAATTTGGTATGAATTTTCCTATTGGATCAAACACTATTGCCCTTAACTGCTTTAGCATCATATCTCCAGCCTTTATCTTTCTAGGTTTAACCTTCTTGTTAAAGGCTCTCACTATCCTTCTCTAATAATCTGAGTGTAAAATAAAGCATCCATCCTTTTCTCATCTAGAGACACAAGGTGGTCATATCTCTTTTGCTTCCATTCACTCTTAGGGAGTTTTGCTTCCATAACAACCCTCAAAGATTTAATTTCTGTCTCTATGGGAAAAATTTCTTCACAACCATATACTAATGAGAACAGCGCTTATCCTGTAGTAGTGCGCATTGTAGTTCTATATCCCCACAAGGCAAAAGGGAGATATTCAGACTAATTTTTATGCATTTTCACCATCTTAGAGAATATTCGCTTTATATACTTATTAGTCTCTTCAACTGCACCATTAGCTTAAGGTCAATAAGGTGAGGATTTATGATGCTTAATCTTGAATCTCTATAATAATTTAGTTGTCTCTGCCTAAAACTAAACACCATTATCTGTCACAATATGATATGGATCTTGTACCTGCAAATAAGATTCTTCTCAATGAATCTTTCCATCTATCTAGCCTTTAAGGTACTAAAAGATTCTACTTCCATCCATCTGGAGAAATAGTTAATCGCCACCATTATATATTTATGCCCGTTCAAGGCAATTGGTCTTATCTCCCCTATTATATCTATTCCCCATACTACGAAGGGCCATCTAGATGTTAAACTATTTAGCACTGTAAGGGGAAGATGGTTGAGGTTCCCATATATCTAGCGTTGATGACATTATCTCACTATTTGGATACAGTCTCTTTCCATGCTCATCCAATAGTATCCATGTCGAATTATTTTCTTCATGAAAATGATCCCATTCATATGAGATCCACAAACCCCTACATGAATCTCTCTCATCGCCTATTTCTCTTCATCTTTCTTAAGACATCTCAACTATATTCCATCTAGCATTCTTTTGTATAATACCCCATCATGATTTTCATAATGGCATACAAAAACACGAAGGGCATATCTTTCTTTAAAAGTCACTTCATTTAGGTATTTTCTTTCCTTAATGAAGTTCTAAATGTCGTAACACCATGGCTTTTCTTTTGGCCCTATCTAAATACTTATAACTGATTCTACACCATAACATCGAGTTTTCATTTTCATTATCACCAAAGGCCTCATCATCAATCTTGTCAGTTTATCCCACATTGAAGAAAGTGTTGCCAAGGCATCTAGCATTTGATTCTTATCTCTTGGTAAATGCATGAAGAGACACTTAGTGAAATTTCTTATTAGCTTTCTCAAATAACAGATGCAAGGTTTTAACCTCTTTTATTTTACTTTCCATTCCTCATTAGCCTAGCTAATGACTATCATGGAATCTCCATAAACTAGTAGGTCTTTAGCTCCAACTGCTAGTGTTACTTCTAACCCATAGATGCATGCCTCATACTCAGCCATGTTGTTTATAACTTGAAGTCCAATTTCTTAGGTGTTGGGACACTTTCTCCTCTTGGTGTGATAAAAATCACTCCTAGCCCTACTCCTCTATTATTCACAGCCCCATCAAAATAAAGCTTCCATTCACATCATTCTATTACTGCTAGGTTCTCATCTGGAAACTCTAAATTCCATTGCTCATTTCCTTTGACTGCATTATATGCTAGAAATTATGCCACTGCTCTTCCTTTGACGTACTTAATATCAAACTCAGTCAAAAGTACCAACCATTGTGACATCTTTCCAGTTAAAGCTAGTGCCTGAAATAAGTACCTTAAAGGATTTATATTTGAAATGGTTTGTACTTTGTAGGATTGGAAATAATGCCTTAGCTTCCTTATAGCCCATATCATAATCAAACATTTCTTCTCTATAAGATCATACTTCTTTTCATATGGTAGGAACTTCTTACTAAGGTAATACACTGTGTACTCCAGCCCTTTTGGTCCTTTTTGCACTAGCATTGCCCCTATTGTCTTTTCCTCTAAAGCTAAATATGAGATTAAGGGTTTACCTTGTCTTGGTGGCCTTAACACAAACAAATTAGTAAGGTATTCTTTAATCTTATCAAAGGCTTTTTGGCTTTCTTCATTCCATTCCACGGGCTGATTCTTCCTCAAGAGCTTAAGAATTGGATTGCAAACCATGGTGAGTTTTAGGATAAACCTGCTAATATACTATAGCTTTCCAATAAATCCTCATACTTCCTTCTCTATTCTTAGTGTTGGCACCTCTTGAATGGCTTTAATCTTGTTTGGATCGACTTCTATTCCCCTATTGCTGACTATATGTCCCCAATAAGTTTCTCGAAGTAACCCCCAAAGATACATTTCTTCGAATTAAGCCTCAGATTGTATCTTTGTATTCTTATAAGAAACTTATCTAAAGCCTTAAAATGCCCTCCCTTAGTTTCTGACTTGACCATAATATCATCAATGTACACTTCCACTTCTTTGTGCATTATATCATAGAATAGAGATATTGCTCCCCTTTGATAGGTTGCTCCTGCATTCGTCAATCCAAGTGGCATCACTTTATAGCAATATGTCCCCCATTCTATGATAAAAGTGGTCTTGATCTTGTCCATGACTGCCATCATTATTTGATTATAACTTAAGAACCCATCCATGAAAGAATACATTGCACTAGAAGTTGCACTGTTAACAATCACATCAATATGGGGTAAAGGAAAGTCATCCTTTAGGCATGCTTTATTTAGATCTATGAGGTCTACACACATTTGAACTTTTCCATCTTTTTTAGGAACAAGTACTATGTTTTCCAACCTTTGAGGATATTATAACACTTCTAGGAAATTAGCCTAGATTTGCTTAGTAATTTCTTCCCTTAACTTTTTTGCCCATTTTGGCCTTAACCTACTAAGTTTTTGCTTAATAGGTTTAGCCTCTGGATATATTGGAATATAATGCTTTACAATTTCTCTATCTAGATTGGGTATGTCCTCATAGGACCAAGCAAATACTACCTTTCTTTTTATTAATATTCTCTCTAATTTTTTCATCTCTTTAGGAGTTAAATCATGTGATATAGAAATGTGCTTTAGTTGTTCATTTGTGCCTATGTTTAATGAATCTAATTGAATAGAATTAATGTCAAACATGCATGAACAATCATTATTAAAGTGCATAAGACCATCAGAATCAATATCACATAAGTAAGAAAAACTAGAGTTCATATCATTGATCATAGAAAAAAGAAAGTTTTCATCCTTAAATAGACCAAATATTATTTCATCATTTTCTTCATAAAAACATCATTAAAACTATTACTAATAACACTAGCTAAATCCTATAGTGGTTCTTTGTTAGGTGGCAGACAAAGCAGCTCTTCAATGGCCTCAATCCCCATCTTTTTAGTAACTTTCTTCATCACCTTGTCCTTGTTGTCCTGCACCAGACCCTCAACTATCTAATTCTTAAAGATCTCAAAACCAGGGGCATTCACTCCAGCTACTTGGACAAGCTCCTTTTCACCTAGGTAGAACTTCTCTTTCTTTTCTTTAATAAAGTTATCCTGCCATGGCCTCACATTCTTTGAGAAGTTATTCTCATAGAAAAAACCTTCTTCTAGCTCCTTTACGGCCAAGCCCAACTCCTATATAGCCCAATCCTCTGGTATCATTTTTTCTTTTGAAATCTAGGAACTCTGGGCTTCCTTACTCATTCTTTCTCAGTTCTTGTCCGGGTCAATAATTCATCTTCTTGATTATGCTCATAATCCTTAGATCCATCTCAATTCCATAAGAAATCATGGCTATTTAGAAAACAGGAGGGGTAACTACCTACTTCTGACCATCCATAACTGCAGATACTGTCCTACCCATACTAGCATCTAAAGTCATAATTTCTCCATCCAATAGGAATTTCACCTTTTGATGCAATATTAAAGGAAATCCTCCCAAAATACGATACTAGGGCCTACTAAAAATCAAGGCATAGGTGATAGGGATATCCAATATAATGAATTCCACCATTTCTTCTATAGGTTCGGTCTTTACATGAGCCATAAAATGTTCCCTCTACATTCCTTGTGCTATCATCATAAGCTCTTATTATAAGATCATATTTTGTTAAATCCTCCACTTTTATTCCTAGATTAGGCATGATCTGTAGTGAGCAAACATTAATTGCAAACCTATCATCCACCATCACATAATTAGTCTTCTTCCCTTTGACTTCAACTGGGATGAATATAGCTTTATTATGATTCATCCCTTCCACAAGTAAATCCTCATAAAAAAAAGGTGATAACACCATGCTTATTCTCAATAACTTTGGCCACCATTACTTTAGGGGTTGCAGTGGTGTCAATGTTCATATTAGCTAGAGCTTTAACCAAAGCCTTCCTATGTCTACTTGAGTGCATCAAGAGCTCCCAAATGGTCATATTTGCTTTTGCCTTCTTAAGTTGTTCAAGGATCAAGTCATCATCATATTCATCTAAGTCTTCTTTTTCAGTAATTTTTTCTCTCTCCACAGCCTTCTTCATTGATTTGTAGCCCTTACTACTTCTAGTAACATGACTGACTTATGGATTATTAACCCATACATTATAGCCTTTAGTGCCTTCTTCATAAGAGTTATAAAAGATTTTTATAACCCCAATGGTCTGATCCTTTTTTCCATATTTCCACACCTCAACCATGAATTTCTCTCTTTTATCTTGCATCTTCTCATCATCAAATTCATCACCCCATCTTGTACGCATGATCGACTTAATAGATATATCGAAAGAAGGTGGTTTAGAATAACACACCTTATAGTCAAATTTGCCTGAAGGTTGTCCTAGTAAGTCTTCTACTCTCTTCTTATCTTTGGGGGAATTAGGAGGTTTATCATTAGTTTTAAGGTTTGGATTCTTAAAAGAGTTAAGCACTTCTTCCTCGCTTACTCCTGAGTTGATCATCATGGTAGTTGGGGGCATGTTTTGGTAATTTAGGAAAGGGTTATTTTTAGTGTTTGGGTTTGGATTGGATTTCTTTAGGGTCTGTGATTTTTCCAAAGTCTGTGAGGTTTTGAATTTCATGCTTATGGTGCATGCAAAAGTTAGTGAAACAGCCACAACCCGACTAGCATTTCCTTGTTGTATGGCCCCAATTGGGTAATTTCTCACTTCGGTGCTTCTAATAATCTTCTTCTTCTCACTTTCAATCTCCTCAACTTGTAACCTATCATCATAAAGGTCAATAAATGTCCTGGGGTTCATCATCTACAACCTCTCAACCATATTAGGTGACATGTTTTAAGACTATCATCCTAACCTAATCCTTTTTAACCAGGTTGTTCTTCATTAATGTTGCCTTGTTCATGAATCTAGTTAGAAAATCTAAAAATGATTCATTAGGCTTCTACTTGGTCAATTCTAGATGCCTGATGGACACTTTAAGCCTAGTATTGTAGTCATACTGCTTTAAAAAAGTAGTACATAATTCCTTCTAGTTTACTCGGATAGACTTCTCTAACCTGAGATACCACTTGATAGCCATACCCTCTAAGGATAGCACAAATAACTTGGTAACCACAGACAAAGGAGCCTTAGTGGTGCTTATGGTGGTTGTGTATTGACTAAGGTGGATCCTCAAGTCTCCAGTACTATCAAACTTCTATAGCTGTGGCATCTTGAACTTGTTAGGTAGCTTATCCTCCTTAAACTGCATCACATCATCAAAGTCAAGCGAGTATCCTATGCCTTGTCCTCTAATTAACTCCTCCATTATGGACATCTTTCGAGTTAGTGCTTTCATCTACTTGGATTCCAGCTCTTGAACTTGCTCAAGTGATTCCTTTTTTGCCTTTTCAACCATGTAACTCTTAACATCCTCCAACTTCATTTCCATAGCAGGTATATTCTTCGCAGTATTATTATTGTTAGCAGGTGGTGTACCCACAATAGGTGGATTAGCTGCAATGGGAGGTGCAGCAACATGTGGTGGCATTAACCTAGCCAGAGCTTGTTTTAATTCATCTTGCATCATCGCTCTCATATCATCCATTAATACTCATTTGACATCCTCTAGAGTCTAGTTTCCTCCCTTTTATTATTCCATTTCTTCAACTTGTTTAAGTGGTGTTGCTTCTAGGTAGAGTGGATTGATGAGACTCCTTTTCAGTCTGCTAAGGATGTCTTTTGCAATTAATTATGGGCTCGAATTAGTTCACATTAGTCTGCCAGCTTTTTTACTCTAAACACATGAAGACCCAAATGAATTTATAATGGCTAAAAGATAAATTGTTATTATAATGCATGTAATGCATGTATGCATGATGAACGTGCTATACAACAAGTAATAAGTAACAATTAAGTCAAGTAACAAGTCAAGTATATACATCCTTCCAACCTTCTTACTCCCACACACGTATTTAATGGTGAGTCTCTTTTCCGAGGATTTTTGGTCTTGGCCTTAATATCAATAAGGATATTAAGAATCGACACGCATTCCAAATCTCTCAAAGTTATAAAGCATAGAAATAGTATTTATAGGTATGAAAGCATAGCCCAATCTTTATTAGTCCTGATGGGCTTCTAAAGTATGGGCTTGGGCCTTTATAGATAGAAATACCTCATGGCAACATTCACAAGTAATTTGGGTAATCTTAAAGGAAGTTACTAAGCCACTACATGAACTGAGTCTGGTGGAAAAGTTAAGGTTCCCTTATTAATATGCCCTCCTTTAAGACTTGAGTCCTAAGCCAAGGTTAGAGGGACTCGACATCCTTTGCAAACTCAAGAGAAAAATACCCCCTTTTAGTACTCAGGTTATAGACTCTAGTTAGATGAGCTCGGTAATCTCTCTTGAACCGAGTTAAGGCTAAGAGGGATGGTTAGCCAACTTACAATCTAATGAAGCTAATGGAATCATAGAACCATAAACCAACATTATCAGTTAATAGGGACATGCATAATGAATGCAATAATAAAATAATTCTAAAGAACATAAGTTGAATCAATATCTCTTATCCCCAATGGAGTCACCATAGTAGATGGCGAGGTTTAGCGTGTGCCCAAAATCTTAGCAACCGTGACACTATTTAAGCTCAAGGCTCTAGAGAATGCACTAACCACTGTCACAAAGACATGGCATGGAGATGAGGAGTCACCACCCAAGGTAATAAATGAAACAAATCAAAAAATGTTGGTACTCAATTCTTTAAAAGAAAGCAAGCACCATAACTAGGAGATTCTAGGTACAAAATACTAACTTCTCTCAATTTTAAGTTCATTTAGAATTACTTTATGAACTACTATCTTATCCTCTATTTACATGTAATTTCATATAAACCCTTATTTAGATAATTAACTCCATGCAAACTAGTCATGAAAAATATATGTAAATAATGCATTCATTTATAATCCTTAAGTTAGTCTAATCTATATTCATTTTAATTAAATAGGCTAAATCTACATGTTTTAATTTACAAGTGAGCTTAAATACTAATAAAACTAATTGCTATTCAATTTTAATTAATTGAATCTAAATATTTTTATTTTCATTCTAAAATGGTTCTAAATCTACAAATTATGAAGTATTTAAATTAATGAGCCTAGTTCTACATATTTTATTTCTAAAGTGATCTTGAATCTAGAAATTATGGAAAATGCTTAAATTAAATGGGCTAAGTTTAAATTAATTAAATTAGGTGGGCTTATGTCTAATTTAACTAAATGCGCCTAAGTTACCTATACCCTAATTTCTAATTAATTATGGATCTAAAGATGCTTTTTAATTAATTAAACCTAAAAAATCTAAATTTTAAATGGGTTAAAGACTAACATGGGCTTAAGGCCTAAAACACATAAAAATGAATAAATAAGTCCAAAAATAATAAAAAATATCAAAACAAACAAATAAAAGATCAAATAATTAATTTAACTTATTCTAAAAACCCTAATTTAATTAAAGTGACTCTAAACAAATAAAATAAAGTAATCAACAAGCAATCCTAATTCTATCCACTTAAATCTAATTCAATTTTAATTAAACAACCTAATGATTTCTACAACCATTAGTTTTAATGAATTACCTAATTAAAACCTTAAATTTACTAACCAAATAATTAAAATAAAACACATGCACACATACCAAATTTCTTATTCCCATTATTTGGGTTATTACAAAGAACTATTGAAAATAATAAGAAAGAAAAATTAATACAACCCAAAAATAAATAAAAAATTAAAATAATGATAAACAAACTAAATAAAAAAACCATAGAAATTATATTTAGCTACAAGGTTCCATCCATGGCATTCCATGGACCTTTATGGATTTTATTCTTTGGGTAAACTCATTAAGTGATCCTCTCTATAATCAACAACACAAAAATAAACAATGGTTAGTGAATAAACAAAATAATAACAAAAATTAAGTAAAACTAAAATTCCATAAGAACAAAATAATAGAGAATAAAGAAGGAGAAGATGATTATGGATGCACTGTGGTTGGCTCCTCAGACTAAGATCAATCACTATTATTTTTAGTAGACCTTCAAAAAACTTGTTATTCCTTTCTCCAAGGTATCTTGCCCCTGATTCAAAAATATTAATAAATCATAAAGGAAAAAAGTCTTCAGGAAAGAGAGAACTCCAAAAAGTCAAGTCTAGGTCAAAAAAAAAAAAAGTCATTTCAAGAGCTTAAGCTCTCCTTTTATAGGAAAAACCAAAAAACCCTTAAAGAGTTCCAATTTTAAATGGAATTTATTTCCTGAAAATTTAGATAAATCCTAAAATAAATTTTAGAAAAATTTTAGCCAATCAAAATTCAGGAAAAATATTTTTATTATCTGTAAAAATAAAAAAAATGAACGAAAAAGGTATAATTCCAACCAAAATTGTGTAATTCTGATTGGCATTCTATAATTTTATTTTTTTTAACTTTTAATTATAAAAAGAGCCCTGAAATAATTTAAAATTTTCAATTAGGTCTTAAAAAGTATTATAATTAAGTCCTTAAAAAATCATTAAACTCTTTTTGAAAATGCATTTAGATTTTTGAGGTTTCAAACTTCAAGTGTTAAAGACCTACTTATAACATTTTCATTATTAGAGTCCTTTGTCGCATCTATATTTTGTTATCCTGAAATTGGGTGTTACAACAGTCCTAATGGAGTGGTTAAGAAAGCCTATGGTCTAGAATTGTGAGATGATACAAGATGCAGCAATAGTTTGATTGGGAATGATACTTCAGAGATGGAAGTTTCCAGCATTGGTGACTCCATGGTAGTGGACAACCAAGGGCAATTAGTTTTCGATAAAGGAAAGAGCACGATGTTAGCTCCCCATGATTTAAAGGATCACGTTGTTACTAGAAACTATCTTAGAGGAGATAATTCAGTTAAAGATATGGTAACTCAAAATTTATTTTCTCAATCAAAGGTGGGAATTTAGAAGTGTGGTGATGAGATAGGTCATCCTAATGGGCTGATTATAACTAAGCCCAAACATAGAAGAATGGAAGGTGATCCAGTGGATGATATGGATTCAGAAGTTTTGACTAAGAGTTCATCAAAGGGGGAGCTTTTAGGTGAAAGTCCAAAAAACTTGTTAGAGGTGGGTCCTGTCAAGCAGGCTTGCCTGAGCTAATTAATACATTATCTTAGAATTGTCATGGGCTGGGTAACCCACAATCAATTCATGTATTAAAACACTTAGTTTCTAAAAAATTCCCTCAATTTGTTTTTCTTTGTGAGACTATTGCTACTCATCTGATGATGGAAAGAATTAAGACTATTTTGGGTTTTGATAGTATGTTTGTGGTTAAGCGTAATGGTTACAATGGTGGCTTGGCTATGCATTGAAAGGGTTATAATTCCACAAAGCTCCTTAGCTACTCTGAAAGTCACATTTATATCGCTACCTCTGTTCATGATAAAGGTGATTGGAGACTTACTAGTTTCTATAGTTTACCTGAAAACCAAAATCATAGAGCTTCTTTAAATTTAATTTGCACTCTGCATAATCAATCTCAATTACCTTGGTGTATTATTGGCAGTTTCAACGATATGCTTTCCCCTTCAGAAAATAAAGGTGGTTAGGTACAACCTAGTTGGCTTTTGAATGGGTTTAATGAAATGATTGATTCTTATAGTTTGATGGATATAGGTATGCATGGTTACCCATATACATGGGTAAGAGGTCGAGGGATGAAGAACTTTATTTCTAAAAGGTTAGGTTAGGAGCTTGTTTCCAAATCTTATATGAATATGTTTAGAGGATCTAGACTTTGGAATTTAGTTGCCTCTATCTTAAATCACTTGCCCATTTTTTTAGATGTTGCTGTGGTGAAAAAGGAGTTTAGAAAGAAGCAATTCAAGTTTCAGAATGCTTGGCTTAAAGAGATTGAGAGTGTGGATGTGGTCAGGAAAAGTTTAGAGAGTTGTACTTGGAATGATATGCAATATAAAGTTTCTTTGTGTAGTCAGGAACTACAAAGATGGGGAACTACAAAGATGGGGAACTACTATAACGAGTAATTTTTCATCTTGAATAAAAAATTGTAAGACTAATTTTATGGTTCTTTAGGATAAATTTGATCCTATTTCTATTACTAAATTTGCTACTACTAAATGACATCTTAATATGATTCTCTTACAAGAAGAGATTTTTGGAAGCAAAGATCTAAGCTTTTTTGGCTTAATGAAGGAGATGCCAATTCTAAGTTTTTCCATATGGTGGCTTCTACAAGGAAAAGGAATAATCAAATTCAGCAGCTTCATGATAAGGAAGGCAATTGGAGAAAATGGGATTCAGGCTTAGGTGATGTGATTTTTAATTATTTTCAGAAACTTTTCTCCAATAATTGTTGTTCGGATAATGTAGTTCTTGATAGGGTTCAGAGATGTGTTTCTTTGGAATAAAATGATGCCCTTCTTTCTCTTTTTAATGCTGAAGAAGTTTATCTTACTCTCAAATCAATGCATCTGGATAAATCTCCAAAAGCTCTAGGTCTTGATGGAATAAGGATAAAGCTTCGAGTCTTAACAGAATGAACCTAATATTATTTCAAAATTTTTGGGAATTACAAGTGCAGATATGATCTCTGTATGTTTGAGTATTCTGAATAATGGTCATTTGCCTTAACGATTAAATGATGCAACCATTTTTCTTATCCCTAACAAGAAAAATCCAAAGATGATCGATGACCTTGCCCTTTGCATTGTACTTTACAAAATTATTATAAAGGTTCTTGTGAACAAATTATAGAAGGTCTTGCCTTGTATTATTTTTAAAGCCCAAAGCGCCTTTGTCCTAGGTCGTTTGATCATCGATAACATTCTTGTCGCCTTTAAAGTTATGCATTTTCTTTAGAGGAAAACTCAAGGCAATGATGGGTATATGGCTATGAAGGTTGACATGAGTAAAGCCTATGACCGTGTTGAATGGGATTTTCTTAATAAAATCATGCTTAAGTTAAGTCTTGCTTAGAGATGGGTTTCATTAATCATGATGTGTGTGACATTGGTTTGGTATATGGTGTTGCATAAAGGTATAGAGATAGGGCCACTTAAACCTTAGTGGGGTTAGCATCAAGGTGACCCTTTGTTGCCATTTCTATTCATTATATATGTGGAAGGGTTGTCTAATCTTTTAAAGTTGAATGTTGATCAAGGACTTCTCTATGGATGTAAAATTGCTAGAGGTGCTCTAGTGATATCGCATCTCTTTTTTACTGATGACAACTATTTCTTTTTCAAAGCTAATGTGGATTAAGCAACCATTATGAAAAACCTATTGAATTCTTATACAGAGGCCTCAAGTCATGTCATTAATTTAAAAAATTCCACCCTTTTCTTTAGTTCTATTTTTAGTGATAAAGTGAAGAATTGTATCAGCAGTTGTCTTGGTATTCAATTGGTTGATCTTGCTTCTATATATCTTGGTTTGCCTTTTTTTATTGGTAGAAGTAAAAAGGAGGTTTTTAATTTTGTTAAAGAGAAGGTACAGCAGCATGTGCAAAGTTGGAAAAGGAAGATCCTAAGTTGAGCAGGGAAAGAGGTGTTAATTTGGACAATAGCTTAAGTTATCCCCTTTTATACTATGAGTGTGTTTCTTCTTCCTTTGGGGCTTTGTTTAGAGATTGAGAGAATGATGAATGCTTTTCTTTGGGACAATAATTGCTAAGAATTTGGAGGAATTAAATGGCTTAGCTAGGATGCTATGTATTTGTAAGGATAAGGGAGGTATGGCTTTTCAAAAAATTCATAAGTTTAATGTGGTTCTACTTGGGAAGTAGGGATGACGTTTTATTTAGCATCCAAACTCTCTTGTTGTAAAGCTTTTTAAAAGCAAATATTTCCCTAATAATTCTTTTTTTTTTTGAAGCTAAGCTTGGGAATAACCCCAGCTATATATAGAGGAGTAAACTGTCTGCCCAAGAGTTTCTTCAAAAAGGTTATTTATGGTGAGTAAGTGATGGCTCCTCTATTTTGGTATGGAAGGATTACTGGATTTTGAATAGTGAGAATGGTTTGGTATTGTCTAGTTGTCCAAATGGAATAAAAGGTATGATAGTAAATCAACTAATGTTGATGGGTAGACTTGAATGGGATAAACATTTAATTGTAAATATATTTAATTCTAGGGATTTTAATTCCATTTGTAGTATTCCCCTTAGCTCTCATTGGATTCATAATAAGATTATCTGGTCATGGGATTCAAAGGGGTGTTATACTATCAAGAGTGGGTATCGAGCCCTTACCCAAGAGTTTTCTGCTAGTGCTTATGAGAATAGACATGTATGGCATTAGATTTGGCATTTCCCAATCCACCAGAAGGTACACAATCTAATTTGGAGAGCATGTTCTAATGTTTTAACTACTGGTGATAATCTTGTGTTGAGGAAGGTTAATGTGTCGAGCATATGTCCTTGTTATACTGGTGATGTTGAATCTTGTTTGCATATTTTTGTCATGTGCCTTATTGCGAGAGATTGTAAACGGTTTAGTGATTTAGCTCTTGTGGGTGGTAATTTTACTTCATTTATTAATTGGGTAAGAGCTATGTTTGGTAAATGCCCAATAAATGAGATGGGCAAGCTTGCTATTATTCTTTAGAGTATTTGGCGAAATCAAAATGATGTAATTTAGAATGGTATTAAACATAAAAGGTGACAAATTACAAGGTTTGCTACAAACACTTGGTATGATTTGAAGTTTTTCAAGGTTGTGATTTGATGAGATAAGTCATTGTTACGACGACTAGGTCTCTAATTTAGCAAAAACCTCCTCTAAATTGGGTTAAATGTAATGTTGATGTTGCCATTTTTTAGCGACAGAGATATATTAGTGTGGGGTGTGTTATTCGTGATGATTCAAGGCATTTTTTGGCTACTCAAAGTAGGTATGTTGCTGGCCTTCTAAATGCAAAGTTAGTTAAAGCTCTTAGCCTTAAAGAAGTGCTTAGTTGGATTAAAGAGCAAGGTCTTTCTTAAGTAATTATGGAGAGTGATGCTTTAACTATTATTCAGTTTGTGCAATCTTCACATATTGATTATTCTTTGTGTGGTATGATATTAGAGGATTGTAAAACTATTCTTAGTTAGCTTAGTGATGCTATTGTTGTTTTTTTCTAGAGGTTTGTGAATAATGTTGCTCATTCTGTTGCTAGAGCAGCACATTCTGTACCAAACTTTTCCATTTGGAGGGATGTTCCTCCTCATTTCCTTTGCAATGTTTGGAATTCTGAGTAATGAAGCTTATTTCCTTTGGTGTTTAAAAAAATAATCTTAGCAATTTTTTCTCTTCTTTATCTTTTTATTCTTTCTAAAAAATTTTAAATTTCAATCACCGTTGATCTCTTAAATCGATGATGATCTTTTATTGTTATTGTTGTTGTTGTTGTTGTTGTTGTTATTATTATTATTATTATTATTTTATATGGGTGAAATTTTTTAATCTTTCTTCATATCTTTTTTTATAGAGTTTTTATTTTTTATGAGATGGTATTTCTTTAAAGATTTTAAATATCTCTACGTCTTAAAAATGTTGTTGCTATTTTTACAATTGGATTAATTTAAAAATCAAAGATTAACCAAAGTCATTTGGTGAAGTATATATATCATTATATTGAGTTGTACATTAAAAGAGTTTTGTCAACATGATTTAAAAATGGTAGTAAAAAATTTTATGATAGCAAGGCTCCTTTGTTTGGTGGAAAATATTCTTCCAGAAAATATTTTCCATTATTTTCCAGTGTTTAAATTACCAAATAAAATAAGTTAAAGGAAAATAAATTGTTAATTAAAAGGAAAATAACTTCAAAATAATGGAAAATGATTTCTCATTTTAATGATGGGAAATCATTTTCCAATACCTTTTCTAATGCATTCTCTCGTCATTTAGTACATTCTTTTTATTTTCTGATGGCTTCTCTCTTCATTTATTAACTTTTAATATTAAAACTAAACATTAGAAAATATTTGTCACATCCCATCCTCTATCACAAGGATGAGTATGACTATAAACTAAAACTTTGGAACAACCAAGATCATTATAAATAAAATACTACTAAGTATCATTACAAGGCTTACTGTGCACTAGATATAATTAAGAGTAACTATTTATTTAACTGTACAATAGCCTTTTAAGGCTTCTGTAAATAAAATTATCCAAAGCAACCACAGTTTGTTGGCTCAATCTCCACTAAAGCATATATCTGAGGTGCACACAAGAATAATATTGTACAAGGATCTATCATATCACAAAAAGAGTCTGAAAATGATAAAATAGAGGAATAAGTATGACTACTTAGTGGGAAGATAAGAGTATAACAAAGGGGGAACATACAATTAGTTATTATATCACATATTAAGAATTAAACTGTTTCATATAAAACAAACTTAAATCACTTCAAACAACTTTAATCTTGATAAATACATTGAAGCAACAATGAGTTCATTAAATAGATTTTAGGGCAAATCAACTCACAAACTCATTCTTAGATCATGTCCTAAATACATTAGAATATCAATAAAATCATCAACCAACTCTTAGAGCATTTCCATCATAAACTCAATCTTATCAAGAGATTAAATTAGAACCAAGTAAGCATAGTCAAACATTAAATTGTATACATTCATGGTTGTGTACTATAAATACCTAGCAACTCTGGGCGCTGAATGTCTCACCTCACAACCCAAAGTGTATATCCTCATCGTGCGCATGCGTAGAGACAATACCCTAAGGTAGCATATTTTCTATTTTGCACCCAATATTTAAGGTGTGATTTCATAGGCAACATCACTTAGTGTATACCATTATTCCAAATATCATTTAAACTCATTTCTCATTGAAAAACACTAGAATTAAAGTAACATTATATGTTCTTGAGTTACTAGAAAATACACTTTTGCAATCACCATGTAAAAAAAAGTTTCGATAAAAATCATTTCTCAAACATATTAACGTAGCAAAAGCCTAGGAAATTGGATAAATACTACACGATGTTGAATCACACATGATTACTGTCTAACAATCTTCTATACCCTGTTGATTTATGCACAAATGCTAGGAAATAGGCATTAATAATCGTTGATTCACACAAAGGAATATGGAATATTGGAAAAATATAAATTTGATTTATTAATTCAACAAAAGCCATCCTCAAACAAACCCAAAGAGACAAATAAATAGAGTTTAGGGAAAACCCCTAAAAATATAAAAAAAGGAAGAAAAGACTAAAAAATCCTAAAAAGGAACATAAACTTTTAAGCCAAATTTAAGGGCCTAAACAATGAAATTTGGGTCTGAAGATGGGTTGCTACAGATGTAGTTGTATCACTCGTTATAGGGCTCTAAGTGAGCTTTTATTTAATATATTATGGGCCTCGTAGTTCAATCGAGGTCACCACGACCGTCCATTTGAAGTCCAAGCGTGCATGCTCACTTTGTCAAATCCATCCATAAATGACAATACAGCCTCATCCACATCACATGTATATAGTAGATTTAAAACTACGATATTATACCATTATCTACTCATCTGAAACAGACAAACGAGAATTCTAGCTTGGAGGAGTGACTCTATGATTTACACCAAAAGATGAATCTCTCCCTAAATGAGAAAATATGAAATATCACATCAAAAACAAATCTAAGCCTAAATTACACTATCATTACATGAAATGCAATGACTGATGATGTAAATTAATGCAAGAAAACTTTGATTTATTTTATTAAAAATTTCTGCAACATTTCGGTATAGATAAATGCCTCCCAAAATTTCTCTAATGTTTAATAGAGCTTTAAAATGAATTTTGATGCAAGCTATTCACAAAACTCAACACAAATACCCAATTTTCTCTTCTTTTTTTTTTAAAAAAAAAAACAACTAATAATAATAATAATACTAATAATAATATTCCTCCTAAATTTTATTTCCAGAAAAGCATTTTTAAACTAAAAATTCATATAAATTTCCCAATTCAAACATATATATATACACACACATGTTTCAAATAATATTTATATACACTAAAAATAATTAGAAAACAAATATGAATTTGACTTCTATAATTTTAAAATACTATTTAAAAAAAAAAAAATTTACTTCCTTGATTACATTTAGAACTAAATCATGAAGCCAACGGTTGAAAATCAATCTTACTATTTGAATATATGATATTAATCAAATCACTTAACTCACAAATGAACTGCTATAATTAAAAATTGATTCAATATGAAAGAAAAATTGATTTATAATGGAAGAAGAAATAACTTACCAAAAGTTCACAAATGCATGAAATCCCTCAATCTTGCAATGAACCCATGAAATTCACACAAACCAAGTGATAAAGAATGATTTTTTTGTTGTTTAAAGATGTTGAGGCATGAAGAAATAGAGTTTATTTGGTAGGATTTGGAGATATTGGCAACAACTCCTCTCTTCTTTTTTTTCTCTTTGTTTTGTCATATTTTTTAAAAGAAAAAAAAAGAAAAGAAAAACCAACTCCTATTTCTCTGACAGTCTAGATGCGTCTTTTTGCTTCTCTTATCTTTATTTTTTTTTGTTGCCACATATCTATCTTCTAGCATATTCTTAATAAATTATAATTACTATTATTTTGTAAATTGTTCAAGTGTTGCCACATACTTTGCTTCTAGCAAAATCTTTGTATTTTTATACTTGTAATCCCACAACTTTATTATATAACTAATTAACTCTATTTAGTTATTTATACAAATTAAGTTCTTTATTTATTTATTAATTTTCTTTTCTTTTTGGAACATAAGGATTTTATTAAAAGCAACAAAACAGAGTTACAGGGTATTACATAAACCTGCAGGTGGATAAGCCAACTAAAGAGGGTTATTACGAAGATGGTTAACATTTTTAACTACCCAATGCGCTGCTCTATTAGCAGTACGGGAAATGTAACAAAATTGATAAAAGTTTTCAGAATTGGCTATCCATTTAGTATCACGTACAATGGCTTGGATCTCCCATGGACAGGATTCATCTTGTGCGTTGATAGCAGCAATAACCATCTGAGCGTCAGTTTCGAAAATGACATGAGAAAATCCTTGATGTTTAGCCCAAGTGACTGCCATTAACATAGCTAAAGCTTCAGCCACCAAAGTTGAAGATATATCTCTAATCATCCAATGGCCATCACACAAACAACCAAGATGATCACGAACAAGAAATGTCATTGTAGCTTCTCCGGTAGAGGCAACAAACCTTGCATCAGAGTTGAACTTTAAGTATCCTGAAGGAGGAAAATTCCAGACAGTCCGCTGAGCATGATCAACTGGAGATAAAGGTCCCGTTTGAACTGAAATAGGAACACTCTGAAAGAAGCACCAGGAATCAAGAGATTGTGAAATAACGGCTGAATAATTAGGGCTGCATCCTGAAAATATAATTGCATTACATTGTTTCCAAATAAACCAGCATAAAAAAATTAAACTTAGGCGATCCAGACAGTGTTGGGAGGTCAGGAAATGAGAAATGGACTTCCACCAAATAGGAATTGAGGGAAAACCCATATCTTTTGGTTATCCAAAAAGGAAGAGAAACCAAATGAGGGAAGCATGATCAAAGAAAAAGAGTATATGTTCTATCGACTCTACAACATGTTTGCATATTTGGCAGACAAGTGATTTAACTAACCTCCTGTGATACAAGTTCTCCGTTGTTCTAAGAGAATTTGTCATTGCTCTCCACAAAAAGCATTGGAGTTTGGGAGGGACTTTACATTTCCAAATGGAGAACCAGAATTTTTTATTATGAGGCAAAAATGATGATTCGGGGGAGTCATAAGCTGGAGGCTGATTACGGAGAGTATGGTATCCTGATTTGACAATGTAAACGCCATACTTGTTAAAGTGCCAAGCCCAATTGTCAAAAGAGGGGACACGACTTATGTGGATTTGACATGGCTTATGGGGATTTTCCTAATAGCTTGACCTTCATGATGGGTGAAAAGGTAATAAAGGAGTTGTATATTCCAACTTGAATGATGTGGTAATAATAAGTCCTCCACCCAGTTAAGATGAGTCCCTGCAGGTCTAGGGAAGAAGAGATGGGATCTAAGATAGATCCTCCTAAATGCGAGTATCACTACCACAAGTAATATTACGATGCAAGCCCAACATCAATAACTACCTACAGTCCAGAAAACTATGCCATCCCCAAGTTGAATTAGATTTGAGTCCCGCTTAGAAAAGAGATTCACCGCTTCCATACTTAGCTAGTAGGATCTTAGCCAATAAGCTGGATAGATTTGTTAAGACTCTCCAAATAGTTTTTGGCAAATAAGACTGAGTTAAAAATTTCCATATGCCTAAATTCACATCCCCCCATCAAATTTAGATTTGGTAAGATGTACTGGAAGTTTAAAGAAATAAAATAAAATAGGAGGTAAAAAAGATAAAAATTGTAATGTGTTGATTTGCAAATAAATATTAGAAAATAAAAAAAAATATTAAAATAAGTTGATTTACGAACGAATGTCAAAATTTGTGCACAAATATCAAGATATAAATATCAATATTTGTTGATTCACACAAAAAAATACTGAAAATTGGGAAAATAATAATTCTGAATAATCAACTCAACAAAAACTGTCTTACATAATCCTAAGGCTTATATATTTATAGGTTGGCACAAATCTACAAATCCTAATTTTTATTTAGGAAATAAAAATAAAGACAATTCTAACTAAGGTATAAAATTAAATCTCTAACAATATAGGAAAGTCAATTTCTAATCAATACTAAATTAAAATAAAAATCAAATCCTAATAATAATAATAATAATAAAATTATATATGTTATCCATTGTTCTGCAAGCTTATTACAAAACTTGTTGCTCTACATCATTCCCTCCAGGGTATAGAAAATTCGTCCTCAAATTTTGCCCAAATATTTAAAAATAAATTTGCTATAGAACATCATAAATTCGTCTTCAACTTGTAATTCCTTCAAAATAAAAATTAAAGGAATATAAGAATAAAGAAATTTATCAATGCCAATGAAGTCAATATGTTCAACATCGTCCTCATCATCTTCATCAAATATTGACTCATCTCCATCAAATATTGACTCATCTCCAATAAATACATCCTCATCCTCACCGTCATCAATATCATATAATAAACTCTCTTCATAATACTCTATTGACATGATTAATAAGGATCAGTTCAGCTCTGATACCAACTGATGTAGCAGAAGTTTAAAGATATAAAATAAAATAAGAGGTAAAAAAGATAAAAATTGTAATCCATTGATTTACGCACAAATACCGAAAAACAAAAAAATGATAAATATTGAAGTCAGTTGATTCGCACACGAATGCCAGAAATCAATCTTCTACAACATGTTGATTTGCGCACAAAAACTAGGATATAGACATCAATATTCGTTGATTCACACAAAGGAATACCGAAATTAGGGAAAATAATAATTAACTCAACAAAAACTATTTCACATAGCCCTAAAGCTTACATATTTATAGGGTGGGACAAACCTACCAACTCTAATTTTTATTTAGGAAATAAAAATAAAGACAATTCTAGTTAAGGTAGGAAATTAAATCCTTAACAATATAGGAAAGTCAATTTCTAATCAATACTAAATTAAAATAAAAATCAAATAATAATAATAATAATAATAATAATAATAATAATATTATTATTATTATTATTATTATTATTATTATTATTATTATTATTATTATTATTATTATTATTATTATTATTATTATAATAATAATAATAATAATATAATAATAAATTATATTTGCTATCTATTGTTCTGCAAACTTATTTTAAGGCTTGTTGCTCTACATTATAATCCCATCTTTTTCAATGAAGGCCTTTGTCTTCTAAATTCTGTTTCCATCAAAAGTGATTAAAAATTTAATGAATCTCCCTAACAAAAAATTTTGGCAATTTAAAACAAGAGAGGGCACAAGAAGGGATAGCTTGCATGACTTCATTGATCATAGACTTCTCAGCTAGCATATGATAAAGTTTTATGTTTCCATCCTCTTAGCTTTTGCCTTTATTTTGGATAAAAAGTATTTTGCAATTTAAGATTTTGATTTGCCCCATTCTATAGGTAGGACTAAGTATCTCCCTTGACATGGCATCTCATTTATATACAAAATTTCATGAATAAAATGCCTCACCTCCAAACTCACACCCTTGCCAAATAAAAATACTAGATTTGGCTTTATTAATCTTTTTGTCCAATTGCTAGCATACATTGATCAAGAATAACATTCAAAGTTCTTGCTTCTTTTGTAGAAGATTGATGTGGATGAAGCAACATTGAAATTTATGGATGGATTTGACAAAGTGGGCGTACACACTTGAGTTTTAAATAGACGGTCATAGCAACACCAATTGACCCACGAGGCCCATAATATATCAAATTAAAGCTGACTTAGAGGACTATAACGGGTGCTACACACTTTTATTTGTAGCAATCCATCTTCGGGCCCAAATTCCTTTGTTTAGGCCCTTAAATTTGACATTAAAGTTTATATTCCTTTTTTTGGAGTTTTTTGTCTTTTCCTTTTTTGGTTTTAGGGTTTTTTCCCTAAACTCTATTTATTTACCTCTTTGAGTTATTTTGGGACAGTTTTTTATTAATTAAAAATAAATTACATATGTAATTCTTCTAATTCCTCTAGTATTCTTAAATCAATAAGGTTTTGGTTTATTATTTTTAGGTATTCTTAGAATTAATGAATTCAATTCTCTCTTAAGGCTTCCATCAGGTGATATTAGAGCATTGATCCTGACAACATGCCACCAAGGAGATGAGTGTAGGAGGTGTATGAATAAGACATGGAGCAAAGGGTCCAGGAGATGATTAACGAGCGAATGAATCGAGTGGTGGATTAGTTGATAGATAGATTGGCCACGATATTGGGTAATCAGAATAAAGCCCAAGGAAATAATCATCTAAAACAATTTAGTGATTATAAGGAGGTGGGGGATGAGTGTGAAGATGAGGTTCCTCACAGACATAATCGGCCTATCACAGATGCTAATAATAGGAACTGGGAAATGGGCATGCGAACTGAAATTCTAGAATTTCATGGTAGTCTTTAAGCTGAAGAATTTCTAGATTAGCTGTCAACAGTCGAGGAGATTTTGGAATTTAAAAGGGTGTCAAAAGTCAAGCGTGCTCCTTTAGTTGCCACGAGATTAAGGGGTAGGGCTATTGTATGGTGGCAGCAATCAAAACTGACTTGCACCATATTTGGAAAGAGTAAAATTGCTACTTAGGAGAAGATGAAGAAGCGTATGCGATTTGCCTTTCTTCCATATAATTTCCAGTGGTTGATGTACCAACATCTATAAAATCTAAGACAAATTATGAGATCGATGGATGATTACACTATTATGTTTTATCAATTAATTGTAAGGAATAAAATCCAGGAAACGAAGGATCGGTTGGTAGCAAGGTATATTGGGGGTTTGAGGCCACAACTGCAGGACATAATGAATTTGTTTGATCCTATTTCAGTGTCTGCAGCTCATTAGAGGGCTTTAGTGGTTGACAAACAGTGATGAAAAGCTGCCAATCCGAACACTTGGGGCAGTGGGGTTAGCAGTAATAGCGTTGTTGTTAATAATATTGGTGTCAATAAAGCAGTAAGTAGTAGTGGTGGCAGTGGTGTCACCGGCAATAATAGAGGCATAGGGAAATTCAATAGACCAGTAGGGGACATAAAATTTTTTGGCTATGGAGAGGTTGGCCATAGGCTATCTGAATGTAAAAAGACAGCGGGAAAAAAGGCCCTCTTCCTTGAGGTAGATGATTATGTTGAGGAGGACCAAGAAATTGAGAGTGATCCTATGTATGATAAGGATAAAGCAGTTAAGGAATTACTTTTGGATAAAGATGTAGGGACTGTCCTTGTCGTTAGGCATTCTTGCTTGACCCTTAAGGTAAGTTCAGAGGAGGATTGGCTAAGGAGTAATATCTTTCAGTCTATTTGCACTATTAAAGACAAGATATGCCACTTTTCCATTGATTAAGGGAGTTATGAGAATATAGTGTCTATTGAGGCTGTCAAAAAACTAGACATACTAACTAAAAGTCATCCTAAACCCTATAAACTAGCTTGGTTAAAGAAGGGTGGGGAAGTTGTAGTGTCTAAGAGAGCTTTGGTGTCGTTCTCCATTGGAAAGAATATAAAGATGTTGTATAGTGTGATATGGTGGCTATGGATGCCTTTCATTTATTGTTGGAAAGGCCATGGCAGTATGACAGGGATGTGACGCATACTGGGAGAACCAATACTTATAGCTTCATCTTTGATGGGGATAAAATTGTATTGTTGCCTAAACAACAAGTGGATATACCTAAACTAGCTAATGGAACTAGTACTCTGTTGTCTTTGGCTCAATTCGATGAGGAACTGCAAGAGTCAGACATGGGGTATATGCTATTAGGAAAGGAGGTGGCTAAGCCCATTACAGCCCCAGAAGTTATGGTTCCCTTGGTTACAGAATTTAATGACTTATTTCCTAATGAACTTCCTAACGGTTTGCCCCCACTCCATGACATTCAGCATCATATTGACTTGGTGCTTAGAGCAGCGTTGCTAAACAGACCACATTATAGGATGAGTCCCATTGAGCATAAGGAGTTGCATCGATAGGTGGAGGAGCTACTTGTTAAAGGTCATATTATGGAGAGCATGAGCCTTTATGTTGTTCCTACCCTTTTGACTCCTAAGAAAGACAGGTCTTGGCGCATGTGTGTGGATAGTCAAGCCATTAATAAGATCACCGTAAGGTACAGATTTCCTATTCTACGTCTGGATGATTTTCTTGATCAAATTAGTGGTGCAACTATTTTTACTAAACTTAATTTAAAGAGTGGATATTATCAAATAAGTTTTCGGTCTAAGGATGAGTGGAAAACAACATTTAAGACTAAGGAAGGGCTGTATGAGTGGCTTATGATGCCCTTCGGGTTATCGAATGCCCCTAGTACCTTTATGCGTGTTATGAACCAATTGTTGAGGCCTTTTATTGGCAGGTTTATTGTAGTCTACTTTGATGATATCCTGATTTATAGTGCTAACCATGATGAGCATTTATAACATGTTCGGGAGTTTTTTAGTGTATTGTGCAAGGAACAGTTCTATGCTGCCTTAAAAAAATGTGTCTTTATGTCCCCCAAGGTATTGTTTTGGGGGTATATGATTTTTGTAATAGGTTTAGAAGTGGATGAAGCTAAGGTTAGCAGTGGTAAGAGAATGGCCTAGACCAACTACTTTAACAAAAGTGAGAAGTTTTCATGGTTTGGCCTTATTTTATCAGCGTTTCATTGTAATTTTAGCACCATAATGGCTCCTATTATAGATTGCACGAAGGGTAATCAATTTAAGTGGACAGAGGTAGCCTTCAATGTCATCAAGGAATGCCTTACAATAGCCCCAATCTTGGTGTTGCCAGATTTCTCACAAGCTTTTGAGCTCCATACTGATGCGTCTAAGGTTGGGATTGGTGTTGTCCTAAGTTAAAATAACCGCCCTGTGGCATTTTATAGTGAGAAGCTATCTGGTTCCCAACTCAATTATAGTACATATGACATTGAGTTTATACAGTAGGGCAAGCAGTACGACATTGGCAACATTACCTATTTCATAGAGAATTTATCTTGTGCACTAACCATGATTCTTTGAAGCATTTGCACCAATAGGATAAAGTTTCACCCCACCATTCTAGGTGGGTTGCCTATCTTGAATGTTTCACTTTTGTGGTAAAGCATAAATCTGGCATTACAAATAGAGGAGTTGATGCTTTGAGCCAACAGAATAGTTTATTAATGACTATGCGATTTGAGGTGCCCAACTTTGATTCTTTTAAGGATTTACTTGCTATTGATCCTTACTTTTCTGTAGTGTTACAAGATGTACAGGCTGGGAAGAGGATAGAATTTATGTTGCAAGATGGGTTCTTATTTCAGGGAACTCAATTATGCATTCCAGATTGCAGCCTATGCCCACAAATCATTAGAGAGTTACATTGTGAGGGCATGTGGGTATAGATAAAACGTTGCAATGGATTCATGCTTCATATTTCTAGCCTTTAGTTCATAAGTAGGTTGATAAATATGTTCAGAGATGCAGAATTTGCCAAGTTTTGAAAGGAACAACCACAAATACAAGATTGTACATGCCTCTCCCAATTCCTTCTCAACCTTGGGTTGACATTAGTATGGACTTTGTGTTGGGATTGCCACGTACTCAGCGAGGTAATGATTCCATCTTTGTTGTTGTTGATAGATTTTCTAAGATGGTTCATTTTATTCCTTACAAGAAGACTATATACGTAGTAAATATGGCACAACTATTCTTTTGGGATGTGTATCGTTTGCATGGGTTGCCTACATCCATTGTCTCTGACAAAGATACCCATTTCCTCAGTCATTTTTAGCGTAGCCTGTGGAAGATGATTAATACTCAATTGAATTTTAGTAGTGCCTATCATCCTCAAATAGATGGGCAAACTAAAGTGGTGAATAGGTCCTTGGGCAACTTACTACATTGTCTAGTGGGGGATCATGTGAACGGTTGGGATAAAAAATTATGTTAAGTAGAATTTGCCCATAACCACTCTATTAATCAAAGCACATGATTCAGACCTTTCCAGGTTGTTTACTCCATTAAGCCAAGGGGTCCTCTTGACTTGATGCCCCTACCTAGTAAGACAAGGGTCCAAGGGAAATCAGCAGATTTTGTTTTGGGTTTGTAGGATGTACACAAGAAATTATTTGATAATCTTTCTATTGCCAATTCTTAGTACAAACAACTTGCAAACCAGAAATGTAGACCTTTGGAGTTTAAGATAGGTGATTTTATATGGGCAGTCTTGACAAAAGATCGCTTTCTAGCAAGGGAGTACAACAAGCTATCTGCTAGGAAGATTGATCTAGTTGAGGTAGTAGAGAAGATTAATTCCAATGTTTATCATTTAAAGCTGTCTAGCCATGTCCGCACTGCATACGTGTTTAATGTTAAGCATTTAATTCCCTTCTCTAGTGATTCTTCTTATAATGATGTTGTGTTCAATTCGAGGCTGAATTTTTTGTCACCTAGGGGGAATGATGTGGATGAGGCAGCATTGAAATTTATGGATGGATTTGACAAAGTGGGCGTGCACACTTGGACTTTAAATGGACGGTCATGGTGACATCGATTGACCCATGGGGCCTATAATATATCAAATCGAAGCTAACTTAGAGGACTATAATATGTGCTACACACTTTGTTTGTAGCAATCCATCTTCGGTCCTAAATTATATTATTTAGACCCTTTAATTTGACATTAAAGTTTATATTCCTTTTTTTGGAGTTTTTTATCTTTTCCTTTTTCGGTTTTAGGGTTTTTTCCCTAAACATTATTTATTTGCCTCTTTGAGTTATTTTGGGACATTTTTTATTAATTAAAAATAAATTACAGATATAATTCTTCCAATTCGTCTATTATTCTTGAATTAATAGGGTTTTGGTTTATTATTTTCGAGTATTATTAAAATCAATGAATTCAATTCTCTCTTAAGGCTTCCGCTACATCAAAGATCTACTGAAGATTAAGGTATCGTCAACAAAATGGGAGGCTTGAATGATAGGGCTATTTTTATGAACTTTGTAGCCCTTAATACATCCATTTTTTAAAAATCCCTCTAAAACATTGGGTAATAAATTTATGACAAAAAGATACAGATAGGGGGATAAGGGGTCTCTTTATTGTAAGCCCTAGAAAAGTAAAACCACTCAGAAATATCTCCACTAAGCAAGATAGCCATGGTAGAAGAGGAGATGTATTGCATTACTAGATTAACCCATAGAGGGGCAAAACCATTTTAAACATAAGTTTTCTTAAAAAGCCCTTACTAACTGTATCTTAGGCCTTTTCTATATATAGTTTGATAGCCATTCCTACCCTTTTGGTTGCATTTGAGGTCTTTAAGGAGTGTATAAGTTCATGAGCAATCAGTACATTATTATGGATTAAGCGCCCAAGAACAAACACACTCTGAAGGGGATGTATAGTTTACTATAGGAATAGTTTTAATCTATTCGCCAAAAGTTTAGAAGGTATTTTGTGACTAAAGTTGCAGAAACTTATGGGGTGAAATTGGGAGGGATATTTTGAGTTTCAGTATAAGAACCAGGAAAGTTTAGTTTATATTTTTAGGCAATATTCCAAATATCCAAAAATGGTCAATAAAATGAAAAACATCATATTTTATAGTATCCCAGAAATGATGATAAAAAGTACCTTGGTAGCCGTCTAGACCTAGACTCTTAAGTCTTCCAAACTCAGATACAACTTTGGTAACCTCTTCCATTGTTATTTGTTGCACCAGATTAGCATTCCTGTCTATTGTGACCACTTTGTGTTAGTATCTAAAAATTCGGCTGACTCCAGAGGTTGCTTCTTTACGGTAAAGCTGTTGACAATGATCATAAATCATGTTTTTAAGTTGCTCATCATTTTCCATCCACTGCCCTTCCTAATTTGGAAGCTAAATAATCAAGTTTCGTTGCTTATGCTGTGAGGCAGTATAATGAAAGAAGTGTGTATTTTTTCCCTGGCTGAGAGCCATAAGATTAGCGACTATTGGTGTCAGTATAGTTCATCTTGTGTCCAGATTTCATTAGTTTTTTCCTCTAAACATTTCTGACATTAGAGAATTTCTAATGATCGAACTTGACATTGAAGAGTTTGTAATTTTAATAACATAGAGTTTAATGAATGTCTGACATTACTATAATCAAACTGAGACCTTTGGAGTATGTGTTGTTTACATCTGTTTAGTTTTTTATAAAAACCAGCTTTAGGTGAATGGGTCTAAGTAGTAAGTATAGTCTCCCTACAGTTAGCATAAGTAAGCCATTTCTCCTTGAAACAAAATAGGATGTTCTTTCTCCAATGAATTTTGTTAAGATGAAGACATAATGGAGTATGATCAGATCCAATCATGCATTGGTCACTGATCACAGTCATAGGGAATAACAGTTACCAAAGGGCATTTGACAGGGCTATATCCAGTCGGCATTGTACATTAGCCTCTCCTTTTTGCTTATTTGACCATGTAAAAGCATTACCATGAAAACCCATGTCCATGAGGTTGTTTACATTAATAAAGTCTACAAAATCTTGGATATTTTTTCCCACATTCCAGCCACCACATTTTTCAATAGAGCTAATAACACAGTTTAAATCTCCTAGGCAGAGCCAAGCGTTATTTGTACCTAGGTTTTGAAATGAAAGCTAGGTCACACTTTCCAGTTCCAACGAGTTCTCTATAGACAAAGGTTATAAAAATGTGTTTCTCCTCCTTAACAAGAATATAAATATGGTGTTTGACATAGTGGAAGAGCTGATAATAACAATCAATTATTGTTGAATCGCACACAACTGCCAATAATTGATCTTCTATAGCGATTTAGACTATAGGCATCAAAATTTCAAGAAATTTTGGAAGAATAAAAGAGAATTCAAATTAACATAAAAATTTTCATCCAACAAAAACATGGAAAACTTAAATAGTAAATCCTCAAACAACCCTAAACAAAAATAAAAAAATAAAACCCTAAAAATAGGAAATCACAAAATTGCCCATTTAAAGGCCAAAATGATAGAATTTGGTCGAAAACCGATGGATCTCACGAGCAAAGCTATTGACTTCAAGCTGTTGACCTGTTTCCATATGAATTAGGCTTTTGAACTGCCCAAATCCAATACTTGGAACTTACTTAAAATTACAAAACACCATTATCATAATTTGTCAAATTTGTGCATGAATTGGAGGGCTTGTTCCTCTATGCTGCCTGCATCATTCTCCCTAGGGTGGACATAATTTTCCCTCGAATCTAACTCATCTAATGAATCACCTATAAAAGGAACCAAGTGCTTGGCATTAAACACATCCGCAATTCGAACATGACTAGGTAGCTTCAATCTGTAGGCATTAGGATTAATCTTCTCGATAATCTCCACTGGTCTTATCTTCTTAGCAAAAAACTTATTATATCTGCCTACAAGAAATCTTTCTTTAGTCAAAACATCCCACACAAAATCCCTCACATCAAACTTGACATGTCACCTCTTCTTGTCAGTAGCCTACTTATTCTTAGAGGCAGCCTGCACCAGGTGGTCATGGACAGATTGATGAACTTCCTGTAACCCATTGACAAAACTTGCTACCCTGCAATTTACTCTCATCTTTACTAAGGGTCCCCTAGGCACAACTTAATACACTACTACAAAAGGGCTGAATCTAGTACTCCTGTTGACTACATGATTATAGATGAACTCTACCTGACACAGCTTTTGATCCTAACTCTTCACATGTTCACCCACTAAGCATCTCAGCAAGTTACCCTAGGATTGATTCACCACCTTTGTTTGTCCATTTGTTTGTGGGTGATAGGCATTACTAAAATTTAAATGCATATTCACCATCTTCCATAAACTACACCAAAAATGACTAAGAAACCTGGTATCTCTATCTGACATGATAGACATAGGCAAACCATGTAGCTTGTATATTTCCTTAAAGAATAATTGAGCTACATGAACAACGTCTGCTGTTTTCTTACATGGTATAAAATGCACAGTCTTTAAGAATCGATCAACTACCATAAAGATATAATCATTACCTCATTGTGTGCGTGGTAATCCTAGCACAAAATCCATGTTGAGTTCCACCCAAGGCTGTGAAGGAACTAGCAAAGGCATGTAAAGACCTACGTTAGATGTTGCTCCTTTGGAAACCTGATATATTTTACACCTCCCCACTAACCTCTCTACTTCTTTACGAATGGTAAGCCAAAAATAATAGCCTTAACCAATTACACATTTCTATTTCGACTGACATGTCCCTCACCATGCAATTCCTAAAGAATCTTCAAACGCAAGCTATAGTTTAGGATACATAGTTGATTGCCCTTGAATAAAAATCCATGATGCACTATGAAATCTGTTTGCTCACTTGTTTTAATCTTATCCAAAATAATAGAAAAGTATGAATCAATCTCAAGTAATTCTACAAAGGATTCAAAACTTGGTACCTCAATGGTCATTTGGGTTAATAATGTCTTTCGTTTGCTCAATGCATCTACCACCTTGTTGGTAACCCCTGACTTATGTTTAACAATAAAAGTGAATTTCTAAAGGTAAGCCACCTAATTTGCATGCCTAGTAGAAACTTTATCTTATCGATGCAATTGCTTCAAAGCCTCATGATCTGTATACATAATAAATTCTTTCTAAAACAAATAATGATGCCAATGCTTCATAGCTTGCATAACTGCATAGAACTCAACATAATAGGTACTATAGCGCATTCTGGCCCCTGTTAACTTCTCACTGAAAAATGTTACCGATCTACTGTTTTGGCTTAAAATGGCCCCAATTCCCACTTTTGAAGCATCTAAATGTAGCTCAAAAGGTTGATTAAAATCAGGCAGCACTAAGATAGGGGTCATGGTAAGGCATATTTTAATTAACTCAAAAGAATTTTTTGCCTCATCAATCCATACGAACTTCCCAACCTGCCTTATGCAATCAGTGATAGGTGCCATAATACTGCTAAAATGCGGAATAAGGCACCTATAAAATGAAGCCAATCCATGGAAGCTTCTCACCTCAATTATGGTGGTGGGTGTTGGCCAATGTTTCACAACCTCAACCTTTGTTTCATCCACCTACAACCCCTTTCTAGAAACAACATAGCTAAGAAATAGCACTTTAGAAGTGAAAAATGCACACTTATTAACTACAACGTAGAACATTTCTCTATGCAGCACAATGAGGACCTCCCATAGTTGATGCAAATGTTCATCTGGATTAGCACTATAAATCAAAATATCATTAAAATACACAACAACACACCTGCCAATGAAAGGCCTCAGAAGCTTATTCATAACATGCATAAAAGTTCTTAGCGCATTTGATAGCCCAAACGACATCACTAACTACTCATACAACCTCTCTCTTGTCTTAAAGGGTATTTTCCATTCATTGCTCAAATTTGAATTTGATGATAGCCACTCTTCAAATCCAGTTTAGTGAAAATCTTAGCCCCACTAAGTTGGTCAAGTAAGTCATCTAGTCTAGGAATAGGAAAATGATACCTGATAGTTATTTTATTGATGGTTCGACTGTCTATGCACATCCGCTAAGAACCATCCTTCTTTGGTGTTAAAAGGGCCGGTACAACATAAGGACTCAAGCTCTCATAAATATACCCCTGCCCAATAGCTCTTCTACTTGTCTCCTCAGTTCTTCATGCTCACTGGGACTCATCCGGTAGTGTGGTCAATTTGGCAAAGTTTCCCCTGGTTCAAAGTCAATTTGATATTGAAAGTCTTGCATAAGAGGTAACCCTTCAAGCAGTTCTTCTGGAAGCAAATCACTGAACTCTTACAGAAGTGGTATAACTACATTAAGAACCATCATCTCTTTGTCTGCCATCTTCTCAAATAGGACATAAATAATTTTACATTGCTTCACTACTTTGTCAAATTGGGACAAGGTTAATAAATTAACACAGCTTTTATTTTCACCCTGCACTGTTTCAGACTATTCAAAATCCTTCTTTGGGACTAGCACTATTTTTGTTCCTTCAAACATAAACTTGTAGGTGTTAGCCTTGCTGTCATGAATCACACCTCTATTAAATTGCCATGGTCACCCCAATAACAGATGACATGCATCCATGGCTATCACATCACACCAAACTTCATCCTTATATTTTGTCACGATGGAAAATGACACTAAGGCACATTTTGAAACTGTTACCTTGCCCCCTTTTTTTAACCATACCAATTTATATGGCTTAGGATGCTTGACAATCATAATTTCCAATTTCTGAATTGCTTCTACTGAGATTATATTCTCATAACTACCTCCATCAATCACAAACCTGCAAACTTTCTCTTTAATAGTGTAGGTAGAGTGGAAGATATTATTTCATAGCTCCTCCTCATCAATAGCTCTTAGTGTTAGGCAGGATCTCTGCACAACTAATGTTGTGACTGCATCTCCAGTCACGATCTCTTCATCCCCAGCATCTGCATCAAATACTGGGTCTCCTATCAAGTCTGCAACCTCTTTTTCATTATAGTGCTCACCTGGATCAGCAAACATGGCTCTTTTTCCCCTGTTTCCACACTTAAAATGCCTGTGTCCTATTTCACCACATGAAAAACATTTGATACTGCTTGGCCTTAATGCAGTTGTTGGTCTATTGGCAGCCCCAATGGTCACACCTCCACTTGGACGACTCACACTAACACCTCCTCCCGTGTTTCCCTTCCCAATATTTTGCATAAAACTACCTAAATTCCTTCTCTCAATCTGCAAGGCTCGTTGGTGTGCTTCAGAAACAGACATAGGATCAAACATGTTCATTGTATCCTTAATTTGTTCCCTTAGGCCCCTAATATACCTTGCTACCAATTGGTCCTCTATCTTATGCACCTTATTCCGAGCAATCAATTGATAAAATTCAGTTGTATAATCATCAATTGAACGGGCCCCTTGCCTTAAATTTTGTAACCTTTAATATAGTAAACGTTGATAATTATAAGGCAGGAATGCAGCACGCAATTGTTTCTTCATCTTCTCCCAAGTTGTTATTTTAGACTTCCCCAACCTAACTCGGGTCTATTAATTTGCTGCCACCAAGCCATTACTCTATCTCGGAACCTCGTTGCCACTAATGGTACTCGGTGATTTTCTGACACCCCTTTAAAGTCCATTACCTCTCCTACCGTGGCCACCCAATTAAGGAATTCTTCGGGTTGTAGGGTACCATGGAATTCAGGTATTCAGTTCGTATACCTACTTCCCATCGTCGCTTGTCATCAACCTCTACATGTTGTCACTGACATCTATGGGGATTCTCATAATACCCATCACCATTGTTTCCTTCAGCAAAGGGTTCCTTCAGTCATCAAAAATCTCAGATCCTGATTCGACTGCTCCCTATTTCGATTGACTAACAACAACTCCTCCATCCTTGTCGTGAGTTATTCCATGAGGGTGTCAATCCATTGATCCATCTATTCCATTCATTGTTCAATTTGTTGTAAATCATCACGCTCATAAACCTCTTATACATGTTGTAGTTGTGTTTGTTGTTGATGTCTTCTGTGAGACATCTTGTCTGAGGAGCATAGCTCTAATACCAAACTGACGTAGTAGAAAGGCGAATAATAACAATTGAATATTATTGAATTGCGCACGACTACTAATAAAAAATCTTCTATAGCGATTTAGACTATAGACATCAAAATTTCAAGAAATTTTGGAAGAATAAAAGAGAATTCAAATTATCATAAAAATTGTTGTCCAACAAAGATAAGAAAGCTTAATAGTAAATCCTTAAACAACCCTAAACAAAAATAGAAAAAAAAAACCCTAAAAATAAATAATCATAAAATTATTCATTTAAGGGCCTAAATGATAGAATTTGATTGAAAAGTAATGGATCTCACAAGCAAAGCTGGTGACTTTAAACCGTTGACCCATTTTCACATGAATTAGGTTTTTGAATCATTCAAATCCGATACTTAAAATTTATCTAAAATTACAAAACTACTATTATCGTAATTTGTCAAATTTGTGCATAAATTAGAGGGTTTGTTCCTCTATGCTACCTGCATCAGTGTTTAATAGAGTTAAGGATAGTAATATGTACATCTGAGGTCCACCAAAGTCCTAAGCCACCCGATAAACCTTGAGGATCCACCATGAAGCTAGTTAAGGATTTTCATAAAACTTTCTAGGTTTCTTCATTTCCATGAGAAAAATCATGGAGGACGGAGTTTTTGTGTGAGCTCTTTTGGAGCTCGAACTATCGGGAATTGTCCAAGTCCTTGACAATTGCAAGCAATGATGTTCATGGCACCTGTGGTGGTTGTTGGTGAGCCACTAATGCCCTATCTCTTTGATCATCCATATGAACTCTAGTGCATTCTGTTTGAGTCTATGAATTATCCAAGCTCTATGTCTCATTAGTAAAGGATTCTTCTATTATAATACCGTGGTTACTATCTGTATTTATTTGCCAACGTTGCCTTCTAAGTTCATTATTAAGTAGATGAATTGGATTGCTTGGAAAGCGGCCAGAACTATCTTCCTCTAGATTAATATTTCTGGCTTCTACTTGTCATACAATAGCACATCCAGGAAGTAAACGTGTCAAAGGGCTGAGTTTTCTGGCTTTTTCTGATTTGAGGAGAAATTTGGGCTTCAGTCCCTCTTTTTCTAGATTCGATTAGTATAGAGTTTGGGTTTGGAAGGGTTGGGTCATGAGGCCCAATGGCTACTTCAGACTCATTTACTGGGTTGTGGGTTAAAAGAGAACGGTGCAAGAGTAGTTGTCAGCCCATGAGTAGTGTTTGCCAGGACTTGAGTCAGAAATTCTAAAGATTAATTACTTCCTCAGTACTCCTCTTGTTCCATGTAGTTGTCAACTTCCGCAAATCACATCTCATCATCATTTAATGCACCCGTTGAAGAGTCATCTGAATGTGCCATGTTTATCTTTGAGGATCTCACAGCTTGTTCATGATGAAGTTCTTGAATGTCCAGTCCTAGAATGCCAGTAGTGCATTGAGTATTAATGTGAGGCAAATCTGTAATGATGGCACCCTTCCCCTGGGCAGGACTGAAAAGGTCTTTGTTTATTATGGGTAATTGCTAGTTTTCAGGGGTCTATTCCAATTTGGTTTTAATAAGTCCTAGTCTCTAGGAATTTGATCTATAGTAATTCACGTTTTTGTTTAGCTATTTACTTGGCTATTTTCTTGTGTTTAGTTAACCATTGTAAGGCTATTTAAATAGCCATTTTCAGTTCAATAAAAGAGGTCATTCAAAACTAATTTGTTGTGGATTTGTTCTTTAAGTCTCATATTAGATCAAAATTCTCAACAATCTGGTATCAGAGCCCCCATTGGGTCTGACAAATTCTTGCAGCAGCACAGAAAATGGCTCAAAAAATGACTACTTAAGGGAATTTTATTCAACCAGCCATTCCTCGCTTTGATGGTCATTATGATCATTAGAGCATACTGATGGAAAATTTCCTACGATCTTCAAAATATTGGGAACTAGTGGAGATTGGCTATGTTGTACCAGCAAGTGGAATATTACAATCTAAAACACAACAAAAGAAGAATGATGAGATGAAGCTAAAAGACCTGAAGGTGAAAAACTATCTCTTTCAGGCTATAGTTCGTACAATTCTTGACACCATTCTCAAGAAGGACACAGCCAAAGACATATAGGATGCCATGAAGAAAAAGTATGAAGGGAATGCAAGGATCAAGCGGTCTCATCTTTAAACTCTCCGCAGAGAATTTAAAACTCTTGAAATGAGACCTAGAGAAGGAGTAACATAATACTTCTCTAGAGTCATGACAATTGCAAACAAGATGTGAATTTATGGAGAACATATGCAAGATGTGAAGGTGGTAGAGAAAATTCTACGCTCATTGGATGAGAAGTTTAACTATGTTGTTTGTTCCATTGAAGAATCGAAGGATATTGATGCCCTTACTATTAATGAGTTACAAAGCTCATTAATAGTACATGAACATAAATTCCAGAAGTGCAATGGTGAGGAGCATGCTTTGAAAGTGGCATATGAAGGAGGAAGAGGTTGTGGTCGTGGTGCTTATAGAGGAAGAGGAAGAGGAAGAGGAAGAGGAAGAGGTCGAGCAGGCTTTAACAAGGAGATTGTGGAATGTTATCCATGTTATAAACTTGGACATTTCCAATATGAATGTCCTAGACACAAAGAGGAAAACTATGCAGAGATTAATGAGAAGGACGAAATGCTTTTGATGGCCTATGTGGAGCTACATGATGCTAAGAGAGAAGATGCATGGTTTCTTGATTCATGATGTTCAAATCACATGTGCAGTGATCAAGCAATGTTCAGCGAACTTGATGACAAATTTTGACACTCGGTGAAATTGGGAAACAACACTAAGATGACTGTGATGGGAAAGGGAAGTGTGAAGTTGTTGCTGAATAGAGTCAATCATTTTATCACTGAGGTATACTATATTCTTGAATTACGAAATAATCTCTTGAGCATAGGTCAGTTGCAAGAAAAAGGTTTGGCTATTTTAATCAAAGATGGAATGTGTAAGATATTTCATCCAAAGAAGTGTCTGATCATTCAAACCAACATGAGTGCTAATAGGATGTTTATCTTGCTAACTCAATCTTAAGCTTCTTCTCAGGCACAATCATATCAGTGCCTTCACACAAAAGCTGAAAACTTAACTCATCTTTAGCATCGAAGGTATGGACATCTAAGCTACAAAGGTTTGCGAACTTTATTGCATAAAGACATGGTACATGGACTTCCTCAACTCACCACCTCAGGAGTGACATGCACTAATTGCATCAATGGCAAACAAAATCATGATCTTATTCCAAAGAAGAGTATTTGGAGAGCAAAACAAAAATTAGAGCTGGTTCATGTAGAAATGAACTGCAGTCATGCAGACATTTGCGGTCCGATCTCTCCTACATCTAATAACAAAAAAAGGTATTTTTTATTGTTTATTGATGATTACAGTAGAAAAACCTGGGTGTATTTTTTGGAAGAGAAGTCAGGGGCTTTTAATTCCTTTAAATGTTTTAAAGCTATAGTTGAGAAAGAAACAGGGATGTTTGTTAAGTGCCTACGCATTGATAGAGGAGGTGAATTCAATTCCACTGAGTTCAACGATTTCTGCAAACAAAGTGGAATTAAAAGGCAACTGACCACCGCTTACACTCCATAGTAGAACAGCATGGCAGAAAGAAAGAATAGAACCGTGATGAACATGGTTCGCTCAATGCTATCAGACAAGAATCTCCCCAAGACCTTTTGGCCAGAAGCAGTAAACTGGTCTATTTATGTTCTAAATAGGTGTCCTACAATTCCTGTTAAGGATGTCACGCTAGAGGAGGCTTGGAGCGGATTGAAACCCTCAATAGAACATTTTTGGGTTTTTGGTTGCTTAGCACATGTTCTTGTACCAGAAGTGGGAAGGGTAAAGCTTAATAGGATAAGCATTTTATGTGTGTTATTGGGAGTTAGTGAGGAGTCAAAAGGATATAGGCTATTTGATCTTATTGCTAAAAGGATTATTGTAAGTAGAAATGTAGTTTTTGAAGAAGAAAAACAATGGGATTGGGATCAGAGTTATGAAAAATAAATAATAGTAGACTTAGAATGGGAAGAAAATGAGGAAGGGGTGAGTGAAAATGAGAATGGAGATGATGTTGATGGAGAGGGAACTAGTGAGAATGTAGATGGAGAAGAAACTAGTAATGAGGGAATTAGAGAAGGTGAAGAGGGAGTAAGGGATATCGTAGACACGGTAACTCAAATCAGGGAGAGAAGGATGCCTACATGGATGGATGATTATGTAAGTAGAGAAGGACTAAGTGAAGAAGAAGCAGAGGCCTACATGGTGCAAAATGTCATTGAAGATGATCTGATTCTGTTTGAAGAAGCTGTGAAGCATGAGAAATAGAGAAAAGCAATGGATAGTGAAATAATCTTAATTGAAAAGAATCAAACCTGGGAGCTCATGGATCTACCAATTGGAGCAAAAATAATTAGAGTGAAGTGGATCTACAAAACAAAGTTGAATGAGCTAGGTGAAGTTGATAAATATAAAGCACACTTGATGGCTAAGGGGTACTCTCAGCAGCAAGGAATTGATTTTACTGAAGTCTTTGCACCTGTTGCATGCATGGACATTGTAAGGATGATTGTGGCATTAACAGCTTGCAGAGGATGGGATATCTTTCAGCTAGATGTTAAATCTGCGTTCCTTTATGGAAGATTAAGTGAGGATGTGTATATTGAGCAGCCAAAGGGGTAATTAAAGAAAGGAAAAGAACACAAGGTTTACAAGCTACATAAAGCCTTGTATGGTCTAAGACAAGCACCAAGGGCTTGGTTCAGTCATATAAAGTCTCACTTCATTAGTGATGATTTTCAAAAGTGTCCAACTGAACAGACCTTGTTCATCAAAAGAAATAAAGGTAAAATTTTAATTGTTAGCATTTATGTTGACGATTTAATTTATACAGGTGATGATAAAGATCTGATGATTGAGTTTAAAAACTCTATGATGCAAACTTTTGACATGACTAATCTAGGAAAAATGAGATTCTTTCTTGGAATTGAAGTTTTGCAAAAACCAGAAGGAATTTTCGTGTGCTAAAGAAAGTATGCTACTTATGTGTTGAAGAAATTTACAATGTACGAGAGTAAGCCAATTAAAAGTCCAATTGTTCCAAGCTTCAAGATTAACAAAGATGCAGATGGAGCAGTTGTAGATGATACGTATTACAAACAGATGGTTGGAAGTTTAATGTATCTCACAGCTACAAGACCGAACATTATGTTCAGCGTAAGTTTGATTAGCATATATATGTCAAGACCCACTGAGTTGCATTTACAACCTGCAAAAAGGATCTTGAGGTACTTGAAGGGAACTACTAGTTATGGGATTTTCTATAAGAGGGGAGGGGATGAAGAATTATTTACTTTCACGGACTCTGACTACGCAGGAGATAAAGTTAATTATAGGAGTACATCTGGTTATGTGTTCTTATTAAGTGCAGGGGCAGTATCATGGATGTCTAAAAAATAACCAATCATTACTCTTTCAACTATAGAAGCAGAGTTTGTAGCTGCTACTGCTGCTTATGCCAGCCAAGTTATGTGGATGAGACAAGTTTTGAAGAATTTAAGTAATAATCAAGAAGGTAGTACTACTATCATGTGTGACAACAGTTCTACAATTAAACTTTCCAGAAATCTAGTAATGCATGGGAGGTGCAAACACATCAGAGTTCGTTTTCATTTCCTAAGAGATCTTGCGCGTGATGGAGAAGTCGAGTTGGTATATTGTGGAACACAAGAGCAGGTTGCAGACTTGATGACTAAAGCTCTGAAAGTTTATGCTTTCGAGAAGCATAGGAAGAAGATGGGAATGGTTGATGTCTCTGAATTAAACTAACTGCAATCTGCAGCTAGTTTAAGGGAGGGTATGAAAAGGTCTTTGTTTGTTATGGATAGTTGCTAGCTTTCAGGAGTCTATTCCAATTTGGTTTCAATAAGTTCTAGTCTCTAGGAATCTGATCTACAGTAATTCACGTTTTTATTTAGCTATTTACTTGGCTATTTTCTTATGTTTAGTTAACCATTGTAAGGCTATTTAAATAGTTATTTTCAGTTCAATAAAAGAGGTCATTCAAAACCAGTTTATTGTGCATTTGTTCTTTTAAGTCTCATATTAGATCAAAATTCTCAAAAAAGACACTGTTCATATATAGCCGCCTTTATAGATGGTTCGAACTGCACATCCTCCGTGATGGGCGATACAGTCATGGATCGTCTGCGAAGTGGGGGAGCTTTGAGCCAATGTACATACGACATTGTGGATGAAGAAGGAAGTCCTGACTGTTCGTCTTGACGTCGTTGAGTGCAATTTCTCCAAAGATGACCAATGAGTCCGCAGAAATGACAGAAATCAGGCAGTTTTTCGCATTTGATAGATACTCAGTCAGCTTGTCCATCATGTCGTTGTATTTAGAATTCCTGCACCAATGGTTTGTGCAGATGAATTTTAACTCTAATCCTTAGGAACAGGTGCCAGGAAACAGTGTTATCTTGAGTAAGATCTGCATCGAGGAAATCTTCGAAAAGGTTTGCAATTTTAAACGCATTTTCTTTGTTGATTTGATTGGGTGGGAAGCCATGACATTGGATCGAAAAAGGAGAAATGGAAAAATCAATTTGCCCCGGGGACAAATGGGCTGGTTAGGACTGTATAATTAACAACTAATTAGAGATATACCAGGGAACCTCTTCCAGAACTATTCTACGATCCACTTCATGCAGAAAAATGAATTTAAATAAACTGAAGACCAATTTATGAACTGAGAACTCATGGTGGAGACGCCATGATTTCTCTATAGCTTGTTTAACAATCAGTGGACCATAACTTTTTTCAGCAAGAAGTTTTCCAATAATATATTTATTTATTTTAAAAGAAAAATAATTTTATTGATTAAAATTAACAATATTTCGATAGAAATATAAATATTAATTTGCTAAAAACCATATAAGATGAAAGAATACTTAAGTTAATAGTATAATAAATCGGTTCAAAACTTACAAATTTAATAATATTATAATCACTATAATATTTATAATTCCAGTTTTACAATATACTGACGATTATAATTTAATTTGTTATTTTTATCTTATTAAATATATTTTACCTATCTGAATTGTCCATAAAAAAAAAACTATAACAAGATAAAAAACAAAAACATTATAACAAAATAACAAAAATTAAACGCCGCAAGAAGATGAAAAAAACCAAATATCATAACAAAACAACAAAATCAAGAAATCACGAAAAAAAATAAAATTTAAATTTATCCATAATAACTATTTATTTAAAAATAAATCGATAAAAAGATATATATAAGGTTGATTTTAGATTAAAAATGACAAAAAATCACTATATCTTTACTTAAATAAGATGAGCGGTTAGAAAAAAAAAAAAAAAAAATTGGAGAGAAAAAAAGGAGATTAAAATTTTTTTGTTAACACCAAATATTTATCAATATAATTTTTTAAACTAGCTAGAATATTACAATATTTTATTTGGATAAAAACTATTTTCTTCAAAAATAAAATATTTTTTACAATCAAACAGCGTCTAAATTTTTTTTATTTTTTTATAAGATACGAGACATACCACCAGAACCCTGCAACCGTCTACATCCCACACCACGAAGATCATAAATAAGCAACTCTCGATGCGAAGAGGGTTTGGTACTTCTTAATTATATTTTATTTGTAACATCTTTTTCATCAAGATGTGTTTTTAATTTCTAATAAATGAATTATTTATTTTAAAAACATTAACAAAAAATACGTGTTATAATTTATCAAATTAATATATTTTTATTAAATTTCAATATATATATATATATATATTAAATGTTGAATTTTAAAATTATTAAGTAAAAAATTTGACAAATTTCCTTATTCATAATTTAATATTTACTACTAAAATCTTATGTGTTAATCTATTAAAATTTACAATATTATTTCTATAAAAAGATTAAAAATTCATTTTTATTAAATACACATTATTTTAATAACCAAAATCTTCTCTTCTTTTGTAATTTTGGTATCCTTATTACCTGATATATATCTTTAAACTCTTCTTTTTTTTTTTTTCTCGACCTACTATGATTTGACATATTTGTTTATCTAATTTGTCTGCAATTTGACTTTTGAGTATGCACAGAGGGTTACAAATCATGACAAATATTATTGAGCTGACATTTCATCTTAAATTGGCTATTACTAAGCCAATAACTTGACCTGCAGCCCTTACATAACCTTTTTATATTTATTTTTATATTATTAACAAAAGATATCTCTTTTGATCAACACTCGATGGCTGCAAGTCCTTAATTCTCTTGTGTGCAAATAATTGAAGATTCTTTTCTTTGCTCTCTTTGAGCTGAAAATTTTTAATTTGAGGAGTAAATTTATATTGGAATTATAATGGCATTTTCGGTTGAAGATATGGCACGGTTTTCTGATCTTTCCACTTGAAAGGAGAGAATGAATCTTAAGTCACATGATTCTCAACATTTAGACGCATCTAATGTCTGAACAATTTAATACAACATTACTACAACTCATTGCAATACCTAATTTCTAACATTATTTGCTTCATTGGCCCAAAAAAAAAAAAACTTTCTTTGATCTTTAAAATTGATTTTTTAAAAGAGCACACGTGATTTAGGCAGACTGATTTCTATGCAGCAAATTGTTGCCTTTTCATTTTGTATCTGTAGTTTTACCTAATTAAGTACCCAATTGGGATAATTTTTATCTATTTATATTCAGTACCTCAAAGCTTTATTTCATTCAACTATGAATGACAATTTTACTTCAAGCTTCTTTGTCAGTTACCTATTTCACATCGTCTCTCTTTTTTTTTTTTGTAATAATTTCACTGATAGATTGGAAACAAGGGAATCATAGCAGTTGGTGAGCATTGCAAATCTCTCAAGGATTTTGGCCTCCGATTTTGTGATAGGTAATAAATATAGAAATTAATTATATTTATTGAATTGGCTGTGTCATATATTTAAATATAATTATTATGCATTGCTCATTACTGTTGTATCAGAATGAAAAGTAAATGGTGATATTTGAAAAGCAAGTTTCGTCTATGGTGAGTATTGTCATGTAATTAGCCCTCACAACAAACAATTATAACCATTTCGATGTAATCAACTAAATTTTATAGCTTGAAGAATCAATCAACTAAATAACTGATTCAGAAGAGGATAGAGTGACTTTTTGGCTATAGTTTATATCACGATCCAAAACAGAGGGTCATAATCGGCGTTAAAAAATGAAAATTTTTTCAAATCTGGAACCCATAGCAAACTTTAAAATAAAAGCATGCAATAATAATAAAAATAAATAAAATATCTTGCTATGGAAATTAAAATCTCATATGTAATAATGTAACTCATCCATATATATAATATTTTTTAATACAAATTCTTGTTTCAATTCTTTAAAATACAAATCTCATACATATATAATATAAACATCCCACAAGCTTAACTACAACTACTACAGTGGCTAGAATACAAAATAAAATCAAGTAAGTAGTTTACATAGTAAAGCCGGGACAGAAGAAATCTAGCGTAAGAGTCTGCTACTGAGGCATGAGGACAAAAACTCTCTTGAAAAATAATCAACGGAGGGGAGTCAGATCTCACTGAGTGAATTGTTATAATATATATACATGCATAGCTAAATGATAAATGCACACATTCAATAGTATATATAATAAATATGTATATACAGACAAATACACATGGATGCAGCAAAAATCATTTTATATAACTATGAAAAATATCTGATTATGAAGGATCAAATAGAACCCTAATGATCACAATCTCAAAATAGTGTTAGACAATACTCTAGTCATACAGGCTCACTTATCCAAATAAATTCACTTGTTCCATTTAGACAGTAGACTGACCCCAAGATACTAAGTCAATCGAGCTCTAGTAGTCTAACTGTCAGTGTGATTCGCCCCGAGACACTTGGTCAACCGAGCTCCAGCAATCACACTCTCAAATCACATCACACATCAATCAAATCAATCTAATCAATATCCGCAAATAGGTTAGTAATTTAACCTAAATTCTATCGTCGTACCGGTACGTACTCGGTCCTAGTGCTGCCCACTAGGTAGCACGTTTTATTGATATCCTTCATTAAAAATAAATTCATTCATTCATGAAATAAATGATGCATGACTTTAATTAAAATAACAATATAAACCATATATATACTAAAAATATACCAAAAATAAACCAAGTATATTTTGAGTATATATATGTTAAACAAATTCCGTTTAAATACAAAATAAACCAGAAATAAACTATATATATACTTAAAAACATTTTAAGTATAATTCAATAATAAAACATGCATTTAATTTAAAATATACCAAAATATACCTAAAATATACCTAAGCAATTATTAAATTATTTATGCATATTTCATTACATTTAAACATACATTTCTAAAACATGAAATCCTAAAACACGTATTTATAAAATAACAACTCACAGTTGTGTGCTCCACGAGACGGGTTTGACGGGCCTGGTCCACTAGGCCTTGGTCTCGACACAACTAAACAAACAAACGACAACACAAAATCAGAATAAGTCTAACGAAATTCTAGAGACTCAATCTAAAACACTGGACACATAATAGGAATAGAGATTCGATCGGATGTCATGTTTTACGAGAATTCTACCGAAAATTCGACAGAATCTCCCCTATAAAATGGACATCTCTCTACTCAGAAAGAAGAGCAGGTCCTGCAAAGAAACACACTTCAAATAAACACAATCACATAACCCCTCGGTCGAACTCCCAAACTGCAATTTTACTGACTGATGTTCACAATTCATGAGATATGAACAAAATACATTTAAATTCCAAAAATACCGAAAATACCCTTTAATAATCAAAATATAGCAAATTAGATATTTAAAACACTGAAAATAATTATTTCACCGATAATTATATAAAAAACCCTAATTTTAATAAAATATTCTTAAAAATCCATAATTCTCGATAAATTCATAAACATTAACTGAAATACATTTTCTAACTCCAAATTACATAATTAGCCCTAAAACATGTTAAAAATCATTAAAAACTCATTTATTTACAAAAATAGTATATTATATATAATTTGAAAATAATTTTCAAAAAATAGTTTTAATTAGTTAAAAATACTAAATAATTTGTAAAAATCATTTTTATACCTCAAATAATTATTAAAACCAATTTAATTTAATTTTCAACCAATTTAGTATCAAATTACCAAAATACCCCTAGTATTTATAAATTCACATAATATACAATAATTATTCAAAAAAATCCACTAAAAATTATATAATTGCTCAAAAACTAATTTATCAACATATAATTCAATAATATCAATAATTATACTCAAATAACCCATTAATTTTAACAAAATACTTAATTAACCTAATTTTACAAAAATCACCTAAACTAAATAAATTCATAATAATTATACAAAAATAAAAAAAATTACAATTAAAATTCTAAAATTCATTTTAACACCTATAAACACCATAAATCACAATTTCATAATTTATTTAATTAATTTACGAAAATTAGAAAATATTAATAAAATAATAAAAATTTCACAATAATCAAAATAATTCCAAAAAATTCCAGGATGAAGATTGAGCTACTAGGATCAATATTTGTGAAGGAAGTAAGCTTGAATCATTAGAATCAAAGTTCAAAAAAATCAAGAAACTCAAATGGCCGAAAATGAGATCAAGCTTAAATCTTTACCAAATCGAGTTTTCAAGCTAAAGAAAGCTTGGAATCGGCTTTTATGGAGTTCTAGGAGCAAAACAACATCAGAATCATAAAAAACGGTGGCCGAAAAGTAGTTGAACGGAGTTGATAAAGTCTCTCGGGTTTCCGGCCAAACCAGCGAGCTACACTGTCGGAGAAGATGGTGGGAGGTGGCGGAGCAGTTGGGGAAGGCGGCGGCATGCCGGCAGGCACACTGAATGGAGGGGAATGAGATTTGCAACAGGAGGGGTGAGGAGAGGGTGTCGGGAATGGAGGTAGGGGACAATGGCAAATAACATAATTTTTATTAGTTATATATATATACAATAAAACATTAACACTTTATATCAAAATATAATAATATTATAACTTAAAATAATCCCACACCACACATAAATATATATACATATACATATATAACACATATAATAATAAAAACTATAATATATACATAATTCAAACATTAAACCCTAAATAATGTTAATAATATATATATATATATATATATATATATATATATATATGCAAAATATAATCATGCATGAAACCATGCAATTTAATAAAGTGAACTAACGTAAATAAATAAATTATTATTTAGGTTTTATTTTCCCAAAAATATAGGTTTCGGGAAAATTTTACGTAGAAAACTTAAAATAATTTAAAATAACATTAATTCTTAAAAAAATAATTAAATAGTCAAATACATATATTAAAATTATTAATATTGTATATCCCGATGCAGTTTAAAATTATTTAAAATATCATGATATTACAGTTTAGGTGCTTTTTTTTCCCATGTCTGGCCCTAATTTTTCTATTTGCATAAAGCATGGTAAGTTTGTACGGAAATCCAGTGTGCTATAACATATGATGCAGTCCAACATGTGTTGATTATACTTTTCATATTTAATTTTGTATGCTACTTTTTTCAATTTAGAGGCTGGAAGAAATCCTTTTGATACAGGCATAGAAGAGCAAACCCTTCAATTTATGGAAAAATTTGACAATTTACAGTAGTGGCATTTCCATAATTTTTTACAAGTTCCAAGTATCGGATTTGAGTGATTCAAAAATATATTTCATATGGAAACGGGCTAACGATTCAAAGTCTCCAGATTTGCTAGTGAAGTCTGTCACTTTTCAAGCAGATTCCTTCGTTTAGGCCCTCAAACGGATAATTTTGTGTTTTTGCTATTTTAATGTTTTATTTTCCTATTTCGTTTGGGTTTGTTTTAGGGTTTACTATTTAAACTCTTTGTTGGATGACAGTTTTTTATGACTATTGAATTCTTTTCTGATTTCCAAAATTTTATAAAAATTTTGATACCTATAGCCCAATTTGGCCATGTAAGATTGATAATTGGTAGTCATGTGCGATTCAAATCGATTGTTACTATACCACTCTTTCACTATGTCACTTTCTTTGTTATTATTAGTGGTCGTGAAGTAAAAGCAGGGAAACCATCTCCTGAAATGTAAGATAGAATGTAGAATATATTTTCAGTAAGAACTGAGCATTCATATATTCTTAAATATAACTTTTATGATTATTCTCTCTTAAACTATAGTGGTCATAGTATGCTTCTTCACATTCTCATTCAGTTGTTGATAAAGCTTCAAAGAGTAATATAGCAAAAACCTAAAATAAATGGATAATTGTTGCTTGCTATTGATTCACACACAACTGGTCATCAAACAACCTTTTATAACCTATTGATTCACTGAGAATGTCATGAAATAGTCATCAATATTCGTTGATTCATACAAAGTAATACCAAAAATTGAAAGAAAATTAGAACTTTGATTATCAATTTTGAAACTGTCTAAAACAACTTAAAACAACATATAAATACTGTTTGGGAAAAACTCTAAAAAGAAAAAGGAAAAAAAAACTAACAAAATGCCAAACAAAAGCTCAAAACTTCAAATTGAAATTTAAGGCTTTAAACGATGGATTTTAGGCCTGAAGTTGTCATGCTACAATAGAACTTTGTAGCATTCATTTTTGAGCTTTGAATCAGCTTTAGTTTGATATATTATGGGCTTCACGGTTCAATTGAGCCTGAAAGATAGAACCTTTTGAAGGCTGGCTGTCCATTTTGCCTTTCTTCCCAAAATCTAAACTTTCCAAATATGCTAGGACTGTCCAGTCCGTATCAAATAGATAGCTGATTATTGAAGATAGGAGAAAGAATTGCATATGGTTCTTGTGGAGATTTGTGAGTTGGATGATTTCTAACTTGCTACTTTTAATTAACTCTTCCAAATTAAATTAATTTGCTAGATGGAAGCTTTGGACAGTTTGTTTTCTTTAGTTTATTTATTTATTTATTTTTTCTGGTGGTGTTGTTTTCTTACTATTTGGGTTGTGCCCATTAAGATGTTTCAACTTCAATATAAAATATTTGCTGAGAAGCATATTATTTCTCTCTTTTTCTTATCATTTAATTTTCTTTGTGTAGGTTCAACATTGAAGGCTACTTGGGGACTATCATTATTCAAATTGTATTGCTTTTGTTGAGTTCAGTGCAGTAATTACACCATCTTCATCTTTTGCTCTCCATTTTTAGTGATTTGTGTGATTGAACATATATACTGCATATATGTGTTTGTTTTAAAATTTTAGATGTAGTTGAAGCCAATAATAGGTATTTAAGCAATCTACTAGAGCTTTAATCTGTTGCTTTCTTAATGTTTGCTTATCATGTCCTTTTTTTAATGCAGTAAGCTGATCTTTGGAAATATACATTATGGTTTCTTATTATTAGATTGCATTCTTTTGTTATGCCAAAACTCATGTCAATTTGTTTTCTTTGGTTTATTTATTTATCTATTTTTCCTGGTGGTGCTATTTTGTTACTATTTGGGCTATGCCCATTATAATGTTTCAACTTCAATATGAAATATTTGCTAAGAAGCATGTTGTTTGTTTCTTTTTCTTATCATTTAATTTTATTTGTGTAGGTTCAATGCTTAAGGCTACTTGGGGACTATCATGATTCAGCTCTCATTATTTTTGTTGAGTTTAGTGCGGCAACTACACCATCTTCATCTTTTGTTATCCATTTTTAGTGATTTGTGTGACTGAACATATATACTATATCTATGTGTTTGTTCTAAATTTTATATGTAGTTAAAGCTAATAATAGGGCATTTAAGCAGTTTGCTAGAGCTTTAATCTACTGTTTTCTTAGTGTTTGCTTATCATGTTGTAAGCACCTAATTTCGGGATGCAATTATGTACAATTGTGACGTAAGCCCCTAAGATAAAATTCATTAAAAAAAATTGAACTTGGTTGTTGATTTTCTACACTTTAGGGACTAAATTGTAGCATTTTTAGGATTTAATTACAAATAAGTCAATTTTTCAAGGGTCTTTTGGTAATTAAAAGTTAAAAAAATTAAAATTAGGATTGGCATTAGAGTAATGCCGATACGTAAAAGTCCCATTTTTTCAATTTTTTGCATATTATTTCTTGTTTTTTGTCGATTTTTTCAGTGTTTTGATTGGTTAAAAATTGAATTTTTATTATTAGTTTTATTTGAAAAAAATTTTGACGCATTTAAAACATTCAAAAATCAAATTTTATCATTCTATTTTGGAGAGATAAGTTTTTTTCTCCAAAGGAGGAAGTCGGTATGTAGGTAAACTCTGCATTTAAAAGCAGAGTCTGCATGTGTGTGGGACGGGGAGGCAAATAGAGACACACAGTGAGAGAAAAAAAAAAGAGAAAACATTTAGAGAACTGTGCGATAAAATTATACTGCGCAAGAAAATCTTGATTTCTTCAGTCCTATCTAAAACTCTAATTTCTTAACATCGTTCTTTATAACTTTGAAAATAATGTTCTACAATTAAGCCTCTATCCGTAATCAAACAACGAGTCAAAAATAACGGTGACAATCTCAATCTGAGGGGCTATCTCAAAGCATATGCACAACATTCATTTTTTTCTTCTCTTCTCTCTTTGTGATTTTTATTTTATTTCATTATTGTTTTATTATTCAATTCCATTACTAATATGATTATTTATATGTTTTTTTTATATGAAAATGTGGATTGAGGAGGATGCTGCTTGTGTTTAAACTGAACAGAAGGTCCATGGAACCATGGAAGAACCTGTGTTGTTTTCTAGTAGAATTTAGGGTTTTATCTTTATTTTTTATTTTGGTGTTTTGTGTAGTTATTTTAATTCAGGGGTGTATAATTGTTTAATTTTAATTTTGTACATAGTTTGTAATAGCCCCTGTAATACGAGTAGTGAAAGATTTAATTTTCTACACTTTAAAATTAATTAGTAAAACTAGGTTCACTGGGTAATCCTTTATAAAATTAATGGTGGCAGTAGCTTAATTTAGGGTTTGCATGTAATTAATTTAGGGTTTCTTAAAATTACTATAATATTTGTTTAATCCATTTTTTTTGTGTTTTATTTATTTTGGGCTTATTTTTATATTTTTGAGCCCCAAGCCCACGTCTAGGCTAACCCACTTAATAAATATGCTTAAAAATTGTTTAGGACTTTAAATAATTAAAATTAACTTAGGCCCATTAGGTTAATTAGATTTTAAGTCCACTTAGTTGATTAAAACTTGTTTAGACTTAGCTCAACCCATTTAATTTCTTTTCCTTTTAAAATAAATAGACCTAAGCCCACATTTCACTTAAAATAAAACCAACTTAGACTTAAGCCCACTAATTTAACTTTCCTTTAAAATTGAATAGACTTAAGCCCATTTCTTAGACATACTAAAATAAATAGATCTAGGCTCACTAATTAATAAAAATGTAAGCCTACCTTTAATCCATTTCTCACTTGTAAATAAAAATGTAAATCTAGCTAACTTTTTAATAAAATTAACATAATTTAGACTTAGGGACCACGCGATTTTGAGTGCATTTTTTATGTGTAATTTTATTGATTAGATGCCTAGGGTTAGATGGATGTCAAATAGGGTTTAATAAAATTGCATGTAATTAGAGGATGAAATAATCATTTATAAAATTATTCTAAATGAACACAAGATTAAGAGAAGTTAGTATTCCATATCTAGAATCTCCTGGTTGTGGTGCTAGCTTTCTTTTAGGGAATCAAGTACCACCTTTTCAATTTTTCCTAGATATTACCCTGGATGGTGACTCCTCATCTCCACGCCATGTCTTTGTGATAGTGGTTAGTGTGTTCTCTAAGGCCTTGAGCCTAAACAGTGTTGTAGTTGCTAAAATCTTAGACGCGTGCTAAACCCCGTTGTCTACAGTGGCGACTCCACTGGGGATAAAAGATACTGATTCTACTTGTGTTCTTTAGAATTATTTTATCAATTATTATTTTATTCTTGCATTCATTTTGCATGTCCCTACTAAACCAATGGTGTTAGTTTATGATTCTACTAGCTTCATAGAGTTGTAGATTGGCTAACCATCACTCTTAGCCTTAACTCGGTTCAAGAGAGATTACCGGGCTCATCTGACTAGAGTCTGTTACCTAAGTCCTTAAAGGGGTTAATCTTCTCTTGAGTTGGTAAAGGATGCTTGGCCCCTCTGACCTTGGCCTATAACTTAAAGTCCATAATGGAGAGCATTTTGCTAAGGGAACCTTAACTTTTCACCGGACCCTAACCACATATAATGGCCTAGTTACTTCCACTAGGATTTTTACCCAAAGTGCTTGTTTGTTTGAATTGCCATGAGGTATTACTATTTATAAAAGCCCAGGCCTATACCTTTGAAGCTTGTTCAGGCTAATAAGGATTAGGCTAGACCTTTATATTTAGAAATGTTATTTATGTGCTTTTTGTTTTAAAGAGAGATTTGGCATGCGCGTCAGTTCTTAATATCCCTTGTTAATATGAAGGCTAAGACCAAAAATCCTAAGAAAAGAGACTCACCATTGAATATATGTGTGGGAGAAATAAGGTTGGAAGGTTTACCTGCATGATGGCCTGTTGATTGCTTTTTGATTCTTGCTACTTGCTAAGTGCTTGCTTGCTACTTGTTGCATAAACACACATCATGCATACATGCATACATATAGTCCATGCATCATACTAATACTTTGTTTTTCAGCCATCATAGATTCATCTGGGTCTTCTCATGTCTAAGGACGAAGAGGTGGTAGATTGACCAGAACATATTTAAGCCCAAAGTCAATAGCTCAAGAGATCCTTCAAAAACTAGAGAAGAGTCCAATCAATCCACTATTTCTAGAAGTTGAACCAACTCAGATTGAATAGAATGAAATGGAATAATAACCAGAGATGTGGACTTTAGAGGATATTAAGGGAGCTTTGATGGATGACATAAGAGCTATGATGCAAGATGAACTGAGACAAGCTTTGGCCGGACTAGTGCAACCTGTTATTGAACAACCACTTGCTACTACTATTGAACAACCACCTGGTATAGGAGCTCCACCTATCGTTGTAGCTCCTCCACCTACTGCTAACAATGTTGGGCGGCAACCTACTGCTAGAAATGTGCCTACTACTGATGTGAGACTGGAAGATGTTGAAAACTACATGGTAGAAAAGGCGAAGAGAGAGTCACTTGACTTGGTCCATGATCATGAGTCCAAGCAGATGCAAGCACTGATTTAGAAAATGTCCAAGATGGAAGAGCTAATTAGAGGACAAGGAATGTGATATTCTTTTGACTTTGATGACATGCTATAAATAGAGGGAGATAAGTTGCCTGAAAAATTCAAAATGCCTCAACTGCAGAAGTTTGATGGGAGAGGAGATCCAAGGATTCATTTGAGTTAATACACCACAACCATGAGCACTACTAAAGCACCATTGTTAGTAGTTGCTAGGCTATTTGTACTGTCACTATAAGGAATGGTTATAAACTGGTACCATGGGTTAGAAAAGTCTGTTAGGGTTGACTAGAAGGAACTATGTACTGCATTCTTGAAATAATATGATTATAACACTCGATTGGAAGTGTCTATTAGGGATTTAGAGTTGACTAAGCAAAAACCTAATGAATCCTTTTCTTATTTCCTTACCAGATTCATAAATAAAACAGGACTGATGAAAAATAAACTGGCTAAAAAGGATAAAGTTAGGATGATTATTCATAATGTATCACTTAATTTGGTCGAAAGACTGCAAATGATGAACCCAAAGACCTTCATAGATCTATATGATGATGGTCTACAAGCTGAAGAGATAGAGAATGAGAAAAAGAAGAATTCTAGAGGCTCAGCAACCCAAAATTACTCAACTAGGGGCACACAATAGGGAAGTACTAGCCGAGCTATGGAGGTGCATGCAGTTCAGCAACCTCGAAGGTTCTCTAACTTCATCCAACCACTCTCCAAAGTCCTAGAGAGGCTAATCCAAAAAGGCCTACTCCGACCCTTAACCTTTTCTAAGCCACCAAACCCAAATGTCCCTAGTTTTGACCCTACCAGTTACTGTAAATTCCACCAAGCTGTTGGCCATCCCACAGACAATTGTATCTGCTTAAAACATAAGATCAAAAACCTGATAGACTTTGGAAAAATCATCGACCCTGAAAAATCCAACTCTAACCCAAACACTAGAAACAACCCTTTCCCAGACTACCAAAATGTTGCACCACCATCCACCATGATGATCAACTTAGGGGTTAGCAAAGAAGAAGTGCTAAGCTCCTTCGAGGACCTTAACCCTATATCCAATGAAGAACCTTTCAGACAGCCATAGAGAGAAGTGGAAGATTTACTAAGCCAGCCCTCAGGCAAGTTTGATTACAGAGTATTCTACTTAAAACCACCCTCTACTGATATCCCTATTAAATAAATTAAGCCCTCAGGTTGGGGAGATGAATTTAATGATAAACCGGGAAAAGAAGAGTCTAAAATTCTCGAGCAGCTGCCAAGGGGAGTTGAAGATTTTTTAGGACAACCTTTGGGCAAGTTTGATTATAGAGTATTCTATTCTAAGCTCACTTCCACTAACATCCCTATTGAATTGATTGTGCCTACAAGGTGGGGTGATGAATTTAAGGATGAACCTTTGGCTCTTGAACAGTCTCAAGAAGGAGTTAAAGATTTGTTGAATCAACACTTCGGCAAGCTTAATATGGGAGATCTGAAAGGGAAGAAAACATGCACAATGGAAGTGTGGAAAGATGGGAAAAGAGACTGAATTATTAGAGTTATTGACATATGGTATGACTCTGATGAAGACAGTCCAAGCGGTTTTGATATATGTAGTAATGATCCTAAAGTGAATCATGTCACTAGAAGTGGGAAGAATTATAAAGCAGCAAAAAAGAAAATAGAAAGAGTAACAAAAAGAGAAAAAATAGAAGATGCAGAGATAGAAGAAGAACAGAAAGAGGATCTGATTTTGGAATAACTGAAGAAAGCTAAGGCAAATGTCAGTATTTAGGAATTACTAATGCATTCAAGCAGTTATAGAAGGGCTCTTGTCAAAGCTCTATTAAACATGAATATTAAAACAGCCGCTACTCTAGAGGCTATGGTAACAAAGGTTATAGAAAAGAAACACGAGCTGATAATGTTACCAGATGATGACTTTCCTTTAAAAGGAAGAAACCATAATAAGGCATTGTTTATCCCAACTGAGGTGAGGGGAAAGAGAACCAATTTTGCTATGGTCGATGATGGTTCTGCTATTAATGTATGTCCTTTGAAAATCCTGCCTAACTTAGGTTTGAAAGCTGAAGACTTAACATATTCAAACCTTATAATCAGAGCTTATGATGACAATACTAGGAATGTGGAAGGGAAATTTGAAGCTTTGGTTAAAACAAGACCTGTGGAATCAACCATTGAGTTTACCATGTTGGACATTCCAGTCACTTATGCCTTGTTGTTGGGATGGCCATAGTTTCATGCCTTAGGAGGGGTACCCTTAATTGTGCATCAAAAGATAAAATTCCCTTATGAAGGATAAGTTATGACCATAAAAGCTAGGACCAATGCTGCTGTGGCATCCATATTGGATAAATAAAAACAAGTGTGTGCACTCCTTGGTTTCCAAATTGTTGGGATATTTGATAGGACTGAAATGGATATGAGAGTAGAAAAAATGATAGAGAGCATGGATTACCGGCTTGGAAAAAGACTGGGGAAGAATGAATAAGGAAGTCTAGAATTCCTAGGATTCAAAAATCAAGATGACACAATAGGATTGGATTTTACAGGGGAAGCAAAGACAAAAGGTAAAAGGGTAAGGAAGAGATATAATACAAAAAAGAGGAAGCTTTATGGAAAAGTTGGTCCTTTGAGTCAGAACTTCATCAAGCTAGGGGAAGGCAAATACTATCTGGGAGCTAAGGAATGAGTTAATGTTATTGGAGCAGATGTCCCTAGGTTTGAGATCTTCAAGGAGCAAATTATAGAGAATCTGGTGAAGGACAACAAAGAGGAAGTGATAAAGCTGGCAGTTGAGAGGATGGGCAGTGCTGTTGTTGAAGAGCTGCTATGTTAACCACCTCAAGGAAAACTACTATGAGACTCAGCATTCCTAGCATCTAGAATAGGAAATAAAATTTCTCATTGTCTTCTTTGAATAAGATTTTAGTTTCTATTTTGTTTTAGTGATCGATGATATAAATTCTAATCATGCTTACTTATGTAATCCTAATAGTTCTATGCATTATAATTTAGATCAATATGTTTGACATAAATTCAATTCAATTAGATTCATTCAGCATGGGCACAAATGCAAATTCAAAGAACATACATATATCACATTATGTAACTTTTGAAGATAGGAAATGTGAGAAAAAAAATAAAAAATAAAAAAAGAGAAAAAAGAACATTAAAGTAAAAATTAGAGAGGAAAATTCATGACTGACTGATAACAGGAGTTATATTATGTGATGTAATGAATGTTCTCATTTTTTCCCTAATGAATGATTAAAATTGAATTTTAATTTTTTGTTCAAACATCGCATATTAGTCTTTATCATACCGCATAAGTATCTGAATGGAAAAATAATACATCAGAGCTATAAGATCATTATTTTAGTTACGTTTTCTTTTTTCCACCTCTTTTGTAATTTTCCTTGTAAGACTGAGTCCTCTTGTATCTAGAAAATCCTGGTGGCTCAGTAACTTGCTTTTCAATCCATACATTATAACTATCATCAATTATTGCATCAGCATCAAGCCTCATATTCTGCTCAAGAATTCTTTGAAGTGCAAGTCTAGTTGATTTCATCATCTAGAACTCGCTTCAATCAGTTTGCCCACTTCTATGCATCTTCAATACATGAGATTGCAGCTGATAGGGCTAGTAAGACAAAGGACCAACAACAATAATGACCAAACCGAGTCTCTTGTGCACATGAAGAAAGTGATTGCTAGGATGAATTCAAAATGAAGCTAGGGGCAAAATGTAACTCTAGGACAAGTTAGGGGCAAAATGGTAAATACAACAGTAGAACTTCAAAGTTAGTGAAAATGATCTCAGGGTAGAAAGGAGTATACTACAAGCATACAGATATAACAATTATTATATAGCAAAAGCAGTAATAAAAAGAAAAGTTCAATAGTGCATCGGTAAATTATGAGCCAGTGTAAAGCCATGGACCCTACTCATTGGCTTGGTTATTTATCCGACAGACTATATCAGAAGCTCAAACATCAGAAGTACCAACAATGAAGCATCAAGTGCTTGAACCTACAAGTTGTTGATGAGGCACCTTATTCTCACACTCCAAGCTGCGAACATAGCTTTGGTCCAAATAGAAGACCTATTAGGATCATGCATACACTTGCATACATTTATTGTGAAATACTTTCTTTGCATAATAAAATCTTTGAGCCTAGTTAAGATTGTCCAAACACTTTGCTACTAACATTCAAGATTAGTGTTATAAAAGTGCAGGAAAGTAGTCAGAGTATTCACAGGTAAAGCATCTGAAGGAATGAAAACAAAAGGAGCGACATTACTAAGAAGTATCATCTTGGTGACCTTAAAAGGCTGGATAAGACTTTCAAGCTCTTTAAAGTCAGTATCCATCTCCATAGTCTCATCGCGAGCAGTATTTGGAATATCTCTCCACAATAGTGAGACCATTACAGGGTGTGGAATATGGTAACGAGAAGGTCTAACATGTCAGAGATACATGTGCTCAGCCTTAAAAAAAGGAAGAATGCACGAAAAACTTGAGATGAATGCACTCTAAAGACTTCTTTGATGGTGAAATAAAAAACCTCTAACTCCTAAATCTTTTCTTTTGCAGGAAATATTGGGAAGAGAAATGAGACCCTTTACCAAAGCGTCAATAGAATAGCAGAAAGAAAAATTCAGCCTAAAGCCACAACCTCAATGGCAGAATATCATCACCTTATGATCCGAGACATTATCACCACAATCAAAAAGGGAAGAATGCAAAAGAATAACATTGCATTTTGATAAAATTTCTTCACTTGCAAAAAGACAATACTAACTTGTAGTATTTGGTACAAGGAAATAACAAAAGGATGAAGAAGGGGAAAGGAACCCATACATCAATAAGAATGACTAGGATAGCAAATGTCAATCGCTAGTCAAAATCTCACTCTATGTGACAAACACCCTGATAAATACCAAAAGGAAGTAGTATAACTCTATCTCTTTTTGATTTTGTAGTAAAGTACAAATTGAAAGAAAATTTATAAAATTGAGAGTAAATTCATCCACTTCATGATATCATATGTGAAAACTTATCTCATGACCTTTGATTTTAGTGGCTTTCTTTTAGTAGCCTCACATAATTCAGATGTCTTGTTGACAATTCTATGCTAAGAGTTTCTAAAACTATAATTAATCTAATGCTTACTTTATACCCAAATGAGGGGAAGAATATGCAAAGACAAAATCTATGGACTTGCAGTATAAATTGGTTGAATTTCACCGTGTCATTTTGGTCTTTTGAATAATAAATGTGCATATAATCTACTCCAATGCTTATAAATGAGTATGAGTACAAATCCCTCAATGGTATCCACGCTGAGTAATATGAGAAAGGCGGGGGAACACTAAGAGGAGAATCAAAATAAGAGCAAGCATAATGTACTCCAATGCCCAAAAATAAGCAAGAGTATCAATGTGAACCTCTGGCAGTATCCACGCTGAGTAATACAAAAAAGGCGGGGGAATACTAAAAGAGGACCCACGTTAAAAAAATATCTCTATTTACTCTAATGCTCTGTAAGAGTATGAGTATCCAAACGACCTTTCCAACGGTATCCATGCTGAGTAATATAAGAAAGGCGGAGGAATACTTAGATAAGGAAAAAAAGCATAAAAATAATTCAAAGACTGTTTTGATACTTCGAATTCAATATTTTTATGGTTAATTTCCACAAGTTTTGTTTAGCAAATTCTCCTTAAAATTAGGTGTGGAAGTAAGCTCTTCACTTGGTAAAAGATACACTCTCAGTATAAGATGGTTAATGATGCCTCTGACCTTTGTAAATGGCAAATAAGTGACAGTCATGAAAATAAAAAATAGTGAGATTTGTTAAGTGCATGCTATCTCATAATAAAATGATGAATTTTCTCATAAATTGTTAACATTATAATGTACTTTTATACATTCATCATGATTGAAACTAACTTCAATATGCCTGTAGGAATTATTAAACCAAAAGGAAGTGCACAGTGGAATTAAAATTAGTCAGCACAAAGAATTCAAAGCATTCGACTAAAACAACCAAAGATAAAAATCATCAGGCAATTATGGACTATAGCAACATCAAAGGCAAGCAATAAAAGGATTGCAGTCAATTTACAAGCAATTATAGACTGTAGCATCATCAGCGAGCAGGTATGGACTGTAACATCATCAGTGAGCAATGAAAGGGTTGCAACTAATTGCAAGCAGTTATGGACTGTAGCATCATCAGTGAGCAATGAAAGGATTGCAGCTAATTGTGATCAGTTATGGACTGCAGCATCATCAGTGAGCAATGAAAGGGTTGCTGCTAATCGCAAGCAATTATAGATTACAGCATAATCGTATAGATCAATCAACACTGCATGATTGAGTGTAGTGTATTCCACTTTAGTCCGTTACTTTTGTGTGCATATGAATTCAAGTTCTTTCATTACAATTTGGTCCATATTCGCTTTCTGATTAGGGACATGTTCCTAATTAATTCATGACATTCATTAAATTAATAATTCATTGAATTATTAAAAATACATAATCAATCTGTGATTCTAAATTTTTTGTCAAGTACAGAATACAGAATTCATTTTTTGCATTTTACATGCATCATTTCAATCAAAGGATTCATATGTTACACAGTAGCTATGATATAAATTTCAAATGATTATGTTATGAGCTGCACAGTAGTCATAACCTTCATTATGTTATGTACTGTATAGCAGTTATGACATAAACTTTCAAATTCATCATTGCTAGATGTTCCATAGGAATTATAGCAAGTTTTCAATTTATCATCACTAGACGTCCCACAGGGAATATAGTGTGCATTATTAGATGTCCCACAGGGAATATAACAAAATTCATCAGTGCTGGACGTTCCACATGAACTATAGCAAATTTTCAATTTGTCATCACTAGACGTCCCACAGGGAATATAGTGTGCATCGTTAGACGTCCTATAGGGAATATAACGAAATTCATCATTTTCAAATGTTCCACTAGAACTATAGCAGATTTTCAATTCAACTTCACTAGATGTCCCTCAGGGAATATAGTGTGCATCCTTAGACGTCCCACAGGGAATATAACGAAATTCATTAGTACGGGACATTCCACATGAACTATAGTAGGTTTTCAATTTGTCATCACTAGACGTCTCATAGGGAATATAGTGTGCATCGTTAGACATCCCATAGGGAATATAATGGAATTCATCATTGCTAGACATTCCACACGAACTATAGCAAATTTTCAATTCAACTTCACTAGACGTCCCACAGGGAATATAGTGTGCACCATTAGATGTCTCACAGGGAATATAACAAAATTCATCAATGCTAGACATTTCATAGGAACTATAGCAAGTTTTTAATTTATCATCACTAGATGTCCCACAGGGAATATAGTATGCATTGTTAGACGTCCCATAAGGAATATAACAAAATTCATCATTGCTAGACATTCCACAGGAACTATAGCAATTTTTTAATTTATCATCACTAGATGTCCCACAGGGAATATAATGTGCATCGTTAGACGTCCCACAGGAAATATAATGAAATTCATCATTTCTAGATGTTCCATAGGAACTATAGCTGATTTTCAATTCAACTTCACTATATGTCCCACAGGGAATATAGTGTGCATTGTTAGACGTCCCACAGAGAATATAATGAAATTCATCAGTGCTAGACGTTCCACATAAACAATAGCAAGTTTTCAATTTTTCATCACTAGACGTCCCACAGGAAATATAGTGTGCATCGTTAGACAACCCGTAGGGAATATAACGAAATTCATCATTGCTAGACGTTCCACATGAACTATAGCAGATTTTCAATTCAACTTCACTAGACGTCCCACAGGGAATATAGTTTGCATCGTTAGATGTCCTACAGGGAATATAATGAAATTCATCAGTGTTGGACGTTCCACATGAACTATATCAAGTTTTCAATTTATCATAACTAGATGTCCCATAGGGAATATAGTGTGCATCATTAGACGTCCCATAGGGAATATAACGAAATTCATCATTGCTAGACATTCCACAGGAAATATAGCAAGTTTTCAGTTTATCATCACTAGACGTCCCATAGGGAATATAGTGTGCATCATTAGACGTCCCACAGGGAATATAACAAAATTCATCATTGCTAGACGTTTCACAGGAACTATAGCAAGTTTTCAAATTATCATCGCTAAACGTCCCACAAGGAATATAGCGAAACTCATTTGCACAAAATCCACTAGATGTTCAACAGGAAATATAGTGAGACTTGTCAAACATCATACCTTGCTCAGCAATTTGAGCATCAACCTATCATTTAGGATACAATAAAATGTCCTAATTTCTTTCTTTCGAAATTGTCTGCTTCTATTGCTTTGCCGCAATTTGTCAAGCAAACAGCGACAAAGGGGGGCAACTGTAAGCACCCAATTTCGGGATTCAATTGTGTACAATTGCAACATAAGCCCCTATAATGAAATTCATTCAAAAAAATTGAACTTGGTTGTCGATTTTCTGGACTTTAGGGACTAAATTGCAACATTTTTAATATTTGATTACAAATAAGTCAATTTTTTAGGGGTCTTTTGGTCATTAAAAATTAAAAAAAAATTAAAATTAGGATCGGCATTAGTGTAATGCCGACTGGCATTGTGTAATGCATATCAGCATTACACAATGTTAATCGGCATTGCACAATGCTGACACATAAAAGTCCCATATTTTCAATTTTTTTGCGTATTTTTTCTTATTTTTTGTCAATTTTTTCAGTGTTTTGATTGGTTAAAAATTGAATTTTTATTATTAGTTTTATCTGAAAATTTTTTTGATGCATTCAAAACATTCAAAAATTAAATCTTATCATTCTGTTTTGGAGAGATAAGTCTGTTCTTCTAAAGGAGGAAGTTAGTACACAGGCAGACTCTGCATTTAAAAGTAGAGTCTGCATGCATGGGGGAGGGGGAGGCAAACAGAGACACACAGTGTGAGAAAAAAAGAAAAAGATGAAAAAAAGAGAAAAAACTTTCAGAGAACTGCTTGATAAAATTATACTATGTAAGAAAATTTTAATTTCTTCGGTCCTATCTAAAACTCTAATTTCTTGACATCCTTATTTAAATCTTTGAAAATAAAGTTCTACAATTAAGCCTCTGTCTAGAATCAAACAACGAGTAAAAAACAATGGTGACAATCTCAATCTGAGGGGCTATCTCAAAGCATATGCACATCATTCATTTTTTTTCTTCTCTTCTCTCTTTGTGATTTTTATTTTATTTTGTTATTGATTTATTATTCAATTTCATTACTAATCTGATTATTTCTATATTTTTGTTTTTATATGCAAATGTGGATTGAGGAGGATGCTACTTGTGTTTATACTGAACATAAGGTACATAGAATGCCATGGAAGAACCTGTGTTGTTTTCCAGTGGAATTTAGGGTTTTATCTTTATTTTTTATTTTGATGTTTTGTGTAGTTATTTTAATTCAGGGGTGTATAATTTTTTAATTTTAATTTTATACGTAGTTTTTAATAGCCCCAGTAGTGAGAGTAGTGAAAGATTTAATTTTCTACACTTTAAAATTACTTAGTAAAACTAGATTCACTGGGTAATCTTTTATAAAATTAATGGTGGCAATAGCTTAATTTAGGGTTTCTTAAAATCACTACAATGTTTCTTTGATCCATTTTTTTGTGTTTTATTTATTTTGGGCTTGTTTTTATGTTTTTGGATCCCAAGCCCACGTCTAGGCTAACCCACTTAATAAATAGGTTTAAAAATGATTTATGACTTTAAATAATTAAAATTAACTTAGGCCCATTAGATTAATTAGATTTTAGGTCAACTTAATTAATTAAAACTTGTTTAGATTTAGCTCAACCAATTTAATTTCATTTCTTTTAAAATAACTAGATTTAGACCCACATTTCACTTAAAATAAAATCAAGTTAAACTTAGGCCCACTAATTTAACTTTCCTTTAAAATTGAATAAACTTAAGCTCATTTCTTAGACAGACTAAAATAAATAGATTTAGGCTTACTAATTAATAAAAATGTAAGTCCACATTTAGTCCATTTCTCACTTGTAAATAAAAATGTAAATCTAGCTAACTTTTTAATAAAATTAACATAGTTTAAACTTAGGGACAACGCGATTTTGAATGCATTTTTTTTGTGTAATTTTATTAACTAGATTTATAGGGTTAGATGTATGTCAAATAGGGTTTAATAAGATTGCATGTAATTAGAGGATGAAATAATCATTTATAAAATTATTCTAAATGAACTAGAAGTTAGTATTCCATTTAGAATCTCCTGGTTGTAGTGCTAGCTTTCTTTTAGGAAATCGAGTATCACTTTTTCGATTTGTTCCAGTTATTACCCTGTGGCGACTCCTCATCTCTACGCCATGTTTTTATAATAGTGGTTAGTGTGTTCTCTAAGGTCTTGAGTCTAAATAGTATTGCAATTGCTAATATTTTGAACGCGCGCTAAACCCCGCCATCTTTAATGCAGTAAGCTGATCTTTGGAAATATTTATTGTGATTACTTATCATTGGATTGCGTAGAATTTGTTTTGATTTTTTTTTCTTTGTAGATTCTATATAAAAACTTTATGTACTGTTATGAAGTCTTATCTCAATATTGATTTCATTTGTTTCCCTCATTTGGTGATCATATTTAACATATATGATAATGTTTACTGGATTCTTACTTCTCTTGCTTTATCATACGTATTGTGTTTTAAGATTTTGATGCTTTTTGCTTGACTTACCAAATTAAAAAAATTATGTTATGAGTAAAGTCACAGGAGTCCCACCAAATATTATGAATTTAATGGTTTCTACTTTGTTAGATACTTATTATATTAGTGCAAAGTTACTTGGACTGTTAGACACGGGCTATATTATTTTTTTGTTTTGAGGGTCTTAATGAAAAAAATAAAGGAGTTGGTTGTAGGGGAAGTTAGAACAATAGTTTTGGCTCTTCATGCAAGTTCTGCTCTGCACCAATTTTGTTAAATTTAAGTAAAATATGTAGCGACGAGCGACTTTACATGATTGCATTTCCTTATCAGCTAGCAAAAATTTTATAGCTGTTCTGATGGCCTTACTATGCTTGAGCACCATAGGTTGTTGGTGATGTTATTTATTAAGTATGGTAAGGTACTCCCTCCATCATTTTTAATTCCTGATCCTCTCGTTACCCCTTTTTCCAATTTTGTTTGTTTCAACTTTAATATGTAATATTTGCTGGGAAGCATGTTGTTGTCTCTTTTTTGTAGGTTCAACGTTTGAGGCTATTTGGGAACTATCATCATTCAACTCGCATTACTTTTGTTCAGTTCACTGCGGTAACTACACCATCTTTGATCTTTTGTGCTCCATTTTTAGTGATTTGTGTGATTGAACATATACACTGCATATATGTGTTTGTTCTGAATTTTAGATGTAGTGCATAATATTTGGTATTTAATTTTCAAAGGAATTGATTATATAGATGCTTATAATTTGTTGTACTGAATAGCAAACTGAGCCTAGAGGAAACCTACATAATCTTATGATTTAACTCTTTTGAATTTGTTTCTTTAGATTTGCATTTCATATCTACTTTGGCATAAGCTAAAGGTTTCAGTAATGGTTTTAAGAAAGGATGTGTTTAAAAGTAAGAGAGTTAAATGCCTGTATTTATGAAACAGAAACTTTTTGCAAACTAGAGCCATGAAATATTTGGACATTGTTTTCTTTGTTATTATTCATTAGGCCTTTTTTAAACAATGTAGCATATGATAAAATTATACTGTAATGTGTTGCAATGACAACACATTACAGTGGTTTTGCTGGAATTCCTTCCTTACAAGCCCACGTATAAGCTTAATTTAGCATTTGAGAGACATATTATATCCTTTTGTGAGATCAAAAAACTTTTGTTAGCCATATGCTTCCAATGCAAGGTGAATTCCATAATTCACCTTATAAGGTTTTCAACATCTCAATCAAGATGTTGAAGAGGGCATTTGTGAGGTGCTTGCACACATGTGGTTAGAGTGATAGCTCGCATCTGGTTCACGCATCAATATTGCATCATGATCTGCTTCCAAACCTTCAAAATGGGGGTACAAGGTCTCCTTATGAGAAGAAGCTTGGGGAGTTCTTCAAGCATCAGATTCAATCATACACTTCTCCAGTATGTGGAGATAGATTCAGAATGGGCCAGCGAGCAGTGCAAAAATATGTTTAAAAATATATATACAGTATTCCACTGGAAAAATAAAACAGTGCATATGCTGAGGTTACTATGCTTTTGTTACTTCGTTTTTCATTTGATAATTGAATCTCTTAGTTTGTTCTCTTTTAACCTGTTTTGATATAACACTGAAGATCACGAACACTTAGTTTGTGGCAATTTTACAAAATCCATTTTTTTGTAGGAAAATGAGTTATTGATTCATCAGTAATGAAATGATGGTAAAGATTGGACTGATATTTTCACACTTCAATTTTGTTTCTTTCTTTCCCTTTTCCCCGATTATATGAGAAAGAAGCAGCCTCCATGTTAGATGTTAAAAAATTTCAAAATCAGTAAAGATGGTAATGTGTCACTTTTGTACTGATATAAATTGGACTGATATTTTCACTCTTCAATTTGGTTTCTTTCTTTCCCTTTTCCCGGATTATAGGACAAAGAAGCAGCATTCATAAATGAAATAGAAACTATTAGATGTACCAATTTATTTATTTAACCAATAATAATAATAATAAAAAGAAATAAACATAATAATAAGTACAATAAAAAGTAAATATCTCAACATCCATAATACAATGGTAACATTCAATTTTTTCAATTTCTTCCTCCATGGGATTTTTAACTTTATTTCTCCAATGGTTTTCCCTTTTTCTTCACAAATAATTGTTGAATAATTTGGAAATGGGTCGGGTTTGTTTACCGTTCCACGTGTTTTGTTCAACTTATTTTTTTTAATTAAATCTCTTTGTTTAAGGAATACAATTGTTTCCATACTTGAAATCTAATTAGGGTATTAAACATATTTAAAAAAACCTATTATTCATTAATAATTTTTTAAAAACTTTTTTCCACTTTTTCTCACCACATCAGCTTCTACATAAGTAGGTTATATATATATATATATATATATATATATATATATTTACAAAAAAAATTTGAACTCTAATTTTCTCAATTTAGTACTGTCTATATATATATACACCTGTAGCTCACAGTTGTTACTATGTAATTTTATTACTTTATGACACAATTTCAATGATAAAATTTAATTTTGAATATTTTTTACACTTATTTCATTGTTATTTTATTCTTACTTTCTTAATATATCAAATAGAAAAAATACAATGACAAATGTCATCTTACTATTACAAACTTTAAGAAAGATTTCTCAAAAAATGGCAGAATTTAGCATACAAGATCTCCAAAATTTGCAACTAACGTAACCAATATTATTTTGTTCATTTATTTGTGAAAAAAAAAATTTCAATTCATTCTACAATTGTTTTGGTGCAGGTTAATGAAATTTTATATTGTAGCAAAAACTTCAGGATTTTTTTGATATTTAAATCTTAAATTTCTTTATAAATTCATAGCATAGATAACACAAGAATAATATCAAATGATAATAGCATGCAAAAAGAAAAAAATAATGATATTTGATTTTATTATAGGGATATTTCAATTTTTTTTTACAGTTCAAATTATCAAAGAAGTAAAAACTTTTAAACGATTACATTTAAGAGGAAATCGACATGTACCTTTTGCGCATGCAATAATTGAACATATGTTTTGCAATAAGAAAGGAACACAGCTCTTGTAAAAATTACTGAATATATAAATCATACAAGAAAATTTGATAAATATTACAAAGTATTGAGAACTATGGTGTCAGATCCTTATTTCATAACAAGAAGAAGTTGCAAACAAAATTGCAAGTAAAATGGAGAATGACAATAGAAGCACAAGTTATAAGACTCAACAAATGAAATTTATATTAATATAAAATGCAAAAGATGCATTGTAACTGTATTTTACTATTAAAAAATTGTCAAATATTAATATACAAATTTAAAAAATATAACTTATATTTGTTTACCTATTTCATATTTTTATTATTAGATTATTTTAAAATATTTATAATACATATTTTATATTTTTCAATTTTTATCTGTAATTTATTATTTTTAAAATCAAATATATATACTACCAACATAGGAATAAAAAACATAAAAAAATATATTAAAAAGAAATAAATACAGCCTGCGCAATGCACGAGTTAACGAAATGCACAGGTAATAGTTTGAAATAAATTTAGAAAAGTTTAAGATTTTTTATGTTAATTAAATTTTGAAGGCTAGGTATTCCTTGTATTTGCCTCCTTTTCATGCTTTCAGCTGGGTTGGCAGTGCCTGCCCAAAAGATTGACTTCTAATTTTATACAAATTAACTAATTTTTTATTCAAAAAGTTAAAGACAAAAAGAAGAAAACTTTTTTTTTTTACAACAATTAACAATTTTCAACTCATTTAAATACCATCTTTTGTAAATTTTACGAGGCTAGATATACCATTTGTTTCTGCTACAAAAATGGTGCAAAATAATTGTTTCTTTTTAAACAAGATAAGGAAATATCTTGCTAAGACATTCAGATAACAGGTCAACTCTGTCAGATGATTAAACAAATCCTCTGAATTTTTTTTTTTTTTTGGTCTTTTCAATTAAGTCGTTTTATTTAATTATCTGACAGGTTTATACTCGTATTATCTTGAAAGCAAGTGTGAAACTGACCCCCAAAGTAAGAATCTTTCAATGCTTAAGGTCTCATTCTTTTACGCTCAAAATTCAGGGTTGACATTATCATGCCGGACTATATATATATTTTTTCTTCAATCATTCTTTTTTTAATATTGGAGTATATTTCTTTGAAGCTTCTTTGCATTATAGATGGTAGTTGAAACGTGTGAATCAAGCAGGTGTAGACTAAAAACTAGCCGTCACTAAATCACTTTCGCTTTCTTGTTTTATCTTTGTGCGTTTCCACTCTCTTTCACACCATGGAGACATGTTTCTACAGCTTACGAAGTCTATCACACTGCATCCCCTTCATTAATCTTCTGCTTTTTGTTGTTGCTGTCCCTTTTGCTAATTCAGTTTCATTCCAAATAGCACGATTTGATCCCACTGACACAAATATTATCTGTGAGGGAGGTGCATACTTTTATGTTGGGGCGATTGAACTTAACAGTGACTCTTATATGTGTCAGGTTGGTAGAGCCACCTATGCTAAGAAAGTACCCATCTGGGATTCTGAAACTAAAAGACTCACTGATTTTGCTACACATTTCACTTTTTTCATTGATGTCTTAGATAGTCCGTCTTACGGATCCGGGCTTGCTTTCTTCCTTGCTCCTTATGAATTTCACATACCGACAAATTCAGCCTGTGGCTTTTTAGGCCTATACAACATCACAACAATGAACTCCTCCAACAGCCAAATTGTTCACATTGAATTTGATTCTTTTCCAGACCCCGGATGGGATCCTCCAGTAGAACATGTGGGAATCAACAGTAACTCGCTTTCTTCAGCTACTTACATCAAATGGAATGCGAGCTTGCACAGTGGAGATCCTGCTGATGTCTGGATCACTTACAATGCTACTACCAAGAATCTCACCGTGTCTTGGAAATATCAAACGAGTTCTTTTCCTCAGGAGAATTATAGTCTTTCTTACATTATTGATCTCAGAGAGGTTCTACCTGAGTGCGTTACGATTGGGTTTTCAGCTTCATCACGAGACTTTATAGAGCGGCATGTAATTCAGTCCTGGGAGTTCAGTTCAAGTCTGGAGATAGATGAACCAAACAAAACAAGTATTAAGATGTCAAAACCAGTATTGATTATAGCAGTTTCAGCAAGTGTGTTAGTTGTTGCGCTGGTTATAGCACTTGGTGTTTTCTGGAGGCTGAAGAAATTGAGGGAGGCATCACAGCGAACGGACTTGACATCATTTAATAACGACCTCGAAAGAGGAGCTCTTCCAAGAAGATTTTCTCATACTGAGCTTGTGTCTGCTACCAACAATTTCTCAGATGACAGGAAACTGGGAGAAGGAGGTTTTGGTGCTGTTTACAGGGGATACCTGACGAATATAAGTATGGAAATTGCCGTGAAGAAAATTTCCAGGGGATCAAAACAGGGGAAAAAGGAGTACACAACTGAGGTTAAGGTCATTAGCAGATTGAGGCATCGGAACTTGGTGCAATTAATAGGTTGGTGCCATGAAAGAGGTGACTTCCTGCTGGTTTATGAGTTTATGCCGAAAAGTAGCCTTTATTCGCACCTCTTCGGAAACAAGGATCCGCTCGCTTGGGCTGTGAGATACAGAATAGCTACCGGATTAGCTTCTGCTTTGCTTTATCTTCATGAGGAATGGGAGCAATGTGTCATTCACCGCGATGTCAAATCAAGCAATATAATGCTAGATTCAAGTTTTAATGTAAAGCTTGGTGATTTTGGATTAGCTCGACTGATGGATCATGAGCTAGGTCCACAGACGACAGGGTTAGCTGGAACACTAGGCTACTTAGCACCAGAATATGTAACCACAGGCAGGGCTAGTAAAGAGTCAGATGTATACAGCTTTGGGGTGGTTGCCTTGGAGATTGCAACTAGAAGAAAGGCAGTTGATCCCATTGAACCGAAATTCGAAATGAGCCTGGTGGAATGGATTTGGGATCTATATGGAACTGGAGAACTAATGTCAGGTATTGATGAGAGAATTGAAACAGATTTTGATGCAAAACAAGTGGAATGTTTGATGATTGTTGGACTATGGTGTGCCCACCCTGATCGCAGGCTGAGGCCTTCCATAAGACAAGCAATTCAAGTTCTTAGTTTTGAAGCTGAAATGCCAAATCTTCCACCTAAAATGCCAGTTCCATTGTATCACATACCTTCACCATCTTCAGATGAACCTTTAGCACTTTACTCAAACAGTGAAATGAGTCCAAGTTCACCTGTAAATTTGTACTGATTAACTTGAGTCGTCTTGTCAGGTTTTTTACTTTATTCTTTTTGTTCCATTTATTAGCTTTGTACTATAAATTTAATTAATTTGTCATACATAAACATTAAAGTTTTATTACATCCCCTAACGAGGGCTTCAAGCATCAGCTGATGAGTAAAGAATAATAAATGAAACAGAGATGACATCATTATATGATGAAATGGGAAATTTAGCTGTTCTGTCAAATATTCTCATAACATTAAAAAAATAAATAAATAAAGGTCCCTTAATTCAAGGAACATGAAGTTTGAAATTTCTTAAATAGAACTTCAAATTTAAGCTTTATTTCAGATTTACAAAAATCTTTGTGGTTCCTGGATATTACAGATAATTTTTTTTAAGAAAAATTATTTAATTTGTACATCGTCCCACATCAACGATTGCATTGATATATGTCGACTAATCTATCTTTAAGTTCAGGATGTAAATGCTTGAGTGGCAAGCACATTTTTTGACTTTCACTAACTTAGATGTGGCAAGCAAGTCATGTTTCATATGAAACCATGTTTAAGTTCATAAATAGAATAGTAGTCTACCACATTGTCTGTCTTTTAGTGCAGAAAGTCGAGATTTGTACTTAACAAATTTTTTTGTCTAAACATTTTCTTAAAAGATTAAAAAAAAAGAGAGAGAGATTACTGTTTTTAATTTATATACTAGATTTTGACTTGAATAAAAATATTGGAGAAATAATTCTACGAGTGATTACATATTTTGTTAATCATTTCCTTGGAATTTGAATTTTCAATTCCTTCTTTACATATTTCATCAGAATGATCCTAGTAAGGTGGGAATAGGTGTTGATAAAGTCTTTGATGAGTTTCATCAGTTAAAAAGATGAAGCTTAATTAGAGATCATCATTTTGATTTGTTTATGTAATGCTTGCAATTCAAATTTGGACGCGGTTGCGTTGGCAACATCTTCACAAAAAGTTTAGTCTTTCTTTATTATATATATTATCATTTGTGTCACTTTCAGTGTTTCATCTTTGAAACATAAATTATAGTTTTGGATAGTTGAAACTTGCCCATCAAAACTGATGATCCACCATTATATTGCTTTTGCTGATATGCGTTCAATTGTAAGTTGACTCTCTTTTTCAGACAACACAAACCCAACATGGGTACCTCCTTCTGCGGCTTAACAAGTTTACTGTTTTGCTTTCTTCTTGTTCTTCTTCTTCTTTCTCCAGCAATTTCAATTTCCTTTCAGAAAACACGATTTGACTCTGGCGACACAAGCATAATATATGAAGGAGGAGCAACAGTAACTGTTGGAAGTATTGAATTTAATAGTGACACATACTTTTGCCAAGTTGGTCGAGTTACTTATGCTGAGAAAGTGCCTTTATGGGATCCCAAAAGTAAAAAACTTACTGATTTCACCAACCATTTCTCCTTCTATGTCGATACTGAAGGTCGAACTTCTTATGCAGCCGGTTTCGCTTTCTTCCTTTCTCCTGTTGGATTCCATATACCACCCAATTCAGCTGGAGGATTTCTAGGCCTGTTTAACATCACAACTAGTGATTCTCCTCAAAACCAACTTGCTCATGTTGAATTCGACTCCTTTCCGAATCCTGAATGGGATCCTCAGCTTCAGCATGTGGGGATTAACAACAACTCAGTTCATTCAGCCACATATACTTACTGGAATACTAGCTTGCACAGTGGAGATACTGCTGATGTTTGGATCACTTACAATGCTAGTACCATGAACTTGAGCGTGTCGTGGAACTACCAAACCACCTCTACTTTTAAAGAAAGCAGTAGCCTTTCCTATATTATTGATCTCAGGGATGTTCTTCCTGAGTGGGTTCAAATTGGGTTTACAGCTGCTACAAGTAATTTAATGGAACGCCATGTTCTTCAGTCATGGGAGTTCAATTCAAGTTTGGAGATGAAGGAAACAAATGGAAAATGTTCCGGCAGAGTAGGACTAGCAGTTAGTCTATCAGTTTCGATTGGTGGTGTTTTGATAGCTGCAGCAATTCTTGCATTTGGAATTTTATGGAGAAGGAAGCAGAAGAGGAGGGAAATGGTGCCGGAGACTGTGAACTTAACATCAATTAATGAAGACCTTGATAGAGGTGCAGTTCCAAGAAAATTCTCTTACAATGATCTTGTTGCAGCTACCAACAAATTTATAAATGAAAGAAAGTTAGGTGAAGGAGGATTTGGTGCTGTTTACAAAGGGTACCTTGCCGATTTAGATATGGCAGTTGCAGTCAAGAAAATTGCAAGAGGTTCAAAACAGGGTAAAAAAGAGTACATAACTGAGGTCAGAGTCATTAGTCTGTTGAGGCATCGAAATCTGGTGCAGCTAATCGGCTGGTGCCACGAAGGAGGTGAATTCCTGCTTGTCTATGAGTTCATGCCAAATGGAAGCCTTGATTCTCACCTCTTTAGCAAGAGAACTTCACTAACTTGGGCTGTAAGATATAGAATAGTACTGGGATTAGCCTCTGCTCTGCTCTACCTTCATGAAGAGTGGGAACAATGCGTAGTTCACCGCGATGTAAAACCAAGCAATATAATGTTGGACTCAAGTTTTAATGTGAAGCTTGGCGATTTTGGGTTAGCGCGGCTTATGGATCATGAACTAGGTCCACAGACAACAGGGTTGGCTGGAACTCTAGGCTACTTAGCACCTGAATATATAAGCACAGGCAGGGCAAGTAAAGAGTCTGATGTATATAGCTTTGGCATAGTTGCATTAGAGATCGCTACAGGAAAAAAAGCAGTCAATCCTGTCCAAGAGAAATCGCTATCAGGACAGAAATTGGTAGAGTGGATTTGGGATCTTCATGGAACTGGAGAAGTTAGTTCGGCAGTCGATGAAAGACTTCATCAGGATTTTGACAAGGAACAAGCAGGGTGTTTAATGGTTGTCGGACTCTGGTGTGCTCATCCTGATTACAATTTTAGGCCCTCAATAAGGCAAGCAATTCAAGTTCTTAACTCTGAAGCTGCATTACCAAATCTTCCTACAAAAATGCCTGTTCCTTTTTATAATATTCCATCACCATCTGTTAGCTCCGTTGAACCTTTTATATCAAATTCAAGCATTGAAGCAGGTCGTGCATTGAAGCAGGTCGTTAAACAAGTATTTTCATCAAATATTATTCCTGTAACTCTACATTTTATTTCCCATATTTGTTTAGTTCTCGAAATTCCATGTACTGTAATGACAACTCTTCAATATGATCAATTGATTTCTTACTTTTAGTTTAATTAAATACAAAACCCCTGCAGGATGGAATTGTCAATTTCAAGCTGTCATTTTGTAATGCAAATCTTGGCAGAAAGAACATTGAAATTGTTAGACATTTCTATGATGATCATTGACTTTATTTTATGGTTACACATAATATTTTAGCATCTTTCTATTTAGTGCTTTCCAAGTAACAATTTAATATTCTAATCTTTTTCCTTGTTTTTTATTTGTTTTCGAGGGTGGAAGGTAATTAAGAACATTATAACTTTGTATCAGTAGCTTGTGGACCTTAGAATTTGTCCGATTAGTAAATGCTTTCCTTAAAATTTATCGCATGTAAAACAATTGGCTATATAAGCATGATTTCCACAACCCTTTTCAAGAGATAATAATGTGAACGAATCGACAAAACCTTGAAATAATAATAATTTGCACAACTAGAAGCAGTTTCATTAAAGATTCCTTTTATACTGGCATTGATCCAAATTTTCTAGAGCCAAAGAAATTTGGCTATATGGCTATTGACAATTTCTCAAATATTTCTCAAAGGTTGACAATTTGCTATAAGCTTATATGTTACTGCTTACTGAAATTTTATAATAATCCTAAATTTTGATGGCCTTATTAGTTCAAACTAATGATATCAAGTTATCTAAAATTCATTCATATGCTATTAGATTTTAGTTTCCATCACTTTAATTAAATATTTAATTTTTATTAATTTTGTCTTCTAATTCATCAATTTGGTCATAACTACGGTCTTTATGTTTCATACTATATATATATATACTTTTTTGTGATAATTTTTATAAATTTTTTTTATGACTGTAAAAAAAAGAGATAAGTACAATTTGATCTTTATAGATTTTTCGTTTGGCAAAATCAATCCTGAAGTTTTTTTACTTGGCATTTAAGTACCTTGTGTTATATATTTTTTCACATTTTAGTAACATTCTAACTAAAATTATCATTATTTTATGAGAAAACATTAGTATAATATCAAATTTAAATGATAAATTTGTTCTATATATGATTTATAATCAATCTAACCAATTGATTATTTTTAAAAATATTATAAATTTATTTTAAAAATTAATTATTTTTATTCATAATTAAATTAAGAAATACATCTAAGTTTAATTTTTTGTGAGTTTATTATAGTTAGTTGAATGATATATATAACTCATTATATGATTTTAGCATTGAAAATAAATATTATTTTTGCATTAAAGCATATCTTTTAAACAGTATTTAATAGAAAGATATTAAAGTGTAAAAAATTAAAAAATAAAGAGTACTTAAATGTTAAAAAAATCACATACCTCATTTTGCTAAAAGATAAAATCACCCGAATCGAAGTTATACTTATTGCCTCCAAAAAAAATGCAATTTATGATAATTTTAGGATGGGTTGGATGTGGAACCATTTGTCCTGAAAATGAGGGATAGAAACTGTCACCAACTCAAATTGGAGGACAACATGTTGTCCCCATTCAAAACTCACAATAATTATTCAAATATTTGGTGAAAATATGCAAATTTTGATATGTAAAAAAATTCAAATACCTTCGCTTTTATATTTTTTTCTTTCAACAAATTAATACTTTTATAAAATATGTAAAAAAATAATTAATATACTAAAGTAAAAATTAACGAAAAATAAACCCAAAAAATTATTATGACATTGAACTATAAATACAATAAACTTATTTTAAAAACAAAACAAGATAATAAAATAAAATTAAGGTTTGGAACTGTATATAGTGGCAATGTAACATCTTGAAGAAAGAAAGAAAGAAAGAAAGAAAGAAGACGATGAGTCCACCAATTTGAATGGAGAAAGAAAGAAAGAAGACGATGAGTCCACCAATTTGAATGGAGAATAGACAAAGAAGAAGACTAGCACTTATTGGAGACCAATTTGAGTGAAGAATAGACAAGAAGATTGGAGACTCGCACTTATGTGTCCACTAATTTGAGTGTGAATAGACAAAGCAAATAGTAATAATAATAAGCTGATAATAATAATAATAATAAGCTGTCAGCCATTTTATATTGGCATATAGTTTTTGAATAATAATTATTGTCCTGAATAATTACGTTTATAGTGATGTTACTGTTTATGATAATTTTTTTGTTTCTATATTTTTTTTTTCAAATTAAATTATTAAAAAATAAAAAAATTATTTATATATCATAGATATTTAAATAATTGTACAACGAATTCATTCACCTTAAATTTTATATTAAAAAAAATTTCAAAAAAACTAAAATTTCAAAAATAAAAATAAATAAATAAATATTAATTAACGCAATATTAAAATTACCTCTAAATTTTTTTTATCCATTTGCGAAGTGCGATATTGTGACTTGGGACGCCTATGGGCATCCATAGTTTTTTCTTTGTTTAATTTTGCCATGAACAGAAAATTGTTTTTAATAAACAACCACAAATTGATATTATTATTATTTTTTTCACATAATTTTACTCCTCATGACATAAGGCAATGGTGCAAGTTAACATGATGTAACAGTTGCTTTCTTAATTATTTGTGGCTATTGATGCTTGACGGTCCATGTTTTCTCATGTTTCTGTACATCTCAAATAATAATAATAATAATAATAATAATAATAATAATAATAATAATAATGAAACTTTGGTAAATAGGAAATAAAGATAAAATTATGAAATAATAACTTTAGCACGTCTTCAAGCCAAACCAAATAGAATTCGGGACACAAACTCTAACAGTTTATATGTATTACCTGAAGAAGATGAATAAGTTATTTCAGCTTAGCAATTCTTGTTTTATTCGTTTAGTGACTTGTCATGAAACATGGTCATGAAAAGGTCTAATTGTTTCCACAAGAATGGTGCAGAAATTTATCCTGGAAAGTTCTTGAATCTAAATAAATGGTAGTTGATCTCTATTATTGCCGCAGGCATGCCATTCACTTTCTCATCAACTGTAGCAATTAAGGATACTGAAAATGGAAAGGGCTGTGGGATGCTTAATTAAGTGGTATATGGCATGCATGATTACTGCAACTGTGAATTTATTCCATGCTCTAGGTGACAGTTTGTGTTGGCATAGCTTACTTGCTTATGCTTTGATGGGCTTAAAAGTCTCAGCCACTAATGTAGTTGCAGCGGATATGTGTGTATTTAGCTGCCTATTTCAAGCATAGTTCTTGACGTAGGGGAAGAGTGATAAATAAGGAATTAACGTTTGTTGAATCGTATATGACTGCCAAATACTAATATTTTATAATCTGTAATTCGTAAACTCAGAAAATATGCATCAAAATTCAAGAAATTTTGGAAATTAAAAGGAATTCGAATTCTTATTAATCATAAAGATAGCCAAAAGTTCTAAAACAAAGTTTAAATAGCGAAAAAAATCTAAACAAAAAGAATCTCAAATGAATTAGGAAAAATACTAAAATAACTAAAAATAGAAAATTATCAATTTAGAGGCCTAAACGATTGAATTTGTCCAAAAAACAATGTAGCTCACAAGCAAAGCTTGTGACTTGTGATCATTGGGCCAATTCCCATCAAATTGGGCTTCTGTCGTGCCAAAATCTGAAACTTCAAAGTTGTTAAAAATTACAAAAATGTCAATAATATAATTTTTCATAATTTTCCATAAACTGAATTGCAAGTTCTTCGATGCCCGCATCATTCTTCCCAGGGTGGACAGAATTCGCCCACAAATCTGACTCATTTGAAGAATCACTTGCATAGGAAATTAAGTGTTTAACATTAAAAACATCCATAGAACAAATGTGGCTAGACAACTTCAAATGGTAGGCATTAGGATTGACCTTCTCGACAACTTCTATTGGTCCAATCTTTTTGGCAGATAGCTTGTTATATTCACCTGCATGAAACCTCTCCTTAGTAAAGACAGCCCGCACATAATCCCCCACATCCACATCGAACTCAACCTGCAACCTTTTCTTATCAATAACTTGCTTATACTTGGAGGCAACTTGAATCAAATTGTCATGGATAGTCTTATGAACTTCCTATAATCCACTAATAAAATTTTTTGCTTTGCCATGAACCCTTATTTTTTCTAGAAGAGGAATTAAATCCAGCGATCCTCTTTGTACCATAGAATACACCATAGCAAAAGGGCTAAATCCAGTGCTCTTATGGAGTATAAGATTATAAGCAAACTTTGCTTGACATAACTTCTAATCCTAGCTCTTCACATGTTCACCCACTAAACACCTCAGTGGATTCCCTAAAGACATGTTCACCCACTAAACACCTCAGTGGATTCCCTAAAGACCGATTCACCACCTCAGTTTGCCCATCTATATGTGGATGATAGGTACTGTTGAAATTAAACTATGTATTCACCATTTTACAAAAGTTGCACCAAAAATGACTAAGGAACCTAGTATCTTGATCAGGCATAATAGATATAGGCAACCCATGTAGTCTATAAATCTCCTTAAAAAACACTTGAGCAACATGAACAACATCTGTGGTTTTCTTACATGGAATAAAATGCACTATTTTTGAAAACCGATTAACTACCACAAATATAGAATCATTACCTCACCGTGTGCATGGTAATCTTAGCACAAAATCCATGCTGAGCTCCACCCAAGGCTATGAAGGAACTGGTAATGGCATATACAAACTCACATTGGATGCTGTCCCTTTAAAAACCTGACAAATCCGACATTGCTACACCAGTTTTTCCACTGGCCATAAATACAGAGACTGCACCAACTGCACATTCCTATCTCATCCCGAATGCCCTACATTATGTAATTGCTTAATAATCTTCAAACACAAAGTGCAATTTGGAACATATAGCTGGTTACCCTAAAATAAAAATCCCTCCTGCAATAAGAAATCTGTTCTCTCCCCTGCTTTAACCTTAGCTATAATAGCAGAAAATTATGGGTCAGTCTCAAGTAATTCTACAAAGGAATAAAAATTAGGTACCTCGATGGACATTTGAGCCAATAAACTCTTTCTTCTGCTTAATGCATCAACCACTATGTTGGTAACACCCGACTTACGCTTCACCACAAAGGTAAATCTCTAAAGGTAAGCAACCCAACTAGCATGTTGGTTAATTCTCATAAGCATACGAGTATGTCAAGTAATATAGAATAAATATACATCGAACCCACGAGAATTAAATGTTTATCCAACTATTAATTTTGTTTTTAACTTGTTTAAGAATCACGTATTAAAGGAATTATAATTACTAAATTTCAATAACAAAATGAAATTAAAAAAATAAAATTAATTAATTTAAATTTTAACAAACAAAATTTTAATAAGCAAATGACATAATGGTGTTAGAGATTGTATCACTATATTTTAATCAAGCCAATCTCAAAAAATTCGTCTTTCTTTCTATTGCAATTCTTGGGATTTCAAAGGTAGTAATTAATCTTTCTCAAGTAAAAATTACTTAATTTATTTCTATCAAATGAAAAGGTTTTAACTAATTTTCATTAAATCAAAACCTAATAAAATTTAGTAAATAAATCATGAAGCCCAACCAAATGAAATTAAAATAATTTAAACTATCTCTAAACTTAAATAAATTAATCAAGCATTCATATTTCTATTAAGATTAATATTTCTCAATAATTAACCTTAAATAAAAATCAATTATGAATGGCCAAATCATAAACAATTAAGTTTAATGAATGCTTAATGCAAATTAAAAGAAAAACCAATATATAAATTAACTTAAATTAAAATAAGTTCAACAATCCCCAACATCTCCAACAATCTTCAATTTTCTTTCTCTCTAAGAATTCTTCTCTTGCTCTCTAGCTCTCACTTCATTAATAAAAAATTCTTCCCACCCATCTCCGTAATGCCTTCTCTTTCAACTTATAACAAATTCCTCTCACAATTTATTTTTTCTCTTTATTTCATAATTATGTTTTCTTTCATACTTGTTGTCTCCCATCATTGCATGTCTTTTCATGATTGTTGTTTTCCATCTCTACATGTGTCTTCATAATTGTTGTCTCCTATCTCTACATCCAAACCAATATAAATGTTTAAGCACGTGTACACACACACACACACACACACACAAATATATATATATATACATATATATGATAAAAATAATAATAAGTAAAAATAAAATAAAATAAGATAAAAATTCTAATAAAACAATAAAAACCATAAAAATTCACTAAACCAATTTGAAAAGTATTACACTTAACACATTATCAAATACCCCCACACTTAGTTTTTTGCTTGTCCTCAAGCAAGAAAATGAGAACAATACATATCAATAACACGAACTCAGCACATTAATCAATTTTAACTTGACTAATTAATAAAATCTCCACTCAATAAAAGATTTAACTCATAAAAACAAAACAAGCAACTCATGATAAAAAACATATATAAAGATTACCAGGTGGATAACAAACTCTCTTGTTGAATATAAAAATGTTCATAAATCAAGATTCACAAAGTAAGAAAACAAATTAGACAACTCTTTTACTAGAATTGCCTTTAACAAGACACAAAATTGTTTTATTTTTATTATTTTATTATTATTTTTTAATTGCTTATGGATGTTCCAATAACTAGAATTCCCCCACCTTTCCCACATTACTCAGCGTGGAACCCTTTGAAAGGCCCTTTTAGGGTACTTGTACTCTTTGAAGAGCATTGAAGTAAAAGAGCATCTATAAATTTGAAAAAAAGATTTTAGCTCCATTCCATAGCAAATTTTTTTTTAATTAAGTGACAAATTCAAACAATTCCTATGACTCAAGCTATCAAACTCGCTATTTTTCTAGTTCCTCTTAAATTATTCACATTTACACATTCCAAAAGGGAGTAAGCATTAGATTTATTAAGGTGTAAAAAAATGTCCTTAACCATAGATTGATTGTAATTCTTTGAAAAATTAAATCAAACATTAAATGGAAATTAAATTAATTAATCAAAAAAACTATACCAATGTGCCAAGCTCATGAGATTGATAAGTTACAAGCATCAAAGTTATGGGACAATCGATCATATTCTTACCCCATGCATGAACACAATGCAACACAATAAAAGGAATTAAAAATAAAATAAGCAAAATAAAACACATCAAGTGCAAAATAAAACACACACCTTAAATGCTATGCCTATACAAAATGCACCCCCTGACACTTAAATTTCACATTGCCCTCAATGCGAAACATAAGTGGGTTATACAACAAAACATAATAAATAAATAACTAAATAAAATAAAATAAAAATGAGATAAAAAGAAGACAACTCCCCTAAAATAGTGATTTTGGTGAAGATGGTAGTCAAGGTAGTTTAAAACCTGACAATTGAATGTACTTGGTGAGCTTGAAATTTTGGTAAAAAATTTCTTTCCTTAAATTAAAAAAAAAAATCTATTTCATCATTTGGTCGACTATTTTCTTCTTTATGGCTTCTAGCTTATCATCAATTTTCTTTTCCATGGTCTCTAATTTTTCTAAGACTTTTTACAACCATTGTTGTCATTTGTAGCATAATTGCCTCCATGTAACCCATAGAAATGACAACACGAGATGAATTCATAATATTGCATAGGCTATGAAATATAAAATATGTGGTAGAGACTTTAGTTTTGGTATGCATACACCATAGAAGGAATAATTCTTGAATTGACACTTTATTCCCCTTAATTTTCCCAAAAATCGCAGAACACATGAATTTGTGAATGATCAAATACTGGTGATCGGTAATTAATCCATTAGGTTTAGTATGTGTACACTTAAAATTATCTTGCCCTGAAATTTGATACCAAAAAGCTTTAAGGTCATAATTTTTAGGGGGTTGATAAATACCATTCTTAGGAAAACCAAACACTTGATGCATAATATCATAATTCACATGATAATCTTTTCTGTAGAATCTAAAACCCAAATGCTTATTGCTTTCTTCAATCAAATGTAAAGTGGAAAAGATCTCAAGTGTGATTTCTCTATAGGTGTCAAATGGTGTAGTAACAAAATTAGACCATCTTAATCTACTACATGATTTATATATATCATCCTTAATGCCTAATCGAGATAAAATTTTATTCTCAAAATATTTGCAAGTGGAAAATCTTCTAGAAGTAAGAATATGATACCTTTTTCCCTCCTCATGAGTTTCGATTGGAAATGGAGCACGATATTCTTGGACAAGATCACATACCTTATGATCTTTAATCACATTTTTTTCCTTTGCTCAAGCCTTCAATGGTACTTCTATCTCTTTTAGCTGGATTCTTAGTTCTTGGCATTATGAAATAAAGAAAATGACAAAAAATAAATGGAATTTATAGAATTTAAAAAAATATATATATATAAGAAGCAATCTAAAAAAATTGATAGGTGAATGTGAGATTTGAAAAGAGGGGAAATAAAGTGATTAGGGATTTAAAATGAAAACAAAAGGAAAATAGGAGAAAGAAAACGTGAAAGTGGAAAAGAGAAGGAAGGTGGGTTGTTGTATAAGCATTTCAAGCATGACAAAGTTAACCTCACCAAATTTGCACTTCACTTCACCATTGTATTGACACAATTCCAAAGCACCAAAATTTTTAAGTGTGCATAACAAATTTAATTCATAAAATTAGTAATAAATAAAATGAAACGAAGAAAGAAATATAAAACAATGAGCAAAATAGTTTTTTTCTTTTTTTAATAGAAAACTATAATTCATACAATAAAGATTAATAAAAAGACTAACACTGAACAAAATAAAATGATGAAAGAAAATAATAAGCATAATAAAATGCTAATTTTTAGGTCTTTAGCGTGACTAAAACCATAATTTTTTCATTGAGGTTGATGAAGGAAAAGAATTTCCTTCTCATTGGGCATAAATCCTCCTCGATACACTTTGCACCTCTATCCATTTACTCGAAAACACTCTCCCTTAGAATTTATAAGTTCAAGGGCACTATGAGAAAAGACTTATTACACTTTGAATGGACCACTCCACCTCGATCTCAGTTTACCTGGAAATAATTTCAATCTAGAATTGAATAAAATAACAAGATCACTAGCTTTGAATTCTTTTTTAAGTATATAAGCATCATGCCATCATTTTGTTTTCTCCTTGAAAAGCTTGGTGTTCTCATATGCTTGAAATAGAAATTCATCCAACTCATTGAGCTATAGCAAATGTTTTTCATCTACTATCTTTATGTCAAATTATAGTGCTTTAATGGCCCAATAAGCTCGATGTTCAAGCTCCATCGACAATTGACAAGCTTTCCCAAAAACTAATTGATAAGGAGACGTACCAATTGGAGTTTTGTATGTTGTATGATATACCTACAAAGCATCATCCAACTTAAACGCCCAATCTTGAAGAGCTCACTGTTTTCTTCAAAATTTTCTTTATTTTCATATTAGTGACCTCCACTTGACCATTGGTTTAAGGATGATATGGGGTAGCAACTCTATGATGAACTCCATACCTTTTGAGTAGTAACTTAAACTGCTTGTTGTAAAAGTGTGAGCCTCTATCACTAATCACAACTTAAGGTAATCCAAATCTACTGAAAAATTCCTTGAAAAATCTTATCACCAATATAGCATCATTTGTAGGTGAAAGAATAGCTTTTACCCATTTAGACACACAATCTACCATAATGAAGATATATTGGTTCCCAAAAGATGATGGAAAGGGGCCCATAAAATCCAACCCCCAAACATAAAAAATCTCCACTTCTTGAATTGATGTGAGTGACATTTCATTCCTCTTAGAGATATTCCCATGTCTCTAACATCTATCACAGTGTTCCACATAATCCTTAACATCTTTGAATAAATTAGGCCAGAAAAATCCACTATTTAACTGTAATATTCTGAGTTTTTAAATAATTTTAAACTGCATCGGGATATGCAGTATTAATAATTTTCATATATATTTTGATTATTTAGTTAGTTTATTATCTATTAAAGTCATTTTAATTATTTTTAATTATCTTTAATTATTTTTAAGTCCTTTACGTAAAATTTTTCTGGAAATTTTATATTCGGGGAAATTAAAACGTAAATAATTAAATATTAATTATTTTAAGCGGTTTAATGAATTTGCATGAGTTCATGAATGATTTTAAAGTGTCAAATAAAATATATATACGTACATGCATTTAAATTAAATTAGGGTTATTTTAATTAAATTAAATTATATAGTTTTAATATTAATTAAATGTGTATATATGTATATGTGTGTATATATATTATTAAAATAAGTGTGTGGTGCATATTTATTGTGTATATTATATTATATATTAGAATTATATAAGATAAGATATATATATACATATATACATATACTATATAAACCAAAAATAAAAGTTCATTAAAATTACCGAAATGCCATCATCTTCTTCCTCATGCTGCTCGACGCCATTGTTCCTCCCTCACTGCTGCAAATCTTGATTTCACGCTGGCGGAGTGCCTCCCATCCAACCACCACGTTCCCAAGCTTCCTCCGCCACCCTCTCTTCCCTTTTTCGACGAGTTTTAGCCGTGAAAAGCCAAGGAGACCGAAACTTAAAGTTAGCTTCAATCAAGCATATTTCGGCCATCGTTTTTTATGGTTCTGGTGTGGTTTTGCTCCTAGAACTCCATAGAAGTTGATTCCAAGCTCCTTGTAGTTTGAAAACTCGTTTTGGTAAGGATTTAATCTTGATCTTCATTCCACTTTGAGTTTTTGATTTTTTTGAGCTTCAATTTCAATGATTCATGCAATTTTCCTTCACAAAAATTGATCCTAGTAGCTTAATCTAGCTCTGTGAATTTTGGGAATTATTTTGATTTTTGTGAATTTTTGATTATTTTATTCACATTTTCTAATTTTTGAAAATTAATTAATTAAATTATGAAATTGTGATTTATGGTGTTTATAGGTGTTAAAATGAATTTTATAAATTTATTTGTAATTTTTGTGATTTTTATATAATTATTTTGAATTTATTTAGTTTATGTAATTTTTGGAAAATTAGGTTAATTATGTGTTTTATTGAAATTAATTGGTTAATTGAGTATATTTATTGATATTATTGAATTATATGTTGAGAAATTAATTTTTGAGTAATTATATTAATTTTAATGAATTTTTGAATAATTATAGTGAATTTATATATAGTAGGGGTATTTTGGTAATTTAACACTAAATTGGCTAAAAATATACTTAAATTGATTTTAATTGTTATTTGAGGTATAAAAATGATTTCTACAAATTTTAAAGTATTTTTTTAACTAATTAAAACTATTTTTTGTAAATTATTTTTAAATTATATATAATATACTATTTTTCTAAATAAAAGAGTTTTTATTGATTTTTAATATGTTTTAGGGTTAATTGTGTAATTTGGATTTATAAAATGTATTTTGGTTAATATTTATGAATTTATAAAGAATTATCAATTTTTAATAATATGTTATTTAAAATTAGGGTTTTTATGTATTTTTTCTTAAAATAATTATTTTTAGTGTTTTAAATACCTGATTTGCTATGTTTTGATTACTTAAGGGTATTTTTGGTATTTTTGATAACTATTTTAATGTATTCTGTAATTATCTCGTGAATTGTGAACCTCAGTCGATGAAATTGTAGTTTGGGATTCCGACCGAGGGGTTGTGGTTGTGTATTTTCGAAGTGTATTTTCTGTGCAAGATCGACCCTACTTTTGTAGGGAGATGTCCATTTTACAAAGGAGATTCTGCCAAAATTTTGGTAGATTTCTCGTAAAATGTGACAATCGGTTCGAGTCTAATTCTGAATTCTTAATTGAATCTGTCTATAGTAATCCTATAAGTATAGAGTTAGAAGTTTATTCTGACAGTTATTATTATTTTATTTTTCTAGATGTGCCGAGACCGAGGCCTAATAAACTAGGCCTACCAAGTCTGTCTCAAGGAGCACGCACCAATGAGTTATTATACTGTATATATATGTATTGCATATAGGATGCATCACTTAGGGTTTTTCATTTTCATTATATGTTTTTAAAGTGATTTTAAATGATAATATTTTTGGTATACCTATGGTTGTATTTTGGTATATATGCATATTAAATAATTATGCATGTTATTATGATATATGCACATTAAACAATTAGGTTTAGGTTTAATACATTTTAGTAATATATATATATTTTAAATGTACATTTAGTTATAATTATTTTATTAAAAGATTAGAATACTTTAGGTATAGTTTCAGTATATTTTATGTTTATTCTTAAATAATTGCATGTTATATTATGAATCTACACTTAAATTGTTTTTAAGTTTATTTTTGGTATATTTTTAATATATTTCCAAGTAAATACATGTTTTATTATTAAATTAAACCTAAAACATTAGTGATATACTTAGGGTTTAATTGGAATATATGCATGCTAGAAAATTAGGTCATTTTGGCATATTGTGAATATATGTTAAACCTAGACACATATTTAAATGAATAATTATGCATAATTGTTTTATTAAGTAATTTGTGTACTTAGGATATATTCTTTGTATATTTAGGTACATTTTTAAGTAAATGCATATTGTATTATTAATATACACTTAATTGTCTTTAACTATATTAATGGTTTACCTTTAGTATATTTCATATTTTATTTGATATATATATATATATATATATATATATATATATATATATATATATATATATATATATATGGTTGATTTTATTATTATGAATATTGTTCTACATTAATTACTTTCTGAATGAATATTTATTTTAAACGAAGGATATCAATAGAACGTGCTTCCTAGTGGGCAGCACTAGGACCGTGTACGTACCGATGTGATAGATAAGGGTTGAGTGAGAATTAACTTTGGGTGATTACCATTGATTAGATTGATTTGACTAAGATTAATGGTATGATAGATAGTGTGATTGCGAGGCCAATCACACTAACACTCAGACTGCTGGAGCTCGGTTGACTTAGTATCTCGGGGCCAATCTACTGTCCATAGTGGAATGAATGATCTATTAGGTTGATTGAGATGTGAGGTAATAGATAATGTGATTGCTGGAGGTCAGTTGACTAAGCATCTCTGGGCCATTCACACTGACAGCCAGACTACTGGAGCTCGATCGACTTAGTGTCTTGGGGCCAGTCTGCTGTCCAGATTGAAATAAGTGTTTTATTTGGAATCAAGTGAGCCTGTATGGTTAGAGCGATGTTGGGGTTGATTGAGGTTGCTATTATTAGGGTTCTATGGATCCTTCATGAATTAAATTAAACGTTTTCTGCATTTAGTATATTTATACAAGCAGAATTGGCATATGTGTGGAATGCGTGAATATATATACATATATGTGAATGCATGATTGGATATGTTTTAGATTGCATGTATATATAGTATAATAATTCACTCAGTGAGGTCTGACCCCCCTTAATTATTTTTTTTAGGAGATCCCATATCGTCAGACCTTAGTTGTAGAGTTCCTCACCAGTGTTCTTTAGTCCCAGCTATTTTATGCAAATGTATATTTTGAACTCTGATTTGTATTGTAAAAACTGTGGTAGTATGTATCAAAAAAGTATTATTTTGTTTTGATTTTAAATACTCTGAGAAATTGTATTTGAAACTATACGAATATGTATTCATTTATGAAAGGATTTGGTGTATTTATTTTATATATTGATTCAAAATTTTTTAATTATGTCATACTTTTTAATTATTTATTGCATGATTTCATTTTTCTAAGGCTTGCTACGAGTTCTGGATTCAAAAGAATTCCCGTTCCTTAGCGTCAGTTATGACTCCTAGTATGGGTCGTGACATTAACACCTTTGTAGCAGTTTTTGTTGCTCTAAAATGCCCACCATATGTAGAATCATGATAATGAGACAAAATTTCTAACATTTTAATTTCAGGAACACACCTTCTAATCAACCTGTCTCTATAAATCTTGTATAGAAATAGATCCGCCCAAAGATAATGCTTTACCATATAGAGGAAACACTTTCTTTATTGATAGGAAAAATTTGGAGGCAACATTCCACATGCTAAATAATTAGCGATGTCTGCAAACCATAGAGCACTAAAATATTGGACTATTAGCAATAAAGCTTCAGGAAATTCATCATTGATATCCTCTTCTTGTGTCACGTGTTCATAACCCTCTAATATGGACAAATGGTCAGCTATAACATTCTCAAAACCTTTATTGTCTTTGATCTCTAAGTCAAAATCTTGTAAAAGTAATACCCAATGAATGAGACATGGTTTTGCATCCTTCTTAGCCATGAGATATTTTATTACTGCATGATTAGTGAAAATAATAACCTTTGAACCAAGTAAGTAAGATATGAATTTATCAACAACAAAATCCACCGCCATTATCTCTTTCTCGGTTGTGGTATAGTTCAATTGAGCCTCTGCAAGAGTTCTACTTGCATGTGTATGACATAAAGCTTGTTTTCTTTCCTCTAACCAAACATTGCCCCCATAGTATGGTCACTTGCATCACATATGATCTCAAAAGGAAGTGCCTAATTTGAAGGTGAAATAATTGGGGCTGATACCAAAGCCTCCTTCAACTTGTTAAAAGTATTTAAATAATTATTATTAAAATCAAAAGGAGTATCTTTAACTAAAAATTGGGTTAAAGGTTTAACAATTAAAGAAATTTTTTTAATGAAAAACCTATAAAAACCAGCATGTCCTAAAAATCCTCGAACTCCTTTGACTGTTATCGGAGGTGGTAGCTTCTTTATAATTGTTGTTTTATCTCTATCTACCTCAATCCCTGCACTCTAAATCTTATGACCAAGGATTGATAAAATGACACTTTTCCTAATTAAGAACAAGGTTATCCTCTTCACATCTTTTCAAGACCCTGTTAAGGTTAGACAAACATAATTCAAAAGAGTCACCAAAAATAGAAAAACCATCCATAAATACCTCCATGATATTCTCGATGAGATTAAAAAAAATTGTTGTCATACATCTCTGAAAAGTAGTTGGTGCATTGCATATTCCGAAAGGCATGCATCGGTAAGAAAAAGTTCCATATGGGCAATAGTAGTACTCATGGGGGATTGGGGTTGTCACTACATACTAAAATTTTAGGTTTAATAAAAGTGGCTTTTTGTGAGGGTTCACTGTCTACTTTATACTCCAAAATTTTATCGAGAATTTCTTTATTCAAATTCACCTCCCTCACACACTCATCTACAATTTCCACTCTCATGCAAAATTCCTCTTCAATTGGGTACTTCATTAATTTAGGCATCACAAATTCCACACTCTCATTACTAACCCTAAGAGTAATTTTCCCTTCATGAACATCTATGATGGCTCCCCTTAGTCTCCCAAGAATTAGAGGACATTTACTATCTTCTTCAAAATCCAAAACTACAAAGTCCATAGGAAAGATAAATTTATCTACCTTAATTAAAAAATCCTCAATGATCCATATGGTTTCTTTGTAGAGTGATTTGCAAGTTACAAAATCATGTTCATAAGGGTCAACTCACCAAGTTGTAATTTCCTAAAAAGAGAAAATGGCGTAAGGTTAATACTTATGCCCAAACCACATAAACATCTAGGAAATTCTTGAGAACCAACTACACAAGGAAGAGTAAAAATCCTTGGGCCTTTTAATTTAGTTTGTATTTTACAAGTGATGATGGAACTATAGGTCCCTGTTAATTCTACAATTTGGTTGTCATCCTATCTCTTTTTATTGGTGATAATATCCTTAAGATATTTGGCATGTATTGGCATCTCTGCAAGAGCATCAACAAAAGGAATATTAAGTTCAAGCTTTTTAAAAGTATTTAAAAACTTAGCAAACCTCTGTTCATCATTGGGCTTCTTTAATCTTTGTGGAAAAGGCATCCTTGTCTCATATTTTTATGAATTTGGCATAGATAGTTGTTATTTCCCATCACTGTCCTTTGCTTGTTGTGCTTTGCCTTTTTTAAAGTCAGCATCATCACTCTTAATTTTCTTTTCTTGAGTCTCGACCTCTTCTTTCTTGAGTTCGTCTCCTGATATTATCTCCTTGCCACTTCTTAGTGTAATTTTTTTCAGTTGCTCCCTTGGATTTAGTTCAATATTGCTTGGTAAATTCCCTTGATTCCTTTATGCTATTGCATTAGCAAGCTGTCCCAACTGTACCTCAATATTATGAATTGAAGGCGAATGATTTTTAGCTATCTAATGAAATTTGTACTCCATTCATTTTTTATTTTCATATTGATGGCTCATTTTGTTGGACAGCTTCTAAAAATTTATCTAATTTATTTTCCATTTAGGCCATACGATCTTGATGAGTTTGTTGAAAACCTAAGGTTGCTTGCCTTGTCATGTTGTTCTAAAAGCCTTAGGGAACCAAATTATTATTGTTGTTCCAAGAAAAATTTGGGTGATTCCTCCATCCCAAATTGTAAATGTTCGAGAATGGATTGTTACCTTGTTTTCCTTGAAATTGATTCCCAATAAAGTTACCTTGCTACCATCTCCCACCATAAACACCAAATTCATTATTAGAGTAACCCAATAAATTACAACTTTCACCTGAAGGGGTTGGATTATTTTTATTAGTGAGGTTGTTAAGCTATTTTGTCAATGTAGCAATTTGAGCTTGAAGGGCTGTCACCATGTCTACCCCGATTTTGCCTCTTTCCCTTGGTGGATTTTGACGCTTCGATGGCGAAAGAAAATTATTATTTGCCATTTGTTCCAGAAGTGAAAATGCAGCCTCAACTATTTTTCGCATTAAAGACCCTCCAGTTGCTACATCAATGGTGTCTCTAGTGGATCAGGTAACACTATTATAAAAAGTTCTGATAATGTAATATCCCGTGTTTTTAAATATTTTAATACTGCATCGGGATATGCAGTGTTAATAATTTTGTATATATATTATGATATTTTTACGAGTTGATATGTATTTAAAACCTATTTTAATTATTGTGTATTATTTTAAGTGTTTTACGTAAAATTTTTCCGGGACTTGCATTTTCGGGGAAATTTTTACGTAAATAATTTACTATTAATTATTTTAATTAGATTCACAGACTTGCGTGAACTCATATATATTTTTAAAATACTAAATAACGTATATATGTGTACTTATTTATTTAATTAGGGTTTAATTAATTACCTTATTAATTTATTAGTTTTATTGTTATTTAATTATTTTATTTAGTATTAAATTATTAAAATATTAAATTATAAGTGTGTGGTGTATATTTAATGTGTGTAATTTTATATTATTTTAATGTATAGTATAAAGTATATATATATACATATATACATTTAATATTAAAACAAAAATAAAAGTTTAGTTTATTTACAACTTTGCCCTTCTTCTTCCTCCTCTCTCCCGACCGTTCCCCATCACCGTTCCGCCGCTTGCCGTCCCATTTTCTTGCCATCGGTGTGCCTCCCGGCGTGCCACCTCCTTCCACAGCCTTCCCTGCTACCTGATGTAGCTGTTTCCGGTGTTTGGAAGCCGTTTTTGGCCTGAAAGCCGAAAGTGGGAGCTAACGTCGTTCACGACGTTTTCGGTCATCGTTTTTGACACTGCCAGTCTCTTTCTTCTCCTTGAGCTCTGGTGAGTGTGATTCCAAGCTTTGTTTCACTTAAAATGGTCTTGATTTTCTTAGGTTTTGATTTTTCAATTTCGGCCATTTTAGGGTTTTTGATTTTTTTAAACTTCAATTTGATTGATTCATGAAAAATTCCTTCACAAATGTTGATCCTAGTAGCTTAATATACATTTGTAAATTTTTTTAGAATTTTTGGAGATTATTTTGATTTTTGGGTATTTTTGAATATTTTAATATTATTTTCTAATTTTCGAAAATTAATTAAATAAATTATGAAATTGTGTTTTATGATAAATATAGGTGTTGAAATGAATTATAGAAATTTATTTGTAATTTTTATGAATTTCTATGTATTTATTTTGAATTTATGTAGGTTTATGTAATTTTGGAAAATTAGGTTAATTGTGTTTTTAATTGAAATTAATTAGTTAATTGTGTTAAATTATTGATATTATTGAGTAAAATGTTGAGAAAATTAATTTTGGATAATTACCTGATTTTTGATGAATTTTTGGAGTAATTTTAATATATGTATATATATAGGGGTATTTTGGTAATTTTACAAAAAATTGGTTAAAAATGTAATTTAATTGGTTTTAGTAGTTATTTAAGGTATACAAATGATTTCTATAAATTATTTAGTATTTTTAATTAATTAAAACTATTTTTCATGAATTATTTTTAATTATATATATAATATACGATTTTTCTAATAAAATGAGTTTTTATCGGTTTTTACTGTGTTTTAAGGTTAATTACGTAATTTCTATTTATTAAATGTATTTCTATGATATAAGGATATTTTTGGTATTTTTATAATTGTTCTGTGATTGTGGACCCCAGTCGGTAGACTGTAGTTTGGAGTCCGACCGAGGGGTTGTGGATGAGTTGTTGTGCCTATTTTTCGAAGTGTGTTTCTTTGTAGGGCCGGCTCTAATCTTTGAGTAGAGAGATGTCCATTTTATAGGGGAGGTTCTGTTGAATTTTTGGTAGAATTCTCGTAAAACGTGATGTTCGGTCGAACCCTAATTCTGTTTCTGTGTCTAATAATCTAGATTGAGTTTCTAGAATTTTCTGTTAGGTTTATCCTGATGTCTGTTATTTTTGTTTGTTTAGTTGTGCCGAGACCGAGGCCTAGTGGACCAGGCCCGTCGGACCCATCTCGAGGAGCGCACTAAGTGTGAGTTGCTATATATATATATATATATATATATATATATATATATATATGTTTTAGGGTGCATGATTTAGAAATGTATGCATAAATGGTTTGATTATTACTTAAATTTATTTTTAGTTTATTTTTGGTTTATTTTTGGTATATATTAAATTATATGCATGCTTTATTAACCATTTATGTTTAAAATGTTTTTGAATATATTTCTAGCTTATTTTGCTATTATATTAGACTTGTTTGACGTATATATACTCGAAATATACCTGGTTTACTTTTGGTATATTTTCAGTATATATATGGTTTATATTGTTATTTTATTTAAATTCATGCATCATTGATTTGTGAATGAATGTTTTATATTTATTGATGAAGGATATCAATAGAACGTGCTACCTAGTGGGCAGCACTATGACCGAGTATGTACCGGTACGCTTATAGCATTTAGGCTATATTACTAACCACTTGTGGATATTGATTGGCTATGATTATCTGATGTGTGATATGATTTGGGAGTGTGATTGCTGGAGCTCGGTTGACCAAGTGTCTCGGGGCCAATCACACCGACAGTCAGACTGCTGGAGCTCGGTTGACTTAGTGTCTCGGGGCCAGTCTACTGTCCAAATGGAATAAGTGAATATAATTGGAATAAGTGAGCCTGTATGGCTAGAGTGTTGTCTAACACTGCTTCGAGGTTGCAATATTGTAGGGTTCTATTTGATCCTTCATAAATGATGATTTTCAATAAAAATATATAAAATGATTTTATTGCATCTGTGTGTATTTGCCTATATATATACATATTAGATATATACTGATGATTGTATGCATTATCAATTAGTATGCATGTATATATATCATAGTAATTCACTCAGTGAGGTCTGACTCCCCTCTATTGACCATTTTGCAGGAGAGTCATCATCTTCAGACCTCAGTAGCAGGCTTGTATGTCGGATTTCTTCTGCCCCGGCTTCCTTATGTAAACTGCTTATCTGAGTCTTGAGTTTTATTATTTTTATAATTTAGACACTGCAGTAGTTGTAGATAAATTATGGGTTTTGTATATTATATTTGTATGAGATATGTATTTTAAGAATTCAAACTGGATCTGTATTAAAAGATTTATATATATGAGATATGGATTCGATTTAAATCCCGTGGGAGATTATTATTTTGATATTTATAATTTTATTTCCGCTGCATTATGAATTGATGTTACTACTATTGCATGTTTATTTTATTTTTAGGCTTGCTACGGGTTCCGGATTCGAAAGAATTCCCATTCCCTAACGCCGATCATGGCCCTTGTTTTGGGTCGTGACAGATAAGCACATCCCTTGGAAAACCATGATAAGGACATCTCTTTAGCAATTGTTTGAATCTTTCCCACGCATTACTCAAGGATTCTATGTCAAATTGTTAAAAGCAGTGACATCCTTAATAATCTTTGCTATTTTTTACAGTGGGAAATATTTTCCAGAAAAGCTTTTGCCAATAGATCCCATATAGTGATTGACACTACTGGTTGTGAGTTCAACCATGCTTTAGCTCTGCCCTTTAATGTGAATGGAAAGAGACTCAAGCGTATGGCATCATCTGATACCCCATTGTACTTGAATGTGTCGTATATCTCCAGAAAGTTAGCAATATGAGCATTAGGATCTTTAATTGGCAAGCCATAAAACTAAACACTTGATTGGATCATTTGAAGTAAGGTCGGTTTAATCTCAAAATTATTGGCATTGATTGTTGGCCTAGCAATACTTTGCCTTATACCCTTTAGACCTAGCATGGCAAAATTTAAAAGTGTTATTTATTCTGCTTGTTGTTCTGCCATAATACTATATTCCTCTTAAAAATGCCTCCTATTTTCTCTTTTAAACCGTGTAAGTTCTAGAATAAAAATGAGAGGATCTGTCCCTGTTCTTCAAGTATTATGCATATACCAAAATAATTAATTAAAATAAAATAAATAATAATAGAAAATAAATAAATAAATAGACATCCAAATTTAAAACATAAATAACTTAAATCAAGTAAAACGAAACCAATTATGTTGTTAAACTTATTCAATCCCTGGCAATGGCACTAAAAACTTGGTTGATTCTAACAAGCATACGAGTATGTCAAGTAATATAGAATAAATACAGGTTGAACCCATGATAATTAAATGTTTATCCAACTATTAATTTTGTTTTTAACTTGTTTAAGAATCAAATACTAAGGGAATTATAATTGCTAAATTTTAATAACCAAAATGAAATTAAAAAAATTAATTAATTTAAATGTTAACAAGCAAATAAATTTTAATAAGCAAATAAATTTTAACAAGCAAATGATAGAATGATGTTAGGGATTGTGTCACTATATTTTAATCAAGCCAATCTCAAGAAATTTGTATTTCTTTCTATTGCAATTCTTAGGATTTCAATGATAGTAATTAATCTTTCTCAAGTAAAAATTACTTAATTTATTTCTATCAAATGAAAAGGTTTTAACTAATTTTCATTAAATTAAAACCTAATCAAATTTAGTAAATAAATCATGAAGCACAACCAAATGAAATTAAAATAATTTAAGCTATCTCTAGACTTAAATCAATTAATCAAGCATTCATATTTCTATTAAGATTAATATTTCTCAATAATTAACCTTAAGTAAAAATCAATTATGAATGACCAATCATAAACAATTAAGCTTAATGAATGCTTAATGCAAATTAAAAGAAAAACCAACATATAAATTAACTTAAATTAAAATAAGTTCAACAATCCCCAACATAAATAAAATTAACTAAACATAATATTCATCATCCCAAATTCAAAAATAAAATAAAAAACATTAAGAACTAAAATACAAAGAAGGAAAGAATGAACTCTATAAAGAATTCTTCTCCAGCAATCTTCAATTTTTTTCTCTTAAGGAATTCTTCACTTGCTCTCCAGCTCTCACTACATTGCTAAAAAATTCTTCCCATCCATCTTCGTAATGCCTTCTCTTTCAACTTATAACAAATTCCTCTCATAATTTATTTTCTCTTTTTCTTTCATAATTATGTTTTCTTTCATAATTATTGTCTCCCATCATTACATGTTTGTTCATGATTGTTGTTTCCCATCTCTATATGTCTCTTTTTGATTGTTGTCTCCCATCTCTACATCCAAACCAATATACAACTTTAAGCGCGCACGCACACACACACATACCTATATATAAAATAAAATAAAATAAGAATTCTAATAAAACAATAAATACCATAAAAATGCACTAAACTAATTTGAAAAGTATTACACTTAACACATAATCACATGTCTCGCAGAAATTTTATCTTGTTGATGTAAATGCTTTAATGCTTCATGATTTGTATACAAGATAAACTCCCTCTGAAACAAATAGTGACACTAATGTTTAATAGCCTAAACCACAACATAGAATTCGACATCGTAGGTGCTATATCATAATCTGGGCCCTGACAACTTCTCACTGAAATACACTATTGGCTTTTTATTTTGACTTATGATAGCCCTAATTCCTACCTTAAAAGAATTTGAATGAAATTCAAAAGGTTAATGAAAATCAAGAAACACCAAAATGGGAGCTGTAGTAAGGCATAATTTGATTAATTCAAACACCTTTTCTGCCTCATCTGTCCACACAAATTTTCCCACTTGCTTCTTGTAATAAGTAATAGGTGTCATGATGCTGCTAAAATGCAAAATAAAATGCTTGTAAAATGAAGCCAGCCCATGGAAACTCCTCACCTTAGTAATGGTAATTGGTTTTGGCTAATGTTTCATAGCTTCTACCTTTGACTCATTGACCTGTAATCCCTTTTCGACATAACATAGCCAAGAAACAACACATTGGCAGTAAAAAATACACACTTCTTAATGGTTACATAGAACTTCTCCCTACGCAGCATAGTTGCGACATCTTGTAATTGACTAAGGTGCTTGTCTAGGTTAGCACTATAAATCAAAATATCATCAAAGTACAAAAAAATGCACCTACCAATGAAAGGCCTCAAAATTTGATTCATAACACACATGAAAGTACTTGGTGTGTTTGATAACCTAAACGACATAACTAGCCATTCATATAATCCCTCCCTTATCTTAAAGGCTATTTTCCATTCATTGCCAGCTCAAATCCGAATTTGATGGTAACCACTTTTCAAATCTAGTTTAGTAAAAATTATAGCCCCACTAAGCAAATCAAGTAAGTCATTTAGTATAGGAATAGAAAACTGATACTTGACAGTTATTTTGTTAATGGCCCGGCTATCAATGCACATCCACTAAGAACCATCCTTCTTTGGTTTTAGAAGGGTTGGTATAGCACAAGGACTCAAGCTTTGTCGAATGTATCCTCTAGCCAACAGCTCTTCCACTTACCTCCTCAACTCTTCATGATTAGTAGGACTCATCCTATAGTGTGGTTGATTTGGCAAGGCTGTTCCTATTTCAAGGTCAATCTGATGTTGGATATCCCTCATAGGAGATAACCCTTCAGGTAATTCTTTTGGAAACAAATCACTAAACTCTCCTAAAAGTGGTAAGACTACATCAAGAACTACTACCTCTTTATCCATTATCTTCTTAAAGAGGATATAAACAACTTTATATTTCTGCACTGCCCTATCAAATTGCGCCAAAGTTAGTAAACTCACACTACCCTTGTTGTCTTCCTACACCTATTCATGTTTATCACGATCCTTATTAGGCACTACACGACCCTCATACCCTCAAACGTGAAACTGTAGGTGTTATTCTTGCCATTATAAGTTACTTCTCTATCAAATTGCCACGATCGTCCCAACAATAAATGACATGCATCCATGGCTATCACATCACATTAAAAATCATCTTTATATTTTGCCCCAAAAAAAAAGGAAACCAAGGCACGCTTTGACACTATTACCTTACCTCTTTTTTCAACCATGCCAACTTGTAAGGCTTAAGATGCTTTATAGTTGGAATTTCCAATTCTTGGACTGCCTTTATTGCAATTATATTCTCACAACTACCTCCATTGATTATAAATCTGCATACTTTGCCTTTGATAGTGCAAGTGGACTGAAAAATATTATTTCGCAGCCAATCATCATTAACAACTTTGTGTGTTAGACATGATCTTTGCACAACCAAAGCAGTCCCTATATCACTAGTCACGATCTCCTCATTAACATAATACTGGGTCACCAGTTAGGTCAGCTACATCCTCATCTTCATATTGCTCATATGCCTCAACAAACATCACTCTTTTTCCTTTCTTCTTACATTTAAACTGCCTATGACCTACTTCTCCATAAGCAAAACACTTAATACCACTACTTGAGCTAGCCTTCTATGTAATGGTTGGTACTGCCCTAGCTTTGTTCATAACACTATCTTAGGCCATTCCACCAGTCGCATAGTTTATAGTGCCACCACCTCTTGCACTTCTAATTTTAAAGGCCTGCATAAAACCACATGCTTGCCACTTCTTGATCTCTAATGCCCATTGTTGTGCTGTGAAAATAGACATAAGATTAAACATGTTGACTGTCTCTACAATTTGTTCCTTAACCCTCAAATATATCGAGCAAGCAATTGGTCCTTTATCTCATGCACGTCATTGTAAGCAATCAACTGATAAAATTCAGTGGTGTAATGATCAACTGAATGATTTTCTTGTCTTAAAATTTGTAGATGCTGATACATTAAATGTTGATAATTAAAGGGAAGGAACACAACACACATCTGTTTCTTCATCTTCTCCCAAGTTTTAATTTTTGACTTCCCTAATCGAACTCGTGTCCGTTTAATTTGCTACCACCAAGCCATTACTCAATCTCAAAATCTCGTGGCCACCAATGGCACTCGCTGGCCCTCAAGCACTCTTTTGAATTCCAAGAACCCTTCTACTATGGCCAACCAATCAAGGAATTCTTCTTATTGTAAGGTACCACGAAATTTAGGGATTTCAGTTAGCATACCTGCCTCCCACAGTCTCCTATCATCATTCTCAACATGCTGCCGTTGATGCCTATATGGGACGTCATCAGGATCATCACCATAGTTGTCTTCATCATCAGCAAAAGGGTTGGTCTGATCATCAACGTTAGGGATCTGGCGCTGATTTGGCTGCCCCCTATTATGATTGGCTAATAGCTCACCCATTCTCTCCATGAGCTACTCCATAAAGGTGTCAATCTTTTGATCCATTTGCTCTATTCGTTGTTTAATGTGACATTGGTCATCATGCTCATAAACCTCTTCAATACATTGCTATTGTGGTTACTGTTGCTGTCATCTGCGAGACATCTTGTGCGAGGATCACAAATCTGATACCAAACTAATGTAGTGGAAGAGTGATAAACAAGGAATTAGTGTTTATTGAATTGCACATGACTACCAAACACTAATCTTTTATAACTTGTAATTTGTAAACTCAAGAAATAAACATCAAAATTCAATGAATTTTGGAAATTAAAAAGAATTCAAATTCTTATTAATCATAATGACGACCAAAATTCCCAAAACAAAGCTTAAATAGGGAAAAAAACCCTAAACAAAAAGAATTCCAAATAAAATAGGAAAAGCCCTAAAATAACTAAAAATACAAAACTGTCAATTTGGAGGCCTAAATGATTGAATTTGCCTAAAAAGCAACGTAGCACATAAGCTATGCTTGTGATTTGTGACCATTGGGCCAATTCCCATCAAATTGGGCTCCTGTCGTGCCAAAATATGAAACTATAAAGTTGCTAAAAATTACAAAAATGTCACTAATATAGTTTTTCATAATTTTCCATAAACTGAATTGCAAGTTCTTCAATGCCCACATCAGTTCCAGATAAGGTTTATAAGTTAAATAAGTTTATGTCATTGGTATGTCATCTTAGCTTTTCAATTATATTTTCTAGATTAAGGCTCATATCAGTAAACAATCGTAAGTGCATTAAACTGTACTTATGTTAAGATATTTCAATTATTATCTATATAGCCTATATTCTTAAGACATTTATTGAATAGGGTAAATGTACATTTTCCCCCCTAATGTTTATACAAAGGGATTGGCCCTAAAATAATTTTTGGGTTTAATTAAACATAAAAATTCAAAATTACATTATGCTGGGTCCCTTATTTAATAGAGAGCAGCTTCTCTATTTATTGTCGTTATGTTGATGGATGATGTGGCAAAGACTGAGTCCCACTACGATAGTTTCCTACTTCCCAAAGCAAATTAAAGGATTCACTGCATAAATTTCACTGTAACTAATATCTTTCCCCTCACGTGTCCCACAAAATGAATGGCCAAGATCAATCCCAACACTATTTCCTTGTCCAATAACTATTTAATCTCGTATTACTCAAATCAAACACATCCTAATCGATCTCATATGTAGTTTAAACCTACCTATTTGCTATATTCTTTCACAGAATAACAACATTGTTAGTCCTATGAGTTATATCATTTTTACAATTAAGTCCTAAAAGAATTTTTTTTTACAATCAAGTTTTATAAGTTTTAAAAAGGCTTTCCGTTAGTCCTATCTATTAGTGAAAGTAATTTTCCGTTAGTCAACCTTTAAAATCAAACTTTTTTTTTACATTTTAGTCCTAAAACTATTTAAAATTGTCATTTTTGATATTTTACATAAATAATATATTTATTTATTTATTTATGACTTATTCTATTATTTAACTTTTATAATAACTATATAGCTCACCAAAATAATTTTTAAAATTATTATTTTATTAACAATGATAACTAAAATTAATTAAGTATTTTTAATTGTTTTTAAATATAAATTTGACTTAATATATCTTAAATGAATAAATTTTTTTAAACTTAGATAAAATAAAATTAGTTTTGTCAATGTTATAATTTATGTTATATTTTATAAATATTTCTTTAAATTAGGCTATTTTATAGAAAATGTTTTGAGAATAATATATTTTAATTAAGAATTTTATTTTTTATATAAAATAAAATTAATTTCATATAAAAATAGATGAGCTTTTTGAAATATTTTTCAAATCATAATATTGATAAAACTAGATGATATTTATTCATTTATAATATATTAATTGAAATTATATATTTTAAAATAATTAAAAATATTTAATATATTTTTATCATTGCCAATATAACTAATAGTTTAAGAAAAATATTATTTTTATTTTTAAAAAAATTTATTTTAGTGAATTATATAGTTATTATGAAGGTTAAATAACAAAAGAAGTCAAAAATAAAAATAAAAATATTATTTGTGTAAAATATCAAAAATGACATTTCTTTAATAGTTTTAGGACTAAAATGTAAAAAAAAAAAAAAAATTTAAAGGTTGACTAATGAATATTTGCTTTGACTGATAAATATGATTAATGAAAAATCTTTTAAAACTTATAGAACTTAATTGTAAAAAAAAAAAATTTATAAGATTTAATTGTAAAAACGATATAACTTATAGGATTAACAATGTTGTTATTCCTTCTTTCACACCAATCATTAAAACTCCAATTTCTTCCCTGTAAATCAAAAACCTCTTCTTTTTTTTTTTTTTTTTTGCAAAAATTATTCTTCTTCCTTGTAAATCAAAACCCTCAAACCAACCGATCTCACTTGTAGTTCAAACCCTAGGGCTAGAACCGAGGTTCACCGCAACAGGTACAAAGTCGTAGTATATGCTTAGGAAGGCCGCCAAAGATGAGAAAATAACCTTCTTATGTGACCTTCTTGTCTTTCCTGATCCAAGAATTGTGATCGTTTGCTTAGAAGCTCTTGAAAATATATTGAATATAGGAGAAGTGGATAAGAATTTGGGCATCAATGGAGTTCTAAATCTATATGCACAGATGATCAGTGATGCTGAAGGGTTGCAGAAGATTGAGAATATACAGTCTTATGAGAATACATAAATTTATGAAAAGGCTGTCAAAATTTTGGAGATATATTGATTGGAAGAGGAGGATGAGACAATGCCTCTAGGAGATGGTTCGCAATCAAAGTTCCAATTTAGAGGGAATGAGATACATGTCATTCCTTCTGGTACATTTAATTTCAGCTAGATGAGTTTACTGGTTCAGATTGATGTCCTTGTGGCACGTGGCGGGCAATTGTTAACTTCAATTTGGGTGTTTTGTTGTCATGTTTGGGTCTACTCGTCTAGTATAAAGTCTAGCTAAGAGGCGGCTTGCTATGGTAGGTTAATATGGTGCTTTTCCTTTCCAAAGTCTATCGATTTTGGCACTCTCGAAATCCAGTTGCCATTGAAAGCATCAAGATTCTTCCATCCTCATGATGTTGCTAAAGAAGATGATGATTCTTTACCGGGACAAGATAGGCTATTTTGATTTTTGCTATAATGGTTACTAGAATTACAAAAACATCAGGTTAATATCAATTAATATTCCTTAATAATTTTGATTAGCTGAGCTTATCTCAATTTCTATTTAATTGTTACTCTTTGATGATCAAGTTCATATAATAATGTTTTTCTTTGATCAATAATTGTCTTCTTTATGATGCTATGTAATAAAGTTTTCTTGGTTCAATTAATCAAAGGATTCAATCGTTTCATCCTTTGACTATGAGTGAATTCTTTTTTTATTTTTGGGAGTGAGACAGTGATGATTGTTCATGTGGGTTATAGCCTAAGGCTGTGAAATTTCTAAGGCCAAATACATAGTTTCACCCTTAAACTTTGCATGGTTAGCCTCTGACACCCCACTATTTACATTACTTAATATTCAACGTTTATTATTTTCTATTTAACTTTAAACTTTTATTTTGAAGCTATTTAACCCTTACAATACATAAAATCAATATATTTTACAAATTATTATATATATATATGTATATGAACAAAAATAATTTTTAATTATAAGAGATATCATATTTGAAAACAAATTTTTCCTAACTTTTTTATACTAGCATTTAATTTTTATCATTATTTTGAAGTTAATTTTTAGCATATTATATATTTAAAATCATTTGAAATAAAATATTTGTCTATTTCAATATTGTATGAGTTAAATAGAACTAGAAAGTACAAATTTAAAGGTAAACAAAGATTCAAAATAAAAATTTAAAAGTTGAATAGAAAATAATAAAATTTGAGAGATGTCAAAGGTTAATTATGTAAAGTTTAGGGGTGAAATTGTATATTTAGCCCAATTTCTGATGAAGCATCCATAACAATTTTGCTTTTCCCTTCATGAACGAGGAAGAAGAAGGGACCCGAAAGAAGAAAGGGAATTCTCATTAAAGTGCTAGTTTTGTGGGATCCAAATTTTGCCATATCATCACCAACATAATAGTAGGAAATGGCTTTGTTAAATGAGGGGCCCGAAATGATGTAATTTTGAATTTTTATGTCTAATTGAGCTAACAAATTGTTTTAGGGCCAATCAACTCCTCGGTACAAACTTTAGGAGTGAAAATGTATCTTTATCCTATTGAATATAGCGTAGATTATTAAGGTGTATTTTCACCACTAATATTTATACTGAAGTGTGCATTTGCCCCTTACATTTTTTTAGACCATTTAAATACAAAATCAATTATTTTCTATGATTCAGGGCCCGCAATTGACGTGAGAGTTAACACCATTATCATTTTTAATTTAAAAATATCAATTAAAAATCAAAAATTCATTTCCCTAGGAACAAGATATGAAAAATGCTAAAAAAAAATATATGTGTTGTGGCAAAAGACACGTCTATTTTGGTTCATGAGTCTATGTTTTTAATTTTTTTAAACTCTATTTGTTTGTAAAAAATATTTTTTCTTATTTTACTAAAAAAATAAGTTAAAGAAAAATAACCTAAAAGTATAGAATATAACTTTTCAGAAATTATTTTCGAATGCTTAAGAATAAGAGAAATTTACTTAAAATGCTTATCTTTTTTATTTCTTTCTTAAGTTTTACTCTTCTTTTTTCCTTTTCTATTTTTATTTTCCCTTTATTTTTTTCCTCCTTTTTTTTCCTTTTCCTTTTTTATTTATTTTTATTTTCTCCTTATTTTTTTTCCTCTCATTTTTTTTCTTTCCCTTTTTTTTGTTTTCTCTTCATTTTTTACCTTCTCTCCTTCTTTTTTCCTTTCCCTTTTTTTCTCTTTTTATTTTCTGCTTTATTTGGCTTCTCTCCTTGGTTTTTTTTTCCTTTTCCTCTTTTTATTTTTTCATTTCTTTCTCACATCATCTTCTCTTTTCCTTTCATTCTTTTGTATAGATTAATTATCATATATATTTTTTTACATCAGATCTATTATAATTGGGATTTGGATGTACCTTATGAACTTTATTTTTACTTTAATATAGTTAATTTTTAGTTGGCCAAAAAAAAAGGTTCCATTATAAAGAGATCATTTGTAAAAAAAAAAAAATACATTAAATCCATTACAAAGAAATATGTTAAATAATAAAAAATATTAATGTCACAAATGAATATATTTTCCAATTGTTTTATGGTGTTGTAGCTAAACATCAAAAAATATTTTTCTCTGAAAAACTTATGAAAATATTTTCCTCCAAAGATGAAATATTTTTCACAACGGAACCTTAAAGTTCAATAAAGTGAAAATCCAACGAAATCGAATGCTTTGCCCTGTCCACTATGATGATAATATTTAATATGTAAACACCATGATTTCAGAAGAAATGTCGAATTTGCAATTCCAAATGTACCTGTTAAGATGGCTGTTCCTATGTTTCATGCGCTATCAACATCTGCTAGCCCTAGTGAACACTCTATTACAACTCTAGCCTTGTAGTAGACCACTGAAAGAACAAACCTCTTTCTACACGTATTCCATCTTTATAGATAGTTCAAAGATTTACCTCTATTTGGTTCAATTTTACTAACCTCTTATTTAGATCACTTTCACTAAAAAAATTTATTTTATCTCCAAATGAATTTTGGATATAATTTATTCACAAATTAATTCTTATAAATAAAGTGTAGTTGATTTAAATGAATTAAAAAAAACTAATATGTTTTTTAGAATTCTTTTAGTAATAAGTGATTCTACAAAAAATAAAAATTTAAAATTGAAAATAAATTTCACACAATTTTCATTTAATTTAACACACTCAATTTATGAATGAATTTTTTAAAATTTAATAAAATTCATTTATACTAAATATAGTCAAATGAATTTTAAATAGAATTCATTTATAAATGAATTCTTTATTTATTAAAATATAATTGATTTAAATGAATATTTCATGATATGAATTCATTTAAAAATTCTAATAACTTTTTAAATATTTGATTTAGTAATAAGTAATTTTATAAAATAAAAAAGTTGAAATTACAAATAAATTTTGTAAAATTTTCATTTAAATCAAATATATTTTGTAAGAGTCATTTATATCAAACACACATTTAATATAATTCCTATCAAAGTAAAATAAAATTATTTGACTATGATAGTTCGCATTTATAGCTTGTATATAACATGAATTTGTATTAGGCCCTACCCCAAATTCTCTTTTCAGTGATAAACTTCACCTCTTAAATGCTTTTCAATTATTTTTTTCTCTCCCACAAGGGAAAATTAAAGTAACAAAATTTAAATTTAAGCTACCAACAAATCATATGTTTAGTTTGTTGATCTATTTCAGTTACTTGTGTATTAACATGCATATTTGTAGATACGTTTTTTGTTTAATTATATATAGGTTCTTTCTTTTAAAATGAATAGTCGGGTTTAGAATACGGGTTCTCTCTAGAGTTTCTCTTTGACGTGTGGTTCCCACTCTTCGGTGCCACCATTAGGCAACCCTGTCTGTCTTCCGATGGACTACCTTAGTCGTAAAGCCATATTTTCCTCTTTCGCTCTTGTAGAAAAACCTTCTTATGCGTCGGTTATAACCAAATCTTCTGCTACCATTCCAATTCCTAAGGATTCTTCTGCCACTAATAAGGGCGGATTTATTGCAATCAAAATAAATAAACTGATATGTGAGCAACAATTATCAGTTTGCCATCATGCCCTAATTGCAGGAATACTTCTCGCTAAAGGAGATGCATCCTGAAAACTTGCAGAACTTAAAAGCAAACTAACGACAGTTTGGGAGATTTCATAAAACTGGAAGCTTATTTATTTAGGACGTGGTTATTATCACGTGATTTTGATTACAATTTTAGATAAGAATTCAGTATGGAGTCGTGGTGCGATAGCACTTAAGCCCAGAATCCTCAGATTGCAACATTTGACTCTTGATTTTGATCCATCTGCTCAGAAATCAACAAATGCACAATTATGGGTTCATTTTTATAAACTCCCATAGGAGTGCTGGCACCCTCAAATTCTCTTTTCCATTGCTAATGGTATGGGTGTCCCATTGAAAATTGATAGCAATAGTGTGCATGGTGAATTTGGTCATTATGTAAAGGTTTTAATTGATATTGATTTATCATTATCCTTACCAGAGACTCTTGATTGAACAAATTGGAAAAAGTTTTTCCTAGAAGTTGTTTATGAAAATCTCCTTTCTTTCTACTCAATAATTTGTTCAAATATTGGTCATACCTCTAAGGAATGTAGACTGGGGAAAAAGCTAGTTCCACTGGTAACTACTCGACCTTCGAAACTACACAAGCTAAAAGAGTAAAGATCAGTTTGGAAACCTAAGGCCAATTTTGAGGTTCATTATGAGGTTCCTGTTGATATCTCTTTTAAAATTTTAAATGTGAGAATCAATATAGAATATATTGATAAGGATACGTAGACTAATCCTAATACACCAATCTTGAATATAGCAGAGACCTTTAATCTTGTCCCAGCAATTAGTTAAGAAATTGTCCTCACCACGACCACACAAATTCCAATACTGGTTGACGAAGAGCATGATCAATCCTTTAACTCTGATTTGCCTCGGGTTTCCGATGAGTTACCTTTGCGCCCGGTGACATAAAAAATTCTTGTTGAGTATGTTGTAGATGTGATAGAGGTTCATACAACAACTCAAGTACAACATGGTGATGATGGTAATATTGTTAATCGCTCATGGGAAGATGAAGTGGAATTAGAAGAGAAGCAATATACCACTGTCATGAGAAAAATAACCCCATCTAAATCTAGAAATTTTCAAGTTTCCCTTTTTAAAAGGGTTACTAAAAAACCTGAAAAGCTTAATTTATGAAGATTTTTTACTCGAATTGTAGAGGTTTGGGTAATCCTAATACTCAAAGGACACTTTTTTCTTTTTGCCAGCAATTTTCTCTTAATTATATTTGCTTAGCTGAGCCAATGGTGGATTTTTCTTCCACTCATCATTCTTTCTGGGATAGATTAGTGTTGCAAGTTAGATTTATATACCCTAGTCTCTAGGATTTAGTATAGAGCAAGAAGGATATTAAACACTCGGGAATTGGGTCAATCTTGTATTGACCGGATAGATACTTAGATGGATAGGTAGATAAACCAGAATAAAAATAATGACTAAAACAAATAAAGAAACCTAAACACTAACTAATTACTAAAATATTAAGACAAATTATAACTATATATATATATATATATATATATATATATATATATATATATATATATATATATATATATATATATATATATATATATATATATATATATATATATATATATATATATATATATGAGAATCACAAATCAGAATCAAACAAGAACTTTAAACATAATTATCATAAAACATATTGAATGAAAATTAGTCTATAATCTTTAAAAACAACTCTTGTTGTCAATTAAAGGTATTTCCTCTTAGAGTTTACAAGCACTCTCGTGTTAATGCAAAGATAAAAGAAAGTCATAAAACACATTATACTAATTCTATTTCCCTTAAGATGAATCCCTTATCTCCAAGTCAAATTCCATTCTTAAGTAATCTCAATTACTTTCCACCAAATTATTCCAATTCTCATTGTAAATAATTTGATTAATAAGTTATATATGGTGATTAAACATACATAACACAAATTGCATTAACTGAAATTTAATTATGAATAATATAAGATAAAAATGTAGTTCTTATTTAATTCATCATTGTAATTCCCATACAAAGACTTAGCCTAGATACATGATTAAGAAGCAACAAAAGAAAACCAAATTCAATATAGAAAGAAAGATAAAGAGAGAAAGAATTGAATAAGTAATATTTCCTTCTATATTTTCTAAAGAATTCTTGATTTAGGATGATCTTCTCTTGCACTTGGTTTTGTCTTCTTCAAGTGTTTCTTATAATGACTCTTAAAACTAAAAGATAATAATTGTATTTCTAAAAAACTATAGTAATTCATGTATCTCTCATGTTTCAAACTAGAAATGATGCATATATAGAGCCCGGAAGCTACTGGAAGTGACTAGAATATGGTTGGACTTTGAAAGGCACCATTTGACATCAAAGTCACCCTCCTTTGTAGATTCTATAACTTCAAGGGTATTTCCATCCATCCAGATGACTTTATCTCTAGAAAGTTCCTTCATGAAAGTTGTCGATCATTCTGTTATCTTTCTAGAGCAACTTTAATCACCTAATTTGGATATCTATAGACGGAGTTATGGTCGAAATATGAAAATTGCTCAAACCGGGAAAAGTTGCAAGTCTTGAGCATGGCATGAGTGTGACGACTTGTCACTAGGTGATGACTCATCATAAAGACTCTTGGTGATGACTTATTCCCCTGGTGATGAGTTGTACACCTTATTGATGATCCAAGCTTGACTCCTTTTGTTTCCTTGCTTGTTCTAATCAACTATAAGTGTCTTCTATATGTCATTTGAGCCCTAAATCATGCATAAAACTTCCATAGTGAGTCCTAATGATAAAATAAGTAAACACAACAATTCAATAACCAAATAAACATATAAAAAAATAATGAAATGAAATGAAATGAAAATAAACCTTACCTAGCCTAAATAACTATGCACATTTGCATTATATTAAACTCCTCCACACTTAAATCTTGTTTGCCCTCAAGTAAGAAAAAAAATCTAGTATAGAAAATCATACAAAATTTTCATATCTTACAAAGAAAATGTAGTTATCTTGTCAAGTCATCTCAAGAATGAAACTAGTTATAAAAGATAGTTTATCAATCAAACTTTAATGCTCCACAATAATAAAACAAGCAAGTTTCATAACATAAGTAATAAATTTACCCATTTATCTCAATTTACTAAGAGTAAAATCAAGGACAAAAAGTCAAATTTCTAACTAAGCTACTTAACCAAAATAGTTATTCTTTAAACTTATGATTTCTTAGAAGCAAAAACAACCTTGAGACAATGTTAAGCACACACATCAACTCACTCTTCTCATGGCATTTTTAGACATTTTATTCAATAATATATTTTTTGGATCTATTCTTTCCAAATGAATATGACTAAGGAGCATACTCAATCACACACAACTTACTTAAAATACATCTACTTATGATGTTGCACATTTCTTTTTGAATGAATGTAACTAAGGAGTATACTCAATTACACACAACTTACTCAAAATGCAAACTTCAAAAGCATTTTTTTTCTTTTCTTTTTTTTTCTTTTTAAAAATCTTCTCCTCATCCATTATTGAAAAGTGAGTTTCATAAGTACTATGGCTATAGTTTCCTTAAGGTTACTCAAAATTCTAAGAAAACCTAAGCTTGAATCTTTACCACTTTAGCCTTGAGCATAGCTAGCAAGTTGACTAAATATTATTTAGATTTTAGAAATAATAAAAAGAGATAAAAAGGAAAATTTATAACCTATACTAGATGAAAATTTCAACGTCTATTAATAGAGTATACAAAATCTAATTATCAATATTAATGATTAACCTCAACAAAAATCAATAGATTAAAAAGAACAGCTACTTATTAAATATAAGAAGAGAATGAATAATATAAATGAAAAATAGCACTAACAATACCTTAAATGCAAAATGCAACAATGATATAACATATAAATGCAAAACACACAACACACATAAAACATATAAATGATATACTACTAATATACCATTAATATACTACTAATATCCTACTAATATCCCTTCCCCCACACTTAAAAATTGAATTATCCTCAATGTAATACAAATAAAGCAAGGGAAATGATAGAAGTACTCCTTCAATCATCTGTAGGGGTAAGAGGTGGAGACTCGATCAGATAGCAGGAGCAAGTGAAAAATTGATTCAATTTATACTCCATTTTGCATTGCTGACGAGCAAGTTGTTGGTTTTAAAACTCCATCTCATTGAGTTGGCACTGCATACCAATCTACGTATCCAATATTTAATCCTAAATAGGAGGATGGGCACTTGAGGATCCACCGGTGGTACTTTGAATTAGATAAGTGAGGAGAGGAACATCACCGAATGGTGTATATTAAGGAAGTTCTTCATCTGGATCACTCTCCTCGGCAGATTCTGCATAGTATTACTCCTCAGTCAGTGGAGGTCCTTCAATTCCTCTCTAACAAGAATGGGAATGGGGAGAAATCAAATGGAACACAGCATCCACTACTCCTCTCACAAAAGCTTACTTAGTAAAATAAGAATGCTTAACAAAATGAGTATAGTTAGTAAGGTTAACTTTCAAAGCCTTTGCAACAATGGTAGTCAAATGTCCATGAGTCAAAGGTGCATCCTTATGAGAAACACAAGTTAAATCCTTATGAGAAACACAAGTTAACAATTGATTAAACACCCAATAAGTCCAACACACTTGTTTCTTATTGTGAATGAACCACATTAAAAACAATTCTTGTGCAGAAACTCTATTGAATTAAGTTTTATGAAACAGAACACATTCAAGCACTTTATATAGTAACCAATTTTTTCAAGTCCTTAATAAACATAGCCTTGCCTTTCCTAAAGTCAAATGGTGTATGCAAACTAGTTAAAAACATCCAGAATTTATTCAACCTAAAAGATGATGGGGGGTCACATAACCCTTCTCCTTTAAAACCAAAGACATAATTCATGAAAGTGTAAGTAAGTTAATGTTTCTTCCCTTGCATGCGAAATTCCAGAATTTGTGAATTTTTAGCATTAATATCCAAAGTAGTATAAAATTCAATAGTTAATTCCACATTGGTATCTTTATGCATAAAATTAAATTTCTTAAGCCTACATTGAGTTAACAATTGATCAAAAGATTCAAGCGTACCCATATTATTCAAATGAGAATTAGGAATGTACTTATAACCCAAGATTTCCTTAAACTTGATTGTTGTGAACTTGGCACCTTCTTCATGTGTAAGGATTGGAAACTTGGCTTTGTAAGTTATGGAAAGATCTTCCTCCTCTTGATGTGTTTCTTCAATGTGTGGCCTCTTAGAAGATGATCCTCTAGTCTTACCCATGGTGATAATCTTGCTCAAATGAATTAGAAATATAGAGACATAGAGGAAATGAAAATGGAAAATTAAAACAAAGAGGATAAAAAGAGTGGGGTGGTTCGATTAGGGTTAATTTAGAGAAGAGATTAAGACAAAGTTTAAGTATATAAGGAATGAAAGAATAGGAAATGATGGAAGAGAGTGTAGGTAAGTGAAAATTCGTTTAGATACTAAGACATGTCAGATTGGGTGGTCAAAAGGTTGTATTTATAGATGTAATAGGGGTGTAATATGTAGGGGTGTAAGAGATAGTGAAAGGGTGTGTAAGGGTTGGTGAAAAGAAATAACCTTTCAATTACAAAATTGTGCTTAGTTAAGGAATAAAGAGAATAAAATAAATAGATGAACAATAGAAGATGTGTAATATATATAAAAATAATGAAACTAAGCTAGTATAAGTATAAATATATGATAATGCAATTATAGGTAGGATAAATGTGGGTGTACGAGTCATCAATGTGGTGACGACTCGTCACCTAAACTCTCTGTGATGAGTTATCAATGTGTGATGACTTGTCACCATGCTCTATTTTCTATGTGATGAGTCATCCATTAGTGATGACTCATCACTAACATTTCAATCAAAAAGAAAAACTAAGGCATGGAGTTTTTTTTTTAAAAAAAGTAAATGCTAGTACATGACTTAAACTAAACACTAAATGAAACTAATTTAAAGTAAAAAATAATATAAAAAATAAGGCTTGGAAATGTAAAAATGTGAAGTAATGACTCAAAACAAAACAAAATGGAATAAAATGAAATAAAAGCATAGAAAATGTAAAGATGTATATGAAAGTTAAGAAAGTAAAGATGTGTTAGTCTTACCATGCTAAATTTAAAAGTCGATAGCTTGACCTAACCTCAATTTGATTAGGGTGTAGATAAAGAGATAGAGTAGCTTGGATCAATTGCATCATTGATCAAGTAGGGCTTGAGTACCTTAAAAATTTCCCTTTTGCATTAGCAAGATCAATCGCACCATGAGGATAAACCTTGATAACTTTAAACGGACCTTTCCATTATGACCTCAACTTTCCCAGAAATAACTTGAGTCTTGAATTAAAAAGGAGAATAAGCTCACCCTCATGAAATTCCTTCTTAAACAAATGCTTATCATGCCATAACTTAGTATGATCTTTATATACCTTTGCATTCTCATAAGCATTCATTCTTAACTCATCAAATTTGTTAAGTTAAAGTAACCTCTTCCTACTGGCCTTCTTCAAATTAAAATTCAAAGCCCATGTTACCCAATATGCCTTATGCTCTAATTCAATGGGGAGATGACAAGACTTCCCATAAACTAATTGGTAAGGAGTAAGGCCAATTGGGGGTTTTAAAGGCTATCCTATACACCCATAAAGCATCATCAAGCTTTAATGCCCAATCCTTTTATGAAGAAGACACCATTTTCTCTAGGATCCACTTAGCCTCTTGATTACTAATCTCAACTTTTCCACTTGTTTGTGGGTGATATGGAGTAGCAACCTTGTGTGTTACTCCATATTTTTTCAAGAGAGCCTCAACCACATGATTACAAAAATGGGAACCTCCATTACTGATTAATGCCCTAGGAGTACCAAACGTAGGAAAAATAGTTCTCTTAAGCATCTTCTTGACCATTTTAGCATCATTAGTAATAGCTGGCAATGCTTTCACCCATTTTAAAACATAATCCACCATGACCATAATATATTTGCAGCCTAAAGAGCTAGGAAATGGACCTATGAAATTTAGACCCCAAATATTAAAAAGCTCAACTTCAAGGATTCCTTTTAAGGGCATCTCATGTTTCCTGGTGATATTACCCATTCTTTGACATCTATAACATGTAAAAATAAACTCTCTAGCATCTTTAAATAAAGTTGGCCACCAAAAACTAGATTGTAGTACCTTAGATGTCGTTATTGTTGCACCAGAGTGTCCTCCAACATCCAAGGAATGGAAATGTCTCAAAACATCTTGAGCTTCATCTTAAGGAATGCATCTTCGAATTAAACCATTAGCACATCTCCTGTAAAGAAAAGGCTCCTCCCAATAATAGAATTTAATATCATGCAAAAATTTCTTCCTTTGTCGATAATCTAACTCACAAGGAAGAATACCACTCACAAGATAATTTGCAATATCCGTATACCATGGAAATTCCTTTAATACTACACTTAGTAAGTGTTCATCATGAAATGTGTCATTAATTGGCACACAATCATCATTCCTCTTTAGTCTATCTTGATCAATCCTTGATAGGTGATCTACAATAAGGTTCTCACTTGCCTTTTTGTCTCTCATTTCCCAATCATACTCTTGAAGCATCAAAATCCAACATAAGACTCTAGGTTTTGCATCCTTTTTAGTTAAAAGATACTTAAGTGCAACATGATCTGAATAAACAATTACCTTTTGCCTTACAATATATGCTCTAAACTTGTCAAATGCATAAACAATAGCAAGCAACTCCTTTTCCATTGTGGTGTAGTTGATTTGAGCATCATCAAGTAGTTTGCTACCATAGTAAATCACATAAGGCTTACCTTCCTTTCTTTGACCCAAAACATCCCCCATCGCAAAGTTACTAGCATCACACATTATTTCAAATGGTTGCTTCCAATTAAGTGGTTGCAAGATGGGTGCGGAAATAAGAGCTTTTTTCAAAGTTGCAAATGCATCAAGGCACACGTCATCAATCTAAAAAATGGCATCTTTAGTAAGTAACTTACACAATGGATTTGCTATATTGGAGAAGTCTTTGATAAATCTTTGATAGAAACCTGTATGTCCAAGGAAGCTTTTTATATCTTTAACACTCTTCAGAGGTGGCAAATTTTCAATTACTTATATCTTTGCTTCATCAACTTCAATGCCCTCTTTGAAACTGAATGACCAAGAACGATTCCCTCTTGTGCCATAAAGTGACATTTTTCCCAATTCAAGACAACTTCATGCTTAATACACCTATTAAGAACTTTAGATAGATTGTCTAGACAATTGGAAAAATCAGTAGCATAAACACTGAAGTCATCCATAAAAACTTTTACAAAATCATCAAGCAAATAACTGAATATTGAAAACATGCATCTTTGGAAAGTTACGAGTGCATTACATAAACAAAAAGACATACTCCTAAAAGAAAAAGTACCATATGGACATGTAAAAGTGGTTTTAGCTTGATCCTTAGGATGAATTGGAATTTGGTAAAAACCAATTAGTCCATCCAAATAACAAAAGTAAGAAAAGTTGGCTAGTCTCTTAAGGACTTGGTCGATAAAAGGCAATGGGAAATGGTCCTTCCTAGTTGCTTTATTTAATTGCCTATAGTCAATACACATATTCCATCCTGTGATAGTTCTAGTAGGTATGAGATCATTAGATTCATTCCTAACAACGGTTAAGCCTCCCTTCTTTGGTACAACTTGAACAGGGCTTAACCATTTACTATCACTAATGGAATATATGATTCCATTATCAAGCAACTTAGTTACCTTTTTTCTCACTACTTTTTTAAGAGTGGGTTTAACCACCTTTGACCTTCAATAGAAGGCTTAGTGTGGTCCTCTAAAAGAATTCTATGCATACATATATTAGGTTCAATACCCTTTAAATCATTTATAGAATAACCAATGGCATTTTTATGATTAAGCAACTCATCATATAAGACATCAATATTATCACTAAGAAAAGGTCAATTAACAATAAAAGGAAATTTAAAGTTAGAGTCAAGAAATGCATATCTTAGGTTTGATGGTAGGGGCTTGAGCTCCATCTTGACTTCTTCACTTGATGTGATATCTTTTGGATCATCCTCTCTACTTAAAGGTTCAAATCTTGATGTCCTATGGGAAAGTTGATATGGAGTTACCTCCAAAATTTGCTTATTAGCTTCTTGCATTTCGTATGGCTCCATAAAATCTTACATCAAACATTCATGAATTACTTCTTTAATGCATTAATCAACAACATCAATAAAATGAATTCTACTTGCCACTTTTACAGGTGTTGACTTCATGATTTTCAGCACATCAAATTCCATACATTCTTTTAAGCTAGAATTCATTTGGGTAGATGGATGTTAATTAGGGTTTAGCACGCGTCCAAGATTTTAACCGGCAATTTCGGGATGCAATTATGCACAATTATGATGTAAGCCCCTATGATGAAATTTATTCAAAAATTGAACTTGGTTGTTGATTTTTTGGAATTTAAGGACTAAATTGCAACATTTTTTAGGATTTGATTGTAAAAAATCATTTTTCAGGGATCTTTTGGTAATTAAAAGTTAAAAAATATATATTTTTTAGGATCGGCATTGGTGTAATGTCGACCAACATTACACCATGTCGATCGGCATTGCACAGTACTGATGCACAATAATTCCATTTTTTAATTTTTTTACGTATTTTTTTCTTATTTTTATCAATTTTTTCAGTGTTTTAATTGGTTAAAAATTCAAATTTTATCCTTATATTATCTGATAAAGTCTTTTTAAATGCAGAAGGCTTTTTTTGAAATCAAAACAAATGCTATCTGATCATCAGTCTGTTCCTCCTTTGGAGGAAGTTTAGTACACGCAGACTCTACATTTAAAAGCAGAGTCTGCATGCGTGTGTAGGGGGGAGGTTTTTTGGAGAGGTTTTGTTGGGGGGGAACTTTTTTTTTTCTTTTGGTTTTCGAAAGGATTTTTCTTTCTGGAGAGCTTTTACATAAAAAAACACAGAAACCCTAAAAAACCCCAATTTTGGATACTGCCAATGTCCTTAAATGCAATCAAGTCTGAGTACAGAATCAACAAACAATTTAATTTCAACAGTGAAAATCCTAATCTGAGGGGCCAAAAAAGTGCATCTGCACAGCATCTAAATCTCCAGTGATATTTTTCTATTTCATTTTCACTCTTTTCTATTGTTTTCTTTTTGTAATTTTTCTTTTATTTTGTTATTCTTTTTTATTGTTTAATTTCATTACTAATTTGATTACTTTTTTTTTCCTGTTTTGATGTGTGCATGTGGATTGAGGAGGATACCGCATATATTTGAATTGAACAGAAGGTCCATGGAATGTCATCGATGAACCTGTATTATTTCTTCAATAGTTCTTAGGATTTTTTTTATTTATTATTTTTTTCCATTTTTGGTGTTCTGTGTAGTTATTTTAATTTTTGGGTGTATAATTTTAATTTTATATGTAGTTTGTAATAGCCCCAGTAGTGGGAAGAGTAAATTTTCATTTTCTGTATTTTAAAATTGATTAGTAATTAGGTTCAATTAGGTAAAAAAATCAATTAAAATCAATGGTGGTAGTAGCTTAAATTAGGGTTTGCATGTAATTAATTTAGGGTTCTTTTTTTAGAAAAATCACTGCAATGTTTGTTTGATCTATTTTTGTGTTTTATTTATTTTGGGCTTGTTTTTTATTTTTTTTATTTTTTTTTATGTTTTTGGGCCCTAAGCCCACATTTAGGTCTAACCCACTAAATAAATAGGTTTAAAAATGGTTTAGAACTTTAAATAATTAAAATCAACTTAGACCCATTAGGTTAATTAGATTTTAGGCCCACATTAGTTAATTAAAAATTATTTAGACTTAGTTCAGCCCATTTAATTGCATTTCTTTTAAAATAAATAGATCTAGGCACATATTTTATTTAAAATAAAACCATATTAGACTTAGGCCCACTAATTTGATTTTTCTTTAAAATTGAATAGACTTAAGCCCATATCTTAGAAAGACTAATAAATAGATTTAGGCTCATTAATTAATGTAGGTCCACTTTTATTCTATTTCACTTGTAAATAAAATGTAGATTTAGCTAACTTTTTAATAAAATTAACATAGTTTAGACTTAGGGACAACACAATCTTGAGTGCATTTTTTACTTGTAATTTTATTGACTTGTTGCCTTTGTGGTTAGATGGATGTTAATTAGGGTTTAATAAAATTGCATATAATTAGAGGATGAAATAATCATTTATAAAATTATTCTAAATGAACACGAGACTAAGAGAAGTTAGTATTCCATATCCAGAATCTCCTGGTTATGGTGCTAATTTTCTTTTAGAGAATCGAGTACCACCAATCAAATTGTCCTAATTATTATCCTGGGTGGTGACTCCTCATCTCCACACCATGTCTTTGTGACAATGGTTAGTGTGTTCTCTAAGGCCCTGAGCCTAAACAGTGTCGCGGTTGCTAAAATCTTGGACGCGCGCTAAACCCCGCTGTCTACAGATGTGGTATCTTTTGGATCATCCTCTCTACTTAAAGGTTCAAATCTTGATGTCCTACGGGAAAGTTGATATGGAGTTACCTCCAAAATTTTCTTATTAGCTTCTTGCATTCCGTATGGCTCCATAAAATCTTACATCAAACATTCATGAATTACTTATTTAATGCATTCATCAATAACATCAATAAAATGAATTCTACTTGCCACTTTTACAGGTGTTGACTTCATGATTTTCAACACATCAAATTCCATACATTCATTTTCCACTTCTAATGTGATTTTTCCTCTCTTCATATCAATAATTGCTCCTGCTGTCATAAATGGTCTTCCAAATAAAATTGGGATCTCAATATCTTCCTCCATTTCCAACACAATAAAGTCAGCTGGTATTATAAAATTCCCCACTTTTGTTGGCACATTTTCTAGAATATCAAGTGCATATGTGACAAATTTTTCCGCCATGGAAAAACACATATTGGTAGGCTTAAGCTCATCCAAATTGAGCTTTTTATAAATAAAGTAAGGCATAAAGCTAACACTAGCACCAATATAACATAAAGCTTTATCAAAATACATACCTCCAATTGTACAAGGAACCATAAATGAACCAGGATCCTTAAGCTTTAGTGGAGACTTGGAGTGCGTAGCCTTGGATTCTTTAACAAAAGATACTAAGCCATAATCTTCAAGCTTGCTCTTAGGGCTAAAATATCCTTAAAAAATTTACCCCATGCTGACATGTCTTTAATGGCATTCACGAATGGTATGGTGATAGTAATTTCCTTGAGATAATCAAGGAATTTTCCAAACTATTTATCTAAGATACACCTTATCAACCTTTGAGGAAAAGGAAAAGTTTTAACATCTACCCTTGGTTCATCATTCTTTATTGGTATGGCATTTTCCTTATTACCTTTCTTCGCAAACTCTTCATCATCTTTACTTTTAACATCCACTTCCTCAATTTCTACCCCATCATCATCATTAACCACTCTCTTTTTCTTATTGAGATCCTTTTCAACCTCCTTACCACTGCACAAGGTAATCACTTGACAAGACTCTTTTTATACATACTCCAATTGGCTAGGAAATTTTCTCAAAGGTTTAGTATGGAGGAAGAGGCTTGTTGGGCAATTTGGGTTTCAAGGATGTGGTTATGAGTAGCAAGCTGCTTAAGTTTAGAGTTTAGTTACTTAAATTACTCCTCATTTTATTTATTTATGGACATTTGTTGGTTGACAAATTGCTTCATGAGATTTTCAAGAGTAGGTTTAGGATGGGTAGGATTAAAGGTTTATTATTTAATGGAAAATCCCAGTGGGTTTTGAGGTTTGGTATTTGGGTTATATGGAGGGTTTAATTAAGAGGATGAGTTTAACTAGGAGAAACCATGATCGTTCTCCCATTGAGGGGTTATAAGTGTTGGAATTCAGCCCCATTCTTTGGTTAAAACCACCTTATATGTAGTTCACATACTTATTTATACTTAAATTACATTGAGAATATGAATGAGATCCTCCACAAGACTCACAAACAATATTAGTACTTTTTAAAAAATTAATTTTAATTTCTACTTACCAAATTGGTAAGAGCATCTACCTTTGCATTCAACATTTTAATTATGTTAAGCTCTAACACTCCCCTTGCTTTTGCCATAGTTGTTTCATCACCCATATATCCTTAAGATGCAAGTTATTCAAGTAAAGTAATAACTTCTTTAGTTATTTTATCCATCCATTTTCCACCAACTGCTGCATTCACAATATTTTGGTTTTCTCTTATCAACCCATTGTAGAAAATTTGAGGAATCATCCATTCTGGCAAGCCATGATGTGGACATTGCCTTTGGAGTTCCTTGAATCTCTCTCAAGTTGAATAAATTGTCTCACTTCCATTTTGCTTGAAAGTAGTGATCTCATTGTGAAACTTGGCCATTTTATGTGGTGGAAAATATTTGTTCATAAATGCTTGCTTCAATTAATCCCACATTATGATTGATTCATTTGGCAAACTAGCAAGCCAAAGTCATGCTTTATCCCTAACCGAAAATGGGACGAGTCTGAGCCTGATTGTGTCATTCGTTACACCATTAATCTTGAAAGTTGCACACATATTAAGGAAAGTTAATATGTGGGCATAAGGATCTTCTCCTTGTAAACCTCCAAACTAATTGTTTTGCACCATTTGGATGATACTTAGCTTGATCTCAAAATTGTTGTTAGTAATAGCCAGAGCCATAATCCCTTCAAAACTTCCTGAGATATCGGGCATTACAAAACCCCTAATGTTCTCCTTTTCAGTTGAGCCATGTTATTTAAATTCAGTTAGTTCTCTCTTCTTTGCCTGTGTTCCCTGCATAAAGCACATATAGTTAATTCAATTTTGGGATCAAAGTTCAAATTATTATCACTAGTAATTCTAGTAAGCATTAAAAAATGTAAATTCACAATCGAACAAATTAAACTTAACAAATAACAACAACACAAAAATAAAATATAAAAATATAAAATATAAAAACAAAATAAAAATAAAAATAAAAACAAGACCTAAAAAAACCTTTCACTACCCTAAGTTAATAAAAATTATAACACATTCCTCGGTAACAATGCCAAAATCTATTGTGAGTTAGATTTATATACCCTAGTCTCTAGGACTTAGTATAGAGTAAGAAGGGTGTCAAAAACTCAGGAATTAGGTCAATCTTGTATTAACCAGATAGATACTTAAATGGATAGGTAAATAAACCAGAATAATAATAATGACTAAAATAAATAAAGAAACCTAAACACTAACTAATTGCTAAAATATTAAGACGAGTTATAATAATGTTTGTGTGTGTGTGTGTGTGTGTATATATATATATATATATATATATATATATATATATATATATATATATATCACAAATTATAATAAAAAAAGAACTTTAAACATAATTATCATAAAATATGTTGATTGGAAATTAGTCTATAATCTTTAAAAGCAACTCTTGTTGTCAATTAAAGGTATTTCCTCTTAGAGTCTACAAGCACTCTTGTGTTAATGTAAAGATAAGAGAAAATCATAAAACACATTATACTAATTATGTTTCCCTTAAGATAAATCCTTTGTCTCCAAGTCAAATTCCATTCTTAAGTAATCTTAATTACTTTCCACCAAATTATTCTAATTCTCATTGTAAATAATTTGATTAATAAGTTACATATGGTGATCAAATATACATAATAAAAATTGCACTAATTGAAATTTAATTATGAATATTATAAGATAAAAATGTAGTTCTTATTTAATTCATCATTGTAATTCCCATACAAAGACTTAGCCTAAATACATGATTAAGAAGCAACAAAAGAAAACTAAATTCAATATAGAAAGAAAGATAAAGAGAGAAAGAATTGAATAAGTAAAACTCCCTTCTATGTCTTCTAAAGAATTCTTGATTTAGGATGATCTTCTCTCACACTTGACTTTGTCTTCTTCAAGTGTTTCTTACAATGACTCTTAAAATTAAAAGACAATAATTGTATTTCTAAAAAACTATAGTAATTCATGTATCTCTCCTATTTTAGACCAGAAATGATGCGTATATAGAGCTCGGAAGCTGCTGGAAGTGACTAGAATCTGGTTGGACTTGGAAATATTCTATAACTTGAAGGGCATTTCCTTTTATCCAAATGACTTTATCTCTAAACATTTATTGCATAAAAGTTTTACATAATTATGTTATCTTTTTATAGTAACTAGAATTTCCTAATTTGGATGCCTATAGATGAAGTTATGGCTGAAATACGAAAACTGCTCAAACTAGGAAAAGTTGCAACTCTTGAGCAAGGCATGAGTATGACAACTCATCATTGGGTGACGACTCATCACAATGACTCTTGGTGACAACTCATCACATAGACTCTTGGTGACAACTCATGCCCCTTGTGATAAGTTGTACACCTTCTTAATGATCCAAGCTTGACTCCTTTTGCTTCCTAGCTTATTCCAATCAACTACAAGTGTCTTTTAAATGTCATTTTATCCCTAAATCATGCATAAAACTTACATAATGAGTCCTAATGATAAAATAAGTAAAAACATCAATTCAATAACCAAACAAACACATAAAACATAATGAAATGAAATGAAATAAAAATAAATCTTAACTAGACTAAATAACTATGTACATTTGCATTATATCAATTAGATGTCTCTTTGATAGCTACTGATGCTTTGCCTGTTCCTTCTGTTTGTGTTTTGGGCAAATGTTGTCTTTCTCCTCCTATTTTCACACTTATTCACTTTCATTATGTTACCATTGATGTGCAATTTGCTAATTATCATAGTATTTAGTGCAATAAAAGGATGGAATTATGGGATGATCTTCATAATTTATCTTTTTCTTTTTTCTTTAGTTGGTGTACCATTGGAGATTTTAATGCCATATTGGGTTCTCATGAGAAATATGGTAAACCTTCAGCTTCAGGTCCTTATAGCGAATTTTAAAATTTCATTGATGATTTTTCTTTATTAGACATTCCTACTCTAGGAGCGGTTTTCACTCGGAGTATTGTCCGTCATGGTGGTAATGGGGTTGAAAGTCATCTTAATAGGGCATTGGCTAATTTGCAATTTTTTAATTATTGGACTAATATTGCTTGTACAGTTTTACTAAGACATCATTCATATTGCTCTCCTCTGCTCCTCAATTATGCTTTTAAGGATTGAATTGTCTCGAGATTTAGATTTCAGGCCATGTGGATCTCTTATCTTGGTTTGCATGACCTGATTGCTAAATCTTGGTCTGACCCTCTTCTACTGCTTCATCCAATGTAGCTCCTTGGTGCTAAGCTCAAATAGCTTCATATGGATTTTAAAGTTTTGAATCGAGATATTTTTTGCCATTTGGATATTAATATTCATAGAGAAAGTTCTCTTTACATGATATTCAATCTCATATTACTATTAATAGTTTCTCAAATGATTTGCAAAGGTAAAAATTAGCAACTCATGAGGAATTGGATTGGTATCTCATTCAACAAGAAATTTTCTTAAAAGAAGGAAGTCGGGTTAAGTGGTTTGTAAAGGGAGATAAAAATACTACTTTTTCCATTAGCAGTTTGCTAGAAGAAAGCCAAAACAAGGGATTCATCACCTTAAAGTTGATGGAGTGATCATTGAAGACCAATCCACTATTGATCGACAAATAATTGATTTTTATCAAAAACTTTTTAAGGCAGATTCTTCAGTCTCTTCCAATATATAGTTGATAAAGCTTGTTGTTCCCTCTTTAGTTTTAGAAACTGATAATTTATTGATGGGGCAATGCCTTTCTACTGAAGAGATTAAGGAAACTATTTTTCATATGGATGCTTATAGCACCCCGATGGGTTTACACGTATTTTTTACAAAACTTTTTAGGATATGATTGAGAGGGATGTTTGTGTCGCTATCTTTAGTTTCTTTAATATTGGTGTTGTGACTTCAAGAATTAACTCTAGCCTAATGGTTTTAGTTCTTAAATTTGTCGATGCTATTGCAATAGAACAATTTTTTCCTATTATTCTATGTAATTTTAGCATTAAAATTGTTACTAAAATCTTAGTAGATCACCTTGCCAAGATTGCTACTAGAATTATTTCTTATTATCAATTTGGCTTTTTAAAAAATCACCAAATTGCATATTGTATTATGGGGGCTTCAGAAGGGGTTAATTTGTTCAAGAAGTCTTGTTTCAGGGCTAATTTGTCTATAAAGATTGAGATTCACAAGGCTTTTGACACTATTGATTGGAATTTCCTTCTAGATGTTTTGGAGGCTTTTGGGTTTTCTATGCAGTTTAGAGACTGGATCCTTGCTTAATTCTCTTCAACAAGAATTTCCATTTGGTTAATGGTAAAGCTTAGGGTTATTTTGCTTGTTTTAGAGGCATTAGGCAAGGAGATCCTCTTTCTCCTCTTTTGTTCTGTCTTGCTAAAGATTTTCTTAGCTGATTAGTTGCTTGCAAAGTCTCCCAAGGAGATATTATTCCCATGCAACATACTAGTGGTACTTTCTTTCTCACTCACTTTTTATATGTTGATGATGTGCTTTTATTTATGAAAGCTGCCATGCGTAACATTAGAGCTGTTAATGCTGCTTTTCATCTTTATGGATGTTTCTTTAGCCAGTTTGTTTGTTGGACTAAATCTAAAATTTATTTTAGGGTTGCTATTTCTACTCCTCAAATCCAAAAAATTCTCCATGTAGTGGACATAAAGCAAATGACTCTTCCATTTATTTATTTAGGAGTTCCTATTTTTGTTGGTGCTCCAAAAAGAATATGGCTCAAACCTATTGCAGAGAGGATTTGTAATTAATTTTCAGGATGGAAACGAAATTCTTTGTCTTTGCCCGGGAGGTTACTTCTTATTCAGTCTGGCATCTCAGCTTGACTTGCCTCTTTAGGTTCAAAAGAGTCTTATTGATACCATTTTTAAATTTCTTTTTAATGGCTATTAGTATCTCTCATAACTTTCAAATTCTATTATTGAAGCTAACATTATGGCGGTCTCTCCCATTAAAAATGATATGGATTTATGTCATTGGACTTTGGTGGTTGATGGAGGTCATTTGGTGAAAGCCATGTATGATCATTTAAGGGTTAAAATGTAGTAGGTTCCTTGGCATTCATTCATCTGGAAGGAGTCTCTCCCTCTGTCAAGATCCCTCATTTGTTGGCGAGTGGTGTTTAGATATCTGCTAACTGATTTTAATATGAGGAAGAATGGTCTTTCTTTTTTATCTCGTTGTCCATTTTACGTCCTTAAGTTGGAAGATAATGACCATTTATTTACAAGTTGTGCTTTTGCTTCGGCTATTCTGCAATTTGTCTCCATGGCTTTTAGTAAATAAGTTATTTTCAGGTACTTTGTTGGAGCTTATCTCTGCTACTATGCAGCATCATTTCAGCACTTAGGTTGTTGCTCAATGGGTTTTAGCAATTGTTAATGGTGTGTGGGTGCTATGGAAACATCATAATGCTTTTATTTTGGAAGGTATGGCTCCTAATATTCACACAGGTATGTGTTTGCTTCGGTCTTCGATAAAGGACATACATTTTTTTTCAAGTTGGGTGCATGTTGAACTCAACAGATGAGCTGCATATTTTGTATTTATTTCACATCTAAGGGAATGCTAGAATCGCTCCACGGATTATCTCTGTTACTTGAAAACCTCCGCTTTATAAAGTCAACACTGATGGCTCCTCTTTAGGTTGGCCGGGCGTTGCTGGCTGTGGAGGCACTTTTTGAATGCCATCTGGTTTCCTTAGAGGTTCGTTTGCTTTTAGAATTGGAACAAGTTTTTCTTTCATTGCAGAATTAAGTGTTGCAATCTATGCAGTAGAGGTAGCTTGGCATAAGGGGTGGCATAGATTATGGCTTGAGTGCGATTCGATATTTGTTGTGTATGCTTTTCGTGCAAAATTAGATAGAGTGCCTTGGCAGCTTACTTCGAAATGGTTTCAATGTTTGCACTATGTTTCTCAGATGCACTTCAGCGCGTCACATGTGTACAGGGAAGGAAATGTAGTGGCGGATTTATTAGAGAAGTACAAAGTTTCATATACTTTTATTCTTTAATTGGATTCCTCTTTTTGTAATAATTTTATATGTTCTGATTATAGTAAGCAGGCTTCCTATAGGTTTTGTTAGTTTTATGAAGGCCATCTTTTTTTGTTTTGATAGCTCTTGGTTTGTCTTGAGCTATTTTTCTTTGAATGTGCACTTGGTTTATTTATTGGACAAGATGAAAGTGATTCAAACACAAAAAGTGTGTTAAGCTGGTTAAGATACTTGGATGTATTTCTTAATTTCTGTACTTCAAATTTTTACTTAAAAAAGTACGAGACAATAAAAATACCAAATTGAACAGAAACCATAAATTAAAAGATATTAAAACCTTATAGAACTGAAGAATATAATCTCGAATCGAATTGAATTAAATTATGTGAATAATTAAGTATAGTATTGAATCTTTACAAAAAATAGAAATAGAAACCATAGTGAATTATAATTGAATTACATTATGTGATTAATTAAGCATGGTACTGAACCTTTACAAAAAAAAAAAAAAAGAACTAGAAACCATACTAAATTATTTCAAAATCATATCAAACTGAACAAGTGAATGTAGTACTGAATATTGATTTAATATATAATATAATGAACTTAACTATATATTTTTCATTATATTATCAACCAGCATATATTAAATAGCGTATGTATAATAATATATGATACAAATAAATATGTCTACATTTAAAATATAATATATAATATATAATTTATTAGCATATTATTATTATTATTATTATTATTATTATTATTATTATTATTATTATTATTATTATTATTATTAATTAATTAATTAATTAACAAGTAAAGATATCATATATGGAATGTTCACTATATCAAAATTCAAACTTAAAAAATCAAAATAAGAAAATTAATATTGTACAGTTCCAAATTATTCAATTAACTAGTAAAAATATGAAGCATCCATCATATCACAATCTAAACCTAAAATATGAAAAATAAAACATTATATTATTATTATTATTATTATTATTATTATTATTATTATTATTATTATTATTGAGAATATATAATATACATTATATCACAATTTAAATTTAAAATATGAAAAATAAGAAAATTAACATCGTATGGTTTCAAAACTGGTAATTTATTTAACTATATTATTTTAACGTATGATCCTATTATAAGAATGTAGAATATTTATTATATTTCAATTTAAATTTAAAATATGATAATAAGAAAATTAATGCTGTGTGGTTTTAAAGTTTATAATTTATTAAATTATTTTTTTCATTCGTTTTATATTTTATGTGATTCTCAATTTTATTTTTTATAAAAAATAATGTTATTATTTCCTAGTTTGTAATTTAGATGAATTTTTTAAAATTTTAAAATTTCTATTTCGAACCGTATTATACTTGTGGGCGGTGGGGTCTAGTGCGTGCTCAAATGTACGACAACTATGATACTATATGGGTTCAAGGCTCACTAAAAAATACAAAATGGGCTTTAGGTCTAGATAGGAGATGGAGGCGCCACCTAGATGAGACTCGAACACACTATACAACAATTGGATTACACAGAGGATCCCATCAACCGTCCTTAGAGATTGGGATCGGAAACTGGATATGGGCTATTGAAATGCTCACCCAACCTTATAGTTGGCCTCCATTTGTATTTTGTGTTTTATTACCTTTAATTATTTAATTATTTCTTTATTCACATGCAAATCGCTTCCAATTTTATATTTTAGTCCAAATTTTCATATTAGTCCCATCTCATTCTTATAGCCCGACATACATTATAAATAAAACAAATAATAATAATTTACAACCATACATTCCAAATGAAAAGGGAAAGGGATTAAGGATTATAACATTTTATACAAAGAAAATGTAAAATAAATTGAAAATAAACCATTCATAAACAAAAAATAAAGTAATTAATTATACAAATAAAATCTCTCAAGAACTAATTAATGAAAGAACTATTTCATAATTAAAAATTACTGAATAATTCCTGCAACAAATACAAGTTAATGCTATTTCACAAAACAATAATATTATCTTACAAAAATAATCAACAAATAACATTCATAGGAAATATAAATAAAACCACCAAATAGTCCATAAATAACACAATAATAATAACAATATTAAATAATATCATAATCATGCATAAACTCAACATATATAGCAAGACAAACACAAAAATCACAAAATATATTAAATAAACATTAAAAATCAAAACTGAGTGGTACAAGATTCTAGTGAAGTGGTGATATCTCTCTCCTAACTAGGAGGTGATTTCACATCGCCTCAACATGAAGAGGTGTCGCCTCTTCAACAAAGACAGAGACAGTCTACATTTCTTAGATTCTAAAAAACTCAAAACTTATGCAAACAAAACAAAGATTAGTACAAATATACAAAAATCAACAACTAATATTCAATATTTCATACAATCATGCTTCTCTATGACCTTAAATAAGCAACACAACTTAATAAAACAAGCAAAAGAGTATAAATCAAAGCTTTTAATGAAAATAAAGGACTTAAAGCTTAAAAATGGAGAGTCTCGCTGATTTGGACAAGCTGATGCTCCTAACTAATCCCTAATAGTTTGGATGATGGATTGGAGTCCTTTGAATGCAAGAGAATCCTTCCCTTTCTTAAGGAAATAAAGTCCTTTTGCCCCAAAAGTCCCCTCCTTCTTCCTCTTCTTCTTGTCTTCCTTTTTTTTTCTCTCTATGTTTTTTTCTCTCTGTGTTTTTTCCTCTTTTTTTTTTTCAAAGACTCCCTTTCCAACCAAAGAACTCTTTTAAAAGTCTAAAAAAATGTTATCTATTCAATACCCACTCTACCACTTTATGTCCTTTCCAATTCCTAACCCAACCACTCTCACCCTCTCCCCCATTCTTTTCATGATTCCCCAAGCCCCTTTTTTCCTATTTTCATGTTTTTTTTCTTTCTTTTTACATCATGAAAATTTTCTTGAATTCAAAGTAGGTGAGTCTCAACTACTGCAATTAATGGCATTTAATGTTGCAGTTAGTGGGTGTAAAGAGGCTCCACCTCATCGATGCTCAGGATGAAGAGGTGATGCCTCTTCGTTGAGGCGATTTCCTACTCATATAGTCCAGGTATGGGCCTCTGGCCTAAAAGGCTATGGGCTTGGGCTTTTGAGGCTTAGGCTTATTATTTTGGGCTTAAATTTGGTGTTTTGGGTTTAGTTTTGGTCTTTTAGGCTTTCAAGTCTATTTTAGAGGAGTTTCGGGCTTCCCTTGCATTCTAAACTTGTAGTTTCTCATCATCGGGCTTTTATTATGGGCCAATCAAATTGAAGGTGTCCACAGTTTACCTCTTTGATTTTTTGAACAATTGTATTTTTTGAAAAGGCAACATGCACACAAAATAATAAAGGTAAGAATGATATACTTGACCTTTGAGTTTTGCTCGGGACGTCAGCCTTGAGAATTTAAACCTGAGAGGTCAAAGTTTTATTTGAAATGTTACTATGATCGTTGGGTTTTCCTGGCCTGATCAGCCACTCATTATGTTTTGGCATGATTTTTGAGTTTTCTTGGCTTAAGAAGTCACTTAATATAAGACATATGAACACATGATTGTGATCCTAGGGTTTTCCTGGTCCGATCAACCACTATTATAGTTTGGCATGATTCTTAAGTTTTCCTGGCTTGAGAAGCCACTCAGTAAAAGAGATGGAAATGTAGCTGTGTTCCTTGGGTTTTCCTAGCCCAATCAATTACTCATTATAGATTGTTGTAAAACTTAGGTTTTCCTTACCCAAAAGTTACTTGGTAAAGGAAGATTCACTTTAGGGATTCAAACCCAACTAAACACCTCTTGTAATGTGCACTTTGGGGATTCAAACCCGACCAAACGCTTCTTCTTTCATGAACTTGGGGATTTAAATCTGACCAAATGCTTCTTCTTTCACGTACTTTAGGGATTCCATCCCAACTAGATGCTTCTTCTTTCGTGCACTTTAGGGATTCAAACCCGACTAGATGATTCTTATTTCACACACTTTAGGGATTCAAACCCAACTAGATGCTTCTTCTTTCGCTCACTTTGGGGATTCAAACTTGACTAGACGTTTCTTCTTTTATGCACTTCAGGGATTCAAACTCGGCCGAATGCTTCTTCTTTCTAATGCTTTGATAAGACTGTCTTTGACTCTCAAATAGCAATTTTAAGGGACACCCGAGAAGCGAAACACACTATTTTTTTAGAAAATATATCTCTGATGGACCATGGGCCAACTTGTGTTCTTTCCATCCTAAAGGCTTCACCCTCCTTTTTTTTATATATATTTTTTCAACAAGTCTTGCTCTTTTATCCTTCTGCTTCCTGTTTAAGTTCTTCTTTTCCTTTTTCAAAACTACTTTCACTTTTTTGCTTTCAAAACCCTTTTTCATGTCTTTTTTTTTACTTTTCTTACCTTTCATTACTATGGATGTTGTATGTTCTTCGAATTTACCTGCATGGGATCTAGTAGCACCTACAATGCATCCCTTATATAGTTTCAGGCTTGGTGTAGGAGACGAGATCCCCCTTTTTAATGGACATGAGATCCCATATTTATGAATTAGCCACAGGAGAGGTTAGTACTCGATTTCTTTAATTTTTCCTGTAAATAATGTTAAATAACATGGAGTTATTGTTCAATGATGTATGTTTATCAATTTAATAGAAAGAAATTGGATGTAATTGAATAAAATTATAAAATTTAAGTAATTCAATAAAATCTCCAACATGAAGAGACATTACCTCTTTGATGAGGCAATCACCCCTTCGATGTGGCGATCACTTAATCATAAAGAGGTGTTCACCTCTTTGCATCTAGTCATTTACAAAGAGGTGATCGACTCTTGGCTAAGAAGCGATGCCTCTTTAATAGGGTGATCACCTTTAGAGTCGAGCCATTTGCCTCTTTGATAGAATTATGAAATAAATAACTTCATTCTCATAAAATTAAAATTCCACTCCCTATTTTACTCCTGTAGTTGATGCCCATACCCTCAAGGCTACTGGAAACTTCAGTGGTGCCTATATTTGGTATAATGAACTCACAAATACAGTGAAGGCTTGCATTCATGACATTAGATTTTCCAACTTTACCCTAGCACTCCCGACACAGTAGGGGCATATCAACTACCAACCCTTACATGCTTTAATAGAGAGATGGTCCAATACCACTCATACATTCCATCTTCCTTTTGGGGAGTTTATGCTTGATCTAGTGGCTTTTACTGCATTCATCAACATTGCTTGTGTAAGGGATTCTTTTCCTTTTGATGCTAGTCTTCATCAATTATCTCCAGACCACCTCACCTTCATCGAGCATCTACTTAGCATAGTCTTAGTTATGAAGGGGACACATATAGTGAAGCTCGATTCCCGTGCTAGAGTGGAGGCGGCTACCATACCTTACTAGATTGATCAGGTAGTACATGCATTCTTAGTCTACTTATTGGGCACCACTCTCTTCACAAACACTACTAGTTCTGTAGGCTTGTGCTTTCTAATGCCTTTAAGAGATCTAGACCTGGTGGCCACATATGACTAGGGTAGTTGTGCTCTAGCATATCTATGTCAAAGTATGGATGAGTTTGTGCATAGAGCTAAGAGGCTTTATGGCTTTTGGATTCTTTTACTATTAAGTTCCACTTCAATTGCTATTATCAACATTTATTAACACTTCTTTCTTTCTTTTGTAGGATTAGGCTCTAAAGCTAAAGCTGATAATAGGGATTACTTATGTTGTCGACACTCCTTTCCTTGCCATGGCAAGATAGGGTCCCGATTGTGCTTAGAGAAGATTAATTGCTCATGTACACATTCATCATGAGTGATTGAATACTCTTACACATGATGAGGTAGGTGCCTACAAATATAATTGTAATTAGTAACATATTTATCAATTAAATCCACTAATTTACTAGCTTATTTTCATAATTGTGTCTAGATTTGTGGTGTCCCCAGGCTATATGGTCTCAGGCTATGATCTACTTGATTCCATTATCCTCGAAGAGGGTACTACTCTGAGGGCCTAATTTTAGAGTTTGGTATCTCGATGAGAGAGTACACTAGTAGTAGATGGGTGCTCGAGTGAGATGGCCACCTCTTACTTCTCCTCAACATATTTTTTGGACTCATAAGTTAGAGGGAGATGAGCTTAATTAGGCTTTAGCAAGAGATGATATTGCGGATCATTATAAGAGGAGGAAGTCTCACTGTGTGGATTTCTCATGAGCTTATCTCATATAGAGGGTGCCTCTACTTGCACTATTTCTTGACTCAATCTTCATTCTTAAGCACTAGCTAGGGCACCAACTCCTCATTCTAGGCCTATCGTAAAAGAGAGGCCTCATAAACGCCCTTGCATTATGCCCAGCAGTGAGGGTTCCTCTTTTAGCTCACCACTTACTATGGGGCTTTCTAGCTCTCAATCCCATATGGTAGCTAGTGGGCTTACTACTTCCCTTGACCTGCTAACATGTTGCTAGGTGCCTTTAGGTGAGCTTCCTCATCAATTCATGATGCTAAACATGACCTTGGAGCCATCATTCCTTTCGAAGGCTGCTACATATATGAGTTCCTTTCTTTCAAGGTCATGTTCTTAAATTTATCTTAACGCATGGTTAGTTCTAAAAATTTATTAATTGTGAAGATAGCTCAAGATCATGAGATTATATGTATTGGGTGATCGAGGCCCATCGGAACTTCTCGATGCATATGGCACAGTAATGGAAGGTAAAAATTATGCCTTAATTTTATATGTATGCATGCTCTCATAAATTCTTATCTCTCATTACATCTTGACAAGACCGAGATAAGGCTAGTTAGGATAGAATTACTACTCTTGAGCATCAACTAGCTGTCTCCAGGTCGATGGCAATGAGGAAGAGGAGCCAGTCAATAAGCATGCTAAGGATAGTAGTGACGACAATGGAGCTGACCCTAATGATGATCGTCCTGATGATGAGTAGAGGGGTATCCCTGAGGTCTCCTAGCATAATATCATTTTGTTTTGAGGCATTTTTACTATCTTGAACTATTTCTGTATTACCTTTTGAATTAAATTTTGCTTTATCATTTTCATGTTTTGCACTGAATGAATAATGCACATTTAAATTTGGATTATGGCAAGATTTTTTAATTAAATAAGGGATTATTATTGTTGAAATACTCTCCTTTAAATTTACATGTGTTGTATAATCATTCTACAGTAACACAAAGATAGGTTTCGACTGTTGGAGAGGCATTGCCTGATTATAAAGGTGTCACCTCTTTGTGAAGAGGTGGCAATGAATTGCCTCTTCATGCAGAGGTGCCATTGATTATAGATGCGATCACCTCTATAGGTTCAGGCTGTAGCTACTCAAATCCCTAGCTCTCCTTCAAAATCCCCAATTTTATCATTAATGTGAATCTCCTTAATCTCCCTCTCAAGACAACAGCCTATCCTCCTAATATGATTGAAAGAAGCTTGAAGTAATTACAGTCGATCCTGAAAAGTCTGGATGGCAAATCATGGGCTATATTAGAGCCATTTCACTTATCTGTCTTTTTAGCTTTACATGATAAGAAGATCAACTTCCCATTTCTCCATGTTTTTACTCAATTCTAGGATCCTCAAAAGCATGTTTTTAGATTCAACATAATCGAGTTATGCCTCCTACCAGAGGAATTTAAAGCTATCTTAGGCTCTCAAATGGATTATGCTTGTTAGATTATAATTCCTTTAGTTGAAACCCCAAATTTACACTCTATCCAATACCAAATGGCTAGGTTATTTAACCTTTCCCCTCAGTCTTCTCTTCACCATATCATTAGTAATGAGATTCTGATAGGCCCTACCCTCAAAATTTTTATGACTGTAGACATCAATAAGGTTCACTAGCTTCGGATGATTGCTCTTTACCTATATGCTCAGTTTTTACTGGTTTCCCCTTTTAGCAATTATGATCCGAAGATCCTTCACAATCTAAACCAAGTGGAAGCTACCCTAAATCCTTTTCCTCTTATTATGGTAGAAACCATCATTGGGCTTGACAACTTCTCTAATACTAGATGATTCTCAAGGAGTCCCCTATTATTAGATGTGAGCTTTCTTTTCTCTTTTATCACTTTTTGGCTTTTTTATCATTTTTTGTCATTTAATCTTCCAACATGCATGGTTTCATGAAAAGCTGAGATTGCTCAAACCTCCCAGAGACATTGCACATTACAAAGCCAAGCATTGCCATACTAGGAGACTTCACCATATTCCAAAGGATGTTCATAGTTGGTTGTCTATATTCCTTAACACACTGATTCAATAGATGTGCCCATAGTAGGGGTTATAGTATGTAACCATTTGATCCTATACCTATTGTGTCCTACTAGCCAGTCTCCACTTTGCCACTTTCTATAATCTCACTCGACTTTATAGGCAATACAGGCAAAAATAACTAAATGTGGAGTTGGTGCATGAATATGAGCTAGGGCCCCTTTCTTAAAATTTTTTAGACAACTAGTCGCTACTTAGCCTCATAGATTCATTCAAAGGTTCATTAACTATGATGGAGATCAATCCATTGATGACTAGTACAAGGCATGGATCCAATTAAAACAAATAAAGAAGGATGATTTCATAAGAAAAAAAAGGACAAGGGCATTATAAATACTGAGTGCCCTGGGTGTTCAAAAGAAAAGCAAGTATCATTAGTTTATGAAATTTCATCTTTATTTGCTTTTTGTTGGATGGAATTTCCTTTCCAATTAGATAGTGTATAATAACCATTTAATACAACATTCAACAATAACAAAGGCAATCAATTCCATTTAATTTAAGCACAAATTGATTATACATCTTCCTTCTTATATATCTCCTTTCGTAAATTAGCTTGCCCTTGCAAGTTTTCCAACTAACTACTTATTTCTCTCTCTCCTCTTATATATATATCCTTTACTTTTTCCTGGATCGCCCTTTCAAGTTTTTATTCCAGCAGGACATTACAGAAAGTATTTCTTAAGCTTATCTAGGTTAATGGGTTCTCTGAACTCATTTCCTTCCAAATCAAATAGAATAGCAGTGCCCTTGGAAAATAGCTTCTTCATTTAATACAGACCTTCCTAGTTTGGCTTGAACTTTCTCCATGGATCTATCATGATGGGCCTAGTGAGTTTTAAGACCAAGTTACCCTCTTTGATCTTACTTGGCTTAACCTTCTTGTTAAAGCATGAGCTATCCTTTTTCTAGTACAATTGAGAATGATACATGGTTTTCATCCTCTTTTCATATAGCAGCATCAGCTATGCCAATTGCCTTTCAACCCATTGAAACTCATGGATTTTAGATTCCAAAATAACCCTTAATGACTGAATCTTAACCTTAATTGGCAACACAACTTCATACCCATACATCAGAGAATATGGAGTAGCTTTCATTGATGTTCTAGCAGTAGTCCTATATCCCCATAATGAAAATTATAGGTAGCTTACCTAATCTTTGTAGCTCTCCAGTATCTTGGCTAGGATCCTTTTCACATTCTTATTTACTGCTTCTACTGCTCCATTTGCATGTGGTCTATAAGGAGAGGATCTACAATGTTCAATCTTATATTCTTCCAACAAAGTGGTCATTTTTTCCTTGAATTGGACACCATTATTAGTGATGGCGTGATGAGGCAACCCATATCTGTAGATTATATTCTTTTCTATAAACCTCAACATTTGTTTTGCTCCAATAGTGGTAAATGACTCTGCTTTAGCCCACTTAGAGAAATAGTCAATTGCTACTATAATATAGCGATGACTATTAGATGCATTTGGTCCGATCTCTCTAATGATATCAATTCCCTAGACTACGAATGGCTATAGAGAGGTCAATCCTTAAAGTTCCATCGAAGGCAAATGGCTCACATCACTATACACTTAGTAGTTACGACATTTATTCACATGTTTCACATAATCTACCTCCATAGTTAACCAGAAGTACCTTTTTCTTAGCAAGGACTATTCCATTCATGTGTGGTTTGCATACACCCTTATGAATTGCTTCCATGATCTTTCATGCTTCATCCTTATCAACACATCTTAAATGCACTCAAGTTGGCATTCCTTATATAACATACCATTATGATTGATGGATTTCCAAGATACCATCCTTACGACATTCTTTCTTTTCTATTAGCATCATCAGGGAGTCATCCTATCTCACGATACTACTGTAGATCATGGAACCATGGCTTTTCTATAGGGTCAATCGACATTATCCTGATTTCCTTATTGTAGGGAGTCTGAGATTTTATTAGAATAAAAGGCTTCATGTTTGCCTATTTTCCTCATTCCTATATTAAAACTAGAGTGGCTAAAGCATCTACCATTTGATTATTTTCTCACAGTAAATGCATGAATCTACATTGGCTAAAAGATATTAAAATCGTAGTTGAGTAGTCCCAATACAGTCTCAACTTATCTTCTCTCACTTGCCAATCTTTAGAGATCTATTTCACTATTAGCATCGAATCTCTGTATACTATAATTTCTTTTACCCCCACATTCCTGAGTGCTTGTAGACCAAACATATAGGCTTTATATTTAGCTTGATTATTGGTAACTTCAAATTCCAACCTTTTTACTATTGGATTCATTTATCATTCTGGCAAAACCAAAATCACACCAATGACTATCCCTTTACTATTAATTTCTCCATGAAAGTATATTTTCCATGTTTAGATCTCTATTACCCCTAGGTGCTTATCCAAAAATTCTAATTCTCATTCTTGTCCATCATCTACCGAATTCTAAGCCAAGAAGTCCATTACAGCTCTCCATTTATCACCTTCTTCGCCATATAGTCTATGTTAAATTCGGTAACCAAGACTAATTATCTAGCTAATTTTCTTGTAAGTGATGGAGTCTATTGGAGATATTTGAAAGGATTGTGCTTGAAGACCACATGGATTCTGTAAGACTGAAAGTAATGCTGAACCTTCTTTGTTGCCCAAATTACAACTAAACAAGTTCTTTCTACTAGACTGTAATTGGATTTATAGGGTAGAAGCTTTTTGTTTAGATGATACACATCAAGCTCAACCTTTCCCTATCCTTCATGAGCTATCATTATGCCAATCACATCCTTCTCTATTACCAAACAGAGAATCAAAGGCTTATCCGATCTCAGCAGCTGCAAGACTGAAGGATTCATTAAACAATTCTTAATAGTTTTAAAACCCTACTGACATTTGTCATCCCAAATGACCAGCTGATTCTTCTTAAAGAGCATGAAGATTGGCTCACAGATGATAGTTAGCTTGGCAATGAACATATTAATGTGTTGTAATCATCCAATGAACCCTCTGACCTCTTTCTTATTCTTTGATACAGGCATTTCTCTTATTGCCCTCACTTTATCTAGATCCACTTTTATGCCTTACTGACTGACTATATGCCTTAGTAGCTTTCTAAAGATTACCATAAAAACACATTTCTTTCGGTTCAACTTGAGGTTATACTTTTCATCTCTTGTGAGAAACTTGTCTAGAGCCTCAAAATGCTCTTTTTTGGCCAGAGACTTTGCCATCATGTCATCCACATGCACCTTTATCTCCTTGTGAATCATGTCATGCAGTAATAAAATAGCCATCATCTAATAAGTAACCTCTACATTCTTCAACTCGAATGGAATTACTGTATAATAATAGACACCCCATGTAGTGGTGAAAGAAGTTTTCAACTTGTCAATCACTGCCATTATAATATGGTTGTATGTTGAGAAGTCATCCATAAAGGAGTACATAGCACTAGAAGTTGCATTATCAATTAAGGTATTACATGCGGTAAAGGAAAGTCACCCTTTGGACAGGCATTGTTCATCCTGACTCTTCCATCCCTATTAGGAACCAGGACTATGTTGGTTAGCCACTTGGTGTCACCAACCACTTCCAAGAACTTTGCTTTCAACTTCTTTTCTACTTTTTCCTTAACTTAGAGAGCTTATTCTAGCCTTAATTTTCTCTTCTTCTACCTTATCGATGTGATGTGAGTATACGTGGGGATTCTGTGTTCTATGATGTCTCTATTAATCTCATGCATATCCTTACAGCCCTAAGCAAAAACTTATTGTCTTCTTTTCAAAGTTTCTTTCACTTTTTCTCTCTTATCAGTAGTTATGTTAGAAGTAATAAATATATTCTTAGGGTTATCACATGTGCCTAGATTAAATAATTCAGTTTGCACTGAATTAATGTCAAACATATGCATGAAATGATCATCACATATAGAATAACTGTTAGGAAAAACATTGCACAAGTAAGCATAATTAGCCCTTTATCACATTAACTTTAGAAAAGAAAATTTCGTCAATTTCAAAAAAAAAATTAGAAAGAGAAATGTCAAGGTCATCAAAGAAAATATCCATAATGGAATCAAGAACATAGGATTCAAAGTTGAATTCCTCTTCCTAGTCAGCAATATCCTTTAACTCTACTATAGGAATATCCTTTTTTGATTCTAGAGTCAGCACCAGTTCCTCTATAATTAGCTCCTCAATAATAGATTCTTTGATTCGACTCACATGTTCAGTAAATATTCCAACTTGTTAATAATCATTAAAGGCTCAGGAGCTCCTTGGTGGGGGTAGTTAGTACCTTCCTCCATAAATATTTCCTATAGTGTCTTCTTCTTTAGTTTAGCTCTTGCTTTGTTCTTTCCATACTTTCCCTCAGCTTCTTCCTCTTCCTCACACTCATATGCTTTTAAATACCCTACCCCATGCTTTAAGATTGGCACTTTAGGTTCAACAAACTCAAGTGGGCCCTACTAATTCTTCCTTAATCCCATTCCGGTCATAAAGTTCATACTCTTCATCATACTCACAATTATTAGATTCAACTAATCCTTATAGATTATGCAAACCTCAAAAATTAGACTGATCAGAATTTTATTAAAAGTTAACTTCAAAGTAGTAACAACAGCTTCAGTTTCTGCCATGATAGTGACTACCCTTCCATTATGCAAAAATTTAATCTTTTGATGGACAGTAGACAACACTCCTCCAAGAAGATGAAATTGTGGCCTCCCTAAAAGAATGGCAAAGGTGACTAGAATATTGATGACATGCAGATTGACCTAAACCTCAGTAGGTCCAGTCTCGACCAAAGCTTTGAAAGTTCCCTCAACTGGCCTCTTTGTATCATCATGGGCCTTGATAACCACATCAGGTCGCTTTAGATAAGCTATTGTCAATCCCAACTTTAGAAGAATTTTTAAAAGATAAACATTAATGGCGGACCCATTATCAACCATGACACATCAGGTCAATTTCCCTTTCACTTTAGCCTTTATAAACAAGGCTTTGTTACAGTTCTTTCCTTCTAAGGGTAGGTCTTCATCTGGAAAGACAATTTCCCTTAGAGGGCTTTCTATCAATGAATCCACCATTTGCTTTAGAGTATGGGTTAAGGGGATCTTCTTCTAATAAAGGGCCATAATAAGTGCCTCCCAATAGGCTTGAGAGTTGATAAGCAACTCCTAAACATTGGCGAGAGTTTTCTCATCTCTCTTGGTCTTAATAGCTTCCTCAGTTTTCTCTAGTTCTTCTTTTGAATTAGATTTCTCTTTTTTTGGCTCAAAATTTTTTATTCCTTCCTCTTTCTTCTCAAGCTTCTTAACTGATTGGGATGTATTTCCTTCATTATTTTTCTACAAATCAATTGCTTCCCCTCCTTCATCATTGGAGCTCCAAATGTCTAAAACATTCATATGAAGATCCATAGACTACTAGCTCAAATTTAGGTCTTTTGGTTATGATTTTGGTGGTGTAAGTATTGCATCAACAAAGGAATTAAGGACTTGTTCCTTCGTTAAACTGGTGTTGATCATCAAAATGCGTGGAATGGGTAGTGAAACATTTTGGTAGTTGGGTAAAAGGTTATTTTGGGTTTTTGTTTTTCTAGTTTCAAGGTCAGTTATTTTTCCTAAATCAATTAAATCTTGAACCTTGTGTTTTAAGTAAGTGTAGCCATTAGTATCGTGTCTGATATTTTAATGGTATTTGCAGTATAGTTTTAGGTTGGCATTTAGGAAAGGAGGTCCTTTAAGCAAGGGTTGCAACAGGTTATTTTTTATAAGCTTCTTTAAGATTTTGGAGAGAGGTATTCCTACATTAGAAAACCTTTAGGATTGTTTGATAGTATTGATCTATATATTACTACTTGGTCCAATTCCACTACTGGATCCAATTCCACTACTGGATCCAATCCCTTCTTTGCTTGTAGATTTTCCATTGAAGAATTTTTCTTTTGTACCAAGTTAGATTCTTTCTGTACCCCAAATTTATATAACTCCTTAAAATTCTAAATTCCTAAATCTTTCAGCTTTTTGAGAGTGGAAGTACGCACCCTTCTATTGCTATTACTAGTTGATAAGATTCTACGAGTCGGTGCTTCATCTATGCCAATTTTGCTCTCTACCTAATCAAGTAATCAATAAAAGACTTACTAAATTTTTGCTTCACATTCTATAGATCTCTTAAAAATGTTTCCATCTGAATGTTGAGACTATATTGCTTTATCAATGCAGCATAAAATCCCTCTTAGTCAATTTGGGTATGGGATTCCAAAGCATAATACCATTTGATGGGTGCTTGTTCTAAATAAAAAGGAAATTGTTTTAAAATTTGTGCCTTGGTCAAACCAATAATCTTTATGTGGGTTACATACTGCTTTAGATGAAGATAGGGATCCTTTATGCCAGTAAATTTCTTCATGTCAAGCAATTTAAACTTCTGTGGTAGAGGGTTGTCATCCTCATCCAAACTCATATCATAGTAGTTTATTATAACATCTATCCCCTTTTCTTTTATCATCAACTGCATTTGAGCCATGGTCTTAGTTACATTTTTTGCCCAATTAGGATTTTCTACATTATATGTAATGTCTGTATTCATATTTTATCTGGCTATAGGCTCCACTATCAAAGTTTCCTGATCATCCTCTCTTTCCAATCTTCTAGAGTCTTCAATAGCCAAATCAAATGGTTGGGGCTAAGGTGCTAGCAGTTGAGTGCTAGTGGTTCCTATATGAGTGGTCACCTTATTTCAACGATCATCTCTCTTATAATTGCCCGGGTTTGATCAACTACTTTTGCCTTAAAATTATCCCTAAAAGCCTGAGCATTAAACCCTGCCATCTTAGTTTCTCTTGAAATCCTAACCAGGTGACTGGTGTCAGACCATTTCTAATTGGAAGACTATCTTGAATCTATATCTGTGTTGGGGGATTTTTGTAAGTGTACGGTTCGTTACAAGTAATATATTTGAATGAGTATCGCTCCCACAGGGAGATGAGAAATTCTAGCACTAAGTGTGATCTTGCCTCCTATAAGCTAATAGAATGAATGATTTTAAATTGGAAAATTAAATAAATAAAGTGCTAATGTAAACAGATTATATTTAAAGAAATTCAGGATTTAAAAAACTAAAGCTTGTATTCATTTAACAAGCACTTGCTTAAATTATAGGTTTTTGTTAATTTAGTTAATAAACCTCAATGAAGGGTAGGTTGTTTATAAATTCCTAGGGCTTCTTTCAAAGTCACTCAGGCATACCTAAAGCAAACACAACCTATTCTCATGGTCTAATGAATTACTTAAGTTTCTTAAGTTCCTTAACAATATATTAATCCCCTAAGGTCTTGTCTACTTTCGTGATTAAGGATCCCTATAATCACAACTTTTATGAGCTAACAAATCATGCAACTTTCGTTGTCATAAATTTATCCACAGGCATGCATTTAATTAGGCCTAAATTAAACACAAAATTAATGAAGCAAAACCTGAGAATATCCAGACAAGTAGTAAGCCTGGCTACATGAATCCAAACTCTAAAGGAGTTTAGTTACACATAATGTAAATTATTAAAGACATGAATAAATAAATACAAGAAAAAGAGTCTAGTGAATATAGTCTCTATTTCTTCAATCCTTCATTTTATTCTATCTCTCTATTTTGCTCTCCTTTTATGCCTCTATTCATCCTTCCCTTTGTTCTCATGCCTTCATTCCTCCCCCCTTTCTGTGAGTTTATAATGTCTTATATCCTCAAAATTAGGGTTACGTGTAATGCATGCATCCGAGTTGAAATTCCTTAAATGTACAAGCATAGCTGGACTTGCACGAGCGTGCACATTCATATGAAGTTATTTGCACGGCCATATTGATGAGTGCACGGGCATGTCTTTGCCTTTAGAAATTATGGCATGGTGGTGTGAGTCAAGGCATGACCATGCCTTTGTTGCCTTCAATGTGGCACGACCATGTTGATAAGTGCATGGTCGTGCCACTTTTGGCCTTGGATTTGGCATAACTGTATTGAGCCTTGCACGGTCATGCTCTTTCCCTCTTGTGAAATGGCACAGCCATGCCCTAGCTTACACGGCCATGATCCTTCCTTCCCAAATGTTAGCACGGCCGTGTTTTGCATCAGATGGTCGTGCATGATCAATGCATACCTATGTTCCTTTCTCTAACTTTTCTAAATCTTTGACTTTTCTTAAGGCATTTAATTTCTACAGACAAAATAGTGAGGAGAATATAAAAATTAGATAGAGAATATAAAACTCATAATTTATTTATTTATTGCATGATTATATCAATATTACAATTAAATGTCCTAATATTATCTAAATGCTAAATTTATTAATTATTATGCAGAAAATGGAAAATTATGCAACTAAACTGAAATGTAATTAAATAAAATCAAAGACTAAAGAGTGTAAATTTTAATAGTAAAATGCAATTATTAGTCTGCAATTACCATGGATTAGAAATATGCATGACATGTATGCATGAAATGTAGGTTCAATCAAAATAAACATATATTCTATTTACACATAAGAACAAGAAACAAAATATAAAGCTCTTAAATGGTATCTCCATACTCATTTCTCCCACACATGTATTCACTGGTGAGTTCCTTATCCTAGAATTGTTGTTCTAGGTTTTAATTATCAACAAGGGATAATAAAATCGACGAATATAAGATAAGTCTCAAGATAATATAAACAAATAGTAATTTCTTCAAATAATTCCAAAGTCCATTTTAAAGGGCTAAGAATGACATGAAAGGCTCACTTGTCAAGATCCATTTGTAATGGACTAAAATAGGCATAAGAGGCCCATCTTGGCAAGGTTTGTTTATAATGGGCTTGGGCCTTGTTTAAAGAATTACTACATGGCATCAAACACATGCATTTGGGAAAAATCCTAAGGGAAATTGCTAAGTAATTACATGAGCTAAGTCTCAAGTTAAAAAGTTTCAGCTCCTACAGTGATATACCTCCATTATGTCTCCTTACTCAAGGGCTCATACGACATAGGATAAGTATGTGCTATAAGTAACAATAACCAAATACTCTACCACTAGGTGTGAGTGAAATATAGGTAGCGAAGTAAAGATTATTGTCAAGTTATTCGAGACTAGTTGCACATTATGTGTAAAAGTGTCATGAATGCAGAAGATGCAAAAGAAATAAGAAAATAATTAAAAATGATAAAATAAAAAACACTGGAATTAGCTTCTCTATCTCCAGTAGAGTTGCCACTGTAGGCTGTAAGGTTTAGTGCATGCCCAAGTGTATGGCGACTACAGCATTGTGTGGGCTCGAGGCTCACTAGGAAATACAAAATGGGCTTTAGGCCCAAATCAGAGATGAAGTCGTCACCCTGATGAGACCTAAGACACACTATACAACAACTAGATTCCACAAAGGGGCCCAATAGCCATCCTCAAAGATTGGATTCGAAAACTGGGTATGGGCTTTTGGAATGGCCACTTGACCTTAAAGTTTGGCCTATATGTGTGTTTTGTGTTTTATTACCTTTAATTATTTAATTATTTCCTTATTCGCATGCAAATCGCTTCCCATTTTATATTTTAGTCCAAATTTGCACATTAGTCCCATCTCATGCTTGTAGCTTGACATTACAAATAAAATGAATAATAATAATTTACAACCATACATTTTAAATGAATAGAGAAATGGATTAAGGATTACAACATTATGTATAAAGAAAATGTAAAATAAATAGAAAATAAACCATACATAAACCAAAAATAAACTAATTAATTATACAAATAAAATCTCTCAAGAACTAATTAATGGAATAACTATTTGATAATTAAAAATTACTAAATAATTCTTGCAACATACACAAGTTAATGTTATCTCACAAAACAATAGTATTATCTTACAAAAATAATCAACAAATAACATTCATAGGAAATATAAATAAAATCACCAAATAGTCCATAAATAACACAATAGTCATTATTCAATAACAATTTTAAATAATATCCTAATCATGCATAAACTCAACATATATAATAAGACAAATACAAAAATCACACAAAATATATTAAATAAACATTAAAAATCAAAACAGAGTGGTACAAGATTTTGGTGAGGCAATGCATCTTTAAAAAGGCAATGCCTCCTAACTAGGAGGCAATTTCACATCACCTTAACATGAAGGCGTGATGCCTTTATGAGGAAGCATCACCTCTTCAACAGAGACGAGGTAATCTACATTTCTTAGATTCCAGAAACTTGAAACTTATGTAAACAAACTAAAGATTAGTACAAATATACAAAGATCAACAACTTAGATTAAAGAGAACCAAAAGGCTATTAGAATTAAGGTTTAGGGTTCTACCATATTTTTCACCAAAGATTTTAATTTATATGATTTCGTATTAAAGTGTTTTATGAATTTGGAAAGGGATTTTATTTAAAACTAATTTTAGTAAAGTAAAGGATTTTAAATATTTATTTTATTTACAAATGGGTTTTAAATAATGATTTAAAAACCTACATGCATTTTATAAAATTGATTCACTCAGTGAGGTCTAATTCTCCTAAATTTTATTTTTTCAAGGCCTCATAATCAGCTTAATAGTTATCATCATTTGCATCAGGTTTCTTATTCTCCGGCTATATTATATAAGTCTATGTGATATATATTGTGTATTTGAATTCTAGAACATCGTAGTAGTAGACCATCTTATATATATATATATATATATATATATATATATATTTATGGATTTTATTGTATTTGATATGGTTTATTAGAGTAATTGTGAAGTAGTGCTTATTGGAAATTATTTTGGAAGTGTTATCTCTTTCTATAGGTTTTGGTTTTGTCCTCGTGTAAAGAAAAATTTGTTGAATTTTCTTTAAAATATTAAAGTGATTAAATGTTATTTTGAAAATTTTTCTTAAGGCTTACTACGGGTTTCGGAAGCTTCATGCTTTTCTATTCCCTAACGTTGGTTAGGTGCCCTTTGAGTTCTAGTCATGACAAAGTTGGCATCAGAGCTAATGGTTGATTTTCTTACTATTTTGGTCATTAAAGTATGTCTTTTCTTGAACTATTGTGGTGATTAGGTTAATAAATGTCGTTGTTGTCATCATTACTTCTAGAATTTTATGTATATGTCAATTCTTTTGTTATGTTTTGAATATTGTTAATTTTTGTGCCTTTTTAGAATTTGACAAGTGCGAGTAGCTCCTACTACAAAAGCAACTGATGTTGGTGAGCATTCCTTTTAAGATGAAACTCCTCCCCCTACCCCACGAGCTAGAAGAAGAGGTAGACCTAGGGTAGTGGCAGCTTAAGGATAAGAGCACCAGCCCTAGGCAGAGCAAGAAGCTCCATAAGTAGATCCTGTAGCCTTTGCAGTTGGAGTGGTAGGGATTAATCAATGTTTAGCTGCACTTAACTAAGCCATGCCCTTGGTACAACAAATGCTTCAACAAAGGAATCAAGGGATGATATATGCTAATGTTGTTCTTTTGTACTCCAGAGTTAGAAGAATTTCTTTTGATGGGACTGGAGATGCGTTGGACTTTATCAATACCATCAAGTCAAAGACTAGGACTAAGTATACAAATTATCAAAGGATCCTTATTATGGAGTTGTTAGTCCAAGCAGTAGCTCATGATTAGTTCATGCAGTCCACACAACCTTATATGGAAACTATAACTTGGATAGAGTTTAAAGGAATTTCTTATAGTTTTGTATTCTACCTGCTATGAGGGATACATACAGATGGTAGCTATTGCATATTAGCAGGGGAGAAGGACTTATTAAGGATTATACGAGAGAGTTCCTCAAATTGTCACATCATGCAATGAACGTGATAGGTGATCAGTGAAAGGCTATGGACTTATATGTCACTGGGTTAAGACCAGTATATATGAGGATTCGTACTAAGGGTCACACTTTAGAGAGTGTTATTGATGAGGCCAGGCAGTTGGAGAGGTGACATATAAGGCATAGTACAATCCTAGACCCTTATTTGATTGGAGATAGTAGGGCAACTGGTGTTTAGGTTATTCCCTAGCTAGTATTTCAACTTGATAGTACTGGGGTGCATATTGGTACCTCCTAGCAACATAAAGGTTATAGGGGACACAGACATAGGAAGCATAGTCACAAGTATGGTAGGCCTATCAGGTTTAGACCTAGAGCTAGCAATAGTAGCAATAGTGAGAGTTCTAGGTACGGTAGTATAGGCTTGAGGTCCAATGCATGTCTTAACTATGGTCGGGTATATCAATGCCCTTGTCACCTTCTATTAGGAGCTTATTTTAAATGTGGCCATGTCAATCATTTTGCTAGATCATGCCCAAACTATGGTTATCAACATGCTTACCCTTAGGGTTCATTGCTACATTTGTTATGCCAGTTTCATGCTCTAGTGTATCCTCAGCAAAGTAGTACTCAAGATGTGGGCCAGCAGGGCTGTGGTTTAGGAGGTAGATATGGAGGGAGAGCTAGTGGTAAAGGATTTATATAGCCATTTACTTCTCACTAGGCAAGCTAGAATTTTTACACTGACTCCTCACGATGCTCAAGAATCTAATGTAGTTGTGGCAAGTACTTTTTCAGTCTGTTATTTTAATGCTTGAGTTCTATTTGATCCTAGTGCATAACATTCTTTTGTATCTCATATTTTTAATTTAAGAGTAGGATAGTAACCATCCAATTTGTTAATTCCATTATCTGTAGCAAATCCACTTAGTGATGAGTTGGAAATAAATATAGTCTTTCCATTTTATCTCGTATTGGTGAAAAGTAGAAAGTTGCTTACAGATCTAGTTTTGATGGATGTGATAGATTTTGATGTAATTTTGGGAATGGTTTGGTTGGCACAACATTATGCTACTTTAGATTATTGAGAGAAGGAAGTGATCTTTAGAATTCCAACTGATATGGAATTTTGATTTAGAGGACATGATAAGAGTTTAGTGCCTTAGAATCTCATTTATATGATTATAGCTAGAAAGATGCTTAGAAAGGGGTGTCAAGGCTACTTGATTGTGGTAAGAGATTTAAAAGCAAATAAGGGGGTAATTGAGAATGTGCTAGTTGTGTGTGACTTTTTGGACATTTTTCCTGAAGAATTACCAATTTTGCTATCAGAAAAAGAGATACAGTTTTATATCGATGTTGTACTTGGGATAGATCCTATCTCTATACCACCTTATAGAATGGCACCTGTAGAATTGAAGGAGCTTAAAGAAAAATTACAAAAGTCTTTTGATAAGGATTTTATTAGACATAGCATATCTCCTTAGGGTGCACCAACAATGTTTATAAAGAAGAAAGAAGGTATACTTCGACTTCGAATCGACTATAGATAGTTGAATAAAGTTAACACCTAGAACAAATATCCACTATTAAGGATTGATGACTTATTTGATCAACTTTAAAGAGCTCAGTATTTCTCTAAGATTAACTTGAGGTCTACTTTTTGGAGGATCAGAAGTGGAGATATACTTAAGACTACTTTTTGGACTAGATATGGCCATTATGAATTCTTAGTAATGTCCTTTGGGTTGACTAATGCCCCAGCGGCTTCTATGGACTTGATGAATTGAGTGTTTAGGCCATTCTTTGATTGATTTGTGATAATATTTATTGATGATATCTTGGTATATTCCAAGAATGAGGTGAAGCATGCTATGCATTTAAAGATGGCACTTCAAACTTTAAAAGATAACTAGTTGTATGTCAAGTTCTCGAAGTGTGATTTTTTATTGAATTAAGTGCCATTCTTAGGCCATATGGTATATAAGGATGCCATATAAGTGAATCCTAACAAGATAGAAGCCATTATAGAATGGCCAAGACCCACAACAGTTACTAAAATCATGAGTTTTCTAGGCTTAGTTGGCTATTATAGGAGATTTATGAAGGATTTCTCCAAGCAAGCTGCACCTTTAACAAGTTTGACCTAGAAGAGTACTAAGTTTATATGGATGGATAAATATGAGGAGCACTTTCGATTGCTCAAGGACAGGTTAACTTATCTATAGTGTTGACTTTACCTTCAGGAAATGAAGGGTATACAATGTATTGTGATGCTTATCGAGTAGGATTTGGGTGTGTATTGATGTAGAATAAGAGAGTAGTTACTTGTACTTTATGAAAATTAAAGAAGCATGAGCAGAACTACCCTACTTATGATTTGGAAATGGCAGCAGTAGTGTTCGTACTAAATATTTGGAGGCAATACTTATATGGTGTCACTTGTGAAATATACACTAACTATAAGAGCTTGAAGTATATTTTCCAGTAAAGAGATTTGAACTTGAGGCAGAGGTGACAGATGGAACTTTTGAAAGATTATGATTGCTAAATTTTATACCATCTAGGTAAAGCTAATATGGTAGCTGATGCATTGAGTAGAAAGTCAGCCAGAAGCCTTGCTTATATTAGCTCGAAAAAGAAGCCAATCGTTAAAGAGTTATATGAATTGATTGATCAAGTGTTGTAGCGGAAGGCAACTAAGTCATGTCTATTAGCTCAATTCAAAGTACACTTAATGTACTTGGATAGAGTCAAAACAGCTTAGAGAAGGGACCTATAGTTATAAAGGATAATTCCTGAAGTACAATAGGGTCAATGCAAAGATTTTATTATTAATAGTGAGGGTGTATTACGTTTAGGCACTAGATTGTGTGTGCTAGATGTAAATGAGCTAAAGAAGGAGATTATGGAAGAAACTTACTTTTTCTGCTTACAGTGTTCATCCAGGTTCTACCAAGATTTACTATGATTTGAAAGATACTTGTCAGCAAGTGAAATTGGAAGATCAAAGACCTTTAGGATTGTTACAACAATTGCCCATTCTAGAGTGGAAGTGGGATATGAGTGCCATGGATTTTGTGACTAGATTGCCTCGTACTACTGGAGGTTATGAAGCTATTTGGGTGATAGTTAACAAACTAACCAAGTTAGCTCACTTCTTGCTAATTAAAAAGATGTACACTAATGACATCTTAGTGAGGTTGTACATTAATTTTGTTATTTGTCTTCATAATGTACCTAAAATTATTGTGTTGGATAGAGGGGCAACTTTTACTTCAGTCTTTTGGCAAAAGTTTCATAAGGCATTGGGCATAAGACTTAATTTAAGCATGACATTTCATCCTCAAATGGATGGCCAATTAGAAAGGACCATTCAGAAATTAGAGGATATATTAAGAATCTGTATGATGGACTTTAGTGGTCAATGAGATTTACACTTGTAATTGATTGAATTTGCATATAACAATAGTTATCATATGAGCATTTAGATGGCTCCACATAAAGCATTATATGGTAGGAAGTGTATATCACCTTTATGTTAGGAAGTTGGAGAAAGACAATTAATAGGTCCAGAATTAGTGCAAGTGACTTCAGAGAAGATTCCTATCATCTAACGGAGGTTAAAGACAACTTTTAGTAGGCATAAGAGTTATGCGAATCCTATGAGAAAAGATGTATCATTTTCAGTTAGATAAATGGTATTTTTAAAGGTGTATCCAATGAAATGGGTGATGAGATTTGGCAAGAAAGGAAAATTAGCCCCAAGATACATTAGACCTTTTGAGCATCACTCCAGAGTTAGAGAAGTGGAATATAGATTGGTGTTACCACCTGAATTATCTCTAATTCACCTAGTGTTCCATGTATCTATATTGAGAAGATATATCTCTAATCCTTCTTATATTCTTAAGCCTCATACAATGAACCTTAGTGAGGATGTGTCATACGAAGAATATCCTATAATAATTGTAGATTTCCAGGTTCGTCAACTCCGTACTAAGGAAATTCCAATTGTGAAAGTATTATGGAGTAACCACACAGTAAAGGATTGCACTTAGGTGATAGAAGTAGATATGCACAGTCGATAACCTTATTTATTTAAAGTTTGATGAGGATATTTTTAAAATTTGAGGATGAATTTTATTTAAGGGAGGAAGAATGTAATACCTGGAAAAAAAAGGGTCCAAGAAGATCAAAGTAATTGGGTGAATAAGAGGAAGATGGAGAATGGTGGAAATGGGTTAGTTTAGAAATAATATATATATATATATATATATTTATTTATTTATTTATTTATTTATTTATTTATTTATTTATATCCATATGGGTTGATGTAGATATAGGTTAATGGAGATGGATGTTAATTATTTTGTGTTGATTGGTTGTTTGGTGAAGGAAGATTAATTTGGGAATAATAAGAATGTTTATATATATATATATATATATATAGGGTCAGACATAAATCCAATCATGTACTAATGCTTATCTTGATAAGCATTTACTTTTCTTATTTTACCCCTCCACTAGAGGGTATTGTATGTAATTTTCTTTCAATCCTTCGCCTATATAAGGAGGACACTTTTCTCTTTTTTAGATATAGAAGCCTCTGATAGCCCTCTTCTTACAAGAACAGAGCAAACTTATAAGAAAAATACATCTCTTGCCCATTCTAGGATCTGGAGAAAAATCACTTTCTTATGAGTTCAACAGAAAATATTATAAATTAGCAAGCTTATAATAATGTACTATTTCTAAGTTCTCTTTGGGGTTCATCCATAGAGAAAAGATAAATAAATGAAAGTATTCTTCACTCCAGGTACTCTATTCTAATCTTCTATATGCATGACTTTACTTGTGATATTATTGATTTTGTATGAAAAATTTAAATAGTTATAATCATCAATTTAATTCTTTCAGACTATATATTTTAAGAAATTTAAAACTAGTAGTAGTCCCTAGTATTATCCTTAAGAGGAAAGGAACGGCCGAGGAAGGCCTAAAAAAGTACTCCAATGGTGAAGGATTATGAACAGGTAGAGTTTCTGGGAAACTCACTAGTTTATTCTTAAATATATAGGTTTAAGTTTTAGATTGTTGGTTTAATTATTTAAATTTTTTATCTTTCATTATATCTATAATTTAGGGTGATGCATATTGAGAGATTATTATAGAATGGTTGGAAATGAAGAATGCTTTCAGATGTTTATCTGAGTATCTATTGGATGAATCTCATATTTTATTCTGATATTTCTTTTAATTTGAATAGTGTTTGTTTATGACTACCATAGAAAAAGTTTTAGAATATTTCTATCTTTTAGATCTACAAAGCAGACAAAGTTTATAAGAATTTAGATAAGAGACACTACATTATATAGAAGTAGAAGACAACAATCACATAGAAAACCACGATCAAGACTATGACTGTAACTAAGTTACTAGATGTATTATTTTGTTTCAATCTCTTGTAGACTCATTAAAAACATTAATAAGAAAATTCCCAAACATTCCATATACTCAACCCCAAGAACAAACATCCAATTCAGAACCTTCTATTTCTCAGACTCTTGGATCAGACTCAGACTCTTCATGAATGCTAAACAGACAATTTATAGAATAGACTATCAAGTAGCACAATTAGAAATAAGGCTCCATAATTTACAAGAACAATATAGTAGACTTATTAGAAGAAGCACTTATTCAAACAGACTTAGAAAATAGTAACTTCTAAATACACTTAAAAAAGACATTGAAAATACAATATACAAGATAAGAAATTTTTGAGACTGCCAAGTTATTTGCACACTTTAATAAGTAGACAGGCTTTAGACAATATAAACCTACAATTATTAGAAGAAAATTTTAATTTATAAGAATTTGAACATACATATTTAAGACGCATTGCAAGAAAAAATAATTTATATTTCTCAGGCATTAAAGACATAGGACTAAATCGCAATATTACAATAGTTAAGTGGAACATTGACAGGACTAGAAGACGTATTAAATACTTAAAAGACTATAGGGTGATAATCTCACTTTAACCAAACACCTAGCCCCTAGACTCCTTTAGATATATCTTTAAACACCAGGACACCTAGCATTAGTATACTTTCCAAAATAAAAATTTTGTCAAAGTATCCTCCAACCCCTAGTGGTATCAGAGCATAAATCCATGCATTAAATGTAGACATTTTCCACATATAACTGTTAGAGCTAGATGTATAAAATGCATGTTAGAAATATGCAAATTATGTCTAGAACAACATTATCAGACTACATTTCCTAGACATGACTTTACTTATACACTTCCAACATGCATAAGTAATCAAAGACTTCCTACTCTAGAAAATAGAGTAGCCATACTTGAAGACTCTTATGACATCTTTTCATAAGAAATTAAAAAACTTAAGAAAGGAAAATAATAAGAAAAACCAGAAAATTCACCTAATACAGGAATACGCATATCTGAACCTGGTGAATCCTCAGACTTTCAATTTCATACATTAATGGCTTTAAAAACATAAAGTTCACAGACTGAAAAACTGGTACATCATAAAATACCAACTATATGCAATAAGACACCTATAATAGAACTCAAAGTTTCTATAATACTAAACATTAAGGGAAAAGAAATTGACTTACCAGCCCTTATAGACACAAGAGCCTCAAAAAATACTGTAGACTTAAATATAATAGAATTTTTAGATAAAAATTCTATAAGACACCATCCACAAGGAAGAAAAAACACACAGTATAATGGAACAACCTTCCACATACATAAATACATTACAAATGCACATCTAAAAATTGTTGATAATTGTAGTCAGTATGGACAAGCTTGTAAAGTCAGCCATTTTTGGGTAAACACCTTAAACCACCAATACATTAAGATGATAATAGGATTATCATTTTTATTTGGAGACATGGGTGGACTTTTTGCAACTAACGACTATGTTTTCTTTGTTAGAAAACCTATACTTAGCCTTGTAATATCATAGTATGTGCTCACGCAGCGTGGTGAAAGTTATAGGGTACCACTTCCACTACCAAATTTTCCAAATAACTTAGAAGAAAAATTGGAAAATTGTACTTGCAAAATCAAAGGTCAATGTAAAAAAGACAATTTAGACAGCTTCCTAATAGGAGAAGAGACAGACCCTGAAGAAATTATCCCTAATTATGAATAATTCAGGGACATAGACTTAATAGACTTAGTAGACTTATCTAAGGCTATGAAAGCTTTAAAACAACATATAGAGCTTGATGACATAATTAGCAGACACCAGGCCCCTAGACTTCTTTAGATATATCTTTAGACACCAGGACACCTGACATTAGTATACTTTCCAAAATAAAAAATTTTTCAAAGTATCCTCCAACCCCCAGTGGTATCTGAGCAAGACATAAAACTGGACCAATTAGACTATAAGACTTTTAACTATTTAGACTTAGCAATAAATAGTATTCAAAAGACAATAGTATCTACAAATAAAGCAAGACATATATGTTTTTATAGACATAGCAGAGAATTTACACATTGCTTACATTCTGCAAATTCATACTTAAATACAATCACAGACTTAGTAATTTCCTTAGGAAATTCCTTAAGCCAACATCAAGTTAGACTTAATAAGATGCTTAAGATAGTCACAAATATACACAATCAATATATATATATATATATATATATATATATATATATATTTGATATTGATTTAGGTTGTTTTGGTTGATGGTTGTTTTATAATTTTTGTTTTGTAGTGGTTTAAGTTGGCTGGTTGATTGGAGGTTGTTTGAGTTATTTTTGGTTGATTTAAGGGCATTAAAGGTGTGTATATACAGTGGTCGTTTTAAGATTGTTCTGTATTCATTTTAAAGTATTTTTATATTCATTTGAAGGTCGTTTTGGAATTGTTAGTGGCTTGGTTGAGGAAGGTTGCTTGAGGTTGCTTTGTGTCTATTGCAATTGGTCATTTTCTTGTTAATGTTGGGTCATTTTTTGGTTGTTGTTACTGGTTGCTAGTGTTTGCCTTTGGTTGTTTTGATTTGCCAAGTCAACGAAAGTTAATAAATTGACTTAGGTTGACTTGGGTTGCTCTTGGCTTACTGCTGGTTGGTTGCTGGAAATGGACATATGAACGTATATACATGCAGGATTGGCATTGCCATGGGGGAAGAGAGGTGTATTGTGGCAAATATCTTATTTGGTCCTTATATTTTCCTTCTTCTTTCTCTTTTCCATTCACTTTTCAATTGAGCTCTGATTGACCTGAAATTTGGTAGCCAACTATTTCTCAATGTCCTCTACATGATGGTGGTATCCATTTGAGCATATTTAGCGTAGAAAATTTTAGATTTTAATTTTAAAATTCATCCTAAAGTTATTGAAGTTGGAACGTTCATCTTAGTTCCAATTAGTCAAGACTAGTATTTTACTTCATTCCTCAATGTCTCAAGAGTCTATAGACACTAGTCTTGTATCCAATTTTCATCAGTGGACTATTTAGTGAATTTTTAGGTAAGTTCCCTTATATTTTCCAATCTCCTTTTTCTATGAGCATTTTTTGTTGTTTGAGTCCTTTGATATATTCTATAAACTTTAGCCAACATTTTAATATAAATTGTTGGGTTTAATATTATGCTTTTCGATGAGACTCTGGCAGGTACTAGCTAAAATCTAGTGACAAATAGTAACTAGTTTGGAAAATTCAGAGTTATTTTTAATAAATAGAGTATATTATGGTAATCATTTCTTGTTACTAGACCAAAGGCCAAATCCTTATGAATTTTGCAATAAAAATTTAGGAGTGAATATGGGGAAAATTATATATTTTTATATATACTAGTTTAAATCATTTGAAAAATTATTTGAGCTCAAAATTAATTATTTTAGTGTTTTTAAGGCTATTTTGATCATTTTTGGATTTTTACAATTTTTCTAAGAATTTTGGAATTTAATTAAAGTTACTTAATTAAATAAATATTATTCGTTTAGAGAATTTAGAAGCAAGAGGTGTAGAACAAAGACAACCGAGGATGGGTCGGCCAACATGCTCCAACTTTGAGTTAATTTTATAAAATGTTTGTTGAGAATTTCTAAACTAGATTTTTCATGTGGTTAATATAATATTTAATTTGATTATATGAATTTAGTTATGATTATATATCTTACCACATGCATGATAATCTATTTTATTATCATGAATAATATTTGGAAAGATGCTTTAGTGGAATTTATTTTATTTTGGTCTATCTATTTTAATTATTTATTATATAAGTTGATTTGGAGAAAAATGGTATAATGTGTTACCTGGTGGGTGTCATCAGGACTATATACGAACAAGTTGAGATCTCGAGTAAAAATAAAAATGTATGGGTTATGGCTCGGTGGAGCTTGTGCTCTCAGGCGATGTATGGATTGAGCTCGGTGGAGCTAGTGCTCTTAGGCCAGAAATAAGATGTAACTCATTTGAGCTTGCTCTCAGGATATCAATAATGGAATAAGTAAATGGACTACAGCTATAACTCAATTGAGCTTGCTTTTGGGACGACAGTCACTTGGATTAAAGAGAGCCAAAAGGCTATTAGAATTGAGGTTTAGGGTTTTACCATGTTTTTCACCAAAGATTTTAATTTATATGATTTCATATGAGGATTTGTATCAAAGTGTTTTGTGAATTTGGAAAAGGAATTTATTTAAAACTAATTTTAGTAGAGTAAAGGATTTTAAATATTTATTTTATTTAAAAAGGGTTTTAAATAATGATTTAAAAATCAGCATGCATTTTATAAAATTGATTCATTCAGTGAGGTATGATTCCCCTCAATTTTTTTTCCAAGAGCTCATATTAGCTTAATAGTTATCATCGTCTATGCTGGGTTTCTTTTTCTCTGACTATATTATGTATGTTTATTTGATATATATTGTTTATTTAAATTCTAGAACACCGTAGTAGTAGACTATATTGTATAATTTTGTATTATGGATTTTATTGTATTTGATATGGTTTATTGGAGTAATTGTGAAGTAGTGTTGATTGGAAATTATTTTGGAAGTGTTATCTCTTTCTACAGGTTTTGGTTTTGTCCCAGTACAAATGAAACTCTATCTGATTTTCTTTTAAATATTAAAGTGATTAAATGTTGTTATGAAAAATTTTCTTAAGGCTTACTATGGGTTTCAAAAGCTTTACGTTTTCCCATTCCCTAGTGCCGATCATATGCCCTTTGGGTTCGGGTCATGACATATAAAATAGATAAGCCACACCTAGACCAAACATCCAAAGCAAATGGACAGAAGTAGAAAACATGAGATGCAGTCTTTTTGCTTAATAAACAATATACAAAAATATCATCAACTAGAACGAATATGGTTCATAGAGTAACTCTGGTTGGCAAATAATTCATTACATATTTGCATAAAAAGTGCTTAATTTTCCTAGGCACAGATAGACGCAAACATTTCGCCTAAAAATCACTGCAATCCTCTTTGAACACCCCTTGAATATGACAATAATAGCTCTTAACTGAAAAAAATCATTTAAAGAAGGCATCTAAAACCAATTGTATCTTCAACAACTCAAAAGGATAAAGGAATTCTGTGAATTAAACTTTGATGTCTATAATTGAACAAATCTTCCACAATTTCAAGATCCTAACTCTGATGATTAATGCAAAATAGAGAAGACACCGATACATTTCACACCTCATCAGAGATTTTTAAAGATATTAAACCATCAATTGGACATGACAACTAAGGATCTAAACCAACAGATATCGAGAGACCATTTCCAATCCAAATACAAGCACCATATCTAATGAACTCCTACGTAGCTAAGAGACTACACCAAATGAACTAGGGTTACACCCTATTTTCTCATCTAAAAAGGAACAATAAGGAAAGTAACAAGCTTTGTAAAGATTTAAAACTAAAGTATTAGGCTTCTGAATGAAATTCCAAGTATGTTTGCTAAGCATAGACAAATGAAAACTTTTGAGCTTCTTAAACCCAAGACCTCTATGGCTTTTTGGCTTACATAATCCATCCCATGATTTCCAGTTGATACCTCTAACATTTTTGCTCCCATTTCCCCACTAATAAGCATTCATTAGCCTTTCTTTTTCATTAAAAAGAGAAGCTATAAGAAGGAAAATGTTCATGTCATAATTCAGAATAGCTTGGCTACCTATTTTAAAAGGACTTCTTTACCTACTTTTGGAAGTTATTTGCAATGCCATTGTTAAAATTTTTACTAGACTCTATCTTTAATAACCAAAGAATTTCTTTCTTCTTTTTTCCAATGATTGAAGGGAGTCCCTATATACATACCGCAATGATGTATCCTAGCCAATGTTGAAGAACTCAAAAATCTCAGTCCTTATTGAAATACTAGTTTTAGCTCTGAATTATAGAGAAGATTTTACAAAATTTATCATTTGTTTAGAGGCTTTAGCATAACTATAAAGGATTCCTTTAAATGACATACACTCATAAATTGAATCTTTAAAGAATAAATAAAAGTCATCAATGAATAAAGGATGACTAGCTGAATAAGCACCTTTAGCAATCTTGACCCTATGAATCATACTTCATCTTCTTTTAATCGAAGTATAAAACTAAAACATTTAAAATATAAAATGAAAAGGTATGGTGACAATGGATCATAATGACAAATTCTATAAGTTAGAAGAATTTGACCTATCCAATTGCTATTGTGAAGGACTTCAAATTTGATTGAAGATACATAAGCTATGATCCTCCTTACCTAAGCTTTAGAAAACCCAAATTTGTGTAGAACTCTCTTCAAAAAGCACCACTCAAGTATATTATATGATTTAGACATATCTAGCTTTAGAGAAACAAAACCAGACTTACCACAACTTTTCCTGTAGAGAAAATAACTAAGTTCAAAAACTGCCATTAAGTTGTCAACAATCGATCTACTAGCCACAAGTGCACTCTGGTTCTCTGATATTAAATATGTGATGTGTGATATTTATACATATTTTTTAAAGGATATTTTAATTATTTTTATGTGATTTTAGATATTTTAATTAGTTTTATATGATTTTAGATTATAGTTTAGCTTAATCATTAGAAATTTTACCTACATTTAGTAGAATTTTATTAGATTGCATCTTAGATTAACTTTGCATATTTTGAGTCATATTCTTTTATAATTAAACATATTTTTTTGTCTAATTAAAGTCTTTATTTGTAGTTTAAAGAGTTAAGCTTCAGCACGACCATGCTTGCAACAATGCCTTATGTTTTAATGATATAAAGTGTTGCACACTCTCAACCACGGTCATGCTATGGTCCGTGTTCTATTTTGGACTCAAAGAAGCACAAGTGCACATTTGAGTATGATTGTGTCACTAACCTTGTCAGCCTAAGAGCTCTCTATACAGTCATGCACATGGGCATGTCAAGCCTGTGTGTCCATAAAATTCAATTTAGTTACACACACTAACGGTGCCAATCTTTGTTCCCTCTTCTAAAAAATTAAAGCCTCGATTAAGAATGAGCACATTTCTCTGCATGGTCATGCACCAAGCTATGCATTTAAAGAATGCCCTACACACCCACACACATGGGCAGGCCTCTACCTGCATGGCATTATGGACCTGATTGAAGATTATTGTGTCTTCTAACACAACCATGCCATAGGCCGTGCCAACACAAAAAAGCTTCCTATTTCATTTTGAATTATAAGTTTGGAAGTTTTAAGGCAAGGGTGATTATAAAAAGAAGCATTTCTGATATAAAAGGGAGGCATTCATTATTCAGAGATTTTCAAAAGTACAAAAAGGAGATATCAGGAAGAGAGATTCATGCCATATCACATTCAATAGAATGGTTGTCACTCTTAGATCATTTCTAATTATGAATATAATTATCATGTATAACTAATTCATTTATGGTTTGGATTCATGTAGCTAGACTACTGCTTGTTTGGATTTTTATTTCAATTCAATAAGTTAATATTCAGTCAATTTTACAAGTTATTTTAATTTTTATTCTATTTGATTTTAAGCTTGATTGAATGCATGTTTGTGGATATATTAGAGACAATAAAAGTTGCATGATTTATCAGCTCATAAACTTGTGAAACTTAGGATCCTCGATCATGAAAGTAGACAAGTCTTTTAGGGAGTATTAGATTAGTAAAAATCTTAATGAGCCTTAGTTAATTAATGCGACCATGAAAATATGTTGCAATTGACTTTCATTTGCTTAAATAAACTCGAAAAAGACTTTATGTGACTTGAGTAATTTACCCTTGATGGCATTAAAAAATTGAATTGAGATTTGATCTTGTAAATTGTGTTAATGGCTAGTGAAGAAAATCCAGACTCTTATTTTTAATTAGTGATTTTTAAAGGAATATTTTAGGTTTAGATTTTATCATTTATAGTTGATTTATTATCTCATTTCTAATTAATTTTATTTTGTTATCTTGTGGAAATAGAATTAAAGCTAGTACTTGGTATCAATCTCCTTGTGGGAATGATACTCATACTCAATCTTTACTACTTGTCATGAATTATGCAATTGTGAAAAATTGCTAACAAATTTTTAGCATCATTACCGAGGAGATTGACAATACTAATATTAGCACACTTTTTATTTCTGCCAAACTAACATTTTATTTTTTTAATTTTTTTAATTTATTTTACTCTTTCTTTTCAAGTACTTGATTTTTATTTATGCGAACAATATCACAATGCCCTGAGTTATAAAGAGTAAATTCTAAAATATATAAGTTTTACAAAAAGAACTAAAAGGAGGAAAGAGAAAAATATAGAAGAATGGCTAACCAAGGAGCTTAAATAAGATCTTTAAAGAATATGGGGTGCCAAGTCTCACAGGAAGCCAAAACTATGTCATGAAATCAATTATCAAAGCTAATACCTTTAAAATAAAATGTGCATAGATACAAATGGTTTCATAATATCAATTTAGAGGCTTACCAATAGAAGATCCAAATGCTCTTCTAGCTACTTTCCTTGACGTATGTGACACCTTCAAGATGAACGGAGTAAGTTCAAATGCTATTCGCCTAAGGCTATTTCCATTCTCATTGAGAAATAAGGTGAAGCTATGGCTGAGTTCATTGGCCCCAAACTAAATTATTTAATGGGACATGGTTTCTAAATCCTTTTTGTCCAAGTACTACCCACATGAGAATACTACAAAGTATTGCCAAGATCTTACTGGATTTAAGCAACAGCTTGGAGAATCTCTCTATGAAGCTTAGGAAAGATTTAAGGACTTACAAAGCCATTATCCTCATCTTAGCATTTTAGATTGGCTTTTAATGCAAAATTTCTACCAAGGATTGTCTGAGTCCTTACAAATTACCATTGATGCTACTGCACAAAGCTCCTTTATGAGTAAAACACCTGATGATGCTTATGCAGTATTAAAGAAAATAGTGTCAGACAATTATTTATGGCATGAAGAAAGAAATCAAATTATGAAAGCAATAAGAGTGCATGAGATTGATAGTTTAAGCATGGTGAATGATAAATTGGATTCCCTCATGAAGAAGTTAAAAAGGCTCAATTTTGCAGGATATCTATCATAAGTGCTTTTATTATAAAGTGTGTGAAGGAGGGCATTCTACTACTGCGTGTCAAAAAGGTGATTCTTATTCCCAATGATGCTCAATTGAATAACTTAATACTTTACATAATTTTAATGGTAGATCTCAAGTGAATCCATGTTCTAATACTTACAACCCTAGATTGAGAAATTGCCTAAATGTTTCATAGGCAAATCAATGAGGGAACTAAACTTCAAGCTTAAGTTAAGGGTACAAAGCACCACCCCTACCGAGCTTTCACTAAAAGAATACATATCCTCAACTTGAACACAAGTTAAACCTTGAGATGATGATGGAAAACTTCATCCAATCATAACATAAGACAATTCAAAGGATTACAAATAATCTCAAGCAACATGAGGAAAATTTCAAGCAATTGAACTCAAGGATGGAACAGTTAACTACCATAATAAAATGCGCGAGAACCAAATAGCATCATAAGCAAGCTCCTCTAACTTTTGCCAAAAGGGTCACTTCCCAAGTCGGCCTCAAAACCCTAAAAAGTAAGCAAAAGCAGTAATTTTGAAAAGTGGGAAACACTTATTTAAAGGTGAATAAAAGGTCAAAAAATTAAAATTTGGACCTAATCACTTTCAAAATAAAGAGGAGAAATCAAAGACTAGTAAGTTGGATCAAGAACCTAAAAAGACAACAATGCCTTACTTACCTTTTCCCCAAAAGGATGGGTAATGGTGAGCTCAACAAGCAATTTTAGAAGGTCCTATAGGTGTTCAACCAGCTAGACATCACCATTCCTTTCTTGGAGGCAGTCACTCAAATGTCAAAACATGCTAAGTGCCTCAAAGACATTATAACTAATAAAAGGAAATGGGAAGATTATGAGACTATACCAATGCATGAGGAGTGTAGTGTTGTAATCATAAATAAGATTCCTTTAAAACTTAAAGATTTAGGGAGTATCACTATAGCTTGTGTAATTAGTAAATTGTCTATTGGTAAAGCCTTTTATGATCTAGGAGCTAATGTAACTATAATGCCTTTGTCTTTATACAAGAAATTTAATATTAGTGAACCCAAACCCACTAATATCTCATTGTAACTAGTCGATAGATGCATTGTATATCTAAAGGGAATCTTGAAGGATGTACCTATCAAAGTTGAGCACTTTTATATGCCTTGCAATTTTGTGATCCTTAAAAGGGAGGAAGATCTCCAAATCCCTAGAATCTTATGATGACCTTTCCTAGCTATAGTTGAAGTAATAATTGATGTGAAGAGAGGCAAGATTAAGGTTTAAGTTAGGGAAGAGACTATAGAGTTTGATGTTTTTAAAACGGAAAAAGACCCCTTCATGGTGAAATTATGCTTTCGAGTTGATGTAGTATGAAGCTGTGTAGATAAAGTCTTCTAATAAAAACACCCCCCAAGACTTATTAAAAGCTTATCTAGTTCATAAGATGGAGTCTAACAAAGATAATCATGAGTTAGTAGCTTATGCTAACACATTGAGTGCACTTTTAGTACTTCCACGTCATTAATCCCAAAGGTATGAACCCATACCTTACGATATAAGTCATGTTTATGCTTTAAGGGAGGAAGATGTACTTAAGGTAGAGCTTAAACAACTCCCTCTTAACTTAAGGTATGCTTTTCTTGGACCTAACTCTACTTATCTTATTATTTTTATTATATAATTAAATGGTGAACAATTGGATAAGTTGCTTAGAAGAGTTAGGGATCATAGAAAAATCATAAGGTGCACAATAGATGACTTGAAAGGGATTAGCCTTTCTTTTTGCATGCATAGGATTCACTTAGAAAAAGGATGTACCCCTTCTATTGAACATCAATGTAAGTTAAATCCTAACATGAAAGAAGTGGTTAAAAAGGAAATTATAAAGTTACTAGATACATGAATCATATATCTGATACCGGATAATAATTAGTTTAGCCCTGTTCATGTGGTTCTTAAAAAGGGTAGCATAACAGTTGTAAAATATGAGAATAATTAACTAATCCCTACTAGGACTGTCATAGGGTGGAGAATGTGTATCGATTATAGGTAGTTAAACAAGGCTACTAGGAAAGACCATTTTCCTCTTCCTTTTATTGATCGATTGTTAGAGAGGTTGGCTCAACATTCCTTTTTCTGCTACTTAGATGGGTATTAAGATTCTTTCAAATCCTAATTCACCTTAAGCACCAAGAGAAAACTACTTTCACTTGTCTTTACAAAACTTATACTTATCGACGCATGCCCTTTGGTTATGTATTGCCCTTGCTATTTTTCAAAGGTGCATGATGGCAATTTTCTCAGTGTTCATTGAAAACATTAAGGAAGTTTGCATGGACAGTTTTTCTATGCATGGTTCTTCTTTTGATGATTATTTAAACAATTTATCTAAATTTTTATAGAGATGTAAAGAAGCTAACCTAGTTTTAAATTAAGAGAAGTGTCATTTTATGGTCACAAGAGGAGTTGTTTTGGGTCACTTAGTGTCTGACAAAGGAATAGAGGTTGATAAAGCCAAAATTGAAGTGATAGAGTAGCTTCTACCACCTACAAGTGTAAAGAGGATCTGCAACTTTTTAAGACATGCTGGTTTTTATAAAATATTTATTAAAGATTTCTCTAAAATTGCCAAACCCCTCACTAATATTTTAGCTAAAGATGTTCAATTTGTATTTAACCAAGAATGTCTTTATGCTTTTTATAGGTTGAAAAAAGCACTGATTTCTGCACCAATCTTGCAACCCCCCTGATTTGAATCTCCCCTTTGAAATCATGTGCGATGTAAGTGACTATGTTATCGGTGTTGTTATTTTGCAACCACCAATTTGAGAGCATATTAAAAAAGTATGGTGTCACTTACATCCCCCCCCCCTAAAACAAGTTGTAAAGTTGAGATCTCCAACAGAGCAATCAAAACCACACTTGAAAACACTGTGAATGCTTTAAGAAAGGATTGGTCTTCCAAACTTGATGATGCTCTATAAGCATAGGGGATTGCATTTAAGACCCCTATTGGTGCCCCTCCCTTCGACTTACTTTATGGAAAATCATGTCACTTATGTATGGAACTAGAGCATAAAACATTTTGGGCAACTAAATTCCTGAAATTTGATTTACAAAGAGCTGATGAGAAGAGACTGCTTTAGTTGAAAAAGCTTAAGGAGTTTAGACTTAATTCCTATGAAAATGGCAACATATACAAAGAAAGAAAAAAAAAAGATGGCATGACAAGCACATTATAAAGAAAGAGTTTAAGGAAGGGGACCACATACTTCTATTCAATTCAAGGCTAAATTTTTTTCTAGGGAAACTTAAGTCTAGATGGTCAGGTCCCTTAATTGTCAAGCAAGTATATCCTTATGAAGCAATAGAAGTCTAGAGCAAAGACATTAGGACATTCAAAGTTAATGGACAAAGGCTCAAACATTACTTCCATAATGAAGCTATCCCAACAAGTGCCTCATGTGCACTTCTCGATTCAATTTGATCCACTAGCAAGGTAAAGTTGAGCTAATGACTCTAAACAAGTGCTTAATAGGAGATAACCCATTATATTTATTATATTTTAACACATTTTCTTTCTTTTACCTTATTTACTTTATGACTCTATTATATTCTTTTATTTTTTTAATTTTCTCTTAGAGAGGGAAGTGAGCTAAAGAGAGATATAGCATTAAAATTGTTCTGGCAAGTTACAATAACGACACGGACCCAAGTATATTCCCTATTCTGAGTTTAACTTTTTTTTCATAAAAGCACTCAAGGGTGGGAGCATGGTTTTGCACATGATCACACTTTATAATTATGTGAACATGCTTACGCACACAGTCTACCACACAACTGTGTGCCATTGTACTTAAAAGTCTAAAAGCTTGCAGAACTGATTTATATAGCCATGCCACTAACTGTGTTCCCCAAATTTTAATTGCACGCCTATGCACAGAGTTCATAACACAATCGTGTGCTCTTTTATTCATATAGTGTACAACTTACCACACAACCGTGCTCTTAGTTTCTCCTTATACGATTATGCACACGGGTACGTGCATGACCATACGGTACTTGTGTTTTAAATTCCATGACTTGTATATGGCTATTAACATAACCGTGCTGCAAATTGTGTCCTTTATTTTCTTAGTGCACGACTGCGTAGACGGTCCATTGCATGACCGTGTGTGATTGAACCTTCAAACTGGATGCTCACATAACCTCGAGCATGGCCCTTCACATCATCGTGTTTCCTATTTCTCGAGGACACGGTTGTGCACACGCCCTCTGGCAAGACTGTTCAGTGCTACAGATTCAAATTCGCAACCTTAGCCACCACTCTTTTAATTCTCTTCACTTTTTGTTATTTTATTTCCTTTTTTAACTTCCCTCAATTCTTTATAACCTCCCACTATCATTTTCTTTTCTCCCACCTTTCTCTTCTTCTTTTTGTTTTCTTTCCTCACTTTTGTCATCATCAATCTTGTCATTTTCCATCATTACCATGGTGCGCACTAAGAATCCATCTGACCGTAAAAAATGCCAATGCACATATGAACTTCAAACATCCTCTCAACAAACTACATGTGCCTCGGGTTTGGGTTCCTCCTTAATCACTTTACACTCTCTTCTCCAATTTAGGTCCACTGCTCATCAAGAAAGGTTAAACATGCTCTTTCCTTTTATTGTTTTATGTTGGGAGAATTAAATGAAGTGGGTTTGGGTGACACTATTAGGACTATGATTGAAAATTCTAGATAGGATCATTTTTTCCAAATTCATGAACCTATTTACCGTGAACTTTTTCTTAAATTTCTATCGATCTTTTATTTTGAGAAAAAATGGGTTTCTTCTATTAAGCCAGACATTGTGCAATTTCATTTAGGTGATGAGTGTTTTTCACTCTTAGAGCTTAGCCTCTTCTGTGGGTTCTATGACCAAGCCTTCATCTCTAGCCCTGAGTATTAACATTTTATTATTGATATAGGATATGAGAGTCTTGTTTCCTATTGGACAGAAATTGGGGATGTAGATGATGGTAATTATGACCCTAGAGTGACCAAGAGCACGGGTATAGGAAATCCCACACTGCATTATCTGCATAGGTTCATTGCCTTCACTATTTGCGGGCATAGAGAGAGCGTTGGGTGGTTACTTCCTGAGACCTATTTTACCCTCATTGTTTCCATAAGGGTCTCATTCCCCATTTGGGTTATAGCTTTACACTCTACATGGAAGGGATGGCTAGGAAAAAGAAAAGGGCTTTATGTTGAGGGTCTTATATCACTAGGCTAGCTAAGGGCCTTAGAGTCTTTAATTCACTGACCGGACTTACTGAAGTGTGTTCTATGTTGCCCTTCTACATGCAAGTTATAAGAAACATTTGCCTTATTGAGAAGCGTGAAGGCAATTATGCTTTATTAGGAGCCCTACTAATGCTCCTACAGATGCTCTTGAACAGGAGCAAGATGCTCTTCCTGCCCCAACTCCAGTCGCAGCCACTTGATTTAGAGCTCACTATCTATGAGATGCAGCATACTCAGCGCTTCCACATTGCTACTCCACTACTGCTCTAGGCCTTCCTCCTCTACTGCTGCTCTAGGCCTTCCTCCTCCGCTGCTGCTCCACTTTATTTAGAGCTCACTATTTATGAGATGTAGAATACTCGGTGCTTCCACATTGCTACCTTCACCTAGCTCTGCGATGGACTTCAATAACTCTTTCAGACATAGGGAATTTAGTTTCCTCCTCAGCTGCGCCTTGATGATTTCGACAATACAGAGGAGGACATGAGTACCCCTGATGATGATGCATTGGATGACACTCTTATTGACGATGATGATACCGCCATGGATAAGGAGAATGAGTCTCCTACTCATGATGGCTAGTTTTTTTATTATTTTTTTACTTTTATTTCTTTTTGCTACTTTAGTTATTTTCTTACATTAGTTTTTAATTTTTTTGTCTTGCACCCACCGCTAATGTTTGTTTAACGTACTTATTATGTTTGTTTCTTATTTACTATTTTCTTTGTTTTCCGCTCATTTTTCCTATTTTCAGTTCGCATGTTAGTTTCATTGTGTACTCTTTATGCGCTTAGGGAAGTTGTTTTTTTTTTTTTTTTTGTTATTTCCTTTATCTTTTCTTTGTGTCATTGAGGACACTGACTTGTCTAGGTGGTTGGGAGGGTATATATATTTTGTTTGCATTACATTATGACTGCATGTTTGCATTTAGCACACTCACTCTAAATTTTTACAATTTATCCTTGTGATGAGCATAGTATGTCGAATGTGATTTTAGTGTGCATGTTTCATAATCTTCCGTTAATGCCTAACTTGTAAATTTTAAGTTACGTTGATAATTTATGGTTAAGGACTTCTGAAATTTTAATGAACTTAATACTTACTTGCTTATGAATAACTAAAGCATGTGAGTTGATAGTTTAGAAAAATGCTTATAAGTGTTACTCAATTGTTGACTCTTAATCAACCCTTAAAACTAGCTATATATATATATATCATCATCAATCTATATTTTTTTTAGCAATGCTTAAATCTTAATCTTTTATACTCTGAATCTACTCCAATGCTCTAACCTAAGCATGAGCATCCAAAGGACTTACTAGACAGTGTCCACGCTTAGATATATGAGAACAGTGGGGGATTACTAAAAGTGGGAAGAAGTGATTAAAGAAATTAAAGTGAGATGGAGTGTAAAATGCACTTGCTATAAAATATTAAAATTTGAATTGCTATCTTTTATATGATGGAACTAAGAGGTTATTTGAGGTTGTAAAAGTATTACCACTTGCTTTCATTTTTCTGGATTATCAACTTGCATATTTTCTGAAATTCAACGATTAAGTTTTCTCTTCACTTGGTAAAACGTATGTCTTTGACCTTGAGTTATCAATTTAATTTTAATTTATAAGTTTTGTATTAATTTAAGATTATAGTAGATGGACATTTTGAAGTTTGTCAATGTGCTAAGTTTGTTGCATTGATAAGTGTTCTTGAGCATTTTGCTTGAGGACAAGCAAAGATTTAGTGTGGGGGAATTTGATGTGTGATATTTATGCATATATTTTTAGGGATATTTTAATTAGTTTTATGTGATTTTAGCTTATAGTTATGTTTAATCATTACAAATTTTATTTACATTTAGTTGAATTTTATTAAAATGCATCTTAAATTGACTTTGCATATTTTAAGTCATATTCTTTGATAATCAAACATAGTTTAGTGTATAGTTAAAGTCTCTATTTGTAATTTTGAAGAGTTGAGCTTCCGCATGACCATGTTTGCAGTCGTGCCTTGTGTTTTAACGAGATAGAGTGTTCATGTTCTCAACCACAGTCATGCTATAGACGGTGTTATATTCTAGACTTGAAGAAGCTTAAGTACACCTTTGAGCACAGTTGTGTCACCAACCATGTCTGCCTCAGAGCTCTCCATATGGTCACGCACACGAGCATATCCAACCCGTCTGTCCACAAAATTTAGCATAATTGTGCACATTGACCATGCTAATCATCATGCCCTCTTCTAGAAAAATTAAAGCCTCTATCAAGAATGAGCATGTTTCTCTACATGATCATGCACTAAGTCGTGTGCTGAAAGAATAACCAGCACACAAGCACACACATGCATGCCTCTACCCGTGCAACATTTTGGACCTGATTGAAGATCACCATGTCTTCTAACACAACAATACCACAGGTCGTGCCAACACATTTTCATTTTGAATTACAAATTTATAGTTTTAAGGTAGCAGATGATTGTAAAAGGAAGAGTTTCTGAGCTAAAAAGGAGGAATTCATTATTCATAGATTTTCAAAAGTGAAAAATGAGATATCTTGAAAAGAGATTCAAGCCATACTATATTCAACAAAATTTTTCTCATGCTTAGATTATTTCTGATTTTGAATATTACTATAATGTGTAACTAATTTATTCAGTGTTTGGATTTGTGTTGCTAGACTATTGCTTAATTGGATTTTTATTTTAATTTAATAAGTTAATATTCATTCAATTTTACAAGTTATTTTAATTATTCTTGTATTTAATTTTAGACCTAATTGAATGCATGTTTGTGGATAGATTAGAGAAAACAAAAGTTACATGATTTATTAGCTCAAAAACTTATAAAACTTAGGATCCTTGATCACGAAAGTCAATGAGTCCTTTGAGGAGTATTAAATTACTAAAAAACTTAATGAGCCTTAGTTAATTAATGTGACCATGAAAATAGGATGTAATTGACTTTGGTATACTTAAATAAACTCGAAAGAGACTTTAGGTAACTTGAGTAATTTACCCTTGACTACATTAACAAATTGAATTGAGATTTTATCCTGTAAATTAAGTAAGTGGCTAGTGAAGCAAATCCATACTCTACTTTTTATGTATTGAATTTTAAGGGAACATTTGAGATTTAGATTTTATCTTTGATAGTTGATTTACTAGTTTGTTTCTAATTAATTTTATTTTGTTAACTTTTGGAAATAGAATTAAGGCTAGTACTTAGTATCAATCTCCTCATGGGAACGATACTCATATTCAATCTTTACTACTTGTCACGAATCGTGCACTTATGAAAAATTGCTAACAATATGGCATTAATAATTTTAAAAAATTAGTAAGAATGTTTTTCCATAATCTTATATATCACATTACAAGGAGCTATAAGACAAAGATTAGGCATATTTTCGAGGGATTTCTTCTTGGGAATATGAGTAATCCAAATATAGTTAATGTCTCTTATATCATATCTAGAATCAAAGCATTTTAACACCATAACATAATATCTTAACCAACAACTAGCCAAAATTTTTTACAAAAAAAATGCTAGATTTAGGCCATCATGTCCTCATGACTTATGAGGATGCATACTAAATATTGCCTTTTGAACTTCATCAAATGAAATTGGTGCCATTAGTAATGCATTAGAAGTGGATCTATCCAAGACTCTTGTAGATATATAATCCTCAACTTCATTAAGTATATCACTATTAGAAGTGAATATCAAAATGAAATAATCCTTTATGTCCTCTAGAATCCCTATTGCATCACACCTCCATAAACCATCCTTATCCTTAATATGAGAAACCTTATTAGATCATTTTCTTACCAAAGCATAAGAGTAAACAATAGACTGTTGGAATCCTTATCCCTAAGCCAGAATTGTTTGGCTATTTATTTCCTATAAGCCTCATATTGACACATTATAGATTTAATCTCTCATATGCAAGCTTAATATTTAGAAACCCCTTAAGCATCCCTTCTTCTTCTAAGACTGGAAATATGAGCTGTACTTTCTAACAGTTCATTTTGAAAGTGGGAGTTCTAATTTTGTCCCCATTTGAATAATTGCTTTCCATAATAAGCAATATTTTCAATCAAGTTATCCCCAAGAAACAAATCCTAACTCTTAGAGACTACTTTAGAACATTCCTTTGTTTTTAGCCAAACATTCTCAAATCGAAATTTGGAGATTCAAGGAAAAATTTTTAAGTTTATAGGTACATATTTTTACATTTTAAAAAAAAATTTTAAAAAATGTTATTTTTTTGGTAGATCAAAAAATTTTTAAAAATTTAAAAATTTTGGAATCAAGTAATATATATTTAAGGAAAAAAGAATTAAAAATTTTCTATACATGTAATATTTTTTAAAATATTTTTAAATTTATACAAACTATTAAATTTTGTAAAAAAAAATTAGCAAATTATTGAATGCATAAACAAATTTTAATTCTTTTTTATTAAATGTATATGGCTTAATTGTAAAATTTTTAAATTTTTGAAATTTTTAGATGTAGAAAAATTATTTTAAACCTTTTTTAAATTTTCAAAAAATGTTAAAAAATGGTTTTATGAACTTAAAATTTTAAAAATTGGAAAAGCTTCATAAATGTATATTTTAAAAGCATTTTCATCGATTATCATTGTTATTTAAACTGATTTTTATTAATTATTGTTAAAATTAAAATTTTCTTTGATTTTCAAACTTGATTGCAGCAATTCATTAAAGGAGGGTCCAATATAATATAATTTTCAAAGGTTAAAGTCCAATTAGAACAAAAAAAAATATTAAGGTCAAATATAAACTTCAGGATAAAGTTAAGGGTCCAATTTATACATTATCCCTAATAAAATTTCTCCCTTTCTTATTAGAAAGGGAGCCAAACACCTAAACAAATGACACAACAAACATGATCAAGCCAATCTTTCATATATGTAGGAATTTATTGGTGTTTATAACTTATGGGTGCTTTAATTGCCTTAAAGGCTACAACATCTACTAGGGTTGTTCATCAAGACAAGTCAGGAGAGTTCAGGTTTGACTTTTTTTCAAAAGTTGAAACTGAACCAAACCAAAGATTTTTAGTTAAATACCCATCGGTTTTCAAATATCTGATTATATACTAAATACAATCAACAAAACCAAAAAGCTTGCAGTAGCCAAATGGCTAAAGCACACACCCTTTCTCTTTATAAACCTAGGTTCAACCCTTTACAATGCATTTTATGAGGCTTTTATCATTTTTTGTCAAATCAAAAACAAAAAATCAAAGTTTACATCAATAGGAATCGACCTGCTAACCATTAAAAGTAAGTTTATTGCCTTCAACACTTTGCAAAACCAATTATATTACTATATTTTAGGGTAAAAAATATATATAATATAATAAAATTTGGTTCTTTGATCGGGTTAGGTTCCTATTGAAATTTACAAAAAATCCAAAATCAAAACTGAACTAACGCAGGTGGATTCGGTTATGGGTCGGTTCATCATTCTAGGTCAGTTTTGTACAGTCCTAGCATCTGTCTACTATAAAATTTGCTTCTCTATATAAATATCTGATTTCCACATCCCATTCCCTCTTTAAAAGAGCCTTTGTTGCTTGAATAAGGGCTAAGTTAGCATTTACCATATAATCATTTTGTTCAAGCATCTTGATAGCACATTTACTATCTATTTCCCTTTTTCATGAATGTTGTTTCTATATTATTTTAATGTTAGAAGTTGGAACATTTACATCAAGGAAAATTACAAGTCAAACACTAGGTTTATCTCTTTCATATATATATAATTTAAGAGCAAAAGAAATTCTTATATTTTATTAACTCTATAGGTTGCAAGATCATTTACTAGCTCAGGATATATAAATCATAAGACACAAAGCTATTATAGATATTAACATAGTTGTTATATAAATTTATCATGATTTAGTCAATTAATTGATCTTTCTTTATTATATTGGGCTAAAGTTGTTACACTTTAACCTCTATTATATCCTAAAATATCTCCATTAATAAAGTTGTTAATGTGAATAAATTCATCCTTATCACTCCACAACTTACAGGACACATTATCACTCCATTTACTTACATTTTGATTACTAATATTATGGTTGTTGGTAAAGGCCTTTATTTATGATTAACTATCATGTAGAGAGCACTAAGATTGTCACAGTAGAGCCAAATAAAGGTCACTACTAGTAACCAAAATATTAGTTATCAAAATATGAGTAAATGGATTGATAAGGTGTTTCGTAAGTTATGGAGTGATAAGGATGAATTTATAATAAGCATGAAAAGCACTTTATTTTGAGTGCTTTTGTAGAATTATAAGTGTCTGCAGTTTAGGATAGCATTAAATGTTGGCATATTTAAGTTACAGTCTTTAGAACTTAGGTTTTTAGAAGTTTTAATAGTTTTATTTTTTTATTGGTTTTATTTAATTTTAATGTATTTTGTTAAATAACTAAGTGTGATGAAGGTGAGATTAATGAATGTGGTGCTTAGGCAAGAACTTAAAGAGGAAAGCCCAAAATCTCCATGAATAAGATGTGAAAGTTGTACAACTGTGCACTTTGATGTGCACAACTGTGCTTGAGCCTAGAAAAGTCACCCTATAGATAATCCATTTAGACATGGTTGTGCACCCATAATTGCATGGTTATGCCTTATTCGAAGAAGAATAAGCTTGCCAAAGATCAATATAGGCATGATTGTATGTCTAGACCTGCACAGGTGCGCCTGGTTACTCAATTTTCTAGCGATTCAAGTATGCACAACCATGTCCATTAAGGTGCACAATCGTGTGCCTCAAAGGAAACCAAAATAGGAAACTAAATTTTAAGATGTTTTGAGAACTATTATAAATAGTGGTGTTTTGCCTATTTATGAGAGGTTAGCTAGTCCTTAGAACAATATAGTTTTATTTTTCTTTTTAAAGAATAAGTACTTTAGTTATTTTTTAGTGATTTTTAACTACTCATGGATTTTTTAAGAGTAGAAGATTGAAGTTAAGATTGCAGACATATTCCAAGAGAAGGAGAATAAAAAGGGTTTTTTATTATATTATGATGTTTTGTGTTTAGATTGCTTAATTCTTCATCTTTTCCTTCTTCAATTCCTATGAGTAGTTAAATCAATAATTAGAGTTTATAGACCCAGCTCAAAATGAACTTAATTAGTTGAACTCTAAATCACTAAACTCTCATTCCATGATTATTATGGAACTTAATGCTTTCTTTGGACTAATCACCCTCTGAATTTATTTAGACAATAGGTTAGATTGAGAAATTGACTCTATTGAGAACATAATAATAATCTTGGACTTAGGTATCCTCTGAAAGAATTTAACATACATGCATTTTAGAGTAGACTTACAAAAGATGGCAATTTCAGTGAGGGAGAGATAATGGTTAGTGGATTGATTAAGAATAATTCTTAATAATTCTTACTTATTGATGCATAAATTTATGTCACACAATATCTTTGGAAAGCAAAATAGCATAAGGGTTTCATGGGATGAAATATTTATATTATAGTGCATACTAACACTAGGGTTTCTAGTGTACATTTTGTTTTCAAACAATGTGGCATGTTGTGTAAGCAAGGAAAGAAACTCTCTCCATGGGACATATTATTTCCAAATTGGCTCAATACTTTTTTGCTTTTAATTTGACCTACTCTACTCGAGGAATAAGAGTCTTCAAATCAAATACTTTAAGTGCAAAAGTGCTCATTTACATTGAAATTATCATAGAATGGAGCACATTAAAAGATGTTGAGAACAGAAAATGTTACTTATTGCACCAATATACTTTGTGAAAAATGAATAAGTTCAATTTAAAAGATGGTGAAGATAATGAGTCAAGTAGCAATGAAGTATGGATTAAGCGAAAGGCTTAAAGCAATAAGGCATTAGATGAGCAACTGTTGCTACTTCATCTAGACATGTTGGAATTAAAGTTTTACACTACATTGGATAAGCTCCAAATTATGATCGAAGAGCTACAAAAAGCACTAGCAAGTTAATATAAGAGGCTTAAACAGCTCATGGTAACCGCCAATTCCACTAATTCTTCGCCACTATAACAACTTTAGAAAGGGGAGAAATTTCCTTTATATATTTTTTTATTTTTGTTTTATTTTCTTTTGCTTTTAAATTAGTCTTGCTAATTTAGAATGGGAGGGAACATGCATACCATTACATTATGTCTTTTGTTACATCGAGTTGTTAGGAATCATTTCATGTATAAGACTTAAGCTTTTGAGGCCTATTAACAGGTAGAGCTTAATTCATTAAAGGCAGTTTTCTTGAAAAGATATAGTAATCTTTATTTGATGTTGAGTTTAAACTTTTAAAATAGGAAAATAATTTATGATTAAGGATTTTTAACTTTTAATGAACTTAATACTTACTTCTTAACTGAATGATTAAACTTAGATACTTGATTTTTAAGAAAGGTGTTTAAAAGTATAAATGGAAAGTTTAACTTGTGAAGTTAGTCAAGTCTTATGTATTTTGGTATCTATAAAAAGAAAAAGAAAAAGAAAAAGAAAATAAAAGTGAGATAGTAAAACACACTCATTTGCATAGAGCTAAAACTCTTAAATTTTGAATCATTATATGCTCCTTCTACTCCAATGCTCTCAAATAGAGTATGCATATCTAAAAGATCATTTATGAGGTATCCACACTGAGTAGTGCAAGAAAGGTGGGGGATACTAAAATTGGAAAAACCTCTAATAAATAAAAATAAAAAGCATAAAGCACCTTGTACATAAGGATTTTAAATTAACCAAGTTTTGAATTAATTTTTATTTACTTTCATCTTTCTCCAACTTTAATTTCTATTTTCATGAATTCAATTTGGAACTTGTCTCTTCACATGGTAAAATGACATATGCTTAATATTGAGTTATTATTCTAATTTTTAGTTCTTAAACTTTATAAATGAAGACTATAATAGCTAGTCAAGTTAAAGATAGGTAATGAGTTTGGTTCTTTATATTAATAGGATGTTTCCATGATTTTATTAAGGACAAGTAAGAGCTCAAGTGTGGTGGATTTGATAAGTGTGAAAAATAATTTATTTTGAGTGTTTATTTGGAGGATTTTAAGTGTCTAGAGTTTAGGATAGCATTGGCATATTTAGGTTAAAGTCTTTAGAATTTAAGTTCTTAGAAGTTTTAATAGTTTTATTTTTTATTATTATTTTTATTTAATTTTGATGCTTTTTATTATTGAATGGCTAGGTGTGCTTAAGGTGAGATTAATGCATGAGATGCTTAGGTAAGAACTTGAAGAGGAAAGCTCAAAATCTCTGTGAACACAAGACGTGGAAGTTGTACTACTGTTCTTGAGCCTGAAAAAGTCACCCTATAGAGAAGCCATTTAAGCATGGCTATGCACTCAAACTTGCATGGTTGTGCCTGATTCAAAGAAGAACAAACCTTCCGAAGATCAAGATAGGCACGACTATAAGCCTAGACCTGCATGATTATGCCTGGTTACTCAATTTTCTAGCGATTCAAGTATGCACAGTCACGTGCATTAAGGTGACCTACCATATACCTAGAAGGAAATCAAAATAGGAAACTCAATTTTAAGATTTTTTTTAGAACAATTATAAATAGTGGTGTTTTGCCTCTTGATGAGAGGTTAGCTAGTCTTTAGAACAATATAGTTTTCTTTTTCTTTTTAAAGAACAATAATTTTAGTTATTTTTTATGATTTTTCATCTACTCAAGGATTGTTTAAGAGTAGGAGATTGGTATTAAGATTACAAACATATTCCAAGAAAAGAAGAATAAAAAGGTGTTTTTTCTTTTAATTATTCTTTTTGTGTGTTATTTATTATAGTATGATGTTTGTGTTTGGATTGCTTAATTCTTTATCTTTTCCTTCTTCAATTCCTATAAGTAGCTAAATCACTAAAAATGAACCTAATTAGTTGAACTCTGAATCATGAAACTCTAATTCCATGATTATTATTGTAGTTAATGCTTTCTTTGGACTGATCACCCTCTGAATTGATAAAGACAATAAGGTTAGATTAAGAGATTGACTCTATTGAGAATATAATGATAATCTATTAATTTAAATGAATTAGTTGAGAGACAATTCAATTGTTAATGTTCTCTTTAAAAGTTTGCCTTCAATATTGATAATAATTAATTACTTGAGTTATTGAGAGCTAACTAATTAAGTAGTTATTATGATTAATAAATTGTAAGAGTGATTGAGAGAGACTTTCATAATTTAAAAGATGCTTGAAAAATGGAATGGAATTAATAATTGAAAAGGAGATTAACATGAATTTTAGAAAAAATTGAGTTAGGGATAAAAACCCTAACATTCATGTCATTGGTAAAGTTAAAAGTAGTTATTTAAATTTAGTTTAATTTTTAGTAATAATCATACCTAATTATCTAAACAAATAAATACAAAGTATAGTTCAATAATTAATTTTAACTCCCTATAGGATCGATATATTTTCCTACTTGGACAACTCTGTGCACTTGCAGATTGTACCTAATAAGTTTTTGGTGTCATTGTCGGGGAGTTTTAAGTTGATATTATGATAAATTTGTATTGTTTTAATTTAGAATTTTTTTATTTCTTTTACTTTATTTTATTTTAGTTCCTTCTAGTTTTTCATTACCTTTATAAGAAATCTTGTTAGTGTATACACTCAACATGACATTCAACTAGATAAGGTAATTCCTTAATATCTCTAGTTATTGAAATTGATAGAACATTTCATAGGTGATTAAGGAGATAAAAGAATATAATTAATTAAGTTAAAAATGAAGTTGAGGGTAGGGGAAATGGTCAACAAGACCCATTACTAGCCAAATGTGAAAAAGGACCATGAGGGACTTTGTTAGTCAACATTTACAAAGGGATCAGAATCCTATAGCGAGACCAGTAACTACTACTAATAACTTTGAGATTAAACTAGTAATGATTCAGAACTCTCAATTCAATGGTTTGCCTCATGAAGATCCTATAAGCAAAATGATAATATTTTTGGAATATTGTTTTACCTTTAGAATGAATAGGGTATAACTAGATGTCAATAGACTTATAATTTTCCCTTTTCACTCATTGATAGAGCAAATAGATGGTTTACTAGTTTGCTCCCTAACTTTATCAATACATGGCAAGAGATGTATACAACATTTTTCAATAAATACTTTCCACCTGCAAAAGTGCTAAGAATCATAAATAAGATTAACTCATTTTACTAGAGGCAGGATGAAAGCATCTATGAATGTTAGAATAGATTCAAGGACCTATAGAGACAATTTCTAACACACTTGATACCTTCTTGGAATTTAACTCAATATTTTTACAAAGGTATGAATCGAATAATCAGAGTTAATATTGATGTTGCAGCTGGAGGGACTATTATGTTTAAGATACCAGAGGATGCTCTAGACCTTTTTAAAGAAATGGCAAATACATAAAACTTGTAGTCAAATGAAAGAACCATGCTAAAGAAGTGTGGAGCATTAAAAGTGGATGGATTGATAATGGTGAATGTTAAACTTGATGCTTTGTCAAAAAGAATGAATAAGATGAGCCTTAATGCAATTTCAATATCAACTTCTTCATTTTGTGAGCTTAGTCATGGTGGACATCCCACCATTGAGTGTTAACAGATGTAAAATTTATCTATGGAGAGCATGAACTATATCGGTAACTTCAATAAGGTTAACAACAAAGTCCTATATTAGGAAATACTTATAATTCAAGTTGGATGAACCATCCAACTTTCTTATGGAGTAACTAATGCAATAATTAACAGAAACATTAAGGACCACCAGATTTTATAGGAACTATTCATCAACATCAAGGGCAATCTCAGTTGCAACAAGAGAAAGCTTTATCATTAAAGAAAAAAAGACAAATTCATAGATATGATGATGGCTAAAATGAATCAATAGGATGAGGCAACTAAAAGACTAGAAGGGAGGTTAGAAGAAATGCATCAAGATACTCAGTTAATGGTCAGAAATCATTCTTCTTCAAATCATAATTTAAAGGTGCAAGTGGGGTAGTTGGCTAATTCTTTAGTTCAAAGAACCAAGGGAAACTTCCTTACGAAGGCAATTACTGAAGGAACTCTTACATTGATAATAGGTGAGATAGTTACAAGTTTAATGTTTACCAAGGTATACAACATCCCTCTAAATATAATAATTGTATTTGAATTAATGTGGTTGATGATTATGTGAATGAAGTCCAATGAGGGAGGTTAGCAAAATCTTATGAATTAGAGGAATTAGAGAAATTAAAGAAGTGTTTATAGGTACATGATGGTTAATCACGAATGAAGGTCTCTACCAACAACTAAAATGTTAGTAATTACAATGTGAGTAAATAGAGTGATAAGGTGTCTCGTAACTTGTGGAGTAATAAGGATGAATTTACTAACATTAACAGCTTTATTAGGAGAGATATTTTATGAGATAACAAAGGTTAAAGTGCAATAACTTTAGCTCAAGATGGTAATCTAACTAAGAAAGATTACTTAGTTGACTAAAACATGATATATTCCTATATCAGCCATATTAATCTCTATAATAACTATGTGTCCGTTACATAAAAATCAACATTAAAAAATTCATAATTGATAGGAAATTGAGAGGTTAGTTGACTTATAAAGAGTAAATTTCTTATTAAATTAAGAACTAAAAGCATATCATTAATTGGTTAAGTTTTATTTTTTTTATTTAATAAATGAATCACCAACACTTGTGATAGGTATAGAAGAGCTATCTTCACTCGTAATAGAATCAAATCTATAGTATTTATAAATGTTGGTTACTATACTTATTTTACCTATAATATGATTTAAGGCTTTAGTGTCGAAAGTCTACTTAATTTTTGCAATGGAGTTGTTTAAAGTAAAAGCTATAAGGGCTTAAGGAATTTCATCATTCTTAATCATTCGTTTTGTCATGCACAAGCAAATTTTTGTAATGTGACATGCTTTCTTATAGTATTAGCATGTTTTATCTCGATATAAGTCTCTTTTAATTGATGTCATATGTCTCTCTCTTGGTGGTAAAGGATTTCATTGTTGTCCAGTAGATCTAAAATTATTTGAATGGCCTTGGTTTTAGTTTCTATATTATTGCACTTGAAATCCATGTCCTAAAGATGTGAATGTGTTATTGCGATTTCTTGAAGATGTATTCTGAGATTTTTTTTTTGTTGACCATAAAATGCTTAATAAGGAGTGAGTTTAAAGATCAACATATTTGATTGATTAGAAAAACAATTGCGATATTGATAAAAACTTTGAAGTTGTAAGACCAATTTAGAGCAGGAAGGTCTTAAGGGTTTTAGCGTTGCAATTATAGAAGTTTCATACTAAGGTCCAAGACTGGTGAGAAGAAAAAATAATTTTTCCTTATCCAAAATAGTTCCCAATGGCTATTAGATTATCACATAATCTCCAATGGTTTTGTCATATTCTTTGTAAATGTTAATTGTTCATGTAGTGTGAACTTTTATTCCTGTGAATCTTATGCATAAGCATTTTTTAATGCTTTAAATAGAATAAGTTGTGTTTAAACCAATAACAAGTCTAAGAGCCTCTTTAGAGTGTCTCACTTATCCACCCTCAGAGAAGACGATTAGATTTTCACCACGCAATGTATTCATCTGTTAGTTTTGGTATGGTGTTTTCAGTATCTATAGAATTTGGATTTGCTATACAAAATTTAATTAGGGCTAGATCTTCATTGGTAAGGTAGCCTACTAGTTCTTAACTCTTTACTAAGCCTAAAGCTTGTTCTCTCTATAGAGGATAATTTGAATGGGTGAGTTTAAATGTAATGAAATTTCCAATATTTAGGGATAGTGTGGTCATGATTGACGAAGGTGTTGTTGTGCTAGATGAACGTAAGGGTTAATTGTAAAAAAAAAAAAACACAACCTTTAAAGCTTTTTTCAATTTAATCATAACTTTTTAATTTTGGCTTTAAACTATAAATTTAATAAATTTTACAATTTGAAACCCCAATATAAAATTCAGCCAATAATAGCTTATGTGGCAATCTGAATATATTTTTTTTTACCGTGTGAGACAAACACTTATCCTCCATCAAAACTCACTATTTCAATATATCAAAACACATAATTTTGATCATCATTATTGTAAGCACCCAATTTTGGGATGCAATTATGCATGCGTGCGACGAAAGCCCTTATAATGAAAATCTAATCAAGAATTGATCTCTAGTGTCCAATTTTGCGATTTAAGGGACTAAATTACTACGTTTAGTGGATTTAATTGCAAAATTGGTTTTTTAGGGATTTAATTGCAAAAATTAGAAACTTTCAAGGACCTTTTTTGTAATTTAAAAAATAAAAAAAAAAAAGAAAATGTGGTTAGTCGGCATTACGCAATGCCAATCAGCATTACGAGATGAAAATCAGCATTCCAGAGTGCCGATTTTCAATAAAAAGTGATTTTTACACTAAAAATTGATTTTTTCACTAAAAATTGATTTTTTCATAAATTTTCAATTTTTTTCATTGGTCTAAGACACCACGTGTCCCTATGTGTGTGCGAGTCTTTAATTTTTCAAAACTCTATCTCTTGATTTTGAAAGTTCAAAAATTAAAAAAAAATCCAGTGCAACCTCCCTACGTGATCGCAAGGTTGGAGGTTGCTAGGTCTGGCTTTAGTGCAACTTCCCTACGTGATCGCAAGGTTGGAGGTTGCTAGGTCTGGCTTTAAAAGCCAGAAGGGGGAGGCTACAGAAACCCTAGAGGGAGAGTAAGAGAGATATAGAGCTAAAACTAGAGAGATGCAAAAAAATAACCCTAATTAGCTACTATAAAGGAAAAGTATGGATTGAAAAATACATAATTTCTACTGCAGGTTTCAAATCAATAAAAATACATTCTTTATTTTTAAAAGTCCAAGAAGTCAAGAAAAAAACAACAGAGTCAATGTCACCATTAATCTCAAAATGGTGACAATCTCAATCTAAAGGGCATTCAAATAGCATTTGCACAACATCTTATACTCTTTTTCTTTTTTTTATTTGATTTCTTTGTTTCATTTCTTGATTGATTCGTTACTTATTAATTTTTGTTGTTTTTTGTTTTGATTGGTGTCCTGTAGTACTCTGGATATGAGGTTGGTGAAGTGAGATTTTGGTAGTGTCGAAGAATCCATAGGATGCCATGGACTGAGTTTTATGAAATCCCCATAGAATTTAGGGTTTATTATTTTCTGCAGTATTTTGTTCATGGCTTTTATTTGGTTATAATTAATTTTCTTTAATTTTATGCAGTGTAGTTTGTAATAGCCCCAATAGAGGCAAATTAGTGGAATTTTAATTCTCTGCACTAAAAATTGATTAGTAATCTAGGTTCAATTTGGTAAAATTCAATTAAAATCAATGATGATAGTAGATTAATTTTAAGGTTGCATGAAATTGAATTAGGAATTCTTAGAAAAATCATGTAAAAGTTATTGTGTTGATTTATTTTTGAGATGTTTGTTGAATTGGGCTTGTTTTTATGTTTTTATTCTCTTTGGGCCCTAAGCCCACGTTAAGATCAAAATCATTTAATAAATAGACTTAAAAATGGTTTTTAGGTTTTAATTAGTTTAGGCCCATTTAGATTAAATTAGATTTAGGCTCACTTTTAATTAATAAAAGTAAATTAGACTTTAGCCCACTAATGAATTTTATTTATTTTTTAAAATTAATTAGACCTTAGGCCCATTTCTAGTTAATTAAAATTAATTTAGATTTAACTTAACCCATTAATTTCATTTCTTTTAAAATAAATAAAACTTAGGCTCCACTTTTTGTTTGAGTTAAAATTAAGTTAGACTTAGCCCCACTTAATAATCTAATTTCTTCTTCAAAAATTAGTAGACAATAGGCCCATTTTCTTAGTTAATTAAAACAAATAGATTTAGGATCACTAATTCAATTAAAATGTAGGCTCATCTTTAGTCCATTTATTTGTAAATAAAATATGTAGAATTAGCTAACTTTAATTAATAAAATCTAGTTTAGACATAGAAACGCTGCCTTTTGTATGCATTTTTACATGTGATTTTATGACTTGTTGCTTTTAGGTTAAATGGATGTTTAATTAAGGTTTAAGTAAAATTGCATGTAATTAGATAATAAGATAGTAATTCATAAAATAAATCTAAATGAACACAAAACTTAAAGAAGTTAGTATTCTATTCCTAAAATCTCCTGGTTGTGGTGCTAGCTTTCTTTTAGAGAATTGAGTACCACCAAAATGAATTGTCCCAATTATTACCCTAGATGGCGACTCCTTATCTCCATGCCATGTCTTTATGATAATGGTTAGTGTGTTCCCTAGGGGCCTGAGCCCAAAAAATGTCACGGTTGCTAAAATCTTGGACGCGCACTAAACTCTACCGTCTACAATCATCTTCTTATTCTTTTAATTGAAGACAAGCCCACTTTACAAATAATTTTTTAGCTAAAAAATTCTAGCTCAAAGATTTGTAATGCATACCCATTGCCCATTACTCATCACTCACATATTTTTAACTCCTTTCACGTATATCTTATCCCCTTCTCACTCACCTTGCTTCCTTGTATGAACAATTGAGCATTACAGGATATAATAATGAAGCCTCATTATCATCGAAAAGCATTTTTGTATTGACATCTTAGAGAAAGCCAGTGAGGATCCTCACAAACATTTGACACCCAACTAATATGAGAAGGAAAATGCCTTTCTTGTCGATGCAAATGACTATGGCCTATTGAAAAATAAGAGCTGACCTTAGATATTCCCAAAATAGGCATTGATCTAACATACCTCATTAAAGCAACCTTGCACCAAGACTTGGATAAAGGGCTAAAAGCCAATACCTTTGTGACTCTTATATGAGCTCTTATCCACCCTTTCAAAGTGGGACAAGCTAGAACAACCACCCACAATATATATCTCATCCAAAATATTAGCAATAGAGAACATAAACTTTTCTCTTAGAATATTAGAATCAAAATTGAAGAAGGATAAGAAGAAATGAAGAAGAGAGCATTAGTTAGTATATAGTAAAGAAAATTAAAAATTATTGCTTTGGGTTAGTTTGGAATTAGTAATAATATTAATAATGAGACAAAAAAAAAAGCTTAGAAGTGACACATTACTCCCCTCTTTTTCTTTCTCATTTGTCATTTTCTCATTTTTCTTATCACTATTTTCTTTTTTTTTTAATATTATATTATATTTGTATAAAAGTAGCCATTTTTTCTGGCTAGGGTTTTTTCATGGCTACAATCTCATTTGGTGTCAGAAATGGAACTTCTAAAACTTGGTTCTTGATCCACTAGAATCTTCTCTTGACTGCTCATATTAATATCCCTTTTGTTGCCACTACTAAAAGTTTAAATAATCACATCTTATTTGCAATTTAGCTAAAAAATAAGTTATTTTGAACTGTAAATTTACAAAATTTTGGCCAAAATCCTAATCTTATGTATAATTTATTTCTTATGCTAAAAGAAGATTATGATGATGATGATCAAAACGGTGTGTTTTGATATATTGAAATGGTGAGTTTTAATGTAGGATAAGTGTTTGTCTGATGTGGCAAACAAAAATATGTTTCAATTGGCACATAAGTTGTTATTGGCCGAATTTTGCACCGGTGTTTTAAATTGTAAAATTTTGTAAATTTATATTTTAAATTGTCGAAAATAAAAGTTAATTATTAAATTACAAAAAATGCTAAAGGTCATTTTTTTTTTTCAAATAACCTTGAACACAACCAACTCATACCAAGAGAAAATTTAAAAGCAAAAGAAATTCTTGTATTTTATTAACTGAAACAAGTTGCAATATCATTTGATAGCTCAGTATATATATATCAAATGACACAAAGTTGTTGCAGAGATTACCATGGCTGTTATAGGAATTTATCATGATTTAGTCAACTGAGTAACTTTTCTTGGTTAGATTCTCATCTTGGGTTGAAGTTATTGCACTTTAACCTTATGTTGTACGAATACTTCTATGAATAGCCATGTCCAGTGTTAGACATATTTTCGACACTGACACATCTTGAAAACTTATTTGACGCGTTTCAAGAGCATTTAAAAAAAAAAGTGGTAGGGCCATTTTTTTTAAAAAAAGGGAAAAAGGATATGTGTGTCCCTTTTAGACATACCTATCTTCTATCATTGGATGAATCAGAATTAGAAACAGTATTCTTCAATGAAAATGTCGATGTGAAAATGTTAATAAAGTAGAAGATTCTATAAATTGAAATTGCTAATAAATATTATGAATGAAGTCTTGATATATTAATATTGCTTATAAGTATTATGATTTTATTGTTAATTTTAAATAAAATTAGATAAAAAAAATTTTATTTTTTTATCAAAAAATTATGTACAACTGAGATGTTATTGTTTTATTTATGTTATAAGATAACATAATTATATATTTTTTTTTGAATTATTTTTAGTATTAAAAATATTACTAATTATGAAAAATATATTTTTGAATTGAATCTAATTTATAATTTATATAAAATAAACTTTATAATTTTTCTTATTTATATATTAACCCCCATACTTTTTATATTTATAAACTAACAATTATATTTTTAATATTTATAAATTGACATCCATATCTATATTCTAAATATTTTAAAAGTCATTTTTCCGTATATCGTGGTTTTGTTCCCGTACTACTTAGTTTTGACCTCTATTATCTCCTAAAATATCTCCGCTAATAAAGTTGTTACTGTTAGTAAATTCATCCTCATCACTCCACATCTTACGGGACTTACTAATATTTTGGTTGCTGGTAGGGACCTTTACTCGGATACATTAGCTCTGATGCATGCTCTCTATGTATTCTCTAGCTATGGCCATCCCGTTCGATCACTTGCTCATTGTGCATATGCTCTTTTTCTTTCTTTTACTAGTTTCCCCAGTAGTTAATTCTATTTATTTCAGCATACCTAGCTTTGGCTCTGGCGTAACCAGCATAGTTTATCATGGAGACGCAGTATCTGATGCTGGCTTTGCAGAGTTAAATAAATATGATTACACATGCCGTGTTGGTTGGATCACTTACCGGGACAGGGTTCCGCTTTGGGACTCCAGCACAGGGAAGCTTTCTGATTTCACATCCCACTTCGCTTTCATTATAGACACCCAAGATAGAGCCCGATATGGCCATGGGCTTGTGTTTTTCCTTGCACCTGTGGGATTTGAAATCCCACTAAACTCTGCTGGTGGATTCTTGGGTTTGTTTAACACCTCGGCCTTTAACAACCAGATCGTTATGGTGGAGTTCGATTCATTTCCAAATCCAGAATGGGATCCGAAACCTCTGATTGAGCATGTGGGGATCAACAACAACTCTCTTGCTTCAGCTGTTTACACTCCTTGGAATGCGAGCTTTCACAGTGGAGATATTGCTAATGCATGGGTTACTTACAATGCCACAACTAAAAACTTGAGTGTGTCTTGGACTTACCAGCAAACCTCAAACCCTCAAGAGAACAGTAGCTTAGCTTACACAATTGATTTGGCGAAGGTTTTGCCGGAGTGGGTTACTATTGGCTTTTCAGTTGCCACAGGTGCAAATAGTGAACGAAATCAAATTCAATCTTGGGAATTCAATTCTAGTTTAAATGTGAAGGATAAAAATAAAAGCAGCAATCTTTCAAGAAGAACGAGATTAATAATTGGCATTGCAGTTTCAGTTTGTGTTTTAGGAGTTGGGGCGATGGTGGGATTTTTTGTCTTTTGGAGAAGAAAACAGAGAATGGCAAGGAATGGAGAGGAGAAAATGAACTTGACATCAATCAATGAAGATCTTGAAAGAGGAGCAGGACCAAGAAAGTTTTCTTATGAAGATCTTGCTTCAGCTACCAACAACTTCTCTAATGGAAGGATGCTGGGGAAAGGAGGATTTGGTGCCGTTTACAAAGGATACCTGATTGACCTGGATATAGCAATTGCTGTGAAGAAGATTTCAAGGGGTTCTAAACAAGGTAAAAAGGAGTACATAAGTGAAGTGAAAACTATTGGCCAATTGAGACACAGGAACTTAGTGCAACTTCTGGGTTGGTGTCATGATAGAGGCGAGTTTCTACTTGTGTACGAGTTCATGCCAAATGGTAGTCTTGATTCTCATCTCTTTGGCGACCAAAGTTCTCTTAGCTGGGCTGTTAGGCACAAAATCTCTCTTGGATTGGCCTCAGGATTGCTCTATCTTCATGAAGAGTGGGAGCAATGTGTGGTACACCGAGATGTGAAATCAAGCAATATAATGCTGGATTCAAATTTTAATGCCAAGCTAGGTGATTTCGGGTTAGCCAGGCTGATGGATCATGAGCTTGGTCCCCAGACAACTGGATTGGCGGGAACATTAGGCTACTTGGCTCCTGAATATATAAGCACAAGAAGGGCTAGTAAAGAATCTGATGTCTACAGCTTTGGTGTGGTTGCCTTAGAAATAGTAAGTGGTAGAAGGGCAATTGATCACGTTCATGATAAACATGAAATGAGTTTGGTAGAGTGGATATGGGAGCTTTACGGACAAGGGCAGCTTCATTTGGCAGTTGACAAGACACTTTATATGGATTTTGACGAGAAAGAAGCAGAGTGTTTGATGATTGTTGGGTTATGGTGTGCCTGTCCGGATCGCAATCTAAGGCCATCAATTAGGCAAGCAATTCAAGTTCTAAAGTTTGAAACTGCAATGCGGAATCTGCCTTCTAAAATGCCTGTTCCAATGTATCATGTGCCGCCTGCAGCATCTGCTAGCTCCGGTGAAGCTTCCATTACCAACAGTCTCAATGTTGGCCGTTGAATGATTAAATCTCCTGTTTACATCTTTCCTTGCTATTTTGCGATTTTGAACGCACACTTCTGTCGAATTGTTCGGTCTTCGTCAAAGTGGAATTAATAAAATCCCATAATGTGATGGCACTTGTACTATAATTATGAGTGCATGTCAGGATCCAATTGTCTGTGTTGTGTCATTTCAATAAAAGATTGTCTACGTATTTCTAAAAGAAAGATTTTTTTTTTTCTCATAAATCCTTATATATCCATTTTAAAATTAATTGTAGACAATAATTAAATTGATGTATTAGCCGGCCCTATATGATGCAACCATAGTCTTTTGTTAAATTATCTGATAAAATTTAATGTGAAAGAGCATTATAATTAAGGACTATTTTATCTATTTCAAATGTTTTACTTTGACATGGAATATATGCCAATGAAGCTTTGTTGTGATGGTTCAAGTGGAGGCACTAAGGATCTCTTGATCCTTTGTTCAAGTCATACGGTTGTAAAATCAAGACTCTTAGTTCTTGATACATCCTCTAGGTAAAAATTTTAGGGTACCCATATGGTTCTAAATATATTGCTAGGTTGGACATCTCACACTCTTTATATATAATAATAATAATAATAATAATAATAATAATAATAATAGATAATATAGACAGATAGATAAGATTTATCTAAATATATAGAGTGTGTGTTTTGACAGTAATATATTGGGTTAAAAAAAAAAAGACATGGAATATATAATTTTTTTTCCCCTTAAAAATATTGGAATAAGCTTACGTTGATTATAGAATAGAAGTAGCACATCTGACTTGATGATGCCTAGTAGATATTTTTCCCTTAAAAATGCATGTTCCTTTTCATAATATGCCATCACCATCTGTTAGCTCAGTTGAACCTCTTATATCAAATTCAAGAATTGAAGTAGGTCGTTAAACAAGTATTTTCATCATATATTATTCCTGTAACTCTACATTTCAATCATTGCTAAAAAGTGAGGAAAAAAAATATTTGGTAAATATTTTATATCAGCAGTTGATAGCTGATTGATTCCCAATCAACTGTTGATTCTGTCAGTTCTGATTTCTAACTTTTCCAAAACTGCTAACTATAATTTTTCTATTTTGACAATATTAACCTTTTAAAAAAATAAATGTTGTTTTTTTGACTCTCTATCTTCTCGTTCTCATTTTGTTTTTTATTTTCTTTGCACCTTCTATCAAATTTCTATCTTTTTTCCACTTGTATCAGATTTTTTTCCTTTACAAAGAAGTGCAAGTTCCCCAAATATTCATATTACTTTTTTTTTTTTTACTTTCTTTTGCTGTAATCATGAAATTTGAATGTAATTTATAAGAATTCACATGCATTACAACAAACACAAAATAAACCAAGCACTGATAATATAATTACAAAATTAGATGACAATAAATTGAATAAATTAGGATTGTCAATCTTGGACTAGCCACGAAATATTGGTGTATATTCTGATTAATATTTGTCCGAATCTTCATTCCATTGCTTTAGAGGACTAGTTTAGCTAATCTAGTATTACTTTCAGGCACAAAGCATTTTGGAGTTTGGAAATTCAGGCAGAGGTGGAATTGTGCACCAGTTCACAAGAAAAGTTTAGTTTTCATTTACTAGATTGTCCATGAGTTGAGTTGTGTACTCTGCTGCAATCACAAAAATATTGTGGAATTGAAAGTTTATTCTGTCTACCATTGTCTGTGATAAAGCTAATATGCCAGTTTCATCTTTCTATAAAGCTATATGTAGGATTTTATATGAGTTTTATATATATATATATATATATATATATACCTTCCATAGTTTCACTATTCATGATTTTCACAGGCAGGAATGATTATTACTTTGAACTTTATTTGATTGTGTTTGTGGGTGGAAGAAGTGAATTAAGTTAACAGTATTTTTTCAAAAAAAAAAAAAAAAAAGGAGAGTTTATAGCTTTTGATGTGCTTATTGCGAATCATTCAAATGAAAGATATATGACATATATGGGTTGCTAAACATGAAATTTTCAGTAGCAATTTTGTTTCATGTAAGAGCTTTAATATACATATTATTAAAGCTCTAGGAAAAGGGTTGCTTTAGGGTGGAGTCCAGCATCCTTAAGAGTCTTCACCATTTGATCAACACCATAGTCTCTACTGGGAAAGCTTGATATCAATCTATAGTTAACAATGCCAGGCAGGCCTAATGAATCAATGTGATTGTAGATTGCTTGAACCTTGTCTGACAAGAAGAAACTTTTCTCTCTTCTTTCACCATTTGGAAACCGTATCAAATTCTGACCATAATTAATCAAGTAAACATACACCACATGTTTGTTTAACTGAAATCAGAATATGAAAGAAAAGAATAACAGTAGCATGGTCACATATAGTAGTACCTGCTTAGCTTGAGGATCCTTAGATCGAAATCGACCAGCAATTTCTTTAAATTGAGTTTCTCCAATTGTTGAAGTTTATTTGACCTTACCACATTGCTTCTGTGTTGAATTGTGCCTAAGTCGCTCATTATTTGCCTTACCATATTACATACGTTATCAATCTTTAGAGCTGCAAGATAAGCTGCATCTTGTTCTTCTCTGAGTTGATGATCTACTTTTATTTTCTCTTCTTTCTTGACTCTTGCTTTCATCTTCTCTTCTTTCTGCTTCCATATTGCATTACCAAATGCCAATCCCTGCTCTTCTACTGTCCTCTGCAAAATCTCCACTAACTCTGCTGGAGAAATTGGCCCTTCCATCTGTACAAAATAGTCGAACATTAATCAACTCAAAATTGTCTACAACTCATGAACAAATTTGATTGCATGAATAGACAAAAACTGGACATTTGGTAACCAACCTGTTGTAGTACCGCTAAGCTTTTACCAAGAGCCGGAGCAACTACCCCACAGCATGGAAATTAAGCTAGCAGGCTATATGCAAACGAAATTTGCATCAATAAACTGCACTGCATATTCTGAACATAGAGTTTCTCTACAGAAAGATGGAATGAAAGGGTGCTATCATAACAGATTTAAAAGAATCTTTTTTCACTGTCTTAAAGCTATAATAACAGATTTTTGTTCACGAACAGCCTTTGTATCATCATGCATATATCAGGATATTTGCCATTTTGGCGAAATTTGAAACAAATTTGTTTTTAAAATAATTCTGTTTATTGTGTTTTTTAAAAGATTTTACCTATACTATTTGCTAAGGTGACTAGTCATTTCACCGTGGCCTCATTATTATTATTTTTTATTTTAACAAAACATTTCGCCACTTGAAGCCGCTGAATGCCAAGTTTTACTTTTTGTAAAATGAAATGGCCATTGTGCATTGTGCATTGTGCAAGGGCCGGCATTGTGCTGAGCTTTATATATATATATATATAATTTAATATTTATGAATGGTTTTTTCTTTTGTTTTAATTTCAAAATAATAAATTATTATTATTATTATTATTATTATTATTATTATTATTATTATTATATATCAAATTAAAATAATCATAATAATATTAAAATTATAATATTATTATAATTATGATTTTATTTTTATTTTTATTATAATTAATTAATCATAATTATTATAATATTAAAATTAAAAATTAAAATAATTAAAATAAAATTAAACCACACACAACACTCATGCATAAAGGCCACACAACTCACACGTACATAAATAATAATAATAATATATATATATATATATATATATATATATATATATATATATATATATATACAAAAAAGCTCAGCACAATGCCGGGCCATGCACAATGGCCATTTCAGTTTACAAAAAAGTAAAATTTGGCATTTCACGACTTTATCAAGTGGCAAAATGCTTTGCTAAAATGCCTAGGCTAAGGGGCTGGCTGGGAAGGCATTCCCTTGATCAAACCCCATGAATTTTCCCCTCTCAGAAGAAAAAAAAAAAAAAAAGAAGCTGTGTTAAAATAAAAATAATAATGAGGTCATTTCGTCATTTCAACTGACGAAATATACATTTTATAAGTTTTAATGGCAAAATGACTAGTTACCTCAATAAAAATTATTATAAAATGATAAATTTTTTTAAAAAACACCACAATAAAGTAATTATTTTAAAAATAACCATAAATTGGAAATTTGTTTCAAATTTTACCATGGCAATATATCCATAATGTATTTCTTTGTTTTTTGGCTATTCTTTATATATATGCAGTTTATCAACCCTTTGCTGGTTGAACAACATTTTAGACTTTACTTAAAAGTAGTTGATGCATAAAAGTAGTTTATCATCTCTTTTTGTGTGTGTCTATATATATATATATATATATATATATATATATATATATATATATATATATATATATATATATATTGACATGGAACTTTCTAAGCAGTAGTCATTATTATGCTATCACAAATTAGAATCATTATAAAAGCCTAATGGTAATAGAAAAATAAATTAAATATTCAAACTGATCCAGTGTATCTTAGGTTTCCGTTTGTTTGTTTGTTTTTTTTTTTTTCTTGTTATAAGTTAGTCATATTTATAAGTTAAGTCATATTTATTTACTTCTACATGTAGGCTTCTTGTTTAGTAGAAGTAAAATAGCGACTAGCTTTATTTGCTAGTGTTGGATTATTGTAATTGTCCTTCTTTGCAGTTCAGTAAATCTTAATTTAATTTGGTAAAAAAAAAATTTTAATATTCACATGGTTCACGGATTGATAGTCAGCTAAAAACTAAATATTCACAAGGTTCAAGGATTGGTAGCTAGTGCTTTTGAGCCGTCTTTCTTTTGCCTCCCATTTTTAAAAAATTTTTATTGCTTCCATTTTCTCTACAGTATGCGTTGTATATTTTCTTTGATTCAAAGATTAATTACAAATTTTTTATTTTAGGTCTGCAGAAGTTTGATGGTCTTTTGACATTATATCTATGTATGTTCTTTTGGTCTGCCTTTTTATATTACTACCATTGTTGGTTTTCTACACTATGCAAGGTTGATTCATGAATTGACAATTTGATTTTCTTGTTTGAGTATTTTTTTTTCTTTTCATATAAAATTTTACTATTATTTGCAAGCCTAACACTTAAATTATTTTTGCATAGTTAAAATGTGTTTCCCTAATAATTAATATTATTAGCAATATATTTTATTTTTTTCTTAAGGTATAAATATGTCGCAAAAAATTAAGAGTGGTGGAATAGATGCATGGACAAGTGAACAATTCAATTTATTTGTTGAAGAATGTGTTAAAGACACAAATATAGGTAAAAGGAGTCGAGGTGGAAGGGGTGATAAAGAATGGTCATGGATAGAAAATGAGATGAAAATTGCTAGTGTGATATTCACAAAGAACAACCAAAATATAAATGGAATTGGATGAAAAACCAATGGAAATTATGAAAAGATTTAATAGGAAAAGAAATTGGAATAGGATGAGATCCCATAAAAGGTACAATTGTTGTCTCTAATGAATGGTGGAATGAAAAAATACAAGAGAGTATACCTATTACTTTAATTAAAAGTACCTAGATGAATTAATTATATGAATATTTTTTGATATTTATCTATGTTTTAGGAAAATCTAAATTTTACAAGATTTCATGAAAAAATAACTCGACAAGAACTTTATGAAAAGTACCAAATTATATTTATGAGCACTGTGACTATAGGAGAATATACGTATGCTCCATCATCTAGAATTTTACCTATTGACTTAGAAGGGTTGGAGTCTGATATTCATGTGGAGCAGACAATTAATGAAGGAAGAAAGTTTTGAAGATCAATTAAATCAAATGATGAGTAGAGGATCTACATATGGAGAATCATCAAGCTAATTTGCATATAGTTTAGGTTTGGAAAATATTAAAGGTGATGACAATCAGCATGGTAGAAGCAAACAAAAAAGGAAAGAATCATCGACTAATGATCCAATAAAAAAGAAAGAGGGGGAAAAAAGATATTAGGGACTGAACAAGTAACTAATATAGTTAGAGAACTTAAGGAATGTATAAAAGAAAGTATAGACAAGATATCTGCTACATTATGAGGAGTTTTAAGAGATCGTCCAACTTGTTCTATTAAAGAGGTTATGAAAGATGTACTTTATTTACCACAAATGATCATAGCTAGTCAAAATAATTCAAATGAATGTGTTAATGGGTCAAATTGATTGTAGTATAATGAACGTAAAAGATTATACAAATTAAGATAAATAGTGTTAAACACTAAACACTCAAATAATCTTAATTCAACTCTCTCAAACACTCAAGAATATACAAAATATTTCTACAACTCTTATAACTCAAGCTTTTATTTTTGAATTGCTTGATTGATGATTACAAAGCAGGGAAAAGGGGTATTTATACTAACCCCAAATTAATACAAACCACTTAATTAAACTAATACAAAATATTTAAAACCACACATACATAATATCTAACACTTAACACCGATTATCAACTACAACTCACACCACGTTCAATTGTTTCTTGTATGCACACAACTTCAGACACTCCAGCTCATTATTATCAATAATTTATTTGTGGTGCTAACAAGCTAAAAGGAATTGTAGAAAACAAGTTTATAATTCAACACTCCCCCTTAAACTTATTTTATAATGCCAAGTGTATTTCTCAATATAATAAAATCTTCCTTCTTCAATGGCTTAGTGAAGATGTTTGCGATTTGATCTAGAGACTTCACATATTCCAGTTTCACATCTTGCTTTGTAATGCATTCTCTTATACAATGATACCAAGTATTGATGTGTTTACTTTAATCATAATACACTAGATTCTTAACTAAAGCTATTGCTGATTTATTATCGACACAAATCTCTATTGGTTCCATTTATGACATGTTCAATTCCTTCAACAAATTTTGGAGCCAAATTGCATGACTAACACATGTTGTAGCAACAACATATTCAGCTTCATATATTGACAGAGTAATAATTGGTTACTTCTTTGACATCCAAGTGAAAGCATTATTTCCCATGAAGAATACAAATCCTGTAGTGTTTTTTCTATCATCTAAATCTCCACTTCAATCACTATCACTGCATCCAACAAGCTTGTAATAATTAGAAATGGAATAGAATAACATAAAGTTGATTTTACCTTTGAAGTAGCAAAGAATTCTATTTGCAACTTTGAGATGAGTGGTTATTGGAAATTCCATGTATCGGCTCACTAATCTAACTGCATAAAGAATATCAGGCCTTGTGCAAGTCAAATAGCATAAACTTCCAACTAAAATTTTAAAGTATGTTGGATCCACGCTTTCTCCATCTTCATGCTTGGATAATTTAGCTCTATATTCCACTAGCGTACTTATCGATTTGCAATTCTCCATCTTGAACTTTTTAAGAATTTCCTTTGTGTAGCCTTTTTATAAGATAAAAATTCCATCCTTTTATTGTTTAACTTCAATGTCATATAAGCCCAATGTCTGTAATCTCAAACTCCATGGTCATGTCTTTTTTGAAATCTTTGAACATGTTGGGGTTGTTCTGGTGAAGATCAAATTGTCCACATACAAGCACACGATTAAGACATCTCCATTTTTTATTTTGAAATATACGACATATTCATATGGAAATTTGATGAAGCCATTTTATTGAAAATAGTTGTCAATTCTACTATGCCATGCTCTAGGAGCTTACTTCAATCCATAAAGGGCCTTTTTCAATTTTAGGACTTTGCATTCTTGGCCTTTGACTTCATAGCCTGGGGGTTGCTGAATGTAGACTTCTTCTTCAAGAACTCCATTTAGAAAGGCAAACTTTACATCCATTTAGTGATTCTTCCACTTATTTTGAGCTGCTAAAGAAATAATCAGTCTCATAGTCTCTAAATGTGCAACAAGAGCAAATACCTCGTTATAGTCAATTTCAGCTTTTTGACTGTAGCCTTTTGCAACTAGCCTTGTTTTGTGCTTTTCGAGCTCTCTTTTGGCATTCTTATTGGTTTTGTAGACCCATTTGACACCAACTGGCTTATGTCCTTTTGGAAGAGCAGCGAGTTCCTATGTGTCATACTTTTCAATGGCTTTGATTTCATCATCCATTGCATTTCTCCATTTTTCATCTTGCACAGCTTCTTAGAAGTTTATCAGTCACCTTATAGATATCTTCAAAACTTTTCATTCGTTCTTCATTTCTTTCAGCTAGGAAAGATGGCGGTGAATTATCTTCATCACTTGGTAATGGTGAAGCAGGTGGTGTAGTAGGCTCTTACTGAAGTTCATCTGGTTGGCTACTGGCTTTTGCTTTGCTTCATCAAATTGAGGAAAGAAATTGAATTTATTTGTGGAAGAATTGAACTCTCATTCACTTTCCGGTTGATAATAAACTTCTTACTGTTTAGATTGTATAGCTTGCACCCTTTTAAATGAGTGGAATAATCGATGAAGATGTATCTTTCACTTTTATCATCAAGCTTGGTTCTTCTTTCATCTAGTACATGAACATGAGCTACACTTCCAAATACTCTAAGGTGAGAAATTCCATGCTTTCTTTCACTCTAGGCTTCTTGCAGTGTCTTTCCCCAAACACTTTTTGTTGGAGATCAGTTGAACAGGTAGACTGTTGTAGTCACTACTTCAGCCTAAAATTCTTTCAGTAAATGTTTACTTTTGAGCATGCTCCGTGCCATATCAAGGACAGTTCTATTTTTTCTTTTTACAATGCCATTTTGTTGTGGAGATCTTAAAATGGTGAGAAAATGCCTAATTCCATTTGTTGCATAAAACTTTTAGAATTCCTTTGAAGTGAATTCTCCTCCTCGATTTGATCTCAATGCTTTAATCTTCTGACCACTCTCATTCTCCACAAACAGCTTTAAATGTCTTAAATGCTTTAAAGACCTCTAATTTCTGCTTCAAGAAATATACCCAAGTTTTTATGGAAAAGTCATCAATAAAAAGAAGAAAATAGTTATTTTTACTAAGAGAGGTTGGAGTAATTGGCGCACACACATCAGTATAAATGAGCTCTAATGGCTTCTTAGCTCTTGAGTATGATTCCTTAGGAAAACTATTTCTAAATTGCTTTCTGAGCAAACACCCTTCATGAAATTGATCCGGATGATTGATGTAAGGTAGTCCTCTTACCATTCTCTTCTTCGATAATAGTTCCAAGCTTCCAAAGTTGAGGTGCCCAAATCGAAGATGCCATAACCAAGATGCATCTTTATAACAAGCTTTCAAACACTTTGCAACATCATTTTGAATATTCAAAGGAAACAATCTCTTTCTGGACATTTTTTATTTGGCTATCAAATCTCCATTGCCATTTGTTATAAAAAGACAATAATCTTTTAAGTAAAAATCATAGCCTTTTTCTAATAGCTGACCTATACTCAAAATATTATATGTCATATTAGGCACATGATAGACATCAGAAATTGACTAATGACTACCATCTTTAGCACGAATAAGGATGTTACATTTTTCTGTTACTGATACTTCTGAATCATCATTAATGGAAACATTGCCAACCATTAATTCATCTAGTTCCACGAACATTCTTCTTTTTCCACACAAGTGGTTGCTTGCACCAGTATTAAGGTACCAAGTACTTCTTTGATCTTCAATATTAGTTCTGCAGGATAACAACACCATCTTCTCTTTGATATTTGCTTCTACATAATTGGTCTTTTCTTTAAATTTACTGCTGGGAGCTTTGTATTCTGATGCATAATGCTTATAATTTTAATAATTTTAGCATTGAACTTGGGATTTATTGTACCTTGAGTTTGGATTACCTCTCCCATGACTTCTTATAAAACTTTCACCTTTCTCATAGTTGTTGAAGTTGCTATTGTAAGAACTTCAACCTCGTCCATGACCACGACTTCCACCTCGTTCGTGACTTCTACTTCTACCTCAACCACGTTGATTTCTTTTATTACCTTAGCTTTCATGCACATCCTTGAGCTTTTATTTATGGAGTTGCTTAGTGATTCCTTGCTGCTTCTTGTGCTTCTACTCATAGGCTTGTAATGAGCCTAAAAGCTGCTTAATCTTCATTTCTTCTAAGTCTTTTATCTCTTTTATAGTTATAACAATATGCTCAAATTTAGGTCTAATGAGCAAAGTACCTTCTCCATTATTCTCACATCTTCTAACTTTTCACCATTTCTTTTTAGTTGATTAGAAACAGCCAAAACTTTGGAAAAATAATCAGAAATGGTTTCACCTCCTTTTATGTGCAGAGATTAAAACTCCCATCTTAGGGTTTGAAAACGCACCTTCTTCACTTTTTACTCTCCTTTATATGATGTTTGCAGCTTCTCCCATGCTTGTTTAGCAGAGGTTGTATTTGAAATTTTCTCAAAGTTATCATCATCTAAGGCTTGATAGATAAAAAAAAAGAGCCTTATTGTCCTTATTTCTTAAATCTTTTAAACTATCCTTTTTAGACTGGGATAGTGATGCCTCATTTTGTGGTTCATTGTAGCATTTCTCTATAATATCCCAAACATCATATGCACCAAAGAGAGCTTTCATTTTGATACTCCAATTGTCGTAATTGTTGTTGTTGAGTGTTGGAACTTGGAAGGATACCACACTATTTGCCATATTTATTAATCTGATAAGAATTTACAAAATTCGACTTCATGAATGGATCCGGAATGCCAAAAAATCTTAAGATGGACTTCGATCAAAAAGTCAACTTTGATCAACGATCAAAGTCAATTATTGAAAGTCAACGGTTAAAGTTTAGTCAACGGCTTGAAAACAGCTCAGTCAATGGCTTGGTAAAACAGCTTCAGACTCAGCTACAGACTCGGCTTCATACTCAATTTGACTCTGTTTCAAACTCAGGTTGACTGGGCTTCAACTTAGTGAGTTGATTGGGTTTCTGGCAGCATGCTTCCAGCAGCAATTAGCAGCATGTCCAACCTTAGATCGGGGCGATTCCAGTGGCGTTGGATTCCTCTTTTCAAGAGCTTTAATTTGGTATACTATATGTTTATATTTAGCTTTGATATCATTTTGTTAAACACTAAACACTCAAATAATCTTAATTCAACTCTCTCAAACACTCAAGAATATACAAAATATTTCTACAACTCTTATAACTCAAGCTTTTATTTCTGAATTGCTTGCTTGATGATTACAAGACAAGGAAATGGGGGTATTTATACTAACCCCAAATTAATACAAACGACTCAATTAAACTAATACAAAATATTTAAAAAACTACACATGCATAATATTTAACACTTAACACGAATTATCAACTACAACTCACACCATGTTCATAGTTTCTTTTATGCACCTAACTTCAGACACTCCAGCTCATTATTATCAATAATTTATTTGTGGTGCTAACAAGCTAAAAGGAATTGTAGAAAAGAAGTTTATAATTCAACAAATAGTCTGTGATTGATTTTTAAAATAATGACTTTTATTGTAATCACTATTAATATTGTTTAAGATAATTTTATTTAATATTATATTATTTAAAATACAATAATTTATTGTTGTTGTTGTTATTATTGTTTTATTAATATTGTTGTTTTTTTCGTTGTATTAGCAAAAAATATATATAGTAGTCTAATAATGGTGTAGAAAATCTCACAAGTTTCAACGAATAAAAGTTTGGGTTGTTGCTTGAAACGTAATTAGCTTGTTAAAAGAGAAAAAAATTACAAATCCATTTGTTTTTAGTTTACTATAATATTGTTGAATAATAATAATAATAATAATATTATTATTATTATTATTATTATTATCTTTTTCTATTTATTTGTATAAAATAAATAAATAAATTATGTCTAATATAGTCATTTTAAATATTAATTGAAACAAATAAAAAATATTTTTTAAATATTATTACAAATCAGTTATTAGCTAACAACAATTAGTTACTGAAATAGCTAAACTAAACGGGGTCCATGCAATGTAATGACAACTCTTCAACATGATCAATTGATTTCTTACTTTGAGTTTAATTAAACACAAAACACCTGGAGGATGGAATTGTCAATTTCAAGATGTCATTTTGGAATGCAAATCCTGGCAGAAAGAAGATTGAAATTACTAGACATTTCTGTGATGACCATCCACTTTATTTAATGGTTACACATAATATTTTAGTATCTCTCTATTGAGTGCTTTTCAAGTAACATTTTTATATTCTATTCTTTTTCCTTGTTTTTTATTTGTTTTCGAGGGTGGAAGCTAAGAACATTTAACTTTGCATCAATAGCTTGTGGATCTTGAATTTGTCCACAACCCTTTTCAAGAGATAATAATATGAACGAATCTACAAAACCTTGAAATAATAATAATATGGCTATATAACCATGATTTAGACAACTAGAAGCGGTTCCGTTAAAGATTCCTTTTATACTGGCATTGATCCAAATTCTCTTGAGTTAGTGAAATTTAGCACAACAGAAACATTAGTCGCTAATGGCTATTGACAATCTCTCAAAGGGAAAAGGAACATTTTTACCCTTAATGTTTGTAGCCAGGAGTTTATTACCCCTTAAAGATATTCTTGGCTCATTTAAACTTAAAAATTTGAAAAACAAAATTTTTGAGCCCCTTATTTAACGGGCCTTAAACCACCGTTTGCTTGTTATATTGTATTTTTTTTTTACTATGAAAAATATCAATTAAATCCTTAAACTTAATTTTTCTTTTCACTTTTGCCTTCTCTTTCACTCCCACATTACCATTAATTTGTTCTTTATATTAAATTCTAATTTTTCGACACAAGAATATCATTTAATCTTGTTTTCACCCTTCCCTTCTATGAAATCTAAACTTCATTTTGCTTTAACACTTATCCAAAATTTTTTTCTCTTTTCTCTAATCTCTTTCGATTTGAAGAGGGTACTCAGCTCTGTTTCCTTTTGTCTTTATGATGAAAACAAAACCCATATAATAATTTTTTCCAGAAAAAAAAAAATTCCCATCATATGTCCCACTTGTATTCTCTTCCCCCTGCTCTTCCTTCGGTGACGGCATCGCCAAAGCCGATGTTACGGAGTTCTTGGAATGATAATATACAATATCTACTTGCCATATCCGTAGACTTTTTTTTTTTATCTTCATCCTCGTCAAAAGCTTCGTAAGACCACTGCAGAATCCCATGTCTTTCTGCCCTTGTTTCCAAGCTTCTCACTGTTTTGCACGCTACTGGTAGAGAAATCACTTGCCATTTTGTTGTTGATGTTGCTCAATTTTTGACGATTGAAGGTGGTAGCTTTGTTATTTTCCTGGGTATTACCTTTGAATCTTTATATTGGTATCGATGTTCTTGATGATCAGTTCCCCAAAACTACTATCAATCATATTGAACCATATGCATTTAGCTCAATTAAGATTTAAATATAAATTTTCTAATATAAATCTCATCTTTCTATTACTGGGTTTTTTGAAAAAAAAAAAACTAAGATAGTTCGGTTTTTTCTTACATCCTAGTATGAAATACAACATAGTCAAATGCAACAATTACTAGTTAGATTAAAGAAACAAAGACAATTCACTATTGGCAAATCCATCAATAAAAAATTTAATAAATAAATAAGATTCAGAAGAAAAAGTAACAGTAGAAGCAACAAATCAACGGTATAGCAGAAACAATGACACGACAGTGAACTGAGGAGAAGAAGAAAGATGGTCGCCGTGATGACAAGGTTGAGCAGCGATGAGGTTTATACAATAAAACACAAACTTTTCTTTCACAAAATTAAGAAAAACTCGACCGAAATCTGCGCAAATATATTTTAAAATAAATAATTAAATAATTATAATAAAATAAAAACTATAAATTAATCAAATATAAAAGTTAGCATTTTTCATTTTTTATTAAGAGTACAAATTATTTTTAATATGTATACTAATAATAATTATTGAATAAATAAAATAAAATAAATATAAAAAATGGTGAAAAATTACATATTTCTATTTTTAGGTTAAAAAAAGAAAGTTTTTTTTATTTGAATATGACAAAATGTTTAAGTTAAAATAAAAAACTTTATTGTTATAGAAATGAAGAGTAATGTGTTAAATGATATTAAATTAGAGAATTTTACATTAAATAAAATGTGTAATTTAATAAAAAAAAATTTTAAAAAAAATTTATAGAAAAATATTGTGAATTTTAATTATTTAACACATAAAATTTTAGAAGTTAATTCTGAATTATGAAAAGCAACATTTCATAAATTTTTGGTTTAATAAATTAAAAATAAAATATGTCATATTAATTTTTATTTTCTTTAATTTTTATTATTATAATTATTTTAGTTATAATAAGATTAGTTTTTAAAATGATTAGATTAGTATTATAGTATATATATATCTAGTAGTGTTTTTAGTGATTTAAGGTAAAAAAAATATGCAGTATATAAATATTTTTAAATTTTGAGTAGTATTAAAAAATGCATAATAATATTTTAATTAAAAAAATAATACTAAATAGATATATGGTAAATATTTCATTTTTAATAAAAATTAGAATTTTTAATGAGTTTACACATTAAATCTTAGAGTGAAAAAAATATAAATTTATTAAATTTTTAGTTTAATAATTTTATATGTATAGATATTTGATGGGTTGCTACATGTATGTTGAAAACAATTATTTGGTGTCCTCTGTCAAAACATTTTAAGCAAAATAATAATAATAACTTAGAGAAAGAAAAAGTCCCATCCATTTTCGCCACTTTCAATTTCAAATTTTATTATTATTATTATTATTGCTTTCTTTTTTTCTTGACATATATTGGCCAACCAAACAAATGGTAATGCGCGAGTGCAAGGGAGGGTCAGAGTGAAAAGAAAAATCAAGTTTCAGGTTCTAGTTGATATTTTTCACATTAAAAAAATACAATCTAATATAAGAAGCAAACGGTGGCTTGAAGACTGTTAAATAAGGCTCAAAAACTTTGTTTTACAAATTTTTAAGTTTAAATGAGCCAAAAATATCTTTCAGGCTAATCGACTCCTCGGCATAAGCATTAAAGGCAAAAATGTACCTTTCCCCTTTCTCAAGTATTTCTCAAAGGTTGACAATTTGCTATAAGCTTCTATGTTACTACTTACTACTGTGGCAGAAATTTAAAATAATGTTGAACTTTATCTACTTAGAAGTCTAAATTAATGATATCAAATTATGTAAAATTTATTTATGTACTATTTAATTTGGAAAGTATATCCCTAAAAATATATCAACCCAATAAATAATAGACATTTAAAAAAGTAATTCCTATTTTGTTCTTCAAATATTTTATTTTATTTTATTATTTTTCTAATCTAAATAAATCTAACTAAGATTAACTTTTATCGCAAACTCACTCACTCACACATTTAATCCCTTTTTTTTTTTTTGGCTACTCTTTTGAGGACGCTGTCAGTGCCATTATTGCCGCTGGAAAAAAAGCTTTTAGACTTGGTGAAAATGGTTCTAATACCATTTCACGATTTTGGTGCTAAAATGGCAAAAAGCCCAAAATACGTGCTGATATAGTCTCCTATATACGCATGAACAAAAACTAATTATCTAAGCTAACAACCAATAGAAATAATTCAGCTAACTATTCACGTGATCAAATAAGTCTCCTCTAAACAAGAACAAGTCTCCTCTGCTGCTGCTGCACTTAATGTTCTGATGTACTACCATGTCAGACTCTCATAGAGCATCCGCGGTTTAGTGTAATAAACATGTCGTATAATCGCTTTATTATCATTTTATTTATTATATTTTTATTTACAATAAATTACATTCAGAAAAGTATAATAATATGAATTCATTATCATATTATATATTTATTTTAATAATTCATTGATATGTTTAGAAAAAAATATTTATATTAACATACTAAAATCATATTAAAGCAGATTAAAACATATAATTACTGGTATTTAAAAAAAAATAAATATTTTTTATAAAATAATTAAAATTTTTTAATTGAAATATTTTAATTTTTTATTAATTTTTAAAAATTACATAATCAACCTTAATTAAAACAAACATTTGATTCAATTTCAACAATACATGACATATTTTTTTGAAAATACAAATAAATATTATAAAATTAAAAACACTAATTTTAATTATTATTGCCCTAAATCGTTACTAAATATGCTCAATCAAATCCAATCAAAGTTGATAATGACGTAGTTTTGCATTCATTTAAAGATAATTTTGAAATTTCTCGACAGAATCTATGCTCATAAGAATTGTAGACTCTTCATCATTATTATTTCAGTTTGTTATTTCATCTCCTTCTTCCTCCACAATCATATTATGTAATATGATGCATGTATACATTTTATTTTTCAGTTTGTTTCTAAGTCAAAAGCGGATCAGGTCACATATTATTGCCCAACGGGATTGGAGCACTTTAAATGTTTGCTTCACGTCTTTCCTTATAACCTCCTACATTTGTTTAAAAGGAGAGTGATATTGAGTGATATTAAAAAGAAGTATTTATAATCAAAATTTTTATTAAATAAAATTAAAAAAATAAAAAATGACCTTTTTTACCATTTTTAAAAAATGATCGTTGCAATTTCAATTATTTCATTTGGCTTTTATTTTGTTTCTAAAAAAATAAAAAATAAAAAAAGTTGCAAATGGCAACCCATTACATACATAATGCTCATGAAGCGTTGAATAACAATTACACACTGATTATGGGAGAAGTGTAATTGGCAGGGTGTAATGAAATGGATTCAACAGGCATTCCACCCTCATTGTGGATGCTGTCATATACTTTAATAGTGTTGGCCAAGAACATAAAATGAAATCAAAATTTTCTTTATCGCTCTCTATATATATTCTTTTGTTTCGAAATAATGAAAGTTTTTTTTTTACTTCAGATCTTTTTTTCTTACATCTTTTTTTCTTTTGAGAAATTTTTCTTATGTCTTTTACAATAAAGTATTGCCAATTTCTATAATTTTTCTTCTATCTTTAGTTTTTCTGATTTTATTTTTCTTGAAATTTTATAGTTTGATTGAAAAAATAAAGACAATCAAAGATTATTCAATTTTTTTCTTGATACTGTTGCTAAACTGCCTCTTGATTTCAGTTATTTTAATGTTCATGTGAAAACTATAAATTCAATGGTGAACATTATAAACTATAAATTATACACAATTTGTGTATTTTTTGATGTAATATTTTTTCATTAATATTGATGAAAGAAAAATTGTATTATATTTTCTAGTTACCTGATTTGTTTTATTGCATTTGTTAGTATTTTTTTTTTCAAGATAGATGTTAATTTTTATTACTTTAATTAAATATTTAATTTTTATTGATTTGACATTTTAACTTACCAAAAGATCATAACTACTATATAATATGTTTCATTCTATAGGGAATAATGTTTATATATATATATATATATATACTTTTTTATGATAATGTTTATAAAATTTTTCATTTTTGTGGTGATTATAAAAAATTTCAATTTATGATAATTTTAGGTTGGGTTGGATGTAGAACCATTTGTCCCTCATTTTAAAACTGTTCCAAACTCAAATTGGAGGACAACATGTTGTCCCCCATTCAAACCGACAATAATTAATGAGTAATTTGATGAAAATATGTAAATTTTGCAAAGTCATATACCTTCACTTTCATATTTTCTTCTTACAACAAATTCGTACTTTTATAAAATATATAAAAATTAATAAATATATTAAGATAAAAATTAAAGAAAAATAAACCCAATAAAATTGTTATGACAATGAACTATAATATAATAAACATACATTAAAAACAAAGCAATAACAAAATAAAATTAAGATTTGGAACTCTATTTATTAGTAATGTAACATCTTGATGAAAAAGAAAAGAAAAAAGAAACAAGAAAAGAAGAAGAGGAGGAACGATGAAATTTGGATTGGCACTATAAATAAAAATTAGCTGGTAGGTTTTATTTATTTATCTTAAAGTATTTATTTGGGAGTTGTAATTTTTTCTTTTTTTATTAATGATAGTATTGGAGATTTACACTTATAATGTGTCCACCAATTTGAGAGGAGAATAGACAAAGCAATTAATAATAATAATAATATGTGTCCACCAATTTGAGTGGAGAATAGACAAAGCAATTATGGCTCTTACTACAGTATAACTATTGCATTTATACGAATGAAGAGACTACATAGATCTGACTGCAGATAACAATTATTTTATTTTGTAACGTTAAAAAATTATATATTTTTTCGGCCTTGTCAACTTTCTCTCCTCCACCTACAGATTTAAGAACCATTCAACTTCAAAGTACAACCTCTAAAGGTTAGTTTAAGGTAAGAAATCATAAGCGTTCAAAAACAAAAAAAGGGAAGCCTTATGTAATGTGAGGACACTCTATTGTGTAGTATTCACCTACCTAGAATAGCATGAGCTAGCCAAAATCTAATTTCACGAAGAAAACTTAATCTACATGTTTCTGAAATTCCATCTCATTATAATCAACATATAACATAAATGAGAAAACAAACAATGAAAAGAATTAACTCTTCATTATGAACAATTATTGCTAACATAACCAAATATATAGTTTCTCAAGTGCAAAGTCTATAAATTTATAACCACGAACCGTTTAACAATAAGCCTAACGTATAATACCATAGACCAAAACTAAATTCATGAGCACACAAAAAATAGATAAGTATGCATTCTCTCTGACATCAGATATCAAACTTACATACAATGCAAGAGCTTTACCATCCTCACCATTTTGACTAGGAACACTTTAGAAAATACTTCCATTATTATCATACTTGTCAGTATTAATGGCAATAGCCCCCAAAAATTGCCCTAAAAGCACCACAAACCACCATAGGAGCCATAGAATCAGTCTTGTAGGAAATCCTAACAACCTTGCTGTAGACCCAGCTACATTCAATCAATAACACATGAAATTTGGACCTCGGAGATCTTAGCTAGGCACCGATTGAGTTCTCCATAGGAAATACCAATGTCTTTTTGAAGTAAAGTTATAATAGTGAAGCAAATGTGTCAATTACATTAGAACTCATGATGCTCAATGCCTTGTTGTTCTCTTCAGAGAATGAATGGTGTATCATTGAATTGTGGAGAAGGCCAATGTTCTAGAAATTATAATTGATTTGTTGCAAATGAGTATTTTAAGAGTGCTAAAGCCCCTCGTTGCTCAACAGGTACCAACAAAAGGCTTGCCAATGCATATATATGGTGCTCAATACAACGCAAAGAGAAAAAGGAATAGGATAAATTTAAATTATATAATTGTACCAATATTTGTTTTATAAATCAATGGTAGTAACTATATTAAAGTTAATTCAATGATTTTTAGTTTTGTTTGTGAAATAGCTCAATGAATATTATTAATGTAATATCTCTTATTATATACATGTAGAAATGTGTAGCTGATAATAATAATAATATATAAGTATAATAACTATATAATAGCAGTGTATATCAGGTGTTTAAAGTGTAACTAATGGATGAGCATTGATCCTTATCACCCTCCCGCAAGTTGAACGTTAGGAGTGACGATATTCACCTTAGTTTGTAGCACTTGAAACTAATTTTTTATATAATGGCTTGGTGAGGCAATCTATGATTTGGTCATTAGAAGAGATGTATCAGACTTAAAGGTCATTCTTGAAGACCTTGTCACACACAAAATGGTAATCGATTTCTAAATGTTTGGAGTAAGAGTGAAACACTAGCATGTTAGTTAAGTAGGTGGCAAACACGTTATCACACTGTAGGTAAAGAGGTGACTATGTTTTGAAACCCATCTTGCGAAGAAGTGATTGAAGCCATATGATTTCCTGAATTGCATTTGCCAATGCTCGATATTCTACCTCTGTGGAAGAGCAGGCAATGCAATATTACTTTCTCGAGCTCCAATAAATGAGATTAGGACCAATATAAATTGCATACCCAATGGTGGATTTTCTATCATCAAGAGAGCTTGCCCAATTTGAATCACTATATGCAGATATGTGGATAGACTTAGATTTATGAATGAGTAAACCATGGTGAGCAATAGCTTGAAGATACTGAAGGATTCTTTTCACTTTTATCTAATGTTCGTCAATCAAGGAGTGCATGAACTGGGTGACTTTATTGACAACAAAGGATATGTTTGGTCTAGTGAATGAGAGAAATTGTAGGTTGCCTATAACACTTCAATAGCGAGTGGCATTTGTCATGGTCTTGCCTTTATAAATGGGAAGTGCATTGTTGTATCAAAAAGGAGTAGAAATACCATTTACTGAGCCCATGTTTGCTTTTGAAAGTAGGTCATTAATGTATTTTGTTTATGTGAGAAGTAACTCCTTGTTGGTGAATTTGGCTTCAATTCCCAAAAAGTAATTAAGTATACCAAGATCCTTGATATCAAATTGTTAGCCAAGACTTTAAATGACTATGGAAGTGAACTTGGATGAGGAGTTGATGAAGACTATATTATCAACGTATATGAGATAAAAAGTAATGATGCCATTGAAGTAATAGAAATATAATCAACTTTGATTTTGGAGCCTTAAAAACCAAGATTTTGTAAAGCATGAGTCAAACATTTGTATCATTAAACTAGGACTTACTTTTAGCCATAGGGAGAGTGCCTTGAAAACCAAGATTCTGTAAAGCATAAGTCAAACATTTGTATCATTGAACTGGGGTTTACTTTTAGCCATAGTGAGAGTGTCTCAATTTTCATAAATGATTTAGGAATTGAGGATAAATGAATTCAAGTGGTGGATGCATATAAATGTCTTAATTAATGGTGCCATGAAGAAATGCATTTGATACATCTAATTGTTTAATTTCCTAATTATTTCCTAAAGCCAAAGATAAGATGAGCCGAATTGTGAAGGCTTAACCACCAAACTATAGGTGGGATTAAAGTAGACACCTGGATATTGATGGTATCTCTTGGCCATGAGTCTCACTTTATAGCAATCAAGTTTGCCTTATAGAGTATATTTTATACGGTAAACCCATTTGTAGCCTATAATATTGTGACTATCATTTAGGGGAACAAGATCCTATTTTTTATTAGCCATAAGAGCATTGTATTATGCCTTGATTACTTGCCTTCATTGAATTGACTTGAATGCTTGTTCATATTTTATAGGTTTAAGATAAGTGTTGAAGGTGAGGAATGTCTTGGGTTTGAGGTTACCTATTTGAGAATTGGTGACCATATGGTGTTGGCATGAAGGTTATGTAATGGGTGGATTAGGTTTAATAGAGTAGGATGTAAGATCAACCATGAGACATATACCAAGTGTGGTTGTATTGGTTTGTGATTTGGTGGTAGGAAGTGGTGGTGAAGTGGATTCTGAGTGAGGTGTAGAGCTATTATGATTTGGTAAAAGGATGATGTTGGGTGTTGTGTTTAATATGGAGTTCACAGGTTGTATAGTATTAGATACGGGTATAATAGAAATTTGAGGTAGAGTAGGATTATGTGAAAAGGATAGAGGTGGAATGAAGTTGGTGGTGTGGAATAGATGTGGTGGTACTAGAATATAAGTTGTGGTTATATAAGTTTCAATGGATGATAGACTTTATGTATTGTCATTTTTTAAAGGAAACACTTGTTCATCAAACAAAACAAGTCGTAAGACAATGATTTTTTTAAGTAATAAAATTAAGACAATAATAGCCCTTGTGTAATTTCTATAACCCAAAAAAATACACTTGGAAGAACAAGGTGCCAATTTATGCTTTGAATGGGGATGGAGCCACGGATAACATAAGCACCCAAAGATGTGCATGGAATGATAATTAGGGGGATTATGAAATAGTTTTTGGTATGGTGTAGTGTTATGCAATATTGGTGTGTGAAGGCAGTTGATGACATATATTGTGGTCTTAAAGGTAAAAATCTAATATTTTAATGGAACTAAGGAGTGGTGGAGCAAGGAACGACCTATTTCAACTATATATTTGTGTTTACGCTCAGCGCAACCATTTTGTTTAGGTGTGTAAGGGCATAAGCTGCATTGAGTTATTCCATGATTAGATAAATATTTGGTTAAACTTTAAAATTCACCACCCTAGTCTAATTGAAAATTTTTTATTAATTGATTAAATAATCTTTCAACAACAAGTTAAAATTTAATAAACACATTCAAGACTTTTTATTTATGGGTGAAAAAATATATTTGAGAATATTTACTATAGTGATCATAAAACAAAACATAATAGAGTTTCTCGTCATAAGAAGGAACAGGTGAGGCTCCCTATAAGTCATAACAAATAAGTTCTAAAGGATGAGATGCAATGTAAGATGATGCAGAAAATGGTAAATAGTGACTTTTACTAATTGAACAAGCATGACATAAATAATGATTTTTATTGGATGGTTTTATTTGTGAAGTTGAAAAAATTTGTTTGACAGTTTTAAATGAAGCATGTGCTAGGCAAGCATGCCATATTGAGAGAGAATTAAAGAGAGCTTGTTTTTAAGAGGAGGAGTGAGGGATAAGAGTCATATCCATGGAGTATAGTCCATTTTTTATTCTAGCCTATAAGTAGTAAATTCCTAATAGGGATATCCTTGATTTCAAAATGAGAAGGAAAAAATTCAATATAAACTTTGTTAGTATTAGTAAACGAAGAAATAGAAAGTAAATTATTGCAAATACTTGGCACATGGAAAATATTATCAATAGAGAAATAAGAATTCATAATATGATAGTAAGAAGAGCCAGCATACAAAATTTCCAATTTTGATGTCATCAGGGCCTTGATAATCCTTTTTAGTACTCAAATTATCAATGTCTTGTGTTAGGTGATAAGTAGCACCAGAGAGTAAAATCCATAGTTATAAGGAAGGGGAGGTGAAAAGGCTAAGTTTGTGGATGGTTTAGAGGGAGGAAATTAGTGTTAATGGTTGAGTTTTAGTAAGGAACAATTTTTTGTGAAGTGATTAATACCTTAGCAATTATGGCATTGGATAGAGGTAGGAGATGAAGTTGAAGAATCTGTAGGTGACTTAGGAGGAAACTTGTAATTAGAGTTATTTGGAGGACCTTAACCACTGACTCTGTAGGGTCAACCACCATGACCTTTTGATGAAATATGTTATATCAACAGTAGTATATTATAGACCGTTTATTTATGGTAAAAGGAATAAAGCCCTATATAGCAATCATTGGAAGCATGTGCTTCATTACATGGTTTCAATGATAGTTGTGCTAGTTGTACATGCTTCTAATGATTGCTATATAGGTCTTCATTCCTTTACTATAAATAAATGGTCTACACTATATTGCTGCTATAACATAGTTCATCATCCCCCATTAAGGTGGAGCTTGGTGATAAATAACTGAGCCTAATTGTAAAATTATGAAATTAAGGGGTAACCAATGTTGTAGTAAATAAGTAAGCAAGTTGACATTGAGAACTAATGTACTATGGTATGAAAAATCCTTCTTTATACTTTTTTCTTACCAAGTGACAGTTGATCTCTAAATGCTTCGTTCTTTCATGAAAAATAAGATTTTTAGTGATATGTATTGCAGCCTTATTATCATACTAAAGCAAAATAGGAAGGGGAGGATTTATCATAAAATTAGTAAGTATATAGGAAATCCATTGTAATTCATACACCATAACAACCATGCTTTTATATTCAGCTTCAGCAGATGACCATGGAATTATTGTTTGTTTCTTTATTTTCCAAAACACCAATGCATCTCCAAGATAAATGTAGTAACCTGTCAAGGATTTCCTTCTATCTAGGCATGAAGCCTAATTAGCATCTGATTAACTCTATAAAAAGAGATTATTGACAATTGGAAGGAATAACCCTTGAGATGGTGACCTTTTGATGTATTTTAACAAATGCAAGGCTACATTACAATGTTCCTTTGAGGATGTGTTTACATATTGGCTTAATTGTTAGACTCCATAAGTTATATCGGGTGTTGTAAAGTTCAAATATAATAATCTATAGTCATTTATATTGATTTAGATTATCAAGTTTTTCCCTATATCCACTATCAACTTCATCCCTTTTGTCATGGGAGTTTTGGTTGGCTTGGCTCCCAATAACCCTGCATCATTTATTATATCTAAGGGATACTTACACTTATTGATGTACATTCCTTACTTTGTTTTTGTGATTTCAAGGCCTAAGAAATATTTAGCTTCCCCCCCTAAGTCTTTAATGGTGAATAGTTTATGTAAATAAGTTTTTAAAGCCATAATTTCTTCTATGTTATCCCCGGCGACCAATACGTAATCAATATATAGCGATAATGTTGTGAAACTCCCACTCGTTGTTTTGTGAAGAGACAATTTTCATGTTATGACTATTAAATTTCAATTTATCATTGAATTCTTGATTCAATTGTCTATAAGCCAATTTGAAACCATAAAGACTCTTCTTCAATTTACACACTTGGCTTTAAGATGCTTATGTGTAGCCTTATGGAGGTGCCTCAAACTTCCTTGGCCTAAAAGGCCATAATCCTTCTAAAAAGCTAGTCGTGAATGGATGCCTTCGTATAGCTAGTTAGTAGCGTCATCGATAAGGTTCTTGCCCTTTGTCACAGTTGTGCCACAAGATTCTGTTAAACTGTTCAAGCACTACAACTTAATGATGTGTCTCACCTATGTGCGTCGAGGCATGCTAGATCTCAGCCGAGGGCGTGCCAAGGCTTCACCTATATACACTGAAGCTTGCCATGCCTCGACCGAGGGCGTGCCAAGGCCTCGTCTATATGCGCCTAGGCTTGCTAGGCCTCGGTTGAGGGCATGCCAAGGCCTCTTCATCCAAGGTTACATGTAAAAATGCATTATTTATATCGAGCTGATGTAAAAACTAACATTTTGTAGCCGTTATAGCAAGGAATAATCTGACTACTACAAGCTTGGCGATATGAGAAAAACTATCTTGATAATTGATCCCTTCTTTTAATTAAACCCCTTTTCCACCAACCTCACTTTCAGTCTATTAATTGTACCATCCACTTTCAATTTAATCTTATAAATCCATTTAGAACCAATCACCCTCTTTCCTCTTGGCAACTCTGTCAATTCCTAGGTATTGTTTTCCTCTAAAGAATTTAGTTCATTTTGCATAGCATCAATCCACCCTTTGTCTTTACATGCTTCATCATAAGAAATAGGTTCCTACAAATTGGATAACTTTGACAGGAAAGCCATATATGCAGTGTCTAAATTCAATGAATTTCGAAAGGGAAAAGAATTGGGTGTGTGTTTTGAAGTTCGGTGTTTAATGACTTTTGAATCAACATCAGTTGCTAACAAGCTCTTACTTAAAGTCATATTTGTTATATAATCATGCATCCAAATAGGTTTAGACCTTATTCTTGTAGTTTTCTTTGAAATTCTGGTGTTTTTTCAATTGAGTTGATTTGAGAACTGGAAGGTTGGGTTTCTGGTATCATTTCAAAAATAGTGTTTGTGGGGTTTCCAAATGTTGGTGTATAGTAATTCTATTTTCTAATTCAGGATTAGAATTGAGGGGAACTAATGGTAGAGGTGCATGTATAGATTGCTCTTGGGTGTGAAGGAAGGGACAAATGTTTTCATGGAAGTTGACATCTTGGCATATAAGAATTTTATTTGCATTAATGTTAAAGAGTTTATAATCTTTATGTTTAATGTTATATCCAATGAAAATGCACTTATGGGCTCTAGTGTCAAACTTATCCTTATAAGGTAAGGTATTTGTTACATAACAAACGCATCTAAAAATTTTGAGAGTGCTGTAATCAAGTTTGTAATAAATAATAGTTCATAAGGTGTATGCTAGTGCAAAATAGGTGTGGGAAGTCTATTTAAGATGTGAATTTCCATAAGGAGAAAAGGGCCAGAATTTTGAAAGGAGGTTAGCTTGGAACATCATGGATCTTGCTATTTGAAGGAGATGTTTATGTTTGCTCTCCACAACTCCATTTTGTTGTGGAGTATAAGCATAGGTCTCTTTGTGAAAAATTCCTATTCCTCTTAACAATTTTTGGCATTCAAAATTAGTAAATTATGTACCATTATTTAATGTTTTTGACATATTTCTCAAATTGTGTTTCAACCATGACAAAGAAATCCTTCAAAGTAGAGACAACTTGGGTTTTATGCATCAACATAAAATTCTATGTACTTTTGCTAAAATCATCAACTATAGTGACCATATATGGAGTACCGGTAAGAGAATATTATTATCTATATAGAACCTAAAGATCTATATGAAGCAACTGAAAGGTTTTGGGATAATCGAATTTCGCTGGTAGGAAAACTAAGTATTTATTGCTTGGTTTGAGGACAAATTTCACATTTTTGTATAGAAGCTATATCAATATTGGTTTTGTAAGGCTATAGAAAATCCAGGTGTTGTAAGATAAGGGGTGATGGGTGACTGAGTCTTTTATGCCAATCAATTACAACACCATCAGAAATTTTATTTACAAAGCCAAATTTAGCACAAGATTTTTTATAATTTGCTTGCACTTTCGGTGCTTGCAACTGATTATAAAATTCAGTCTTCCTATTTAAAAAACTAGAATTATCCAAGAAATATAACTTTCCTACGAGCTTGCCAACAACTGATGTTTCTTCACTTTGTAGGTCCTGTAATAAATAATAAGTTAAATGAAAGATGAATTTAATTTAAGCTATTTGCACTAGCTTTTAAGAAAAATATTAAATCATGTCAAAAGATAAGAATATGTAGAACATCTGTTAGTTATATATGGTTTGGTGTAAATTGACATATCCTATATGTTCTACTTGCTTTATCAAACCATATGGTAAGTAAACGGGTGTGAAATAGGTTATTGGTTATGCATTTTTCATCAAATTTAACCTCGAACACATATGGCTACTTACACCCATGTTTAATATCTGGGTACCTAGTTCTATATTATTAAACATAGTAAAGGCAAACTAATAAGATGGCATACCTAAAAAATCTTTAATATAGGCAAAGTTCACCTGACTTTTGTTGTCTGAGAGCATCTTTCCTTTTAAAAGTTTTGTGAATTCTTACTTGATTATAGAGGTGATGTTTACAGCTTGCGAGCCATTTTTGGTACTCATGTTTGCATATTCATCATCAAAGTTGAGCGGTGTCTTTGCTTTATTCACCGTTTACTTATTTATGTTTGAATTTTTTGCTCTCTGTTCCTTCAGATTCTTGTACTAGTCAAGGTAATCGTGTATCTTAAAGCATTTTTCTTACGAATGGCCGTCCATGTTGTAGTAATCATAGTGTTGTATTGCCTTCTCACTATTTCCAATTCTTCTCCCACCATTTCTACCGCCTCCACCTGGTCTTCCTCTCCTAAAAGCTCTTCTACCATTTTCTTTTTTGATGACTAGGCTTTTAATAAACATTTCTACATTCTCATTCTTTTCAGGATAAATTGTATGTACATCTCTTTGCTTTTCAACACTCAATACCATTGAGTATGCTCTATTTATTAATGGAAGTGGATCTATGACAAGGATTTGATTATGTACATGATCATAGGTATCATTGAGTCTTATTAAAAATTGCATTAGTCTATTAAATGAAGTGAGATCTGAGACTTCTTTTGCTGCTGCACATACGCATATAAGAACCAACATCAAACATTACAGATCATCCTATAATTTATTTAATTTTGTATAGTATTTTTCCACCTTCAGGGTGCCTTGGGTTATGTTGCTAATCTCCTATGGTATTTGATAGATTAATGGCCCATTGCATTCTCCATATCTCTCTTGCAACTCATCCCATAATTTCTTTGCAATAGCTGTGTAAATGAAAGCTTCTATAATTTCCTTTGAAATGGAATTCAGGATCCAAGATCTTATCATGCAGTCCACTGTTTCCCATTACTCTATTTTTGGTGAAGTGTTAGGTGGATGCTCACAAGCTCCCATGATGAATCCTAATTTAAGATTTAGACCCAAAGCTATCTTGATTGATCTACTCCAGCTGAGATAATTTTTTCCTATCAAAGGCGATGTAACCAGGGTCATTCTTGGGTGATCCAAGCTTTGAAGATATAAGGGATCTTCATTATATTGAGTTAAATCATTTATTGTTTCAATGCTGGCATTTGTGCCTTGATTTGGCATATTTGGATCAGTTATGATCTGATACCATGAGCAAAATTGGGAGAAAATTTTTCATTATTTTCACTTGTTCTCAAAAACATAATACAAGGTGTGGTTTCTATACAAGAACACAAAATGATTAAAGAATGACAAATTGATTAAAGAATAAACTTTTTCCTTTTTACATTTGCTAGCAAAAGTGACTGTATCTGGTTAGTCTTCAAAGGAACAAATGAAGGGGCGATATTTGGTTCCAAGCCCATTAGTGATTATATAAATCAGGTCATCATCACCAACTGGATTTTGTAAAGCACTTAACTGATTTGCCATTATTTTGGCTCAATGCATATAGGTAGATATTGATTCAGTTGTTTCTTTTTGAAGTTTGAAGAAGTCAGACTTGATGGTTATGATTTATGCCTTTAAATCAAAAGCGTAAGTGCGTGCTAACCTATCCTATGCATCTTTAGCACTAGTGGCTTCAATAATTTGTGGGATGAAGCTCTCAGTAATAGAGCCTATGCTCCAGCTTCAAACCAATTGGTATTGCCGAAACCATGCTATGATTGAGGATTAATATGATTATCTACTGTTCATAATGGAGGAGCTTGAGAGTGGCCATCATTGTGTTTGGCAAGATCATAACTATGAAGTAAAGGCATGATCTGTGCTTGCCATAACAGGTAGTTGGTTGAATTTAATTTGACAGGTAAGTGAGTGGAGATGCTAAGTAAGGAGGAAATATATAAACAAAAAGAGGAAGAACTGGCGAGAATGTTGGTGGTGGTGCTTGAGCTGTTGTGGCCATTGGAAAAAGAAAGTGCAGGTTGTGAAACTAATTTTGGAGCTTTGATACTATGAAATAGCTCAATGAATATTATTAATACAATATATCATATTATATACATGTAGAGATGTGTAGCTGATAACAACAATACAGAAGTATAATAACTCTATAATAGCAGTGTATAACAAGAGATTAAAGTGTAACTAATGGATGAGCATTGATCCTTATCAGTTTGTACACATATAAACATGTGTACTATAAGACTCAATAATAATAATATACAAAAATTTTTTAAATAAAAAAAAGACGAATTAATGTTTTTTTCACATAATTTTACTCATTGTGACATTAGGCAATGATGCAAGTTAACATGATGCAGAAGTTTTGCTTTCATAATTATTTGTGGCTATTGATGCTTGATGATCCATGTTTTCTCATGTTTTCATAATTATTTGTTTCTACAAGAATGGTGCAGAAATTTATCCTGGAAAGTTCTTGAATCTAAATAAATGGTAGTTAATCTCTGTTACTATTATAGTCATGCAATTTACTTTCTCATCAAATGTAGCAATTAAGGATACTAAAAATGGAAAAGTTAAAGCTTAATTAAGTGGCATATGGCAAATTTACATATTAACACTGGAAATATGAACTTATTCCAAGCTCTATGTGACAATTAATGTTGGTATATCTTACTTGCCTATGCCTTTATGGCTTTAAAAGTCTCAGCGACTAATGTAGTTATAGTGAATGTGTGTGTTTAGTTGCCCATTTGGAGCATAATTCTAGATAAGGATTATTTGCTAAATAAATTTCTATCTTTGGTATGTCATCTTAGCTTCTCAACTATATTTTCTAGATTAAGGTTTATATCAACGTACAGTTGTAAGTGCATTTTAAATTGTGTTGTGGAATTTGAGTTAATTTCCACCAATAATAACAAATTCACCTTGATAACTATTGTACATGTCACTAGAATGTAAACGGTTGTACTAAAAATCATCCCAAAGTAGATTCCCAGGAAAGAGTGGTGGGCTCATAATGGTCTCATTTAAAAACCACACTCCTTAGATAGAATTTTACCAAAATAAGTAATTTTAATAGCACAATAATTAACAACAACTATAGCAAAAAATAGCTACTAAATAAACATAAAGGAGAACACTAAAATTTGATAAGGTTCAGCTAATTATGCCTACGTCCTTGGACATTACCAGCATAATATTTCGCTAATTTGAGGAAATATTACAAAAGAAAGAAAGAATACAATTTTCTAAATATATGAGAGAAGAAAATTTTGGGATGAATTAACTAAAAAGATGGATGAGTCTTTTATAATCAAAGAGCTCCCCCATTCCCTTAAAACAAAACAATGTAGGATAAGCAATTTTGCCAAAACCCAACAATTGTACTACCCAAAAAGTAATATACATTATTTCTTTTTCAGAATCCCCTTTATTATCACAAGTGTACCAGAGATTATTCTCATTATCCCATCTTTCACCTTTACTTTGAAACCTTTTGACTCTAAAGTTCCCACAGAAATGAGATTCCTCATCAAATTCGACACATAATGAACACATGTTAAGGTTTTAATTAATCCATCCTGATTGCATAAGCGAATTGAACCAATCCTATGTGTGCTAAGAGGGGCATTATTCACTATGTAGACAACTACACCTTTAAGTTCTTTAAAGTCAAAGAACCATTCTCGATTGGGAGTCATATGGTAACTATAAGTTGTATCTAGCAACCATGAACTCGAATAATTGGTTGATAGTGCAACAACAATTGAAAGATTTGAATCAGCATCATCACACTCAACTATATTTGAATTTGAGACAACATTTCCCTTTCTAGGTTTGCCTTTATCCTTTAGCTTGGGACAATCTTTCTTTTAGTGCCCCTTTTCTCAACAAAGGCACATTGATCTTTACTCAGTTTGGACTTTGACTTAGATCTCCCCCTCCTTTCTTTATTCTGCCTCTACGAATGATCTTTAACAATAAGAGCTTCTGCTTTAACACTTGTATTTTCTTACTTTTCTTTCTTTCATTATTCATAATTATACAAGGCTACAGTTACTTCACTTACAGACATAATAACATTCCCATGAAGTATAATAGTTTTAGGATACTCAAAGTCATCAGGAAGCAATCCCACCAACATCAAGACTAGATCTTCATAATTAAAAGTCACGTCCATATTCATTAAATCATTTATCAACTGATTAAAGCTAGTAATGTGATCATTCATTATAGTACCTGCAACATAGTTAAAGCAAAACAATCTCTTTTTCATGTAGAGTTTGTTCTAACTACTTTTCTTCAAGAATTTCTCCTCCAGTGCCTTCCATAATTTACTTGTAAAAGTTTCTTTAGAAAATGCATACTTTGGCTCTCTAGAAATACATGATTGAATTGTACCATATGTCAATCTATTAATCACCTTCCATTTTTTCTCCTCAAAATCATTTGGTCTCTCTCCTTCAATAACAATGTCTAGACCCTGCTGAAAGAGGGCATCTACAACCTCACTTTGCCACATGTCAAATTGACCAATGCCATAAAAAATTTCCATCGTAAATCTAGCATTTATCATAGCATTTCTTGCGAAAATTGAAGATGAAGAAGCTGTTGACGCTGATATCGATACTTTTATGTCATCTGCCATTTTTGCTACAAATTCTATTTAATAGTTGTCAATGCGGAATACCAATTAGGCCCAGGATATTTTTTCTAATGTGGAAGATCAGCCTAAGCCGCAATGTTATGACTTGATATTTTAAATTATAAAAAAATATTTCGGGATATGCAATATTAATAATTTTAAATTTTAATCATGTATTATTATCGTTAACTACTAATGTTAATTACATATTTTATTTTTAGAGAATTATTTACATAAAATATATTTTTAGAAATTTATTATTTAAATATTAGGGTTAATATTATTGGTGTTATTTTAATATTATTATTTTTGTTGTTTGATATTATTGTGAGCATTATTTTTATTATTAAATTATGTCACTATTATTATTAGTATTATTTTTTTTAATTGCTAATATTATATTATTAAATTGTATTATTAGTGTGTGTGTTTATATATATATAACAAAAACTTATCGAAAATACCATCTCCCTCCCCATTTTGTCCCATTTTCTTCCTGTTACTATGCCTTTCCCTTCTATACAACCGAACCGCCTCTCATTGCCACCAACAACTACCATCTTCTTCCTCCCTCTTAACTCTCCTTCTCCGATGTCATCCGACCGCTAGAAGCCCGTCGGATTGTCTGGAGTTGCAGCGGCAGCAAGGTAAGCTTCTCACTGTCGCTCCCTCCTCCGGCCACCACAGCATGCCATTCTGGTGATATTTGACTCCTTGAGCTATGTGGAATTCGAATCCAAGCTCCATTCAAGCTCATAGTTGTCAATTTGTGAGTTTTTCTTAGTTTTTGGTTTATGGCTATTAGGGTTTCCAATTTTTTAAAGGTTAAATCTTGTTGATACTTGGAAACTTCCTTCACTAATGTTGATCCTAGTAGCTTAATCTTCCTAGAAATATTTTTTGTTTGAATGTTTGGAATTTATTTGAATTTTGGTTAATTTTTTATTATTTTATTATTAATTATTGAATTTTTGTTAATTAATTATTTTAATTATAAATTTGGTATATTTAGTGTTAGTATATTATATTATTAATTATAGTGTTGAGAAAATAATTTTTGGATATATTATATAATTTTTAGAAATATTTTTGTATTATGTATATATTGGAATTTTATGTTAGATTTGTATTTTTGTTGAAAATATTGTTTAATTATATTCTTTAGATAATTTTGATATAATATATGTTGATAAAATAATTTTTGGGATTTTATATAAATTTTTGAGAAAATTATTTAGTATTATGTGATTTTTTTATTATATAGGTTAATTGTGGGTTTTCGTGGAAATTATAGATAAATGATATATTTTATATGCTTTTATGATTTTATAGGGTATTAAAATGAATTTTATAAATTATTTACTATTTTTAACTAATTAATACTAATTTTTGAAAATTATTTCAAATAATATATTGTTTACTATTTTGGTGATTAAATGGATTTTTAATTACTTTTATTATATAAATAAGTTATTTGAATATATAAAGGTGAATTTTATTATTTTATGCTAAATAATTGAGAAATTGGATTTTTGATAATATTATATCATTATTTGAGATTTTTATCTAATTGTGGAGAAATGATTATATTTAGTGTTTTAATGCTTAAATATATTATATTTTGGTGTTTTATTGATATTTGTGAATTTTAATGATTTTTAAAATATTATTATAAATATTTGATTATTGGTAAATTATGAATCTCAGTTGGGGAATTTCGCAATTTAGGATCCCAACCTGAGGTGTTGAGCATTTTGAGTTTTAGAAGTACGTTTTTCTTACATGATCGGCTCTACTTTTTAGTAGAGAGATGTCCATTTTACAGAGGAAGTTTTGTCGAATTTTTTATAGAATTTTCGTAAAACGTGATATCGGGTCAATCCTGAGTTCCCATGTCTATTTAAGTTTTGTATTCCTAGATCGAGTCTCTTTAGAAGTTAAGTTAGATTTATTATGATTTTTGTTATAATTTTATTTTCTAGTTGCACCAATACCGAGGCTTATAGGACCGGGCCCGTCAAGTCAATGTCGAGAAGCGTAAACTTATGAGTTGTTATCTTATTTATATATCACATTTAGGATGCATGATTTAGAATACATATGTTTTAATATGTAATTATTCATGAATTTTTTTATTAAATGTTTAGTATATGTTAGATATATTTTTAGTATATTTTTGATATATTTTAAAATAAATACATGTTATATTTTCAATATATATTTTGCATGATGTTAGTATGTTATTGGTTTTTATTTGGCATATTTTCATGGTTGATTTCAAATTTATTTAACATATATATACTTGAAATATACTTAGTTTATTTTAGGTATATTTCTAGTATATATATGGTTTATTTTGTTATTATGAATGTTATTATGCATTATTTATTTTCCCATATGTATGTCAAATTTTAATTGAAGGATACCTAGTGGGTAGCACTAGGACCGTGTATGTACTGGTGCAATAGATTTAGGGTTTAGTTGAGAATCACTTGAGGTTATAAATGATTTGATTGATTGATTGATTGATTTGAGTTTGATATGATTGAATATTGTGGTTGCTGGAGCTTAGTTAACCTAGTGTCTTAGGGCCAATCACACTGATAGTGAGAATGCTAGAGCTCGATTGACTTAGTGTCTCAGGGCCAGTCTACTGTCCAAAATGGAATAAGTGAATTAATTTAGAATTAAGTGAGCCTGTATGACTAGAGAGGTATTATTAATTGAGGTTACGATTAAATAGGGTTCTATGTGATCCTTCAATAAAATAAATGTTTTCCAACATTTATTATATAAAATGATTTCACCATCTGTGTGAAATACATGTATATATTTATTATATATATTGATGATTTATTGTATATGACATTAGGAGGTGCAAGTATATATAATATAATAATTCACTTACTGAGGTATGACTCCCCTCAATTGTTTATTTTTTAGGAGATTTTTCTTCCTCAGACCTCAGTAGTAGGCCCATCCGACGGACTTCTTCAGCCCTGACTAGTCTATGTAAATTACTTACTTGATTTTTATTGTACTCTAGAAAACTGCAGTAGTAGTCGTACTTTGTATTTATAAAATGTTGATTGTTATTTCAGAGGCCTTTCTCTGAATATTATTTGAAATATTTTTTTATTTTATTTATGATATGACAGAAGTTTTTATTATTATATTGATTTAAGACTTTAATTATGGTGCGTATTTTATTTATTTATTGCTTGCATGCTTTTATTTTTAAGGCTTGCTATGGGTTCCAGATTCAAAAGAATTCTCGTTCCATAGCGCTAGTTATGACTCTCAGTTTGGGTCAAGAGCAATGTTGGTATCAGAGCCTAGGTTATTAGAGTTATGGACCTATGTTTTCAGAGTCTTATTTTCTTTGTAACTATTGCAATTTAATTAGGTTCGAGTATGTCTTCGATAAGTTTTTCTTGATTTAGTATCTCATGTGATTCGTAGATTGTCTGTCTGGTCTGAATATCTTTTTTGTTTATTTTTTAGAATGCGAAGGTGAGCACGTGTCGCTCCACCAGTCATTGACGCCGAGGATGATGAGTCCTTTCAGGATGAGGTTTACCTCCTAAGCTGCCAACGAGGCACAGAGGTTGAGGTAGAGGTAGACCTCGAGGAGCAATAGGTCACTATAAATAGCATAAGTTATAGGATGAGGAACCTATAGAGCCTGAGTATGAGGATGCTCTGATACCTCTAGTTGCATTGTCGATTCAACCTGCTTATTAGCAGGGTATGTCTGACCTTGAGGTAGTACTGTTTTATGTAAGAGTTGGCCGTATAGCTTTTGATGGGATGTTAGATTCGTTAGACTTTTTGCACGCCATTTAGACGAGGACTCAGACTGCTCACACTGAGTACCAACGGATAATGATCGTAGAGTTATCGATAGAGGGACCAACCCTCAATTGGTTTATTTAAATTATCCAGCCATACATGACTACGATGACTTGGGCACAGTTTAGAGAGCAATTTATGAGGAGATTCTACCCAGAGCCACTCCGTATGAGCTACAGACTTCGGATGATGAGTATTACCAGAGGTGATAAATCTATCGAGGACTAAACCAAAGAGTTTCTCTGACTCGGCAGATATGCAGAGGACCTTATGCGAGATCAGTACTTTACGGTCACTATATACGTCACTGGTCTGGGTTCTGCTTTTTTTGGGATGCCTACAACGGGCCTTACTCTATAGTCGGTGATAGAGTTGTCTAAGGAGATTGAGCTGAGGCTAGTTAAGCAAATAGCTATGCTTGATTATTACCAATTGGGCACTCAGTGAAGAGGATTTCAGACTACTCCATATTTGACTTTTTAAATTGGTTCAAGTAGTCAGTAGAGAGGCCCAGTACAACAGAGCCAGAGACAATAGTAGAGAGTGCACATGAGTAGTAGACATGGCCGTGAGGGTCAGCGCAAACTGATTAGATTTGGGTCAGGTGCTTCTAGCAGCAGTAGTGGTCATAGTTCGGTCAGCAGCTAGTATTTACCACACGTGTGGTAGAGTCCATCAAGGACCATGTTACATGGCGCCGCTATCACGACCCAAAATGAGACTCATAACTGGTGTTAGGGAATGGGAATTCTTTCAAATCCAAAACCTGTAGCAAGCCTTAAAAACTAAAAGCACATGCAATTAAGTAAATAAAAATATGACAGAATTAAAAATTTTCAAATCGATATATAAAAATAAATACTCAATATCATATCATAAATAAAAAATATTTATATAATATTCAAATACAACTCTCTGATACAAATAACTCAACAACTATAACAATACTACTACTGTAGTTTTTAGATTACAAATTAAAGTCTAAATATACATTTACATAAAATAGCCAGGACAGAAGAACACTGGCGAAGAGCTCTACTACTAAGGTTTGACAATATAAGATCTCCTGAAAAAAAAATAATTGAGGGGGGGTGTTGACCATTTGCATGATCAAACTCCAAATTTTGGAATTTGACAAAAAAATTTTATACTAATAATTTCAATTAAGTGTGTAGGGAATTATATACCAAACATTTACCAAGCATATACACTTTTGGATAAATAGTGACTTTTCAGGAAAATTGAACCTCTGAGATTCAAGAAGGCTTTTGACATCTTTAAAGCTCTTAAAAGAGAAAATAAGCTTCTTCACATTTGAATTAGATATCTTGAGCTTTCTGAATTGGGCTTATTTTTCAAAATTCAAGTTCATTTGGTTATGAAAATTTTGAGTTGAAATCCACATATACGTTTGCCATCTTAGACTACACATCTCTTAGTATTTTGGACATATCTTAAGCTAAAAAAGTTCAATTAAGGTGATTCAAAATGATATGAAAAGATAAGTCAAATATCTAAAAATTTAATGAAGAAAGTGTGGGCAAATTAAAATTTATTTAGGATAAAATCACAGCTTCAACTTGTGTATAGCTTTCTGACAGTATTCTGCATTTCAGATTGCATAACTCTAAGTATTTTGGACATATCCTGAGCTACAAAAGTCCAATTTAGGTGATTCAAAATGATATAAAAAGATAATTAAAATATATACAGCTTTAATGAAGAAAGTATGGCCAAATTAAAATTTATTTAGGAGCAAATCATGGCTTCAATTTGGGTATAGCTGTCTGACCGTAGTCTGCATTATAGATTGTAGAACCCTTAGTATTTTAGACATATATTGAGCTACATAAGTCCAATTTAGGTGATTAAAATTGATAAAAAAAGATAATTTAAATATATACAGCTTGTATGAAGAAAGTGTGGGAAAATTCAAATTTCTTGAGGAGCCAATCACGATTTCAATGCCTGAATAGCTATATGACAACATCACTCTCAATGATTCAAAATATAGTCGTTGGACACATCATTTTCACCTCCAAAAACTATATTTTTTAGTATACATACCTCTAGAGCTGAATGGAAGTGAAGCAACTTGTCTATCATTCATTATTTCTTAAGCATTCATTGAGCTCTCAAATTCTCTTAAATAATTCTTTGTTTATATAACTCTTATGAGAATTGGATGTGTGTTAGAAATAGAATTTCTCTTCATCTTAAATCTTGGGTTAGATTAAAAGGAAAGTGAGATTTATTTCTAAAGGAATTAGTTTAAGTGTTGTCCATTGAAATACTTGGGTTTTGGTTTTTTGAGTGAGCCCTGAAAACTCATGTTGTAAGGTTATAAGAGTAAGCCATAAAACTCTTGTATAATCTTAATCTTGTAAATAAGATTGTGGGTGATTGAAAATCCTAACTTTGGGATAAGTTAGGTGGAGACATAGGATTTTTGTTGAATCTAAACTCCTTAAATCTTTATGTTCTTCATTCTTCTTTCTCAACTTCTATTTAATTCTTGCAAATAATTCTTTTTAATTTCTCATTTTTATTTGATAGTCCTATTCACCCCCCCCTCTAGAAATCTTTTCAATTGGTATTAGAGCTTGAATTCTAGGTACTTTATTGCTAGAATTCAAGATCATGAGGAGTGAATCATAAAACATCTCTTCTCTTAGACCATTCTTTTATGGTAGTGACTATCCACATTGGAAATTCAAAATGGAATTATATCTTGATTATGATTCCATCAAAATTTAGGACATTGTACTAAGAGGTTAGGAATCACCTATAACTGTCATTGATAGTGTGGTAACTACACCTATATGAAGCCAATGGAGTATTGATCAAAAGGAAGAAAATCACAAAAAAAAAGCTATGATTACTCTAGTCTCTTCAATGACAAGAGAAGAAGGAGGCAAGCTTCAACATTGTATGTCGGCCAAAGAAATGTGGGAGACCTTAGAAAACCACTACGAAGGCAACATTCAAGTAAGAAGTAAGAAGGTTCAACTTCATATGTATGAATATGAACTCTTCAAAATGAAGCCTTGTGAATCAATCATAGAGATGACAAATCATCACAATGCTCTCCCCATAGCCCTCAAGAAACTTGGAAAACATTTCTCCAAGGAAGAAGTAAACAATAAGATTCTAAGAATCCTATCTAAAAAGGATTGGGAATCTCGTGTTACTTCAATTGAGGAAGCTCAAGACCTCTCCACCTTATCAACCAATGTGCTCATTGGTAAGCTCTTAACACATGGGCTCATTATCAAGCAAAGAGGTAAAAAACAAGAATAAAAATAAGAAAAGAAAAAGTGCATTGCTCTAAAAGCTCTTCAAGAAGATAATGAAGAGGAAAGCATCAAAGATTCTAGTGATGAAGATGGTTACATTGCCATGCTCACTAGGAACTTCAAGAAGTTTTTTAAAAATAAAAACTTCTTAAGAACAAGGGACTTTAATAAGAAGTTCGAAGGAGATGGGAAGAAGAAAACTAAGGAGGTTACATACTATGAATGCAAGAAATCGGGACATATTAGAAGTGAGTGTCCTAAACTCAAATTCAAGAACAAGGGAGCAAAGGATAAGGAGAAGGCATTCAAAGCTACTTGGGATGATTCTTCCAAATTTGAAGAGGAAGAGGAACAACAAGAGGTGACTAATCTTTGTTTCATGGCCTTTGAAAATGAAAATAAGGTACTATCTACTTCTTATTCTTCCTTTGATGATTGTGATAATTATTATGATAATGATGATGATGATGATGATAAGAGCTCTACTGTGAGCAAATTACTTATTAAATACAAAAGCTTATTATCTAAGAAAATACATTACAAGCATGAGTTAGGTAATTAAATAGAGAATTAGAAATTTTAAAAATTAATTTTGCTAAACTTGTTGAATTAAACGAAAAACTTGTTAGTGATGAAAAATCTTCTAATTCTTTGGAAGATTAACTTAAGAAAGAAAATGATTAAAATCATAAGCTTTTTAAGGAGTTCTTAGAATTAAAGAATTCCATTGCTAAATTTAAGAGAGGCAAAGAAACTTTAGATAGTCTTTTTGACTCTCAAAAATTTTATGGAGATACCCATGGAATTGGATATAAGAATGGAATGTCTTCATCATCTTCATCACATATTAATTTTGTAAAAGTTTCACATGATTCCACTCCTTCAACCACTAAATCAAATGAGACTCAAGCTTTCAAAGCTAAAAGATCTTATATGTTAAATAACAAGGAAAAGTCTCATAAGATTCATCCTTCGTTAACACAAAGAGGTAAGGCTCAAACTAGAGCACCTAAACTCAAGCATGCTTATATGTACATTAGACACAATACAATGCACATAAATATGTCGCACAAAATTAGTGAAATACACATCACTATTGCCAATGCATGTCTCACTTGATGATACAAAACAATAGGAGATACATGCAATACTAAAGGCATATTGCACACACTAGGAAAGCATTTCATCCTAGGAGGAATAAATTTGAAAATATTATATGTTCTTATTGTATGATCAAAGGACATACTAACAATGTGTGCTTCTATAGAAGACTGCATATGAATTTACTTCCTATGGATTATCTTGAAACTAACCAACCTAGACCAAGAAAGGTTTGGGTCCAAAAGAACACTTAAATTGTATTGTATAGATGTGTTTGAAATCCACAAGAATAAAAAGTAAGTGGAATCTTGATAGTGGATGTTGAAGACATATGACAGGAGATAAAGAGTAATTCAACAAACTTAATGCTAAGGATGGAGGGCACGTTACCTTCAGAGATAATGCAAAAGGAAAAACTATTGGCATTGGAGAAATAGGTAATCCTCAATCCTTATCTATACATCATGTGTTGTTTGTTGATGGTTTTAAACATAATCTGCTTAGTATAAGTCAATTATGTGACATGGGAAATAAAGTAACTTTTTATCCTAAAAATTGCTTTGTTAGTAGTCTTAATGAAAAAAAAGTTATTTTTAGTGGTGAAAGAGTGGACAATGTTTATATCATTGATTTGAATAAAATTGATAACAAAGACATAAAATGCTTAGTGTCTCTCTCTCATGACACATGGACATGACATAGAAGATTAAGACATGCAAATTTTGAGCTTTTGAATGATCTTTGTAAACATGAACTTGTAATTGGTTTACCTAAGCTTGAATTTACTAAAAATAAACCTTGTGATGCTTGTCAAAAGGGAAAACAATCCAAGTCCTCATTTAAGCTAAAAAATGTAGTGTCCACCTCTAGGTCACTTGAACTTATACATATGGATTTATTTGGACCAACTAGAGTTGCTAGTCTTGGTGGAATGCACTATGCTTATGTATTGGTTAATAACTACTTTAGATACACTTAGGTGTGTTTTCTTGCTCATAAGAATGATGCATTTAAAACTTTTGAAAATTTTTCAAAAAGAGTTTAAAAAGAAAAAGGATTTTGTATTTCATCCATTAGAAGTGATCATGGAACTGAATTTGAAAATGAATTTTTCAAAAACTATTGTAATGAAAATGGTATTTATCATACATTTTCATCTCCTAGAACCCCTCAGCAAAATGATGTAGTTGAAAGAAAAAATAGAACTCTTGTGGAAATGGCTAGAACAATGCTTCATGAGTATAATTTGTCTCTATACTTTTGGGTGGAAGCCGTTAACACATCTTGTTATATTTCAAATCTAGTTTTCAAAATACCAATTTTAAATAAAACATCTTATGAGCTATGGAATAATAGAAAACCCAAAATCTCATATCTAAGATTATTTGGATGTAAGTGATTTATATTGAACACTAAGGATAATCTTGGGAAATTTGATTCCAAAGACGATGAAGGAATTTTCCTAGGCTATTCCATCTCTAATAAAGCATATAGGGTCTTTAATAAGAGAACTCTAGTAGTTGAAGAGTCAATGCATGTTGTATTTAATGAATCAAACTCACTTGATCCTAGAAAGGATGTTTGTAGTGTTGATGATCTTGTAGGTGACAATGAGATTGTGGAAATACAAGAAGAAAAAACTAGTAAGCCTTTGGAACTTGAAGATCTAAGAAAGAAGGAAAATGAGGAGACATGTTAACCTACCTTGAAGGATGAACTTCCAAAGGATTGGTAATTAAAGAAAGCTCACCCTCAAGACCTCATTATATGTGACACTACAAAAACGGTAACTACTAGATCTCAATTAAAATCTACTGTTAATTTAGCCTTCATTTCTCAAATTGAACCCAAAAATATTGATAATGCTTTGTGTGATGAATTTTAGGTCCTTACTATGCAAGAAGAGTTAAATCAATTTAAGAGAAACAAGATTTGGACCTTAGTTCATAGACCTAAACATCATCCTATTATAGGCACCAAATGGGTGTTTAGAAATAAGATGAATGAACAAGGTGTCATAACTAATAATAAAGCTAAACTTGTAGCTACAGGTTATAATTAAAAGGAAGGCATTGATTATGATGAAACCTTTGCCCCTATTATAAGGTTAGAAGCTATTAGGATGCTACTTTCATTTGCATCATATAAGGATTTTAAACTTTATCAAATGGATGTTAAAAGTGCATTTTTAAATGGTTTTATTGAAGAGGAGGTATATGTTGAACAACCTCCGAGTTTTGAAAATTTTAACTCTCCAAATCATGTTTTTAAATTGTCAAAAGCATTGTATGGATTGAAACAAGCTCTAAGAGCTTGGTATGAAAGATTGAGTAACTTTTTACTAGAGAAAGGTTTCTCTAAAGGAAAGGTTGACACAACTCTTTTCATAAAGAAATCCAAGCATGATTTATTAATTGTTCAAATTTATATTGATGATATTATTTTCAATGCTACTAACCATTGCTTGTGTGAGGAATTTTCTAAGCTAATGCAAGGAGAATTTAAGATTAGTATGATGGGAGAACTCAAGTTCTTTCTTGGACTTCAAATCAAGCAATGTGAAGATGGGATTTTCATTAATCAAATGAAATATACAAGGGACATTCTCAAGAAGTTTGGAATGGATGGAGCTAAATCAAGCAAAACTCCAATGAGCACCATAACCAAACTCAACAAGGATGAGAATTGAAAACCGATTGATGAAGAGCAATTTAGAGGTATGATCGGATCCCTTCTTTATTTAATCACTAGTAGACCCGATATTATGTTTTCTACTTGCTTGTGTGCTAGATTTCAATCAAGTCCTAGAGAGTCTCATTTGAATGCTATTAAAATAATTTTCAAATATCTTTGTGGTATAATGTGTTTAGGACTTTGGTATCCTAGGAGTTCTTCCTTTGACTTGATTAGTTATTCTAATGCTAACTTTTCCGGTAGCTTACTAGATAGAAAAAGCACTTCCGAAACTTGTCAAATTTTAGGAAATTTCTTAGTTTCTTGGTTTAGTAAGAAACAATTTTTGTTTACCTTATCCACCACTGAAGCAGAATATGTGGCAGGTAGTTGTTATTGCACCTAAGTTCTATGGCAAAAATAATAACTTTTGGACTATGGCATTGATATTAATCACATTCAAATTAAATGTGACAATACAAGTGCTATAAACCTTAGTAAAAATCCCATTCAGCATTCTAGAACTAAGCATATTGACATTTGACATCATTTTTTCCGTGATCATTTGCAAAATTGTGATATTTTTCATGATTTTGTTGATATTAATCATCAATTAGCAGACATTTTTACCAAGCCTCTTTGTGACGAAAGATTAAATTTTATTAAGCATGAACTTGGTATGATTGATGGCTCAAGTTTGTTTTGATCACTTGTTAAATTGATGTTTGGATTCTTATGTAATCATGTGCTTTAGAAAAATTATTTTCATCGTCATGTATATATTCTGTTTTAAAAGTATTTGCTTTAGCAAATTTACTTCATATACATGATATATTGTATTTCCCATTTGCATGATCTTTGTATTAATTTTATTTGATTTGGATTTATGTGGATTCTTTCAATTTTTTTTTTCAAAAGCCCTCATATTTTTCAAATTAATAATTAATTATTGAGCTAAATTCAATTAATTAATTATTTTAATTTAGCAAAAATATTTCTCCTCCTCAATAAGATTTTTTATTTTATAATTATTGTATGACAGTTTATACTCAATTTATTTTTTGGATATAAGACATGAGCTGTTAGTTTTATGTTTTGTCTATAATTGGTATTTTAATATCATTTTAGCTCTCTCTTTTTAATGCAATTTTATGTGCATTTTGACAAGGGGGAAGAGATATTTGAGTTCGTTTATTTATTTATTTTTATTGTGTTTACGCATGAATATTGTTTATTATGTTTATACATGCATAATTAATGTTTAATTTATTCATGTATCAATTCCACTTAGGAATTATTTTGATCTTTGATAAGGCATGAATTTTTTTTTTTTTTTTAAGATTTGGTCTATCTTTGCTTTTGTCAAAGGAGGCAAAAATAATTGAGTTTGCATTCATACTTAGTTAATTTCATTTAAGGAAGAGAATTTTTTTTACAAATATGTGTTTGTGTTAGTGACATAACTATGTGATAGTGACCTTAATATCAATTTTTTTTTAATTCATTGAAATAGGGGGAGAAATTATTTGAATTTATTTCACAGAAAATTTTTTATGTATGCATAGTAATAATGTATATGCAGCTAGTTTTTTCCTTGTGATAAAAAGTCTTGTTTTGCTGACTTTGTTTATATATGACATGAATTTTTTTTATTTATGCATGACTATCAATTATGCTTATACCTACAAAATTCATATTCATGTATAAATTTTTCTTGGGAATGGTTTTTATCTTTAAAAATGAAATGACTTTCATAAAAATTTTGAGTATCTTTGCTTTAATTGTTTTGATTCTTGATCTTTTATTTCCTCTGGTATTATTGGCTCCTTTAGGTCTATTTCCCCTTATATCTTTCTCTTTTCTTTTTGTCTTTGACAAAGGGGGAGAAGAAGCTATGTGTTTAGGGGATAAATAATTATGTTTGTATTTAAGATATGCTAAGTACCATATGATTATGTATGATTGATTGACTAGCTAAACTTTCTATAATCATGTGATGTTTCAATATAGCATATGTACTATTTTATGATGCATTATAGTAGCACTATATGCATATATGTTTTAAATTATTTCCTTCATGTTGTTTAACATTTTTTAATGATCATGTTATCATCATTTGTTATGTTAGGCCATGTTCTTGATAACATTCTTATGTTGTCCTTATTCTTGACAAAAAGGATAATAAAATTCATTTATATTTCTTATCATGTCCAAAAAGGAGGAGAAATAAAGAAATATATTTTGTTAAAGGAATAGATTTGTTAAACCCTTATACATATTATGATAATTCATTTATATACTTTGATACATGATAAATATTGAATTTATGCATATGTTAAGGGGGAGAAAAACACTTTCTCATTTTGCATCTATTTAATTTGAAAGGGGGAGCTATTTTGATTAGCATACTTATACATGTTATTTATTTTTGTCACACTTACACACATTATTTATTATTTTTTAAAATTGGTTGTTAAAGCCACAAAGGGGGAGATTATTGACCATTTGCATGATCAAAGTCCAAATTTTGAACTTTGACAAAAAAATTTTACACTAATAATGTCAATTAAGTGTGTAAAGAATTATATACCAAGCATATACACTTTTGGATAAATAGTGACTTTTCGGGCAAATTGAACCTCTGAGATTCAAGAAGACTTTTGACATCTTTAGAGCTTTTAAATGAGAAAATGAGCTTCTTCACATTTGAATTAGATATCTTGAGCTTTCTGAATTGGGCTTATTTGTCAAAATTCAAGTTTATTTGGTTATGTAAATTTTGAGTCGAAATCCACGTATACGTCTGCTATCTCAGACTGTACATCTCTTAGTAATTTGGACATATCTTAAGCTAAAGAAATCCAATTAAGGTGATTAAAAATGATATGAAAAGATAAGTCAAATATCTAAAAAATTAATGAAGAAAGTATGGGCAAATTAAAATGTCTTCAGGAGCAAATCATGGCTTCAACTTGTGTATAGTTGTCTGACAGTATTCTGCATTTCAAATCGTATAACTCTTAGTATTTTGGATATATCCTTAGCTACATAAGTTAAATTTATGTGATTAAAAATGATATGGAAAGATAATTCAAATATCTACATCTTTCATGAAGAAAGTATGGGTAAATTCAAATTTCTTCAAGAGAAAGTCACGGCTTCAATTTGGGTATAGCTGTCTGACCGTAGTCTGCATTACATATTGTATAACCATTAGTATTTTAGACATATCTTAAGATACATAAGTCCAATTTATGTGATTCAAATTGATATGGAAAGATAATTCAAATATCTATTGTATGAAGAAAGTGTGGGTAAATTCAAACGTCATGAGGAGCCAATCATGGTTTCAATCCATGAATAGCGATATGACAGCATCAGTCTCAATGATTCAAAACATAAATGTTGGACACATCATTTTCACCTCCAAAAGCTATATTTTTTAGTATGAATACCTCTAGAGCTGAATGGAAGTTAAGCAACTTGTTTATTATTCATTATTTCTTAAGTATTCATTGAGCTCTCAAATTCTCTTAAACAATTCTTTGTTTGTATAACTTTTATGAGAGTTGCGTGTGTGTTAGAAATAGAATTTCTCTTCATCTTAAATCTTGGGTTAGATTAGAATGGAAGTGAGATTTTTTTCTAAAGGAATTGGTTTAAGTGTTGTCCATTAAAACACTTGGGTTTTGGTTTTTTGAGTGAGCCTTGAAAACTCATGTTGTAAGGTTATAAGAGTGAGCCATAAAACTCTTGTATAATCTCAATCTTATGAATAAGATTGTGGATGATTGAAAATTCTAACTTGGGGATAAGTTAAGTAGAGACATATGATTGTTGTTGAATCTGAACTCCTTAAATCTTTGTGTTCTTCATTCTTCCTTCTCAACTTCTATTTAATTCTTGCAAAGAATTCTTTTAATTTCTCATTTTTATTTGATAGTCCTATTCACCCCCCCTCTAGGACTTTTTTCAGGAGGTCATACCTCACTGAGTGAATTATTATAATATATATACATGCAATCTAAACCATATACAGCCAGACATTCGTATATATATACATATACACGCATTTCACACAAATGCCAAACTTTGCTTTTATATATATAATAAATGTAGAAAATGTTTATTTTAATAAATGAATGATTAAATAGAACCCTAATATTCGAAACTTCGAACACAAAATAGTGCTAGCCACACAGACTCACTTAATTCCAAGGTAATTCACTTATTCCATTTTAGACAGTAAACTGGCCCCAAGACATTAAGTCAACTGAACTCCAACAGTCTGACTATCAGTGTGATTGGCCTTGAGACACTAGGTCAATCGAGCTCCAACAACCACATTACTCAATCACATCAATTCTTAACAATCGATCAATCAAATATTACCTCAAATGATATAATAATTCAACCCTAAAATCTATCGCACTAGTACGTATTTGGTCCTAGTGCAACTCATTAGGTAGCACGTTCTATCGATATCCTTCAAATAAAAATCACGTATATTTATGAAAAATAATAAAATGCACAATTAAAAATGTCATTAAGTTGATTAGTAAAAATGACCAAACATATTTCAATCTGTAAAATCACTTATTTTAATCAAAACAATGTAATGTTGGATAAAACTACATCATTTTAGTTATCTCTAATATATATCTATATATTGTGCAATAAAAATAATAATTATAATAATATTGTTTACCTCATTAATTTTGAATAATGTCAATAAGATTATATTACTTAATAACAATAATAATTAATAAGTTACTAAATATAATATGAACAATATATTTTAATTAATAGAAATTATCCTTATCTTGTTTTTGTTTGTAATATCATTACTTACTTTAATAAAAAAAAAACAACGTAGTTTTGAGAAAACTATTTTTTTTATCTATAATATATGTCTATCTATTAAAATGCAATAAAAATAATAACTATAATTATATTATTTAGCTCATAAATTTTAAATAATATCAATAAAATTAGATTACTTTACTAAAAATAATAATTAATAAGTTATCAAAAATAAAATTTTAATAATATATTTCAATTAATAAATTATACAATTTGAAATCATATAATCTTAATTTTCTTTTCATATTTTGAGTTTAAATTAAATTATAATTGGCATTCCACATTTTACTTGTTGTTGATATAAATAACAATTCTTTTATTTTTTATATTTTAAGTTTAAATTATGTTGTAATGGACATTTCATGTTTTTATTTATTAATTAAATAATTTTAAAACTATGTGAATTTTCTTATTTTCATATTTTATGTTTAAATTGTAATATAATACACATTTATTGTTTTTACTTATCAATTTAATAACAACAACAACACCAACAACAACACCAACAACAACAACAACAATAATAATGATCATTTATTTATTATATATTAAACACAAAACATACTAATTTTTATCATACATTACTATACATATGCTACTTAATATATACCATTTAATAGTATAATGAAAAATATATAATTAAATTCATTATTATTATTCATATTTATATATTATTTATTAAATTAACATTCGGTTTTCAGTTCGGTATGGTTTCAGTATAGTTCAGTAGGCTCTCGATTTGGTTTTTTATAAATATTTAGTATCATACCAAATTAATCACAAATTTTGGTTCAGTTTGGTTCGGGGTTAAAGTTATTCAATTTGGTACATTTTTAATGTCTTTTAGTTTGGTATTTTCTTCATCCCATACTCAGCCTTATCTTCTAGTGCTTATCCTACCAAGATTAGGATGTAGTCTCAATGAAAATAAAATAAAATAAAATATTTGTAAGTGGTGGGGTTTAGCGCGTGCTCAAGTGTTTGGCGATCACGTCACTATGTGGACTCAAGGCCCACTTGGAAGTACGAAATAGGTCTTGGGCCTATTCAGAGATGGAGTCGCCACCCGAATAAAAGCTAAGACACACTATACAGCAACTGGATTCCACAGAGGTTCCCAAAAGCCATCATTAGATATTAGGTTCACAAACTGGGTATGAGCGTTTTAATGCTCACCCAACCTTGCGGTTGGCCTCCGTTTATGTTTTATGTTTTATTACATTTAATTATTTCCTTATTTACATTCAAAATTGCATTTGCCTCCATCCCAAGTTTTACAATTAAGTCCAAGTTTGCACATTAATCCAATTTCATGCTTTTAAGTCCCAAAATTTAACAAAAATAAAATAAGTAATAATTTACAACCATACATTCAAATCAAATAAGGAAAGGGATTAGGTATTACAACGCTTTTTATTATACAAAACATAATAGAATAAATAGAAAATAAATCAAAATAAATAGAAGTAAAATAATAATAAGCATACAAATATTTAATTAAGCAAGATAATAAAATAACTGTATAAAAAAGACTGAAAATATAGAAATATGAAAATACATAAAAAAAATAAAAATAAAAATAAAAATGATACCTTGATGCCTTTACAAAGAGGCATCGCCCATGAGAGGTGTCGCCTCTAGCCATGGGGCGATGCGTTAGAGCAAAGAGGCGTTGTATTAAAAATGGGCTCAAATGGGCTTAATTGAAATAGTGGCAATAATAATAATAAAATATATAAAAACCATGCAAATTCAATCGAAATTCACATAAAAATTTGATTAACATACTAAATTTTAACTAATAAAATGTACAAAAATACTCTCGTCATTCTTCTGGTGAAGTGGCTGAAAAATGAATAAATTCGAAGCACAAAAATCTAATTATATGAATAGTGATTTTTGAAATAGCAATAAAACATGAAGGAATATGACAGTGAACTAAAATCACGTAAAATTTTGAGTAACATACCAAATAGAAGTAAACAAAATATATGCACATGTTCATGACGCTCTTCTGGTGCAATGGCTGAAAGGAAAAAAATTTTGAGCACAAAATTTTTTTCTTATGAATAGTGATATTAGTAATAGTAAAATAGAGAAAGTGACCTATTAAAGTGGCAATCACCTCTGTCATGAGGTGATTGCCTCAGGAGTAATCGAAGAGGCGATCGCCTGACCAACAAATGCAATCGACTCTCATAGGCAATAAACTTGGCTTTCAAATAAGCAATAACTTGTGTAAATGAATAAAAATTACAATGAAATAAGAACTTTTCTCAAAATAGTTGACCCTCAGAGATAGGTATGGACTTGATTTTGTACACCTGAATGCAAGGTTTCTACCTTTTCCTTCTCAAGGATCGACCATCAAGTTTAATCCCTCCTTTCTTCCTAAAAATATTCCTTTTTCCCTGAGCCTCTTTTTTTTCTTGTTTCAGAGCTCACCCTTTCTTCTCTCTCCTTGAACCTTTAAGATTTTTTCCTTTTTTTTCTCTATCCAAAAAACCCTTGCTTCCTCCTTCTCTCATTCTCTTTTTATTTTATATTTCCTCGACTTAATCCCTACCCTCTACTCTCTTCATCATTACCATCACCTTTTTAGCCCATAACTTTTCCCCAAAAACCACCTATTCTTGCTGTAATTGTATAGTAAGAAGAGGTGGGGGCCCACTAACTTGTTGTCCTTAATAAACCTCATTTAATGCACCAACAAGTGACCTAGTTAAGAGGTGATCGCCCCTCTGAAGAGGCAATGCCTCTTCACCCAACTGCCAAAGAGGCAATCGCCTCTTTGACTTATAGGTCTGGGCCTTTTGGGCCAAAGAGTTTGGGCTTGGAGTTGTGTTTGCATGGGTTTAGGGTTTTTGGGCTTAGGCTCTTAGGTCCATTCTCATGAAGATTTCAGGCTTTACTTGCATTCGAGTTTCGAGTTTTCTCATCATCGGACTTGATAATAGGCTGATTAAACTGAGTGCCCTTAATTCGTCCCCTAACACGGGTCGACCGAATCGGGTGTCTACAGTTTGCCCCCTGATTTTTTGAAAAATCAAATACATGTAATGACCATTTTTCTAAAAATCACATGCACAACAATAAACAAATAAATAAGATCAGTAATATAACTGACTCTCGGGTTTCACCCAAGAGATGAATCCTTCAATTCTAAAATGTGATTGTGATCCTCGGGTTTTCCTAGCTCAATCAGCCACTCATTAATATTTGATAAATTATTTAAAGATGATTTACTTTGGGTTTTCCTGGCCCAATTACAATTCCACTGGGGACATAGATTTCTAAGCCTTCCTAGCCCAACCATCAACCACTTGAAATATAATTCTCAGGTTTTCTTGGCCTGATCATCACTATACTGAAACTCAACTCTCAAGTTTTCCTGGCATGATCATCATCACACTGAAACTCAACTCTCAGGTTTTCTTAGCCCGATCATCATCACACTAAAACTTGACTCTCGGGTTTTCTTGGCCCAATCATCATCACACTAAAACTCGACTCTCGAGTTTTTCTGGCCTGATCATCATCACACTAAAACTCAAATCTCGGGTTTTCCTAGCCTGATCATCACTATATTAACTTTGGTTCTCAAGTTCTCCTAGCTCAATTACTATTAGGGATGTGATTCTCGAATTTTCATAGTCCGGTTATCACTTCTCAAGGATATAGACTTTCGGGTTTTCCTAGCCCAGTTGTCCTTCGCTGTTAACTTTAGGGATAGTAGCCGAACAATCATCTTGGTCTTTGAGCTTCAGGGATTTAAACCTAAACAACTCTTTCTTAATCACAAGCTTCAAGGATTCAAACCCAAACAACCTTTCTTGAGAGAGATAATCCTTGGGTTTTCTTAGACCAAAAGGCAGTCCCTCAATAACAACAGGAATATCATGCTGTCATCCTTGGGTTTTCCTAGCCCGAGAGGTAGTTTCTCAATAATAACATGAAGCCCACACCATCATCCTTAGGTTTTCTTGGCTCGAGAGCCAGTTCCTCAACAATAATAGGAAGCTCACACTGTCATCCTCAGGTTTTCCTAGCCCGAGAGGTAGTTCTTTAATAATAACAGGAAGCTCATGCCGTCATCCTTAGGTTTTCCTAGCACAAGAGGCAGTTCCTTAACCTTGATACTTCGATCAACAAACAAAATAAACAAAGAGAATAACCATGGAAGCCATACAACCACACAGGTATTAGGTAAGAACACACAAGAAAAGCCATATAGCCACGTAGGCGTTAGGCAAAAACAACAATGAATACCGTATAGCCTCGGGGGCATAAGGTAAGATCAATAAATAAATAAAAAAACATGCATCAAATAAGATTAAACAGAAAGTGTCGTATAACCTCTGAGGTGTTAGGCGGATAAAAATCACAATAGGCAATATAGTCGTATTGGCATTAGGTGAAATCAACAACCATATAGCCTTTGAGGCATCAAGCTAAACAAATAACTAATAAAACATGCATCAAATAAAGACAAATAAGAGGTGCTATATAGCCTCTGGGGCATTAGGCGGAGATAATTAAATAAACAAGTTAAAATAATATTCATTCAAGATAAGCCACGTTGCCTCATTGGCATCAAGCGAAGACAACAACATAAGCCATGTAGCCTCACAGGCGTTTAGGCAAAAATCAACCAATATAGTAGTATTACACCCTATACACCAAAGCTAACCCACTTGAAAACACATCCAAAAAATTCAATATTGATGTATGCATGGCTTTGATATTTGGAAGCTCTCAAAAGTTATTTTGAAAACACATGCTCGTGTGGTGTGTACAATACTTATAGAAAACATACATTATTCTAATGCGCCTAAGCATGAAACCTAAAAATGATTTTTGCAAAATAATTCTGTGTATGCATGAATAATCAAGAAAACAGTCAATAGCCAAATGCCCTTCCTATTTAGGATTAATCTTTAAGAACTAGTCCTCATCATATCAAAGAATCCGGATTTAAGTCTATTAAGACCAGCTTATCCAAATGAAGTAGAATTTAAGACCCCCTTAAAATCAAATTGGGATAATGATAATGATTCATGCCCTCAGCTTAATTGCTTCCTTAGAATGTTTTGTTGTTATATGATAGTTGTGCTTGACCCTTAGTGTGGAAGAGACTCTGTTTGAAAACTCCATTACTCACGAGGCTCAACACATCTCAAAAAATTTCCCCCCAGTCATGGACTTGTTAGACTCTCTCACTTTTGCACCACCAAGTAGAATCTTATAATCTTTTGAATTGTTCTTCTCAAAGTGAAGATGTAACTAATTTTATTTTATATTCCCTTTTTTACCTAGGTTGCTCCTTTTCTAGGAGTTTTTGAACCTAGCTAGTTGGTTGCAAATTCATGGTTATGGTTGATCACTTTTATTACGCTCGATGTCCATGTTGTCACTTTAGCTGCTGAGTGCTCTTGCTACTGATCATCGGACGTTGATGTTACTGATGCTGTTAATTGCTGCAAAACTAATGAGTCCATGTCTGACACTTCACGTGCTAACAATATGTCAGTTATAACTATCTTCACATGATTACTTCTTTGTTATAATCAGGCATGCCACATTATGCTTGTTATTGATAAGCCTTTTACAGGTTTTCTGATCAATTATTTTTCAACTCACAATTAGTGGGATTTTTATTAAAAAATAAGGATTTTCCAAGGATTGCTCAAAACTGACTTTTCAAATGTTGGTGGCACAAATAAAGATTTCCCTTTTTTCCTACACTTCTGTTCCTTTTCATTTTCTTTTTCTTTCCTTTCTTTTTCTTTTTTCTTTTTTTTCTTTTCTTTTCTTGATGAATATGAGGAATTCATTTCAGGGAAAACTGAGGTTAAATGTGCCCAAAGGAAAAGTTTAAAAGTCAATTCTGACATTTCAGTCCTCTCATTTTATGGTTTTTTTTTCAAATCTCTCTCTCTTTCAAGTATAAGATTGCATGCACAATTATAACAAATTAATACTTATGCAAATTAGACAACCAAACATTCATTAGCATAAAAAAAAATATTACAACAATACGTTGTTTGAAACCATTACAACCAACAATAACTATTCTTGAGTGTCCAAATTCAAGTCGGCTTCAACTTGTACCCCAAAATGATATAACTTTTGAAGTCCCTTATGCTGATGTCTTTCAACTTGTCAGCTAGAGGAAGGGTGCAGGCTTCTATGGCTATTATTAACTGGTCTATCTCTATAGGTCTGTGCTTCATCTGAGCTAACTTTCCTCTCCACCTATCTAAGAAGCTCACGAAGGGATTATTAGGTTTTTACACTGTATTTTATAGCTCGTGAAGAGAAACTTCAAACTGAAAGTTTAGCCCATATTGTTTGATAAAGACTGAACACAGCTCCTTCCAGTCTTGTTGGACATATGCATCCAAAGTGTAGTACCAATTGATAGCAGCTCCTTCCAAGGATAATGGAAATTGCTTGACAATTTGAGTTTCTGACAACTCAATGGCCTTCATATAAGTGATTTACTGCTTCAGATGCAAGTAAGGGTCATCATTCCGAGAGTATTTCTTCATATTTGGGAATTTTTATTTCGGGGGCAGTGATTCTCTAAAATACAAATCCAAGTCAACATCAACAAAGTTTAGACTGAGCCCACGGTTCTTCAGTGTAGTCTGCAATTGATTCATCTGTTTTTTCAGGTCTTTCATCCATTCAGTCTTAGCTGAATCCACTGGTGCTTTTCCTTTCAATTTCTCACCTAGAATAGTTCTGGCTTCAAAATCATCTTTATTAGAGAGCATCTTTCCTCTAATCTCAACAACCATGTCCCTAACCATTTGTCGCATCTCATCCCTCATCTCTTCCAATAGTTCTTTCTTGAAAGCTTCAACATCAAAATTAGAGGGTCCTGCCATCTTGCTCTCTTTGTTAAGCGATCTCAACTATTTAATTGGATCCTTGATATTAGTGGGCCAAATTCCTTTAATCTGCTTCTAAATAAAAAGAGGTTTATGGCTAAGAAAAATGCATTTTTGAAAGTTGCGACGAATGTTATGTATGCACGATATGTAAGATTTTTTTTTTTGAAAATTAAAATGAATGTCATGTATGCATGTAATGCAAGATTTTTTTAAAATTAAAATGAGTGTCATGTATGCATGAAATGCAAGATTTTTTATTTAAGGAAACTTAAAAGAGAAAAGCAAATAGAAAACCTAAGAGAGAAGTAAATAGAAGATGTAAACACATGACACAAAATCAAAATGCGAAGCTTAAACGTGTAAACTTTCGCCCTTATTTCTCCCACACATATATTCAATGGCGAGTATCTTGCCCTAGAATTTTTGGCCTGGGTTTTAATTATCAATGGGGGATAACAAAACTGACGTATGCAAGATAACTCTCAAAATAATTCAGAAAAGTAATGAGTCCTCTAAATAAAGCCTGAGTCCATTTCCTATGAGCCAAGGTCCTTAGTACCATAAAGTCACTTGTCAAGGCCCACTTGAAATGGATCATGAATAGGGATGAGAGGCCCTTATTGACATAGTTTATTTATAATGGGCTTTGGTTGGACACGAGGGCCCATTTTACCTTGGATTGCTTATTGATGGGCTTAAGATTTATTTTAAGGGTCCATTATATGGCATAACACACATGCATGTGGGGAAAATTCCTAAGGATAGTTGCTAGGTCATTACATAGGCTTGAGTATTAGGTAAAAAGGCTTCAGCTCCCATAACGATATACATCCATATATGTCTCCCCACTCAAGGGTCAAATAATGTGGATTAGTACATGTCTTGAGTGACAATAATCAAATATTCTACCACTATGTTTGAGGTAAATGTAGGTAACGAAGTAATGACTATTGTCGGGTTAATTCGAGACTAAAGTGCTCATTATGTGCAAAATGTGTAGTAAATGCATAGATGCAAAAGAAATAAGAAATAATTAAAGATGATAAAATATAAAAAAACTGGAATCAGTTTCTCTATCCCTAATGGAGTTGCCATTTTAGGCGGCGGGGTTTAGCATGCGCCCAAGTGTTTGGCGACCACGGCACTATATGGGCTCGATGCCCATTTGGAAGTACGAAATAGGTCTTAGGCCTATTTGGAGATGGAGTCGCCACCCGGATAAAAGCTGGGACACACTATAAAAGAGTCATAGAGGGGGGGTGAATAGGACTATCAAACAAAAATAGGAAATTAAAGGAATTCTTTACAAGAATTGAGTAAGAGTTGAGAAGGAAGAATGAAGAACACAAATATTTAAGGAGTTCGGATTCAACAATAATCCTACGTCTCCATCTAACTTATCCCCAAGTTAGGATTTTTTAATCACCCATAATCTTATTCACAAGAGTGAGAATACTCAAGAGTTTTATGGCTCACTCTTACAACCTTACAACTTGAGTTTTCAAGGCTCACTCAAAAACTAAATTACAAGTGTTTTCAAGGCTCACACTAAAACCCCAAGTGTTTTAATGGCTAAACATTTAAACTAATTCCTTTTGAATAGAATCTCACTTCCCATTTTCTAAACCTAGAAAAATAAAAGAATAAGAATGTCTATTCTAATCAATCACCAATTCTCACAAGATTTATACACAAAGAATTATTTAAATGAAAGTTTAAGAGCTCAATTAAATGTTTAAGAAAATGATGAATGATAAACAAGTTTTCTTAACCTTTCAATTGAATTCTAAGTTGTGTTTATATAGACAAACACTTAAAAATGTAGTTTCTGGATGTATCAATCATGTCTCTAATGTTTAGAATTGATTTTGAATCAATTCTTGGACTTTTGGCAGCTCAAAGGATGTTCACGGGTGGCTCACGAGTGAACAGTGCTCGTGAGGGGTGAAAATATATCCGTTGCATTCAAAAATTCCCATTGGAATGTTGTCAGTGGTTTGCTCATGAGCAATCAACTGGTGAGGAGCGCTCATGAGAGGTTCTACTATATTTTGGCAAAAACGTGCTCCAAATGCTTCATTAACGGATAACTCGTGATCACTTCAAAAGATGCTCATGAACGGGACTAAAGAAGATTTATTCAACCATAAATTCTTTATAAAATTTATAGATAATTGTCTTATTTTTCCATAAAAATTTAAATCACCTTAATTGGACATCTGTAGATTAGGATATTGTTAAAATACCAAGAGCTGTACAAACTTAAATGCAAGTTGCATATGCTGACTTCGACTGAAGATTTTCATACCCAAATGAACTTGGATTTTGACAAGCAAGATCAATCTGGAAAGCTTAAGATGTCTAATTCAAAATTAGACAAGCTCATTTTCTTATTTAAGAGCTCTAAATATGTCAAAAGTCTTCTTCAATCTAAAAGGTTCAATTAGCCCGAAAAGTCACTATTCATCCAAAAGTGTATATGCTTGGTATATGTTTGGTATATAATTCCCTACACACTTAATTGAAATTATTAGTATAAACATTTTTTGTCAAATTCAAAAATTAGGAGTTTGATCATACAAATGGTCAATACACTATACAACAACTGGATTCCACGGAGGTTCCCAAAAGTCATCATCAAAGATCGGGTTCGGAAACTAGGTATGAGCGTTTGAATGCTCACCCAACCTTGCGGTTAGCCTCCATTTGTGTTTTGTGTTTTATTACCTTTAATTATTTGATTATTTCCTTATTTACATTCAAAATTGCACTTGCCTCCATCCACTTTCCAAGTTTTACAATTAAGTCCAAGTTTTCACATTAATCCAATTTCATGCTTTTAAGTCCCAACATTCAACGAAAATAAAATAAGTAATAATTTACAGCCATACATTTGAATCAAATGGGAAAGGGGTTAGGTATTACAACGCTTTTTATTATACAAAACAGAATAGAATAAACATAAAATAAACCAAAATAAATCAAAAATAAATAAAAGTAAAATAATAATAAGCATACAAATATTTAATTAAGTAAGATAATAAAATAACTATATAAAAAAAGATTGAAAATATAGATATATGAAAATACATAAAAATAAAAATAAAAATAAAAATGATACAGCAACGCCTCTTCAAAGAGGCGTCGCCCATGAGAGGTGTCGCCTCTAGCCATGGGGCATCACCTTAAAGCAAAGAGGCATTGCATCAAAAATGGGCTCAAATGGGCTTAATTGAAATAGTGGCAATAATAACAATAAAATATGTAAAAACCATGCAAATTCAACCGAAATTCACATAAAAATTTGGTTAATATACTAAATTTTAACCAACAAAATATACAAAAATACTCCCATCATTTTTCTGGTGAAATGGCTGAAAAATAAACAAATTTAGAACACAAAAATTTTGAGCACAAATTTTTTTCTTATGAATAGTAATATTGGTAATAGCAAAATAGAGAAAGTGACTTGTTAAAGTGGCGATCGCCTCAGTAGTGAGGCAATCGCCTCTTCGTAGAGAATCGAAGAGGCGATAGCCTGACCAGCAAATGCAGACGACTCTCATAGGAAATAAATTTAGCTTTCAAATAAGCAATAACTAGTGTAAATGAATAAAACTTACAATGAAATAAGAACTTTTCTCAAAATAGTTGACCCTCAGAAATAGGTATGGACTTGATTTTGCACACCCGAATGCAAGGTTTCTACGTTCTCCTTCTCAAAGATTGACCTTCAAGTTTTATCCCTCATTTCTTCCCAAAAATCTTCCTTTTTTCTAGAACCTCTTTTTTTCTTGTTTCAGAGCTCGCCCTTTCTTCTCTCTCCCTAAACCTCTAAGATTTTTTCCTTTTTTTTTTTCTATGTCGAAAAAACCCCTGTTGCCTCCTTTTCTCTTTCTCTTTTCATTTTATATTTCAGCGATTTAATCCCTACCCTCTACTCTCTTTATTATTACCATCACCCTTTTAGCCCATAACTTTTTCCCAAAAACTACTTATTCTTGTTGTAATTGCAGAGCAAGAATAGGTGGGGGCTCACCAACTTGTTGTCCTTAATAAACCTCATTTAATGCAGCAGCAAGTGGCCTAGTGAAAAGGTGATTGCCTCTCTAAAGAGGCGACGCCTCTTCACCCAATTGTAGGTCTAGGCCTTTTGGACTAAAGAGTTTGGGCTTGGAGTTCTGTTTGCATGGATTTAGGTTTTTTGGGCTTAAACTCTTAAGTCCATTCTCAAGAAGATTTTGGGTTTCACTTGCATTTGAGTTTCAAGTTTTCTCATCATCGGGCTTGATAACGGGCCGATCAAACTGAGCGTCCCTAATTCGTCCCCTAACACGGACCGACTGAATCATGTGTCTACATATTATATTAAATTTCAAAGAAATAGAAAATAATTTAGTGAAAAATTTTTTTAGATGCAAAGTTTGAATAACTTTTTTATTTTACTAGTTTAAATTATCAATATTTAAAATTTATTAAATTTTAACTCATTTAGTTCAATCAGGACATAATTATAAGAGTGATAACTATCTTCTAACAAAAAGTTTAACACGGCTTCATAAAAAATATTTCAAATTTAAAATATTATTTAAGAAAGAAGAGTTCTTCCTAATAGTTGTTGGTTGAATGCCCTCCCTATTAATTAAAGAAAGTATTACATTTATAAAGTTCTTTTTAGAGATAATAACTTTTTTAATCCTATATTTTGGTGTATTTTACAATTTAATTCTACAAAAAATTTTCTTAACAATTGAATTCTAAATATTTTTAAATATATAACCATTATCCTGAATTGTTAACTTAAACGAAAATTGCAGAAATATTTTTAAATATGTTGATATGCACCTCATTGACCAAATCATTTCTACTTTAAAGAACTTAATGTAATTTAAAAACATATATATTTTAAGGTTCTATTCAAAATAGAGCTGTTAATTTAAATTTTCATTTTTCATTAAAAAAATTAAAATCAACGAGAGAGACCAATTATATAATACTATCTCTCATATTACCATTACCACTACTAACCTAATCATTTGAAAAAAAAAAAAAAATCAATCTTTATAAACGGATTTATATCATTATCTTTTCGCTAGATAGTTTGCATCTTTGGTTATTGTTTGATTCCTCTAGTGGTTATCCTCGCAGGATTAGGTTGTAGTTTCGGTAAAAATATAATAAAATAAAATATTAACGTCAGAGGAGTAGAGGAATAGCTAAGTGATTAAAAATTTAGAGTTCTAATGATCTTTCTATTTTATTGGTTTAAACTATCAGTATTTAAAAATTTACTAATTATTAATTTATAAGGATTATAAATAATTTTATATTTTTAAAATTATTTTAAAATAATTAATTAAATATATAATTTTAAAATTATATTAAATAATTTAATAAATTAAAATTATAAATTAATCAAATAGTTTATAAAATTGTCAATAATAATTTTATTTGGTTATTTTTATTGAGCGTGCCTAATTAGGTTACTCTCTATGTCTGTAAATAATAACCCTAATAAAAAATAAAATACATGGTGGTATAGGAGGACTAATGATTAATCGTTCTAATTTAGGTTGATTTACTAAAAAAAAATCCGGATATTATGCATGGTCAATTATTAATTCTACAAAATGAAATTTTTTTTTTTTAAAAAGAGCAAAAAGCAAAGAATAAAATAAGAATTAAAGCTAGAAATCAAATGACAATGATTCAAATGTGTAAATATGTACCTTTACAGAACAAGTAATCACACTACCACAAATATCACGGCCATAAACAAACTGCCTAAAAAAATTTAATAAAAATGTAAGAAAAAGGGAAAATTGTGTGAAATATATTTGGAAAGAAAAAATAATAGAAACTTGAATTGGAATTGAATGAATACTGGAAAATGAGAATATTAAATAGAAAATAAAGAGATGTTTTGGTTGAATAGAGGAGACGTGTTTTAGGTGAAATTGAAAATATAATTTTTGGAGGAATATAAAATAGATTTTTAAATAGAATAAGAATTATAGTGTTTTAACTAGAGTAAAAATATTTTAAAAAAAATAGATTTTTTAGTAAAATATTATATCAATTAAAATGAGAGAATATTAAAGAGAACAAAAAATTTAGGAGCTTAGCATTTAAAGACACAATCATAAAGGTAATAAAAAATTTTCAACAAATAATTTAATACAATTACATACTAATATCTCAACTTTAAAATGTTATTGAAGCAAAAACCGTCAATCCTGAAGGTCAATGGTAATGGAATCACCTCCCTATTAAAAAGAAAGTACTACACCTATAAATTTCCTTTTATATTATACTATCCAGAGTTCTTTCTGAGACAGCTAAAACTGACTATAGAATACTTGGCTCTTCTATCAGTCCATTCTAAGCGTCGTTTAAAATAGAAGAATGTATCAATCTAACACCTCATAAAGAAGTTTCTTATACATTATTTTAAAGTTGGCAGTTGCAACTTTTGCATCAAGAAAAATGCAAGTCCAACAGTAGATTTTTATTTTTTATCTTATCTGCATAAATAACGCAGCTCTTATGTGTGCCCTCTACATCTCCTCTTGCCATGGCCGCACTGTTCCCTTTGCATATGCTTTTTGTCATCTTTTTCCTTGTTTCCCCGGCTAATTCTATTAATTTCAAGATAGCTAACTTTGGCTCTGAAGCAACCAATATAGTTTATCATGGAGACGCAGCATCTGTGGTTGGTATTGCTGAGTTAAATAACAGATTTGATTACACATGTCGTGTTGGTTGGATCACTTATGGTGACAGGGTTCGGCTTTGGGACTCAAGTACAGGGAAGCTTTCTGATTTCACATCCCATTTCTTGTTCAATATAGACACCCCAAGGTCTTCCTACGTATGGCCACGGGCTTGTGTTCTTCCTTGCTCCTGTTGGATTTGATATCCCACCAAACTCCGCCAGTGGATTCTTGGGGTTATTCAACACCTCGACCATTGACTCGCCTCATAACCAAATTGTTATGGTGGAGTTCGATACATATCCAAATACACAATGGGATCCGAAGCCTCTAGTTGAGCATGTAGGGATCAACAACAACTCTCTTGCTTCAGCTGTGTACACACCTTGGAATGCTAGCTTTCACAGCGGAGATGTTGCTGATACATGGGTTACTTACAATGCTACAACTAAAAATTTGAGTGTGTTCTGGACTTACCGAGCACCTCAAATCCTCTAGAGAAGACTAGCCTATCATACATAATTGATTTGACCAAGGTTTTGCCACAGTGGGTTACTATTGGCTTTTCAGCTGCTACTGGGTCAGTATGGAGAACGAACGCAAATCCAGTCCTGGGAATTCAATTCTACTTTGAATGTAAAGGATAAAATTGGAAAACCCTTTTTCCCGGAGAAGAAGAAGAATAATTAGAGTTGCTGTTTCAGCAGGTGTTCTAGGAGCTGGGGCGATTGTGGGATTTTTTGCCTCTTGGAGCAGACGGAAACAGAAGATCATGAAAAGGAAAGCAGTAGAGAAAATGAGCTTCACATCGTTCAATGATCTTGAAAGAGGAGCAGGACCAAGAAGGTTTTCTTATGAAGATCTTGCTGCAGCTACCAACAACTTCTCTAATGAAAGGATGTTGGGTAAAGGAGGATTTGGTGCTGTTTACAAGGGATACTTGATTGATCTGGATATAGCAATTGCTGTAAAGAAAATCTCAAGGGGTTCTAGACAAGGTAAAAAGGAGTACATCACTGAAGTGAAAACCATTGGCCAATTGAGACACAGGAATCTAGTGCAACTCTTGGGTTGGTGTCATGATAGAGGCGAGTTTCTACTTGTGTACGAGTTCATGCCAAATCGTAGTCTTGATTCTCATCTCTTTGGCAAGAAAAGTTCTCTTAGTTGGGCTATTAGGCACAAAAATTTCTCTTGGATTGGCCTCAGGATTGTTCTATCTTCATGAAGAATGGGAGCAATGCGTGGTGCACCGAGATGTGAAATCAAGCAATATAATGCTGGACTCAAATTTTAATGCCAAGCTAGGTGACTTTGGGTTGGCCAGGTTGATGGACCATGAGCTTGGTCCACAGACAACAGGATTGGCAGGAACATTGGGTTACTTGCTCCTGAATACATAAGCACAAAGAAGGGCTAGTAAAGAATCTGATGTCTACAGCTTTGGTGTGGTTGCCTTAGAAATAGTAAGTGGAAGAAGGGCAATTGATCACATTCATGATAAACACGAGATGAGTTTGGTAGAGTGGATATGGGAGCTTTATGGGACAAGGGAAGCTTCACTTGGCAGTTGACAAGGTACTTCAAATGGATTTGATGAGAAAGAAGCAGAGTGTTTAATGATTGTGGGGTTATGGTGTGCCTATCCTGATCCCAATCTAAGGCCATCAATCAGACAAGCAATTCAAGTTCTAAAGTTCGAGAGTGCAATGCCAAATCTGCCTCCTAAAATGCCTGTACCAATGTATCATGTGCCGCCAGCATCTGCTAGCTCTGGTTAACCCTCCATTTCCAACTCTAGTCTTAGTGTTGGCCGTTGAAAATTAAGTCTTATCGCTAGTTTGAAACAGCACCTATACTTTTATCCACATAACTCTTGAACTATTGCTTTTTATGTGAATGTAGAATAAAATCTTATAACATGATGGCACATGTAATACTTTTTTCTTTGGGAAATTTAAGCGGCTAATAATACCGTGTTGGGAAATTGGAAAAGGAGCGGGGTAGAACTCAAACCACCCTCCGGACACAATGCATCCAATGTCATTGAGCTATACAAGCTCAGCACTTGCACTACTTGTAAAATAACATATTGGAGTATTATTATTATGTATCCCCGGTTAGATATATGGTATGTTACTGAACTTTAGATTTATTTTTAGTTCAATTATCAAACTTAATTTTTATCTTTTAGATATCAAAATTTTATTTAGTATTATAATAATCACTCAAAAAAAATTTGATACTTGTATGATTCAAAATTATTATTTTAATCCAAAAATTAATTTTTTTTAAATAAATCAATACTTTTAATACATTTATAGAAAAAACAGAAAAAAATTGAAAATTATTTTGATTCCACCTAGTAAAAGTAAACTCATCTTGAAAGATATTAAAACTTAGAAAAAGTAAATTTTCAAACTTCTTATAATTTCTAGACCAAATTGGAAAAGTATAGAATTCAAGAGATAAAAAATAGTTTTTAAGAGAAATTAGAGGATTAAAATTTTTAAACGTAACCCTTTTTGAGATAAAATCAAAATTATGTGAAAAAAAGAAATATATTGAAATTTAATACCCAAATTATAATAAATGTAAAATTGAGTGACGATAATTGCATTTAACCCTTGTATACATGTCAAGATCCGATTGCTTGCATTATGTACTTTTCAAATTGAGATTAGTTTTTTTTTTTTTTTCATATCTTTAAATATTCATTTTAAAATTTTTTAGTATTAAATTTTATGGATTAGCCGGCCATATATTATGCAACCATAGTCTTTCTATATATTATCTGACAGAAAATTAATATTAAGGAGCACTATAATCAACGACTATTTTATTTATTTCAAATATTTGGCTTGTTGATGATAAGCAAGTCCATAAGTATGGCTATAACACTACAAACAAATGATATGGTTAAGCATGATAGTTACGTAAAAGCAATATTTCAAGTTTTTCTTCTCATATGTTAACTTCCTATATGAAATTTCTTCTATCAATAAATAATAGTAATGCATGTTTGGAGGTTGAAGTCAAAGGAAGGTATTTTTACCCGCTGCAAGTTGAAAATGGTGTATTTTCTTTTTCATGAAATTCTACTAGGAATATTTCAAAGGCAAGTTATGTTCAAAAAAAAAAAAAAAAAAAAAGAAAAAATGGTAACATTGAAGAAAGTGTTTGCTTGTGTAGCTTTAAACCTTTTTGGTAATTATAGTCATGCATAACTAAAGCGAGCGAGCGCATATATATATATATATATATATAAAACAGGCCAATTTTCTTCTTCCCCTTTTGCTCGTGTCCAAGGACAAAACATTCATATATATATACCACGCCAAACCTAGATCGTATAGATATATATGAGAAACAAATTGAAATACGCTTATATTTATTTTTTTGCCAAGCACAATTATTTTTCTTGGGGGATGAGGAGGGAAAACCTAATTAAGTCCCCCAATATCTAGAGAATTTTTGGATGAACTCAGTTCGTCATATACAATTATGAATTTTCTATTATAAATTGTATATATAATATAATTAGTTAACATTTATTATATTTTTAACTTTAAAAATTAAAATATTTAACCATAATTACATTAAACACATTTATAAACTTTTTTTTTAAGAATTAGTATGAGTTTTTTTTTTTTTTAATGTTATATATGGTGAACTTTCTTCATATTAAATTATGGTTATTTTCTAAGAAATAACAAGTGATTTAATTATTAATTTTAAATTAAATTAAATTGTTTATTTTTGACACATTTTTGATAAATATTATTTCTGACATATTAAGTATTAAATATATCTAATTAAACTATTTTTAGTTATAAAATTTTTTAATAATTTTTAAATATTAAAAATATTACTTGTTTATATATAAAAAAAATACTAAGGATTAAGGGGGAAAAAAGGAACACCGTTTATAGCTCCCATTCCAAAGCTACTTCATAGCTAAAATCGTCATGCAATTGCATATAATGAGAAAAAATTGGGCAAAACATAACTGATTAAACTCTATAACTATCATAATCAATTATTTAGCTGATAGACCAGTTCGGTGGGCTATATATAATGAGCTCTATCGATCCTTCTGTTTTCAAGGTTATACGTATATCTCATATAGCGGCATTGTAGCTAGTATCCATCATGACAGCATCTTTTTTTTTCCCGTTAACTCTTAGTAATTTTATATATATATTATATTATATATATATATATATATATATATATATATATAAATGAGTAATATTTTCAATATTAAAAAATTATTAAAAAAATGTATAACTAAAAATAGTGTAATTAGATATATTTAATATTTAATATATCAGAAATAATATTTATTAAAATGTGTCAAAAATAAATAATTTAATTTAATTTTAAAATTAAATAAATCACTTGTTATTATTTTAGAAAATAACCCATAATTTTATATGAAAAAGGTTCACAATATATAACATTTTAAAAAATAACTCATACTAATTCTTAAAAAAAATTATAAATGTATTAAAAGTAATAATTGTTAGATGTTTAATTTTTAAAGTTAAAAACATAATAAATGCTAACTAATTGTACTACATGTCAAATTTATAGTGATGAGTTCATAAGCCTATGTAGCGAGTTGTATTCATCTAAGAATTTCTCCAATTACTGTGATGGCCAAAGCGGCGCAGAGGAAATAAGATTATGTTGATTGTGTAATAGGAGTAGAACAGCTGACTTGATGATACCTAGCCAGTAGAATTTTTAAACTATAAAGCTGTAGCACCTAGCTCCCTAAGACATTGAATATATGATTTTTATTTGTAATTTCAAGGCCCAATTTTTATTTGTAATTCTTAAAGTATATCGGTATTGTTACAATACTTAGACAAAAACTACTAATACCGTTGTTTTCACAAGAATCATATAACCAGCTCAATCAGCAACTTACTTTTAGTTTATGAATACGTTCAGAATTACTTAGTGAAATGCCATCATTATTCATCTTATTCCTTTTTTTTTTTAATTTTTGGACAAAGATGAAATGAAATGAGATATATATTCATTCCATATGAATATAGGCAAAAGGTCAATTTGTTAAAAAAAAAATCCTAAATAATATTTGATCCCAAGAACGTAATCGTTACTCGAAGTCTTAAGGAATATGTCCACGGCCTTGAATGCTTTTTTGCTCGTTTCTGGATTTGAAATCCCACCAAACTCTATTCCTGGATGGCCTTTCTAACACATCAACCATTGATTCTTCTCATAATCAAATTTTTAAGGAATTTGATTCATTTCCAAATGAAGAATAGGGTCCGAAGCCCTTTAGCTGTTGAGCATGTAGGGATCAAAAATTAATAACTCTCTTGCTTCAGCCGTTCATACGTACTCTGGAATGCTACAAGTGACCCAATCTTCTCCGTATGAATCTCTAACTAGTGGCTTCCACAATGAACCGTTTATGAATTCTACCTTGTGCTTAAATACCAATTTATTCATGACTATCGACACCATGTTGACTTTTTATTTGTGCTTGGGATTGTCCTTGTTTGATGTAGTGGAGTTTTCTGAGGACATACTGCCTTAACCAAAAGAAAAAATAAATAAATAAACAAAATGATTCAAAGCTTGAGGATTCAAGCTAGCTTTGATACCATGTAAAATCTACGTTGCACGGAAACGCAACCACACTGGTGTTTTCGTAAATCAGATAATGGTGAAAAATATCCCTCACGTGTATAAGGCTGTTTTTATAAATTTGAAAAAATAGGAAACGTATTTCCTTTGTTAACGTAGTCTTTAGTTCATTAGAAAAGAATCAGGAAGAAAAAGAAGAAAATTACCCAATCAATAACAACACTCCCAGAAGAAGAAACAAAAGCCAAATCAACAAGAAAAGCATATAAATCAATGAAAATATAATTCAAATTAAAATGGGAAAATATCTATAAGTACCCAATTTCGGGATGCAATTGTGCACGCACGCAACGAAAGCCCCCATGATGAAAATCTAATCGAGAATTGATTTCCGGTGTCGAGTTTCACAATTTAAAGGACTAAATTGCTATGTTTTGTGGATTTAATTGCAATAATTGATTTTTAGGGATTTGATTGCAAAAATTAGAAACTTCCAATGACCATTTTTGTAATTTAATTAAAAAAATTAAAAATAATAAAAAATATGATCGGCGAGCATTTAATGCCGACCGGCATTATGTAATGTCGACCGACATTATGTAATGTTAGTCGGCATTAAGCAATGCCAATCAGCATTACAAGACATCGGTCGGCATTCAGAGTGTTGATTTTCACTAAAAATTGATTTTTTTTACGCTGAAATTTGATTTTTTCGTCATTTCTTAATTTTTTTCATTGGTCCAAAACACTACATGTCCCTACGTGTGTAAATCTTTGATTTTTTTCAAAACTTTATCACCATCTTATTATCTTGATTTTGAAAGTTCAAAAATAAAAATCAAGACTCCTGAGACCTCCCTCCTCTAGCTCCCAATATCGTGCAACTTCCATGCATGATCGCAGGGGTTGGAGGTTGCTAGGTTAGGCTTTAAAAGTTGAGCGACAAAGTCTGTGAAGGAGGAGGAGAGAGAAGAGGCTGCGGAAAAAAAAAACCTTAGAGAGGTAGAGTCTGTGAAGAAAAATTAGAGAGAAGAGGAAAGAGAGAAAAAAAATTCTTTTTAGTCTATAAAATAAAACCCTAGTTACTTTCTTTACTATGTAGAAAGCCACACACCTTAACTCTTCATTTTTCGTTTTCAAACCTTCGAGAAATCAACAAAAATACAACTGAGTGAATTTCAAAACGGTGACAATCTCAATCTGAGGGGCATTCAAATAGAATTTGCACAGCATCCCCTACTCTTTTTTGTTCTTTTTTATTTTGATTTGATTTCTTTGTTTTATTTATTGATTGAGTCGTTACTAATTAAATTTTTTGTTGTGTTTTTTTTTTGTTTTTGATTAGTGTTATGTGGTACTCTGGATGTGAGGTTGGTGATGTAAGATTTTGGCAATGGCTTACATTGAAGAATCCATGGGATGCCATGTACTGAATTTTGTGAAATTTCCGTAGAATTTAGGATTTATTATTTTCTACGATATTTTATTCATTGCTTTTACTAGGTTGCAATTAATTTGCTTTAATTTCTTGCACTGTAGTTTGTAATAGCCCCAATAGAGGAAAATTAGTGGAATTTTAATTCTTTGCACTAAAAATTGATTAGTAATCTAGACTCAATTTGGTAAAATTCAATTAAAATCAATGATAGCAGTAGATTAATTTTAGGGTTGCATGAAATTAAATTAGGGTTTCTTAGAAAAATCATGTAAAATTGTTGTTTTAATTTATTTTTGGTATGTTTGTTGAATGAATTTTGTTTTTGGTTCTCATGCTTTTTGGGCCTTAAGCCTACAGTAGGATCAACCCATTTAATAAATAAACCTAAAAAGGTCTTTAGGTTTTAATTAATTTAGGTCTATTTATGTTAATTAGATTTAGGCCCACTTTTAATTAATAAAATTAACTTAGACTTTAATCCAACCTACTAATGTACTTTTATTTCTTTATTAATTATACCTTAGGCCCATTTCTAGTTAATTAAAAATAATTTAGATTTAGTTTAGCCCATTAATTTCATTTCTTTTAAAATAAATAGACTTAAGCTCCATTTTTATTTGAGTTAAAATTAAGTTAGACATAAGCCCACTTAATAATCTAATTTCTTCTTTAAAATTTATAGGACAATAGGCCCTTTCCTTAGGTAATTAAAACAAGTAGATTTAGGCTCACTAATTCAATTAAATGTAGGCCCATCTTTAGTCCATTTTACTTGTAAATAAAATATGTACAATTAGCTAACTTAATTAATAAAATTAATCTAGTTTAAACATAGGGACACTATCTTTTGTATGCATTTTTACATGTAATTTTATGACTTTTTGCCTTTGGGTTAAATGGATGTTTAATTAGGGTTTAAATAAAATTACATATAATTAAAGAATAAGATAGTAATTCATAAAGTAATTCTAAATGAACACGAGACTAAGAGAAGTTAGTATTTCGTTCCCAGAATCTCCTAGTTATTGTGCTAGCTTTCTTTTAGAGAATTGAGTGCCACCATTTCAATTTGTTCCAGTTTTACCCTAGGTGATGACTCCTCATCTCCATGCTATGTCTTTGTGATATAGTAGTGTGTTCCCTATGGCCATGAGCCCAAACAGTGTCGCAGTTGCTAAAATCTTGGGCGCGCGATAAACCCGGCCATCCATAGTGTGACTCCACTAGGGATAAAAGATACTGATTCTACTTGTGTTCTTTAGAATTATTTTATTAATCATTATTTTATTAATCATTATTTTATTCTTGTATTCATTTTGCATGTCCCTATTAACTGATGGCAGTGGTTTATGATTCCATGATTCCACTAGCTTCATGGAGTTGTAAATTGGCTAACTATCACTTTTAGCATTAACTCAGTTCAAGAGAGATTACTGGGCTCATCTTACTAAAGTCTGTAACCAAAGTCCTAAAAGGGGTTAATCTTCTCTCAAGTTTTCAAAGGATGTTGGGGCCCCTTTGACCTTGGCATGTAACTCAAGTCTTAAAGGAAAGCATCTTGCTAAGGGAACCTTGACTTTTCACTGGACCCTAACCACATATAATGGCTTAGTAACTTCCGTTAAGATTATCCAAATTGCTTGTATATGTTGTCATAAGGTATTTTTATTTATAAAATCCCAACCTCATACTTTAAAGAGCTGTCTGAGCTAATAAAGATTAGGTTAGACCTTTACACCTAAAAATATTATTTCTATGCTTTTATTGCTTTAAGAGAGATTTGGCATGCGCGTCGATTCTTGATATCCCTTGTTTATATTAAGGCCAAAACCGAAAATCCTAAGAAAGAGACTCACCATTGAACACATATGTGGGAGGAATAAGGTTAGAAGGATGAATGTTGTACACTTGATTGATATATGTTATTTTTTACTTGTTGCATAGCACGTGCATCATGCATATATGCATACATGAATTTCATCCATCATACTAACACTTTGTTTTGCAACCATCATAGATTCATCTAGTTCTTCTCGTATTTAGGGAAAAAAAGGTGGTAGACTAAGAAGAACAAATTTAAGTCCTAAAGCCATACCAAAAGAGATCCCTCAAAGACTAGAGAAGAGTCCTATTAATCAGCTTTACTTAGAAGTTGAACCAACTCCAACTGAGCATATAGAAATGGAACAACAACAAGGAGGGAACTGGACCTTAAAAGACATCAAGGGAGCTTTGATGGATGACATGAGGGCTATGATGCAAGATGAACTGAGACAGGCTCTATCTGGATTAATGCAACCTGCTACTGTTGTTATACCACCACCTGTAATTGAGTAAGCATATGTTATTGCAGCTATCCCACTTACTGTAGATGCTCCACCTGCTGCCAATAATACTGGGGGAAACCTGTTGCTAGAAACCCACCTATTGATGATGTGAAGCTTGAGGATATTGAGAACTACATGGTAGAGAAGGCAAAGAGAGAATCATTTGAAATGGTACAGACCACGAGTACAAGCAGATGCAAGCACTGACCCAGAAAATGTCCAAGATGGAGGAGTTGATTAGAGGACAAGGTATGGGATATTCATTTGACTTTGATGATATGCTGCTAACGAAGGTAATAACCTACCTAAGAAGCTCAAAATGCCTTAGCTGTAAAAATTTAATAGAACTAGAGATCCTAGGATTCATCTCAATCATTACATAACAACTATGAGCACTACTAAGGCCCCATTTGCAGTGATCACTAGGTTATTTGTATTGTCTTTAGAGGGAATGGTTGTAAACTGGTATCATAGGTTGTAAAATTCTATCAGGGCTGACTGGAAATAATTATGTCTACCTTTTTGAAATAGTATGATTATAACACTAGATTGGAAGTGTCCATCAGAGATTTAGAACTGACAAAGCAAAAATTGAATGAATCCCTCTCTAATTTTCTTACTAGGTTCATGAACAAAGTAGGACTGATGAAGAATAAGCTAGCTAAGAAAGATCAAGTTAGGATGATAGTCCATAATGTATCACCTAATCTAGTTGAGAGATTGTAGATGATGAGCCCCAAAATATTCATAGACATGTATGATAATAGTTTACAACCTGAAGAGATTGAGAATGAAAAGAAGAAAAGCTCTAGAGGCACCAAATCCGAAATTACTCAATTGGGGGCACACAATAAGGAAGCACTAGGCGAGTTGTAGAGGTGCGCATAGTTTAGCCTACTAGGAGATTCTCCAACTTCAATTGACCACTCTCAAAAGTCCTAGACTGATTAATCCAGAAAGGCCTACTCTGACCCTTAACCTTTTCCAAACCACCTAACCTAAATGTCTCAGGCTATGACCTTAATAGCTATTGTAAGTTCACTAAGTAACTAGTCATTCCATAAATACCTGTATCTGCCTCAAACACAAAATCCAAAATCTGATAGACTCTAAAAAAATCACAAACCTTGAAAAATCCAATCTAACGCAAACACTAGAAACAATCCTTTCCTAGATTACTGAAATTTCCTACCACCAGCCACTATGATGATCAACTCGAGAGTTAGCGAGGAGGAAGTGCTAAACTCCTTTGAAAACCTAAACCCTACAGATAGTAAGGAATCTCTAATGCCTCTAGTGGAGTTGAGGATTTGCTAGGATAACCCTTAAGCAAATTTGATTACAAAGTGTTCTACTATAAACCACCCTCTACTGATATCCATGTTTAATCACTAATGCCTTCAGGATGGGGTGATGAGTTTAATAATGAGCCAGTAGAAGAAAAAAAAGAATCCAAAACTCTAGAACATCCATAAAGAGGAGTTGAGCATTTGCTAGGGTAGCCCTCAGGCAAATTTGATTACATAGTATTTTATTCAAAACCAGCTTCAGCTTCTAGTGACATACCTCTTGAGGAGATTGTGCCTATAGGATGGGGTGATGGGTTCAAAGAGTAGAGTAAAGGGTCCTTAACACCTGAGCAAGGGATTGAGGAGCTACTAAGTGAGTATTTGAAAAATTTTAACATGAAGAGAAAAGAAACGTGCACAGTTGAAGTATGGAAAAATGGTAAAAGGGACTAGATTATTAGGGTTGTAGACATCTGGTATGAATCTAATGAGGAAAGTCCCACTGGACTTGACATATGGAGCGATAACCAATGTGAATCATGTCACTAGGAGTGGGAGGAATTACAAGGTAGTAGAAAAGAAAATTGAGAGAGTCGTAGAAAGAGAAGAAGTAGAGGATGCAGAAACAGAATGAGGAGAAAAAGAAGACCTAATTTTGGAACAGCTAAAGCAAATGTCAGTATTTGGGAACTACTGATGCATTCAGGTAGTCAAAGAAGAGCTCTTATCAAAGTTTTATCAAACATGAACATTGAAAGAGCAGTTATACCTGAGGCTATGGTAGAAAAGGTTACAAAAAAGAAACATGGGCTGATAACGTTCTCAGATGATGATTTTCCTTTGGAAGGAAGAAATCATAATAAAGCATTAATTATCCTAGCTGAAGTGAAGGGGAAGTGAACTAACTTTGCAATGGTTAATAATGGTTCTACTATTAATGTGTGTCTGCTAAAAATCTTGCCTAATTTGGGTTTGAAAGTTGATGACTTAACAGGTTCAAACCTAATAATAAGGGACTATGATGACAACACTAGGAATATGGAGGGGGACATTCCAAACTCTAGTTAAAATAGGACTTGTGGAATCCACCATTGAGTTTACTATGCTAGATATCATTATCCCCTATGTGTTATTATTGGGAGGGGCCATGGTTCCATTCTCTGGGAGGAGTACCCTCAACTGTGTACTAAAAGATAAAATTCCCTTATGAAGGAGATGTAGTGACTATAGAAGTAGGAACCGATGCAGTTGTGGCCGCCATATTAGAGAAATAGAAGTAAGTATGTGTTCCTCTTAGTTTCCAAGTTGTTAGGATATTTGAAAAAATTAAAATGGACCAAAGGGTTACGAAGATGATGGAGAGCATGAATTATCAACTTGGACAAGGACTGGGAAAGAATGAGTAGGGAAGCCCTAGGCTACCAGAGTGATACCAAGGGATTAGGGTGCACTGAGATAGAACCTGGTAGCAAAAGAGGAAGGAAGAAGGGAAAGGCCAAGATAAATAAGCCCTTGGGGAGAATCGTACTGATAAGTGAGAATTTTATCAAGCCAAGGGAAGGTAAGTACTATCTGAGTGCTAGGGAATCTATCAATGTTGCTGGAAAAGACATTCCTGGGTTTGAAATATTTAAGGAATAGATTATGGAGAACTTGGTAGAGAATAACAAAAAGGAAGTAATGAAGCAAGAAGTTGAGAAGATAGGTGATACTGCTATCGAAGAGCTGTTGTGTCTGCCACTTGAAGAGGAGTCACCCCAGGATTTAGCTACTATCATTAGTAGTAGTTTTAGTGATGTTTTTTATGAAGAAACTAATGTAATAACATTCGGCCTTTATGAGGATGAAGACTTTATTTTTTCCATGGTCAATAATATGAATTCTGGTTTGGCTTACTTGTGTGATGTTCATCCTAATAGTTCTATGCATTTTAATATTGATTGTATGTGCATGTTAGACATTAATTCCATTCAATTGGATTCATTAAACATAGGCATAAATGATAATCCTAAGAATATTTTTATATCACATGATGTAACTCCTGAAGAGAGAAAAAATTTAGAGAGAATATTAATAAAAAGAAAGGTAGTATTTGCTTGGACTTATGAAGATATGCCAAGTTTAGACAATAAAATTATGGAACATCACATCCCAACTTATCTAAAAATTAAACCTGTTAAACAGAAACTATGTAGGCTAAGACTAGAGTGGGTTGAAAAGATAAGAGAGAAGTTGCTAAACAAATCCACACTAATTTTCTAGAAGTGGTAGATTATCCTCAATGGTTGGCAAACTTAGTACCAGTACCTAAAAATGATGGTAAAGTACGTATGTGTGTGGATTTCAAGGATCTAAACAAAGCATGCCCAAAAGATGATTTTCCTTTGCCTTACATTGATGTGATAGTGGATAGTGCGACATCAAGTGTGATATATTTTTTATGGATGGGTTTTCAGGATATAATCAAATAATAATGGCAGTCATGGATAAGATCAAAACAACTTTCATTACAAAATGGGGGACGTATTGTTATAAGGTTATGCCTTTTGGATTAAAGAATGCAGGTGCAATATATCAAAGGTCAGCTACTGCACTTTTCCATGACACAATGCACAAAGAAGTAGAAGTATACGTAGATGGCATGATGGTCAAGTCAAAGACAAGAAAGGGACACTTTAAAGCTTTAGATAAGTTCTTAGCTCGAATTGAGAGGTACAATATGAGGCTCAACCCAAAAAAAATGCATTTTTGGGGTTACTTCAAGAAAATTGATAGGGCATATAGTTAGTAGCAAAAGAAATTGAAGTAGATCCAAATAAAGTGAAAGCTATCTAGAAAATGCCAATGCCAAAGATAGAGAAAGAAGCAAGAGGATTTATTAGCAGGTTACAATTTTTTAGTAGGTTCATTGCAAAGCTTACTAATATTTATGACCCAATCTTCAAGAGAAAAGACCAACATGTAGAGTAGAACAATGATTGATAGAAGGCCTTTGATAAGATAAAAGAATATCTCAACAATGCACCTGTATTGAGACCACCGAGGGAAGGTAAACCGTTGATCCTATATTTAGCTCTAAAGGAAAAGGCAATGGGGGAAATGTTAGCTCAAGAAGGACTGGATGGGATAGAGCACGCAATGTATTACCTTAGTAGAAAGTTCTTACCATATGAAGAAAAATATGATTTAGTGGAAAAGATGTGTTTGATAATGATATGGGCAATAAGAAAATTGAGGCATTACTTTCAGTCTTAAAGGGTTCAGGCTATTTGAAAGGTAGACCCTTTGAAATACTTACTGTAGACACTTACTTTGACTGGAAATATGTCTCGATGGCTCTTACTCCTAACTAAATTTGACATAGAGTACATTACCATGAAGGTTATCAAAAGAAGGGCAGTAGCAGAATTCTTAGCACAAAATACATTAGAGGGTTATGAACCATGGAACTTAGAATTTCCAGATAAGAATTTAGCAATTGTAGAGCATTGAGAATGAAAGCTTTATTTTGATAAGGCTACAAACAACAAAGGAGTGAGATTAAGAGTGATCCTTGTTATGCCAGAAGGAGAAACCATATCGATGGCTAATAAATTGAATTTCAAAGTAACCAATAATATGGCTGAGTATGAGGCATCCATTCATGGCATGGAATCAGCAATAGCAGCTGGAGCAAATGGTTTATTAGTATATGAGGATTCGATATTGGTTATTAGTCAAGCTAACAAAAAATGGGAAATAGAGGAAAAGCTGAAATCCTATGTCCGCTATTTGAGGACTTTAATAAAGAACTTCACCAAATGTCTTTTTATCCATCTATCAAAATATGACAATTAAATGGCAGATGCTCTAGTAACGCTCTCTTTAATGTGGGACAATGTAACTGGATTGATTATGAAGTCGTTAGTGGTCATGAAATCAAGAGCTCCATGTTATGAGGGTGAGCAGATTATGGGAATTCAAGTAGGGCCCAAAGAGAAGCCATAGTTTTATGATGTTCAAAGGTTTATCAAGGAAGGAAAATATCCAAATGAAGCCACTTCAAAAGAGAGATATGCCCTATGTGTTCTTGCACATAATTTTTCAAGTCATGATCAGGTGTTGTATAAGAGAATGCCGAATGAGATACAGCTTAAATGTCTCAAAAAAGATGAAGCAAAAAAGGTGATGAAGGAGATTCATGTAGGAGCTTATGGTTCTTACTTTAATGGAATAATCCTAGCAAATAAGATAATCAGACAAGGGTACTACTGGATGAGCATGGAAAGAGATTACATTAAGACAGTAAGGCAATGCCATAAGTGTCAAATCTATGGGAATCTCAACCACCTTCCTCCAATAGTGTTGAATGTTTTATCATCTCCTTAGCCTTTTACAGCGTGGGGGATTGATATCAGAGGAGAAATAAGGCTAATAACATCGAATGGACATAAGTATATAGTTGTGGCAATTGATTACTTCTCTAAATGGGTAGAGGCTGAATCTTTTAATACTCTAAAGGTGAAGAAGATGGCCCGATTTATTGAGAAGAATCTTATTTATAGATATGGGGTTCCACATCGCGTTGTGACAGACATTGGGGTTCAGTTTCAAGTAGAGATGGCAAAGTTATTGCAGAAATATGGGATCAAGCATCATAAGTCTTCATCGTATCGACCTCAGGCTAATGGAGCAGTGGAAGCAATGAATAATAATACCAAGAAAATCCTCTCTAAGATGGTAAAAAATTATAAAGACTGGACTAAGTACCTTCCCTTTGCCTTGTGGGGATACAAAACTACAATCAGAACTGCCATAAGCTAAACTCCGTTCTCCTTAGTGTATGGCTGTGAAGTAGTTTTGCTTATAGAAATTGAGATCAAGTCTCTAAGAGTGGTTATGTAAGGCCAAAATGCCTAAGAGTGAATGGTCATAAAAGAGATATGATCATTTGGTATCTCTAAATGAGAAAAGGATGAATGCTTTGTTTCATACTCAGATATATCAGAGGAGGATAACAAGTTCGTTCAACAAGAAAGTAAGGCCAAGGAAAATAAGAGTTAGGGACATGGTATTAAAACAGTATAGAGCAATGGTGTTTGATCCGAGAGAAAAATTCAGACCGAATTAGAATCGTACTTAGTCAAGTCAATTCTACCAAAGGGAGCTACCAAGATATATGATCTTAAAGGGAATGAGTTCATAGAGCTTGTTAATTTGGATTACCTCAAGAAATACTGCATGTAAAAATAAATAAAAGTAGTATAAAGAAAATAAAGTTCATTGACTAGAAAACTTGAAAAGGCTAGTCAAGCAAAATTTTGGACATTCTTGTTGTTCAGAAAACCCGTAAAGGGCTGGCAGGAAAAAATCAGGGAATAAATAAAGAAAAAGGTCCCAATAATTAGAAAACTCACAAAGGGCTAGTCAGGTAAAAGTTAGGGAAATAAAATATGAACGAAAAATATTTAGTAAGAAAATCTTAAAGGACTAACTGATAACAGGAGTTATGTCATGTGATGTAGTAAATGTACAAATTTTGGCCCTAATTAATGAATCTTATTGAAATTGAATTTTGTTATAACATTGCATGTTCTATCTTATTTATAATGCATAAAAACTAGAAAGGAAAAAAGAATATAAAATCTTAAAATAAGCTCCATGAGACCATTTTGCTTTAGTACATAAAAGAAGACCGCTAAGTTCAAAACCTGAAAAGGCGGCTTAGGCAAAAGTTAGGGTAGGCCTACTAAGCTGAAAACCCAAAAAGGCAGCTTAGGCAAAAGTTAAGGCAAAAAAAATATAAAATAAATAAATAAAATAAAATTCACTTAGGACCATCTATTCATCCAAGTCTAATTTCAAGAAAGGGAAATTTGAAATAAATCAGTACAAGAAGGCAATATGACATAACTACAAATCAGAAATGAAGATAGCCTAGAATCAGTTATCTCGGGCTCCACTATCAGGCCATGGGCTCCATCCTCTGCTAAGGTCATCATGATGATAAGTATTTTGACATCTGACAGATAAAGTACCAATGTTGTAAGTGTCCATGCCCAAGTCCGCAAGCCGTCGACAAAGCATCTCGTTCTCCTACTCCAGATCCTTAGAATAACTCTACACATATAAGAAACATCATATCATAAGCATTCCATGCATACATTTGCATAATAAGTGTATATGCTTACTCGCTAACTATTTATGACCTGCATGGTAAATAACCTCTGAGATGAGGTGAGTCCGTACAAATACTTTACCTATGTCTGGGGGACCTATTTTGTAAAGTTATACTAATATCAATACCAAGTGTATAGGTAATACAAGAGATAAGTTAGAAAAACTCACATGAGAAGTATCTGCTGGAGAAACGCTAAGGAGCTGAACATTACTGAAATGCATCTGCTGCTTTACCAAAGTTTGAATAGTGGGGGCCCAATAGAGCATAAATCTGTCAGAAAGGGGGACATTGCCAAAAATAGCACTAGAAAAGATTCCCTCACAGTTGGTCCCAACGTGTTGAGTATGCTGTGCATGGCCAGGTCTAGGCCCAAATACTCAAGCATAATCTCAGGCTCAGGAGTAGTCTCAACCCCCTGAGCAGTTCCAGCCACCTCCTCCATTACCTCATTGGTAGGGGAGCCAATCTCCTTAAACTGAGAGAAAAGAAAATAAGTTATTTAAGCATTCCAAAAGAGAAATAATCAGAAGTTACCTTATCCTGTTCAGCATGAACCTACTCTAAGAGGTTCTCATGGATGAATTATCGATAATGGCAATATCGCTCAAGAAAAATTATGGCATCATATCCCTGTAATGCCTCTCTCTACTCTAAACCCTTTAGATGAGAACTGTATAACATTAAGAGAGGAACATCAAAGGGAATGCGACATCAGGAAGGTTAGGAATGCCACTGATACACCCACTCTTCCAAATGCCACATCTGATAGCCATAACTAGGGAGCAAATCCTCATGTCCTTGAGTCGTATTGCAACAACCATAAAATTATACCTTTGGACATCATCCACTCCCTCAAGGTAATTAGATTTAATCTGTAAAATCATGTTATTAAGTTTAACTTGCATTAAATTATGAAATACTAATGATTATATTTTCCTACTAGGTGCCACTCGACAATATTCAGCTTATCATGGTAAGTCTATAGAGTGTTCCTGATGCTTGCTATACAAGAAGAGCCCTATCTCTGCATCAGAGAAAGCCTTCTATCAAAACTGCTAGCATTGAAGCCATAAATCAACCCAATCTCTAAACTCTAGATCTAAAAAGAGGAAATGAGTAAAAAAAAAAAGGATGACATAAATGCAAAGCATGCCAAAAACCACACATAGTGACAACACCACTACATATAATATCTAGTTTATAATATAGATAAGCCAACGCAGTAGATCCATAGTCAAAGGTGATAACTCAATCTAAGTTTTGAAGAGGGATGAGAAGGGCAATGCTAACCTCATGACTAGTCTCACAGAAGAGGGTCATGTTAAGCAATATCAGAAGGAGACACCTCGACTAACGATGAAAGAAGAATATTCTTCTGATTCTTCCACGTCGAAAGGAACCCAATCAAATCTTGCACATACTGACTTTATGCATGCTTAGGGAGATTGCAGTAGTTAATATCAAAGGAAATGGGAGTCCCTCTAAAGGCAAACCCTGAAATAATAGAAATGAGGAAGTGTTACCTCATTACCCACTTCTGTGCACCTATAAAGGTGAAGCCGAGTCAAAGGAAGCATAGTATAACCCTATCAAAGTCTAAGGTTTTTTTGAGAAAAATGGAGAGGCACAATAGTTGGGTCAGCTAGAATCTCTGCTCTTCTATGTAGCCAGTGTTAAAGTTCAGCCAGAGGATTTGACAAATCGTGAATCGGACTTCGAATAAACAAGAAATCAAAAGAAGAAAATCAAAGAAAAAAATAAGAAATGGAGAGGAAAATGAAAGAATATCATCGAAAAATAAGGAGGAAGCTTCTTATAAATGGAAATTATCCATTTTGGTCCTTTGACTATACCTACATTCAAAATCAAGTTTTTCTTTGCAATTTCATCCATAATTGCATCTTGATTAGGATTTAATTCCTAATTAATTCATTTAACTCATGTCATCAATTAATGAATTATTATTAATTTTGTCTATATTTAAATTCTAAATTTTTTGTGTCAAGTACGGAATATATAATTTAATTACATAATTCAATTTTTCATTTTTACATGCATCATTTTAAATCACAAGATTTCAAAATTCGTTTCGTGCTACACAATAGCTAAAACACAAATTTCAAAATTATCATGTTATGTGCTGCATAGCAATCATAACATGAATTTTAAATTCATCATGTTATGTGCTTTAATAGCAGTTATAACATGAAAATTTTCAAACCTTTTATCATTAGACTCTACACAATAATTATGGTATTCCATAAAAGTTATAGCACATTTTTTGCTAAACATCTCACAGGGAATATAGCCGAATTTTAAAATCATCAAATTTCTAGATGTTTCACGGGAACTATAACACTTTTTTTAAATCAAGGCTCGCTAAACATCCTACAAGGAATATAGCGAGAATCATTATATATTTTTTGTTAAACATCTCTTAAAGAATATAAAAAAACCCATTGTCACTAGACATCCCAAAGGGAATATAATGCAGTTCACTAGACATTACACAATAGTTATGGTATTATTGCTAGATGTTCCACAGGAGCTATAGCATATTCTTCAATCACGAGTCGCTAGACATCCCACGAGGAATATAATGAAATCCATTATCACTAGACGTCCCAAAAGAAATATAGTGCAGTTTGCCAGACACTGCATAGTAGTTACGATATTATTGCTAGACGTTCCACAGGAACTATAACATGTTTTCAAATCACGAGTTGGTAGACATTCTATGGGGAATATAGTGAAATGCATAAGTTTCACTAGACGTTCCATAGGAAATATAGTGAAACATATTAAACATAACATCTTGCTTAAAATTTCTTAGCAATTTAAGCATCAGAGTACCCTAATTCTTTCTTTTAAAATGTGTGCTACTATTTCTTTTGCCGCAATTTGTCAAGCAAATAGCGATAAAAAGGGGGCAACTGTAAGCACCCAATTTTAAGATGCAATTGTGCACGCGTGCGATGAAAGCCCCTATGATGAAAATTTAATCAAGAATTGATCTCTAGTGTCGAGTTTTGTAATTTAAAGGACTAAATTGCTCCATTTTGTGGATTTAATTGCAAAATTAGTTTTTAGGGATTTGACTGCAAAAATTAGAAACTTATGAGGACCTTTTTTGTAATTTAATTAAAAAATAATAAAATAATAAAAAATGTGATCGGCCGGCATTTAATGCCAACAGGCATTGTGTAATGCTAATCGACATTATGTAATGCCAACCGGCATTGCATAATTTCAGTCAGCATTAAGCAATGCCAATCGGCATTACGAGACGTCGGTCGGCATTCCAGAGTGTCAATTTTCACTGAAAATTTATTTTTTACGCTGAAAATTGATTTTTTTGTCCTTTCTTAATTTTTTCATTAGTCTAGGACACTATGTGTCTATGCATGTGTAAGTCTTTGATTTTTTTCAAAACTTTATCACCATCTTATTATCTTGATTTTAAAAGTCCAAAAATAAAAATCCAGACTCCTAAGACTCCTCCTCTCTCTCCTAATATCGCATAACTTCCCTGCATGATCACAGGGGTTGGAGGTTGCTAGGCTAGGCTTTAAAAGCTGTGAGGCAGAGTTTGTGAAGGAGGAGGAGAGAGGAAGAGCCTGCAGAAAAAAAAATCCTAGAGAGGTAGAGTCTGTGAAGAAAAATCAGAGAGGAGAGGAAATAAAAAAAAATTCTTTTGAGTCTAAAAAATAAAACTCTAGTTATTTTCTTTACTATGTAGAAAGCCACACACCTTAACTCTTCATTTTTCATTTTCAAAACCTTTGGAAAATCAACAAAAATATGTTCTTTGCTTTTAAAGTCCAGAAAATCAAGAAAAAAACAATAGAGTCAATCTCAAAATAGTGACAATCCTAATCTAAGGGGCATTCAAACAACATTTGCACAGCATCCCCTACTCTTTTTCTATTCTTTTTTATTTTGATTTGATTTCTTTATTTTATTTATTGATTGAGTCATTACTAATTAAATTTTCTATTGTGTTCTTTTGTTTTTTATTAGTGTTTTATGGTGCTCTAGATGTGAGGTTGGTGATGTGAGATTTTGGCAGTGGCTACATTGAAGAATCCATGAGATACCATGGACCGAATTTTGTGAAATTCTCATAGAATTTAGGATTTATTATTTTGTGCGGTATTTTGTTCATTGCTCTTACTATGTTGTAATTAATTTGCTTTAATTTCTTGCACTGTAGTTTGTAATAGCCCAAATAGAGGGAAATTAGTGGAATTTTAATTCTCTACACTAAAAATTGATTAGCTTTCTAGGTTCAATTTGGTAAAATTCAATTAAAATCAATGATGGCAGTAGATTAATTTTAGGGTTGCATGAAATTAAATTAGAGTTTCTTGGAAAAATCACGTAAAAATTGTTGTTTTGATTTGTTTCTACTATCTTTGTTGAATTGGATTTTATTTTTAGTTCTCATGCCTTTTGAGCCCCAAACTCACGGTAGAATTAGCCCATTTAATTAATAGGCTTAAAAATGGTTTTTAGGTTTTAATTAATTTAGACTCATTTAGGTTAATTAGATTTAGGCCCACTTTTAAATAATAAAATTAACTTAGACTTTAATCTAGCCCACTAATGTATTTTTATTTCTTTGTTAATTAGACCTTAGGCCCGTTTCTAGTTAATTAAAATTAATTTAGATTTAACTCAGTCCATTAATTTCATTTCTTTTAAAATAAATAAACTTAAGCTCTGTTATTATTTGAGTTAAAATTAAATTAGACTTAAACCCACTTAATAATCTAATTTCTTCTTTAAAATTTGTAGGCAATAGGCTCATTTCCTTTGTTTATTAAAACAAGTAGATTTAGGCTTACTAATTCAATTAAAATGTAGACCCATCTTTAGTCCATTTTACTTGTAAATAAAATATGTAGAATTAACTAACTTTAATTAATAAAATTAATCTAGTTTTGACATATGAACACTGTCTTTTGTATGCATTTTTACATTTAATTTTATGACTTGTTGCCTTTGGGTTAGATGGATGTTTAAGTAGGGTTTAAATAAAATTGCATGTAATTAGAGAATAAGATAGTAATTCTAAATGAACACGAGACTAAGAGAAGTTAGTATTCCGTTCTTAGAATCTCCTGATTGTGGTACTAGTTTTCTTTTAGAGAATCGAGTACCACCATTTCGATTTGTCTCAGTTATTACCCTGGGTGACAACTTCTTATCTCCACTACTATATCTTTGTGATATAGTAGTGTATTCCATAGGACCCTGAGTTCAAACAGTATCATGATTGCTAAAATTTTAGACGCGCGCTAAACCCTGTTATCTACTATACCCAAATCAAAAAGCAAAAAGATTCCTAAATTAAAAAAGGAAAATAATACAAATTCACTATAAAATAAACTCAAACAATACAAATTCAAACCATATAGTTCATACATACTAACTCCAAGCGAGTTTATCTTGGTTTGTGTTCTTTATCCAACATCACAACACTTTTTCATCCACAATTTTCTTTCCGGTGGGATGGTGGGTTTGTTTTTATTACAAAGAAGTTATTGATTTCCAAAGATGGGTGGTTGGGGTTTTGTTTTTTGAAATTGTTTTTGATTTCCTATGGTGGGTGGGCTACCGGAGAAAGACGTGGGTATTGAAATTATATTGGCTGGGTTTTGTTCTTTGAATAACAGAGGTGGGTATTGTTTCTTTTTGAAAAACGTAGCTCATGCATATGTGTTCTATTTTCTATTAATCAATTTTCCTATTTTGTTTTTAATTTAAGAATTAAATAAGTTGACGCATGTCTTTTTTTTTTATTGAGAATTAAATAAATTGATGTATATTTAAATAAATTGATGTAATATTTATTTAGATCCATATTTTTTAATTATTTTTATATAAAATTAAAAATTACAAATATATATATATATATATATATATATATATATATATATATATATATTCCTATATTTTTAATATTTACACACATTTTCCCAACATATCTATATCCTATATTTTTTAAAAATAAATTTTTATGTATCCTATATTCACATATCCATTTCCATGCAACTTAGTGTAAAATTCATATTGAGTAAACTGAATTTTCTAATCCTTAGAAGACAAGAGTATTACTAGTACAAAAAGAAAGAAGTAAGCTATGACAACACAATATGGAAAATACTAAAAAAATACATGTGCTTTGATGAAAGACACATCTATTCTGGTTCATGAATCTATGTTTTAACTAAACCGAATATTCAGCCCTATCCGCTACAATGGCAATATTTAATATGTAAACACCATGATTTCAGAAGAAATATCCAATTTGCAATTCTAAATTTAACTGCTAAGATGCCTGCTCCTATTTTTCATGTGCTATCACCATCTGCTAGCCCTAGTGAACACTCCATTGCAACTTCAGCCTTGAAGTAGGCCACTGAAAGAGCAAACCTCTTTCTATATGTGTCTTCCATCTTCATAGATAGTTCAAAGAATTACCTCTGTTTGGTTTCATTTCACTGACCTCTTATTTGGTTCAATTTCACTAAAAAATTCATTTTATTTTTCAAATGAATTTTGGATATACTTTATTTACAAATGAATTCTTATAAATAAAGTGTAGTTGATTTAAATGAATTTATAAATTCTAATAAGTTTGTTAGAATTGGTTTAGTAATAAGTAATTCCATAAAAATAAAAATTTGAAATTGAAAATAAATTTCACAAAATTTTTATTTAATTTAACACACTCAATTTATGAATGAATTTCTTAAAATTTTATAAAATTCATTTATACCAAATATAGAGTAAGGAATTCATTTTATTTTCAAATAAATTTTAAATAGAATTTATTTATAAATAAATTATTTATTAAAATATGTTTGATTTAATTGAATATTTTATGAAATGAATTCATTTAAAACTTCTAATAACGTTTACAAAATTCAATTTAATAATAAGTAATTTTATAAAATTAAAAAAGTTGAAATTATAAATAAATTTTATAAAATTTTTATATAAACCAAATACATATATAGAGCTAAGTACAAGACAATAAACATACCAAATTGAACTGAAACTATAGATTGAAAGACATTAAAAAAAAGCACTGAATTGAAGAATTTAATTCTGAACTAAATTTAACTAAATTATGTGAATAATTAGGTACATTACTGAATTTTTTTTTTTTTAAAAAAACAGAACCATAAACTGTACTTTTTTTATCATAAATCAAGTGGTTAAATTTTAACACCATAAGTAAAGGAAATAGGGGGAAGGGAGTTTGATCTCCGATTTCCTCAACTGCATATCCACACATTTTACAACTTGAACTACTCATAAGAGACAAAACCATACTTAATTATATTAGAGCCAACGAATGTAATACTAAATATTAATTTAATAAATAATATAAAATATTAATAAAATATTAATGAACTTCACTATATACTTTCCATTATTTTATCAACCAATTTATATTAAACAGCATATGTATAATGATGTATGATACAAATAAATATGTCCACATTTAAAATCTAATCTATAAATTATTATTATTATTATTATTATTATTATTATTATTATTATTATTATTATTATTATTATTATTATTATTTAACAAGTAAAGATATCATATATGAAATGTTAATTATACAAAAAACTCAAGCTTAAAATATCAAAATAAGAAAATCAACATTGTATAGTTTCAAATTATTTAAATATTAACTAGTAAGAATATGAAGCATCCATCATATCACAATTTAAACTTAACATGTGAAAAATAAATTATTATTATTATTATTATTAAGTGAGAATATATAATATACATTATATCACAATTTAAATTTAAAATATGAAAAATAAAAAAAAATTAACATTATATGTTTCCAATACTTGTAATTTACTAAACTATATTATTTTAATGTTGCATGGTACTACTACTACTAGTACTACTACTTTTATTATTACTATTACTATTACTATTATTATCAAATTACAATGTGTAATATTATTAAAATATGATAATAAGAAAATTAACATTCTATGGTTTCAAATTTTATAATTTATTAAATTATTTTTTTCATTTGTTTTATACTTTATTAATTCTTAATTTGATTTTTTGATAAAAAAAAATAATGTTATTATTTCCTAGTTTGTACTTTAGATGAATTTATTTAAATTTTTGAATTCCTATTTTAAATGATATTATATTGATTCACTTGGTAAAATTAAATTTTTGTACCAAACCATTATAAAAGATAAAATAATACTGATATAATTTTCTTAAAATTTAATTCTACACTAAAAATTTTAATTTTTCAAATTTATGAAATTTAATATGATTTCAAAAATTTTAAATTTTTAAATTTTTCGTATCCGTGCTTGCTGTTTAAGCAAAAGCGAATAACATCAACATTGTTAACACATAACAGGTGTAAATATCAGTTTTGAGCAAAGCGTTGACTTTTTCCTTAAGGAAATGTGCGAATCCAATGCCATTTCATTGGCTAAAGTAGCAATTCAGCCCCTCAACTATTATCTAAGGTGTAATTAACCCTAAAATCAACTTTTTTACTATTTCATCCAAAAAGATCCAATATTTGGCAATTCACCCCAATTCCTAACAAAAAAGAGAGTAAGTAACACTCTCTTTATTTACAAAAATAAATATTTTTAAATGATAAAAATATATTTATTTATTCACTTGAATGGCGATTAATGTGGCCTTCCTCTCCTTTTTCCTTTTTTTTCTTTTTCTTCTTTCTTGTTCATCGATTCACCCCTTGCTGCCAAATCCGCTTCTTCATCCACAACCAATGATGTTGCTCTAGCACCAACCACCAACCATCAACCATGAATTGTTACCAAAGGACAATGTTACTTCACCATTGACAACACTGCTACTCCACTATGAGTCAAGATGTTTTCCTATATTTTTCTTTTTCTTCTAACAAATTCAAAAAAAGAAAACAAATCCAACTAAGTATTTGAAATATTAGCTCTAATTGCTAATAATTTCATTGTGCATGGTAGATTGAAATTGAATTTGAAATCATTTGGGAATTTAGATTGAAGAAAAAGTATTGGATTTGATTTTGTTCAATACTAAAGTGTTGTGAGCAAAGCTTTGACTTGTTTCCTTAATGAAATGTGCGAATCCAATGCCATTTTCATTGGCTAAAGTAGCAATTCAGCCCCTCAACTATTATTTAAGGTGTAATTAACCCTAAAATCAACTTTTTTGCTATTTCATTCAAAAAGATCCAATATTTGGCAATTCACCCCAATTCCTAACAAAAAAGAGAGTGTGAGTAACACTCTCTTTATTTACAAAAATAAATGTTTTTAAATGATAAAAATATATTTATTTATTCACTTGAATGGCGATTAACGTGGCCTTCCTCTCCTTTTTCCTTTTTTTTCTTTTTCTTCTTTCTTGTTCATCGATTCACCCCTTGCTGCCAAATCCGCTTCTTCATCCACAACCAATGATGTTGCTCCAGCACCAACCACCAACCATCAACCATGAATTGTTACCAAAGGACAATGCTACTCCACCATTGAAAACGCTGCTACTCCATTATGAGTCAAGATGTTTCCCTATATTTTTCTTTTTCTTCTAACAAATTCAAAAAAAGAAAACAAATCCAACTAGGTATTTGAAATATTAGCTCTAATTGCTAATAATTTCATTGTGCATGGTAGATTGAAATTGAATTTGAAATCATTTAGGAATTTAGATTGAAGAAAAAGTATTGGATTTGATTTTGTTCAATACTAAAGTGGCAATTCGATCCTTTCAGAGAAGCTTGATGAGGGGTAGGTTGATAATCAATTTGATTAATAAGAGAAATTTGATAGTGCACCAAGTTTTTAGCTGATGTAGGATATATATATATATATATATATATATATTGATAATGTGTATAATTTATTATATTGATTTTAAATAACATTGTTGATTTTGTGTATTATTTATTTTATTGATTTTATATACCATTGTTGTAGATTTTGTTGGAGGTGCTAATTTTAATTTTATTAATGTTGATGGTGGTGTTGGGTGGCAGTATGTGGTGGTGTTATTGATGATGATAATGTGTTAACTAGTGTTTACAGTGGTGATGGTGATTATGTAGAATATGTGGAGGCTAATTTGAAATAAACATATTTTTATTATATAAAAGAAACTTTAGCACAAGAGAATTTGTATACATCACACACTAACATTATTAAAAACACTTAAGACACTTTCTCATTTAAACTCACTCATGACACACTCTTTCATACATACATTAACTTTCCCATGACACTCTCACACACACCATTTATACATACACTAACACACACATAACACATTTACCATAAATGGTCGTCACCATCCATACTTATTTATAGGGTTACAATCCTTAAAGGCTAAGTATAATAAGTTGTCAAAGCCAACTTAAAAATAACTTATGACAACCAATGCCAACTTGTCAAAATTAACTTGTAAACAACTTATAAGTAATTAAAGCAAAATTGGTTTTGGCAACTGAAAATTCAAAGTCAAGTTGGTCACTTCTTCTAAATTGGTTAACAAAAGTAATAATCTTCTAAAAAGATGTAGAGAAGGGTATAGAGTTGGTGATGTATTCTTCACACTCCCCTCAGCACTAACTCTTTTGTCTTCGATTTTTGGAATTCCTCGTCCATTTTGATCATCATATCCTATTCCTTCATCTTGTATGCTAATCCTTTTGCTTATTGATAATTGTGTTATATCATTGTGTTTGTTCCTCCATTTGCTATTCTTTAAATTATTTATGTATCCTTTGAATCATTTCTCAACATTTTCTTTACTCAATGTCACGTCAGTGTCTTTCTCTCTTTGATTTGCCTCTTGTTCTTCTTGTATTGCTTTTGCTTCCTTTTCTTAATATTACTTTTACATTAAAGCTTCATCTTCAAATTCTTCATCATTCGAAGACCACTAAAGTTCCTTGCATACAACTTCTTCAACATCTTTTTTCTCCATGACCGCACTTAGAGATATCTTTTCAACTTCAACACTTAAATTCATTTTTACCTAAATATCTTTCTCTAGTGCAGAACTTTTAAATAAACTTGAGTCCAATATATCCCACTATTTTTCACTTTCATAGGATTCTTCAAGATACTTTAACATAGCAGATGTTGCTAGTACATCTCATTCATTCTCACTATCACATGCCTCCACGAACTCATTTGAACCATTCTTTACTTGCTTTTCAATTGCACATGATGCATGAATGTCAAAGTTCCATTCTCTTTCGCTTTGAACTTGAGGTTGTGTTAGTGTCATAACATTTCCTTTAGCTTTTCTATACCGACAGGCTCTTCTACACTGCAATCTCTCCCATAATGACCTCTCTTACAATAATTATAGCATTCCATATCTCATTGGCGATATCTTTTATCTTGAGTGTCTTTTTGGTTTCAACGCTGTTGAGCTCCCCTTGAACATTAGCTTTAACCTTTCCACTTTTTTTCATTTCTATCTTCCTCCAAATCAGTCTTATCATCTCCATTGAACTTTCTAGAATTACATTCTCTATGATGAGCTTTCTAATGTTTACTAAATAATGTTTCTTCATTCATCTCACTCTTTAATGAAACTCTAGCCATTTGTTTAGCTAATGTCTCTTGATTGGCTAACAAATTCTTTAACTCATTTAATGTGGGTGGTCTAAAGCAACCTTGAACAATAGTAATAAACTCTCTATATTCTAGCTTAATTCCATAAATAATAATCCTTCTCATCCTATCTTCACTAATTTTTTATGTAGAATCTAATTCCAAAATTTCTCGACACAAAGACTTAACTTTTGTAAAAGATTGTTTAATTGACGTCTCCCCTTATTTAATATACATTAACTCCATTTCTAAATATTGTAACCTCATCTCATTTTTCTTAGAAAATTGTGAGGCTAAAATATCCCAAGCTTCTGAAGGTTTGGGAGCATACCTTATATGATCCAACATTTCTTCTTCAATTGTTACCTTAATCACAAACATTGCCTTCCCAGCCATGACTTTCCACTTGTTCAAGGCATTTGCATCCACTTCTAGAGGTGGCATACTCTTGCTTTTTCTAACTACCTCTTATAAATCTTGACCTTGGAGATACGACTCCAAACATGTCAACCACGTACTATAGTTATCATTATTCAACTTCTTTAAATTGCCCACTATAAGGTTCATCTCAAGACTTGGTACATCTCTCAACCAAGCAATCAACCAACTTCACAATACCTCTTAATTGTGCATAAGATAATTTCCCCATAGGACACTTCACTATCTCGAACTAAATAACTCCTTTGGTCCCTCGATTGTCCCACTATGATACCACTTATAGAATATATAAAGGCTAATTTAAAATAAACATATTTTTATTATATCAAAGAAACTTTAGTACAAGAGCATTTGTATACACTCACACACTAACATTCTCACAAACACTCAAGACACTTTCTTATTTAAACTCACCATGACATACTCCTTCACACATACATTAACTCTCCCATGACCCTCTCACACACACCTTTTATACATACACTAACGCACACATAACACACTTACCACAAATAGCCATCACTACCCATGCCTATTTATAGGCTTATAATCCTTAAGGGCTAAGCATAATAAGTTGTCAAAGCCAACTTGAAAAAAACTTATGATAACCAATGCCAAGTTGTCAAAATCAACTTGTAAACAACTTACAAGTAATCAAAGCAAAATTGGTTTTGGCAACTAAATATTCAAAATCAAGTTGGTCACTTTTTCTAAGTTAGTTAACTAAGGTAATAATCTTTTAGAAAGATGTGGAGAAGGGTATAGAGTTGGTGATGTATTCTTCATATATTGATGATAATGGCGCAAGTTATAGTGGTGTTGAAGTGTGATGGAGATGATGTTGGATATGGTACATGTGGTGGTGGAGATTGATAATGGTGTAGATAGTGGAGTGTTGAATGGTGCCAACAGTGTTGGTGTTAATTGGTGATGAAGAACTAAAGGGAAAAGTTAATAAATTTTTTAAGAGGAAGACATATGAGTGAAAGGAGATAGAGCATCCTTTATACCATTTTCTTTCTTTTTAACTTTTGGTATCTTCTTTGAGTATATAATTGTTGGTTCTTCCCTTTCATTCATTGTGAATTTTTTTGTTTACTTGATGAATTTAATTATTTTATTCTTTTAGCAAGAATTTATTGGTGATGTTAATGGCAATTACAGTGTTATTAGGTTGTGTCGATGGTAGGTGATGTTGATGATGATGTCGGAGGTTATATTAGGTTGAATCGGTCATGATGATTAACGTTGATGATAGTGCCAATGAAGATAGTGTTGAATGGTTATTATTAAAAAAAATAACAAACCTAATTTTATTAGGGATATTAGGGATAGAGATTATAAAAATAAAAAATATTTTATTATTTTTTAATTTATGTCACTTGCTCTACCAAGCAAGTGTGATTCACTCTCTTTAATTTGGGGTAAATTGACAAATTTACATATTTATGGAGTAAATAACCCAAAAAGTTAATTGCACCTTGAATGATAGTTCAAGGGGTGAATTGTTACTTTAGCCCATTTTTTCATTACCCTTTCTTTCTTGTTTCTTGGCCCAACACATGGCATGTCATTTTACATTGGGGTTTTTTCATAAACACCCCAAAACAAAGGCAAAATAACAAAAATACTCAAAGTTTTCTAAATTTATGTGTTTACCCTCTTTTTCAATTTTAATTATGTGTCTACCCTCTCCTCCTTCATTTGTAAAACATGCTTCCATCTCCTCCCTTAACTACAAAATACGCTTCCATCTCCTCCCTCAGTTGCAAAACATGAACCCTCAGCTGCAAAACCTCTCTTTCAGCTCAAAAACAATTCACTCACCTGCAATCACTCTACATCAAATCAAAACTAATTTCTTATCCAAAAAATGAACCTCAACTTTGCCTCCCTCACATCAACCACCATTATCAATCTCTTGTTAAAACTCAAAAAAACATCACCACGATTTCAAAAAAAAAAAGAAATAAAAAATAAGATTTCAACAACCACAAAAAGAAGAAGAAATTGAATAATAATAATAAAAAATCAAAGATAAGCATTCTCATGTAGATTCATTATTTTATACAATCATTGAATGCATGCAAACCAAGATCTCTTCTTAAACCTAGATCTCTTTTTAAACCCACCCAAATCTTCATTTTCTTCAAATTTTTTTTAACAATTAATTGATATAGAAGATAATGTATGACATAAACAGTGTACAAACTTTAATTTCTTCAAAAAAAAATACCTGCATTGATTTATTATTTATATTTAGAATCCTTTGAGTTTATTTTTATTTTTGATACAATTCAATAATATTTAAGTCAAGTTGATTGGAAGATGAAAAAATAATGCATGTGTAGAGACAAATATGTCAAAACACTTTGTTTACATGCTTGCTTCATTTTAGAATCCTTTCTGTTTGCATTTGGTTTTTTAAACATTTCAAGGACATCTATTTGAAGTTCTTTGGAAAATCAAGAAAAAATGTATATCGCTACTTCATTTTAGTATCTTTTTGTTTATACTTGGTTTCTGAAAACAATTCAAGGACATCTATTTCAAGTTCTTTAGAAAATCCCAAAATAATGTATATGCCTACTTGATTTTATAATCCTTTTTGTTTACATTTGGTTTTTGATACATATTTCACTTATAGAAAATGCAATAGCTACTTGTTTTCATTCACTACAATGTTGAATGGACCGACAACTTCACTTTCCAAAACTTCCCAATCACCAAAGTTCAAATTCCAACAGATTGCACGTACCAAAACCTCATAAATACAATTTTAGATTGTTTGAAAGTGCAGAATGAAAAAAATGAACTATAAATCACCTACCAAGTCAAACAGCAATATTTGAAACTTGTAATTGAAGATGATTCAACTTTGCATTTCTATATACAATTGAAAAGCATAGAACTAGATAAAAAAAATTCCCCTTCTGCATCACAATAAATAAAAAAGAGAAGGACAACCATTTCTTTGATTTCACTCCAACAACAACTTTATTAGAGTATGAGCAATAGTCAACAATACAAAATGGATTCTTGTTGTTTTGTTAAAATTTTCTAATGCAATTACACTCTTCCTCAAATAAATGATATGTAATATAATTTCTATTATGGACATTCAGATTGCCACTTAAAATAAATATACTTCAATAAAACTTCACTATAAAAAAGAATTCATTCCGTTTATTTTCTGTTTCTGAAATGGTCTCATACACATATACAAACAACTTCAAAGAATAAAAAAAATTCATTAATTTATTTTTAATTTTTTAAATTGCAGTTACATTTGCTCAAAAATATTATTTTCAAAAGTACACTCAACCAGTCCATTACATGAAATAACCAACTTTTCATTAAATTTCACAAAACAATTTGAATACTTTTGGTTGACATTAAGTTTCTGATACAAATATAATAAACCTGAAACAATAATAAACCTCTTCTAATAAAAAAAAATCAATTACCACCATATACAGAATCTTAAAAAAAATAATAGTAAAATTAAAACAAAATATTTTATAAAATCAACTACCCCCAACATCAACAAACAAACATCAAATACAAATTCAACAACCCAAAAATTCATCTTCATAACCAAACAAGGACACCTTAAAATCCTTAAAATAATAACCAAACAGTTCACAAAAGACTTCTAAAACAATCTAATCAATTAACTTATTCTAAATCAACCTTTTTCTTCCCCTTTTCATTTGGATTCAACCTTTTTCGGTATTCATAATCACTTTCCACTGTATCACGTTGCTTTATCATGCCATAGGTATACAAACTCACAGCGTACTAACTTCTCATCTGATCTATATTAATATTCCCAAGAATCTCCAACCCACAAAGCAAATACTCAGCAAACGTAAAAGCAAATACTCAGCAAATGTAACAGCAAATACTCTACAATCACTAAAAAAAATTAAAAACAAATAAAAATAATAAAAAATCAATAAAATGAAACCAAAATAAAGAAAAAAAAACTCACTTGTTCTCTTGGGAAGGAAGATCATCAATCGAGACAACTTTAAAAGGATATAAAACCTTCTTCGAGGCAGAAACTACATAATTCATATCAATATCTTTATGATTTGACCACAGATCAAGAAGTTCAAAAAATACTGAAAGTATAACATTATAAGATTCCAAAACTTTCATCATCAATTTATTAGTCTTTACACACCTTAAAGAATTATAAATGTAAATACACCTGTCCTTGAAGTTCAAACACCCTAAAATCCAATGTTTCTCCTTACTAATGTGAATGGAAAATAACACATCATTAACAAGATACCAAGCAGTGTTACTAGCCATGTAATACCCAAGTATGTACTCCGTAACACTATGATCAATAGAAATAAGAGAATAATAATTGTTCTTTGATAAAAATTTATTATATAAAGCCTGAATATGTTGATTAAATTGGTTATCTATTGTAGTGTATTTGGCATAACTGTCATAATACACTTTCCCTTTTTTCCTTAAATAATAAAATAAAACATCGATATGCTGCAAAATATAACTTCAACATATTAAACAATTGTTTCATATATAGTATACAATTAGTTTATGTTCAGTTTCTTAAACTAAAAACTTGCAAAAAATAAAAAACTTACAAAAGAAGACAACATCTTTCTAAAGGAATCTAGTGTATTGAACCATGTCTTTGCTACAATTGTCTCAACTCCAAATACAAAACCAGGAGAAATTAAATTATCTTTATCATAATACAAGTTCTTCCTAAAAAATAAAAAAACACAAACAAATAATCAATAAACCACTTATAACTAACTAAATAAACAAACAAATAAAAAACCAGAACGCACTTGTTTTTCTTTTTTAACCCAACCTCAATCCAACCATTAAAAGTAAAGAGAGATTTATATTTTAAAGATTCTCCAATATCCTTACTAAAAGGATGTATATTTTTCAAAATAGTTATATTCTTCCTCCCCGTTTTAACTCTTGAAGAACCAAACTCATTCATGAAAGGAGATTTCATGACATAACCAGGTCTATGCTCCCTTTTATCAGGAAGTGGAGTTTCAAAGTCATCATCATCAACCTTAATATATTAAATAGTAATAAAAACCAAACATATGAAAAAAAGCAACACATAAAAACACCTTCTCCAACAACCTTAAAAAAAAAAAAACCAATGCTCAACCATAAAAACACAAACTACAAACAAAACACAAAAAATAAAATTAAAAATAAAATAACATACATCATCACCACTCAAAGGAGCTTTTACAACATTATCAATAATAATGCAAGCCTCATCAACATCATCAAATATAGAATCTTCAACCTAAAAATAAAACAATATGTCAAAAGCACAATTAATAACTAAAACAAAATAAAAAAAATAATATATTAATAAAACAAAACAAACATAACACACCACATTAGACTTCTTTACCACATCATCATCATTTTTATCAAAATCATCTTTGCTATTGGAATTCAAACCAGTATCATCAACCAATTTATCACCCTTAAAATAGAAAAAATAGTATTAAAAACAAAAAAGAAACCTAAATGATTAAAAAATAATCAAATCCAATATACCTTAACAGAATCTCCTACCTCTGAATCATAAGCTTCTTTATTTGCACCATCCCCTCCACCTTCACTCCCTTTACATTCACTTTCTTTCTCTTCAGAAGCCTTCTCTTTATCACTTAAACTAGCAAAAGAAGCACCACTGGCACCTTAACCTTTTCCACCAAATTTAAAATGACCTCAAAAAATAAAAGCAAACCAAACAACAATAAAAAAAATTAAAAATAAAACATAATAAAATAACCAACAACACCTTATGCAATGCCTCCATCATTTTCTTTCTTTTTCTTTAACACAATCATAATATTTTCATCTGAATTAATATTTTCAATCCCTTGTTTGTCCATAACCAATTTCATTGAAGAAAAAAGATAATCCAACTTTTTATACATAAACAACTTCAAATCATGAAATTCATTTTTCAAACAGTCATGTCTTAAAGCTATTTCCTTTATAAAGTCACAAGAATTGGGTGAACTTTTCACATCACCAGAATCACCAAACTCTTTCTCACCTTTTTCAAAAAAACCACTTAAAGCTAGCCTTGACAACTCTTCCTCAATGGGACATAATTCCTCAATTTTAACTACAAAAAATAAAAAAAATTAATAACAATAAAAATTAAAAAATTAAATAAACCTAAAAAAAATTAAATAATAAAAAAAAATTAACTTACTTAGTGGTTCCCTGAAAATCAAGTGCTGCAACACATTGTAACTCAAATTTAATTTACAAATCCAATTCAGAATTCGAGGAATAAGTGGATTCTTTAGACCATTGTGTACACAAATATTATCAACTACAAATGGACAACATTCATAAAACCATATTTGAATAGCATAGGGAAAGTCATTCAATCACTAAAAAGTCCAATCACTTTTCTTTCTATTTTCACTTGTTAAAAGATTTACCTTCAAGATTCCATGGTCAAGAAAAACACGTCCTTTCCCCAATGATACTCATTACAAAAACCAAACTCAATAATATCAAATGTTCTTTTACTCACCATCTTCTCCAATAGAGAACTCATAAAAAAAACTTTAATAAAATAAATCAAAGCAATCTTAACACTATTTTTATCATTGTCCCAACATTTGGACAATAAACACTCATGCACAAACTACTTGTTTATTTTCTTTAAACCACCAAAATATTTTAAAATAAACCTATTCTCCTTTAAAAAAAAGTTGACAATATAGAGTTACCAACACACATTAACCTAGTAACTAATGCAAATTCATCCATCCCAAATTTTAATCTCTTTTTAGAAATATCAAAATAACACTCATACAAATTAGGTTGCTTCAATTCTCTTAACAAAAGAGAATGAATCAACTGACATTGAACTTCAAATTTTGGAAAATGTAAAAAAAAAAAAAAACCAAAATATGTTTCATGAAAAGGACCCAACTAAGTTTCATTCAAAACTTCTTTAATCAAATTAAGAACACCATATGATAAAGTGCAAGAATTAGTTTTAAAATACTCATCACTTTTCAAGGAAGGCTCCCAGTCCTAAAAGAAAAAATCTAATCAGAAGCTAAAATGAAATAAAACCTAAACCAAAAAATAAAAAAATAATAAATACCTTTAAAGAAGCAACCTTTACATTAGATCCTATTGAGGAAGTAAATATTTTATATATATATTAAGAAGTAAATATTTGTATACAATTAGGAATAAAGTTTTTGTTTTATTTAGAATGTTATTCTATTTCTAGTTAGGATGTGATTAGGATTCCTATATGTATATATAAGGTTTGTAACCCTTCTTTGAAATATATGGAAAAATATTTCCTTTGAATTTCTCTCTTTTTCTCTGAATTTTATTCTACATGGTATCAAAGCATACCCATTGAAATTGATTTTTTTTTAAAATCCTTGAAATCATATTTGTCTTTTTTCTCTTCAAAATTCTTTGAATCCATTTGAATTCTCAAAATCATGACCACTAAAAACACATCCATCGCTTCCCATGGAACACCCAATTTTATTCAAACCCTTCAAGATAACTCTCCATTTCCTACAAGAATTATTCTTGATGATACGAACTATACTTTATGGTCATAGCTTATGGAGATGCAAATTAGAGCCAGAAATAAATCTGGCTTTCTTAATGACACTACGCCAAAGCCACTAGCAAAAGAAAAAGCTTTGGAAACTTGGCGTATTAATAATAATCAAGTCAAAAGTTGACTGATTGATTCCATGAGTCTGAAATTAATGTAGAGATTCATCCGTCTTCCAACAGCAAAGGAGATATGGGATGTTGTCTCAAAAACCTTTTATGATGGATCTGATGAAACTCAGTTATTCAAATTAAACTGGAAATCATTCATAACACATCAGAATGGTAAGCCATTACCTGCATATTATAATGAATTGGTTGTAATATTTTAGGAAATTGATGCTCGGACGTGTGCATAAAAGGAGGATGTTAATGGAGTAGTATCACTCCACAAACATATTACCCAGCTTCAAACACATATTTTCCTAGCCAAACTTGATTCATAATTTAATAATGCTCAGAGTGAAATACTCCGGAAGGATCCACCTCTTGATCTCAGTCTAGTTATGCATATGTGCGGAGGGATCACAACTAGCACCATACGATGGAAGAGCCGAAGATATTATCGGATAATGTTGTACTTGTAGCAGCTCAGACTCGTTCCCAGTTTAAAGGGAAAACACCGAGTAAGTCCATCACATACACTTGTACTCATTGTGGAAAAGTTGGACACTCTAAGGAACGGTGTTATAAAATTATGGGATATTCAAAATGGTGGGATTTTAATAGAAAGCCTCATAAGAAGCTTGAAAAGGCTACAATTTTGACCTCTAATAGTACTAAACTAAGTAGTGATCTTGATGCAACATCGAGTATGATAAATCTTACTCAAAATAATACATGGATTATTGATACAGGTGTTATTGATCATATGACAAACTCCACTTACCATCTTACATCCATCCACCTATTAACCCAACAAAATATTATGACTGCTAATAGAGGCATAACACTAGTCACTCATGAAGGATCAGTATCAAACTCTGACTCTCTTAATCTAGATATTGTTCTTGTTGTTCCATCTCTTTTTTACAATCTACTATCTATTGGACAAATCATTGAAACCTTGAATTGTACAGTCAAATTATGGCCTAATTATTGTGTATTTCAGGACATTGTAATGCACCGAATTATTATCTCTGGTGTTAAATGTGGAAAGTTATACTATATTGAGTTGCATGATGATTCAAGTCAGAAGTCAAGTCAAGTTAATAGGGTTGGTGGAAGTTGCTTGACCAAAGACCAAGTAATCTTATAGCATCATCGTTTTAGTCATTTTTCTTTTCATTATCTTAAACAAATAAAACCAGAAATATTTTTGAATACCACAGACTTAGAATTCAAGTGCAATATTTATGAATTGGCAAAAAGCCATTGAATCTCTTATGTACCGAGTTATAATAAAAATTAAATTCCATTTATAACTATTCATTATGATGTATGGGAACCTGCTTGGATTCCTACTCTATCTGGTGCTCAATTTTTTATAATGTTTATTGATGAATGTACCCGGATGACCTGGGTATCACTACTTTCAAATAAGGGAGATGTGTACTCCATATTCCAGGATCTATACAAATGGTGACTATGCAATACTAGAGTAAAATCTGAGTCTTGTAGTCTGACAAAGGTGGAGAGTATCTTAACTCAAATCTAAATGCTTTTTGCCGTGAGCAGGGCATTCACCATCAAACATCCTATGCATGCAGTCCCAAACAGAATGGTATAGCCGAATGAAAGTACTGACAGTTATTGGAAGTCATCCGAGCATCATTATTTGACATGAATGTTCCTCGAGAATACTAGGGAAAGGCTGTTCGATCCACTGTGTATATCATAAACCAAACGCCATCAAGAGTACTCGATTTCAAAATGCCTCTTCAGAAACTTCAGGAACTTGTCATACCTCCACCTTTCAATAATCTAGAGCCCCGAGTCTTTGGATGCTCAATATATGTTCATCAGACACTGTATAAATTAGATCCTTGAGCTATCCGGTGTATCTTTATTGGCTATGCAGATCTATAAAAGGGATATTGGTGTTATAATCCCAATGTGAAGAAGATGTATATAACTCGAGATGTTCGGTTCCATGAAAACACTCCTTTCTTCTCTCACTTCGAGTGCTCTCTTCAGGGGGAGAAAAATTTGAACCTCTTTAAAGTTAAAGATAGGATTTTGAGTGTTTTGAATGTTCTAAATCCAAGTATCTTAGATATTTTGAGTCTCCCGAGTGTTCTGAGCATCTCACAGACATCTGATGTTCTGAGTTCGAGCATCTCACCTAGATAGATAATTAAAGATAATCCAAGAAATCAAGATAGTACATCTTTTCAATCCACACCAGAAGCTTAAGAAACTCCAGATGTGAATGTACACAAAAAGGTAAATTCGTCTCCCTTAGTAACTCCTAATACCGAGCCTCATTATCCTTCTAGAATTGATAGAGGGGTTCCAAAAAAATAATATGATCCAGACCTTCATACCAAAGCTAAATATCCTATCAACAACTTCATATCAACCAATCGTTTGTCTAACTCACATGCATTTATTATAAATTAATTATCTACTACATCTATTCAAAGTAATGTATGGAAGGCTTTAGATAATCCGGATTAGAAGAAAGCCATGATTGATAAAATGGAGGCATTACAGAAGAATCACACATGGGATCTTGTTCCTCTCCCTAAAGGAAAGAAAACGGTGGGGTGCAGGTGGATATTAACTGTCAAACTTAATTCATATGGAAGCATAAATTAGTATAAAGCTCGGTTGGTAGCAAAGGGATATGCTCATAAGTATGGAATTGACGACGAAGATACATTTGCCCTAATAGCAAAAATGAACACCATCTGAATTCTTATATCCTTAACTACTAACCTAGACTGGCCACTATGATAATTTTATGTGAAGAATGTGTTTTTTAATGGAACCATAGATGAAGAAGTGTATAGGGATCCACCACTTAGAACTAGATGTACTGACCGAGTATGCAAACTAAAAAGGGAATTGTATGGACTCAAGTAATCACCTCAAGTATGGTTTGGATAACTCTCAACTTTTATGAGAAAGCTTGGATATAAGTAAAGTGATGCTGATCATACACTATTTATCAAACAGAAGTTAGGTAAAGTCACCACTCTGATTGTATACGTTGATGATATAGTGGTTACAATGATCCGAGTAGGACAATAATCTTGTAAAAACAATTAGCATCCGAGTTTGAACTTAAGGATTTGGGTAACTTAAAGTATTTTTTAGGAATTAAAGTCACAAGATCAACTTAAGGGATTTCCCTCTACCAACGAAAGTATATAATGGACCTTCTAATAGAGACAGGTGTAGATGATGGGATTTAGCACGCACCCAAGATTTTAGCAACTACGACATTGTTTGAGCTTAGAGCTCTAGAGAACACACTAACCATTGTCACAAAGACATGACATAGAGATGAGGAGTCACCACCCAAGGTAATAACTAGGACAAATCGAAAAGGTGGTACTCGATTCCTTAAAAGAAAGCTAGCACCACAACCAGAAGATTCTGGATATGGAATACCAACTTCTTTTAGTCTTATGTTCTTTTAGAATTACTTTATGAATTATTATATTATCCTCTATTTTCGTGCAATTTCATATAAACCCTTATTCTAGCAATTAACTCCAAGGCAAATCAGTCATGAAAATACAAGTAAATAATGCATTCATTCAAACATATAATCTCTAAGTTAGTTTAATGTACATTGATTTTAATTAAATGAGCTAAATCTACATGTTTTTAATAAGTGTGCCTAAAGAGCCTAATACCTTTTAATTTTAATTAAATGAACCTAAGTCTATTTATTTTAATTCTAAAAATGGGCATAAATCTACAAATTATAAAGTATTTAAATTAATGGGCATAGTTCTACATGTTTTAATTTTAAGGTGATATTAAATCTCCAAGTTATGAAAAATACTTTAAATTAAGTGGACTAAGTCTAAATTACCTAAATTAAATTAGGTGGACCTATGTCTAATTTCCTAGATGGGTCTAAGTTATCTCTAACCTAAAATCTAATCAATTATGGGCTTAAAATGCATTTTAATTAATTAAATCTAAAAAACCTAAATTTATTTAAGTGGATTACAATCTAATATGGGCTTAAGGCCCAAAACACATAAAAATAAATAAACAAGTCCAAAAACAAATAAAACATATTAAAATAATTAAATTAAAGATCAAACAACCAATTAGATTAATTCCTTTTAAAACCCTAATTTTAATTAACATGCAATCCTAAATTAATCTACTTCCTCCATTGATTTTAATTAATTACCCATTTAAAACCCTAATTTTACTAACCAATTAATCAACATAAACATTCAATCACACACATAATTCCACTATTCCCACTATTGGGGCTATTACAATATTCTATTAAGAATAATAAAAAGAAAATAATTAATACAACCCCAAAAAATATAAATAAAAATAATAATAAAAACCTAAAAACTAAATCTAGCTACAAGGTCTTATCCATGACATTCCATGGACTTCTTATGAGTTTAGTCCTCCAAACATGATCATCATGTATTTTCCTCCATAATCACCATAAAAAAGAGAACAAAAATTATGATTAGTGAATAAATTATAACAATAATTTAAATAAAATTAAAAATCAATAAAAAAATAAATCAATCAATCAAATAAAATAGAATAAGGAGAAGATGATGTTTATGGATGATTTTAATGGAGTATCCCTTAGATTTTATACAATCACCGTTTTGATAGGTTTTTAAGTCTTGTTCTTCAAAAAATCCTCCAAAGATCTTCAATTAATCAATTAAGAAAAAGGAATTTTTTGTAGAAATTTTTTTTTCTTAAAAAAAATTAACAAAAGAAAAGAATCCAAAATGCTCTTTCCAAAAGCCCTCCTTCTTCCGTCCTCCTTTTTTCCTTTTTTTGTTCTTTTCTTTTTTTCATCTACTTTTTTTTCTCTTTTTTTTCCTAAGAGTCAAAACACCTTCTTTTATAGTGAAACATCCTTTAAACCCTACGTATAAATTGATTCCTAAAAAACTTCTATTTCCTTAAATATCAAAGATAATTTTAAGAGAATTTCAGACCAATTAGGATTCAAATTATTTTTTTATTTTATGAAAATCCAAAAAACAAACAAAAAATGTCTAATTCCGACCGAAATTGTGTAATTCTAATTGAAATTAGTATAATTTCGACTGGAATTATAGAATTTTTTCCTCTTTTTTTTAGCTTTTAATTACAAAAAGTTCCCTAAAAGAATCTAAATTTTACAATTAGGTCCTTAAAAAAATGTTGTAATTTAGTCCTTGAAAACATTAAATCCTTTCTTTGAAAAATACAATCAGACCTTTGAGGTTTCAAAGTTTAAGTATTAAAGACCTATTCATGACATTTTCATCATTAGAGTCCTTTGTCGCATCCATAACTCATCATCCCGAAATTGGGTGCTTACAACGGGCATACTTAATTGTAAGCTAGCTAAGACTCCAATTGAATTCAACCATGGACTTTCAGTCCTAAAAGATCAAGTCCCAATTGATAAAGATCAGTATCAAAGGCTGGTGAGAAGGTTGATGTACTTATCTCATACTCTGCTAGATATTACTTATGCAGTAAGTATTGTAAGTCAATTCATGCATTCTCTAAGTAAAGAACATATGGATGCAGTATATCATGTATTAAGATATCTAAAGTCTTCTCTAGGAAAAGGTTTATTCTTTGGAAGAAATAAGGATTATGAAATTACTGGCTATACTAATGCTGATTGGGCCATAGATCGAACTGATCGAAAATCAACATCTGGGTACTTTACGTTTGTTGGAAAGAATTTAGTCACTTGGAGAAGCAAGAAACAAAAAGTCGTAGCAAGGTCAAGTGCTGAAACTGAGTTTAGAGGAATGGCTCATGGAGTATGTGAGTTGCTCTGGATAAGGTGAATTGTTCAGGATTTGAGACTAAAACATCTGAAGCCTATGTTGTTACATTATGATAATAAGGCAGCCATAGCAATTGCAAACAATCTGATTCAACATGATCGAACTAAACATGTAGAGATTGACAAACATTTCATAAAAGATCATCTGAACCAAGGAATAATTAATCTTCCATTTGTTTCTTCTTAAACTCAACTAGCTAACATCCTCACAAAGATTGTATCCAGAAAATCGTTCTACAACTCACTTGGCAAGTTGGGAATAATTGACATACATTCACCAACTTGAGGGGGAGTATTGAGGAAATAAATATTTTTTATATATATTAGGAAGTAAATATCTATATATAATTAGGAATAAAGTCTTTATTTTATTTAGAATGTTATTCTATTCCTAGTTAGGATGTGATTAGGATTCCTATGTGTATATATAAGGGTTGTAACCCTTCTTTGAAATATATGAAAAAATATTTCCCTTAAATTTTCTCTCTTTTTTTCTGAATTTTATTCTACAGATTCTTCATCAACATCATTTTTCATCTCTTTTTCCCCCTATCAACATCAATAGCTACACCCTTAGAACCCCTTTTCTTCCTACACGAAACACCACCACTATCCTTCTTTGCATGTCCCTTTTTTTCACTCTTGCATATTGTCTGCTTCACCATTTTTACTCATACACCTCTTTTCTTCTTCGGACTTCGTTCTCCCTATTTCACAGGGTTAGGATTTTCTGATCTTGTATTAACCATAAGATTTTTATAAGAAATAACCATAAAAAAAATGGCAGTTAATTTCCATACCACTAAGAGCAATTACTATTGAAAAAAAATGAAAAAAACTAACTTAAAAATCAAAATTTAAAGAAACTATAAAAAAAAAAAAACGTGAAGAAAGAAGAAGAAATAGTAAGGAAACCTCTTTGAAATAAGACAAAATATTTTTAAAAACGCAAAGGACAAGTGTGTAAAAAGAGGGAATAAATTTGTAAAAAATGAAAACTTAAGGTATTTTTGTTTACAATAATTAAAAATAAGGTATGTTTATAAATGTCTCTTTTACATTTATACGTCCCATCAGGAGTTTTATGTGAGACCAATCCATCCCTTAATTTTTCACACTTTTTTATTCTATTTTTAGGTAATTAACTCGTAATATAAAAATGTATTAGTTAACACATTTCGTGGGAGATATTATATTATAATAAAATTTCTCCCTTTCATGGAAGCTGTTCCCATATTATTAAATTTTTTTTAACAATGGTCCTATGTTATTTTAATGTTGGCGGTTGGAACGTTTGCATCAAGGAAAAGTACAAGTCAAACAGTAGGTTTTATCATATGTATACAAATACATTAGCTCCGATGCATGCTCTGTATGCATCCTCTAGCCACGGCCATCTTGTGCTATTATTTCCTCACTATGCATATGCTCTTTTTCCTTCTTTTACTACTTTCCCCAGTAGTTAATTCTATTTATTTCAACATACCTAGCTTTGGCTCTGGCTTAACCAGCATAGTTTATCATGGAGACGCAGCATCTGCTGCTGGTTTTGCAGAGTTAAATGAGAAATATGCTTACACATGCCGTGTTGGTTGGATCACTTACCACGACAGGGTTCCGCTTTGGGACTCCAGCACAGGGAAGCTTTCTGATTTCACATCCCACTTCGCTTTCATTATAGACACCGAAAATAGTGCCCGATATGGCCATGGGCTTGTGTTCTTTCTTGCACCTGTGGGATTTGACATCCCACTAAACTCTGCTGGTGGATTCTTGGGTTTGTTTAACACCTCGGCCTTTGACAACCAGATCGTTATGGTGGAGTTCGATTCATTTCCAAATCAAGAATGGGATCCGAAGCCTCTGGTTGAGCATGTGGGGATCAACAACAACTCTCTTGCTTCAGCTGTGTACACTCCTTGGAATGCCAGCTTTCACAGTGGAGATATTGCTGATGCCTGGGTTACTTACAATGCTACAACTAAAAATTTGACTGTGTCTTGGACTTACCAGCAAACATCAAACCCTCAAGAGAACACTAGCCTATCTTGCATAATTGATTTGGCGAAGGTTTTGCCAGAGTGGGTTACTATTGGCTTTTCAGCTGCCACAGGTGAAGCTAGCGAAAGAAATCAAATTCAATCTTGGGAATTCAATTCCAGTTTAAACATGAAGGATACAACTAAAAGCAGCAATCTTTCAAGAAGAACAAGAATAATAATTGGTATTGCAGTTTCAGTATGTGTTTTAGGAGCTGCGGTGATGGTGGGATTTTTGGTCTTTTGGAGAAGAAAACAGAGAATGGCAAGGAAAGGAGAGGAAAAAATGAAATTGACCTCAATCAATGAAGATCTTGAAAGAGAAGCAGGACCGAGAAGGTTTTCTTATGAAGATCTTGCTGCAGCTACCAACAATTTCTCTAATGAAAGGATGCTGGGGAAAGGAGGATTTGGTGCTGTTTACAAAGGATACTTGATTGATCTGGATATAGCAATTGCTGTGAAGAAGATGTCAAGGGGTTCTAAACAAGGTAAAAAGGAGTACATTACTGAAGTGAAAACTATTGGTCAATTGAGACACAGGAACTTAGTGCAACTTCTGGGTTGGTGTCATGATAGAGGCGAGTTTCTACTTGTGTACGAGTTCATGCCAAATGGTAGTCTTGATTCTCACCTCTTTGGCAACAAAACTTCTCTTAGTTGGGCTGTTAGGCACAAAATTTCACTTGGATTGGCCTCAGGATTGCTCTATCTTCATGAAGAGAAGGAACAATGTGTGGTGCACCGAGATGTGAAATCAAGCAATATAATGCTGGATTCAAATTTTAATGCCAAGCTAGGTGATTTCGGGTTAGCCAGGCTGACGGATCATGAGCTTGGTCCCCAGACAACTGGATTAGCAGGAACATTAGGCTACTTGGCTCCTGAATATATAAGCACAAGAAGGGCAAGTAAAGAATCTGATGTCTACAGCTTTGGTGTGGTTGCCTTAGAAATAGTAAGTGGTAGAAGGGCAATTGATCACATTCATGATAAACATGAAATGAGTTTGGTAGAGTGGATATGGGAGCTTTACGGACAAGGGAAGCTTCATTTGGCAGTTGACAAGGCACTTTACATGGATTTTGATGAGAAAGAAGCAGAGCGTTTGATGATTGTTGGGTTATGGTGCGCCTGTCCTGATCGCAATCTAAGGCCATCAATTAGACTAGCAATTCAAGTTCTAAAGTTTGAAACTGCAATGACGAATCTGCCTTCTAAAATGCCTGTTCCAATGTATCATGTGCCTTCTGCAGCATCTGCTAGCTCTAGTGAAGCCTCCATTACCAACAGTCTCAATGCTGGCCGTTGAATGATTAAATCTCCTGTTTACATCTTTCATTGCTAGTTTGCGCTTCAGAACCTATACTTTTGTCTTGAATTGTTAGGTCTTCGTCAAAGTAGAATTAATAAAAGGATAAAGATTCCTGTCGCTAGTGCACCGCGGACGGTAAAATTTCTGAAATCACCCCCTCCAATTGGTAGTTCCTATGTATCAGAGGCAAAAAAGGAAATAATTTTCTTTTATCTTTTGATGTTACCTGCAATGCACTGTAGACGACACAGACAGTGATGCTCATCGCTATCCTTAATAAAATTCTATAATGTGATGCCACTTGTACCATAGTTATGAGTGCATGTCTGGATTCAATTGTTTGTATTATGTATTCCAAAAGAAAGATTATTTTTTTTCCTCTCATAAATCCTTGTATATCCATTTTAAAATTAATCGTAGACAATAATTAACTTGATGTACTAGCCGGCCCTATAGTATGCAACCATAGTCTTTCGTTAAATTATCTGATAAAATTTAATGCGAAAGAGCATTAGAATTAAGGACTATTTTTTTTATTTCAAACGTTTTGCTTTGTTGATACGCAAGTCCATGAGTATGACTCTAACAATACAAGGTAATAGTTACATAAAATCAATATTTCTATATATATATATATATATATATATATATATATATATATATATATATATATTCCTGTATTGTTGTTCGTATGAAATTTCGTTCATCAATGAATTATACATTTTTCAACTAATAGAAAAATTACACGATTTAAAAATATTTGATAAACTATACAATAAAAACCACAATGGAAACGACAATTTTTATCTAGAACTTAATCATTTCAAGTAACAAAAGCTTGTCATGGTTTTTAACTATGTTTTACGCTTCATTTTTCAGTGTTCTCTTTACTTTGTCAGAGCTTAATTTTCTTCTTGTCCTTGTGTTTGGATCAAAGGAGAAAACATCCACATATATCAAGCCAAACCTAGGTCCTAGCTAGAGATATATAATGGGGTTAGAACTAGCCTTACGCATAAATAAGTCTAGCAAAGTCTTCTTTAAGACATGGAATATATAATTTTTTTCCCTTACAAACATTGAAATAAAAGCTTATGTTAATTATATAATAGACGTAGCGCATCTGACTTGATGATGCCTAGTAGAATTATTGAAGTGTAAGGCTGTACACCTGTCGTCTGTGATATTGAATCTACGATTTCTTTTGGGTGGAAGTCTATCTTAACGATATGGAATATCTATATTTTTTCTTAGATAATGTGATTATTATGGAATATAATTTTCCTAAGTTTCAAGACCCAAGATCAAGATAAGAATCATTGTTGCAATATGAATAAGGGTAATGATTTCTGTGGCGAGTAACGACTGTTGGCGATAGCAATAGTGCTGTTGCTACCTGCATAAAATTATTTAAACCTTGGTTTAGGTAGATGATTTTACCTGTATTGAGAGAAAAAAATACTTTTAAAAAAAATTGTCACCCCTATGAAAAATAGTCTAAGTTAAAACTTTTCTTTTTCTTTTTTTGACCAAGTACAAAGGAGTGAGGGATGTTATGAGGGCTGTTCCTCTCTTCTGCTTCACCCCTGGTATATAGCTCTGTGGCTTTATTGTTGTTTCACCCGGAGCTAAGGGCTACCCACCCTGTAAGATTCATGTCCTATGACATGTTTAGCTACTAGGCCAAGAACACAGGACACATATTGTTTTTGTTAATTTGTTAGAAAACGTAAATAATTAGATTAAAATGTCATTTATTTCAATGAGCTTGCTTATTAAAAATAATTTCTCAAAATAATTAGTTTACTAAATAAACTTAGTTTTTTAATTTTGAAATATATAAAAATCATAAAAAAGCTATTTTTTTGAAATATCAACTTATTAAAAATAAACATAAGAAATTTAGAACAACTTGACTGTATAATATGATCGTCTTGTTGTGGTGTGCTGATTTGGATAAAAACCTGAAGCCTTCATTCAGAAAAGCAATTCATGCGCTTAAGCTGCATGACCAAATCTCCCAACAGAGATGCATATTCCTCTACATGAGAAGCTGTAATGTCGTACTCAACCATGGAAGTGGTTAAATAGAAGTTCCCAAGCTTGCTTTTTTTTTTTTTTTTTTTGCTTCATTAAGATAAAAGATTTCTTAATAAATTTTGAATCAATTGAAAAATTCGAGGTAGATTTTAATGAAATTCTTGCCATTTATTAAAGTTTGCTATTGAATTGCATTTTATTTTTCTATAACCAGTCCCGTAATCTGTATCACTGATGATTTCCTGACAATCATCCTGGCAAGCGATAGACTCTTATTTTTTCCTTGTTCCAAATAATTATAGCATCCCATTTAATGCAGGTACTCTCCGATTCATAAAATCCTGACACGGGAAATTATTTTGGAGTTTGACCGTAGTACTGAATCCTGACACAAGAAATTGCCCTGGAGATAGAACCCGGAAGAAAATTGCTGTGGAGTTTGCAAGTTATATTGAAATCCGAAACTGGAAGATTCCACTGGATTTCGTTGTAAGAAAGTTTTGTATGCAACCTTTACAGTTAAATTTTATAGGCCAACGGTAATGACAATGCATGAATGGATGAATGAGAATAGCAATCGACAGAAAATACTACACGTCGCAAACTATATGGGATATTATTATTATCATTATTGTTATTATTAGAGAGCTTATAATCATAACGAGCGGCTATACAACTGAGTGCATTCTTTATTAATTTTAAAATATTTATAAAAATATTTTATTTTTAAATATTATTTATAAAAATGCTCAAAATTTTCATTTTTATAAATATATTATATCATAATTATAAGAATGTCTTTAACATTTTAAAAAATGCATCCATATTTTTCTTTTTAATTTCTATTTCATTTTTCTACCTTTTTTTTTATTAATTTCTTCGCAGTTTTTGTTTTCTTTTTTTATTTTTCTCTTATTTTTTATTTTTTTATAAATTTTTATTTTATTCTTTATTTTATTTTATTCTTTTATTTTCTCCTGTCCTTTTTACTTTTTTCTTTTGATTTTTTTTCTTTTTTTCTTTTCCTCTTTTTCAAAAATTTTTATTTTATTTTTATTTTTCTCTTTTTAATTTTTGTACTTCCCTTCTTTTTTATTTTTATTTTCTCTTTATTTTTTATTTATCTCTTTATTTTCTCTGTTTTTTTAAATTATTTGCCTTAATTTTTTCTTTTTTTTAATTAGTGAAGCATTAGCTAATATATTTTTTGAGAATTTTATTTCATAAATTTTTCAAATGGATTATAAGAATATATAGAATATTATGGCAAAAATATAAGCAACTTACATGCATCAAATTTTCTGTACAAAATTGATTATTCAAGTTCTCAATGTGCAAAAGGTTCATTATAATTGAACCAATATAACTATTTTTAAAAAGTGATAATACAACTTTAAGCAAGGAAAATAAAGTCATAATTTAAATTTCTAATGATTCTAAAATAGAATCAATTTTATTAATATATTTCAAGCATGAAAAATATAATTTTAACATTTTTAAGATTTGAAGTAGTTTAATGTGTTTGTAAAATACAAATAATGCCTTATAATTTCAAATTAAAGAACCAATCCCGAAACAAACCATAACCTAATATAATAATGTGTCAATAAATGAAAAATGAAGATGGGTATAGCTCAGATGGTAGAGTATTTGCATAGCATGCGAGAGTTATAAGAATCGATACCTCATATCTCCATTCTTTTATTAGCTAGCATGTATTTAATTTTGTTATTTTTTTATTTACTTTTAGTTTCTGATCTTGTTTTAAAATTGAAAGGAAAGGTGGAAGTGCTTTTGATGCTTCTAGTTCTAATTTAGGAGATGTTGCTGATTATGAAAAAGATGCTTTTGATTCACAGTTTGCTGAAACTGTTGGTGGTGGTGATGAACTAAAGGATTTTATTGGGGTATGTTTTATTTTATTATTTTTGTATTGTTTAGGTTTCTATTTGGTTTCTAATACTTTGTTTTGTGTTTTTGTTTTAAAGGTGATAAGAAATTATCTGAGGATGTTGGTTTTAATTCCAATATTAAGGATAGTTTTGTTAAAGATGGTATCATGATGAAGTGTTGAAAGATTCTAATTTACTGTGTTCTTTTTTATTATATTAATTTATGTTGGTTTTATTTTTTATTTTTGGCTTCCGATTCATTTTTTGTATCCATTTCGTTTATTTTTGGTTTCTGATTTATTTATTTATTTTTGTATCCCTTTAGTTAACTTTTGGTTTCCGATTCATTTTTTTTATTTTAGTTTTTTTCTTTGGTTTTTGAAGAATGTATATGAAAATTTTGGTTCTGTCCTATAATATTATGTATTCAGTATATAATATATAAGAGATGATTTGATCAAATCCATACATGAATTGATCAAGTTAAATTACATAGATAACAATCATAAATTAGTTATGGCCGAATGAATCAATCAATTACAATCATTAAAAGAAGCCTCTTTTCGATATGAGTAATTGAAATTGGAAGCCTCAATGAATCAATCAATTATAATCAAAGAGGAAGACAAATTCAAAGCAAAACAACCAAAGAATTATATTGGTATTTGAATTCCGGTGACTTAGAAGTTTTGGAAAGTAAAGTTGTCAGTCCATTCGTAATTGTAGTGAATGAAAACAAGTAGTTACTACATTTCCTACAAATGAAATATGTATCAGCAACTAAAAGTAAACCAAACATATTCTAAAATGAACTTGAAACAAATGCCATTAAATTATTCAAAAACCAAACATAAACTGAAAGAATTCTAAAATGAAGAAGGCGTATACATTATTTTTTTATTTTCAAAGAACTTTAAACAGATGTCATTGAATTATTCAGAAACCAAATATAAACTGAAAGGATTCTAAAATGCAGCAGACATATACATTATTTCTTGATTTTCCATAACTTTAAATAGATGTCATTGAATTGTTTCAGAAACCAACATAAATTGAAAGGATTCTAAAATGTGTTTATACTGCATGTGCTTATTAATCATCAAGCTATATTAATAGCAAATAAAAAGTGTTAAAACTCTTTTATACACAAGAAGTAAGGATTTCATGGACCATTCTTAGAGTGAATATTAAAAAAAAGATGAACTCAGATAATAAGTAGATAGCATAATCAAGGCTAAATGAGCATGAAAAAATCCTAATAAATTGTAAAAATAACAAGGGATAGAAAAATCCCCAAATCCATTCTTTTATTAGGTAGCATGTATTTAATTTTGTTATTTTTTTTATTTACTTTTAGTTTCTGAACTTGTTTTAAAAGTAAAGGGAAAGGTGGATATGTTTTTGGTGCTTCTAATTCTGATTTAGGAGATATTACTAGTTATGAAAAGGGTGAATATGATTAAGAGTTTGTTGAAACTATTTGTGGTGATGATGAATTAAAAGATTTCTTTTATTAGGTATCATGTATTTAATTTTGTTGCTTTTTGGTTTACTTTTAGTTTTTTATCTTGTTTCAAACGTGGAAGGAAAAGTGAATGTGCTTTTAGTGTTTCTAGTTATAATTTAGGAGATTTTGCTGGTTGTGAAAAGGGTGCTGAATATAAGAAAAATAAATATAAAGACACTAAAGGTGGAGGAGATGGTGCAAAGAAGGAAAGTTTATGATTAGAGTTTATTGAAACTATTAGTGATGGTGATGAGTCGAAGGATTCTGTTGGGGTATGTTCTATTTTATTATTTTTGTATCTTTTTTGTTTCTTTTAGTTTTTGATACTTTGTTTTGTGTTTTTGTTTAAGATAATAAGAAATTGTCTAAGGATATTTGTTTTAATTCTAATGTTAAAGATAGTTCTATAAAGATGGTGTTGATGGTGATGAAATATTGAAGGATTCTAATTTCATATTTCCTTTTTTTTATTATATTAATTTAGTATCTTTTTTGTTTTATTTTGGTTTCTTATTTTACTTTTAATGTGTTGTTTTATTTTTAGGGTGAGGAGATTGTATTTAATGATGTTGATCATCTTTTCATTTTTTAATTGATTATGCTATAAAATTTTCTTGTTATTTGAGTGGAAATGTATGTTTTTATTTTTTATTTGTTATATTTTGTTTATGAGTGACTTTTTTTATTTGAATAGATTGTTGAAAAGGATGATTATGTGTCTCTCTTCTCACCAATATGGTGTTATTGGTGAATAGAGTGTTAAAACATGTTGATATGGTTTTTTTTTTTTAATTTATGTTGCTTTTTTGGTTTATGTTGAGTTTCCGACACTATTTTATATATGTAGATAATAATAATAATAATAATAATAATATAATAATAATAATAATAATAATAATAATATATATTTAGTCAAAGATAATGAAAAATATAATGAGCTGAATAAAAGTGTAAGATATTCAAATATTTTTTTAAGTTTTTGAATGTGTGATTTATTTCTATAGCTTTTTGGTTTATGTTTGATTTCTTATGTTGTTTTATATATGTAGATGATGATGATGATGATAATAACTTGATTTTTAAAAAAAATTATTTTATATAAATAAATATCGAGAATTGTGGTATTATTGATTTTTTTAACTTATATTATTATTATTATTATTTTATTTTATAAATTGTTATATCTAATTATCAAATTTAAAAATTTATTTGGGAGCTATTATATCTAGAGATATTAAAGTTATTAATAATATTATTGTCATTACTTTTAAATGTAATAATAATAATTATTATTTATTATTATTATCATTGACATTATTTTAAACTAGGGTTATTTTATTATTGTTAGGTGTATTTTTGTGTGTGTGTGTGTGTATATATATATATATATATATATATACTATATAATATATATATATATATATAATATATATATAATATATATAAATTGGGTTAATTGATATATATTTGAGTGTGTGGTTGATAATTTTGTAGTATTTATTTATTTATTATTTATTTTATAGTCAAAAGCTTGTGTTTAAGCCAAATAGAGACCATTTCTTTTTCTCCCATTTTCCATCTCGTTCACACCTTCTTCCCTTCCTACCTCTGCCATCTTCTCAGCCTCACCATCATCACCTTCTCTTCACACCATAACCACCATCAGCTTCTTCTTCTTTCTTGTTGTCCTTGCCGATCCAGCCTTCCTCTCCTCATTCTTCTTGCGTCGAAGACAACAACCAACACTTCCAGCTGCTGCCATGCGATGCCTTACATCCACTGCCACTTGCAACCTTTAGTGATAGCAGCTACTCGGGCACCAGGTGACAACTCCTTCTTCCCCTGCCCTCTAATCTCTATTTTGGTGGGGTTATGTGGGTTAGTGGTTAGTTAGTTTTAGGTTGGTTCTTAGTTAGTTTTAGGGTGTTTGTTAGTTATTTGCGTTTATTTTAATTTTTGGTTAATTAATATAATATTGGCTTAATTACTCAGAATTTATTTTTAACATTTGGTTAATTTTGGGTTGATCTATATATGTACTTAGTTAATTTTAAATTATTTTAGTTAATTTTAATTATGGGTATTGTTTTGAATATTTTAATAATATAAACTGAATTTTGTTAATTATGTTAATTATTTTGGTTGGAAATTTGAGTTAATGGGTGGTTAGTAATTTTAGTATTAATAAAATAATTTTTAGTAAATTTATATAATTTTTGAGGAAATTATTAATATTATGTGATTTTGAAATTATAGATTAATTGTACGATTTTGTTAAAAATATAGTTAAATATTATGTTTTGAATGATTTTAGAATTTATAGGGTATTAATTAATTTTTATAAATTATTTACTAGTTTTAACTAATTAATAATAATTTGGAAAATTATATTCAGATATTATATTATTATGATATTGGTGATTAAATGGATTTTAAATTACTTTTATGATATAATTAAGCTATTTGAATAATTAAATGTGAAAATGACTATTTTATATTGAATATTTGGAAAAATTGGATTTTTATATAATTATATCAATTATTTGAGATTTTTATTAATTGTTGTGAAAAATACTTATATTTAGTGTTTTGTGATTTAAATAAATTATATTGTATCATTTTAAATATTTTGTGGATTTTTAAGGATTTAAATATTATTATTTATTATTATTTTATTCGCATGTTGTGAACCTCAGTTGGGAATTGTGTAATTCAGGGTCTCAACCTAGGGTGTTGAGCTTGTGTGAAGTTTAGAAGTGTACTTGCTTGTAGGGTTAACTCTACTTTAGTATAGGGATGTATGTTTTACAGAGAAGACTTTGCCTAGTTTTCAGTAGATTTCTTATAAAATATGACATCGGTCAATCCTAAGTTTTGCATTCTAAGTCGATTCTTCCTTAGAAATTCTAGAAGTTAGGGTTTCTATTTTTGATAGTCATTTTATTTTTTGTCTTTTAGCCACCCCTCTGATCGCTTCTACTGGTCGAGGTCGAACATGACGTAATAGAGGAGCGCCTTCATCTTGTAAGTTAATATTTGATTCATATGTCGGGTTTTCGAATTAAATACATAATTGCTGATGAATTTATATTACAAGATTCTAGTCGGTATTCTTTAAATAATGTTGCATGATTTAATTTATAGTTGATTTATTTTATTTTTATTTATTGTAATTTTCCTTGTTCTATTTTCATTTATTTTAAATAAACTACGATAGAATGGGCTACCTGATGGGTTTTCATTAGTACCGTGTGCACACGGTAAAATATTTAATTATATTAATTATATCACTGGGGCCGAAAGTCTGGTGATGCTTTACTCTCGAACACCGCTAGTGATATTGGATTAAGTGATGTGACTGCAGTTGTACATCCTGGTGATGCTTTGCTCTCGGAATCCGGCAGTCTCAATATAAGTGAGTTGAGTGGCTGATGGAATTAAGAACTAGGGGTTCTATCTAGTTTTTTATACTAAAATGTTTTAAAAGCATTTAAATATTTATTTCTTTCCTTTTGAAAAATGAATTTTTATATGTATATCAAATGAATTGAATAAATTATAAATATATTATACTTTCCATAAAAACCTATTTTAAAGAAGGTTTTTAAACCGCATTCATTTCTTTTATTAGCTTACTCAGTGAGGTCTGACTTTCCTCAACTTCCTCAACTTATTTTTTTAGGAGTTTTAAGAGTTTTTTGTTAGGCCTACTTCCCTACGTCGAGTAGCTTTTTTACCGACTATCTTATGTAGGTCCAAATAATTGTGTTTGTATTATTAGTTGTGTATCGCAGTAGAGAAACTGTATAATTGCATATTGTAATTTGAATATTATGTATTGAGATTTATATACTGCGATACTATTTTGTATAACTGATGATGTTTATTTATATATGACGATGACATGGTTTGTTTAAATTGAGAAAAATCAGTTTGATAATGTGTATCATAATTAAATTATTTTATTGTAAGGTTTTAAAGTGAAATATTTCGCGTTTTTCTTATAAGGCTTACTACAGGTTTCTGTAGTTTTAACCTTTCCCATTCCCTAGTGCCAGTCACGTGCCCCTAAGTTCGGGGTCGTGATATAATAATAATAATAATAATAATAATAATAATATTATTATTATTATTATTATTATTATTATTATTATTATTATTATTATTATTATTATTATTTAATCAAAGATACTGAATGACGTTAATAAAATTAACCTTGTATAGTTTTATTTATGTCATTCAAATTGTATTTTGCGAATATCCACTAATAACATGTACTTTTTCCCAAAAAAATGCAAAAAAAAAAAAGTTATCCATTGCGCAAGGCTGAGAACACAAAGCTGGTAGATTATTCCAGGTTCTTTCAGTCGTCCATAACCATACTTGAGATTATATTATAGTTAGTGAATGCCAACACAACTATTACTTCTGTACCTCGATGAGGAGGTTTTGAGTTAGTAGCCAAGGCTGAGACTCTAAGACCAAAACGTATTTGGTTGGATTCTCATTTAAATCAATCTTTCTCAGGTGTATCATTTGTCTTTATCAATCATTACATTAGATCCCATGAGCTTGCACTTGTAAATGTCAAAGCAACGTAATCAAGCTAAATCAGAATCATCAAAACTGCAGTAAAGTTACATATTAAAGAAATTGATAAAACCTCAAATCATTTCACTTCAATAGTTCAAAGGCTACATCTATCAAACTAAAGATATAAGCAAATCAACATTTTCTTAGAAATAAAAGTATTTTTCTCTATTCTCTTCTTCTAATGATTATAAAAAATATTATGTGAGCTGCAGTGTAATTGCCCCTACAAGCATGGAAAGGGCATCACTTTGTAGCCATGTTATATTGCTTAATAATTATTCACAATAAAATTTCTATTAGGTATGATGTGCTAGCATAAAAAGAATAGCCTTCAAGAAATCATCATTGCACCATACAAATATAAAACTCTTTAAGAAATCATAACAAATTGGTGTAGCATCCCTGACATCCTTTGTTGAGACAAGTAATGAGCTTTATAGAGAGGTGTTATGGCATTTAACTCTCCCAAAAAGTAACATCAATATAGGATTTTGATATCATACCTCAAGGCACAATACGTAGCATCCAAACGAACTAAATTTTCAATAGCATTACCAACCTTTGCAGACCATGTTGATTGCTATAATAATCTTCATGGCTAGAAGCTATGAAATTCAACTGTCCCTAAAAGAAAAATAAAGCATCACTAAATTAGATAACTAATGTAAACTCACATAGCATTGCTTATCTAAATTTGATGGGCACTGCAATTTATCATTGAGATCACATACCATTCCCTGCACATTTTGTTGAGTGCCAAGATATCCATCTAAGTTTGATGACCTTGAGCTTAGCTATTCTACAATGAATTATTTTATAATTTGAAAGTCGGAGAAGCAATCATCATTCACTTGACTAAAGAATAATAGATTTTGATGTTCACTACGAGACTATGTCATACCATCCCTTGAATGTTCAATTGCATTTCATAAGAACAACCACAAGTTGAAATCATAAAATTTCACATATTCCACTTATTTCTAAGTCTGATTCGCTAAAATCCACGTAAAACCAAAGCACCTACAACTTTTTTTGTGTGCACAATGACTCAATTAGCTTAAACCTTGAAAATAATTTTACACCAAGTTTGAGCAATGAGTAATAGGAAAATAAAATGAAAAATGGTGAAGAGAAGTGAAAAAAAAAAACTTTGAAGCTTCTATCCATGAACCTAAAATCCCCAAATTCCCAAAAGAACAAAAAGAAAATAGAAAAATATTCATCCATGAAAGAATATAATTGGGGAAAAATAATCATAATAACTACACTGAATAATTTTTTTTTAAAAAAAAAAGCAAAAGAGAAAAAGAGAAAAGAAACACTTACTTTTTCAAATCTGGGGATTGATTTGACCGACTCATAGTGATATGAATCGATTGTAAGAGCTATGAAACATAATCATTTGAACAAAAAACACTACCAAAAAAAAACTGAGCAAAATCACAAAGATGAAAAAGAGGGTTGTCATTTTTTTTTTTAATGTTGATGAAAAGGGAGTAGTCGTGTAAATAAATATGGTTAAAAGAACACATGTAATTTTGAAAAACTTGCGATATTTATTGTGTTTTGGCACATTTATGAAAAAAGCCCCTTAATTTCTTTTAACAAAACTGTCCCCTACTTATATGGGAGCAATTTATTTTGCTTGGTTTTTTGGTAAAAAGCCTCTCCCTCTATTTTTTTAACTGAAGCGGCCCGCTTCGTAAATCTTTTCCGTTATTATTATTATTACTTATACGGATATTATTTATTTGCTGATCAATATTGAGGTCTCAGATATGACAGGAAATTTGTCTACTGATGAATAATAAACACTATTTATTCCTGGCAATTTGAAACAAAACAAAAGGAGCCCAAGTTGAGTCCACACCATTTCAACGGCCCACACCCATCTCTCTACGGACGTGTCAATTTTTCATTGGTTTGATGTCGTGTCCCGTAGCTAGGATCCTCCTCCATTAGAACTCTACATAAAGAAAAAACCTGATTCTCCAAATTCGAAACCCTAATTCTCCTTTTCCCTACAAAATGGCAAGTTTTTGATAGCTGATATTCTTTTTGAGGGCATGCTTATAATTGGGTAATTGGGATAAGTAGAGGAGATGGGTGGTGGATTTAGAGTGCTGCATCTGGTGAAACCGTTTCTAAGATTTTTACCTGAGGTTCAGAATGCTGACAGGAAAATTCCGTTCAGAGAAAAAGTGATATACACAGTCATTTCTCTGTTTATATTTCTTGTGTGCAGTCAGCTACCGCTTTATGGGATTCATTCAACAACTGGGGCTGATCCCTTTTATTGGATGCGTGTTATTCTTGCATCCAATCGTGGGACTGTCATGGAACTTGGGATTACTCCAATTGTTACTTCTGGTTTGGTTATGCAACTTTTGGCTGGGTCTAAGATCATCGAAGTTGATAATAATGTCCGCGAGGATCGTGAGCTCCTGTAAGTGATGTATTTTTATGTGGGTGTGTTTAATTCATTACCTTTTTTTTTTTTTTTTGCATGGATTGTTTGTCCGTTTACCTCTTCCCTTGATGTTTAGTTGTATGAGTTCTTGATTGAATTTTTGTGATGTTCTTGATTAAACTGATCTGCATGTAACATTTGGAATTGGAAGATCTTATTCTATTTTAATTTTTGCTTATTTTGAATCTTTGCTAGCAAGGAACGTTGTCATAAAAATCTGTGAGTGGTCTATAAACTGAAATTTATCATAAAATCTTAAGATTTTACATTCTATGTGAAAGTCTTTACAGATGTATTTTTGTATACTTACTAAGAGTTTTATGTATAGAACTACAATAATATATAACTATAGTAGAATTGAATAAAATCGTAAAATTGCAAAATAGCATGATTTTACTGGATTTCAACACAATTTCACTTGATTTTATCGTTTGGAATTGTGAATTTGAAAAGTTAGGAGACAAAAGCTTTTTTGTAATTTAAAAATTTATGTTGTGTTCTAGAGTTGTCATTAACTGGAAGAAGCTTTTTGAAACACTTGAAAGACATTAAAAGGCTTTAGTCTACAGTTCGAGTAGAATTTTCATGCCCTTTGAATTGCCTTGTATTATTTGGTATCTCAAAGCTCTGGCTTTTCTTCTCAGCTCACGTAACAATTCAATGAATCATGCTTTTCATTGGCCTATTTCTGCAGCAATGGAGCACAAAAACTGCTGGGCATTTTGATTGCCATTGGTGAGGCTGTGGCCTATGTACTGTCTGGGATGTATGGCAGCATCAGCCAACTTGGTGCAGGGAATGCTATTCTTATTATCGTTCAACTCTGTTTTGCTGGAATTATTGTTATTTGCCTGGATGAGCTTCTTCAGAAAGGATATGGTCTTGGCTCTGGGATCTCCCTTTTTATTGCTACCAATATATGGTATAGTATTTTTTTTTAATACTTTCTTTTCTATCTTTATTTGTTTATGTCATGACCTATTTGATTGTGTTGGCATACTCAAAATTTTGTTTCTACTATAAGTTTCCTCTTTGTGTCCATGCAGTGAAAGTATCATCTGGAAAGCATTTAGCCCCACAACAATCAACAGTGGTCGTGGAGCTGAATTTGAAGGTGCTGTTATTGCTCTGTTCCATCTGCTAATCACTAGAACTGACAAAGTCCGTGCTCTTCAAGAGGCTTTCTATCGACAGAACCTTCCAAATGTTACTAACTTGCTTGCCACAGTCTTGATCTTCCTTATCGTCATATATTTCCAAGGTTTTCGTGTTGTTTTGTCTGTGAGGTCCAAGAATTCCCGCGGACAACAAGGGTCCTATCCAATTAAGCTTTTTTATACCTCCAATATGCCAATTATTCTGCAATCTGCTCTGGTTTCCAACCTTTACTTTATTTCTCAGGTACATGAATTACATACCCGTTGGTTCAGTATCTGATTTTAGATCTTCTAGGAATGTGACACTTTGAATTGCTGTACAGTTGGTGTACAGGAGGTACAGTGGAAATTTCTTTGTCAATCTGTTGGGGAAATGGAAGGAATCTGAGTATTCTGGTGGCCAGTTTATTCCAGTTGGTGGTCTTGCCTACTATGTCACTGCTCCATCAAGGTAAAAACATCACACATTTCTTTGGATATTGGTTGTTTTTATAAGTTTACTGGGTAGTATTTTTTTTTTAATTTTTTGGGGTCTCTGTTGGTCCACTCTGCTTTATTTTTCTGTCTTTACTTCTTGCATCAACACCTTGCTTTGTCGATCAATGAATCTCTAATGCAGTTTGGCGGAGATGGCTGCCGATCCTTTCCATGCTCTGTTCTATCTGGTGTTCATGCTTTCAGCTTGTGCACTCTTCTCAAAAACATGGATTGAGGTGTCAGGCTCTTCTGCCAGAGATGTGGCTAAGCAGCTCAAGGTATGTCCATATAAGCTTCTTTGTTTTGTTATCTCTAAGCATTTTGTTATGAATTGACGTTGTTTCTACCGCAAATTCCAGTTATTATCCTTGCAAAATGCAAATTAATAGTGATTTGGCAGCTTGTAATAATAAAATTGCTTTTAAACATTTGTATGGGATATTTTCATCACCTATGGCTATTTGCAATAGGTGGGTGTTCTGCTAATTAATAAAAATATAGTTTATAAAAAAAAAAAAAACTGTTTGGACAGAAATGCAATGATTGATTTATCAGGATATAGCTGTATTGCTTGTACCGTCATGAAGCTATTGGAATTTTTACTGAATCTGGTTAGCAATAAAGTGGTAATTGTTGGTGTATTGATCAATGTATATATGATCCGTCCTTGTATTGTAGGAACAACAAATGGTGATGCCAGGACATCGTGATTCAAATTTACAGAAAGAATTGAACCGCTACATACCAACAGCAGCTGCCTTTGGAGGAATGTGCATTGGTGCACTCACAGTACTTGCAGATTTCATGGGAGCAATTGGCTCAGGAACAGGGATATTGCTTGCTGTGACCATTATATATCAATACTTCGAGACATTTGAGAAGGAAAAAGCCAGTGAACTTGGCTTCTTCGGATTTTGAGTCTATTAGGTTGCTTGTTTCTAGGAATGGTGTGTGGTCCTTGTGGATTAATAGCAGCTCTATTCATCGACACAAGGCACCACCTTGTTGACACACACCCAAAGGTTTTTTGTCTATTGCCCTCGCGTGTAGACTGAACATGTTAGGAAATACGAAAGAGGCAAATTGACAAATTTTGCTAGGTTGCATGTGTTTTTTTCCCTCAAATATGTTAAAAGTCATTTTTAAAAGATCATACCAATTTAGATGACTTAGCAGAGCAGAAGATATTCTTTTTTTTTTTTTTTTTTTACATGTTTATCAAATAGACATCGCAATGAATAAATTAATAGGACATTCATTTTCAATTTTATGTACAATTTAATGGCCTTAAAATTTTCAGTTTTTGAAATTTCAAAATTTTCAGATTAGAAATTCCTAATTTACCATCAACATAGAAAGCGAAATAATATAAATACTGATATGGTTATGCAACTTCATATTTTCTTGAAAGTCAAAAACTAAAGCTATATATATATATATATATAAAACACGTAAATAAAAAATTTATTTGATTTGTAATATATTATTATTATTATTATTATTATTATTATTATTATTTTAAATAAAAGTTTAAAATAATAACAATGTTAGTTATTTATGTAACAATTTTTATAAATTTTTTATTTAAATAAATATAAGATATTACTTTAATATTTTTTATAATTAATTTTTTTCAATTTTAAAACTGATTTCATTTAAAAAAAATATTATGATCATCATAATTAATAGTAAGATAATTAAATTTTTTTTATTATTTGTTAATAAAAAATTTAAAATATTAAAAGTTATATTTTATTTATATAACAATTTAAATATTACAACACTATTAAACTTATAATTTATTACAATTTTGTAATTTTTTTATTTTAGTTATGACACTTTATTTCTTTAATATTTTTAACATTAATACTTTTATTTACACAAAAATTAATTTAATGCGATTTTTTAAGCTTAACTAATAATTAAATGATAAATATTAATTAATTTAATTTAAACTCTTTTTTATTAAATTTTATGAAAACATCTAAAAATGATAATTATATTACTTTTTTTACAAATATATTGTGAAACAAATTATATGCTCTATTTTTTATTTATGAAAATATCTACTTTTAAAACAAATTATATACTTTTCCTATTTTTATAAAATTTATTTATTTTGATTTTAATTATTTACTTATTAAATTTAATATAATAAGGGGTATAAAATTATGTTATCTAATTTTATTTATATTAGATGAAATATAAGTAGACCTAATTAAAAAATATATATTTTAAACAAAATTATCACTAAAATTTTAATTAATTTAATTATGTGAGAGACAAAATAGGAATTAACATAATTAAAATAGGAAACATACTTTCAATTAAATTATAATTCTATGTTAATTAATTTCATTTTTATTAGAGATAAAATAAAAATTAACCTAAGTAGAATAGAAAATATACTTTCAATTAAATTAGAATTATATTTTAATTTAATTTTGTTAGAAATAAAATAGAAGTTAACTTAATTAAAATAGAAAACATACTTTCAATTAAATTAGAATTATATGTTAATTTAATTTTTATTAGAGATTTAGAGATAAAATAGAAATTAACATAATTAAATAGGAAACATACTTTCAATTAAATTAGAATTATATGTTAATTAATTTTATTTTTATTAGAAATAAAATAGAAATTAAACTAATTAAAATATGAAACATACTTTCAATTAAATTAGAATTATATTTTAGTTAATTTTATTGTTATTAGAGATAAAATAGAAGTAAACCTAATTAAAATAGGAAATAAACTTTCTATCAAATTAAAATTATATTTTTAATTAATTTAATTTTACTTTTATTAGTAAATAACGAAATTATCCAATATTTATATAATAACAAGTGAAAACTTTTTCGTAATTTTGTTTATCTATCCTATCCCCCCCTCTCTCTCGTTCATTTATATGTACTAGTAAACAATCACGAGTTTCATATGTGAACAATATTTATTTGACTCGTGATATAGAATAAATAAACAATTAAATATATTATTATTATTATTATTATTATTATTATTATTATTATTATTATTATTATTATTATTATTATTAAATAACAAGTAATATCAATGTTTTCTATTTATATAATTATTTGATATTGACTTAATAAGTTATAATTCATTACAATTTTTATAAATCTTTTATTTAAATAATTATATGATGTTTTAATTAAATTAATTTTATTAGAGATAAAATAGAAGTTAATCTAATTAGAATAGATAATACACTTTCAATTAAATTAGAATTTTTGTTAGGGATAAGATAGAAGTTATTCTAATTAAAATAGAAATATACTTTCAATTAAATTAGAATTATATTTGTAGACGACAGGGTTTAGTGCGCTTTCAAGATTTTAGCAACAGTAACACTATTTGAGCTCAGGGTTTCAGAAAACACACTAATCACTGTCAAAATGACATGGCGTGAAAATGAAGAGTCACCACCCAGGATAATAATTGGAACAAATCGAAATTGATGGTACTCAATTCTCTAAAATAACGCTAGCACCACAACTAAGAGATTTTGTATACGGAATACTAACTTCTTTCAATCTCGTGTTCATTTAGAATTACTTTATAAATTACTATCTTATTCTCTATTTACATGCAATTTCATATAAACCCTTATTTAAACAATTAACCCCAGACAAACTAGTCATGAAAAAACATGTAAATAATACATTCATTTAAGTTCATAATCACTAAGTTAGTGTAATCTACATTGATTTTAATTAAATGGACTAAATTTACATGTTTTTATTTACAAGTGATCATGAAAACTAATGAGCCTAATTACTATTCAATTTTAATTAATGATCATAAGTCTACTTATTTTAATTATAAAATGAGCTTAATTCTACAAATTATGAAGTATTTAAATTAGTGGGTCTAATTTTACATATTTTAATTCTAAGGTGATATTAGATCTACAAGTTATGGAAAATGCTTCAGTTAATGGGTTATGTCTAATTAATTTTAATTAATCTAGGTGGACTTATGTCTAAATTAACTTGGTAAGTCTAAATCATTTCTAACCTAAAGTCCAATTAAATTATGGGCCCAAAATTTATTTTAATTAATTAAACCTATTTCATTGAGCTTATTAATTTACATTATTATGGGCCTAAAAAAAATCACTAAACCTAACATTAACTTATGTACAAGATAAAATCCAACAAAGAAACGAATTTAATAAATAAAAAACCTAATTTAGTTAAAGTGACCTTAAACAATTAATTAACACATTATTAATAAATAAAATTATTAACAAGCAACCCTAATTCTATTCACTTAAATCTAATTAATTTTGAAAACCCTAATTTTGATTTCTATGTCATTGATTTTAATTAATTTACCCAAATGAAACCTTAATTTTACTAACTAATTAGTTAAAATAAAACACATAATAAATTCACAAGATTTCACTATTCTCACTACTGGGGCTATTACAATGATCTACTGCAAATTAAAAATTAAATTAAATACAACCCAAAAAGCCAAACAAATAAAAATAAAAAATAAAACAATCAATAAAACATAAATAAATAAAGAAAATACTCAGAAACCCTAAAAACTATGTTCAAATACAAAATTTAATCTATGACATTCCACGGATCTTCACAAGTTCTTCATAGATTTTATTCTCCATAGTGAATTCATGTCGCCCCATCCATTAAGAGAATAAAAATAAAATATAAAAAATTAATCAATGAATGATTAATAATAATAATAATAATAATGAACAAAATTAAATATAAAAAATAAAATCAAAATAAAAGAAGAAGGAGAAGAAGATTTGAGAATGAGATTCAATATTGATTTCCCTTAAAAGGATGATCATCGTTGATGAAAGCTTATGACTTTTGTTGTGTTTGTCTGTGGTTTTAGTTTAATTGATCTGATTTTTTTTGGCAAAAAACTAAAGAAAAGCATATAAAAATTCAAGTGGGTGTATTGTGGCTCCCTTAAAAATTAGAGAAAGTAGATGAAAAAATAATAAAACACTAGGAGCCTCCCCTTTCTATGTGAAATCTTGATTATTTAAAAAGGGAAAAAAATGAAAATCCAAATACAACTCAATCTCAGCTTAACCAACAAGTGTGATTTGAAAAAAAAAAATTTAGTTCGTGAATTGGTTAATTCACTATGCAGCAAATTCAATGGCCTTGTTGCCTGTAGACGGTGGGGTTTAGTGCGTGCCTAAGATTTTATCAATTGCAATATTATTTGAGCTCAAGGCTCTAAAGAACATGCTAACCACTGTCATAAAGACGGAGATGAGAAGTTGCCACCCAGGGTAATAATTGGGACAAATAGAAAAAAATGGTGGTACTCGATTCCGTAAAAGAAAGCCAGCACCATAACTAGGAGATTATGGGTATGGAATACTAACTTCTTTCAGTCTTGTGTTCATTTAAAATTACTTTATGAATTACTATTTTATCCTCTATTTACAAGCAATTTCATATAAACCCTAAAAAACAATCAACTCCAGACAAACTAGTCATGGAATATACAAGTAAACAATGCATCATAAGTTAGTATAATCTACATTGATTTTAATTAAATGAGCTAAATTTACATATTTTAATTTACAGGTGAGTCTAAAGACTAATGCGCCTAATTCCTTATTCATTTTTAATTAAATGAAACTAAGTCTATCTATTTTAATTCTAAACTTGGGCCTAGATCTACAAATTATGGAGTATTTAATCAATGGGCCTAATTCTACATGTTTTAAGTCTAGAATGATCTTAAATCTACAAATTATGAAAAAGCTTAAATTGCATGGGTTAAGTCTAAATTAATTAAATTAAATTAGGTGGGCCTATGTCTAATTAACTAAGTGGGCCTAAGTTATCTCTACCTTAACTTTAATTAATTATGGGTCTAAAATGCATTTTAATTAATTAAACCTAAAAAAACTTAAATTAAATGGGTTAAAGCCTAATGTGGACTTATTGTCCAAAATACATAAATATAAGCAAACAAGCCCAAAAGCAATAAAAAATATCAGACTAAACAAATAAAAAGATCAAATAATTAAATAAATCTATTCTAAAACCCTAATTTAATTAAAGTGACCATAAACAATAACATAACCAATCAGGCAAAAATAATTTTACCAACTTAAATCTAATTCAACTTTAATTAAACAACCTAATGATTTCTACAACCATTAATTTTAATTAATTGCCCAATTAAAACCTTAATTTTACTAACCAATTTAATTAACAAAAAACACACAAGCACACGCACCAAATTTCATTATTCCACTATTGGGGCTATTACAATAAACTATTGAAATTTTTTTAAAAAAATTAATACAATCCCAAAATAAATACTAAAATAAATAAAATAATGATAAATAAACTAAAAAAAAATTAGGAATATTGTATAGCTACAAGGTCCCATCCATGGACCTCCATGGATTTTATTCTTTGAGTAAACTCATTAAGTGATCTTCTCCATAATCACCGACACAAAAATAAACAATGGTTAGTGAATAAACAAAATGAAAATAAAAAATAAAAAATAATAGAAAATAGAGAAGGAGAAGATGATTATGGATGCAATGTGGTTGGCTCCTCAGACTAGTAAAATCACCATTTATTTATTAAATAGATCTTCAAAAACTTGTGATTCTCTTCTAAAAAAACCTTTTGCTCCTTGCTTCTAAGACAAAATAACCAAGAATATTTTTGTAAGTGCAGAAAAAGAGAGTTTCAAATAAAAAGAGAGAGGTCCTGAGAATTGAGAGTCTCAGTCTTGAGTCCCTCTCCTCCAGGAGCTTAAACCCTCCTTTTATAGGGAGAAAAATAAAAAACTCTACGTACTAAGAGTTCCAATTTTAAAAGGACTTTATTTCCTAAAAAATTCCAATTTTAAGAGGAATTTATTTCCTGAAGAGATAGATAAATCCTAAAGTAATTTAAGAATTTTTTTTTAACCAACCAAAATTCAATTTTTTTAATTTTCTGTAAAAAATAAAAAAAACAAACAAAAAACACGCAATTCCGATTAGAACTGCATATTTTCGATTGGAATTACATAATTTCGATCATAATTTTATAATTTTGATTTTTTTAAACTTTTAATTACAAAAAGACCTTTGAAAGAAATTAAAAATTTCAATTAGGTCTTAAAAGGTATTATAATTAAGTCCTTAAAAAATCAATGAACTCTTTTTGAAAACATATTCAAACTTTTGAGGTTTCAAATTTCAAGTGTTGAAGATCTACTTATAACATTTTTATCATTAGAGCCCTTTGTCGCATCCATATTTTATTATCTCAAAATTGGGTGTTTATAGTTGCCTCCTTTGTGGCAATTTGCCTGACAAATTGCAGCAAAGTAAATAAACATACAATTTCTTAAGAACAAAGTTTGAGTACTTACCTGTGCTCCTTGAAGCTTTGATCATCGGTTCACAATAAATGCTTGTGATGCCATATAACACTAGGCATAAACTTGAAACATCCGAGGAAACATTATACTCGAACGTATAGCGTTGGTTTGGATGGATACATCACATTATACCTGGTCATATAATGTTGACTACACTTAAACATATAGTCTGGATTGGAAGGATACAATGTACTCAATTGTACAATGTCGACTACACTCGGTCGAATAGTCTAAATGGAAGGATACATTGTATTCGATCGTATAATGTCGACTACACTCGGTCGTATAGTCTGATTTGAAAAGATACATTACACTTGATTGTACAATGCCAACTGCACTCGATCATATAGTCTGATTTGAAAAGATACATTGCACTCAGCCGTACAATGCTGACTACACTTAGTCCTATAGTATGATTTGAAAAGATACATTCCACTCGCTCGTACAATGTCGACTACATTCGGTCGTATAGTATGATTTGAATTGATACATTGCACTTAGTCATATAATGCTGACTGCACTTGGTTGTATAGTCTGATTTGAATTGATACATTGCACTCGGTCGTACAGTGCCCACTACACTCAATTTTATAGTCTGATTTGAATTGATACATTGCACTCTGTTGTATAGTGCCGACTACACTCGGTCATACAGTCTGATTTGAATTGATATATTGCACTCGATCGTACAGTGCCGACTACACTCAGTCGTATAGTCTGATTTGAATTGATACATTGCACTCGATCGTACAGTGCTGATTACACTTGGTCGTATAGTCTGATTTGAATTGATATGTTGCACTCGATCGTATAGTGCCAACTACACTCGGTCGTATAGTTTGATTTAAATTGATACATTGCACTCGGTCGTACAATGTCGACTATACTCGATCATATAGTTTGATTTGAATTGATACATTGCACTCGGTCGTACAATGCCGACTACACTCGGTCGTATAGTTTGAGTTGAATTGATACATTGTACTCAGTCGTACAGTGCTGACTACACTTAGTCGTATAGTTTGATTTGAAAAGATACATTGTACTCGATCGTACAATGCAGACTACACTCGGTCGTATAGTTTGATTTGAATTGATACATTACACTTAGTCATACAATGTCGACTACACTTGGTTGTATAGTCTGTTTTGAATTAATACATTGCACTCGGTCATACAATGATGACTACACTCAGACGTATAGTTTGGATTGGAAGGATACATTGTACTCGATTGTATAATGTCAACTACACTCGCTCGTATAGTCTAAATGGAAGGATACATTGTACTCGATTGTATAATGTCGACTACACTCGGTTGTATAGTCTGATTTGAAAAGATACATTACACTCGGTTGTATAGTCTGATTTGAAAAGATACATTACACTTGGTTGTACAATACCGACTACACTTGATTGTATAGTCTGATTTAAAAAGATACATTGCACTCGATCGTACAATGTCGACTACACTTGGTCCTATAATATGATTTAAAAAGATACATTACACTCGATCGTACAATGTTGACTACACTCGATCGTATAGTATGATTTGAATTGATATATTGCACTCGGTTGTACAATGTTGACTACACTCGGTGCTATAGTCTGATTTGAATTAATACATTGCACTCGGTCATACAGAGTCGACTATACTCGGTCATATAGTCTGATTTGAATTGATACATTGCACTCGGTTGTACAGAGCCGACTACACTCAGTCGTATAATCTGATTTGAATTGATACATTGCACTCGATCGTACAGTACCAACTACACTCGGTCATATAGTCTAATTTCAATTGATACATTGCATTTGATCGTACAGTGCTGACTACACTCAGTCGTATAGTCTGATTTGAATTGATACATTGCACTTAGTCGTACAGTGTCGACTACACTCGGTCGTATAGTCTAATTTGAATTGATATATTGCACTCGATTATACAGTGCAGACTATACTGGTTCATATAGTCTAATTTGAATTGATACATTGCACTCCGTCGTACAATATCGACTACACTTAGTCATATAGTTTGATTTGAATTGATACATTGCACTTGTTCGTATAGTGCTGACTACACTTTTTTGTATAGTCTAATTTGAAAAGATACATTGTACTCAGTCGTACAATATTGACTACACTCGGTTGTATAGTTTGATTTGAATTGATACATTACACTTAGTCGTACAATGCCGACTACACTCAATTGTATAATCTGATTTGAATTAATACATTACAGTCAGTCATACAATGCTGAATACACTCGGTCGTATAGTTTGTTTTGAATTGATACATTGCACTCGATCGTACAATGCCTACTACACTCAGTCATATAGTCTATTTAAAATGCATTACACTCGGTCGTGTAGCCTAATTTTGAAATGCACTACACTCAGTTGTGTAGCCTTGATTTCTTTTATGTTGACAATTTACTAATTCAAGGAATTATCAAATCATGTAGCTTTGCAATTTAGGAATAAATTGCAAAAAAAGCTTTGGACTTGAATGTAAATGAAGTCAAGGGACCAAAATGGATGTTTGCCACTTTAATATATACCTTGCCGATTCATTTCCTCTTTTCTTATCTCTTTCATTCTTCTTTTTTCTTTCTTTTTCTTTCTTTTGATTTTGAAGTCTTGCTTCTTTAATTGTTCATTCACCTTATCTCTAATTTGGAATCCGTTTAATCTTATGGCTCACCCAAGATGCATGCTACATAGAACCATCTCCAGGCAATCAGATCCAGTCATATCCTAACTGCATTTTCCTAAAAAAAATCTAGGTCTCAATGAAAGGGAAGAGGTGCACCTTTTGACTTGTTTGCACCTTTATAGATGCTCATAGGCTGGCGATGAGGTAATTTTCTCTTTTGTCTTTTACTTTGCAAAAAAAATATATTTCTATTAATAAATTAACATATTTATGTGTGCAATTATAGAACATCTCTTATATAAATTAGACCAAATTACATGAAATTTTCAATTTTGAAATAAAATTTTACAAAATTAATTTTAACATTTAGTCTAATTTTTGAATTTTTGGTCTAAAATTTGAATTTTATATCAGAATTTTTGGATTCCTAATTGAAAATCTAGGAATACCGATAAGAAATTTGGATTTCTGATCGGAAATTTAGAAATCTGATCGAAATTCTGGATTTCTGATTGGAAATCCAATCTTTTGATCTCTTATTTTTTTTAAAGATGGAAATGAAAATAAACAAAAGTCAAAAGTTAGTAAGGAAGGTAATCTTGTCATTTTTTGAATTTTATTCAGAAACCACTGAAATTCTCGGGTTTTTTTCACTTGGCTTAAGAACTTTTCCATGACTTATCAGGAGAGGTAGTATAGCGCATTTGGGTATCTAGCTTCTGGCATTTCATTGTTGCTTTATCGACTGCTCGAGGTAGGTCCAATCACTATTCTCTTTTTGCTTTTATCAAGAGGTGTATGGATACTACTCATACCTTCCACACGCTAGTGGGTGAGCTGACTATTTCTCCCATGAGCTTCTCTGCTATCACTAGGATGACCTTCGGGGGTACCCCAATTCCTTTTAATATCCATTACTACACTCTTTTTAAGGATGCCAGGAGTCATTATGTTCGCGGCTTGCTCAGGTTTGTTCCGACATGGAAGAATCAGAAGAACGTGCTTCTTTCTTCTCTTGTTTAGGGTTTTTTGGAGATTACCCACTGCCACACCTTGCTAGATACTTCAAAAGGCGAGATGTTTCTTACTGATACTGCTAAGCATTACCCTCTTTTGTGAGACTAGTCATAAGGATAGCATTGCACTTTTTGGTCCCTTTCAGGATCTTTCTAGAGTAGCTACTTTCGATTGGAGATCTATAGTTCTTGCCTATCTCTACTATAGACTGGATACTATCTGTAGAAGTGCTATGACAATGTGTGATTTTTGGCATGTTTTGCTTGTACGCCTCCTTTGTGTCTTCTACTCTTTTTAATTTTTGCTCTCTTACAGCTCTTTTTCATTTCAACTTATCTTTTCCTTCTCAGATCTGGGGCATTGAGATCAGGGTGATATGAGGCTTTAGTGCTATTAGCTCTGACATGAGTCTTCCATTGATGTAGAGATGAGGTTCTTCTCATCTTGCTAGTGTCAAGTATGACCTACAGACTTATCTGGACCAATTGAACTCTTTAGAGTGGGACATGGTAAGATAAATTTAACTATTAGCATATGCTCAGTTGTAAAAGTTAAATAAAATTTATTTAAATGAATTTTCAGGTAAGATTAGATTGGTTGGTTGGTGCTGAAGACATCCAACGATATGGTTTTATGACTGCTATTGTGAGGCTTGAGACTATGAGGATCTTGCTTCCTAGTTATGGTTTCCAGATGTGGTATCTAGGTGAGCGTGTTTATCATTGGCATTGGGACCTTTCAGGAGGCATGTTCCTTTTTTAATTCCCTTTTTCATGTTGAGGAGTTATAGCTTATTTGGTTTTGAGTTTAGAGCAGCTCTTGAGGGATATGACACTTTGACATTGCTCGAGCATTCTTGCCATTATCAGGAGTATATTCGAGAGAATCTTCTAGAGCAGGTTCCTCCAGATCCAGCTGAGGTATGCTTTTCATCACTATTCCTCCTTATCACTATCTTACTTTATTCTCCTTCATCATTTTAGATGCCATTTATTTTCTATGTAGGTTGAGGATGTTGCTGAAGTTGCTATGGAGGAGGAGACTGAGGGTGACATTAAGAGTGTTGGGTTTTTCGTGATATAAAAGCAACGAAAAATTAAAATTTTATCACGCTCCCAAACCTGGATCCATGTAATTCGACTACTTGATTAAATCTAAAGTTTCAAGAATCTCACCAAAATGCAGAAGAGGCAAGATTTTCTGGAAGGATGAGAGGAGGTTCACACCGGTGACACCTTACCTTAAGCTTTTTGCTTTGGTTGTTCGGATCAAGACGTCTCCAAAAGGATGCGTCCTCTATAGGTATTTACACGAACAACCCTTCATAAAATGAATTAGAGTGTGTGCTATCAACCTTCTTGATTGTCTCACAAATCAAGAACAAAAGAAAAACTCTATGTTTGTTTTCTAGGAAGAGAGAAAACCATTTTTGGAGGCAAGGAAAACAAAACTATTAAACCTTAGAGAATATAACATATTTATAGACTCCAAATTAGGGTTTCACTTACCAAAAACCTTTTTGGTAATTTCCATTTATTACATTCTAATTTTGTTTTAAAAATAAATCAGAAATAATATCTTATTTATATATTTATTTAAAATAACATTTATCTTAAATAAATAAACAAATAAATAAATAAATAAAACACTTTAATTATTTATTTCCATAGATTTTATTTTGGGCTTATTAAACCCATAATCATTTTGGGCTTGTTCTAAGTGTGTGACCCTGTAGGTTCACATAACATTGGCAGTGGGCCTAAATCTCTATTTAGGCCTACAAGTCATAAGTGGCCTCTAGCAAGACATTATGACTACCCAAGTCATGTGAAGTCAATAATCCGACATAACCTAATTATAGTGAATTTTATCATCCCTTTATCACATGATATCTTAATTGAACATAAGGCATAGAATGTCATCCTTATATAGTTTAATATTCTGACTTGATTTCAAGTAGACTAAAAATGATAACTCTTTATCAATTCATTTCAGCATGGCCATGCATTTTCCTTTAGTCTATCTCATCAAGGGGCCTATAGATATCTTTCTCATATTAATGAGGGATAAATTCCTTTTAAATCACTCACATTCCTCATATAACTAATTTCATATCCAACAACATCCTATCTAATCATCCGGTTAAAAACAATGTTAGAATGTGTCAAAACATAAAATAGCTATGTAGAAATCCATGATGATTTCAAGGTCAAAGGACCAAAATAAAATTACTGTGATGAGAAATACTTATGACAATAATCTATATAGTATTTTCATAGTGGGTTAATCCAGTACATGATCTCTTATCATGTACCTATGAGTTGACTTAATATCTCATATTCATGATTAGTAAAACATAACCATCAGTCAACTTCATACTAGCCTTAATACTTTAATATATATATATAATGAATAAATGGCTAGGGAAAATTAGAATAGAACTCTTATTTTAATCTAAGGGTTTTACTATCAAGTTACATACTTGATGGCCTTAGTAAGAATTAACCATTCATATAATTATCATAAAATCAAATGACAATGAAATACCTCTTTATTAATAAAATAAGAAAGTCAATACATAATCAAATGATTGACCTAGTGCATATCACTAATAGAGAGGACTGAGTAAGAGGTTGAGCCTACTCAACATAGTGGAGCTGCTCGAGGTGATACTTCCTTGAGTACCATTTTGGGCAATATTCCCATGCTTGATAGGTCTATGTACTATTGGGCTCATGCGGTGTAGACTCCCGTTAAGCAGCATATGTACCTTGATACGATTCAGATTCCTAGCTTTTCTCCTCCTGATGCTTCACATGTAAGTGTATTTTTGTATTTTGAATCCTGCATAAACTAACACATGTTGCTTAATTAGTATATGTCATTTTACACATCCCTCAGACATAGGTAGAGTATCTGTATGGATGCGCCTCATCCTATAGATTATTTACTATACAGATAATTAATAGTTGGAGGGTTAGTATTTATAACAAGTATGCAAATGTATGCATGATTTTAATTATTCTTAATATAATAGAGTTATGCCAGAGATTTAGAGCTTGAGAATGAGAGGCTTCACAGATAGTTTGCTGGTATCAGCTTTGACGATCACGATGCTGAGACTTCTATGCCCCTAGATCAAAGTGATGATCCTGCTAGAGGATGGAGTCCTTGGCTAGACACTAGAGCTCAGGATGACTGATCTTTCATTTTTAGGACTTCTGCTTTCATAACTATATTTTCCTTTTTCCTGTGAACTGTCCTCCCTTTTCTGAATGGATCACAGACTTTTATTTTAGATCAAACCCTAGAATTTAATGAATCTTTTTTTTTTTGAAAATCTTGGAAATCCGATTGGGATTATAGATTTTCGATTAGAATTCTAGATTTTTGATCATAATTCTAGATTTTTGATTGGAAATTGAGCTTTTGCTCTTCACCCCTTTTTCGTTTCGATTTCTGATTTGAGTTTGATCTACACACACTAATCTTGTCCATATTAAACCTTTATGCCTGTATAAATATCTTGTTAAAGGGTAGTCATCCATTCCTGTCTTTTGTTTGCTTAATCATGGCACAAGTCACCTTTAATTTGATGAAGAAGTTTCTCAAAAGCCTTAATGGGGATGACTGGAATAAACTGCTACCCTATCATGTCAAATCTTTGAAATCCCTTCAACATCTAAAAATAAACCATAATTTTCTTCATGTTGCTACTACCTTTTGGAACATCAAAGACCATGTATTTAGATTCAATGGTTAGTAATTAAGGAATTTACTGCTATCCTTAGATGTTCTTTAGACTCGACTACTATGATTGCTCTCCCTGATCTTGAGATGCAATTTCCTGGTAGATTAGTGACATTCTTTAATATGCCCCCAAGTGACATCTACATGTACGCACATAACCTTGGGACTGTCGGTCTTTCTTCTTTGATCACTTCTTGTAGGACTAGGGATAAGAATAATACGGCTTAGATTAAGACTGTTTCTTTTAGCTTGTATGCCTAATTTCTGCTAGTGGCTTCTCATGGAGATGCTGACATAAGAATTGTTAGTATCCTAGACCAAGTAGAAGTTGGAACTAACCCTGTGCCTATCATACTTACTGAAACTATCATTGGTTTAGATAATTTCAAGGTTTAAAATCAATTCTCAAGCAGTTTGCTTCTCCTTTAAGTATGCAGCCTTTTTTTTTGCATAAATTTCCCTTTTAGGTTTCCAACTTAGCATTTTTTTTTAAATTTGGCTATAGGAGAAATTAAGTCCACTTAATCCCCCCACTAATGCCTTGATTTATCAACCTCATCATCTATAGTCTCATCCATTAAAGATGAAGGATAAACGTACTATAGGTTAATGGATTGCTTGGATGAAAGGCATTGTTGACACTGAGATTACTTGGATTAGTCCTTAGTGGAAGTTGAAGTTTATGACCATCAACCTATATGACCATTGTGTTCCTGTTCTTGGGTTACACTTTTTGACATTCTTTTCCCTGTTACGCCTTTGCCGTTAGTACGGTCGTCCATAATTTATTATAACTGTTATACCTAGCTTCGAAGGCTTCCCTCTGAGGCATGATTTCCTAGATAAAATGATGAACCTATGGCCTCACAAAGCATTAGAGCGGAACATCCATTTGGATGCTAATATAACTACTGATGATAATTATAAGGCTTAAGTTATCATGAATGCTACAGAATCACCAGAATTTTCTAAGTACAAAAAGACTCAAGTATTGCTAGATGAGTCACAGAAATAGTGTAGTGATCTCATAAGCCTAGTATTTTAGGCTCTCATGTTTTGTTTTTCCTTTAAGTCTTTATGCTTTGTAATAAATATAGAATATGCAATATTTAAACAAAAATTTCATTTCAATTTTTTTAATTAACTAGGACCAAAATGAGCACATTTATTACATCACATGACATAACTCTTATTGTCAGCTAGTCTTTTCAGATTTTCTAACTAAACATTTTTCTCTTAGTTTTATTTCCTTAATTTCTACCTGACCAGCTCTTTGCGAGTTTTCTGATAAGTGGGATCACTTCTTTTACCTTATTCCCTAACTTTTGCCTGTCAGCCCTTTGTGGGTTTTCTAAATAGTGAGAATGTCCTAATTTTTTCCTGACTAGCCTTTCCAGGTTGACTAGCCTTTCTAGGTTTTCTAGCCAATAGACATTTTTTTTAAAGTTAGTATTTCTTGAGGCGATCTAGGTTGATTGGCTCGGTGAACTCATTCCCTTCTAAATTTGATATCAGTTCCTTTAGGTAGGATTGTCTTGACTAAATATAACCCTTCCCCATTTGGTCTAAATTTTCCTCTTGGATCAAACACCATTGCCCTTGACTACTTTATCACAGTAACTCTAGCCTTTATCTTTATGGGTTTGACTTTCTTATTAAAGGCTCTCGCTATCCTTCTATGATAAATCTGAGTATGAAATAGAGCCTCCATTCTTTTCTCATCTAGAGACATGAGGTGGTCATATCTCTTTTGCATCCATTCACTCTCAAGGACCTTTGCTTCCATAACAACCCTCAAAGATTTAATTTCCGTCTCTATAGGTGAAACTACTTCACAACTATATACTAATGAGAACAGTGTCTATCCTATAGTAGTATGCATTGTAGTCCTATATCCCTATCAAGCAAAAGGAAGATACTCAAACTAATCTTTATGCGTTTTCACCATCTTGGAGAGGATTCTCTTTATATTCTTATTAGCTGCTTTAACTGCACCATTAGCTTGAGGTTGATAAGGTGAGGATTTATGGTGCTTGATCTTGTATTTCTATAACAATTTAGCTGTCTCTACCTGAAACTGAACACCATTGTCTGTCACAATGCGATATAGGATCCTATACCTGCAAATGAGATTCTTTTCAATGAATCTTGCCATCTGTCTGGCTTTCAAAGTATTGAAAGATTCTGCTTCTATCCATCTAGAGAAATAGTTGATCACCACTACTATATTTTTATGCCCATTCGAGGCAATTGGTTTTATCTCCCCTATTATATCTATCCCTTATGCTGTAAAGGGCCATTGAGATGTTAGACTTTTTAGCACTGTAGGGGGAAGATGGTTGAGGTTTCCATGTATCTAGCATTGATGACATTGTCGCATTATCTAGATACAGTCTCTTTCTATGCTTATCTACTAGTACCCCTGCCAAATTATTTTCTTCATTAGAATCATCCCATTTATATGAGATCCACAAACCCATGCATGAATTTCTCTCATCGCTTGTTCTACTTCATTCTTCTTGAGACATCTCAGCTGTATTCCATCTGGCATCCTTCTGTGTAATATCCCATAATGACTTGCATAATGATGTGTAAGAACACGAACATCATATCTTTCCTTGGAAGTTGCCTCATCTAGGTATTTCCTTTCCTCGATGAATCTCTGGATGTCATAAAACCATGACTTTTCTTTTAGGCCTATCTGTACACTCATAACTGATCCTTCACCATAACATGGAGCTTTTATTTACATTATCAACAGAGGCTTCATCATCAACCCTGTCAGTTTATCCCACATTAAAGAGAGTGTTACCAAAGCATCTGCCATTTGTTTCTCATCTTTTGGTAAATGCATGAAGAGACATTTAGTGAAATTTCTCATTAGCTTCTTCAAATAATAGATGTAACATTTCAACTTCTCTTTTTTTACTTCCCATTCATTGTTAGCCTAGTTAATGACTAATATGGAATCTCCGTAAACTAACAGGTCTTTAGCTCCCACTACTAGTGCTACTTCTAGCCCATAGATGCATGCTTCATACCCAGCCATGTTGTTCATGACCTTGAAGTCTAATTTCTTAGCCATCGGGATGGTTTCTCCTCTTGGTATGACAAGAATCACTCCTAGCCCTGCTCCTCTATTATTCATAGCCCCATCAAAATAAAGCTTCCATTCACGTCGCTCTATTACTGCTAAGTTCTCATCTGGAAACTTTAAATTCCATTGCTCATTGCCTTTGACTGCATTCTGTGATAGGAATTCTACCATTACTCTTCCTTTAATTACCTTGGTATTGACGTAATCAATATCAAACTTAGTCAAAAGTACCAACCATCATGACATCTTTCTAGTTAAGGCTGGTACCTGAAATACGTACTTTAAAGGGTCTATCTTTGAAATGACTTGTACTTTATAGGACTGTAAATAATGTCTTAGCTTCCTTATGGCCTATATCATAATTAAACACATCTTCTCTATAAGATCATATTTCTCTTCGTATGGCAGGAACTTCTTACTAAGATAATACAGTGCATACTCTAACCCTTCTGGTCCTTCTTGTGTTAGCATTGCCCTTATTGCTTTTTCCTTTAAAGCCAAATATAAGATTAAGGGTTTACCTTATCTTAGTGGCCTTAACACATGTAGATTAGTAAGATATTCTTTAATCTTATCAAAGGCTTTTTAGCATTCTTCATTCTGATTCTTCCTTAAGAACTTGAGGATAGGATCGTAAACCATGGTAAGTTTCGTAATAAACCTGCTAATGTACTACAGCTTCCTGATAAATCATTATACTTCCTTTACTGTTCTTAGTGCTAGCATCTCTTGAATGACTTTAATCTTGTTTGGATCAACTTTTATTCCTCAATTGCTGACTATGTGCCCCAATAAATTTCCCAAAGTGACCCCAAAGATACATTTCTTCATATTAAGCCTCAGATTGTATCTTTCTATTCTTGCCAAAAACTTGTCCAAAGCCTTAAAATGCCCTTCCTTAGTTCTTAACTTGACCATCATATCTTTGACATACACTTCCACTTCTTTGTGCATCATATCATGGAATATAGTTGTTGCTGCCCTTTGATAGGTTGCTCCTGCATTCTTTAATCGAAATGGCATCACTTTGTAGCAGTATGTCCCCCATTCCGTGACAAAAGCAGTCTTAATCTTATCCATAACTACCATCATTATCTAATTATACCTTGAGAACCCATCCATGAAAGAGTACATTGCACTAGATGCTGTGCTGTTGATAATCACATCAATATGGGGTAAAGGAAAATCATCTTTCAGGCATGCTTTATTCAGATCCCCAAAATCTACACACATTCAAACTTTTCCATTTTTTTAGGAATAGGTACTATATTTGCCAACCATTGAGGATATTCTACCAATTCTAGGAAATTGGCCTGGATTTGCTTAATGATTTCTTCCCTTATCTTTTCTGCCCACTCTGGCCTTAACCTATGATGTTTTTGCTTAATAGGTTTAGCCTTTGGATATATTGGAATGCGATGCTCTGTAATTTCTCTGTCTTGACCTGACATGTCCTCATAGGACCAAACAAATACTACCTTTCTTTTTATTAATATTCTCTTTAATTTTTCTCTCTCTTTAGGAGTTAAATCATGTGATATAGAAATGTGCTTTGGTTGTTCATTTGTGCCTATGTTTAATGAATCTAATTAAATAGAATTAATGTCAAACATGCATGAATGATCATTATTAAAGTGCATAAGACCATCAGAATCAACATCACATAAGTAAGAAAAATTAGAGTTTATATTATTGATCACAAAAAAATAGCATTTTCGTCCTCAAATAGACCAGACGTTATTACATTAGTTTCTTTATAAAACATCATTAAAACTATTATTAATAATACTAGCCAAATCCTATGGTGGTTCTTCATTAGGTGGCAGACAGAGCAGCTCTTCAATAGTCTCAATCCCCATCTTCTCAACAACTTGCATCATCACCTTGTCTTTGTTGCCTTAACTATCTTCTTCTTGAAGATTTCAAACCCAAGAACATTCATTCCAGCTATTTAGATAGGCTCCTTTTCACCCAGGTAGAACTTTTCCTTCATTTCTCTGACAAAGTTATCCTGCAGCGGTCCCACATTCTTTGAGAAGTTATTCTCATTAATAATCCTTCTTTTAGCTCCTTTACTTCCAAGCCCAACTCCTGTATAGCCCAATCCTCTGGTATCATTTTTTCCTTTGAAATCCAGGAACTATGGACTTCCTTGCTCATTCTTTCCTAGTTCTTGTCTGGTTGATAATTTATCTTCTTAATCATGCTCATACTTGGATCCATCTCAATTCCATAAAAAATCATGGCTATTTAGAAACTAGGAGGGGTGACTACCTGCTTCTGACCATCCATAACTATAGACACAGTCTTGCCCACACTAGTATTTAAAGTCACAACTTCTCCATCTTATAGGAATTTCACCTTTTGATGCATAATTGAAGGCACTCCTCCCAAAGTATGATACCAAGGCCTACCAAAAAGCAAAGCATAAGTGATAGGGATATCTAGCATGGTGAACTTTGCCATTGCCTCTATAGGTCCGGTCTTTATATGAGCTATAAACGTTCCTTTTACATTCCTTGTGCTATCATTGTAAGCTTTTATTATAAGGTCAGATTTTGTTAAATCTTCCACCTTCACCCCCTAGATTAGGTAGAATCTATAGTGGGCAAACATTAATTATAGACCCATCATCCATTATCACTTAATTAGTCTTCTTCCCTCTGACTTTAGCTGGGATGAACAAAGCTTTATTATGATTCCTCCCTTCCACAAGTAAATCTTCATCAGAAAAGGTGATAACCCCATGCTTCTTCTCAGTAACTTTGGCCACTATTACTTTAGGGGTTGTAGTGGTGTCAATGTTCATTTTGGTTAGCACTACAACTAGAGCCTTCTTGTGGCTACATGAGTGCATCAAGAGCTCCTAAATGCTTACATTTGCTTTTGCCTTCTTAAGCTATTCAAGGATTAAGTCATCATCATGTTCATTTGAGTCTTCTTTTTCGGTAACCTCCTCCCTCTCTATAGTCTTCTCTGTTGTTTATAACCTTTGCCACTTCTAGTGATATGACTAACTTTTGGATTATCAACCCATACATTGTAGCCTTTAGTGCCTTTTTTTTTATCAAAGTTGTATCAAATGTTTATAACCCTAATGGTCCGCTCCTTCTTTCCATCTTTCCATACCTCAACCATGCATTTCTCCCTCTTATCTGGCATATTCTTATAATCAAATTCAATACCCCATCCTATATGTGTGATTGACTTAATGGGTATATTAAAAGAAGGTGGTTTGGAATACCACACCTTGTAGTTGAATTTGCCTAAAGGCTGTCCTAATAAGTCTTCTATTCTCCCCTCATCTATGGTGGCATTAGGAGGTTTCTTATTGGTTTTAAGGTTTGCACTTCTTCCTCACTAACTCCTGAGATGATCATCATAGTAGTTGGGGGTGGCATATTTCGGTAATTTAGGAAAGGGTTATTTTTGGTGTTTGGGTTTGGATTGGATTTCTTAAGGTCTGTGATTTTTCTAGAGTCTATGAGGTTTTGAATTTCATGTTTAAGGCACATACAAGAGTTAATGAAATGGCCAGTAACTTGGTGAAATTTATAATAACTGTTTAGGTTAAAGCTAGGGAGATTTGGGTTTAGTGGTCTAGAGGGGGTTAAAGGTTTAAATAAGCCTTTTTGAATCAATTGGTCTAGGATTTTAGATAAGGGTTGATTGAAATTTGAGAACTTCCTGGTTTATTGAATAGCGTGGACTCCTGACTAGCATTTCCTTATTGCATGCCCCCAGTTGGGTAATTTCCAACTCCGATGCTTGTAGTGATTTTTTTCTTCTCATTTTTGATCTTTTCAACTTGCAACCCATCATCATTAAGGTCTGAAAATATCTTGGGGTTCATCATCTACAACCTCTCAACCAGATTGGGTGACACATTTCAGACTATCATCCTAACCTGATCCTTTTTAGCCAGTTTGTTCTTTATTAATCTCGCTTTATTCATGAACCTGGTCAGAAAATTTGAGAATGATTCATTAGGCTTCTACTTGGTCAATTCTAAATCCTTGATGGAAACTATGAGCCTGGTGTTTTAGTCATATTACTTTAGAAAGTCGGTACACAGTTCCCTCCAGTCTGCTTGGATAGACTTCTCCAACCCATGGTATCAATTGATGGCCATACCCTCCAAGGATGGTATAGACAACTTGGTAACCACAGACGAAGGAGCCTTAGTGGTGCTCATGGTAGTTGTGTATTGACTAAGGTGGATCCTTGGGTCTCCAGTACCGTTAAACTTCTATAACTGTGGCATTTTGAATTTATCAGGCAACTTGTCCTCCTCAAATTGCATCACATCATCAAAGTAAAATGAGTATCCAATGCCCTATCCTCTTATCAACTCCTCCATCTTGGACATTTCATGAGTCAATACTTTCATCTACTTAGATTCCAGCTCTTAAATTTGCTCAAATGATCCTCTCTTCGCTTTTTAACCATATAACTCTTAACATCCTTTAACTTTATTTCCACAACAGGTATATTCCTAACATCATTGTCACTGCTAGTGGGTGGTGTACCCACAACTGGTGGATTGGCTGCAATGGGAGGTGCAACAGCAGCAGGTGGTGGCATCAATCTAGCTAGGGCTTGTCTTAACTTGTCTAGCATCATCACTCTCATGTCATCCATCAATGCTCTTTTAACATCCTCTAGGGTCCAATTTCCTCCCTCTTGTTGTTTCATTTCTCTGGCTTGTTTAGGTTGGGCAGCTTCTAGGCAGAGTAGATTAATGGGACTCCTTTCCAGTCTACTAAGGATCTCTTTCGCAATTGATTACGGCTCAAATAAGTTCTCACTACTCTGCCACCTTTCCAACTCCAAACACAAGAAGACCCAGATGAATCTATAATGGCTGCAAGACAAATTGTTAGAATGATGTATGTAATGCATGTATATATGATGCACATGCTATGCAACAAGTAACAAGTAACAATCAAGTAAAAAACATCAAGTATATACATCCTTCCAACCTTATTCCTCCCACACACATATTCAATGGTGAGTCTCTTTTCCTAGGATTTTTGGTCTTGGCCTTAATATCAACAAGGGATATCAAAAACCTACATGCATGCCATATCTCTCAAAGCAGTAAAGCATAAAAATAATATTTTTAGGTATAATAGTATAGCCCAATCTTTATTAGTCCTGATGGGCTTCTAAAGTATGGGCTTGGGTCTTTATAGATAGAAATACCTCATGGAAACATTCACAAGTAATTTAGGTAATCCTAGGGGAAGTTACTAAGCCTCTACATGAGCTAAGTCTGGTAAAAAGGTCAAGGTTTGCTTAGCAAGATGCCCTCCTTTAGGAATTGAGTTATAAGCCAAGGTTAGTGGCACCCAACATCCTTTGCAAAGTCAAGAGAAGAGTACCCCCTTTTAGGACTTGGGTCATAGACTTTGGTCAAATGAGCCCATTAATCTCTTTTGAATCGAGTTAAGGCTAATATTGATGGTTAGCCAATTTACAATCCCATGAAGCTAGTGGAATCATGGAACCATAAGCGATGCCATCGATTAATAGGGACATGCATAATGAATGCAAGAATAAAATAATAATTAATAAAATAATTCTAAAGAACATAAGTAGAATTAGTATCTCTGATCCCCTGTGGAGTCGCCATTATAGACGGCGGGGTTTAGTGCGCACCTAAGATTTTAGCAACTACAGCACTGTTTGTGCTTAAGGCTTTAGAGAACACACTAACCACTATCAAAAAGCCATGACATGGAGATGAGGAGTCACACCTAGGATAATAATTAGGAAAAATAAAAAAAATGGTGGTACTCAATTCCTTAAAAGAAAGACATCACCACAATTAGGAAATTCTAGGTACGGAATACTAACTTCTTTCAGTCTTATGTTCTTTTAGAATTACTTTATGAATTACTATTTTATCCTTTATTTATATGCAATTTCATATAAACCCTAAAAAATAATTAACTCTAAACAAACTAGTCATGAAATATACAAGTAAACAATCATTCATCACAATCCCTAAGTTAGTTTAATCTACATTGATTTTAATTAAATGAGCTAAATTTACATATTTTAATTTACAAGTGAGTCTAAAGACTAATGTGCCTAATTCTTTATTCAATTTTAATTAAATGAACCTAAGTCTGTTTATTTTAATTCTAAATATGGACCTAAATCTACAAATTATGGAGTATTTAATTAGTGGGCCTAATTCTACATGTTTTAGCTCTAGAATGATCTTAAATCTACAAATTATGAAAAAACTTAAATTACATGGGCTAAATCTCAATTAATTAAATTAAATTAGGTGGGCCTATGCCTAATTAACTAAGTGGGCCTAAGTTATCTCTACCCTAAATCTAATTAATTAATGCATTTTAATTAATTACACCTAAAAAAACTTAAATTAAATAGGTTAAAGCCTAATGTGGGCCTAGGGTCCGAAACACATAAACATAAGCAAAAAAGCCCAAAAAAAAAATAAAAAATATCAAACTAAACAAATAAAAAGATCAAATAATTAAATAAATCTATTCTAAAACCCTCATTTAATTAAAGTGACCATAAACAATAAAATAACCGATCAAGCAAAACTAATTTTCTCAACTTAAATCTAATTCAATTTTAATTAAACAACCTAATGATTTCTACAACCATTAATTTTAATTAATTACCCAATTAAAACCCTAATTTTACTAACCAATTTAATTAACACAAAACACACACGCATACACACCAAATTTCATTATTCTAACTATTTGGGCTATTACAATTAACTATTGAAAATAATAAAAAAAAGAAAATTAATACAATCCTAAAATAAATAATAAAATAAAATAACGATAAACAAACTAAAAAAAACCTAGGAATATTGTTTAGCTATAAGGTCCCATCCATGGCAATCCATGAATTTTATTTTTTAAGTAAACTTGTTAAATGATCCTCTCTATAATCACCAACACAAAAATAAACAATAGTTAGTGAATAAACAAAATAAAAATAAAAATTTAAGTAAAACTAGAATTCAATAGGAACAAAATAATAAAATAAAAAATAATAGAAAATAGAGAAGGAGAAGATGATTATGGATGCACTATGGTTGGCTCCTCAGACTAGTAAAATTACCGTTTATTTATTAAATAGATCTTAAAAAACTTGTGATTCTTGTCTCAAAAAACCTCTTGCTCCTTGCTTCCAAGATGAAATAACCAAGAATATTTTTGTATGTGCAGAAAAAGAGAGTTTCAAGAAAAAAGAAAGAGGTCCTGAGAATTGAGTGTCTCAATGTTGAGTCCCCTCCTCCAGGAGTCTAAGCCCTCCTTTTATAGGGAGAAAAACAAAAACCTCTACATACTAAAAGTTTCAATTTTAAAAGAACTTTATTTCCTGAAGAATTCCAATTTTAAGAGGAATTTATTTCTTGAAGAGATAGAGAAATCCCAAAACAATTTAAGAAATTTTTTTTAACTAATCAAAATTAAAAAAAATATTTTCTTTCAAAAATAAAGAAAATAGATGGAAAACACGTAATTTCAACCAGAATTGCATAATTCCGACCAGAATTCTGGAATTACGTAATTCCGATCGAAATTATAGAATTCCGATTGGAATTCTATAAGTTTGATTTTTTTTGAAATTTTAATTACAAAAAGACTCCTAAAAGAAATTAAAATTTTCAATTAGGTTTTAAAAGGTATTACAATTAAGTCCTTAAAAAAATCAATGAACTCCTTTTGAAAACATATTCAAACTTTTGAGGTTTCAAATTTCAAGTGTTGAAAGTCTAATAACATTTTCTTCATTAGAGCCCTTTGTTGCATCTATATTTTATTATCCCGAAATTGGGTGTTTACACTACCATTCTTACTAAAATTTGTTTTGGTCCATCCAGTCTTTAATTTTTTTTTTTCAATTTCTTTAGGCTAATTTGCCCTTTCAGCTGAATTTCTTTTTTTTTTTTTTTGAAAATTTATTTATAATAATAATAATAATAATAATAATAATAATAATAATAATAATAAATAATTAAAATTTAAAAATAAATACTAAAAAGAATTTACATTTTAGTTCAAAACTAATAAATAAGATCCAATAAACCTAATTTCAAAGTCAATTTTTATCATTGGGTCATTTGTCACATCCAAACTTAAGTCATCCTAAAATTGGGTGCTTATAGTTGCCTTCCTTTGTCGCTGTTTGCTTGATAAATGGTAGCAAAGCAAATAAGCAGACAATTTCAAAATTAAAAGTTAGAACATGCAATGTTGAATGCAATTTAAGGAACACTACAATTCCTGTGGAAATTCTAGCTATGTTAAGTGAATAACGATTGGTACTGTGTTCATCCGATGGAACATATAGTAGTGATGCTATCACTGTGGTTAGTGATTAATAATTGACATCATGTTCAATTTATTTTGAAAATAGGCTATAGTTCCAGTGGAACATATAGCGGTGATGCTATCACTATGTTTAGTGAATAGCAATTGACACTAAATTCAGTGCATTTTGATATATTCCCCGTGGGACATTTAGTAAGTGATTTTCACTATATTCCCTGTAGGATGTCTAGTGATCATGATTTTCACTATATTCCCTGTGGGATGTCTAGTGATTATGATTTTCACTATATTTCCCATGGGATGTCTAGTGATGTGATTTTCACTATATTTCTTGTGGGACATCTAGTGATCATGATTTTCACTATATTCCCTATATGACGTCTAGTGATATGATTTTGACTATATTCCCTATGGGACGTCTAGTGATGTGATTTTCACTATATCCATATAGGACGTCTAGTGATTATGATTTTCACATCTAGTGCTGTGATTTTCACTATATTTCTTGTGGGTCGTCTAATGATGCGATTTTCACTATATTATTTGTGGGACATTTAATGATCATGATTTTCACTATATTCCTTGTGGGACGTCTAATGATAGTGATTTTCACTATATTCCCTGTGGGACGTCTACTGATCGTGATTTTTACTATATTCCCTATAGGACATCTAGTGATGTGATTTTCACTATATTTCCTATAGGACATCTAGTGAAAATATACTATAATTATTATGTAGTGTCTAGCGAATTGTACTATAGTTCCTATGGAACATTTAGTAATTATGACTAAAAGTTTTGCTATATATCCTATGGAATGTTTAGCGAAACTATACTATAACTATTATGTAGTGTATAGCTAAAGACAAATATGTTATAGATTTTGTGGTGCATCTAACAAATTGTGATAATGGTGCTATAGGTCCTGTGGAACATTTAGCAAAAAGATTTGAAATCTACTATAATTACCTTGGAATGTCTAGCAAAAAAATATTTGAAATGTGCTGTAACTATTGTGTAGTGTTTAGCAAATTAGATCAAAAGTGTGCTATAACTATTGTGTAGTGTCTAGCTAATCATGATTTAATACTTTGCTATAACTATTGTGTAGTGTCTAGCAAGTTATGATTGTTTAGAATTTTTTGTTATAACTATTGTGTAGTATGTAATAAAGTGAATTTGAAAAATATATTATAGCTACTGCGTAGCATATAACAAGATGAATTTGAAAATTATGTTATAGCTAATGTGTAGCATATAACTGAGATGAAGTGCAGTGTATGCAAAATGCAGAGATCATATTGGAACTTCATGTTGACTAGGATTTTAAGATTTTGTGTTAATAAAATGTGCTAACTGATTGAAATTTATGCTTATTGTCTTTGAATTTTTTACTGATTTTCTCTAATTAACTGCCTTTATTGCTTGCTGAACTTGATTAACTTGTTGGCACTAGTGTTGATTCCACATGTTGGGTTTATCTTCTTCTTATGGACTTGTTGTTCATGAAGACTTGTTGAAGTTAGTTCAACATGATGATTGTTATAAAAGGTACTTTTTTTTGAAAATTTGTAAGAAAATTCATCATTTAATCATGAGATAGCATGCATTCAATGAATCTCACTATTTTTTATTTTTATGACTATCATTTATTTGTCATTTGCAAAGGTCATAGCCATTGTTAACCATCTTATGTTAAGAACATATCTTTTACCAAGTGAAGAGCTTACTTCCACACCTAATTTTAGGGAGAATTTGCTAAACAAAACTTATGAAAATTAAGTATAACAAGATCAAATTCTAAGTATCAAAACAGTCTTTGAGTTAATTTTGTGCTTTCCTTCCTTGTCCAAGTATTCCCCTGTCTTTCTTATATTACTTAGTGTGGATACCGTTGGAAAGGTCCTTTGGATACTCATACTCTTACAGAGCATTAGAGTAAATAGAGCAATTTTTTGGCATGGTCCTCTTTTAGTATTCCCCCGCCTTTCTTATATTACTCAGCATGGATATCACTAGAGGTTCACGTTAATACTCTTGCTCTTGTTTTAGCATTGGAGTAAATTATGCTTGCTCTTATTTTAATTCTCCTTTTAGTATTCCCCTATCTTTCTCGTATTACTCAGCGTGGATATTGTCAAGGGATTTTGTACTCGTACTCATTTCTGAGTAGTGGAGTAGATTATATGTACATTTATCATTCAAAAGATTGAAATGATATTATGAAATTCAAGCAATTTATACGACAAGTCCACAAATTTTGTTTTTGCATTTTCTTCCTTTTGTTTGAGTGCAAAACAACCATTAGATTGATTAGAGTTTATAAAATCTTAACAAAAAAGTATTAGCTACTCATCTGAATTTTGCGAGGCTAATAAAAAAGAGCCATTATGATAAAAGTTCATGAGATAGGCTTTTCGCACATGATCTCATAAAGTGGATGAATTTACTTTCAATTTATGGATTTAATTATTAAAATTGTACTTTATTTTAAAATATAAGGAAATAAGGTTTTATTACTTCCCTTGATTATTTTGATGAGTGTTTGGCAAGTTTTTTTGCCACACAAGGTGATACTCTGATGAATGATTAGCATTTGCAATCTTGCTTAATCTTATTGATGTATCATTTTCTTTCCCCTTCTTCATTCTCTTTTTATTTTTCCCTATATAAAATACCATAAGTTAGTATGGTCTATTTGCAAGTGAAGAGATTTTGTCAAAATGCAATATTATGCTTTTGCATTCTTCCCTTTTAATTGTGATGATGATATCTCTAATCACAGAGTCATGATACTCCACCATTAAAGTTATGGCTTTAGGCTAAGTTTGCATTTTTACCATTGCATTAATGCTATGGTAGAGGGTTTCATTCCTCTTCTTTTACAAAAAAAAAAGGTTCAAGAGTTAGAGGTCTTATTTCATGATCAAATAATTTTTCAAAATGCATTCATTTCAAGTTTTGAGTGCATTCTTCCCTTTTTGAGGTTGACGCGTGTATTGCTGACATGTTTGTAATATCCCGTGTTTTTAAATATTTTAATATTGTACGGGGATATACAGTGTTAATAATTTTTGTATATATATTACGATATTTTTACGAGGTTGATAAGTATTTAAAATCTGTTTTAATTATTGTGTCTTATTTACAGTGCTTTACGTAAAATTTTCTCGAGACTTTTATTTTTAGGAAAATTTTCACGTAAATATTTTATTATTAATTATTTTAAATATATTTACGGACTTGCATGAACTCATACGTATTTTTAAAATACTAAACAAAGCCTATGCGTGTAAATATTTATTTAATTAGGGTTTAATATATTACCTTAATATTTTACTAATTAATTAATTATTTTATTGTTATTTAATCATTTTTAATTAATATTAAATTTTAAAATATTAAATATTAAGTGTGTGGATGTGATTTTTTTCAAATATTTTATTAAAATTATTTTATTATTATTATTATTTTATTTTTTCTTTTTCTTTTTCTTTTCTTTTCTTTTCTTCTTCCCTTCTCTTCTTCCTTCCAGTGCCCGATCACCCACCACCGCTGCAACTACCGTTCCCCTATCGTCGGTGTGCCGCCAGCAGCTCTGCCTTCCTCAGCCAGCTGCTCCGTCACCCCAAGCTCCTTCCCCGGTGCCGGTTAGCTCCCATTTTCCCCATTTGGCCGAAACTTCCTCTCCTCGCCATCGACCATGATTTTGGCTACCATTTTCAACACCACTAGTCTCTTTCTTCTCCTTGAGCTCCGATGAGTGTGATTCTAGCTTTGGTTTGAGCTTAAACGGTCTTGATTTGCTTAGGTTTCGAATTTTCCATTTCGGCCATATTAGGGTTTTTGATTTTTTTAAGCTTTGAATTGATTGTTTCATGAAAAATCCCTTCACAAATGTTTATCCTAGTATCTTAATATACATGTATGAATTTTTGTGGATTTTTTTGGAGATTATTTGGATTTTTGGGTATTTTTGAATATTTTAATATTATTTTCTAATTTTCGGAAATTAATTATTTAAATTATGAAATTGTGTTTTATGGTTAAATTAGGTGTTGAAATGAATTATAGGAATTTATTTGGAATTTTTATGAATTTATAAGTATTTATTTTGAATTATTTAAGTTTATGGAAATTTTGGAAAATAGGGTTAAATGTGTTTTTATTTGAAATTAATTGGTAAATTGAGTTTAATTATTGATATTATTGATAAATATGTTGAGAAAATTAATTTTGGATAATTATACTATTTTTGGTGAATTTTTGAAGTAATTTTAGTATATTTATATATATAGGGGTATTTTGGTAATTTTACCCTAAATTGGCTAAAAATGTAATTTAATTGGTTTTAATAGTTATTTAAGGTATAAAAATGATTTCTAAAAATTATTTAGTATTTTTAACTAATTAAAACTATTTTTCGTGAATTATTTTCAATTATATATATAATATACGATTTTACTAATAAAATGAGTTTTTATCGGTTTTTACAGTGTTTTAAGGTTAATTATGTAATTTCTAATTATAATTGTGGACCCTGGTCGGTAGATTGTAGTCTGGAGTCCGACCGAGGGGTCGTGGTTGAGTGTTGAACTTGTTTTTTGAAGTGAGTTTCTTTGCAGGGTCGGCTCTACTCTTTGAGTAGAGAGATGTCCATTTTACAGGGGAGGTTCTGCCAAATTTTTGGTAGAATTCTCATAAAATGTGATGTCCGGTCGAACCCTAATTCTATTTATGTATCTAATATTCTAGATCGAATTCTAGGAGTTTCTATTAGGCTTATTCTAATATCGATTATTTATTATTTGTTTAGTTGCGTCGAGACCGAGGGCTAGTGGACCAGGCCCGTCGGACCCATCTCGTGGAGCGCACTAGGGTGAGTTACTATTTTATATATATGTGCTTTAGGATGCATGATTTTAGAAATACATGTTTCATTTTGACTAAATATGCATAAATAACGTGATTTGTATTTAAGTATATTTTTGGTATATATTAAATTATATGCATGTTTTATGAATAAATTATATTTAAAATGTTTTTAAATATATTTCGAGCTTAATTTATGATTTAATTGGATTTATTTGACGTATATATACTCGAAATATACCTGGTTTACTTTTGGTATATTTTCAGTATATATATGGTTTATATTGTTATTTTATTTAATTTCATGCATCATTTATTTGTGAATGAATGTTTTATATTTATGAATGAAGGATATCGATAGAAACGTGCTACCTAGTGGGCAGCACTAGGACCGAGTACGTACCGGTACGCCTATAGCATTTAGGCTATATTACTAACCATTTGTGGATATTGATTAAATATGATTATCTGATATGAGATACGATTTGGGAGTGTGATTGCTGGAGCTCGGTTGACCAAGTGTCTCGGGGCCAATCACACTGACAGTCAAACTGCTAGAGCTCGGTCGACTTAGTGTCTCGGGGCCAGTCTACTGTCTAAATGGATTAAGTGGATATATTTGGATTAAGTGAGCCTATATGGCTAGAGTGTTGTCTAACACTGATTGAGGTTTCGATATCATAGGGTTCTATTTGATCCTTCATAAACTGTGATTTTCAATAAAAATATATAAAAATGATTTTTACTGCATCTGTGTGAATTTGCCTTTATATATACATACTATATATAGTGTTGACTGTATGCATTGTCATTTAGTGTGTATGTCTATATATTATAGTAATTCACTCAGTGAGGTTTGACTCCCCTCCGTTGATAATTTTTCAGGAGAGTCAACATCTTAAGACCTCAATAGCAGACCCATATGCCGGATTTCTTCCGCCCCGGCTTCTTTGTGTAAACTGCTTACTTGAGTCTTATTTTTATAATCTAGACACTGCAGTAGTGGTAAATTAAATTGTGGGATTTTATGCATTTTATTTATGTGAGATATTGTATTATGTGAACTGGATTTGTATCAAAAGATTTATATATATGAGATGAGATTTAATTTAAATCCAGTTGGTGAAAATACTATTGTGATATTTATGATTTTCATTTCCGCTGCATTATATATATGGTTATTACTATTTCATGTTTTATTTTATTTTTAGGCTTGCTACGGGTTCCGGATTCGAAAGAATTCCCGTTCCCTAGCGCTGGTCATGACCCTTGTTTTGGGTCGTGACAATGTTGGACCTTCTCATCACCATATTTCATACCCTACCACTGGTCTAACTATTATGGAGAGATATTCCAGATGATGCTTTGGATGAGACTATGGAGATGAATGTTGAATCTAAGGAGTTTGAGCGTCCTATCCAGCCTCTTGAGGTTGCCAGGATGATGCTTTTGCAAGTATCACTGTTAGTGATATCCCCTTATTTGATGGGCCTATAATTTATTAGGCTCATGAAGTCTAAAGTCCCATTGAGTATCAGGTCACCTTGGTAGTGTTACCTTTTTCCTTTAGATGTGAACATTCTAACTACCTTTTTGCACTTTTACAACACTAATTTTGAATGTTAGTAGCAAAGTATTTGCACAATCCTACCTAGGCTAAAGACTTTTTTATGCAAAGCAAGTATTTCACAATAAATGTATGCAAGTGTATGCATATTATGTATGACATGACATAACATGCATGATCCTAATAGGTCTTTTGTTTGGAATAGAGCTATGTTGCTAATCTTGGAGTGTAAGAATGAGGTTCCTTATCAATAACCTATAGGGTTTGAGCTTTGAATGCTTCATTATTGGTACTTCTAATGTTAGAGCTTTTGATACAGTTTGTCGAACAGATGACCATGCTATGCTGTATTGTTGAATTATTGGTTGGTGCTTGGTAGTTTACTTTTTTATGTCATTAAAACTCTTATACTGGTTCTTAGACTTCAGTGTTCCATTTTCACTCTTTGAATGCGGACTTACTGTTTGTAATTTGCCCCTAGAGTTACATTTTACCCTCATTTTCATTCTAAATTCATTCATGTTATTCTTTAAGAGACTCAATTCATTCACTGCTATTTTTGATCCATTGACTTACTAACCCTGTTAGTTGCAATCTCATGCATTGAATATGCAACAGAGTGGGTAAACTGGCTGAAGCAAGTTCTAAAGCTAAAATCAACTGGACTTGCTCTTTGAAGAACCTTTAAGTAGAATATGAGGCTTGGTGAAAATGCAATGATTGATGATAATTATAAAGTATGGGTTGCAATGCGAGTCATTGAGCCACTTAAATTCCCTAGGTATAAGGGGACACTAGACTTACAAGTAAAAAAATAAAGGGTGATAAAAGAGAAAACATAACTAAAATAGTGTTCTCGTAGCTTTGATTGTTTAGCTTTCATTATATTTATCTTTCCATTGAGATACTTATGCTGTATGATAAAGATGAATATGCAATATTTGAACAAAAATTTCAATTCAATTTACTCATTCATTAGGGCAAAAATGAGAACATTCATTACATCACATGATACAACTCCTGTTATCAGCCAGTCTTGAATTTTTCTCACTCTAATTTTTACCTTACTGTTCTTTTTTCTTTCTTTTTTTTTTTCTCTCTTTGTTCTTTCTCTTTTTTTTATCATTCTTTTTATTTTTTTTTTCAAATTTCCTATCTTTAGAAATTACATCATGTGATATATGAATGTTCTTTGAATTTACATTTGTGCCCATGTTGAATGAATCTAATTGAATGGAATTTATGTTAAACATGCAGATGCAATCAATACCACAATGCACAGTACCTTTAGGATGAACATTACATAAGTAAGCATAATTAGAATTCATATCATCGATCACTAAAACAAAAAAATGTGCTAAAGAAACTAAAATTTTATTCAAAGAAAATAATAAAAAAATTATTTCCTATTTAAATGCTAGGGACGCTGAGTCTTAGGTGGCTGACATAATAGCTATTCTTGCATCTTTTTGCCAACTGTCATAATGACTTCATCCTTCTATACCTCAACTGTGCATATTTCTTTCTTGTCTAGTAGCTTCTTATCATAAAACTCATCACCATATCCTGTACGCACGATTGACTCTAAGGGTTTGTCGAAAGAAGGAAGCTTAGTATAAAACACCTTATAGTCAAATTACATGAGGGTTGTCCTAATAAGCCCTCACTCTTTCCACATATTTAAGGATATAGGAGATTTCTCATTATTTTTAGGTTTATATTCTCAAAGGAGCTTAGCACTTCTTCCTCACTGACTCTTGAGTTGATTATCATGATAGTTGGTGAAGGTACATTTTGGTAGTTTAGGAAAGGATTATTTGTAGTGCTTGGATTTTTAGGGTTTATGATCTTTCTAGAGTCTATAAGGTTTTGGATCTCATGTTTAAGATAGATCCAAGTGTCTGTGGAATGCACAATTACTTGATGGAATTTTGTAGTAACCGTTTGGGTCATAAGCCAGGGACATTTGGGTTTGGTGTTAAAGTAGACCTTTTTGGATCAAATGGTCTAGGACTTTAGATAAGGGTTGGTTGAAATTAGAGAATCTCCTTAGTATCTGTACAACATGGACTTCTACAACTTAGCTAGTGCTTCCTTGCTGTGTGCCCCCAGTTAGGTAGTTCTTTACTCTAATGGTTCTAGAGCTCTTCTTTTTCTCATTCTCAATTTCCTCAACTTGCAGACCATCATCATAAAGGTCCAAAAATGTTTTAGATTTCATCATTTGTAGGCTTTAAACCAAATCGAGTGAGACATTTCAGACTATCATCCTAACTTGATAATTCTTAGCCAGTTTGTTCTTTATTAATCTTTACTTATTCATGAATTTGGTTAAAAAGTCTGAGAAAGATTCATTAAATTTTTGCTCGGTCAGTTCCAAATCCTAAATAGACACTTCCACCTAGTGTTATGGTCATATTGCTTTATGAAAGCAGAACTCTCCAACCAATCTGAATTGATTCTCTAACCCATGATACTAATTCACAACTATTCCTTCCAAGGAAAACACAAACAATTTAGCAACCATAAATAATAGGGCTTTTATGATGCTCATAGTTGTGGTATATTGGCTAAGGTGAATCCTCGGATCTCCATAACTATTGAACATCTGTAGTTGAGGCATTTTAAATTTGTTTAGAAGTTTATCTCCATTAGTGCTTATCATGTCATCAAAATCAAATGGATACCCCATGCCTTGACCTCTTATCATCTTTTCCATCTTAGACATCTTTTGAGTTAATGCTTGCATCTGCCTTGACTCAAGTTTCTGAACCAACTTAAATGATTCTTTCTTGGCTTTCTCTACCAAAAGGTTCTCCATATCCTCATATTCATTTCCACAATAGGCACATTCTTTATAACATTTGATGGTTGCCCCCCAGTATTGTCATTATTAGTAGGTAGATCTTCCACAATAGCAGTAGGTGGAATTATAGCAATAGGTGTAGGTGCAGGTGCAGGTGTAGCTAGTGGCATTAACCCAGCTAAGGCTTGTCTTAGTTCATCTTGCATCATTACTCTCATATCATCCATCAAAGCTCCCTTAATGTCTTCTAGGGTCTAGTTTCCTCCTTGTCTTTGTACCATCTCTTATGTTTGAGTTGGCGTAGCTTCTAGGTAAAGTGGGTTGATAGGGCTCTTTTCCAAACTATGAAGGATCTCTTTAGCTATTGATTTTGGACTCAAATTAGTTCTCACTAATCTACCACTACTCCATTTCCAAACACAGGAAGACTTGAATGAATTTAGATGGCTGTAAAAAAAAGTGTTAGTATGATGCATGAAATGCATGTATGCATAATACACGTGCTATGTAATAAGTAACAAATAGTAAGTAACAATTAAGTATACAATATCCTTCCAACCTTATTCCTCCTAAACATGAGTTCAATGGCGAGTCATTTTTCCTAGGATTTTGGTCTTGACCTAAATATCAATAGTAGATATCAAGAACTGATGTGCATGCCAAATCTCTCAAAGTTGTAAAGTATAGAAATAGTATTTCTAGGTATAAAATATTAGCCCAATCTTTATTAACCCAAATGGGCTTCTAAAGTATGGGCATTGAGCCTTTATAGATAGAAATACCTCATGGCAACATTCACAAGCAATTTGGGTAATCCTAGGGGAAGTTACTAAACCACTATATGAGTTGAGTTTAGTGAAAAAGGTCAAGGTTCCTTTAGCAAGATGCCCTCCTTTAAGACTTGAGTTACAGGCCAAGGTCAGAGGGGCCCGACATCTAATGCAAACTCGATAGAAGACTATCCCTCTTTAGGACTTAGGTTATAGACTCTAGTCAGTCGAGCAGATAATCTTTCTTGAACTGAGTTAAGGCTAAGAGTGATGGTTAGCCAATCTATGATCCCAGGAAGCTAGTGGACTCAAGGGATCATAAACCACACCATTGGCTAGTAGGGACATGCAAAATGAATGCAAGAATAAAATAATAATTAATAAAATAATTCTAAAAAACACAAGTAGAATTACTATCTCTTAACCTTAGTGGAGTTGCTGCTATAGGCAATGGGGTTAGTGTGCATCCAAGATTTTAGTAACCGCGACATTGTTTGAGCTCAGGGTTTTAGAGAACACACTAACCACTATAAAAAAGACATGTCGTGGAGATGAGTAGTCGCCACCCAATGTAATAACTGGGACAAATCAATAGTAATGGTAATCGATTCTTTAAAAGAAAGCTAGCACCACAACTAGGAGATTCTTGATACGGAATACTAACTTCTTTCAGTCTCGTGTTCATTTATAATTACTTAATGAATTACTATCTTATTCTCTATTTACATGCAATGTCATATAAACCCTTACTTAAACAATTAACCCCAGACAAACTAGTCATGAAAAAATATGTAAACAATGCATTCATTTAAGTTCATAATCCATAAGTTAGTCTGATCTACATTGATTTTAATTAAATAGGCTAAATCTATATGTTTTAATTTACAAGTGATCTTGAAGCGTAATGGGCCTAATTGCTTTTCAATTTTAATTAATGATCCTAAGCCTACTTATTTTAATTCTAAAATGAGCCTAATTCTACAAATTATAAAGTATTTAAATTAGTGGGCCTAGTTCTACATGTTTTAATTCTAAGGTGATCTTAAATCTACAAGTTATGGAAAAGGCTTTAAGTTAATGAGTTATGTCTAATTAATTTTAATTAACCTAGGTGGGCTTATGTCTAAATTAACTTGGTGAGCCTAAATCATTTCTAATCTAAAGTTTAATTAAATTATGGGCCCAAAATTTATTTCAATTAATTAAACCTATTTAATTAGGCTTATTAACTTACATTATTGTGGGCCTAAAAAAATCACTAAACCTAACATTAACTTATATGTAGAATAAAATCCAACAAAAAAGTTAATTCAACAAATAAAAAAACCTCATTTAGTTAAAGTGACCTTAAAAAATTAATTAACACATTATTAATAAATAAAATTATTAATAAACAACCCTAATTCTATTCACTTAAATCTAATTAATTTTAAAAATCCTAATTTTGATTTCTATGTCATTGATTTTAATTAATTTACCGAAATGGAACCCTAACCCAATTAATTAAAATAAAGGACATAATACATGCGCAAGATTCCACTATTGAGACTATTACAATGATCTATTGCAAATTAAAAATAAAATTAAATACAACCCGAAAAGTCAAAAAAGTAAAAATACAAAATAAAACATTCAATAAAATATAGATAAATAAATAAAATACCCAGAAACCCTAAAAACTATGTTCAAATACAAAATTTAATCTATAGGATTCCATAGATCTTCACAAGTTCTTCATAGGTTTTGTTTTCTATAGTGAATTTATGTGACTCCATCTATCAAGAGAATAAAAATAAAAAATAAAAAATAAAAAATTAATCAATGAATGATTTATAATAATAATAATAATAATAATAATAATAATGAACAAAATTAAATATAAAAAATAAAATCAAAATCAAAATAAAAGAAGAAGGATAAGAAGATTTGAGAATGAGATATAATATTGATTTCCCTCAGAAAGATGATCACTGTTAATGAAAGTTTGTGACTTTTGTTATGTTTGTCTGTGGTTTTAGTTTATTTGATCTCATTTTTTTGGGCAAAGAACTAAAGAAAAACATATAAAAATTCAAGTAGATGTATTGTGGTTTCCCTAAAAATAAGAGAAAGTAGATGAAAAAGTAATAAAACCCTAGGAGCCTTCCCTTTCTATTTGAAATCTTGTTTATTTAAAAAGGAAAAAAAATCAAATAACAAAAATAAAAATCCAAATATAACTCAATCTCATCTTAACCATCAAGTGTGATTTAAAAAAAAAAAAGTTTAGTTCGTAAATTGGTTAATTCGCTATGCAGCGAATTCAATGGCCTTGCTGCCATTGTCACTACAATTTGTTTTGGTCCATTTGGCCAACATTGGCCCCATCACCTCTTTAATTTTTTTCATTTTCTTTAGGCTGATTTGGCATTTTCACAAAATTTGGCCTTTCGGCTGAATTTTTTTTATAATAATAATAACAATAATAATAATAATAATAAATTTAAAAATACATCCTTAAAATAATTTACATTTTAGTTCAAAATCAATAAATTAGATCCAATAAAGCTAATTTCATAGTTAATTTTCATTATTAGATCCTCTACCGTATCCAAACTTAAGTCATCATGAAATTGGCCCTTACAATATTTTAGTTAAGTACATTTTTATTAGAGATAAAATACAAGTTAACCTAATTAAAATAGGAAATAGACTTTCAATTAAATTAAAATTATATTTTAACTAATTTAATTATATTTTTATTAATTAATCACTAAATTATCCAATTTTTATATAATAATGGGTAAAGATTTGTTTGTAATTTTGCTTGTCCCTTCCCCCCGTGTACACACACACACACACATATATACACAGACACTAGTAAATAACCACGTGCGAAGAACGTGAACAAAATTTTTTTAAAACTCGTGATAGTAAATAAACTATTTAACATATATTTTAATATTATTATTTTTATTTTAATTAAATAAAACTTTAAAAAATAATAAAAGTGTTATTTATTTATATAAAATTTGATATAAACTTAATATAATTATAATTCATTGCAATTTTGATAAATCTTTTATTGAAATAATTATATGATATTTCTTCAATATTTTTTATAATTATTATTTTTCTCAACTCTATAACTAATTTTATATATATATAAAAAATATTATGATTATAATTAATCATAAGATAATAAAAATGATTAGTTATTTTCTTAATAAAAAAATAATAAAAGGTTATATTTTCTACTCATTAAAAAAATATCATGGTTATATTGAGGGATCCTTAATTTTATGTTTGTTTTAAATATTACAACCTCATTAAACTTATAATTTATTATGATTTTATTAAATTTTTTATTTCAGCAATGACACTTTATTTTTTCAATATTTTTATATTAATACTTTTATTTACTCAAAAAGTAATTTAATGTAATTTTTTTTAATTTCAACTAATAATTAAATGGTAAAGATTAATTAATTTAATTTTAACTCTTTTTTATTAAATTTTATAAAAATATCTACAAATTATAATCATTATACTTTTCTTACAGAAATACTACTGTTAAACAAATTACATGCTCTAATTTTTAAAATACGATTATAGATCCAAGATAGAAAAATTAATTAATTTAAATATAATTATTTTATTAATAAACTTTAATTTAATAAGTATTTAAAAATAATAAGAGTATTATTTATTTATAAATTAATCTAATTTTTCAATCTTGATAGTGTTATGTTATAACATAGTAAAAGTGCCTTAGAGGGAGAGAGAGAGAGAGGGGGGGGGGGGGTGAATAAGGCTATCAGGAAAATAGAAAATTAAAAGGATTCTATCTGTTAGTGATATGCACTAGGTTAATCATGTGTGATAATGTTTTGACTTTATCATTTTATAAATAAAGAGGCATTTTCATTTTCATTTTCATTTTCTGTTGTGATAATTACTTGAATAGTCAATTTTCCCAAAGTCTTTAAGTATGTGACTTAATGGTAAAACCCTTAGATTAAATATGAGTTCTATTCAAATTATCCCTGGTCATTATAATGTATGAAGGCTAGTATGATGTTGAATGATGATTATATTTTACTAATAATTAATATGAGATATTTAGTCAACTCCTAGGTACTTATTTGAGAAACAATGTATTGGATTGACCTATTATGAGAATAGTATATAGACAATTGTCATAAATAATTATCATCATAATACTATTGATTTAGTCTTTTAACCTTGAAATCACCATGGATTTTTACATAACTATTTTGTATTTTGACGCAATCTAACATTATCTTTAACTAGATGATAAAATAGATTATTGTTGGATATGAAATGAGTTGTGTGAGGAATGTGAGTGATTGAGAAGGAATTTGTCCTACATTTAATTGGAGTAAGATATCTATGGGCCCCTTAATAAGATAAACTAAGGAAAATGTATGGTTATGCTAAAGTTAATTGATAAAGAGCTATCATTCTTAGTCTACTTACAATTAAGAAATAATATAATTGAATTGTATAAGAATGAAAGAAACTATGCCTTATATTCAATCAAGATATTATGTGACAAAAGGACTACAATATTCATTGTAAATTAGGTTATGACGGATTATTGACCTTCACATGACTTGGGTAGTCATAATGTCTTATTAGAGACCACTTATGACTTGTAGGCCTAAATAGAGATTTCAAACCCACTGCCAATCATGTGAACCTATAGGTTCACACACTTAAAACAATTCTAGAATGAATATAGGTTTACCAAGGCCAATAAAGCTATATATATATATATATAAAAGGTAATAATTATCTTAAATAAATAGAATTTTTTTTTGATTTGTATTTGAATAAAATCATAGTTGGAATATACCAAAATTCATTTTGGTAAATGAAACCATAATTGAGAAGTCTATAAATATGACATATTCTCTAGGGTTTTTGTCACAACCCAAGGAACGAAAATTCTCATGAATCCAGAACCCGTAGCAAGCCTTAAAATATAAAAACTCAACAAAATATAAACATAAAAAATGCTTTAGAAATAAAACTTATAATAACAAAAAGAATCTCTATAAATAATATCTTAATAAAATATTTTCCATATCAACAAAACATTTTTTTACAATATTCAAATACATAACCACATTAATAACAACCAAAGAGAATACAACAAGTATGTAATACTATTGCAGCATCTAACAAATACAAAGAAAGGATAATTTAAAGTTTACATAAATCAACCAGGGAAGAAAGGGTTCGATGAAGGGAACTATAATAAGAGGTCTGATGAAAAGGATCTTAAAAAAAATAATTGAGGGGGTCAGACCTTATTGAGTGCATCATTATTATATATATGCATGCAACCTAAGGACACATACATTCAAGCATCAGTATAATAATATTTATATATTTTCATATATTTATTTTATACATGCATTTTTTACAGATGCTCGAAATCACATTTTATGATAAACAAATAAATGAAGAAAGATTTTGGGTGGAGGACTGGAGCAAAACTTTAAAATATTCCATAACCTCAATCATTGAACCTCATTAACCAACAGATTCACTGAAATCCAAAAATATTTCTCTCCTCAAATTTGACAGTGGACTAGCCCCGAGACACTAAGTCAACTGAACTCCTGTAGTCTCACTGTCGGCATGACTGGCCCCGAGACACTCAGTCAACCAAGCTTTCGCAGCCACACCACTTTCTTTCTACAAATCTCAATAATCAATTTAGCCATATCTTATATCAATAAAAATTTTATAGCCTAGTATATAGCGTATTGCTGCACAACAATTCTAGTGTGGCCCACTAGGTGGCATGTTCTACAGCTATCCTTTAAAATAACATTTCATAAATAAAATAATAAAATCATATTAAATATGAACAACATCCAATTTATAAAAATAAATATTGACCTTTATATATATATGCAAACATATATATAATAACAATAAGAATTAACACTTAATGCAATAGCATAATAAAATTCATATTTATTAAAAATATGGATGCCAATAATATTTTGTAAATGTAATGCATACATATAATAATAACTCACAGGTGGAATGCGCTCCTCTATGATGACTCGACTAACCCTATCTTGTAGGCCTTGGTTTTGGTGAGGCTATAGAAAAATAATAATAAAATAATTAGGATTAAAATCCTAATCTAATCTATTCTAGATTTCTAAGGAAATACTTGATCTAAAACACAACTCTAATAAAAAGACCCAAAACTAAACACAGACCCAATGTACGTTTTATGAGAAATCTACCAAAAATTTGACAGAGTCTCCTTTGTAAAACATACATCTTTTTACTAAAAGTAGAGTCATTCTTACACGAAAACACACTTCAAAATATTCCTAAAATAACTACTAAATAATTAATAATTGGAAAATATTTATAAAAATTAATTTTTACACTTTTATTATTTAAAAAGTTCTAAAACAACATAATTAACAACAAATATAATTAAATTAAATAATTACAAATTTCTAACATTTTCTCAAAAATACATATTTATATATAACCTTTAAAAATTAATATTTAAATTTCCATGCATAATTTCATAAAACTTCCTTAACAAAGTGTATATACATAATTAATAGAATTTGTTAAAAATATAAAATTTTTAATGCTAGAACAGTTACCTGAACAGTAAATTGAACCGAAAAATTCAAAAAATCATAAAAAAATAAAATTACCATTAGTAAGATCACAACCTCAATTACATTTAATCTCAAAGTAACTTTATCTAATTAAATCAAATTCAAGCTCAATTAAACAAAAACAACCTAAGAATCAAATACTCAAAAGCAAAGTTGTTATCGGCTTGGATCGAAATAATTGATGGAGGGCTTTCAAAGCGCAGAGGGAGAGGAATCATTTGAGACCAACTACAATGGCTGGCATTGTCGTTTGCAACCCTCTCATAAAACCAAAAACAACGAAAATAAGAGGAAGAAGAAGAAGGGAAGGTTGCCGATAGCTAGAGGTGAGCTGTTGTTGGTGGTTGGAAGCTTCTAATGATGGCGTGGGGCCTGGAGTGGTAGTGGCAGGTGGGTGACGGTACTGGTGACGTACGGGAAGGGAAGGGAAGAATAAAAAGGAAAAAGGAAAGAAAGAAAAAGAGAGGGGAAAGGAAAAAAAAGAAGAAAAAATATGGTTTTGTACTTTTTTTTATAATATAGTACAAAATAATGATTCTAAAAAAAATATCTCCTATTAATTATTCTCACCCTTAAATATATATATATTTACACTTAACAATTAACTAAAATTTAATGAAACTACATAAATAATAATAATCTCATAAATAATCAAATAATAATTAACACTAATTAATTCCATTTCTAAATATAATAATTAATTAAAAAATTCAGGTTATAACAATCTTCGCCCTTTACAAAAATTTGTCCTCAAATTTTAATGACTAAAAAAGAAAAGATAGGGTTTCACTGGTGAAAAAGATAGGGATATGCCATTCGCATCTCTACCTCAAATTCCCATGTGTGCTCTTCCACATTATTGCTCCTCCACAAGACCTTAACCATCAAAATCTATTTAGAATGCAACTGTCGAACTTGATAGTTCACAATGGCTACTAGTTCTTCCTTGTATGTCAGATCTTTATTCACTTCCATACTCTGGGGCTGAAAAATATGCGAAGGATCTGAAATATACTTCCTGAGCATCGACACATGAAACACTAAATGAACTTAAGACAAATTCAGAGGCAAAGCTAACCAATATGCAACCATGCCAACTCTCTCCAATATCTAAAAAGGTCTTATATATCTCGATGTCAACTTTCCCTTCTTGCCAAATCTCATAACACCCTTCACTGGTGACACCTTCAAGAATATATAGTCTCTAACCTGAAATTCCACATCCTTACGCTTTGGGTCTGCATAACTCTTATGCTTGCTAGTTGTTATTTCTAATCTTCTTCTGATCAAAGTGACCTTCTCAGATGTGTCCAGGATAATTTTTGGTCTAGTTAATTCTCTTTCCCCAACTTCATTCTAACATAAAGGGGATATACATTTCCTTCTATACAATACCTCATATGTTGCCATCTCAATACTATTATGGTACCTGTTATTATAAGCAAACTCTACCAATGGCAGATGATCATGCCAACTATCTCCAAGATCCATTACACACATTCTCAATATATCTTCAAGTGTTTGGATCATTCTCTCAGACTGACCATCTATCTGAGGGTGAAAAGAAGTACTGAAATCAAGCCTGGTACCCATTGCTTTTTACAACTTCTACCAAAATTGAGAAGTAAACATTGATCCTCTATTAGAAATAATCAAAACAAGCACCCCATGTAGACATATAATATTCTTGATGTACAGTCTAGCCAACTTGGCCACTAAAAATGTAGCTTTAATTGGCAGAAAATGAGCTAATGTGGTTAACCTATCTACTATCACCTAGATGGAATTATATCCATCTTTTGAATGAGGTGACCCTATCATAAAATTCATAATGACTCTCTCCTATTTTCACTCAAGGATCAGAAGAGATTGAAGCTTCAAAGAAGGCTTCTGATGCTCTGCTTTCACTTGCTGATAGGTCAAGCACTTAAAAATAAATTTAGCTACATCCTTCTTCATTTCATCCCACCAATAAAGATCCTTAATATGGTACATCTTAATGGAACTAGGATGTACACTGTAGGTTGTAAAATGAGCTTCTTTTGATATCTTTTCTCTCAAATTATCCTTATCAAGAACACATAATCTTCCACTGATCCATAACACACCTTCTTCATTGAGATTAAAATTAGTGACCTTCCTTTTGTGAACTTTCTCCATAAGCTCAACCAAATTAGGATCTCGACTCTGAGCTGCTTTGATTCCATCCCTCAATACTAATCTAACTCTGAATTGAGCTAACAATCCTCCTGACATGGTTATCTTCATCATCAACCCTTGATCCACCAACTTATGCATCTTTTAGATCAATGGTCTCCTCTTCACACTTATGTGAGTAAGACTACTTGAGGACTTCCTACTCAAGGCATCTACTACCACATTAGCATTTTCTAGATGGTATAAAATATCACAGTCATAATCCTTCAAAAGTTCTAGCCATATTCCCTATCTGAGATTCAAATCTCTCTACTGAAAGATATACTTCATACTCTTATTACCGTATATAGATAATGTCTCTAAATCTTGAGAGCAAAGATTACAATGGCTATCTCTAGGTCATAAGTAGGATAGTTATACTCGTTCTTCTTCAACTGCCTGGAAGCATAAGCCACTACCCTTCCATTCTGCATCAACACATAACCTAGGCTAACTCTAGAAGCATCATAGTACACAACAAACTTGTCTACTCCATTCGAAAAAGTCAACATTGGAGTTGTAGTCAACATTGGAGTTGTAGTCAACTTCTCCATTAATAGTTGGAAGTTATTCTCACATGCGTTTGACCATATAAACTTCAAATTCTTCTAAGTTAAGTGGGTCATAGGTGCTGTAATCCTTGAAAAAGCTTAAAAAACCTCCTATAATACCCTACCAAACCTAAGAAACTCTAGATCTTAATAACTATTATCGGTCTAGGCCACTCAGACACTACTTTAATTTTCTGTGGATCAACCTGTATGCCATCCTTAAATACTACATGCCTAAGGAATGCTACACTTTCTAGCCAAAAATCATAATTTTATAACTTAGCATAAAGCTAATGCTCCTTTAGTGTTTGTAGCACAGTTCTTAAATGATATACATGCTCTTCTATACTTTTTGAATACACCAGTATATCATCAATGAATACCACTACAAACTGATCCATAAATGGTTTGAACCCTAATCATCATATCCATAAAGGCTGTTGGTGCATTGGTTAATCCAAAGGACAACCCAATAAACTCATAGTGGCCATATCTAGTACAGAATGTTGTTTTAGGAACATCGGCTTCACTGAACCATAATTGATGATAGCTTGACCTCAAGTCAATCTTAGAAAAGAACTATGCACACGAAAGCTGATGGAACAAATCATCTATCTTTAGAAGAGGATACTTATTCTTAACAGTCACTTTGTTCAATTCTTTGTAATCAATGCACAATCTAAGAGCACCATCCTTTTTTTTTTCACAAATAGGACTGGTGCACCCCAAGGAGAAGTACCCTTGTCTAGCAAATGTTGCAATTGCTCCTTTAACTCTTTCAACTCTATAGGAGCCATCCTATAATATGGCACAGAGGTAGGAGCTATGCATGGAACCATATTAATACAGAATTCATTCTCCCTGTAAGGTGGTAAACTCAAAAAATTCATTAGGGAAGACATATAGAAATTCACATACTATAGGAACATCTAAGATGCAAGTAGATTCTGCTGAAGTATCCTTAACCAATGCTAAGTATCCTTGACACCCTTTTCTCAGCATTTTCCTTGTCGTAATAGTAGAAATAAGATTATGAGGTGTTGAAATCTTATCACCCACAAACTTGAATTCTTCTACACCTGGAATTCTAAAAATCACCTCCTTGCTATGATAATCCATTATAACATGATGCTAGACAACTAATCCATTCCCAATATGACATCAAAATCCTTTACATCCAACAACACCAAATCTATCGGTAGCTCTCTACCTTCTACCAACATAGGACACCTAAGAAGAATCACTTAGAGGCATGGAAACTAATAAAGGAATTTCCATCTAAGCAGCTTGCCAACCCAATTTCAAAGCAAACACAGGGGACACAAAAGAATGGGCAGCACCCGGATCAATCAAAACTCTAGCATCACAATAACTACCAGGAGTGTACTTGCTACCACTACATTGGATGCCTAAGCATCTTATTGTATGAGAGTGAAAACTCTAACCTAGCCTTTGCCTCCCTACTGGTTGGTAGAAACCTATCCAAATCCTATGGCATTGCCTTTACCCTTTTTACCTTGCCCCTGCTAGGCAATAAATTGAGATGTGCTCGGGTATTAGTATGACGATAAATGAAACTGAGCTAGATGTACACTAGCTGAAGATAACTAGGGAAACTACTGCTGAAAACCTAAATAAGGGTATGATTTATCAAAATGTCCTATTTGTCCATATAAAAAAATGCCCCCGGAGCCATATAATACAGTCCTTGATGGACTCTCCCATATGTCTGGCAGGCACTGGCTGTAGATCTTATGCTACTGTATCCAAAACTCTACCCACTACTATTGCTGGTAGCACCTAAATTGAATCTAACAGGTCTACGGGTTCCATTATGGCCATGTCTGCCACTCCTATGGACACTCTACTGGGTCGCTAGCCTTGCTGAATAGATCCTCTAGGTTGATTACTAGAGCCAATATGAAATGTCAAATATGGAGTATATTGATATCCCCATACTCCAGTACCTCCCATATAGTAGAAATCAGGTATAACTCCTTGACTGATAAGCCTAAGCTCAATCTCCTTAGCTATCTTAAGCACCAACTCGAGAGTTAAGCTTGCAATAGGCATTATAATGAATATAGAACCCAATCCAGTAATATATGTGGTGACAGCAAAATACTAATCCTTCATCACGTCCTTAGCATATCTAGACAATCGAAGAAACTCTCTAGTGTACACCTTTACTGACTTGTCACCTCTGGAAATATTCATAATCCAAAGTCTGTAACTCATCCGCATCAGCTCTGGGTAGAATCATCTCATGAATCACTCTTTGAACTAAGCCCAAGTCATTGTAGTCATGTGGGGTTAGTTCACTTGAACAAACTAATCTAATGCTAGCCCCTTAAATGATAACTTGACAATTATAATCCACTACTACTCAGTGTATGCAGTTTGAGTCATCAACTTAATCACGTGAAGAAAATTGAGTGGTTCTAAAGTCTTATCAAAGGAAATCCTGTTGACTTTGGTGTAGAATAAAGTTGCCTCTAGGTTTGACATACCATGAACTCCCTATTGATATAGAGGTTGCAAATGTGGTACGGCTTAGGGCATAGCTGCTGCACCCTGCTGAATTCTTGGTGTAAAAGCAGGTTCCATAAAATCCTAGTCTACAGGTTCCTTATCCTGTAGCTCTCTCTATCTATGGTGACCTATCGCTCCTCTAGGTTTGCCTCTACCTTTACCCCTACACCTAATTAGTGGTTCATTGGGTAAAATATCATCCTGGTAGGACTCCTCATCCTCGGCCTCAATGACTAGTGGAGTGACTCGCACTCTCCTCCTCATTCTGAAAAGAATATAAACAACCATAATTCAAACAAAAATAAACATCCTAAAGGTAACATAGAAATCTAAAGCAAGGAAGACTTTTAAAGACATAATCAAACCTAATTGCTGTAGTAGTTTTAAAGAAAACTCAAACTCTAGGAACCTAATTCCATAATGCTAAACTAGGCTTTGATACCAACTTTGTCATGACCCAAACCTGGGAGTCATGACCAGCGCTAGAGAACGGGAATTCTCATGAATATGAAACCTGTAGTAGGCTTTAAAATATAAAAAATCAAAAAAACATAAACATAAAATATGCTTTAGAAATAAAAATTATAATAACAAAAAGAATCTTTATAAATAATATCTTAATAAAATCTTTCCATATCAAAAAAATATTTTTTTACAATATTCAAATACATAACCACATTAATAACAACCAAAGAGAATATAACAAGTATGTAATACTACTATAATGTCTAACAAATACAAGGAAAGGATCATTTAAAGCTTATATAAATCAGCTGGGGAAGAAAGGGTTCGACAAAGGGAACTACTATGAGAGGTTTGATGAAAAGTATCTAAAAAAAAATCATTTAAGGGGGTTAGATTTCATTGAGTGAATCATTATTATATAAATGCATGCAACCTAAGGACACAGACATTCAAGCATTAGTATAATAATATTTATATTTATTTATTTTATACATACATTTTATATAGATGCTCGAAATTAAATTTTACAACAAATAAATAAATGCAGAAAGACTTTGGGTAGAGGACTGAACCCTAAAATATTCTGGAACCTCAATCACTGAACCTCACTAACCAACAGGCTCACTAAAATCCGAAAATATTTCTCTTCTCAAATTTAATAATGGACTGGCCTTGAGACACTAATTCAACCGAGCTCCCACAGTCTCACTATTGGCATGATTGGCCCCGAGACACTCAGTCAACTGAGCTTTTGTAGCCACACCAATCTTTAACCATAAATCTCAATAATCAATTTAACCATAACTCATATAAAAAAAAATTATAGCCTAGTCTCTAGTGTACTATTATGCAACAGTCCTAGTGTGGCCCACTAGGTGACACATTCTACAACTATCCTCCAAAATAATATTTTATAAATAAAATAATAAAATGATATTAAATATAAAAAACATCCAATTTACATAAATAAATATTTACTTTTATATATATGCAAACATATATATAATAAAAATAACAATTAACACTTAATGCAACATAGCATAATAAAATTCACATTTATTAAAAATATGGATGCCAATGATATTTTCCACATGCAATGCATACATATAATAATAACTCATAGGTGGAATGTGCACCTCTATGATGACTTCATAGGCCCTGTCTTGTACGCCTCGGTCTTGGCGCGACTATAGAAAAATAATAATAAAATAATTAGGATAAAAATACTAATCTTATATATTCTAGATTTCTAAGGAAAAACTCGATCTAAAACACGACTCTAATAAAAGTTTCAAAACTAAACACAGACCCAATGTCACATTTTATAAGAAATCTACCAAAACTTCAGCAAAGTCTCCTGCGTAAAATGGACATCTCTTTACTAAAATAGAGTCATTTCTACACAAAAACACACTTCAAAATATTCCCAAAATAACTACTAAATAATTAATAATTGGAAAATAATGATAAAAATTATTTTTTACTCTTTTATTATTTTAAAATAGTCTAAAACAACATAATTAACAACAAATTTAATTAAAATTAATTACAAATTTCTAACATTTTCTAAAAAATACATATTTATACATAACCTTTAAAAATTCATATTTAAATTTCCATGCGTAATTTCATAAAACTTCCTTAACAAAGTTTAATCTCCATAATTAATAGAATTTATTAAAAATATAAAATTTTCCAGGCTGGAATAGTTATGTGAGCAGTAACCCAAACCCAAAAAATTTGAAAAATCATAAAAATAAATAAAAATAACCATTAGCAAGATCATAACCTCAATTACATTTCTTAAAGAAACTATATCTAACTAAATAAAATTCAAGCTCACTTAAACAAATTAAACAAGAAAACCTAAAATCAAATACTCAAAATCAAAGTTATTACTAGCTTGGATCAAAGCAATTGATGAAGGAGTTTCAAAGCTTGGAGGGAGGGGAGTCATTTGAGACCAATAGTGTCGGCTGGAGTGGTTGAAATCATCGCTGGCAAGTCTCTCCCAAAACTGGCAATAATAAAAACAAGAGGAAGAAGAAGAAGGGAAGGTCATTAGTGGTTAGAGGTGAGCTGCTACTAACAGCTGGAAGCTTCGAATGATGGCATAGGGCCTAGAGTGGCGATGGTAAGTGGGTGGTGGTGTTGGTGACACACATTCATTTTGATTTAAGGTTGTTCATGTGGATTCTTATGGAGGACGTATTCATTTGGAGACGTCTTAATCCAGCCTAGAAAACTAAAAGCTCGAGGTAGGAGGTAGGGTGTCACTAGAGTGAACCTCCTCTCATCCTTCCATCATTCTTGGCTATTGTTGCATCTATGGTAAGGTTTTTGGAAACCCTAAATCAATCGATTAATTGAATTACATGGATCCTAGTTAGGGCCTTGTGATTAATTTTTAAATTTTTACTACCTTTTGAATCGCCTTACCTAACACTAACAAGAGCTAAAAAAATATTGAGAAGGAATAATGATGAATACAATAATTTAAGGAGTTTGGATTCTCAATAATCCTACATCTCCACCTAACTTATCCTTAAGTTAGGATTTTGAATCACCACAATCTATTCCCCTAGATTAATTCTTACAACTTGAGTTTTAAGCTCAACTCAAACCTTGCAACTTGAGTTTTTAAGGTTTACTCGAAAACCAATTTACAAATGTTTTCAAGGCTCACACTAAAACCAAATTCCTAAGTGTTTTAATGGCTAAGCACTTAAACCAATTCCTTTATAATAGAATCTCACTTCCCATTTTCTTAATCCCATAAAATAGAAGAATGATAATTTCTATTCTAACACTCACAAACTCTCATAAGAGTTATACAAAATATAAGATGAATTTGAAAGAGTTTAGAGAGCTTAATTGAATGCTTGAAGATGTAAATTGAATAAAAAAATTTCTTAACCCTAAATGATCTTTAAAGATTGTATTTATACTTGAGCAATTCAATTGTAGTTGTTGGAAGTAATGGTTTTGTTTCTAACAAAATCAAACTTCATTTGAATGAAATTTGGACTTTTGAGTTGTAAATTGTTAGGTCCTAATTGCAATGACTTCGGTCTTGGTCGGGAAGCTCAAAAGATAGTTGTTGGTATCCGTTGTATTTTAAACTTCTAATTTAGTCCTGGGAATGGTCCCGGTTGAGACTGAGCTCGAGATAAGTTCTACCAAAACATTGAAAGTTATAAAAAAACACTCATAATCCTGACCATTTATCCTAGTCGAGATAACCTAGTCCCAGGCATGGTCCTAGTCAGGACCAAGCTCAGGATCAACACTGTGTAATTGCTCATTTTGCACATTATGAGCAATTTGGTCTCGGACTTGATCCCGGTCGTGACTATGCTCGTAACCAATGTCTTAAGTGATTTTTCTTTGACATTTCTTCATTATTTTAACTTCCAATTGAAACCTAACTTATACACATTTAAATAAACACATTAAATGCTCAAAATTAAGTTTATTAAGATTAAAATCAAGATTGATTAATGTTAAGGTCAATAATCTCCCCCATTTTGATTTTGGCAAACTTATTTTAAGTTTAAGAAAATGATATAGTGTGTGTATTTGTGTGCATATATATATATATATTTAATTTAAGTATAATTTAGTATATATACATATATAGTTATAGAGGAAAGGACTCAATTTTAGAAAATAATTGTCTTAGAATGAATAATTGAAAGTTTGAGGCTTAATAAGTAATCCTAGCACTTCATTAACTGCTAAAATGAATAATTTAAATCTTAACATATCTAAAATGGTATGGAATTTTCTTTTTAGTTGTGGTCTTCATTAAATAGGTTCATGTGAAAGGAAGAAAAAGAGGGGAAACAACCATTTTTGGAAAAGGAGAGGGGTTTAAAAGGAATCATAAAAAATTACAAGTTAATTGTCTTTTTCAAATGGATTTTGATCATTTCAAGCTATCAATAATCATCTCTAAAGGCTCTAGTGACTTATTATATAAGTATTTTAAGTATTTTGAATGATATAATTTAGGGTTCTTAAAGTTTGGTGTAATTTTTTTTGTAATTCCTTCATATCTTGATCTAGAGAGCTCCAAATTAAGTGTTATTTAATGATCTGGAACCTATAAAGAATTATCTAAAATTTTTCCTCTTGATCTGATTTAGTCTTTATGTTAGGGTAATAAGAGAAAATATTTTATTACTCAGTCTATTAATTTCTTTGAGCTGGTTATAATTCATTGTATATAACTCTATTTGTGGGTGTCCAATTGGTGTATAATTTTTATAACATGTTCTATACATATAGATATAATACTGATTAAAATTTTATCTTAAAATTGGTTTTCTATACATCTCATAAATTTTTCAAAGTTAGTTATAAAAGCAGCCATTTTGATTATATGAACCAGGATTACAAAGTTCATGAGTTAAAACTGGTCTAGATACTTTTGGTATATCTTGAGCTAAAAAAATTAAAATTGTGTTTAATTTGATTCTAAGAAAACTTGAAAGATTGCTCTAAAAATTTATAGTTTAATAGTGGTATAATAGACATGTACGTTTTATTGCTTAATCTATTTGAGTAATTGAGTTGCTTGTAATGGGACCTTTATAATTTTATTTGAAGTCATCAAATGGAAATGAAATTTTCATTAAAAGTACTAGATACAAAGACCTAGGTTTGGTTAAAAGTTGAGGGTAAATTTCATTTTCTATAGGTCAAAAAGATTTTTCTAATTTGGGCATAAAAATAGTTATTTTGGAGTCCATAAAGTTGATTTATAGAATTGAGCTTAATTGCATTTTATACAAATCATTTGGGGGCTGTATGGTTAGACTAGCATGTGGGATTGTTATATTGATTATTTATAAGTGAAATTTGTATCTGTCAGGTGCTAGAAAAGGCAAGGGAAGTGCAGGCGCAAGTTAAGCAAATTCGTCGAAACAGATTTATGTATTTACAGGCTATTTTGGTGAGTAGATGTTCAAGCTTTTTAAATATTTTTATAATAGCAAGAAAATGAGTTTTTAATGATGTTTTGTGAATCTAAAATGATGTGTAATAAATGTTTCAATTTAGTTTGGTTACTACTTGAATTACTTGAAGTATTTAAGCTTTAAAACAATAATAGTTTCAAGTGTGTGAGTTAAATGTATTATTAATACATGCTTTGTTTTATAACCTAATTTGAAGTTATTTTATTTACTAGGTCATTCAAATAAATTTATGCTCTACATGGTTTCTCTCTTCTTTAAAATATGATGAAGATTCTTTGATTTTGAATGCTTATTAAACCATAAATGCAATAATATTATTTTGATTGATTATTTTGTGAAAATGGCATTTGGATTTGAGTATTTCCACCCTATATGAGTTGTGTAAATGTGTTGAGGTGATATATGCACATTTAAGATTGTGTTGGTTGTTATTGTGCAATAAACAACAAGGCGCTTAATTATAGGATAGTGAAGGGAGGAGGGCCGTTTCGTGCTAATATAATCGAAGGGTTAGCTTTCAAGTGTGTCTAAAGAGTGAGTTTGTTATGGCTTGTATGTTATGGTTAGGTTGTGATGTTTATTATAGGGATGGTTAATACATGTGAAATGTTGTATTGATTTTTAAAAGGCATGTGTTTGACTTGGCTATGCTGTGTACAAGTTTGAAAGTGAGAAAGGATTTAATATTTTAAGTGGAATATAATATGATTTCAAATATGCTATTATTATCACTTGAGAAGTTAAATGTGTTTTCTTTAGCCAAATTGTTTTATGCTTGATATATCTGTTCATCAAGTATTTTTGTACTCATTTTACTCTATTTTATAAAAATTTTTAGATAGCAAGGCTTGGTAGTTGGTGGATATAGTTAAATGAGTGTGAATAAAAGTTTCATAATAAGGTTGACCAACATTCTCATTTGGAGAAGCCTTGTTCCTTTGTTTCTTAAGCTTGCTATAGAAGTATTGAAAAATAGTATATTTTTAAGTTTAAATAATGGTGTCTAAGTTATATGTAATATAACTATTTGGAAATGTATTTATTATTATCGTAATGAAGTTCTCACTATTGTTTTTTTAGTTTACAAAGATTATTATCAATATATACATATTTTTACTATTTATAAATATGAATTTATTATTTATAAATATGTATTTCACTATTCATAAATACATATTATTTTAAAAAGTTCTTATTCTTTAAATGTAATATATGAACAAGATTAAAATTTTAAAAGAGTTTAATTTAAATAATTTTCTAAATATAATGCTATTTATAATGTATTTAGACTAAATTAAATAGTTTGTTAATGGTTGGTATTAAATATCCATCTCGGGCTATATGAGATGAGGTGTGACAATTTTAGTATCAGAGCATAGTTTAGAATACTTGGAATAAGAATATGAATGCATGTACATGTTAATAATTAAGCCTAAGTATTTGTATTTTGAATAGGATGAGTAGGGAGGGCCTGACTGAAGATCCTACTGACCTAAGTAAGTCTGAGTCTATGCATGGGGTTGGACATACAAATGCACCACCACTACCAGCTCAAAAATTATCACTAGTAATGCATATAATTCACTTGAACATATGCATCTCAAATCATTCCATTTGACTCTGTGTATTTTACTTACTTCCATTTTTTTTGTATTTGCCAAAGTGCATTTCAATGGTATATTTGAGTATATGTAATATAGGATATATTTAGGGTATTATAAAATTGAACGTTTAGCCAATAAATAAATATGTAGGGAATTAAATCTAGTTGACTCTTTTACATGAATTGATTTGAACTTTTGGGTTGATAGTTGATTAAAATATAACAATAAGAATAAAAAAATAATAAAAAAATATATAATAGTATATATTTATAGGATTGTCTTTTTTATTATTATTATTATTAAAGGTTAAAGTCCATAAATTAAAAATGCACCCAAGTTTCTTAACTAGGTTGACACACTCTTAGCATTAGCATCACACTTATGTAGTCTAATTTATTAAAAATAGAAAGAAAAAAGATACAAAAGAATCCAAAGAATACATAGCCAAAGCCTAGTAAAAGTGATAAGAGCCTTGCTTACTAAAATCATTACAAATAAATAAAGAACAAAAAGAAGCTGCAGAATTCCACCATTAAAGAGAGGTAGAAGTTGTGCCATATTTAGCAAGAGCATCTACTACAAAATTCCCTTCTTTAAAAATGTGTGAAAATCGAAAGTTCAATTGAGAAACTAAGTGAAGATAATGCAGCCATCTATGTTGAAGTTTTCAAGGAACTTGGTGAGATACTTTATTAAACAAATGGACAACCAACAAGGAATCACATTCTAGCTAGAGATTGTTCAAGCCTTTAGATCATGCTACTTCCATAACATAAATTGTAGTAAAAATCTTAGCAACAAAGGCATAATCAACACCTATACTAAAAGAGAAGGCACCATGAGGGAAACTCGAAGGAGTTCAAAAAATACCTCCTGCACCAATTACTCTTGGCATTCCTAAAGAAGAGCCATCCATGTTGACTTTGAGCCAAGAGAAAGGAAGAGGCTGCCAAGATACAAAAACCATCTTCGGAGCATGACCCAGGTTGTCTTGGATGTCTAATAGCTTTAGAATCTGAAACTCATCCAAATTATTAAACATATGTCCAATTCTAAAAAAATCCATTTCTTTTATTAACTTTCAAACTAATCGAAGAGCTCAATGAATATTGGGAGGATCATTGTAAAAAATTATTGCATTTTGGGCATGCCAAATAACCATAAAAGCAACGATAATAGAAGCACACCAAAGGGCATATATTTGTGTACTAAATCCATGATTTAAAGCATCTAAAATGAGATAAAAAATAGTACTTGAAACATGAATTTTCCTTCCAAAAAGCTGAGATATAACAAGCCAAATCTCAGTTGAAAAAGGGCATTGAAGAAATAAGTGAGGATGAGTCTTCATATTATTTGCATAAAGGACATATTATGAAGCAAAATAAATCCCTTTTTTCAATAGCAAATCATCTTTAGGGAGATATCCTAAAATGGCTTTCGAATAAGTCATCAAGCGAGAAGGAGGAAGGAACTCTTTCCATATAAAAAAATACTAAGGAGAAACAATGCTATAGTGACGAAGATGATTGTACATGCCTTTAACAATTAGTTTCCCATCTAAAATTGGAGTCCAAAAACATAAATCTAAAGCATGATTAAACAAAATTAACGCTAAGATATTCCTCTTCACAACATCATTTAAAATGTGTTGCAGCTGTGAAGTGTGATTAATATGAAAATTGGGCACCAAATTAATAAGACCACACTGATCTTTAGCTAAAATGCAAAGCTGGTTTGCAATAGATGGGACAATCCATTCAACTGTCCAAAAGTTAAGCTTGTTATCATCACCAATCAACTATAAACTCTCAGCCAGAAGTGAATCATAAATTCTTCTTATTGAAGCCCAAAAAGAAGAGTGAAAAAATTATTCATAAGGTATCCTAGAAGGATAAAGAAAATGAATTCTAAGAACTTAAATGGGATATTCATAAGAAGAAAAAATCTTCCAAGCCAATTTACTCAACATAGCTTCATTAAGATGCTTAATCTACTTGATACCGAGAACCCCTTCCATGACAAGTAAACAAGTTTGTTTCCAAGGCACTATTACAAGTTTTTTTTTATCAAAGATAGATCCAGTCCATAAAAAGTTCCTCATGCAACATTCTATCCTTGAAAGTAAAGACATTGGCCATTTATAAATAGCAAATGAATGCAAAAGCGAAGTAGTGATAAGTAACTAAATAAGAGTAAGGTGACCTGCCATAGACAAAATTGAACCTTTCCACTTAGAAAACTTATTGCAAATTCTATCTGCAATAGGTTGAAAAAATTTTCTTTTAGGAGCACCTATAAATAAAAGGACATCGAGATAAGAGAAAGGCAAAGTGCCCTATTTAATGCTAATAACCTATCGAAGCTTAACAATACGAGCTTCAAAGATGTGCTTGCCAAAATAAATTTTAGATTTTTCCTAATTAACAATTTGACCTAAAATTTGACCATACTAGTATCAATGATAGCTCAAATGTTATGAACAAAAGCCTTACCAAAAAGGAGAACATTATCCCCATACAAGAATGCATAAGGAAGTGACTATGCTAAGTATGAAAAATGGGAATAACAGAACCCTTCACCACCTTAGTTAAAATTAAGCGGCTAAGGAAGTCCTCAGCTAGGCAAAATAAATGGGGGGGGGGATAAAGGATCCCCTTGGTACACACCTCTAGAGCATGAGAAAAAGCCCTGAATTTTCCCATTAATCATAATAGAAATTCGAGAAGAAGAAAATGCATTAAGAATCCAATCCCTAAATTGCAAGCAAAACCCAAATGCATCCAAAACCTTAAGTAAAAAGTTCCAATCAATGACACCAATGCTTTATGAATATCAATTTTCATGGCCGTGTTACCAATAAAACAAGTTTTATTAATTAGATTCACCCCTTTAGAAGCACCCACAATGTAGACATAAATACTATGATTCTTTAAAAAACCAAATTAGTTGTAGGAAATAATTCTAGTGGTAATGGAAACAAGATGATATGCTAAAATCTTAGTAATGATTTTCATGCTAATGTTATTAAGAAATATAGGCTTGAATTGCTCTATAGAAATAGCATAACAAATTTAGGATTTCAAATCATAGTACTTGAATTAATTCTAGAAGTAATCATCCCTGATTGAAAAAAATTGCTAACTGCCGTACAAACATCATGTTTAATAATATCCTAGTAGGTCTTATAGAACATACCTTAAAAACCATCTGGACTCGATGCACTATTAGCATCCATATAAAAAATTGGGGTTTTAATTTCCTCCTAAGTGTGATAGTAAATCAGAGATAAATTCTCCTCTTTTAAAAACCATGCTAGGAATGACAGACCAAATCAAATATGGTTTAAGACCAACCAAATGATCTGTTGTAAAAAGATCCTTATAGAAATCAAGAGTATGATATTCTATGGAAGAAGAATCATCTGTTAAAACCCCACAAATGTTAATATGGTGAATGCCCATCTTAGATTTATTTCTTGAAAACTATTAATGAAAAAATAATGTTTTTATCAACTGCAGAAAGCCATTTAACTCTACTACCCTCTTTATAGAAAATCTTTTGCTGATTTAAATAAAAATCTAAAGCTTCATGAGCCGCTAATTCTCGAGCTAGAAGTTCCTTTGATATGCCAAAAGAATAAAGTTGAGATTGAATATTTTGTAATTTTGAACTAGCTCTAGTAATATTATGATTCAAGTTCCCAAAAGAATCATGGTTCCAAATTCTAAACTCAGTGTAGAGATGTTTGAATTTGGCTCCCAACATTTGCACTAGGTGAAGATTAGTCATGGGATTGAGCCATGATGTAGAAATAACATCTTGAAGCTCTAGATGAGAAATCCACATTACTTGGAATCAAAATCTTGAAACCACATTACCTTAAACTCCATAATTAATTACCAAAGGAGAGTGATTTGAATAATGATACGACAAAACATAACAAGTTTATAGTCAACCCTTGCACTACCATTAGTTCTAATAAAATTGGCACAATGGGTTGGGATTTTTGATAAGAGACAACCATCTATAAAGGAATGAAAATCATGACAAGGACCTAAAGCTAGAGAGATTTACGTACATTTTCATGGGCACTTAAAATCGAATTACAATCTCCAATCACACTCCAACAGTAAGAACAATTATAATTGAGAGTAGAAAGATCATACTAAAGAGCCAATCATCTATTTCTCCATACACTAGCATAAACAAATGATATTCTATGCAAAGAATTCGTAACACAGACATCAATGGTGACATATTGATCATGTCAATGAATAAAAGAAGGAGCAAGCAATCCATATTTCTTGAAAACCCAAATCAAAGCCAAAGGATGATGGTTATGAGCAATCAGAGTATAATCCATTATGTTCCAATAGGAACTAAAAATTGAAGAAAAGTCAATTATAGTCTCTATTAGACATAAATAATCAAAAGAATATTTACGATAATAAGAAAATAAAATGCGATGGGTATTAGAATTACCCATGCCACAATAATTCCAATAGATGCACTTTATAGATTTAACCTATCAAGTTTCCTAGCAACTTTTTTAGATATAGTGACTTTGTACTTCTGAGCTGGAGGAGATTTTTTCCTTATAATTGTTTGCCATTCATACTCAGTTGTTTTAACTTCCTTAGCCTAAGTTAATTTCTTCTCAGTGTTAGAATCCTCAAAATGTAGAATCCCTTTCACATTATGAAGAATTACAGTTGGGTTTGGTGCCACCTCATTAGCACCGACATGAATATGGGATGCTGTAGTTGTATTAATGGTCATCAAAGGGGGCATTAGAGCAATATCCAAATGACCATCTAGAAATGAATTTTATAAATTAAAAGCAACATTAGTCTCCACAGTTAAGGTTTCATGAGTATTTTGATCATTCTTCAAATGCAATTCTTCAGCAGTAGCACACCCGTCTGAAGTATGTTGGCTAGATTGATCACCTAATTAGAAGAAGATTGTCAGCCTAAGGAGGAGCCACTGGAGCTATTTCTAAAGGAACCACTATTGTTACCAAATACAGAAGCTTAAATGCATTTTTGGTTAGGACATTGTTCTATTGATTGGTTTTGGGATGCCATATTTTATGAATCATTTTCTGAGACATTTCCTTACAAGGAGCATCATGCTTCAAAAGTTTTTTATTGTTTAGTTAACATGCTTGAGAATCATGGCTTATTAGAACAAGAATGGAAAAATAAGCATAAGAAGGCTTGGAAGGAGTGGACAAATATGAGTGACTAGGAAAATCCATATGTAAGAGGTAAGGTGAAATGGTCAGGCGCCGCCGCTTGGTGGACGACAGGACAAAAAGAGTCCATTTAGAATAAGTGTCTCAGGTTTTCAGAAAAAACCTGTAAAAAATTTCTTATGGGTTTGTCTTTGTCTTGTAGGAAACTAAAAAAAAAAGCTTTACTTCTTCTCAACCATAAGCTATAGTTCTCTTGCCATAAAAAGAATACTTTCAGTTTCTCTCAGACTCCTAAACTTAAATCTTGATGATTTCAGCTCTTAATTTGGTAAATTAATTATTTTTCTTGTAAATTATATTTGAAATTATGTGGTAATGGTGTAAAAATGATTATATAGCTTTTGAATTCTATTCTAGATCAAAAAAATTTGCACCCATATTTTTATAGCCCTAGAATAAGAATTAGAAGAAATACAAAACATGAAACTTGTACATTTATGTCTTATCTACATTCTTATAAAGTTTTAATATGAGATTTGATATGTGTGATGAGAAATTCGTCTTTGATTGGGACTAGTTTAGATTGTATATGTTGCATATAGCTTTCTTTTGCCTAATAAATATGAGACCCTTAGAGGCTATATTAGGAAAATTATTAAACATAATTTTTGTTCCTTTATATATTATCTAAAACCTTTTAATGCAATGTAATTAAATAATATATGTGTAAAGAGACTCATTCATGGGAGTGGGGCTGGTTCTTCTTTCTACATTTGCAAGTAGTCCTATCTTTCTTAGATAATATAAGGGCCTTAGAGGCTAAAATTAAATGAAGTATAAACCATGAAAGTTCTTAATTTATGTGTTAATGATTTCATGAAATAGAGTTTTGCAATTGGACTTGTATAACTTGAGAAATTCTAAATTGAAAGTGACCTGCTTGAGCTATTTTTGTGCAGAACACAAGTCTAGATTAAAAATTTCACCATTAATTGTACAAAGCTTATATTGTGTTGATTTTTGGATATGTTATAGCCATTTGTGCCTAGTTTTGTAAAAAAAAATCAAGTAATTTGGATTTGTGTGGTGAGAGTTATTCACTCTCAGGTCAAGCAAGGCTGAGGTGTCAAATAAGAAAGAAATATGCATAACTGTTAGGCTTACATATATATAACATATCCTAATTACACACTAAGCATAAAAACTCATTTTAGGTTATTCTTGATTAAATATATGTTATATTTTAGGATCTCAAAGCATTGGTAAAGCTCGAGAAGGTGATATAAGTTGTCTATAAAGTGATTGACAACTAAAAGGTAAGTATAAATATAGATTGAATTCTTGGGTGAAATTAAATGATTGATATGGGTGTGAACATGTGGTGGATGAGTGATAGTTTAATTGACAATGTGTATTCTATGAGATTTAGAGGTGAATTGCTTTTTGGTTTTGGCTACCACCACTTTTTATTTGAGTAAAAAAGGGTGAGAAGCTTATTTGGCTAATGTGGTAGATGTATCTAAAATTGGTCTAAAAGTAATGGATGTTCCAGTAGTGAAGGAATTTGCAAATGTATTTCCAGAAGATCCACCGCGTTTACCTCCACATCGAGAGATTGACTTTAAGATAAAAACTATATCAGGGGTAACACTATAATCAATTGCACTATATCAAATGGCACCCTTATATCATACCTTAAGTTTGATTGATCCTAAGGTATTTGTAGAATGAGAATGAAAGAACACTACAAAGATTGGTTATCTTAGAGACTTTGGTAATATGGATATGAGAGCTTAATATGATTATAGTTTAAAATCTAGGATTGATAATGAGTCTATGGAGTGGTGTGCATGTTATAGATGGAATTTGTATTTAATATAAATGAATTTGATTTATTCCATCTTGCATACATGGATGATTTGTAGTGAAGGTTAGAGTGCTAATAAGAATAATTTATAGGAAATATAGTTTATGAAATAAGAATAATATTTAGAAATAGAATTATATTTGGATAGAGTTAAGCTATTATAAAGAATGTTGTCAAACTAGAAGTAGTTTATCCAAATATCATTTATGGGAATTATATATAGGTCTATATATTAAGAGAGTGTATATTTCATCAAGAGAAAAATGGATGTATGAAAGGTGGATAGGAAATGAAGCAAACTAGGAGTCTTAAACTTATCACATGGTGTAATTAAATGCTAATAAGATGATGAACAAAAATGAGTTAATATTACTTGTTGATACCAAATGGTAAAAAGGACTATTATATAGTAGTAAGTATAAAATTAATAGAATATACGTGATATATGCATAATAGAATAGTAGTTGCATAGACAAGCATGTTGAATAGGAAATAAAATTTGAGATTCAAATCTATAGTTGGAGTTGTTTAGCTCAAGGAAAGTAAAGGTATAGTCTTAAATGGTTGAATGGAGGATTTGATTGATTGATCTTATGGAATGATAATGTAGTTTAAAGGGTGTTAGTCATCCTAAGGGAGGAATTATTGTTAAAAAATTTATTATGAAAGAAGTGTATAAGAAAATTAATGAATTTCATAAAAAGGTAAAATTTGAGAAAGCAAAAGAGAAATGGGTGAAAATTTTATTTAGTGGTGTAACATTTGATTTATTACATTCTGAGATACATGAATGAATTGTGATGAAAGAGAATGTGTTAGTAAAAATGATTTATAAGAATATAACTTATAAGAACATAAGTTTCATTTAAAGGTTGATTATTCTTAGAGATATTATGATTGAGAATTTAAGGCTAGTTATGAATATATAGTTGATAGAAATTAAAGAAAATATTGAGTTTACTTGAAACTCCATATTTATTAATGGATGGAATTATATATGTTTAGTGGTATAGTAAAATTTTCTTTTATAATATAGGAGTTGAAACATGATTTAACAAAAAAAAAAAGAAAGAATGAGATTGACTTAAAAGTGATATTCTAAAATGTCATTTTGAAAGTCTATATGGTGTTTCCGAAGGTATTCCACTTTGAAGGAAATAGAAATTTTATGGACAGTAGTTGATGATTTATTATTTTATTGGTTGAGAAAATTGATGTATTACATAGTCAATGTTCTTGGACACATCGCATGGTTTAGAGTTAAAAATTTGGCTTATTTTGGGGTAGGAATCCACAAAGCTAGGATTAGTTTATTGATACAGTTTGTGGTAATAACCATGATGAAGACTTTAGAATTACAGATGTTGTCAAATCTCGTAAGGAATAAGTTTTGGAAGTTATTCTTATAAATGCAGTAATAGTTGTCTATATTACTTTAAGGAGTTATATAACATGTAGCATGTATGAATGTGTATAAGAACTACATATTTAAGGATCATAATGTATTATGAAATAAAATGATTTCCATAGTTAAAGTAGTTTAGAAGAATCGACATAAGAAAGGAAAATATGAGATGACAATATTTAACATTGGTGATTTCCATCATAGACTAACTATGGTCAGACTTTGTAGAATTTTGAGGACGAAATTTTTTTTAGGGGGGAACTATTTGATTATGTTGTAGGTGACAAGGTCTTTTTAAATATTTCACCTTGGAGAGGAGTAAGGGAATTGTCATAAATTCATAATGTTTTCCATGTATCAATTTTGAGGATGTATAGGAGTGATCCTAGTCACCTTTTGCAAGCCTAACCTATAGAATTGAAAGAAAACTTATCTTATGAAAAAGAGCTAGTAGCAATTGTTGCTAGGGAAATCAAGGTGTTGAGAAATAAAATCATACCTTTGGTGAAAGTGTTATGGAAACACCATGAGAGAGAGAGGAAGCTACTTAGGAGCGAGAGGAAGACATGAGAAACTAATACCCTTATTTTTTTTAACTCAATTTCAAGGATGAAATTTCCTAAGGTGGGGAGAATTGTCACACTCGTACCCAAATTCTCATTACATTTACATTATGCATTGTGTGTGTGTGTGTGTGTGTGTGTGTGTATATATATATATATATATATATATATATATATATATATATATATTTAATTTATGTATAAGTTAGTATATATATAGATATAGTTATAGAGGAAAGGATTCAATTATAGAAAATAGCTATCCTAGAATGAAAAATTGAAAGTTTCAGGCTTAATAAGTAATCTTAGCAATTCATTAAGGGGTAAAATGAATAATTTACATCTTAACATATCTAAAATGGTTTGGAATTTTCTTTTTATTTGTGGTCTTTATTAGATAGGTTCATATAAAAGGAAGAAAAAGATGGGAAACAACAATTTTTGGAAAAGAATGAGAGGGATTTATAAAGAATCGTCAAAAATTACAAGTTGAACAACTTTTTCGAGTGGATTTTAAAGCTCTAAAACCATTTCAAGGTATCAAAAATCATCTATAAAGGCTCTATTGACTTATTTTGTAAGTATTTTAAGTATTTTGAATGATATAATTTAGGGTTATTAAGTTGCAGATTTTGGGTTCTTAAAGTTTGGTTTAATTGTCTCCATATTTTGATCATATCTTGATCTAGAGAGCTGGAAATTAAGTGTTATTTAATGATATGGAACCTTTGAAGAATTATCTAAAATTTTTCATTTTTGATCTTTATCTTATTTAATATCTATGTTAGGGTAATAAGAAAAAACATTTTATTGCTCAGTCTGTCAGTTTATTTGAGCTAGTTATAATTCGTTATATATAACTCTATTTATAGGTGTCCAATTGGTGTGAAATTATAGTAAGTTCCAGAGATATACATATAAGATTGATTAAAATTTATTTTCTACAGGTCCTATAAATGTTTCAAAGTCAGCTATGAAAGTAGCCATTTTGATTATGTGAACTATGTTTACATAGTTCATGAGTTAAAACTAGTATAGATACTTTTAGTATATCTTAAGCTAGGAAAATTGACATTAATTTTAGTTTGATTTTAAGAAAGCTTGAAATAATTATCTAAAACTTTGTAGTTTTGATGAAGATCTAATTATGTTATAATAATGGTCTAATAGATTTGTATTTTTTATTGCTCAATCTGTCTGAGTAATTGAGCTACTTGTAATGAGATTTTTATAATTTTATTTGTGGTCATTGAATGGTAATGAAATTTTTATTGAAAGTAATAGACACAAATACCTAGGTTTCATTAAAATTCAAGGTTAAAATTCATTTTCTACAGGCAAAAGAGATTTTTTTTAATTTAGGCTTGAAAATAGTTATTTTAGAGTCCATGAAACTGATTTGTAAAATTGAGTTCAATTGCATTTTATGCATATTATTTGGGGTTGCATGGTTAGATTAGGATGTGATATTATTATATTGATGATTTATAAGTGAAATTTATATTTTTTAGGAGCTGGAAGAGGCAAAGGAAGTGCAAGTGCAAGTTAAGTAAATTAGATACCAGATTTGTGTGTTTATAGGCTGTTTTGGTGAGTATATATTCAAGCTTTTTAAATATTTTTATAGTAGTAAGAAAATGAGTTTATAATGATGTTTTTTGAATCTAAAATGATGTGTAATAAAATTTTCAATTCAGTTTGGTTATTACTTGAATTACTTGAAGTATTTAAGCTTTGTAACAATAATAGTTTCAAATGTGCAAGTAAAATGTATTGTTAATACATACTCTATTTTGTAACTTGATTTTAAGTCATTTTATTTACTTAGTGATTTAAATAAATTTATGCTCTACATGGTTTCTCTCCTCTTTAAAATATAATGAAGATTGATTTTGAATGCTTATTAAACCATAAATGAGATAATATTGTTTTGATTGATTATTTTGTGAAAATAGTAATTGGTTTAAGTATTACCACCCTATATGAATTGTGTAAATGTGCTAAGGTGATATATGCACATTTGATATTGTGTTGGTTATTATTGCACAATAAATAATAGGGCACTTGATTGTAGGACGGTGAAAAGAGAAGGGTTGTTCCATGGTAATGTAGTCGAAGGGTTAGTCTTCAAGTGTACTTAGAGAGTGAGTTTGTGATGACCTATATGTTATGGTCATGTTGTGATGCTTATTATAGGGATGGTTAATATAGGTTTGGCCACGCGATAGTTTAGACCATGAACCGAAATTGGGCTGAATCGACCCAAAACTGTAGGGAGGACTAGTTTAGGGCCGGTTCAGGTTCCAAACCGGTATTTTCAAATAAATAAATAAATAATATATATATATATATACACTTTTAAATTTATTTTTATAATTTAATTTTTAATTCAAACCCTTTAAATTTTTTAAAAAAAATATATAATATAAATATTTTCAAGCTATGTGTGTGTATATATATATATATTTCAACCAATATTATATAAAAACTAACAAAAAATAATTTTATTTTTATCTTTTTGAATTTTTTAAACTAAAATTAACTAGTTAATTTATTTTAAGTTCACTGGTCAAAGTAAAATATATATTTTTATTTTTTATATTTTATTTTTAACTAAAAAATAACTTATTAAAATGTCATAATAAATTTTTATTTCAAATTTATGCCATAAAAAAAATTATACCAAATTGAACCGGTTTAAAATTGGAATTGGTTGGTTTAAATCAGAACTGAAACTAAAACTAGTCGGTAATTGAACCAGCTCTATTTACGGTTCCGATCCGGTTCCACTGACCTTGTAACCGTGAACCACCGGTTCATAATTCGTGGCCAGGCCTAGGTTAATGCATGTGAAATATTGTATTGATGTTTAAAAGGCATGTGTTTAACTTGGCTATGCTTTGCACAAATTTGAAAATGAGAAAAGATTTGATGTTTTAAGTGGAATATAATATGTTTTCAAATAGGCTATTATTATCATTTTGAGAAGTTAAACGTGTTTGGTTTAACCAAATTATTTTGTGCTTGATATATCTATTCATTAAGTATTTTTGTACTTATTTTACTCTGTTTTATAAATGTTTTCAAATAGCAGGGCTTGATAGTTGGTGGACAGAGTTGAGTGAGTGTTAATAGAAGTTTCAGAATAAGGTTGGCCAACATCCTCATTAGAGAAGTCTTGTTCCTTCGTTTCTTAAACTTATTATAGAAGTATTGAAAAAAAGTATATTTTAAAGTTTAAATAATGGTGACTAAGTTATATGTAATATAACTATTTGGAAATGTATTTTATATTATCGTAATGATGTTTCAATATTGTGTTTTTTGTTTACAAATGTTATTATCAATCTTTACGTATTTTTACTATTTATAAATATGAATTTTACTATTTATAAATATGTATTTTACTATTCATAAATACATATTATTTTAAAAAGTTCTTATTCTTTAAATGTAACATATGAACGAGATTAAACTTTTAAAAGATTTTAATTTAAATCCTTTTCCAAATATAACGATATCTATAATATATTTAGACTAAATTAAATAGATTGTTAATGGTTGGTATTAAATGTCAATCTTAGGCTATGTGAGACAAGGTGTGACATTTGAATTCCATTTAAGTATGTAATTTATACTCCCCCTTAATATATGCATATTATAAAGATAATGAATTTAAGGAGTAAGGAATTCAAATGATGAAGAGTATTAATTGAATGTGAATGATATAAATGAAAATAATTAAATATATTTTTTTATTTCTCCTCTTTTTAGTCATTATAAGAAATATAAAATTATAAATTATTCCCCTTGACAAAAAAAATAGAAACAATATAAATATAATATTAGAGAAATAAATTGAAAAAAATGGTCTATCATGACAAATGTATTAAAAATATAAAAACATGATAACATAATCATTTAAATAAATTCTAGGCAATATGAAGGAAATAATTTCAAACTTCAAGCATATTTAAATAAATAAAATCTAGTAGTACTTACAATGCATGTAGCACTACTTAACACATAAAAAAACATAGTACATTTAGCATTTATGCTGAAGCTTAACAGACTAAACTATCACATGATTATGTAGAGCTTAGTTCTAAAGGAAACAAAAGACCAAGAACTAGAACAATGAAAGCAAGGATAAACCAAATCAAAAAAAGTTTAAGTCCATCTTGCGAAGTATCACACATATATATAAATAAAGTAAGCAAAACAAGACACACTTACAATGGTACTATGCATGCATAAACAAAATTATATATAAGATAAATTTAAGTAAACAAAATTATATAAAATAAGTTTCAAGTATTCAAACTCAAATATTTCTCTCCATTTTTCAAAATGCAAAAGGAAATTATAAAAATAAAAATTATATTAATGGAACAAATAGAGTTATAATGATATTAAAATATCAATTGTAAACAGAAGAGAAACATAACATAAATATGACATAAAACTAATAGATTAGGACTTATATCTAGAAAATATCCAAAAAATAAACCAAACATAAACTGTTATAAAATAATTATAAAAAGAAACAAATAGCTAAAACCTTAGATACGAAAATTATACTAAATAGAAAATGGCAAAAAACACATAAAATAAGATATAATAATCTAGTCTTGTTGAGGAGGAGGTGGAGGATGAGTGAAAGGCGCATTGAGCAAGAATATCCTTATTGCTCATAGAGATAGTGAACATCATGTTGAAGGTGAGCAATGTGTTCATCAACTTGGTCAAAATGAGCATTGAAATTGGATTCCATCAATCTTATTCTATCAAAGAGTTGCTAAACCCATTAAGGTTCATCTTTAAATGCTTGTGCACGTTGAGTTAATGTCCCTTCACTTCTTGTCCTTTTTCTTGATGGAGCACCATGAGTTGAAGTTCTTCTTCTCCACTAATATCTTGACCTTCTTGCTCTTCTAATTCTTGAAACATAGCCTTAATATGTTCATTTGCTCTAAGATCATGCTTCCAAACCCAAACATCATTTATAAAAGTGAATTACTTAGAGTTTTTAATAAAAGTTTCATCAAGGAGCATGAGCTTTGTAGAAGGTAAAGAATTAAGAGTAATCCTATATAATTGAGCTAATTTTGTGATAATTCTACCAATACAAATTGCACCGGTAAGACTATCACTAATTAGCCAAATTCTCCATTGTAAGAATCTCCCTAAAGTAATCTTTTCATTATGACAAAGATAATAAAGGATGAAAATATTCTCAAGAGAAAGGGTTTCATTTGAGAGAGCTCTACCATTGATAGAGTAGGTAAGAATATAATGTACATACCAAAGATCCTTGGATTTAAGATATGAATCTTTAGTATTTCTGATGGAGAATTAGGGACCATTAGGAGCCTTGATCTTATCCTAAAATGAGGAAGCAAGCCAATAAGTTTTTACTTGAACATGTTCATCTTGAGAAAAACCAAAAAGAGTATAAAATTCTTTATGTGTCATAAAACAATCTCATCCTCCCAACTTCAATCTTATAGAGAAATAGGTGGCTTGCATTATCATACTTGACAAAATGCAGAGTATATGATGAAAGAAATTCAACAATAAGAGATGGATAAGAGGGAAAAGGTTTAAAATCAAAATCATATATCTTACCTCTTAAAGGTAGTTCCTTGACTTTATCATAACAACCACTTGCTTTAAGAGTTGGTTCATCCATGAAACGTGAAGGATTTCGAATTGTGACACTCTCTTCTTGAAATCTTGAGTAGAGTATGAAAAAGAAGAGTGTGTCCTTTTTGGCTTATCCTTTTTTTAAAGAGGATCTTAAGAAGAAGAAGGAGCCTTGCTTGGTTTCTTAGGAGCCATGATGAGAGAAAAGAAAATTTAAGAGAGAAGAGATATAATTGTAGAGAAAAGTGAGTGAGTTTAGAGTGAAAAATCAGTTGAAAGGGGTAGAGTATTTATAGACAAGGATAAGGAAGAGAGGGAGGTTCAAATTTTGAATTTAAATAAAAAAACCCATTCCTGCTAAGGATTAATGAATTAAATCAATGCTCAGAATTCAAAATCGTTATCCTATCAGGAGCACCGTCCCTGTCGAGACATGCACTAATCTCGATCAGGACATAGTGTCTCGAGTGATATCCTAATTAGGATATCATTTAGGATAAATTTTGTTTAAAAGTACAAAATGGACAGAATTAAATCCCAATCGGGACTAGTGTTGTCTTGGGCGGGACTAGGTCCTGATAACAACCCAAAGTTATAAAATCTTACAATTAAGTCCAAAATTCTATGTCTTTACAAATTAATTATGCATTTATTTTGAATTAATTGAAGATTTTGAGGAATTTTAAATGAGAATATAAAATGTACTTATTTAAAGAGGGAAAATTTTGCTAAATTGAAATAATTAATTTATTGAATATAATTCAGTAATTAAGTGTTAATTTGTAAGATAAGAAGGAAATTTAAAAAATGATCAAAATTAAAACATTTAATTATAAAAAAACAGAAGACAAATTTTTTATATAATCAAATAAAAGCCACATGATTTTAATTATCCCACAGAATAAAAACTCATTAAAGAGGGAGTTATTTTCCAATTAAATAATTAAATTGAATTTATTTCAATAATTATTAATTTTCAAAAATATAAAATTACATTTTCAAAAGTCAAATAAATTTCACAACCTGAACCTAGGGGCACGTGACCGGCACTAAGGAATTAGAAAGCTTAAAGTTACCAAAACCCGTAGTAAGCCTTAAAAGAAAAATGTAGAATATTTTACTTTAAAACCTTATAATAAAATAATTTAATCATGATGCACAATATCAAATTGATTTTTCTCAATTTAAACAAACTATGTCATCGTCATGTATAAATAAATATCATTAGTTATACAAAATAATATCTTAGTACATTACTCATAAATACATAATATCCAAATTAAAGTATACAATTATACAGTTTCTCTACTGCGGTACACAAATACTAATACAAATACATCTATATAGACCTACATAAGATAGCCAATGAAGAAGCTACTCGGCGTAAGGAAGTAGGCCTAACAGAAGACTCCCAAACTCTTGAAAAAAAATAAGTTAAGGGGAGTTAGACCTCACTGAGTAAGCTAATAAAAGAAATGAATGCGGTTTGAAAATCTCCTTCAAAATAGGTTTTTAGGAAAATATAATATATTTATAATTTTATTCAAATCATTTGATATAAACATAAGAAATTCATTTTTCAAAAGGAGGAATAAATTCTTAAATGCTTTTAAAACATTATAGAATAAAAACTAGGAGGAATAAATTCTTAAATGCTTTTAAAACATTATAGAATAAAAACTAGGTAGAACCCTAGCCCTCAATTCTATCAACCACTCGGCTCACTTATATCCAATACTGTCGGATCCTGAGAGCAAAGCATCACTAGGATGCGTAGCCGCAATCACATCACTTAATCCAATATCACTAGTGGTTTCTGAGAGCAAAGCATCACCAGACCATCGGCCCCAGTGATTTAATAAATATTAATCCATCTTTACTGGTTGTGTCTGAAAGTAAAGCATCACTAGACCTTTGGCCCTAGTATAAGTTAATACTATCAAGTATCATATTACTGGTGGTGTCCGAGAGCAAAGCATCACTAGACCATCGGCCCTAGTGATATAATCAATATAATCCAATATTCTACTAGTGCGCACACGGTCATGATAAGACCCATAAGTAGCCTGTTCTACTATAATTTATTTAAAATAAATGTAAATAAAAAAAGGAAATGTACAATAAATAAAAATAAATTAAATCATGCAATATTATTTAAAGAATATCAACTAGAATCTCGTAAAAATTAGATTCATAAGAATTTAATATGTTTTAATTTGGAAAAGCCTAATATACAAATCGAATATTAACTTACAAGATGAAGGTGCTCCTCTCCTACGTCATGTCTAAGCTTGACTGGTAGACACGATAAGAGGGGCGGCTAAAAGATAGAAAATAAAACGACTACTAGAAAATAGAAACCCTAACTTCTAGAAGCTCTAAGAAAAACTCGACTTAGAATTCAAAACTTAGGATTGATTCGATGTCATGTTTTATGAGGAATCTACTAAAAATTTGGCAGAGTCTCCTCTATAAAATGGACATCCCTATACAGAAGTAGAGTCAACCCTATAAGCAAACACACTTCTAAACTTCACACATACTCAACACCTCGGGTTGGGACCCGAACTATACAATTCCCAAACGAGGTTCACAATACACAATAAAATAAATATTAAATAATAATATATTAAAATCACTAAAAATCAATAAATTCAATAATAAATCACAATATAATTTATTTAAACATCAAAACACTAAATATAAATATTTTTCACAACAAATAATAAAAATCTCAAATAATTAATATAATTATATAAAAATCCAATTTTTCCAAATATTCAATATAAAATAGTCAATTTCACATTTAATTATTCAACTAGCTTAATTATATAATAAAAGTAATTTAAAATCCATTTAATCACCAAAATCGTAATAATATATTATTTGAATAAAATTTTTGAAAATTAGCCTTAATTAGCTAAAAATAGCAAATAATTTATAAGAATTAATTCAATACCCTATAAAATTCTAAAATCATTCAACACATAATATTTAATTATATTTTTAACAAAATCACAAAATTAATCTATAATTCCAATATTCACATAAAAACAATAATTTCTCAAAAATTATATAAATTTACTAAAATTACTAACTTACATTACTAATACTAATTAACTCAAATTTCCAACCAAAATAATTAATTAACATAATTAACAAAAGTTCAATTTATATTATTAAAATATTCAAAAATACCCATAAATCCAATTAATTCTAAAAAAGATACAAAAATTAATTTTGGGAAGCTTGAGCTAAATACAACAACTTTACTAAAGAGAAAAACCATGGATCAAAGCCAAAAATTAAATAAAAATATAAAACCCTAAAACACATAAACTAAAAGCTTGCTATAACTTAAAACCAACGAGGATTGAGCTCAAATGGAGCTTGGAAATGAACTCACTGATGCTGGAGCTTTCAAAAGACATCGGAATGGAGGGCTGAGGTGATCGGAAGCTCATCGGCATCTATGGAGGTCACTTTCGGTCTCACGCTTTTTCTGGCAACTGTGGTGGCTTCACATGGTGGATGATGACGTCTGAAGGTGGCTAGAGGTGGTGGTGGTCGTTGGTGGTGTAGTGGCAGTCTGATGTGCTGTTGGGTGGTGCAGGTTGATTCGGGTGAGGGAGGGAAATGGTGAAGAAGAAAAAAAATGGGAAAAAAGAGAGAAAGAAAGAAGGAGATGACCACATTTTTTGTCCTAATGCCTTTAACTTTATATATATATATATATATATATATATATATATATATATATATATATATATATATATATATACTTTAACTTATACTCACACACACTTATGTATACATATATACTACACATATATAACACACATATGCATATACGTATAACAACAATATTATTAATAGCTTTATTATTTTAAATAATAGAGTTCCCAAAATATATTTATATTAATTAAAAATATCGATCATTATAATCTCCCCTCCTTATAAGAATTCATCCTTGAATTTAAAGAAAAGTAAGGAAAAACAAAGTTTATTGATGAAAAAGATAGGGATAGGTGACTTGCATCTCGGATTATGTATCCTACATATAGTCTTCTACTGTGTGGTTACTCCATAAAACTTTTACCATCGGAATCTCCCTGGAGCAAAGCTGAAAAACCTAACGATCCATAATCATCATTGGATACTCCTCGCAAGACAGATCTTCGCTAAGCTCCACTGCTTGAGGCTGAAGTATATGAGAAGGATCATGAATATATTTTCTCAACATAGACACATGGAACATTGGGTGGATTCAAGATAACTCAGGTGGCAACACCAGTCTATAGGCACTCCTCCAACTCGTGACCGAATCTTGAAAGGTCCAATGCATCTCAGAGCCAACTTACCCTTCTTACTAAACCTCATAACTCCTTTTATTGGAGATACCTTCAAAAACACCATATCTCCAACTAAAAAAAGAAACATTTATCCTTCTAGGATCAGCATAAGTCTTTTACCTACTGAAAGTTATCCTCAACCTCTGCTAAATGATAGGGACTTTCTCAGAAGTAATCTGCACCAACTTTGGACCTGTCAGCTGTCTCTCACCAATTTTCCAACATAAAGGTGATATGCACTTCCTACCATATAGTGCCTTATATGGAGTCATTTCAATACTTGCATGATAACTATTGTTATATGCAAATTCAATCAGTGTCAAGTGGTTATCCCATTGAACTCCAAAATCCATCACACACATTCTGAGCATATCCTCTAAAGTCTTAATGGTCCTTTCAGATTGACCATCAGTTTGAGGATGGAATGTTGTACTAAAGTCTAACCTTGTACCCAAGGCTTTATGTAACTCTTGCCAGAAAACTAATGTAAAAGTGGGTCCTCTGTTAGATATTATACTCATAGGAACTCTATGAAGACAAACAATTCTGTTGAGATACAACTGTGCCAACCTATCGATGGAGTATGTCTTCTTTACCAGTAGAAAGTGACCTAACTTGGTTAACCTATCAACTATCACACAAATTGCATCAAATCCACTTGTCGTCTGAGGCAAACCAGTCACAAAATCCATGTCAATCCTATCCCACTTCCACTCTTGGATAGGCATGGGCTATAACAATCCTGAGGGTCTCTGATGCTCTAGTTTCACTTGCTGACATATGAGACACTTGGATACAAATTTTGCAACATCTTTCTTCATTTTATTCCACCAGTATGTATCCTTTAAATTATTATACATCTTGGTTGAACTTAAATGAATATTATAAGTAGAAAAATGTGCCTCTTCCAAGATCTCTTTCCTCAGATCATCAATATCTAGCACACACAACAGAGTACCCAACCGTAGAATACCCTCACTGTCAATCACAAACTCTCTGGATTGACCCTGTTGCACCTCAAACATGATTCTCTGTAGTTGTGGGTCCCTTTTTTGAGCTACTTTAACTTTATCCAAGTACACTAATCATACTCTGAATTGAGATAAAAGATATCTCTTAGTCACTTTCCACTACAAACCCTAATCAATCAGCTCATGAAACTTCTGAATAATCAACCTCCTCTTAGCACTAATATGGGCTAGACTGCCTACTGATTTTTTGCTTAACGTATCTGCTACTATGTTCGCCTTGCCTGGATGCTAAAAAATCCAACAATCATAGTCCTTTATAAGTTCCATCCATCTTCTCTACCTTAGGTTCAAATCCCTCTACTCAAAGATATACTTCAAGCTCTTGTGGTCAGTGTATATTTCATAAGTGACACTGTATAGGTAATGCCTCTAAAACTTCAGTGCGAATACAACTGCTGCCATCTCCAGATCACGAGTGGGATAATTTTGCTCATGCTTCTTCAATTGACTTAAAGTATAAGCAACCACTCTACCATTCTACATTAGCACACAACCCAATCCTACACGAGAAGCATCATAATACACCATGTATCCACCGTCACCAGAAGGCAAAATCAGCACTGGAGCCGAAGTCAATAAATCCTTAAGCAACTAAAAATGCTCCTCACATCTATTAGTCCATATGAACTTAATATTCTTCTAGGTCAGTTTGGTCAAAGGCGTAATAATCTTGGAGAAATCCTTCACAAATCTAATATAATAGCCCATTACACCCAGAAAACTTCTCACTTTTATAATTGTTGTGGGTCTTGGCCACTCAGTGATCATCTCTATCTTCTTGGAATCTACCTGAATTCCATATTTGGATACTGCATGGCCTAAGAATGCCATTTGGTCTAACCATAATTCACATTTTGAAAACATGGCATATAGTCGGTGCTCTCTCAAAGTCTATAGCACCAATCTTAAATGCATCGCATGTTCTGCTGTATTATTGGAATAGACCAAAATGTCATCAATAAACACAATCATAAATAGGCCCAAGAATGGCCTAAACACCCTATTCATCAAGTTCATAAAGGCTATTGGAGCATTAATCAACCCAAAGGACATCACTAGGAATTCATAGTAGCCATACCTAGTCCAAAATGATGACTTAAGTACATCCTCACTTCTAATCCTCAGCTGGTGATACCTAGATCTCAAGTCAATTTTGGAGGAATACTGAGCTCCTTGCAACTGACCAAACAAATCATCAATCCTAGGGAGTGGATACTTGTTCTTGATGTTAACCTTATTCAATTGTCTATAGTCAATACATAGTTAAAGACTACCAGCCTTCTTCTTCACAAAAAGAACTAGAGCACCCCAAGGAGATGTGCTAGGCCAAATAAACCCCTTATCCAAAAATTCCTGCAATTGCTCTTTTAGCTCCTTTAGCTCTGCAGGTGCCATCCTATAAGGTGGCATAGAGATAGGATTTGTACCAGGCATAATAATAATACAAAATTCTATCTTTTTATCCGATGGCAATCTAAGTAACTCCTCTGGAAAAACATTTAAGAATTCATGTACTGATCCCATTTTTGCTTGAACATCTCTTACCATAGCTAGATAGCCTTGACACCCTTTACTAAGCATCTTCCTAGCTGTAATAGCAGAAATAAGGTTATGAGGTATGGGGCTCTCACCACCTCTAAATATGAATTCCTCTTCACCTCGAATTCTAAAAATGACCTCTTTCGCTCGATAGTCCATAAAAGCATAATACTGGGACAACCAATCCATTCCTAGAATCATATCAAAATCAATTACATTCAGAAGGACCAAGTTTGCCAACAACTCTCTACCTTCAATCAACATAGGAAAAGATGGAAAGAAGATGTCCATCTCCAACTCATTACTAAGTGGAGTCGAAATAGACAAAGGAAAACTCATCTTGGAAGGAAGACAAGCTACTTGTAAGCAAATAAAGGAGATACAAAAGAACACGTAGCACCCAGATCAAATAAAACTCTAGCCTCAGAGCAATAGTCTGGAATAATACCTACTACTACTGTATTAAATGCCTATACATCTTGAGGAGTCAAGGTAAAGACCCTAGCCTATCCATATCCTTATTGTTGTGAGGTGAACTACTGAGTATGTCCTTTGCCTTAGCCCTGCTGACCCATAAACTCAATCAATCATTGCTGAGGGTATATAGGTGTCTAATACTGCTGAGGCCCCTACTACAAAGGCTGGACAACATAAGGTAAAGATCCTTGAGCCAAGGATGGCTGGAATCCATAGTTCGGACAAGCTCTAGCAAAGTGTCCAAACTGACCACACCTGAAACACACTCTTGGCATCAAGTGACAAGGACCTTGATGCACTCACCCACACATGGCACATGTACTAGCTCTAGACCTTAAACTTCCATGACTATAGCTTTTTCCATTGCTGCTACTGGCACTATCACCAAATCTAGCAGCCCTACTACTCTTGTGATCCTAAGCAAAACAGTGCCTACTAGTTTGATGTGCTCTGAATTATTTACTCTGCTAAGAAGAACCTATTGATTGAGTACTCATACTGCGTATCTAAAACATTGGCTACTACACCCTCTAAATAAGTATGACAATGCCACTATTATAAGGATCAGGTATTGTGCCGTGTCGGATATGTCTCTGTTCTAGCTGTCTCACCTCCTCCACAACACTCTCTAAACTACAACTCTCTAGTCGAATGCCAATATAAGCTAGGCCTATCCCAGTCACACAAAGCTCAATTGCTCTAGCAACATCCTACCACACATCCTCAACATGTCTCATCAATCTGTAGAACTCCCGAGTATAGTCCTCAACTGATCAATCTGTCCTGTTAATATTAAGCAGCTGCCATCTATAGTTCTCTCTCATAGATGAAGGATAGAAGAACCTCATAAAATACTCCTTAAAACCCAAACAAGTCATCATGGTCATAAAGGGCTGGATGGATTACATAAACCAGTCCTGAGCTACAGTTGAGACTGATAACTCTACAACCATGATCTGCTGATAATCAGAATACCCTGATCTAGTTTAGGACTCAATGGTGTTAATAAAATCTAGTGCATCTCTAGTAGCATCAAAATGAACTCGTCCCACTCTAGAGTACAACAATGTTGCATCTGCATCTTACATCTCTTGATTATGCCACTGAAGCATGGGCATTGCCTGATTAAGAGTTGCCAAGCCCTGATTAATACTTGCCATGCCAGCTACAAAAGCTGTAGGATTCTCTACTGGAATCTCAGGCTCTACTTAAGGCTATTCCTGCCTCTGAGCTACTGTTACTCTAGCTCTGTCGCTACCTCTACCTCTACCCTTATCTCTAGGTCGAGAGGCAGGATGAAAAATCTCATCCTAAAATGACTGTTCATTGTCATCATGCTCTACATCAACAGTAGGGGCATTCTGAGTATGCCTTATTTTGAAAAGATAAGAAAACAAAAATTCAAAACCAAATAAGAACACAGACACAGAAGCAGAATCCTAAGGATAAAAAATCAACAAGAAATAGATAATAACCTATGTACTGCAATAACATGAGAAAAGATAGACATCGACACTCAAAATCATGAAAAATGAGCCAAAGCTCTAATACCAACTTTGTCATGACCCAAACCCAGGGGCACGTGACCAGTATTAGGGAATGGGAAAGCTTAAAGCTACTAAAACTTGTAGTAAGCCTTAAAAGAAAAATGCAGAATATTTCACTTTAAAACGTTACAATAAAATAATTTAATCATGATGCACATTATCAAATTGATTTTTCTTAATTTAAACAAACCATGCCATCGTCATGTATAAATAAACATCATCAGTTATACGAAATAGTATCTCAGTACATTACTCATAAATATATAATATCTAAATTAAAATATATAATTATACATTTTCTCTACTGTGGTACATAGATACTAATACAAATATAACTATACAAACCTATATAAGATAGCCGGTGAAGAAGCTACTCAGCATAGAGAAGTAGGCCTAATAGAAGACTCCTAAACTCTTGAAAAAAATAAGTTGAGGGGAGTCTGACCTCACTGAGTAAGCTAATAAAAGAAATGAATATTGTTTGAAAAACTCCTTTAAAATGGGTTTTTATGAAAATATAATATATTTATAATTTTATTCAAATGATTTGATATACATATAATAAATTCATTTTTCAAAAGGAAGAATAAAATTTTAAATGCTTTTAAAACATTATAGTATAAAAACCAAGTAGAACCCTAGTCCTCAATTCTATTAGCCACTTGGCTCACTTATATCAAAGACTGTCAGATTGTAAGAGCAAAGCATCACCAAGATGCACAACCGCAGTCATATTACTTAATCCAATATCATTGGCGGTGTATGAGAGTAAAGCATCACTAGACCATCGGCCCTAGTGATTTAATAAATATTAATCCATCTTTACTAATGGTGTCCAAGAGCAAAACATCACTAGACCTTTAGCCCCAGTATAAGTCAATACAATCATCAAGTATCATATTACTGGCGATGTCCAAGAGCAAAGCATCACCAGACCATCGGCCCTAGTGATATAATCAATATAATCCAATGTTCTACCGATGTGCACACAGTCCTGATAAGACCTATCAAGTAGCCTGTTCTACTATAGTTTATTTAAAATAATTGTAAATAAAACAAGGAAATTTATAATAAATAAAAATAAAATAAATTAACTATAAATTAAATCATGCAACATTATTTAAAGAATACAGACTAGAATCTCATAAAAATTAGATTCATAACAATTTAATATGTTTTAATTTGGAAAAACTCGACATACAAATCGAATATTAACTTACAAGATGAAGACGCTCCTTTGCTACGTAATGTCTGAGCTCGACTGGTAGACGCGACTGGATGGACGGCTAAAAGATAGAAAATAAAACAACTATCAAAAAATAGAAACCCTAACTTCTAGAATTTCTAAGGAAGACTTGACTCAAAATTCAAAACTTAGGATTGACTCAATGTCACATTTTACGAGAAATCTACCAAAAATTTGGCAATCTCCTTTGTAAAACGAATATCCCTCTACAGAAGTAGAGTTAACCTTGCAAGAAAATATACTTCTAAACTTCATATAAGCTCAACACCTCGGGTTGGGACCCCGAACTACACAATTCCCAAATGAGGTTCACGTTACACAATAAAATAAATATTAAATAATAATATATTAAAATCACTAAAAATCCATAAATTCAATAATAAATCACTATATAATTTATTTAAACATCAAAACACTAAATATAAATATTTTTCACAACAAAAATCTCAAATAATTAATATAATTATATAAAAATCCAAATTTTCCAAATATTCAATATAAAATAGTCAATTTCACATTTAATTATTCAAATAGCTTAATTATATAATGAAAATAATTTAAATGCATTTAGTCACCAAAATTGTAATAATGTATTATTTGAATATAATTTTTGAAAATTAGTATTAATTAGCTAAAAATAGTAAATAATTTATAAAAATTAATTCAATACCCTATAAAATTCTAAAATCATTCAATGCATAATATTTAACTATATTTTTAACAAAATCACACAATTAATCTACAATTCCAATATTCGCATAAAAATAATAATTTCTCAAAAATTATATAAATTTACTAAAAATTATTTTATTAATACTAAAATTACTAACTTACATTACTAACACTAATTAACTCAAATTTCCAACCAAAATTATTAATTATCATAATTAAAAAAAATTCAATTTATATTATTAAAATATTCAAAAATACCCATAAATCAAATTAATTCAAAAAAATATACGAAAATTATTTTTGGAAATCTTGATCTAAATACAATAACTTTACTAAAGAGAAAAACCATGGATCAAAGCCAAAAATTAAATAAAAATATAAAACCCGAAAACACATAAACTAAAAACTTGCTATAACTCAAAACCAAGGAGGATTGAGCTCAAACGGAGCTTGGAAATGAACTCACCGGTGCTAGAGCTTTCAAAAGACACCAAAATAAAGGGCTGAGGTGACCAGAAGCTCGTCGGTGTCCATGGAGGTCACTTTCGGTCTTACCTTTTTTCTGGCAATTGCAGTGGCTTTAGGTGGTGGAGGATGACATCTGGAGGTGGTGGTGGTTGCTGGTGGTACAGTGGCAGTCTGGCATGGCTTGGGGTGGCATAGGTTGCTTCGAGTGAGGGAGGGAAATGGTGAAGAAGAAAAGGAAATGGGCAAAAAAAAAAAGAAGAAAGAAGGAGATGACCACGTTTTGTGTCCTGATGTATATATATATATATATATATATATATATATATATATATATATATATATATATATATATATATATATATATATATATATATATATTACATTCAAATGAGACTCTCTAGGACTATATTAAAACCTAGCACACAAGCAAGTTGTAAACATACAATCGGGTCTACTAGTAGTTAAATAAAGAAAGGATATGATCATATCTTTAAATCACTTTTCATCAACTGGTTTGCCATTCTCATCTTTATTGAGTTTAACTATGGTGCTCATTGGATTTTTGTTTATCTTACCTCCATCCATGCCAAACTTCTTGAGAATGTCACTTGCATATTTGGTTTGATTGATGAAAATTCCATCTTTACATTGCTTGATTTGAAGTCCAAGAAAGAATTTGAGTTCTCCTATCATACTCATTTTTAAATTCTCCTTGCATTAACTTAGAGAATTCCTCACACAAGCAATGGTTAGTAGCACCGAAAATAATGTCATCAACATATATTTGCACAATAAGTACATTATGCTTGGATTTATTTATAAAAAGAGTTATATGAACTTTTCCCTTAGAGAATCCTTTCTCTAATAAGAAGTTGCTCAATCTTTCAAACTAAGCTCTTAGAGCTTGTTTTAATCCATACAAGGATTTTAAAATTTTAAAAACATGATTTGGAGAATCAAAATTTTCAAAACCTAGAGATTGCTCAACATATTCCTCCTCTTTAATAAACCATTTAAAAATGCACTTTTAACATCCATTTGAAAAAATTTTAAAATCCATGAAAGATGTAAATGCTAATAGCTTTTAACCTTGTAATAAGGGAAAAATTTTCATCATAATTAATGCCTTCCTCTTGATTTTAACCTTAAGTTACTAGTATAGCTTTATTCCTACTTATGACTCCTTGTTAATTCATCTTATTTCTAAACACCCATTTGGTACCTATAATAGGATGATGTTTTAGTCTAGGAACTAAAGTCCAAACTTTGTTTCTCTCAAATTAATTTAACTCTTATTGCATAACAAGGACTCAAAATTCATCACTCAATGCATCATTAACATTTTTTGGTTCAATTTGAGAAATAAAAGCTACATTAACAAGAGACTTAAGTTTAGATCTAGTAGTTACCCTTTTTGTAGTGTCACTTATTATAAAGTCTTGAGGATGAGCTTTTTTGAATTACCAATCCTTTGGAAGATCATCCTTTAAAGTAGGTTGAGGTATTTCCTCATATTCCTCCTTTCTAAGATCTTCAAGCTCCAAAGGTTTACTAGAATTTTCTTCTTGAGTCTTTTCTTCCATAAGTTCATCGACATAATTATCAACACTACAAACATCCTTTCTAAGATCAAGTGAGTGTGATTCATCAAATACAACATGCATTAACTCTTCAACTACTAGAGTTGTTTTATTAAACACTTTATATGCTTTACTAGAAGTAGAATATCTTAGAAAAATTCCTTTATCATTTTTAGAATCAAATTTTCTAAAATTATCCTCGGTGTTTAATATAAAGCACTTGCATCCAAATACTCTAAGATATGAGATGTTGGGTTTTCTATTATTCTAAAGCTTATAAGAAGTTTTGTTTAAAATCAGTCTATTGAAAACTCTATTTGAAATATAACAAGATGTGTTAACAGCTTTCGCTAAAAAATATAGTGGTAAGTTATACTCATAAAGCATTGTTCTTACCATTTCCACTAGAGTTCTATTTTTCCTTTCAATGACTCCATTTTGTTGAGGAATTCTAGGAGAAGAAAATGTATGTGAAATACCATTTTCATTACAAAAGGTTTTGAAAAATTCATTTTCAAACTTAATTCCATTATCACTTCTAATGGAAGAAATACAAAAACCTTTTTCTTTTTGAACTCTTTTTGAAAAATTTTCAGAACCTTTAAATGCATCATTATTATAAGCAAGAAAACACACTTAAGTGTATCTAGAGTAATCATCATCCAATACATATGCATTGTGCATTCCGCCAAGACTAGCAACTCTATTTGGTCCAAACAAATCCATATGTATAAGTTCAAGTGGTCTAGAGGTTGACACTACATTCTTGAGCTTAAATGAAGACTTGGATTATTTCCCTTTTGACAAGCATCATAAGGTTTATCCTTTGTGAATCTAAGTTTAGGTAAACCAATGACAAGTTCATGTTTATAAAGATCATTCAAAAGCTTAAAGTTTGCATGTCCTAACCTTCTATACCATGTCCATATGTCATAGGAAATAGACATTAAGCATTCAATGTCTTTGTTATCAACCTTATTTAAGTCAATTACATAGTTATTGTTTACTCTTTCACCACTTAAATTACTTTTTCTTCATCAAAACTACTAATTAAGCAATTTTTAGGATAGAAAGTTACTTTATTTCCCATATCACATAGTTGACTTATACTAAGAAAATTATATTTAAGAGCATTAACTAGTAATGCATGATATATAGATAAGGATTGAGGATTACTAATTTCTCTAATGCCTACTATCTTTCTTTTGGCATTGTCCCCGAATGTGACATGCCCTCCATCCTTAGTATCAAGCTTGTTAAATTACTCATTGTTCCCATCATGTGCCTTAAACATCCACTATCAAAATACCACTTGCTTTTTATTCTTATGGATTTTAAGCATACCTACACAAGATAACTTAAGTGTTCTTTTAAACCCAAACCTTTCTTAGTCTAGGATGGTTAGTCTTAAGATAATCCAAAGAAAGAAAATTCATGTGTAGTCTTCTATAGAAGCACACATTATTGGTATGCCCTTTTATCATGCAATATGAGCATACAAGATTTTCAAATTTATTTCTCCTAAGATGATATGGTTTCTTAGTGTATGAAACATGCCTTTTATGTTATGGTGGTGTGTGTTTCCTAATATTATTATGAATAATACTATGAGACATACATTGACAATGACAATGTGTACTTTGATAGGTTTGTGCTATATGTTTTATGAGAATGATGTTGTGTAGTATGCTTAGGAGTGTTGTGTCTAGTGTACATGTAATCATATTTGGATTGTGCTTTCTTAGCATGAAACTTACCTCTTTATTGTTAGGTTACATGATTCAACATGTAATGGAAAATTAAAAACTTTAATCACAAACCCAAACTAGGATCCATGCAATTCGATCAATTGATTTAATTAGGGTTTCCAAAACCTTACCACAAATGAAAATCAGGCAAGAATGATGAAAGGTTGAGAGGAGGTTCACACCGGTGACACCTTACCTCGAGCTTTGTGTTCTCTTTTGTCAGATGAAGACGTCTCCAAAAGAATACGCCCTCCATAAGTATCCATATGAATATCCCTTTGAAAAATGAATGTGCAATGTGTGCTAGCACTTTTGATTATCTTAAAACTCAAAATAAAAACTATTGTCTCAAAACTTAAAATAAAAACTATGTATTTCATTTTTCTTAAAAGGGAGAGAAAAACAAATTAAGGTGGCAAAAATAAAAATAAGGTATATGAAACCCTAGAGAATATGTTATATTTATAGACCTCTCAATTAGGGTTTCACTTAGAAAAAAGAATTTCGGTAATTTCCTTATTGACTAAAACATTGTTGGTATATTCCATTTATTCCAATTCTAATTTTATTTAAATACCAAATAAAAAATAATTTCATATATATATATATATATATATATATATATATATATATATATATGAATTATTTATTTATTTCCATAGAGTTTTATTAGGTTTGGTAAACCCATATTCGTTTTGGACCTGTTATAAGTGTGTGACCCTATAGGTTCACATGATGTTGGCAATGGGCCTGAAATCCCTATTTAGGCCTACAAATCATAAGTGGCCTCTAACAAGGCATTATGACTACTCAAGTCATATGAAGGTCGATAATCCAACATAACCTAATTTGTAGTAAATATTATAATCCCTTTGTCATATAATATCTTGATTGAATATGAGGCATAGTTTTAGTCATCCTTATATAATTAAATCATATTATTTCTTAACTCCAAGTAGACTGAGAATGATAACTCTTTATGGCTTTCCTCCAATGATTTAATGATAACTCAGTCTCAGTCTCAGTCTACTAGAATAATTATGGCTTTCCTCTTCACTATCTTCTTATAAAGCTTTTAAGGAAATGGTCTTTTTCTTTTCTTCCTTCTCTTATTACTCTTTACCTCTTTGCTTAATTGTAAGCTCATAAGTTAAAAGTTTTCTAATAAGCACATTGGTTAAATGAGCAGAGAAATCTTAAGCTTCCTCAATTGAAGTAATTTGATATTTCCAATCCTTCTTAGGTAGGATTCTTAAAATATTGTTGTTTACTTCTTCCTTGGAGAAATGTTTTTCAAGTTTCTTGAGGGTTATAAGAAGAGCATTAAGATGATTTGTTATCTCCGTGATTGATTCTTAAGGCTTTATTTTAAAGAGTTCACACTCATACATATGAAGTTGAACCTTCTTGCTTCTTACTTATACATTGCCTTTATAATGGTTTTTCAAGGTCTCTCACAAGTCCTTGGCTGAAATGCAATGTTGAAGCTTACCTCCTTCTTTTTTTGTCATAGAAGAGAGCAAAGTGATCATAGCCTTTTTATTTTTTTATAGTTTTTTTTTCTTTTGTTCATTGGTCCATTCATTTATTAAAAGATTTATTTGTATGCCATCAATAATAATTTTGGGTGGTTGTCAACCTTTAAGAACAACTTCCCAAAGTCTAATGGAATTACCATTTAGATATAGCTCTATTTTGAACTTATAATAAGGATAGTCACTATCGTCAAAGAATGGTCTTAGTAAAGAAACATTTTGAGATTCACTCCCTATGATTTTGTATTTTAAAAATGAAGTTCCTAGAATTCAAGGTTTAATACCAATTGAAAGTGCCCTAAAGGGGGGGATGAATAGGGTTATAAAAAATAGAAAATTAAAAGGATTGTAATAACGATTAAAAAAAATTATTGAGAAGGAAAAATGATGAACACAAGAATTTAAGGAGTTCAGATTCTCAATAAACCTACCTAACTTATCCCCAAGTTAGGGTTTTGAATCACCACAATTTATTCCCCTAGATTGATTATTACAACTTGAGTTTTAGGCTAAACTCAAACCTTACAATTTTAATTTTCAAGGCTTACTAAAAAACCAATTTATTAGTGTTTTTAAGGCTCACACTAAAGCCAAATTCCCATGTGTTTTAATGGCTAAACACTTAAACCAATTCCTTTAGAATAAAATCTCACTTCCCATTTTCTTAATCCCAAAAAATAGAAGAACAAGAAATTCTATTTTAACACTTACCAACTCTCACAAGAGTTATACAAAATATAAGATGAATTTGAAAGAGTTTAGAGAGCTTAATTGAATGCTTGAAGATGTAAATTTAATAAACAAATTTCTTAACCCTTAAATGATCTTCAAATGTTGTATTTATACTTAAGGAATTCAATTGTAGCTGTTGGAAGCAATGATTTTGTTCCCAATAAAATTAAACTTCATTTGAATGAAATTTGAACTTTTGAGTTGTAAATTGTCAGGTCCCAGTTAAGATTACTACAATCTTGGTCAGGATGCTCAAAAGATAGTTGTAAGTTGCAGAAAAACGATCATGATCCTGATCATTTGTCCTGGTCAAGACTACATGGTCTCGGGCACGGTCCTGGTTGAGATTGAGCTCAAGATCAACATTGTCCAATTGCTCATTTTGCACATTTTGAGCAATTTGTCTCGAACTTGATCCCGATTGTGACTATGCTTGTGACTAATGTCTTAAGTGATTTTTCTTTGATATTTCTTCACTATTTTGACTTCCAATTGAAACCTAACTTATACACACTCAAACAAACACATTAAATGCGCAAAATTAAGTTTGTTAAGATAAAAATAAAGATTGATTATTGCTACAGTCAACATTAATTTATTAAAATTTTAATAAATTTTCTTTTTAAACAATTACACAACATTCTTTCAATATTTTTATCTAAATAATAATCTAATTTTATAGACTTGATAGAGTAATAATATAGTAATTTATTACATTCTTTATGGATTTTCTATTTAAACACAATAATCTTTCAACATTTTTTACGTTAATATTTTCATAATTAATTATTGTATAAAATTTATTAATTTAAATTTAATTATTTATGTGTTAAATTTAAATTTAATTATTTATGTGTTAAAATTTACAGACTTGTTAAATTTAATATAGTAAGACTTATAAAATTATATTATCTAGTTTAATTTATATTAGATAAAATATAAGTAGACCTATTTAAAATAGAAAAAAAAATAGTTTTTAAAAACACTACTACTAAAATTTCAATTAATGTAATTTTGCTAGAGATAAAATAGAAGTTAATCTAATTAAAATAGGAAGCTTACTTTCAATTAAATTAGAATTATTTTTTATTAATTTAATTTTTATTAGAGGTAAAATAGAAGTTAACCTAATTAAAATAGGAAACATACGTTCAATTAAATTAAAATTACATTTTAATTTAATTTAATTTTGTTAGAGATATAATAGAAGTTAACCTAATTAAAATAAGAAATATACTCTCAATTAAATTTGAATTATATTTTAATAAATTAAAATTTTATTAGAGATAAAATAAAAGTTAACCTAATTAGAATATGAAATACATTTTCAATTAAATTAAAATTACATTTTAATTAATTTAATTTAATTTTTATATAATAATGAGTGAAAATATTTTTGTAATTTTGTTTGTCCCGCCTTCCACTTCGTACATTTATATATACAAATAAATAACCACATGAATAAAATTTTTATTTGACTTGTGATATATAATAAATAAAAAATTAAGCATTATTATTATTAAATAAAAATTTTAAAAATAATAATAGTGTTATTTATTTATATAACAATTTAATATTAACTTGATATAGCTATAATTCATTACAATTTTTATAAATATTTTTTTATATAATTATATGATATTACTTTAATATTTCTTATAATTAATTATACTCAACTCTAAAACTGATTTCATATAAAAAAAATTATAGTTATAATTAATCATAAGATAATAAAAAATTATTAGCTATTTTTTAATAAAAAATTTTAAAATAATAAAATTTATATATTTTTTATATAACAATTTAAATATTACAACTCTACTGAACTTATAATCTATTACAATTTTTGTAAATTTTTTATTTGAGTTTGACACTTTATATCTTCATTATTTTAAATATTAATACTTTTATATATAAAAAATAAAAAATATATAAATATTAATTAATTTAATTTTAATATTTTTTGTTAAATTTTATAAAAGTGTATGAAAATAATATAATTATACTACTTTTCTTATAGAAAATATACTTTCAAACAAATTATATCATCTATTTTTTATTTATTAATTTTTAATTTATAAAAATATCTACATTTTAAAAAATTACATACTTTTCCTATTTTCATAAAATTTATTAATTTTGATTTTAATTATTTACTTTTTAATTTAATATAACAAGACTTATAAAATTATGTTATCTATTTTGATTTATATTAGAGGAAATATAAGTAGACCTAATTAAAATAGAAAAATATAAAATTTTAAACAAATTAGCATTTAAATTTTAATTAATTTAATTTTTATTCAAGATAAATAAAGATTAACATAATTAAAATAGGAAACATACTTTTAATTAAATTAGAATTATGTGTTAATTAAATTTAATTTTTATTAGAGATAAAATAGAAGTTAATTATAAACTAATTAGAATAGGAAATATACTTTTAATTAAATTAGAATTACATTTTAATTAATTCAATTTTAATTGAATTTTGTTAGAGATAAAATAGAAGTTAACCTAATTAAAATAGGTTACATACTTTCAATTATATTTTAATTAAATTAATTTTTATTTGAGATAAAATTGAAGTTAACCTAATTAAAATAAAAAAATGTACTTTCAGTTAAATTAGAATTTTTATTAGATATAAGATAAAAATTAACCTAAATAAAATAGGACACATACTTTCAATTAAATTAGAATTATATTTTAGTTAATTTAATTTTTATTAGAGAAAAAATAGAAGTTGACCTAATGAAAATGGAAAATAGACTTTCTATCAATTTAAAATTGCATTTTAATTAATTTAATTTTACTTTTATTAGTAAATAATTAAATTATCCAATTTTTATATAATAATATATGCAGACTTTCTTTTTGTACATTTATATATAGATAGAACACAACTCGAAAGTGAAATAAATAGTCCTTCAATTGAGAAATCTGATGTCTACGTATTTTTGAATATTTTTATTGGCTATTTGTAAATTTATAATACAATAATAGTCTATAAGAAATTTGCCTAGCTAAAGTAAAGCACCAAGCTTTATCGGAAAAAAACAAAAAATAATATTAAAAGTCATATTGATTAAAAATATTTTTAAAAATAGCTTTAAGGAAGATTAAAAAAAAAAAATCTAAACCATGGCTTTTCTAGAAATTATTTCAACAACAAAATCATCAATTTGATCTTTCAATTTTTTTGAAAAAAAAATTGATCCTTCTATTTCTTTTTGAAAGCAAATTTGATCCTTCTATTTTTTTGAATCAAACATTTTTTTTCTACTTCATTTTTTCTCAACATTTTTAGCTAAACTTTTTTTTTTTTCCATTTTTAAGATACTGTTTTTTTATCAATATTTTTTTCAATGTTTTTTATACTCAACAATTTTTTCTATTTTTAAAGTATTCTTAACATTTTATTTTTTTGCTCAACAATTTTTTTTTTTACATTCAGATGTGAACAAAATTCATGATAATCGAATTTATCACATATTCCAATGTGGTCTCTGCATGTTAATTGTTTATATAAAAATCATCAGAGCTCACACATAGTTGCAATATGTTTTTAGAGTTGGATTCTGGCATCTATCTAGGCTTATTGGAAATCAAATTCTTTTTTATTGTCCTTTTTACTTCTCCATCATCATTCAACTTTCTTTGCATATCCTTCCGTTTGAATAGTTGATTGTTGCATAAAAATAAATGTTATTCATATTGAGACGTGAACAAAATTAATTTGGTATTATAAGATATGAGTAGTAGAACTAATATTATATATATATCAAAAGTTAAAAGTAAAAATATTTAACAAAAAAATTAACTAAAACAAAGCTTATTTGGCATATTTAACAAAAATTCAACTATAAATTTTTATGGCGTATTTGTAACATTCACAAAAAAGAAAAAAAAAACTAAAAAACAAAAAAGCAATAAAAAGCAACAATACTAAAAAATAAAAAGTAACAACAAGCAACAAAAACAACAAAGCTTATTTGACATATTTAACTAAAAAATTTTATGGCAGATTTGTAAAAAAGAAAACCAAAAAATAACAAAAGCAACAACAAGCAACAAAAAACAACACTCAAAAATAAAAATAACAAAAGGCAACAACACTGAAAAATAAAAAAGTAACAAGCAACAAAAAAAGAACAACATGCAACAAAAAGCAACAATAAGAAAACAATAAAAAATAATAACAGAAAAAACAAGAAATAACAAAAACAACTGAAAAATTTGGAGTTTAATAGTTTTTCCATTTTGCTCCATAGTTCAGATTTTCTACAGATAATTTAAAAAATTTAATGAAAGTAAGTTACAATTCTAATATCAAATCAATATATATATATATACTCTCCCTCTCGGAAAACAACAAAAAAATAAGAAACAAAAAAAACAACAATTGATGATTTTGGAGTTTATTAGTTTTCCCATCCTATTCCATAGTTAAAATTTTCTACAAATAATTCAAAAAATTAAATGACAGTAAGTTACAATTCTAATATCAAATCAAATAACCAAACCCACTATATATATATATATATATATATATTTCATGTGTGATGATGAAACATTGATGGTATGATCAAATTCACATCACTCTTATTTAATCATATGACTTTATAGTATATTTTTTAAAATATATTTACTTGTCGGATCAGAATTTTCTTATTTTTTTTAGTCTATTTGATAATCAAAATTTAGTCTATTTCTAAATTTTAAAATTATATTTTTCATAAAATTTCAATTAATTTTTATTTAAATATGTTAATTGTAAGAAAAGGAAACAATGTTTGGCCAATCCAAAACATCAACCTCGATGAAGCTTGTAAAAAGAGAAAATCATCACATCAATATGATAATCAATTATTTTATTAGATGTTATCAGAGTGTAATAAAAACCTAGTAGAGGAGAGAGGTACTGTCAAGACAACATGGTTCCAAAAATGCAATTGGTCTGTGATGGGAGCTTGTTCACCAAAACTATCACCAACTCCATTAGATTTATATTGTTCATACAAATAGTTTTTCAAGATAAATTTCAAGGAATACTATGGTCTGAAAATTCCCAAAAAAAAAAAAAAAAAAAAAACCATTATCATGTCATCTTTTAAAACCCAGAAAGCTCCAAGTACGTGCTAAATAGATTAAGATACTAATTGCCAAAGGTAAAGAATTGTTAAAGCTGACAATATAAAAGATTTAAAGTAGAAATTCCATTTATGCAGTAAAGCCAGAAATTTGAAATCTATAGCTTGTATAACTAAGTCAAACATTAGTAAAGTAGCGCATAAATCAGTTCAAGCAATAATAAAAAATCATAGATGAACTTTGAGGTACAATGAGCTAGAACTCATTTCAGCTGGTATATAAAAATATAGGCACTACTAACTTTAGCAAAAGAAAAAGGAAAGAAAAAAATGGTAAAAGAAATACAAGATACTAGAACTAAAAGAAATACATGAAAATCATATGTTTTCAAAAATCAACATGCAAGATGGAAGACTTACCCAAGACTTAGCTCTAAGCTAACTAAACTTTAGCTCCACAATGCTTCTTTTCACCTTTTGTAAACAACAACCTCTTTCTCCTCCTGGTTTTGCATTTAAAAACTCACAGTTTTTATATAATTTTTTTTTAAAAAAAATAATCGTTGCAACAATAATCATAATAATAGTTTAATTTAAGTTAACAGCCGCAACAAGATCAATTGCCAAAAACTAATGAATCTAACTCATCAAAACTCAAAATCACATAGATGTATAACATTACAAAAAAAAATAAAATCAAAATTAATCAACTAAATCAACCATTAACCTTAAGATCTGCAGTTATCGACAGCTTCAGCAACAGTCACCTTTGGTTTCTTCTCCTTCTTTTGCTTGGATTTCTTCTCTTCAACCTTCTCATTTCCTTTAGCCACTACAGCAGTATCATGGCTATGGTCATCATCAGATCGGTGGTGCTTCGATCTCACCGAAGCTGCTTCAATAACATTTGTAGCCTTTTAAGATTCAATAACCCAACGACGTCGCTCCTTCGATTGCTGCTCTAATGACCATAATACATTCAACTTACAAGAGAGCTCGACAATAAATTTGATGGAGAAACCATCAGTTGCTTACTTGAACATGTGAAGCCTGCTGTAAAGAACAAGAAAACACGGAAGAAAGTTATTTTTGAAAGGAAAAAAGAAAGGTAGGCCAAAACAAAGAACGTAAAAATCAATTCTGAAAAAAAAAAGGATGAACCTTAAAGAAAGAAGCTTGGTCAAACATGCTATTTTTTAAAATATCCTCTATTAGAAAAGCAATCAATGACAAATAAATACCAATTCCAAAGAAATAACAACATTGTTAGTCATATAACTTATATCGTTTTTACAATTAAGTTCTACAATAATTTTTTTCACAATCAAGTTCTATAAGTTTTAAAAAGATTTTTTATTAGTCCTATCTATCAGTTAAAGCAATTTTCCGTTAATCAACCCTTAAAATCAATTTTTTTTTTTTACATTTCAGTCCTAAAACTATTTACAAAATGTCATTTTTGATAATTTACATAAATAATATTTTTATTTTTATTTTTATCTTTGACTTCTTTTATTATTTAATCTTCACAATAACTATATAATTCACTAAAATAATTTTTAACAAAAAATAAAAATAATACTTTTTTCCTTAAACTATTAGTTATATTAACAATGATAAATAAAAATAATTAAATATTCTTAATTATTTTAAAATATATAATTTCAATTAATATATCATAAATGAAAAAATATTTTTTTATAAGAAAAAGCTCATCTATTTTTATCTTAAATTAATTTATTTTATATAAAAAATAAATTTATTAATTAAAAATATATTATTCTTCAAATGTATTTTTGTAAAATTTCCTAATTTCAAGAAATATTTATAAAATATAACATAAATTAATATTTATAAAATATAACATAAGTTATAACATTGACAAAACTAATTGAGTTTATCTAAGTATAAAAAAAATTATTCATTTAAGATATATTAATTAAAATTTATATTTAAAAATAATTAAAAATACTTAATTAATTTTATTTATCATTGTTAATAAAATAATAATTTAAGAAATTATTTTAATGAGTTATATAGTTATTATAAATGTTAAATAATAGATCAAGTCATAAATAAATAAAAATATTATTTATGTAAAATATCAAAAATGACATTTTTTTTAAATAGTTTTAGGACTAAAATGTAAAAAAAAAGTTTGATTTTAAGGGTTAACCAACGAAAGATTACTTTGATGAATATGATTAATGGAAAATCTTTTTAAAACTTATAGAACTTGATTGTAAAAAAAAAAAAAAACTTATAAGACTTAATTGTAAAAATGATATAACTTATAGGACTAACAATATTATTATTCCAATTAAAAATATCAAGTTCAACGATGTTTTTATGTTCTAAAAAAGACTTTGCAATTCTAACTTGATTATGTGCTCTAAACCAAGGCAAAAGAGTTCAGATATTTCATATTTTCTCTGTCAAGTTCAGATTATATGACAAGAAGGACACCAAGGCTTGTGTGGTACTAGTGAGAACCAAAGCATGGTAATTTGACTTCATTAATAGTTAGCAAAGTTGTCCCCTTCATCAAGAAGATTGAGCCTTACAACAAATTATTAAAATAAAAATAAATAAATAAATAACAAAAATACACGGAAAAAACACAGAATTACAGACTCACAGATGTGGACACATTAGATCAAGTTAAAATTGAATGGAACATTTGGAGTATTTTCACTACTCTATGTATAGCGTTCAATCAAATATTTGAGTTTGTGTTTCAACTTTGAGAAAATTTACAACTATCCATAAAAAAATATGCTGAAAAGCTTAGGTTCCACATGTAGGATATGCTTTTTATTTAGTGTTAGAAAAAATATATATGTAACATCCACTCAAATTTATGTTTTAATGTGACCGTTCAATTACAATTTACTTGTCAACCTTGAAATCTTAGTTTAAAAAAAAAAAATTGAAATCCTGAAGAGATTCCCTCAAAGTAAAAGTTGAAAAATAAAAGATTAGAATTTTATATTTCATTAATTATAATGCTAAGAGGCAATAAATAGGTTCGTAAATATGATCAAACTAAAAACATTATTAATTACCTAACTTAGAAAATTTATATCATGTTAAATGAAAATTTTTACCAGTTATAAGTATATTATACTTAATAGTTAAATTTGTAATACATATTAACTTTTTATATCTTTGCTAAATTTTAAAATATCATTTGTCGTTAGATTTGATTATAAAGTAAAAATCTTTCCATGTTAAAATTTGAAAATTTATAATTGTCATCAAAATTGAAAATTATAATGGACCTAATTTTATTAGGTCATTTTGAAAGGTAAAAAAAAAAAAAAACAAGATCCCTTTTTTAGATATAAATGAAGGTCACATTTTAAAAGAAAAAATAAAATGGCTTACTAACACATATCAATTATGACTTAAAATAGGTCAAAACTATTGTTTTTTATTATTATTTTATTTTTGTAATATAACATTTTAATGAATTATATAATCACATTTACAAAACTTTTATCGAACAAACTTATGAAATATGGAGTTTAAGAAAACTTAATATCTCTCTCGTAGCTTGATAAAAACTTAATATTAGTTTTTTAAGTATTAACATGCATAAAAATGTTTGCATGGAAATGTAAATATCACTAGCAACATGCAAAAATCATATATACTATGAGTTAGGCAATTTTTCTTTTTAAACTAAATAACGTCAATTAACTTGTTTCAGTTTATGAAGGCATAGAGCTTTAACTTGAAAAATTAGAAGTATTTTACTTTTTTTTACTACACTTTTCTATCTTAATTTTTGGCATAAGCTGAGTTTTGATTTTTGACACACCTTCTTTATTCAAAGGTAAAAGTAGCATTGATTTTAAATCTTTTCCATGGTGCATCATTCTAAAAAAAAAAAAATTCCAATTATCTCAAAGGATAGCACCTTCAAAAAACTTATCATTAGGTCCAATAATAATGCACCTAAAACTCAAACCATCACCAGCATAAAAAAATTACTAATTTTTATTAACTAAGTTTATGACATTACTAAATCATAAAATTAATATGATATTGTTGCCAACCATGCTCTAGAATTACTGAATAAATAAAAGCAATTTAAATAAGTAACGATGAAAAGAGCATTTCTTACTTCAAATATATATAATCATACTTCTCTAAAAAAAGAAGAAAGAATGCTATAAATGTTATTTTAAGCCTTAGCGACAGCATGAAATTAAGCAGAATTCTCACTGTTAATATCAAAGTTGTCTTCTTGGTTCAGCGTTATGCTCTTATACAAGAATTTGCTAACCATTTTTTTTTTCATAAAAAAGATAAAAAATATTGAAACTCGAAAAAAAAAAAAAAACACACCTATATAGGTTGAAGTGACTAAGAGAACTTTAAAGAGCACTTGTTGTGTTTCTAAAACAATCAGAGTTTTTCCACTAGGGTATGAACCTTGGGGCTTAGAAAAGTTAAAACTAGATACCTCTCTTTATAGCTTGGCAAAAACTCAATGTTGGCACTTTAACCAAAAAAAAAATGTTGGAATGAGAGTGTGCATATTGCTAGCAACAAGCAAAAATTAAGTTTATGTCACTACACAAACTTATTTGTAAACACTTTAATAATTGTCTCTACAAATAATAAAATTAGTCTCTATAGTTTATGGAGACAACTTTACCTTGTTTTTATTTCCTTCTCTATAAGATATATATATTGAATAATTAAACTTGTTTTAATTTATGTGGTCTTAATCAAAAGAAAAAAAGTTGTGGGCAAAATTAAAATAAATAAATGATGATTAGTTGGTGTGCCACCTATATATTTTTGTGTGGTATTAGGTGTTAAAAATAATGTGTATGGTTTTAAATATTTTGTATTAATTTATATTAAGTGGTTTGTATTAGTTTAGGATTAGTATAAATACCCCTCTTTTCTTACATTGTAATCATCAAGCAAGCAATTCAAAAATAAAAGCTTGAGTTATAAGAGTTGAAAATTTTTTTTATATTTTTGAGTGTTTGAGAGAGTTTAATTAAGAATTGTTTGAGTGTTTGGTGTTTAATAAAGTGGTGTCAGAGCTAAATATAGGCATATAGTATACCAAATTAAAGCTCTTGGAAAGAAAAATCCAACACCGCTGGAATCAGCCCAATCAGAGGTCGGATGCGCCACCAATCTCCATTAAAAGTTTGCTACCAGAAACCCATTAAACTCACTGAGTTGAAGTCGAGTCAACTCAAGTCTGAAACCGAGTCAAATTGAGTTTGAAGCCGAGTCCGTAGTCGGGCTTGAAGCCATTTGACCAAGTCATTGACTGAGCCATCAAGTCGTTTGACCCAGCCGTTTTTAAGCCGTTGACCAACTACTGATCGTTGACTTTGATAGTTGACTTTCAATAGTTGACTTTTGGATTGAAGTTAATCTTAAGGTTTTTTGGCATTTCGGATCCATTTGTGAAGTCGAATTTTGTAAATTCTTATTAGATTATGTAATATGACAAATAGTGTGGTATTATTCCAAGTTCCAACACTCAATAACAATAATTACTACAATTGGAGTATCAAAATGAAGGCTCTCCTTGGTGCACATGATTTTTTGGATATCATAGAGAAAGGCTACAATGAACCACAAAATGAGACATTATTATCACAGTCTGAGAAGGATAGTTTAAAAGATTCAAGAAAGAATGACAAGAAGGCTCTCTTTCTTATCTATTAAGCCCTTGATGATGATAATTTTGAGAAAATTTCTGACACAACCTCTACTAAACAAGCATGGGAGAAGCTGCAAACATCATATAAAGGAGAAGAAAAAGTGAAGAAGGTGCGTCTTCAAACCTTAATAGGGGAGTTTGAATATCTGCACATAAAAGGAGGTGAAACCATTTTTGATTATTTTTCCAAAGTTTTGGCTATTTCTAATCAATTGAAAAGAAATAATGAAAAGTTAGAAGATGTGAGAATAATGGAGAAGATACTTCGCTCATAGACCCAAAATTTGAGCATATCGTTATAACTATAAAAGAGACAAAAGACTTAGAAGAAATGAAAATTGAGCAACTTTTAGGCTCATTACAAGCCTATAAAGAGAAGCACAAGAAGCAGCAAGTAATCACCGAGCAACTCCTCAAACTAAAGCTCAAGGATATGCATGAAAGCCAAGGCAATGAAAGAAATCAACGTGGCTGAGGCAGAGGTAGAAGTCGCGGATGAGGTGGAAGCGGTGGTCATGGACGAGGTTGGAGTTCTTACAATAGTAACTTCAACAACTATGAGAAAGGTGAAAGTTTTATAAGAAGTTATGGGAGAGGTAATCCAAACTTAAGGTACAATAAATCCCAAGTTAAATGCTATAATTATAAAAAATATGGGCATTATGCATTAGAATGCGAAGCTCCCAGCTGTAAAGTTGAAGAAAAGACCAATTATGTAGAAGCAAGATCGAAGAGAACATAGTGCTGTTATAATACAAAACTAATGTTGAAGATCAAGGAAGTACTTGGTACCTTGATACTGGTGCAAGCAACCATATGTGTGGAAAAAGAAGAATGTTCATGGAACTCGATGAATTAGTGGTTGGCAATGTTTCCTTTAGTGATGATTCAGAAGTATTAGTAATAGGAAAAGGTAACATCCTTATTCGTGCTAAAGATGGTAGTCATCAGTCAATTTCTGATGTCTATCATATGCCTAATATGACATGCAATATTTTGAGTATAGGTCAGCTCTTAGAAAAAGGCTATGATTTTTACTCAAAATATTATTGTTTTTTTATAACAAATGGCAATAGAGATTTGATAGCCAAAGAAAAAATTCTAAAAATAAACTGTTTCCTTTAAATATTTAAAATGATATTGTAAACTATTTGAAAGCTTATTACAAAGATGCATCTTGATTATGGCATCTTTGATTTGGGCACCTTAACTTTGGAAGCTTGGAACTGTTATTAAAGAAGAGAATAGTGAGAGGACTACCTTGCATCAATCATCCGGATCAATTTTGTGAAGGGTGTTTGCTTGGAAAGCAGTTCAGAAATAGTTTTCCCAAGGAATCATACTCAAGAGCCAAGAAGCCATTAGAGCTCATTCATACTAATGTGTGTGGGCTAAATACTCCAAGCTCTCTTGGTAAAAATAACTATTTTCTTCTTTTTATTGATGATTTTTCTAGAAAAACTTAGGTATATTTCTTGAAGTAGAAATTAGAGGTTTTTGAAGCATTCAAGACATTTAAAGGTGCTATGGAGAATGAGAGTGGTTAGAAGATTAAAGCATTGAGATCAGATCGAGGAGGAGAATTTACTTTAAAGGAATTTCAAAAGTTTTGTGCAACAAATGGAATTAGACATTTTCTCACCATTCCAAGATATCTACAACAAAATGGCATTGTAGAAAGGAAAAACAGAACTGTCCTTGATATGGCACGGAGTATGCTTAAAAGCAAACATTTGCCAAAAGAATTTTGGGCTGATGCAGTGGCACAGCTGTCTACTTGTCCAACCAATCTCTAATAAGAAGTGTTTGGGGAAAGACACCGCTAGAAGCCTAGAGTGGAAGAAAGTCTGAAATTTCTCACCTCAAAGTATTTGGCAGTATAGCCCATGTTCATGTACCAGATGAAAAAAGAACCAAGCTTGTTAAAAAAAGTGAAAGATACATCTTCATCGGCTATTCCACTCATTCAAAAGGGTACAAGCTATACAATTCCAACAGTAAGAAGTTTGTGATCAGCCGAGATGTGATGTTCGATAGAGAAAATGAATAGGAGTTTAATTCTTCAATAAATGAATTCAATTTCTTTCCTTAATTTGATGAAGCGGAGCAAAAGCTAGTAGACCAACCAGGTGAACTTTAGCAAGAGCCTACTACACCTCCTGCTTCACCAATATGAAGTGATGAAGATAATTCACCACCATCTTTTCGAGCTGAAAGAAATGAAGAACGAATAAGAAGTCTTGAAGATATATATAAGGTGACTGATAGACTTGAAAATCTTACTATTTTTTAGTTTTTTTGCTAACTGTGAACTAGTAAACTTCCAAGAAGCTGTGCAAGATAAAAAATGGAGAAATGTAATGGATGATGAAATTAAAGCCATTGAAAAGAATGACACCTGGGAACTTGCTACTCTTCCAAAAGGACACAAGCCAGTTGGTGTCAAATGGGTTTACAAAATAAAGAAGAATGCCAAAGGAGAGGTAAAAAAGCAGAAAGCAAGGCTAGTTGTAAAAGGCTACAGTCAAAAAGTTGGAATTGACTATGATGAGGTATTTGCTCCTATTGCACGCTTGAAGACTGTGAGACTGATTATTTCTTTAGCAGCTCAAAATAAGTGAAAGATTCACTAAATGGATGTAAAGTCTGCCTTTCTAAATGGAGTTTTTAAAGAAGAAGTCTACATTCAGCAACCCCCAAGCTATAAAGTCAAAGGATAAGAATGCAAAGTCCTAAAATTGAAGAAGGCCCTTTATGGATTGAAGCAAGCTCCCAGAAAATGGAATAGCAGAATTGACAACTATCTTCAACAGAATGGCTTCATCAAATGTCCATATGAACATGCCCTCTATTTCAAAATTAAAGAAGGAGATGTCCTTATCATATGCTTGTATGTAGACGATTTGATCTTCACCGAAAATAACCTCAACATGTTCAAAGAATTCAAAAAGGAAATGACAATGGAGTTTGAGATGATAGACATTGGACTTATGGTGTATTATCTTGACATTGAAGTTAAACAACAAAGGATGGAATTTTTATCTCACAAGAAGGCTACACAAAGGAAATTCTCAAAAATTTCAAGATGGAGAATTGCAAACTAATAAGTACGCAAGTGGAATGTGGAGCTAAATTATCCAAAGATGAAGATGAAGAAAGCGTGGATCCAACATACTTTAAAAGTTTAGTTGGAAGTTTACACTATCTAACTTGCATAAGGCCTTATATTCTTTATGCAGTTGAATTAGTGAGCCGCTACATGGAATTTCCAATAACCCCTCATCTCAAAGTTACAAAGAGAATTCTTCACTACCTCAAAGGTACAATCAACTTTAGGTTGTTCTATTCCATTTCTAATGATTACAAGCTTGTTAGATACAGTGATAGTGATTGGAGTGGAGATTTATATGATAGAAAAAGTACTACAGGATTTGTATTCTTCATGGGAAATACTGCTTTCACTTGGATGTCAAATAAGCAACCAATTGTCACTCTGTCAACATGTGAAGCTGAATATGTTGCTGCTATAACATGTGTTAGTCATGCAATTTGGCTTTAGAATTTGTTGAAAGAATTGAACATGTCACAAGTGGAACCAACAGAGATTCGAGTCGATAATAAATCTGTAATAGCTTTAGCCAAGAATCCAGTGTATCATGATTGGAGCAAACACATTGATACTCGATATCACTACATAAGAGAATGCATTACGAAGCAAAATGTGAAACTGAAATATATGAAGTCTCAAGATAACATTGCATACATCTTCACCAAGCCATTGAAGAAAGAAGATTTTGTCAGATTGAGAAATGCACTTGGCATAATAAAACAAGTTTAAGGGGGAGTGTTGAATAATTAAACTTGTTTTAATTTATGTGGTCTTAATCAAAAGAAGAAAATTTGTGGGCAAGATTAAAAGAAATAAATGATGATTAGTTGGTGTGCCACTTGTATATTTTTGTGTGGTATTAGGTATTAAAAATAATGTGTGTGGTTTTAAATATTTTGTATTAATTTATATTAAGTGGTTTGTATTAGTTTGGGGTTAGTATAAATACCCCTCTTCTCTTGCATTGTAATCATAAAGTAAGCAATTCAGAAATAAAAGCTTGAGTTATAAGAGTTGTAGAAATTTTTTATGTTCTTGAGTGTTTGAGAGAGTTTAATTAAGGATTGTTTGAGTGTTTGCAGTTTAACAATATAGACAAAGTACTATTATCGTTTCTTTATATATCAATTTATGAAGACAAAATTATTTTTCATGGAGACAAAATTAAATTATTTTTATATTTAATTATTTACATATTATCTAGAAATTTGAATTGTAAAATATAAAATTCAAATTTTAACTACTTTCAATTTTAATATAATATTTATAAAAAATTTTAATATTTGAAAAACTTTCAAATTTTTTTTGGAGAGATATCATAGTTACCACTAAAAAGATAATAACTTCAAAATTTTTCAGTTGGACCAATTTATAGAGAAAAATATAAAAATTTTATTTACTTACAAATGATGTGGGATTTAAGTATCATACCTCAATAGATTTTTTTGTATTTATTTCTTTTTTAGAAAAAAATTATTAATTTAATATATTTCCTTAGATAATATATAAAGATATTAAATAATTTTTGACACTTTAAATTTAATTTATAATATTTTATGTAAATTTTAATTTACTATGAATCTAAATTTAAGTAATTAAAGAGACAATAAAATAAATTTATTGCTTTGAATTGTCACCATACGTTAAGTTTTTGTAATCTGTATACAACCAATTAGACAAATTTTCCATATACAACCAATTAAATTCTTTTTCTTTCTTAATTAAATAATGTCAATTGAATCACATTTAATCAGTATATTAAGGGGTATTTTTTAAAATAATTTTACCTTAAAAAAATTGGAAGTATTTCTTTTTTTTTTTAACAACACTTTTCTATCTCAATTTTAGCCCTCAATTCAGCTTTGATTTGTCACACATGTTTTCTCTCTACATCTGAATTTAGTGCTGCAAAATTGCTGCTTAGGTGGTTTGCAACTCCATTTGCATCTCTATAAACATGTGCAATGTTATAATCCAAATTTTTATAAATTATAAAATTAAATTTTTGAAATTCACAGTATTAATAATTGTTTTAGTAAATTATGATATTTGATTATTTATAAAATTAAACTTAAATATTGATGTTGAATATTATTTTAATATTATAAAAATTATTAATTTAGTGTATTTAGAATACTTTAACATATTTAATTATTATTAGAATATATTTTAATATATTGTGTGGATGAAATTATTGAGGGAAGATATTTTAAATTTTGTCTTTTTTAGGAAAAAAAAAAGAAAAACGAAATGACAGTGCACTTCTTCTTTTTCCCTTCTTCAATTTTTTTTGCTTTTCTTTGCTTCAACGATGGATGAACGAACCAACCAATTGGCCTTCCCTCACACCACCATCCAATCAACCAAGCTCGACCTCATCAGACACCAGCTGCCATCCGGAACTCCTCCAGCTCGCTAGTCGACTTCTTCTCTCTCTCCTCTTATTTTCAAAGTTGCCCAAATCTTCTTTTCTTCATCGGTGTTGATTCTAGTCATCTCAGTCCAAGTTTGATAGCTCAATTTTTTCATCTTGGAGTGGGCTTTGTTTTCTCTCCGTCAATTTGTTCGATCTGAGCCTCTAACGTCTTCAATTTTGGGTAAATTCAAAGTTACCCATTTTTGTTTAATTTTCTTAAATTGAGTTAAATCAGTTTGATTTAAGTTAAATTGATTGTAGATAATTGTGGTAAGGATTATAAGATTTCCAAAAATGTATTTAGATTTAATTTTAAAATTTTTTTTCGAAAATCACTATTATGAGCTCAGAGTTACTGTTCCAGCACTATTCTGAACACGGGATAATTATATTTTTAATAAATTCTCCTAAGTATTTGAAGCAAATCTTATATAGGAAGTTTATTAAAATTATGTGTAGAATTTTTATTATGAATTTTTGAATGTTTATGTGAAAAATAAATTTTTGAAAAAATTAGTATAAATTAGTAATTTTTTTATATTTTAATTGAAATTATTATTACTTATTATGTTCTGGACAGTTTTTGAATAATAAAAATCATTAAATTAATAATTATAAGTTATTTACTATTTTTAGCTAATTATTAATAATTTCCTGAAAATATATGAATAGTAAATTTTATTTATTAATTTTAAGCTTAAATGAGTTTTTGGTTATTTTTATTATTTATTTGAACAATTTAAATAATTAATTATAATTAATGCTATTTAATTTTGAATATTGGTAGAATATATTTTTAATAATGAAATTTAATTATAAATGAGGATTTTATTATTTATTTTGGAAATAAATATATTTTATGTTTTATTACGTCAATAAATTGATTTGTGATGTTTAAATGAATTTTTATGATTTTTGGTGAATTATTGAAATTTGTGGTATTTTATTAATTGTGGATTTAATTGGTTCTCGGTTGTGCATGAATAGTAGTTCAGAGGCTCAACCCAAGATGTGGTGTTGTTGAATTATTTGAAGTGTATTTCTATGCAGGAACAACTTACTTTTGTAGAGGAATGCCCATTTTACAAAAGAGATTGTTGAATTTTTGGTATATTTCTCGTAAAACGTGACATCAGATTGATCCTAAATTTTGAGTTTTAGTCGAGTCATATCTTAAATTGAGTTGCTCTTTGGAAATTCTAGAAGTATAAAATTATAAATTTATTTCTAGTTTTTTATTTATTATTACTTTCTCCTTTTAGTTGCATCGCGACCTAGGCCAACCGGACCCGACCAGCCGAACTAGAGTAGAGGAGTGCAATAGTACTATAAGTTATTATTATATGTATACACTGCATGTAGAATATATCATCAGCATCCATATTTTAAATAATTATTAATTTTATTATTCATTATGCTATATTGCATTAACTGTTATTTATTATTATTATCGAGTATATATGTTTATATATATATAAATACAATTACTACTTGTTATTGATGGAAACTGCATATTTTAATATAAATTTCATTATTGTATTCATGATAAATGTTTTGGAGGATTACTATAAAATGTGCCACCTAGTGGGTCACACTAGGATTATTGCGCAACAATATGCTAGATGATAGACTACAAATTTTGATTAATTTGAGATATGGATACAATGATTATTGTGAATGATGGAAAAGGGGTGTGACTATGTATCGTCGGTTGACCTGTAGCGTACTCGAGGTGAGTCATATCGATAGTGAGATTGCGGATCATCAGTTGACCCTTTTGTGTACTCAGGGCCTGTCCACTGCCAAAAGTTGGACAAGAGATATATTTTTGGAGTTATGGAAAGTATGTTGGCTAGTGAAATACAGTAATGGAGGTTGTGGAAAATTTAGGGTTCTGCCCCGATCCTCAACCAAACTTTTCTACATTTAATTATTTTGATGTGAAATATGATTTCGAGCATTTGCATAAAAAGTGTGTATAAATATATAAATATTAGTAAAATGATGCTTGAATGTTTGTGCCTTAGGATGCATGTATATAAATAATAATAATAATCACTCAGTGAGGTATAACCCCCCTTAAATATTTTTTTAGGATTCTTTATGTCAGACCTCCCATATTAGTCCTATTCGGTGGACCCTTTAATCTCCAACCGATTTATGTAATTTTTGAACTATCACCTTCTTGTATTTTGTAGACTTTGTAGTAGTAGTATGTAATTGTTGTATCATGTTATGTTGACTCTAATAGTAGTTTTGTATCTGAATATATTTATGATGATTTTGTTTATGAAAGTTTTGATTATGTTATTAAAGGTTTTAATTCTGAGGCATTTTTGTAGTATGCTTCTTTGAGTTTTTAATTTAAAGCTTGCTACGGGTTCTAGATTCATGAGTTTCTATTCCCTAGCACCGGTCATGATTCTCGGTTTGGGATGTGACAAAGTTGGTGTTAGAGCCTAGGTTTAGTATTATGGACCTAGGTTAGTGGAGTTGTGTTTTCTTTGAAACTACTACAACAAAATTAGTTTATACTATGTCCTTGAAAAGTCTTTATTTCTTTTAATTTTTTGTGTAACCATTAGGGTGTCTATTTATTGTCTGTGATTGTCTGAATTATATGTTTTATTTTTGTTCTCTCAAGAATATAGCGAGTGTGAGTCGCTTCATCGGTCAATGAGACCAATGACGGAGCGCCTTTTAAGGATAAGGTTCTACCCCATGTGTAGCCAGCTAGGCATAAGGGGAGAGGTGGATTTAGAGGGCTAGGAGGTCACCGTAAACAACAGGAATAATAGAATCAGGAGCCTGTGGCTCAGGGTTTCAATGATGTTGCCCATGCGCTAAGAGTTCAGTGGGGTGCAGTAGCTATGCCTCTGGCTCTACCACCTATACAATCTTTGCTTCAGCAGATAGCTAAAGATGTGTCAATTTTGCATATATTCCATGTTTTGAATCTTATTGGTTTTCACTTCTTTTTAAGTGAGGTGAATGCAAACTGCTTTTACCAAAGAGACAATAAATATTAATAAGCATTCCTTTCAAGTTAAAGTTGTGATTCTAGTTTCAACCCCTACTACACTTATCTAGTAGAGGGGTAGGTTAGATACAAATGTAACTCAAAGGCTAAAGTAGTCATTACAAGAGGTACATGCAACTTTTAAGCTCGAACTTGTAGCGTTTATGGCTGGGACAACCAGGGTTAATGAGAACTTGGTAGCACTTAACCAAGCATGAAAATTGTTTTGAATATGTTTTGATGAATGAATTAGAAGATGTCTAATGTAGACGAAACACTTTTGTACTCTTTAATAATGAAGTTATCAGTTTTGACTGCAACATAAGATTAGTGCATGCAGTCAAATTAGCTTTATGTGACTACTATGATGTGGTTAGAGTTTAAAGAGTAATTTCTAAGATACTTCCATCCACTTTCAAGGAGGGATAATTACACATGGCGGCTATTATAGAGTAAGAGAGGTATAGTTAGTTGAGAAGAATACCCATGAATTCTTAAATCTGTCATGTCATGTCATGTTGTAGATGTGATACAGTATAAGAGGAGACTGGTAGAACTATATGTTATAGGATTAAGTTTGGCATATATTAGCATCCAAGTTAAGGACTAAAATTTAGGGAGTTATTCATGAATTCAGTCCTTTCAGGTGTAATTGACTTAATGTGATTTTGAGGATGGATTGGTTGTCTCAACATCATGTTGTTGTTGATTTTTGTAGCAAGGAAGTGATTTTTAGAATTTCGAGTGAAGATGAATTTAAGTTTGTGGGTGACAAGAGTTTTGCAGCTCAAAATCTTATCTCTACCATCATGGCTAGGAAGATGTCGAGAAAAGGGTGTCAGGGATACTTGGCATTAATCAGGGATACTATAGTGGAGAATACATCCATCTCAGATGTTCTAGTAGCATGTGAGTTCCTAGATGTCTTTCCTGATGAGTTGCTAAATTTACCACTTCATAGGAAGATCGAATTTGGTAATGATGTGATCCTAGGCATAACTTTTATCTCAATATCGCCTTATAGGATGGCTCTTGCAGACTTGAAGGAATTAAATGAGCAATTACAAGAGTTGTTGGACAAGGGTTCAGTATTTCTCCTTGGGGTGCATTAGTCCTGTTTATGAGGAAGAAGGATGATATACTAAAATTGAGCATTGATTACAGAGAAATGAATAAGGTGACAATGAAGAACAAGTATCCTCTTCTAAGGATAGATGATTTGTTTGACCAACTTCAGGGTGCACAGTTCTTCTTTAAGATTAACTTAAGGTCGGGCTATCATCAGTTATAGATAAGTGAAGTCGATGTTCCTAAAATTACATTTCGTACAAGATATGGCCACTATGAATTTCTAGTGATGTACTTTGAATTAACTAAAGCACCAACTACTTTTATGGATCTAATGAATAGGGTGTTCTGACCATTTATGGATCAGTTTGTAGTAGTCTTTATTAATGATATACTAGTGTATTCAAAGAGTATGGAAGAACACGTATATCACTTGAGGACAGTGCTATAGACACTAAGAGATCAGTTTTATGCTAAATTCTCAAAATGTGGTTTCTAGTTAAAGAGTGTACCATTCCTTGGACATATGGTATATAAAGATGGTATTCAGGTTGATCTACAGAAATTGAAGTAGTGTCTCAATGGCCAATATTGATGACAATCATTGAGATTTAAACTTTCTTGGGTTTGGCTGGGTACTATAGAAGATTGTTAAGGATTTCTTAAGAATTGCAACACCTATAACTCACCTAATTCATAAAAATGTGAAGTTCGTATGGTCAAAGGCTTATGAGAACATTTTTAACTACTGAAGGAGAAGTTAACCACAGCTTTAGTGTTGACTTTGTCAAATGGAGAAGACAAGTTCACTGTATATTGTGATGCTTCTAGAGTTGGCCTAGGTTGTGTGTTGATGTAGAATGGAAGGGTAGTGGCTTATGCTTTTAGATAGTTGAAGAAGCATGAATAGAATTATCCTACTCATGACCTAGAGATGGCTACAATGATCTTTACTCTCAAGATTTGGAGACACTACTTATATGGGTGACTTATGAGATTTTCACTAATCATAAAAGCTTGAAGTACATTTTTTAATAGAGAGATATGAACTTAAGGAAAAAAAGATGGTTGGAACTCTTGAAGGCTTGTGATTGTGATACCCTATATCATTTAGGCAAGGCTAATATGGTAGCAGATGCCTTGAATTAAAAGTCCTCGGGTAGTCTTACTCAAGTTAGTGTGGAGAGGATACCTTTGATCCAAGGGTTGCATAAGTTAGTGGATCAAGGTTGATAATGAAGATAAGCATATAAGGAGGATTGTTATCTTAGTTCAGAATCGGATCTGTGTTGAGGGATACGATCAAGGCAACTTAGAGCCGAGATCCTATTCTAGTAGAACTTATGGAGAAGGTTCATGAAGGAAAGCTCATTGATTTTAGTCTCAATTATGAAGGTATTCTTTGGATCAGTGGAAGATTATGTGTTCCTGATATGGATAATTTAAGAAAAGAGATCTTAGAAGAAGCTCACTATACAACATACAATATACATCCAAGTGCTACTAATATGTACTATGGTATTAAGGATCTGTACTTGTGAGATGGTATAAAATGTAGTTGATTTTATCTCTAAGTGTTTGAATTATTAGCAAGTGAAAGCTGAGCATCATGAGCCTTATAGAAAGCTTTAATCTTTTTTTATCCTTGAGTGGAAAATGAAAGAGAATCATTATGGACTTTGTGGCAGGGTTACCTCATTCAAAGGATGGATACAATTCTATTTGGTTAATAGTGGACATGTTAACCAAATCATCTCATTTTCTGCTAGTTAAAGCTACTTATTCTATAGCCAAGTTGGCTAAGCTATATGTTAAGCATATTATGTGCCTTCATGGAGTGCCTGTTTCAATTGTATCTAATAGACGTTTAGTGTTCACCTCCTGATTTTGGTAGAAGTTACAAGAAGCAATGGGCACTAGACTTGATTTCAGTATTGCTTTTCACCCTCAGACAGATTGTTAATATGAGAGGATGATCCAGACACTTGATGACATGTTAAGAATGTGTGTAATGGATTTTGGAGGTAGTTAGGATGATCAACTGCCACTGGTGGAGTTTGTTTTTAATAACAGCTACCATAACAGTATTGAGATAGAACCATATGAAGCCTTGTATAGAAGGAAGAGTAGATTACCTCTATGTTGGGATGAGATTAGAGAACGAGATCTAACTAGACCATAAATCATCCAGGATGCATAAGAGAAGATTACATTAATTAGAAGGAGATTGGGAGCAGTAGCTAGTAGACAAAAAAGCTATGCAGATCCAAAGCGTAGAGATATGGAATTTCAAGATGGAGACTATGTATTTCTAAAGGTGTCACTAATAAAGGGTGTTTTGAGATTTGGTAAGAAGAGAAAGTTGGCACCGAGATGCATTGGACCTTCCGAGATTCTAGAGAGAGTTGGCATAATTGCATATCAATTGGTTGTGCCTCCAAATTTGTCTCAAGTGTATCCAGTGTTCCATGTCTTAATGCTCAGGAAGTATATTTCAGGTCCTTCACATATGTTGCAGCCTCAAAGTGTGGAAAAGAATGAAGATCTGATGTACGAGGAAGAACTAGTTATGATTGTTGACTGTCAAGTTCGCTAGTTGCATTCGAAGTAGATTACGATGGTCAAGATATTGTGGAGGAACAACAACATGGAGGAGTACACGTGGAAGATTGAGAATGAGATGCATATGGCTTACCCTTAACTTTTTTTGTCGATGAATTCTTATATTCAGTTCTTTCATTTGAAATTTGAGGACGAGTTTTTGTAAGGGAGAAAGACTATTATAACTCGATTTTTTATAAATTATAAAATTAAATTTCTAGGATTTGCAATGTTAATAATAGTTTGGAAAATTATGATGTGTGATTATTTGTGAAATTAAACTTAAATGTTAGTGTTGCATATTATTTTAATATTATTAAAATTATTATTTATATAAATGATTGATTTAGTGTATTTGGAATACTTTAACATATTTAATTATCATTAGAATATATTTTAATATATTGTGTGGATGAAAATATTGGGGGAAGATATTTTAAATTTAAAATATTAATTAAAATTTTGTCTTTTTGTCCTTTTAGAAAAAAATTTGAAAAACGAAGTGATATTGCACTTCTTCTTCTTTTTCCCTTCTTCATTTTTTTTCTTTTCTTTGCTTTTGCCATAGATGAATGAACCAACCAGCAACCCTTCCCCCACATCACCGTTCGATCAACTAGCTCGATGTTGCCAGCCACCAGCTGTTGTTTGGAACTCCTTCAGCTTGCCAGTCGACTTCTTCTCTCTCTCCTCTTCTTATTTTCAAATTTGGTCGAATATTCTTTCCTTTGCCGATGTCAATTCCGGTCATCCCAGGACAAGGTTGATAGCTCAATTTCTTCGTCTTTGAGTGGGCTTCGTTTCCCCTCCCTCAATTTGTTCGATCCGAGCCTTTAACGTCTTCAATTTTGGGTAAATTCGAAGTTATCCATTATTGTTTAATTTTTGTTAAATTGAGTTAAATTAGTTTGATTTATGTTAAAATGATTGTAGATTATTGTTGTAAGGATTATAAGCTTTCCAAAGATGTATTTATATTTAATTTTGGAATTTTTTTTCAAAAATCACTATTTCAAGCTTAGAGTTACTGTTTCATCACTGTTATGGGCTTGGGACAATTATATTTTTAATAAATTATACTAATTATTTGGAGAAAATCTCGTGAAGAAAGTTTATTAAAATTATGTGTAGAATTTTTATTATGCATTTTTGGAAAATTTTGTATAAATTAGTAGTTTTTTTTAATATTTTAATTGAAATTATTATTAATTATTATGTTCTGGACAGTTTTTATCATTAAATTAATAATTATAAATTATCTACTATTTTTAGCTAATTATTAGTAATTTTCAAAAAATATATGAATAATAAATTTTATTTATTATTTTTAAACTTAAATGAGTTTTTAGTTTTTTTATTATATATTTGAGCAATTTAAAATATTAATTGTAATTAATTCTATTTAATTTCGAATATTCGCAGAATATATTTTTATTAATGAAATTTAATTATAAATGAGGATTTCATTATTTATTTTGGAAATAAATATTTGTTATACTTTTATTATGTCAATAAATTGATTTGTGATATTTAAATGAATTTTTATGAATTTTGGTGAATTATTGGAATTTATGGTATTTTATTAACTGTGGATTTAATTGGTTCTCGATTGGGCATGAATAGTAATTCAGGGGCCCAACTTGAGATGTGGTGTTGTGAAATTATTTGAAGTATGTTTGCGCACATAAATGACTCTACTTTTGTAGAGGGATGTCTGTTTTACAAAAGAGACATTGTCGAATTTTCAATAGATTTCTCATAAAACGTGACATCGGGTCGGTCCTAAATTTTGAGTTTTAGTCGAGTCGTGTCTTAAATTGAGTCCCTTTTAGAAATTCTAGAAGTATAAAATTAGGAATTTATTTCTAATTATTTATTTATTAATACTTTCTCCTTTTAGTTGCACCGTGAGCTAGGTCGACCAGATTGAGCTAGCCGAATTGGAGCAAAGGAGTGCGGTAGTACTATGAGTTATTATTATATGTATGCATTGCATATAGAATATGTCATCAACGTCCATATTTTGAATAATTATGTAGTTTATTATTCATTATGCTATATCGCTTTAAATGTTATTTATTATTATTGTCGAGTATATATGTTTATATATATATAAATGCAATTACCTATTGTTATTGATGAACGCTGCATATTTTAATATAAATTTCATTATTGTATTTATGATAAATATTTTGGAGGATTATCATAGAACGTGCCACCTAGTGGGTCACACTAGGATTATTGTGCAACAATACACTAGATGATAGACTATAAATTTTGATTAATTTGAGATATGGATACGATAATTATTATGAATGATGGAAAAGGGGTGTGACTACGGATCCTCGGTTGACCTGTAGTGTACTCGAGGCTAGTCATATCGGTAGTGGGATTGCAGATTCTTGATTGACCCTTTTGTATACTTGAGGTCAGTCCACTGCCAAAAATTGGATAAGAGATATATTTTTAGAGGTATGGAAAGTTTATTGGCTAATGAAATATAATGATTGAGGTTACGAAAAATTTAGGGTTCTCCCCCGATCCTCCACCCAAACTTTTTTGTGTTTAATTGTTTGATGTGAAATATGATTTCGAACATCTACATGAAATGTGTGTATAAATATATAAATATTATTATATTGATGTTTGAATGTTTGTGCCTTAGGATGCATGTACATATATAAAAATAATTCACTCAGTGAGATCTGACCCCCTCAAATAATTTTTCAGGATTCTTTATGTCCTCCCCTGTTAGTCCTATTCGTCGGACCCTTTTATCTCCGGCTGATTTATGTAATTTTTGAACTATCACCTTATATTTTGTAGACACTGCAATAGTAGTACGTAATTGTGGTATCATGTTATGTTCAGTATGATAGTAGTTTTGTATTTGAATATATTTATGATAATTTTATTTATGAAAGTTTTGATTATGTTATTAAAGGTTTTAATTCTGAGGCATTTTTGTAATATGTTTGTTTGAGTTTTTAATTTAAGGCTTGTTAAGGTTTCGGATTTATGTGAATTCCCATTTTTTAGCGCCGGTTATGATATCCAGTTTGAGTTGTGACATGCAACCTCAAATCCTCGAATTGTTGTAGCACTGAAAAATTTTTCTGCCTGTATAAACATGTAAATTCTCCAAATCTTGTTCACATAAAATATAGCTTAATTCAAAATTTAAATGATATAAACAAATTATAGTACCCGATAAGAGGTGGCGTCCAATGAACTATTTGTGGTAGCTGTGACAACCTATGATCTATTGCATTATCAACTATAATTCTGTAGTCGACAATCGCAAGGTACACAGAGTCTCTTTCACCTGATGGCAGTGTCATCTTCCACATTGCAAAGTAAGCTCCAAACATTTCTTTAAAATGCATTTCAACCTTTTTGCTTGCATCCTCTAGCTTTTGCTGTCCTCGTCTCGAACAGCTCTTGACCAATCAGCCCGATAAAAGATTTGTCAAAAAAATGTTTGTATTTGGTTAATTATATTGCTAATAGGCAGTAAATAAGTTTGTAAATATGATTAAACCAAAAAAAGGAATAAAAAAAATTTATCAGTCATCCTAATTTAAAAAATTTATATCACATTGCAAAAAAAAAAAAATCTTACCTACTATAAGTGTTTAGCAAACAAATATCAATTATGACTTAAATAGGTCAAAATAGCTAAAAAATTATAAAATTAAATTGAAATATATCAAATATCACTCTAAATGAAAATTAAATCTCACAAAAAAGAAATGAAAGATTTACTGTAATGAAAAATTAAATCTCACAAAAAAGAAATGAGATTTACTATAATAAAACTAACAATAAATCATTTTTAATGGTATTTTTGCCATTAAAAAGTAGATTTGTTTACCATTTGAAGATGTACTATATGATTTTTTTCTAAATTTAAGTAATTAAAGAGATAATAATATAAATTTATTACTTTAAATTGTTACCATAGATTAATTCTTGTTGTTTGTATACAACCAATTAGACAAATTTTCTTTCTTAATTAAATAATGTCAATTGAATCACATTTAATTCAATATATTAAGAGGTATTTTTCAAAAAAATTTAACTTTAAAAAAATTGGAAGTATTTGTTTTGGATTTGTTGCACCATTGGTATCATAATTTTGGATCATGTTTCACTTTAGTATCAAATTTTTAATTTTTTATTTTCAGTCCCAAAAATTATGTTTTTGTTTCAAGTTGAAATATCTCGATTATATCCGATCAAATTTAATATACGTGGCAACTGGAATAAACCTATGTTTAGTATATTTTCCTTGTAACTATCTCATTAATCAATTTAATAATCATCTTACTAATCTCATAAAACAAAATTTGCTTGTGGGCCCCATAAAATAAAAATTTAGCAAAATTTATTTTATGAAGCCAACAAAGTGATTAAACTATTTAATGAGATGTTTACATTGTGAATATACTAAAAATATATTTGCTCAAGCTATCATGTATGTTAAATTTGATCAGATATGTTTGACATACTTTAACTTGAAATAAAAATAAAATTTTTGGGATTGAAAAGAAAAAAATTAAAAATTTGATACTAAAATGAAATATGATCCAAAATTATGATACCAATGGTAAACTAAACCCATTTGTTTTGTTTTTGGAACCACACTTTTCTATCTCAATTTTAGCCCTCAACTCATCTTTAATTTGCTACACATGTTTTCTCTCTAAATTTGAATTTAGTTCTGCAAAATTGCTACTAAGGTGATTTGCAATTCCATTTGCATCTCTATAAACATGTGCAACCTCAAAATCCTCGAATTGCTGTAGCATTGAAAATGCTTTTCTGCGTGTATAAACAACTTGTGAAACTTTTATAAATTAACAAAATGGGAATACAAATTAACTTAACAAAATTTAATTAATTAACAAAAGTTTAGTTTACAAAAACTAATTATATATTATATGTATAATATATTTATTATTTTTAAATATATACAAAGTTATATAAGGGTGCAAACAAGATGACAGGATCATTTATATAAGGGTTCATGCACTACATGCACGTAGCTTAGAGCTGAATAGTTTAAACTAAATTCAGATCTATCATCATGAGGACTTTAGAGACAAAGAAATGAGGCTTTAGATGCTAGCAAACATAGGAAAAAAGTGAGTGCTTATCATTCTCCAAATCTTGTTCACGTAAAATATGAATTAATTCAAAATTTAATTGATATAAACAAATTATAGTACCCGACAAGAGGAGGGGTCCAATGAACTATTTATGGTAGCCGTGACAACCTACGATCCATTGCATTATCTATTAACACAGTAATATACTCATGTAACTTATTAGTTATTGATTTGTTATGTAACACCTTAGTTTGTTATTCATCATACTAATCACTTTAACCTATGGGTATATATACTTTTTGTACGCAAACTATTCAATATATTGAAAACATATTCTAATTATTCAATTTATATTTATATGGCAGCAGAGCTTACAATGGCCTCTAATACCAAAACTCAATTGATTGTTTCCAACTCTTCTTCATCTTCTTTAACTTCTACCTCAATCAATTTTTCTATTAAACTCAGTTCCAAAAACTATCTTGCCTGAAAAATCCAACTAATTCTTCTATTGAATTCCCAAGACTTAATGGGATACATTGATGGCTCGACGCCTCCACCCTCTGCAACAATCATGAACACCGAAATCCCACCATCTCCAATCCCAAATCCTGAATTTCAATTTTGCTTTAAGAAGGATTATATGCTACTATCTTGGATCCTTTCTTCTCTCTTCGAAGATGTTTTTCTTTATATTGTGGGTGTTACATCCTCTCGCCAAGCCTGGGTTGCTCTTAACAACACCTTTGGTGTTGTATCTTAAAACAGATAGCTGCAGCTTTATATCAAGGTGCAAGAGTTCAAGAAGAATGATCTTTCCATCACAAAATATCTTCGTAAGGCCAAGTCCCTATCTGACAAGTTAGTAGCAGTAGGAAGGAGCATGACAAATGCTGATTTCAATGCCATCATCTTTCGCAACATCGGAATGGAATATCAGGAAATTATTTTCTATTTAACTTAAGAGTTGAACCTATCACTTTTAATGAGTTGCATAGTCAACTCGTGTTATATGAAATTCTTTTAAAAAGCAACTTTATTTCATTCATGGCCAACTATTCCTATAAGCCACCCCTCCTTCCCATACCATCTATCCTACCTTCTTCTCCCTCAATTCGGCCATACCAGTCCCCTCGCTATCCACAGCCCTCTTATCGCCCTTAATGGAATAATCGCACCTGCAGAGGATTACCATGTCAAATATGCGGACTACACAATCATATTGCAGTTATGTGCAAATGTCGTAATCATCAGTTAAATTCCTTATAGCAACACTTCATTCCCTTACCATAGGCTAATGTTGGCTATCAACTCCCATCATCTCATCTGCCCTTCAACCTTGGCTCGCATACACTGGTGCTTCAGCCCAGATCACACCGAACCTTGGTACCCTTTATTATCCTCAACAATATTCTGACTTAGATAAACTCTGTATCAGTGATGGTAAGGGACTAGATACTGCACATATGGGTACAAGCTATCTCCTTACCCCTCATAAATCTTTTATCTTGTTTAACACACTCCGTGTGCCTACTATTTCTAAACCATTAATTTATGTCCACAAGTTTAGCCTTGATAATAACTATTAATTTGAATTTTAGCCATTTTCTTTTTTTGTTAAGGATCAGGTAACAAGACAGACTTTACTCAAAGGAGATAATAAACATGGCTTGTACTAATTTCTAGTCAATTTTTAAGCATGCTCTTCTCACAGACACCTCCAACCCCCATGCCCTATGCCACTCCCGTTTAGGCCATCCTCATTATCAAGTACGCTCTAACATTGCCAAGCATAATCAAATAAAAATTTTAGCAGCTTCTACTTCACCTTGTTCATTGTGTCTTTTAGGAAAATTTTGTAAATTACCTTTTGCTTATGTAGATTATATGTCTAATGAACCTTTTTAAATTTTGCATTTCGATGTCTGGGGACCTTCCTCAATTACTTCCAATGTTAGTTATAAGTACTTTGTTCATTTTGTTGATGATTTTACAAGATTTGCATGGATTTTCTTTCTTAAAAATAAAAGTGATGTTTATAATGTTTTTGTTAGTTTTCATGTCTATGTTAAGAATTAATTCCACACTACAATAAAAGCTTTTCATTTTGATTTGGGTGGTAAGTTTCAAAAAGTAAATCAATTTCTCAAATGTAATGGTATTATTCATTGTATAGCTTGCCCCTATATGCATGAACAAAATGGACTAGCCAAATATAAAATTTGACATATCATCGATTCTAGACTTACTCTAGTTGCTCATAGTCATGTTTCCTTAAAATTTTGCCCATATGCTTTTGATACAGTCGTCTCTCTTATTAATGCTATGCTTACACCTGTCTTGCAAAATACCACTCCTTATTCCAAACTTTCTGCACTTGATCCTAAATGTCATGATTTTAAAGTGTTTGGATGTTGTGTTTACCAACTACTCAGACCTTACAATTCTTCTAATTTAATTTTTGTACAAAACCATGCATTTGTTTAGTGCCTTCTAGCATACATAAAGGTCACTAATATCTTAAACCAACTAGTGAGCGAATTTACATTGATCGACATGTGCATTTTAATGAAGAAAATTTTCATGCCAGCACCTACACTTCATAGTCTCTTATTTTACCTTAACGTTCTTCAAATTGGTTACAATTGAATACAAGTCATGTCTATCCAAATCTCTCAGGGGAGTTTTTGGTTATTGTTTCTTTATCTCCTTCTACTCATTCTTCCTCATCCCCTTCTACTTCTTTATTATCACATTCTTCTACTTCTTATACATCCACATCCTATAATTAACAACCAACTTCACCCTTATTGTGTTCTCTTTAATTATCTCCTCCCACCCATTCTAACCTGACCCTATTTATAATTGATTTATAATTAGTTATTGACTACTCATCCTATCCTAACCACGTCTCTCAAACCCAATCCAACCCCATCTCCTCTCAATAACCCCATATCACCCAAACCCATTCCATGCATTTACGTCCCTCCACCATGAGAAGACACCAAGCCCACCTTACCCATCCAAAACCAAATCACACCTTCATTCTCACTAAACCCACATCCTCCTATATAGCCAACAAATATGTTGAGTGGTGCATTGCCATGAAGGATGACATTAATGCCGTCATTCATAACAAAAAATGGTAGCTTTTACCTCGACCTTCAAATCATAATATTATAGGAAATAAGTGGATTTTTAGAATTAAAGCAAATCCAAACAATAGTATCTTTCGATACAAAGCCCGCCTTATTGCCAAAGGATACAATCAACAGGATGGAGCTGACTATGAACAAACATTTAGTCCAGTGGTTAAAGCAATCACAATTTTCATAATTCTCTCTCTAGTTGTGATGAATACATGGTCTTTAAATCAATTGGACATTTCCAATGTTTTCTTTCATGGTGATCGTAGTGATACAGTTTATATGGAAAAACCGTTGGGGTTCATCAATTAACAATACCCTAATTATGTTTGTCTCCTCAAGCGATCCCTCTATGAATTAAAATAAGCACCACGTGCTTGGTTTTTAAGATTGAGCACTTTTCTCATATAACATGGCTTCCCTCCTTCCAAAGCTTATTCCTCCATGTTCATTTTTCATCAATATAATGACTTAGTCGTTTTAGTAATCTACGTTGATGATATTATTGTTATAGGTGTTGCAATTTAAACCCACAAGCGCACGGTTATGGTTGTAGTAGAAAGATATCATTCCTTTAGAGACTATATATTGATTACTAATAATTTTTACCTATAATCTCAACTAGTAAATTGAATAATTTAGTAAGGTTTACAAAATTAAATAATAGAAATTTAATTAAAGGTAAAAATAAATATTTGTAAACACAGAGCCTAGGTTTAGTTTCACTATTTCAACCCAATTATTAACACATTATTTAAGTAAAAATCTTAAATTCAGTTAAGGGTAATTGCTCTAAAATACTTAAAGACTCTTTTAAGTTCAGTTAAGCATGCAAGGATTAAAATCTAACCTACTCTCGTGATTAAGAAGTTAATCAAAACTCAATAAGTTCCTTAATAATTATTGGTTTACCACTGACCTTTGCCTACTGTCATGATTCCTTGAAGAGCTCGCCTACTCTCGTGGTCGAGTGATCTAAGTTCTATATGTCTTAAGGCAATGAATTCCCCTAACTCTCATTGGTAAATTCATTCATAAACATGTAATCAAACATGCCTAAAAAGATAATAAGACAAATATTAAAACATAAATAATTAACTGAAATTTAAATTAAATATAAAAAACTTGTGTTTAAGTCATGTCATGGAATAGCTACTCCTACCTAAGACTCTGAAAGAAAACTTAGCCACACATGGCTATGATGAAATCCATAGTCAAAAATCAAGAAAATAAGAAAATGAAGACAAAAAAGAAAATGAAAATAAGCTCTTAGTCTTCATTGATTTCTATCTAGCTGCCTCCTTCTCTTCACGACACCCCTCCTAAAAAGGTGTTTATTCTTTATATAGTGCTAGGGTATGAAAAGAATCCTTTTTTTAATCTTTAATTCCTTTTTATTTTCAAAACAGGAAAACTTTGCCTTTGTGACACGACTTTGAATCAATTTCGTGCTTTACTTAAATAAGACTGCAAATTTATTCAACATACAGTACGACATCCAACACGGATAGGTTTATTAGTCGTGCTTCATTCTAGGTCAGAATTCTTCACTCGCATGGCATGTTCATGCCGTGATATTTCTCTGTTGACATTCAAATGTAGCTAGCTTCTTCATATCTCACGCATGGCTTGAACATGGCTTAGGCATGGCTTACCTCTTTTGTTGCTTTATCACACGGCATGTGCATGCCATGTCTTGTAAAAATTTGTCAACTCTTAAAGCATTCGATGGCCTACTAGACATAAATCACAAAAACTAATTAAAACTTAAATAAAAATTCCAAAATATACAATATATGATAAGAATCCTAAATAAATACTAACTCATAAAAGAATTTACTAATTAAACAAAAAATTTACTTAAATTAATTTATTCATATTTAGAATTTATTAAAATTCAACTCTAAAATACATAAATAATAGACATATCAATAGGCTCTTCTAATGTTCTTATTCAACAAGTCATCTCTCGACTACAAAGTGAATTTCTTGTCAAGGATGTCTAGGCTCTTTAATATTTTCTTAGCATTTAAGTGTTTTAATCCTCTCTAGTGTCATAATAAATCAATAAAAATATTTGCAGGACATCTTTATTAAAATTGGACTTCAAGATGCCAAGGGTTACCTCACTCTAATGGCCACCACTCCACTATTGTTTAAGTATGCTCGAAAGCCCTTTGATAAGCCCCACATATACAAATCAACTCTCTCTTCAATGCTATTCAGACAATGACTGGGGTGGATGTCCAGACACTCGCCAATCCATAAGTGGTTATGGAATTTATCTTGCTACCTCTCTTATCTCTTAGAGGGCTAAAAAGCAGGTAATAGTTACCTGATCTTCTTTTGAAAGTGAGCATAAGGCATTAGCAAATGCAACTGCATAACTAATTTAGATTCGTTCATTATTATCTTAACTTGGTTTGTCTTGCTTAATCAAACCAATTTTATGGTGTGATAATATTAAGGCAATCTACATGTCCTTAAATCTTTTTTTTCATGCAAGAACCAAACATATACAACTTGATTTCTACTTTGTTCAAGAACAAATGGCTCCCAGACTCATTCAAATTGGCTTCATCTCTACAAATGAACAATTGATGATATATTCACCAAGCCATTGGGAGTTTGCCAGTTTCAACATTTTATCTTTAAATTGTGTCTCCTTCCTCACTCTCCAATGGCTTGCCGGGGGGTATTAACATATTAATATACTCATGTCACTTATTAGCTATTAATTTGTTATGTACTACTTTAGTTTATTATTCATCATATTAATCACTTGTAACCTACGGGTATATATATAGCTTTTGTACAAAAACTATTCAATATATTGAAAACATATTCTTCTCATTCCATTCATATTTATATTATCAACTCTAATTTTGTGGTGGACAATCATATGATATACATATTCTCTTTCACTTGATGGTAATGCCATCTTTCAGCATTGTAAAGTCACCTCCAAACATTTCTTTAAAATGCATTTTAACTTTTTGCTTGCATCCTTTAGCTTTCTGATGTCATAATGTTAAATAGCTCTCAACCAATCAACTTAATAAAATATTTTTCAAAAAATTATTTGTATTTCATTAATTATAATGCTAAAAGGTAGTAAATAAGTTTGTATATATGATCAAACCAAAAAAATTAATAAAAAAATATATTAATAATCCTAATTTAGAAAATTTATATCATGTTAAAAAAAAATTCTTACCTACTATACTATAATACTTATTAGTTAAGTTAGTGCTACATATAAAATTTAATGTTAGTGGAGCCTTATTCTTGTAATTTGTTGGTGTGAAACTGTATGCGCATGATGTCGCCAAGTAGTATAAAAATATCATTCCAACGAGGATTCACTCTAATCACTTATCAACCTAATTCTTTATTGTCTAAGGTTTTCAAATATGGAAATTTGAAAGAAAATTAAATAGCAAATAAATAAAATTATAAAAACAAATTAAATCTTAAACTAAAGAATAAACAATAGATGAACACAATGGTTAGGAATTAAATCTTTTCACAATCCTTAGCTAACTTAAATAATGAACCTATTAGTCTTGAAAATCCTGAGTAATTCTAAATTATTGATTAATCTTTCTTAAGTACTAGCCAATTTTAATATATAACCTTCAAACAAGAACATTAAATCCCAACTCTCATTGTGAACTCAATCCCCTGAATCAAATTATAAATTTATTCACCCACACCAGATTGGAATTTAATATACTTATAATATCTCTACCTATAAGCAATTTAAATATCTATTTATAGATCCACTAAGGTTTTGATCTCTCAACCTAAAACCCTAATTTAAATTATGTGAACAACATATAATAAGCATAATAAATATAATTTACAAAACTAATAATTCATTAATTAAAAGAAAAACTAATTCCTGTTAAATCATTAATCCCTAACCAAACTAACATGAATTTAGTCTAATATTTTGGAGAAATATCCAATAAAAGTCTCAAAAAAACCCATGAGAATTACAAGAATAAAGAAGGAGAGAAGAAAAATAAAAAACTAGAATTGTGTTCTTAAATATTGTCTCTTGATATCTCTTGAGCATCTCCCAATTTTTCTTGCACTTTTCGGCGTTGATTTCTTCCAAAAGTCATCTCTAATTGATAGGTAAGTGATGCCCTCAAAATACATTAGAATCCTCTTTAAAAAGGAAATGTTTGAATGCCAAAATCTTGCTAATTTGAGCAGCCTGCGATAGTAGTGTTTTCGCTGCTATCTCAGTAAAGATTTGCTATTTTTCTCCTCTATGTTGCTGCTGTAGTAGCCAACCATTAGCCCCCTCTTTTATACTAAAAACTCATCCATGCATCTTCGATGCGATAGCAACTAACTGTATGCCCCAAATCCAAGTCAAACACCCTCTAATCACCCCAAAAAAGCCTCAATTCACCTACAAAAATAAAGAAAGAAAAGAAATATAAAAAATAACATTATAAATTTAATTAAAATAAAAAAACTATATATTGACCACACTAAAAAAATTTAAATAAAAATACAATTCTCATACAAACAAATAGCCCTACATTTAAAATTTTTGCTTATCCTCAAGCAAACACTTGAGAACACTTATCCTCACAACGAATTTAGCACATTGACAAACTTTGACTTGTCCATCCCCCACAATCTTTATTTAATACAAAACTTATAACTCAAAATTAAATTGATAACTCAAGGTCAAATACATAAGCTTTACCAAGTGAAAAGTAAACTTAACTATTGAAATTTAAAAAATTTATAAGTTGACAATCAAGAAATAAAAAAGTAAGTGATACTACTCACTCAACCCTTAGCAACCCCTAAATTCCAACACACAAAAGATAGCAACACCATTTTATTTTCAAGTGAGAGCATTTTACTCTCCATCTTGCTTTCTTTTCCTTTTATTTTATATTCTCTCTAACCAACCTTCCAACTCTTAGTAATCCCCCGCCATTCTTGCACTAGTTAGCATGGAAACTATCAAGTGGGTCCTTTGGATACTCTTACTCTAATTAGAGCATTGGAGTAGACTGGAGCATAAGAAAATTGTAATTTAAATATTTGCTCCCTATTAAAAGAGAGACTTCTTTTTTGTTTCATTTTTTTTCAATAAAGCTACCATTACATATGCTAGACTCAAGGATCATCTAAGAATAAAAAATTGAGTATCACTTACAAGTATTTTTTTTAAGTATCAACTCATAAAATTCAATCACTTAAAAGCAAGTGAACATTAAGTTCATTAAATTTTCAAAAGTGCTTAACCACAAGTCACAGATTAAGCATTAACAAAAGATTATGAAACATGTATAAGAAAATCACATTCAATGTGTTTTACTGATCGTGAGGATAGGTTGCAAAAATTTAAATATGTAAATGCTAGCATATAAAAGCACATATAATTCTAGAAATAAAATTAATATAAAAAAAGAATAAAACTAAATGCAAAATACATGCATGCAAATGTAACATACACCACCCCCCCCACACACACACACACAAAATCTTCACATTGCCCTCAATGTGAAAACTAAGCAAGAAATATATAATAACATGCACCAAAATGATAATAAAATAAAATAAAATAAAACAAAAATAAACAAAAGAGCATAAGTAAGGTAAAAGGAAACTCCCTTCATGGTGTGGTGAGCGAATGTTTGTTACCAACCCACATTATCCCCCACACCTACAAATTGCACATCATTACCATCAACCATATATTCATCCACATTGGGTTCACTATCATCTTCATCATGTTAGTGAAAATATGTGATGAGTGTGTAAAATTGAAACATAAGAATTAATATGAGGAGGGATGAGTTTGTGAGAATAGGTAAGAAGATGAATTTGAGAGTAGAGAGGGGTTGAAGAGAAAATAAAATAAAAATTGTGAAGAGAATGAGAAAACAAAGAGAAAAGAATTGTTTAAATCGAAGAACAAAAAAGAAAAATTAAAGAAGGAAAAAAAACTTATAATTGAATTTGTTTCAGTGAAATAAAAGAAAACCAAAAGAAGGTGCCTTAAATTTAGTTGTATAAAGGAATGAGAATTAAAAGACAAAAAAAGTTTTTATTATTTATTTATGTTTATATAAAAGAAAGCAATGTAAAATAATAAACTTTCCTTGGAAGTTGATGAAAGAGACAAAACATACAGGTACTAAAATTTGAAAGCCAAAGCAACAAAACAAAATTTTTTTTTTAAATGCAGGTTGGGGGCTGCTGTAAGAGTAGAAGAACTGCTCAATTTTGGTGGGGAACCTACTATCGCAACGAATGCACCACTGTCATAGCGTTCTTGTCAGCTTGCCGAGAAATCTCAACTGCTATGGTAGCACTTGGGCTATTGTAGCAGTAATGGCAACCTGCACACACACACACACACACACACACACACACACACACACACACACACACACACATATATATATATATATATATATATATATATATATATATATAACAAAGGGGGCAATTAACAACAAAGTAAAATTGAAAAATAAATGTACAAACACATGAGGAGACATGGATGAATAAGCAAATAATGAAAATAAAATTCTCAACTAAAGCATTGAAAATTAAAAAGAAAACTAAGGAACAAAAGATTTTTTTATTAATTTAATAGAATTGCAAAACCAAAATAAATTTAAAATAATAATAATAATAATAATAATAATAATAATAATAATAATAATAATAATAATAATAATAATAATAATAATAATAATAATAATTTGAACATGCTAACAATGATGAACAAATAAATTAAGAAAACACATGCAAGTAATTTAAAATAAATATCTCTACAGAAATAAAACTGAAAGAAAAAACAACACACAAAATAAAAATCAAATCATGAAAGAAAAGAAAGAAAATTAAAAAAATAACATAATTAAGAAAAACAAATAAAAAAAAATAGTAGTTCCAATTTAAGGTCTTTAGCTTGACCCATGTGCACTTCATTATGGAGGGCACAATGTTGGAGACTCTCACTCATTAGGCATACACCAAATTGGACTTACCCACTCATTGCTAGAAATAGGACAAATAATGCATGTATAAAAAAGTTTCACAATTTCTTTGGTCAATACCTATTTCATGTTTGGGTTAAGTTGCCTTTGTCTTTCAACTGTAGGCATATTCTCCTCTTCCATATATTCATTATGCATGACAATAGAGGGATTAATTCCTTTTATGTCAAAATTATGCCGACCTAAAGCTCAAACTCTACCCTTTACTACCTTATAAACTCTCTTTTCTTGCTCAATGGTCAATTCATTAAAGGTAATAATAAGTAGTGTATTAGCTTCTTCCACAAATGCACATCTCAAATGGTTGGGTAGTGGCTTAAACTCTAAGTTTGGAGGTTTTTCAATGGAAAGGGATGTGGGGTTATCACTTCCAACCAACAATTCAAGTTTATTAAATGTGTGCTTATGATCTCCCACACTTCCTAATTTATCACTTGGTATCTCATCTCCCCCACTCACATTTAAAGAAAAATTAACTTTTTAAACACACTCATTGTTGGCAACAATTTTCATGCATGATTAATCATTTAAAGGGTAATTCATTAATTTTGGCATTATAAAATCAACCTTTTCATCACCTACCCTTAATGTTAATTTTCTCTCATGCACATTATTCAAGGCTTTACTAATGTTCAAGAACAGCCTACCTAAAATCAGTGGACAAGATCTATCTTCCTCAAAATCTAAAAGAACAAAATCAATAGGAAAAATAGACTTGTCTACTATTACCAAAACGTCTTCTATCACTCCATGAGGTTTCTTAATGGAATGATCCGCTAGTTACAATGACGTGTTAGTAGTCGTCATGTCTCCCAACCCTAATTTCCTAAAGACAAAAAGAGGCATCAAGTTAATACTTGCACCTAAATCATATAAACATTTAGAAAATTCATTAGTACCAACAAGACAAGGAATTATGAAACTCCCTGGATCTTTTAATTTGGTTGGGATCTTTCAAGAAATAATTGAACTATAAGTCTCTATTAAAGGTACTATTTCATGATCATCCTAACAACACTTTTTTGTGATGAGGTCCTTCAAGAACTTGGCATATTTTGGTATTTGCACAATTGCTTCTAAAAATGGAACATTAATCTACAACTTATTAAAAAATTTTAAGAATTTTGACAATTGCTTTCCATCTTTTTACTTCTTCAATCTTCGAGGGAATGGTAGCTTTGGCACAAAAGAGGAAGGTGTAGATTTAGGAACTTCCTTTTTCTCTGTCTTACTCTCCTTTTTTCCCTCATCCTTTATCTTACTCTCCTTTTTTCCCTCATCCTCCACCATCACATATTGCTCTTCATCCTTCTTCTCATCCTCTTTTGAAATTTTAGCTTGTGTCTTCACTTCTTTACCAATCCTTAAAGTTATAGCCTTCAATTTCTTGGGATTTGACTTTGTAGTAGTTAGAAGATTTCCTTATGCTCTTATTCTAATGACATTGGCAAGTTGTCCACGTTGTACCTCGATGTTGTGAATCAAAGATGAATGATTCTTTGCAATTTGATCAAAATTGGCCTCCATTCTCTTTTGATTCTCTTATTGACTAGATAGCTTATTAGTAATGGCATCTAAAAAATTATCTAGCTTATTCTCCAAAGATGCTATTCTATCTTATTATGGATGCTGAAATCTTGGTGATGCTAGTTGCCTTTGTAAGTTGTTATTATTGGGGAACCTAGGTGCAATCATGTTACTAGTGTTACTCTATGAAAAATTTAGGCAATTTCTCCACCCTGGATTATACATGTTGGAGTAAGAGTTATTGGCTTGCCTTTCTTGAAATTGATTTCTAATAAAATTAACTTGCTCATAGTATCCATCTCCCATAACAATTGTATCACAAATACCAAATTTAGCCAAAAATTACAATTTTCACCTGAAGGGGTCAGATTATTCTTATTGGTGAGGTTGCTAATTTATTTTATTAATGTAGAGATTTAAGCTTGAAGGGATGTCACTGCATTAACTTCTAGCCTTCCCATTTGTTTTGGTGGATGAACTCTCTCCAAAGATCATAAGCAATTGTCAAGAGCAATTGTTTCTAATAGTTAAGCAGCTTCATCCACTGTCTTCCTCATAAAAACCCACCAACCTTAGCATTGATGGAATCCCTTGTGGAACTTATGACTCCATTATAGAATGTCTTTGTAAGCACATCTTTTGGTAGTCCATGATGTGGGTAGCTCCTTTGTAATTCTGTGAACCTCTCCCAAGCTTTCCGTAAGGATTCATGCTCAAATTATTAGAATGAAGTAAGCTCCTTTACCACCTTTGCTGTCTTAGATAGTGGAAAATATTTTGCTAGGAATGCCCTCACTAAAGAATTCCAATTTATGAATGAACTTGGTGGTTGAGATTTCAACCAAGCTTTATCCTTGTCTTTTAAAATGAATGGGAACAATCTCAACCTTAGTGCATTACTAGACATACCATTGTACTTGAGCATGTTATAAATCTCAAGGAAGTTTTCAATGTGGTCATTCAGGTCCTCATTCAACATCCCATAAAATTGAATGGTTAATTAGAGCATATGTAACAAAGCAAGCTTTATCTTGAAACTATTCGCTTCAACATTTGGCCTCATTATACTTTGTCTTGTGCCTCCCAAACCAAGCATAGATATGTCTAACAAGACACTTGTATCATCAGCTTGATTCTCTTCATTTTCCATTATTCTTGATCCCTCATGAAAATGTCTATAATTCTCTTTCTTAAACCTAGTAAGCTCTGGTATACACATGAGTGGTTTCTTTCTTGACTTTTAGGTATTATGTATGTAGCGAAAGGCTCTACAAAATTTCAAATAATAGAATTAAAAATTAATGCCTTAATCCAACAAAAATAAATCAATTATGATGTTAACTGAGTCCTTAATAATAGTGCCAAAAACTTGTTGGTGTGAAACTGTAAGCGCACGATGTCGCCAAGTAGTATAAAAATATTATTCCCATGAGAACTCACTCTAATCACCTATCAACCTAATTCTTTATTGTCTAAGGCTTTTAAATATGTAATTTTAAAATAAAATTAAATATCAAATAAATAAAATTATAAAATCAAATTAAATTCTAAACTAAAGAAAAAATAATATATGAACACAATGGTTAGAAATCGAATCTTTTCACAATCCTTAGCTAACTTAAATAATGAACCTATTAGTCTTATAAATCCTAGGTAATTCTAAATTATTGATTAATCTTTCCCAAATAATAGACAATTTTAATTCATAACCTTTAAACAAAAACATTAAAAATCAACTCTCAATGTGAACTCAATCCCCTAAATCAAATTATAAATTTATTCACCTACACTCGATTGCAATTCAATTTACTTATGATATCTCTACCTATAAGAAATTTAAATCTATATTTATAGATCCATTAAGGTTTTGATCTCTCAACCTAAAGCCCTAATTTAAAATATGGTAATGGTGATCAAGCATTAGCATATAACAAGCACAATAAATGTATTTTGCAAGAACAAATAATTCATTAATTAAAAGAAAAACTAATTCATGTTAAATCATCAATCCCTAACCAAACCAACATAATTTACCCTAAAATGTTGGAGAAATATCCAATAAAATTCTCAACATAACCCATGAAAATTATAAGAATAAAGAAGGAGAGAAGAAAAATAAAAACTAGAATTGTGTTCTTTAATCTTGGCTCTTGATTTCTCTTAAGCTTCTCCCAATTTTTCCTGCACGATTGGGTGTTGATTTCTCCCAAAAATCATCTCCAATTGATATGTAAGTGATGCCCTCAAAATACATTAGAATCCTCTTTAAATAAGGAATGTTTGAATGCCAAAATATTCTTAAGTCTAGCCTACGACAACAACATTTATGTTGTTGCCTCAGTCGAGATTTTCCATTTTTTCCCCTCTGTGTTGCTGCTATTACAATAGACCATTAGCACCCACTTTTACATTGCAATCTAATCCATGCATCTTCAGTGCAATAACAACTAATGGTAAGTCTCAAATCTAAGTCAGACACCCTCTAATCTCCCCAAAAGAGCTTCAATTCACCTACAAAAATAAAGAAACATAATAAATATAAAAAATAACATTATAAATTTAATTAAAATATATATATATAATAACCACACTAAAACAATTTAAATGAAAATGCAATTTTCATACAAAAAAAATTCTTTGCTCTTTTTGAATCTTGTGGGATTTCTTTTTTATTAGTTTAATATAGCATTTTTTTTGAAACTTAGTTAATATGCACGAGCATAAATTGATGTGAATTATCTAAATCCTTCTTGTATCACTATGTGCAATGCTAAATCATGTTGCTTTCAGGTCAAAAAATCATTGTCTTATTTGATATGGCATATCAAGGATTTGCTAGTAGTGATCCTACGAGAGATGCAAAATTTATCAAGATTTTTATTAAAGATGGTCATTAAATCGGTGTTGCCTAATCATATGCAATAGAATATGGGGCTTTATGGCTAAAGAGTAGGATGCCTCATGTATTGTCCATGTTATCAATGAATATTTATGCGACAAATATACAATTTGCTTTTGCTACTTTCATGATATTGTTTTCTTTTTTTTATTCTTCCATTTTAAGCAGTCTTTAATAAAATTTCTAAAATTATTGAAGTGAAAATAAAAATAATAAATGATGAGAGTGATAAATAGAGTATAAATAGGAGAAATTTGTGTCATGGATATCAAGTTTTGTTGTATCTTTTCATGAAAAAAATGACAATCAACTGTTATATGTTTGATTTATTCATAAATGACAAGATTGAGAGCAATATATATAGCATCTTAGTTGTTACAAAACAATATTTGTTGTACTGACACCTGAAAACCAATCTCTATCATGAGTTAATGAATCCACATTATTTCACATACTGATTGCATCATAGCTTTATATTCATATTATGCACTTAAGCAAGAGACAACATTTTTGCTTCTTACTCTTGCAGGACATAGAATTTTAAAATATTATATGTCACTTGATTTTATTACAATGTAAAAATCTTTCCATGTTAAAATTTTGAAATTTTTAATTATCATCAAAATTGAATATTATTATGGATGTAACTTTATTAAGTCAATTTAAAAGGTCAAACAAGATAAAGAAATAAAACAAAAAATCCTTTTTTAGATATACAAAAAGTTCACATTTAAAAAAGATAAATAAATTGGCTTAGCTAACAAATATCAATAATGACTTAAATAGGTCAAAACTTATAAAACCTGCAAACACATGGATTATGAATTATAATATAAAGAGTTATCATTCCCATGAGGATTGGATATTGAATACCAATATTCCTACTTATGATCTTAGCTAGTAAATCAAATAAAAGTGATTACACAAATTAAATATAAAGCAAAGAAAATTAAACTAAGAGAAAATCAAGTAATTAAAATATAGAGCTTAGGTTTAGTTTCACTATTCCAATAAGTTCATGAACACTTAAAAAATTAAACAATGATTTTAGTTAAGGGTAATTTTTCTAAAATACATAAAGACTCTCTCGAGTTTAATTAAGCATGGTAAGATTAAAGTTTAACCTACTCTCATGATTAAGAAATTAATCCTAACTCATTAAGCTTCTTAATAATTATTTTACCCTTGAAGAGCTTGCCTACACTCATAGTCAAGTGGTTTAAGTCTTATGAGCCTTAAGCTGATAAATTCCCCTAACTTTCCTTAGTTAATTTACCATAAATATGCAAACATGCTAGCCAAGAATGAAAGCATACATTAAATGTAACTTATAAAATTAATAAAAAATAAAATTTATAAAACTTGTGTTCAATCACATCATATAATAGCTACTCCTAAACTAAACCCTAAAATGAGTTTAGCCACATATAATTGTGGCGAAGAACACAAACATAATTAAAAGAATAAAAGATGAAAAAGAAGAAAATATGAATAAATCTCTTGAATCCTACACAAATCTCCTTTAATCTTTGTTAGCTTTTATTTATGTCATCTAGGAATGAGGAATGAATACCGCTTAAACCTTATTAATGCTCCTTTATATAGGAAAACTTGATAGTATCCTTAATGCCCTTGAATTGCTTTTCCTTTTTGAGTAGAAAAACCTTCCTCTCGTCTTACGTGACATAGATATGGCCATCTTAAAGTGGTATCGCCTTGCAACTCTTTGACACAGCTTCAACACCATTTCAATATGGGTGTGTTTCGCTTTAAATCAAGATTCCAAGTCCTTGCACAATTTCAACAGGGGAACAACACCAGATGCACACCTCCTATAAAAAGGGAAACATCAATTAGTCACTTAAATAAAACTCCTTATTTTCCTAGAATTAAACAAAAAATATTAAAATCCTAAATAAGACTCTAAAATAAAAATATCTCCTAATTAACCTAAAATCTACCCAATTTGCATTATTCATTATTTTAAAAGTTATTAAAATTCAACTCATAAATATGTAAATATTACACATATCGAATTTCCCATACTTAAGTTTTTCTTCTCCTCAACTTTGGTTATGAATGCATTTTACACTCTATTTCACAACATCTTTTCTTTACATTTGGCTTAGGTGAGTTCATTTTACGCTCCATCTCACCATTTTTAATTCTCTCTAATTAAATCTTCCCACTCTTAGTTATCCCCCATCATTGTTGTAATATTAATCGTGGATATTACCAAATGAGTCCTTTGTGTATTCTTACTTTAATTAGAGCATTGGAGTAGATTTAGAGCATATAACATTGAAAAATTAAGTACTGCTCTTAATTAAGAAAAAAGTGAGATTTTTTTTAGAATTACAAACCAAAATGCACTCTCTCCTAAAATCATGCTTAAATTCAATCTCCAAGTTTATGCTTAGGTCATAAAAACTAAAATTTTCATACATAATGACTAGGTACAACCATCTTAATTAATAAACCATTCAAAAATTTGATAATTTAATCAAAATGAAAGCTTATGCACTATTTTTCTCTTGTTGCAATCAAGCATAAATTTTTCATAAAACATGAATATAAAAATTCAAAGTATAAGCTAAACAAAAGTATGGAGAAATCAAGTTGAAAATTAATTAATTAGGAAAAAATATATAAATATGGAATAATGAAAACATATGCAAGAAAACAAATGCAAAATTATACCCTCCCCCACATTATCGATGTCATTGTCCTCAATAATGAAAACATATGCATTAAAAAAAATAACAATATGAAAAATAATAAAAAAAATAAAAAGAAAGGAAAAAGAAAAAATACTGCCCTGAAATTTGATGCTTGGAAGGCTATGCGGATGTGGTGTTGAAGGTGTGTTGATGTGGTGTCGAAGGAGTGTTGGCTTCAGCAAAAAAATGGGCAAATACAACAATGAGGCACACAACCACATTAAAGTGGTGTGCAAACCATGTTAGACTAAGGAATTTGTGACATGGCCATGTGAATGTGGTGTTGAAGGTGTGCCACGGCCATGTGCAAGTCGTGATGATTACATGTGCAGCTACCAAAACTCCATTCCTTATATTTTAATTCCCTTTATCCATGCATGATTTTCCTAAGTAAAAAGTAACAAAAATAATGAAAATTAAGGTAAAATGAAGCATAAAAATTGAAAGAAAAAAAAGAAAGTAAGAAAAACATTAGGTTGCCTCCCAATAGCGCTAATTTAAGGTCATTAGCTTGACCCTAATGTTGGATCTTCACTTAGGGAGGATGGCATAAAGAATAATCCTCCCCCACTTGAGCTCACTTATTTGACACTTGAAAAGAAGATGAGAATTTCTTAAAATTTATATCTTTCACTGCACTTTTGATTTGCTACTCTTTTATATTTTTCTCTAAAGGTCCTTTTTTCTTCTTAACTTTATTAATTGCTTTCACCTCTTTGGTATCATGTTTTAAGTGGTTCTGTAAGAACTTATGGAAGAATGTCTTTAGTATAAACATCAATTGCATTTATTTGAAAACTAGAAGTCATTGATGAGGATTGGGTTGGCTTATTAAAACCATCAAACTCTACTTTTTCTTCTCCAATCTCTAGAATAATTTTCCACATTTGACATTAATAATTGCACTAGAGGTAGTAAGGAAAGGATGCCCTAAAATGATTGGAATTTTAAGGTCTTTTTCCATCTTTAAGATGATAAAATCTCTTGGCACATAGTAATCTTCAACTTTAACAGGCACATCTTTTAGGATTCCATAGGGATAGATGATGGACCTATATGCTAGATATAGTGACACCATTGTTGGATGTAGCTCACAAATGTTTAGAGGCCTGCAAAAAGAAAGAGGCATTATGCTCACACTTGTACCCAAATCATATAAAAACTTACATAAAAACTCATTTCCAATAGTACAAGGGATAGTGATACTCCCTAGGTCCTTAAGCTTTGTGGAAGCTTATTTTGAATTAATGCACTACACTCCTCATTGATAGGAATGGTTTCATGATCCCTCAACTTTTGCTCATGTGAAATGATGTCTTTAAGGAACTTTACATATATGGGCATCATAGTGATTACATCCAAAATTGGTATGTTGAGCTTGAGTTATTGTAATGCCTTAAAAAAATTTCCAAAATGCTTGTCATGTTTGCTCTTTTGTTGCCTGTAAGGGAAGAGGAGTGCTGAAGTGATAGTTTTAGTTCCTTTTCTTTCTTTGATTCATTTTCTTTGATGTATTCCTTTGTCTATTTCTCTTCCTTGTAAGTATTTTTTTATAACCCTTTCTTCTTCCTTTTTGATTCCCACCTCAGGTAGGTGGTTTCCACTTTAAAGCATTATTGCATTAACATGCTCCCTTGGGATCTCAGGTTGACTAAGGAGTTGACCTGGTTGTCAAAAATTTGAAGCACTAGCTTGTGAAGCAATTTGATGCTCTAACATATTTATATAAGAAGTTAGGTTCTTGATAGCTTCCTTTTATTCCTCTTAATCCTTAAGAAACTTCACCATAATGTCTTCAAGATTAGGCTTATCATCATGCTATTGATGGAAAGTTCTAATTTATTAAAATCTAGATGGGGGGTTACTTGAGTCCTTAGTTAGCATCTTGTACCCCTCCTTGATTAGACCATGAGAAGTTAGGGTGACTTCACCATCTTAGATTGTATGTGTTGGAGTAAGGATTCCCTTATCCTCTTTAATAGTTATTCAAAAGATTAAGTTGCTCAATTGAAGGATCTTGAGAGTAAAAATTCATTTGACACTCTAAAGTTAAGTAACCCCTACCACAATAATGACAAGAATAGATAGCCATTGGATTAGAAACCTTGGTTGAAGTCTCTAATTTTGTAAGCATGTCAATTTTTCGCATTTAGAAGGTTCTAACCATCCACCTCATACATTCCCGTAACTCTCTTTGGTTCATTTCATTCTCCATGTCATTGATAGTTGTTAGATGGAATGGTCTCAAGTAGATTATATTTATCGTTACGTGTCTTTCTTATGAATGAGCCTTGAGCTATAGCATCAATGGTGGTCCTTATTGGCTGGTGAATCCTTAGTAAAAAGTTTGAAAGAGCAACCATTGTGGAACTTCATTATGAGGGCATTGACATTGCAAGTCTTTGAACTGCTCCCAAGCTTCACTTACAGATTTACTATTATATTAAGTGAAACTTGTTATCTCTTGCTTGAATTTTATTGTTTTGCCAGGTGGGAAATACTTACTCAAAAACACCTTTGACAACACATCCTAAGAAGTGATAGATTATGGTGTGAGAGAGTACAACCACAACTTAACTTTATTCCTTAAAGATAAGGGGAATAGCCTAAGTTTTATTGCATTTGGACTAGCATCATTCATCTTAAAAGTGTCCCATATCTCCATAACTTAGGCTAAGTGGGCATTAAGATCTTCACTTGGGAGACCACCAAATTAGAATTGTAAAACCATTTGAATAATTGTTGGTTTGATCTTAAAGGTGTAAGCATCCATGTTTGGCCTCACAATATACCTTAATTTTTTTCTTGGGTTAGGCATTATGTACTCTTAAAGAGCACAATTGCCAACTTGCTGATATACTTGATCTTCAACCGTTGTTTACTTATCTTTTGCATGATTTTCCTTTTAATTCATTTTGCACAACTTCTTAATTTTAGGATTGATATTCTCTAACTTGTTTCCTTGAGATATATCAAGTGTTCATAAACTAACAAATCTCTTGAAAAATCAATAAACAAAGTAAGTAAGGTAAGGAAGAAAAATACTAGTCTAAGAAAAGTAAAAATTGAATTAATATCAATATTGCCAACCCTGACTACGACATCAATAACTTGTTACATTTAAAACCTGCAAACACATGGATTATGAATTGTAATATAAAGAGTTATCATTCCCACGAGGATTGGATATTGAATACCAATAGTCCAACTTATGATCTTAGCTAGTAAATCAAATAAAAGTGATTACACAAATTAAATATAAAGTAAAGAAAATTAAACTAAGAGAAAATCAAATAATTAAAATATAGTTTCACTATTCTAATAAGATCATGAACACTTAAAAAAATTAAACAATTATTTTAGTTAAGGGTAATTATTCTAAAATACCTAAAGACTCTCTCGAGTTCAATTAAGCATGCTAAGATTAAAGTTTGACCTACTCTCATGATTAAGAATAACAATTATTTTACCCCTAAAGAGCTTGCATACTCTCGTGGTCGATTAGTTTAAGTCCTATGAGTCTTAAGCTGATAAATTTCCCTAAATCTCGTTGGTTAATTTACCCATAAACATGCAAACAAGCTGGCTAAGAATGGAAGCATACATTAAGTGCAACTCATAGAATTAACTGAAAATCAAATTAATAAAACTTATATTCCATCACATCATAAAATTGCTACTCTTAACCTAAAACCTAAAAAGAGTTTAGCCATACATAATTGTGGCGAAGAACATAAACATAATTATAAGAATAAAAGATGATGAAGAAGAAAATATGAATAAATCTCTTGAATCCTGCACAAATCTCCTTCAATATTGGAATGAGGAATGAATACCGCTTAAACCTTATTAACGCCCCTTTACATAGGAAAAGTTGATAGTATCCTTAATGCCTTTGAATTCCTTTTCCTTTTTGAGTAGGAAAACCTTTTTTTTTTTTTCTGATGTGGCATCGACATGGTTATGCTAAAGTGGTGTCACATTATAGCTCTTTAACACAACTTTAACACCATTTCAGTATGGACGTGCTTCACATCAAATCAAGATTCTAGGTCCTTGCACGATTTCAACACTGTTTCAATATGGGAACGTCATTGGATGCACACCTACATGCTCAAGCCCTATCGTCCAATCCTTTGACTTTTTGAAATTATTTGCTACATCTCTTATAAAAAGGAAACATCAATTAGGCACTTAAATAAAACTCCTTATTTAACTAGAATTAAACCAAAAATAATAAAATCCTAAATAAGACTCTAAAATAAAAAATTTCCTTATTAATAAAAAATCTACCCAATTAACATTATTCATTATTTCAAAAGTCATTAGAAGTCAACTCAAAAATATGTAAATATTGCACACATTGCTATCTAAATGTCAAAGGGCATGAGGTAGAGTTAATGTTGTATTTTGACCTAGAAAGTTGTAATCTGACATGGAAAATAAAATCCAACAGAAAGAAGAAAAAGAAAAGCTCTACCATTGCACTCAAATTAAAACGGTGCCATTTTGTATTAATTTCAATAAAACGGTGAGTTTTTTAAGTATCGATGATATTGCATCTATTGCTACTTTACCATTTTCATCATCCATTTCTACTACTATTACCGGTACTATAATAGCAATAACAGTACTAGCAATAAGCATCATTAAGATGATGATGCCATGTGATTATATGGGCGTGAAAATAGTAATTCTAATTCTTCAAGTTTCTTGTACCTGCTTAATGGGACTATTAACCTAGATTTTTTTGCTACTACATCATCTTTATTTAATTGGTTTTAGTTTCAAGCTTTAATTTTATCATATCAGCAATACTCTTTTCCATTGTTGGCATCTATTATTCCCGAATCTTCATAGGTGCTCAATACTCAGTCCACTCCTAACACTTCTTCCATCTCTTATCATCTAATGAAGCTGGAAATGATTCTTTATAAGTTAAAGCTAGAGAGGAAGATCAACAGGATAAAGACAAAAATAAGAAACATCAAGTGTATGTATAGCTTTTGTTATTTCAAGCTAATATATATATAGCTATTGGTGTTCTTGCTTCTTGATATACAAATTTTGCTACCTAATTATCTGTTGTATTCATTACAATGTGTTGTTAGTTAGATAACTACTTTAGGATGATATAAGAAGTTGAAAAGTGAAAAAGTCTATTAAGAAGATAATCTAAGAGTTTGATGGATAGATTGGGTTGTTTCTTTTTTTTTTCTTTTTGCAATTTTTTAAGTGGGTTTCTATGTAAAGCACTGAAAGTACAATATTTATGGGTTTAGAACCTAAAAAGAAGAACCAAAACATGCAAAGAGAACCAAAATTTTCTTTCATGACAAATAGTGAAAAGATAAACTTTACTTGTTCAATTTGGGTGAAACAGTGAGTTTTGATTCTTCTTTTTTCAATTGGATTTTATTTTCCATGTCAAATTACAACTTTCCATATCCGACTGCTAAATCAACTCCGCCTCATGCACTTTATTTTTTGGATAGAATTGACACAACTCGAAAAGTTAGAGGAGTAAATTGAAATGACTTTAAAATTAGGATTGGATTGATAATTAGTTCAAAGCTGAGGATAAACCATATCATTTTCCCAAAATAAAACTACTATTAGAGACTATCGTACCAAACTAAAGGACGCTTTAGATATATTAAAGAACATATGTAATAACATAACCACATAAATTATGTTGCATAGGAATAGCCACACCAATTATGTTGCATAGGAAAACTAGTAAACATTAAACTTGAATATTGACATATAAAAAATCACTTTAATACTTTCAACATACATATCATTAACATCAAGCAAAACTTACATATATGACGAATTGAATAATTATTCTTTTTTTATTCAATAATACCAATTGAATCACACTTAATTCAATAAATTAAAAGGTATTTGCATAAAATTTACCTTAAAAAAATGAAAGTATCTAATTTTTTTTATTTAGATATATTAAAGGTTAATCTATGTTGAGTTGTAATAATCGTTCTTTTATTTTCCATAATATTTACGAGTCCCACATTCTTGTTGCAATTTATTGTTTATTAATGAACTCTACATGAGTACAACAACAAAATATAACTTAATCATATCAAAGAGTAGCTATGACTTTCTCCTAATGTTTTGCATCTATAAAACTAATGAACTCTTTAGCCTTGTCAGTTAGATGGTTTGCAAGATCATTGGCTTCTCTATACATATGTGTGATCACAAGATCTTCGAATTCTTGTAGCAATGAAAAAGTTCTCCTACACGTATAAATAACATGTAAAAATTTTTCATAGAATGTGATCACATATAATAAGCATAATATATTTTGCATGAAATTTACATAAATATAAATATATATTTGAAATAGGTCGAAACTCAAATTCTTTTAAGTTATGTCTATAAATATATTTATTATTTTCAAATATATTATACATTATTTAGCATAAGTTAAAATAGTAAAATCTTCATGAAATTTACTTAAATATATTAGTTGAACCCTGTTTTCTAGAAAATAAATTATGACATTTTTATATTTATTTTTATTACATTAATTCATTCTTATGTTTGTTTTATTATTAATTTAAAGTAATATGGTAACACAATTTTTTTCAGTCCCTTAGATTTTAAAATATGTACTAATATATGCTCACATCCATATTCTTTATGTATCTTTTCCCTTGGAAGTTTTCAACAACATTTAAAAAAATAATCTCAATGTGGATCTTCTTAATTCCTAATTTTAAAAGGTCAAATATGATAAAGAAACAAAAAAGAAAATTTGTTTAGATATGCAAAAAGGTCACATTTTAAAAGAAAAAATAAAATGAATTAGCTAACACATATCATTTAAGACTTTTATAGGCCAAAACTTATTAAATTAAATTAAAATATATCAAATATCATTCTAAATGGAAATCAAATCTCACATAAATGAAATCAAATAATTACTATATTAAAACTGACAATAAATCATTTTTAATGGTATGTTTGCCATTAAAAAAGTAGATTTTATTACAATTTGGAATGTACTCTATATTATTTACTAAATATTTTACTTAATAATAATTAGAAATAGATTCATTTATATTTATGTTAAATTATGACGAAATATAACTGATAGTTTAAGAAAATTATTGTTTTTCATTATTGTTTTATTTTTCTAATATGACTTTTTGATAAATTATATAATTACACAAAATATTGATAATGTATCGAACTTTATAGGCTATTTAGCTAAACGAGAACAAAATCTTTTGAGCAAAACTTATAATATACAAAACCCAAGAATTTACAAAATGTTTATCGAACAAGCAGTTTAGCAAAAATTTAAACTTGATTTCACCCTAGTAGCTTGGAATAAATTCAATATTGGCTTTTAAAGTACTAGCAAGCAAAAAAAAAATGTTGGCATGGAAATGTACATATCACTAACAAAATTTAAACATCATATGTACTACGAATTGGGTGATTTTTCTTTTTAAACTAAATAACACTAATTAACTGAATTCAATATATGAAGGGCACTTTCCATAGAGCTTTGTCTTAAAAAATTAGAATTATTTTAAGTACACTTTTCCACCTTAATTTTTGCCATCAGCTAAGTTTTGATTTTGCCACACTTTTGCAGATGTAAAAATGCTTCCCTACTCATATAAAAAAAGATTTAGAACTTTTATAAATTAATAACATTTGAATAAAAACAATTAGCAACACTCTCTTCCATTGTCGGCATCTACTATTCCTGAATCTTTAGAGGTGCTCAATACTCACTCCATTACTAACTCTTCTTCCTTCTCTTCACCATGTAATGAAGTTGGAAATGATTCCTTAGAAGTTAAAGTCGGAGAGAAAGATGAGCAAGATCAAGACAAAAACAAGAAACAATAAGTGTATATATGGTTTTTGTTATTTCAAGATAATATCTGTATATAGCTTGCTATTGCTATTGGTGTTCTTGTTTCTTGATGTACATATTTTGCTACCTAATTATCTATTGCATTTGTTACAGTGTGTTGTCAATTAGATAGCTACTTTAACATGAGACATGAAGTTGAAAAGTGAAAAAGTCTATTGAGAAGAAAATCTAAGAGTTTAATGGATAGATTGGGTTGTTTCTTTTTCTGCAATTTTATATGTGGGTTTCTTTTAAAGTACTAAAAGTGTAGTGTTTATGTGTTTGAAATAAAAAAGGAATAACCAGAAAAAGCAAAGAGAGCCAAAATTTACATTCATGACAAAAAGTGAAACGGTGAGCTTTACTTGTTCAATTTGGGTAAAACAGTGAGTTATGCTTCTTCTTTTTTCAATTGAATTTTATTTTCTATGTTAGATTGAAACTTTCCATATATGACTACCAAATCAACTATGTCCCATGCACTTTGTTATTTGGATAAAATTGGCAGAACTCGAAAAATTGAAGAAACAAATTGAAATGACTTTAAAATTAGGATTGGATTGATAATTGGTCCAAAGATGAGGATAGACTAGATGATTTTCCCAAAATAAAACTCCCACTAGGAACAATCATACCGAACTAAAAGACACTTCAGATATATTAAAGGACATATGTAATAACATAACCACATAAATTATGTTGCAAAGGAATAACCATATAAATTATATTGCATAGTAAAACTAGCCAACATTAAACTTGAGTATTGACAGATAAAAAATCATTTTAAGACTTTCAACATACATATCATTAGCAACAAGCAAAACTCATGTATATGATGAATTGAATAATTATTCTTTTTTGATTCAAAAATACCAATTGAATCACACTTAATTCAATAAATTAAAAGGTACTTGCATAAAAATTTACCTTAAAAAAATCGGAAGTGTCTAAATTTTTTTTTTTTAGATATACTAAAGGTTCATCTATGTTGAGTTCTAAAAATTATTCTTTTATTTTCCATAATATTTTACGAGACCCACAATCTTGTTGCAATTTATTGTTTATTAATGAACTCTACATGTGTACAACAATGAAATGTAACTTAACCATGTCAAAGAGTAGCTATGACTTGCTCCTAATGTTTTGCGTCTATAAAACTAAGCAACTATATAGCCTTGTTAGCTAAATGGTTTGCAACATCAATAGATTCTCTATAAATTTGTGTGATCATAAAATCTTAAAATTCTTATAGCAATGAAAAAGCTCCCCCCACACGTACAAATAACATGTAAAATTTTTTCACATAAAATGATCATATATAACATGCATAATATATTTAGCATGAAATTTTCTTAAATATAAATATATATTTGAAATATGTCAAACTCAAATTATTTTAAATTATGTCTATAAATATATTTATTATTTTCAAATATATTATACATTATGACAAGTTTTATTAATTTAATGTAATCTCATAACACAATTTGTTTAGTCCTTTAAATTTAAATTTTAAAATACGTACTAATATATGCTCAAATCCATATTCTTTATGTATCTTTTTCCTTGCAAGTTTTCAACAACTTTTTAAAAAATCATCTTAATTCCTAATTTTAAAAGGTCAAATATAATAAAGAACGAAAAGGAAAATTTGTTTAGATATACAAAAATGTTGCATTTTAAAAGAAAAAATAAGATGAATTAGCAAACACATATCTATGATGACTTTTATGGGTCAAAATAGGTCAAAACTTATAAAATTAAATTGAAATTTATCAAATATCATTCTAAATGAAAATCAAAGCTAAAAAAAATGAAATGAAATATTTACTATATTAAAATTGATAATAAATCATTTTTAATGGCATGTTTGCCTTTAAAAATAGTAGATTTTATTAACATTTTGGAATGTACTCTATAACTTTTTACTAAATTTTTTACTTAATAATAATTAACAATATATTTATTTATTTTATTTTAATTTATGATGACATATAACTTATAGTTTAAGAAAATTATTTTTTTATTTTTGTGATGTAACTTTTTGATGAATTAAATAATTACACAAAAGATTGATAAAGTATTTTTATAAGCTATTTAGCTAAAGAACAACTAAATATTTTGAACAAAACTTATAATATACAAAACCTAAGAATTTACAAAATGTTTTTCGAATAAGGAGTTTAGGAAAATTTAAACTTTGTTTTCTCCCTCATAACTTGGAATAAACTCAATATTGGCTTTTAAAGTTTTAGCATGCAAAAAAAAAAAAAATGCTGGCATGTAAATGTGCATATCACTAGCAAAATGTAAACATCATATGTACTATGAGTTCAGTAATTTTTCTTTTTAAACTAAGTAACAACAATTAACTGAATTCAGTACATGAAGGGCACTTTCCATAGAGCTTTGCCTTGGAAAATGAGAATTATTTTAAGCACACTTTTCCATCTTAATTTTTGCCATAAGCTAAGCTTTGATTTTTGCCACACTTTGTAGATGTAAAAATGCTTCCCTACTCTCATATAAAAACATTTAGAACTTTTATAAATTAATATCATTTGAATAAAAAAAATCAGTAACACCTTCTTCCATTGCTAGCATCTAATGTTCCTGAATCTTCAGAGGTGCTCAATACTCAATCCACTTCTAACTCTTCTTTCATCTCTTCATCATTTAATGAAGCAAAAAATGATTCTTCATAAGTTAAAGCCGGAGAAGCAGATGAGCAAGATCTAGACAAAAACAAGAAACAATAAGTGTATATATGGCTTTTGTTATTTCATGCTAATATTCATATATAAATTGTTGTTGGTGTTCTTGTTTCTTGATGAATAGATTTTGCTAGCTAATTATCTATCACATTCATTACAGTCTCTTGTTAGGTAGATAGCTACTTTAAGATGATGCATGAAGTTGAAAAGTGAAAAAGTCTATTAAGAAGAAAATATAAGAGTTTGATGGATAGATTGGGTTGTTTCTTTTCTTTTCTTTTTTATGCAATTTTTTATATGGGTTTCTTTTTAAAGTACTAAAAGTGTAATGTTTATGGGTTTGAAACTAAAAAAGAAGAACTAAAACAAGCAAAGAGAACCAAAATTTGCTTTCATGACAAGGAGTGAAACAATGAGCTTTACTTGTTCAATTTGGAAGAAACAATGAGCTTTGCTTCTACTTTTTTCAATTGGATTTTATTTTTCATGTCAGCTTACAACTTTCCATATCTGATTGCCAAATCAGCTCTGCCTGATGTGCTTTATCGTTTAGATATAATTGTCAAAACTCAAAAAGTTGGATGAGCAAATTGAAATTACTTTAAAATTAGGATTAGATTAATAATTGGTCCAAAACTGAGGATAGATCATATCATTTTCTAAAAATAAAACTACCACTAGGAACAATCATACCAAACTAAAACACACTTTAGATATATTAAAGGCAATATTAATTACATAACCACATAAATAATGTTGCATAGGAAAACTAGCAAACATTAAACTTTAATATTGATAGATAAAAAATCATTTTACTACTTTCAACATACATATCATTAGCAGCAAGCAAAACTCATGTAAATGATGATTTGAACAAATCTTTCTTTTTTGATTCAATAATACCAATTGAATCAAACTTAATTCAATAAATTAAGAGGTATTTGCATAAAAATTTACCTTTAAAAAATTCAGAAGTGTCTACTATTTTTTGGTTTAGATATACTAAACGTTCATCTATGTTGAGTTCTAATAATTGGTTTTTTATTTTCCATAATATTTTATGAGTCCAACATTCTTGTTGCAATTTATTGTTTATTAATGAACTCTACATGTTTACAACAACAAAATGTAACTTAATCATGTCAAAGAGTAGCTATGACTTGCCCTTAATGTTTTGTATCTATAAAACTAAGCAGCTCTTCAGCCTTGTCAATTAGATGGTCTGCAACATCATTAACTTCTCTATAAATATGTGCGATCACAAAATCTTCAAATTCTTATAGCAAGCTCATGTACATGTATAAATAACATGTAAAATTTTTTCATAGAACTTGATCACATATAACATGCATAATATATTTAGCATGAAATTTACTTAAATATAAATATATTTATTATTTTCCAATATAAATATATATTTGAAATAGGTCAAACTCAAATTCTTTTAAGTTATGTCTATAAATATATTTATTATTTTCAAATATATTATACATTATTTAGCATAAGTTAAATTACTAAAATCTTCATGAAATTTATTTAAATATATTAGTTGAACCCTCTTTTCTTGAAAATAAATTCTGATATTTTTTGCATTTATTTTTATTACATTAAATCATTTTTATGTTTGTTTTATTATTAATTTAATGTAATATGGTAACACAATTTTTTTTAAGTCCTTTAAATTTTAAAATACGTACTAATATATGCTCAAATCCATATTCTTTATATATCTTTTCCCTTGCAAGTTTTCAATAACTTTTAAAAAAATAATCTCAATGTGGATCTTCTTAATTCCTAATTTTAAAAGGTCAAATATGATAAAGAAACAAAAAAAAAAATTTGTTTAGATATAGAAAAATGTCACATTTTAAAAAAATAAAATGACTTAGCTAACACATGTCAATTATGACTTTTTTATAGGTCAAACCTTGTAAAATTAAACTAAAATATATCAAATATCATTCTAAATGAAAATCAAATCTAACAAAAATGAAATGAAATATTTACTATATTAAAACTGACAATAAATCATTTTTAATATTATGTTTGCCATTAAAAAAGTAAATTTTGTTACCATTTTGGAATGTACTCTATAGCTTTTTACTAAATTTTTTACGTAATAATAATTAAAAATATATTTATTTACCATTTTGGAATGTACTATATAACTGATAGTTTAAGAAATTTATTGTTTTCATTAATGTTTTATTTTTATGATATAACTTTTTGATGAATTATATAAGTACACAAAAAGATTGATAACGTATCAATCTTTATAAGCTATTTAGATAAACAACAGCTAAATCTTTTGAGCAAAACATATAATATACAAAACCCAAGAATTTACAAAATGTTTATCAAACAAGGAGTTTAGGAAAAATTTAAACTTGATTTCTCCCTTGCTTGGAATAAATTCAATATTGCCTTTTAAAGTATTAGCATGCAAAAAAAAAAAAAAATTGTTGGCATGGAATTGTACATATGACTAGCAAAATGCAAACATCATATGTACTACGAGCTAGGTAATTTTTCTTTTTAAACTAATAACACCAATTAATTGAATTTAGTATATAAAGGGCACTTTCCATTGAGCTTTGACATAAAAAAGTATAATTATTTTAAGTACACTTTTCATCTTAATTTTTACTGTAAGCTAAACTCTAATTTTTTCCACACTTTTGTAGATATAAAAATTCTTCCATGCACATATATAAAAACATTTAGAACTTTTATAAAATAATAACATTTGAATAAAAAAATATCAGCAACACCCTCTTCCAATGTTGGCATCTACTGTTCCTGAATCTTTAGAGGTCCTCAATACTTAATACACTCATAACTCTTCTTTCATCTCTTCATCATCTAATGAAGCTGGAAATGATTCTTCACTAGTTAAAGTCGGAGAGGAAGATGAGCAAGATAAAAAAAAAACAAGAAACAATAAGTGTATATATGGCCTTTGTTATTTCAAGCTAATATCCATATATATCTTGTTGTTGGTGTTCTTGTTTCTTGATGTATAGATTTTGCTACCTAATTATCTGTAGCATTCATTATAGTGTGTTATTAGTTAGATAGCTACTTTAAGATGACACATGAAGTTGAAAAGTGAAAAAGTCTATTGAGAAGAAAATCTAAGAGTTTGATGGATAGATTTGGTTGGTTCTTTTCTTTTTTTTTCCTGCAATTTTATATTTGGGTTTCTTTTTAAAGTACTGAAAATGTAATGTTAATAGGTTTGAAATCAAAAAAGAAAAACTAAAAAAAGCAAAGAGAACCAAAATTTGCCTTCATGATAAAGAGTGAAACGATAAGATTTACTTGTTCAATTTGGGTGAAACGGTGAGTTTTGCTTCTTGTTTTTTCAATTGGATTTAAGTTTCCATGTCAGATTACAACTTTCCATATCTTGCTTCCAAATCAGCTCTTCCTTATGTGCTTTGTCAATTGGATAGAATTAACACAACTCGAAAAGTTAGAGAAGTAAATTGAAATGACTTTAAAATTAGGGTTGGATTGATAATTGGTCCAAAGTTGAGGATAGACCATATAATTTTCCCAAAATAAAACTACTACTAGTAACTATCATACCAAACTAAAAGACACTTCAAATTTATTAAAGGACATTTGTAATAACATAACCATATAAATCATGTTGCATAGGAAAATTAGCAACCATTAAATACTTGAATATTGATAGATAAAAAATCACTTTAATACTTTCAACATACATATCATTTGTAGCAAGGAAAACTCATGTATATGATGAATTGAACAATTCTTCCTTTTTGATTCAATACTACCAATTGAATCACACTTAATTTAATGAATTAAGAAGTATTTGCATAAAAATTTACCTTAAAAAAATTAGAAGTTTCTAATGTTTTATGGTTTAGATATACTAAGTGTTCATCTATGTTGAGTTCTGATAATCGTTCTTTTTTTTCAATAATATTTTACAAGTCCCACCTTCTTGTTGCAATTTATTGTTTATTAATGAACTCTAAATATGTACAACAACAAAATGTAACTTAATTATGTCAAAGGGTAGCTAGGACTTGCTCCTAGTGATTTGCATCTATAAAACTAAGTAGCTCTTCAACCTTGTCGGTTAGATGGTCTACAGCATCATTAGCTACACTATAAATATGCACGATCACAAAATCTTCAAATTCTTGTAACAATGAAAAAGCTCCCCTTACATGTATAAATAACATGTAAAAAATTTTCATAGAACATAATCACATATAACATGCATAATATATTTAGCATGAAATTTACTTAAGTGTAAATATATTTATTATTTTCAAATATAATTATATATTTGAAATAGGTTAAATTCAAATTTTTTTAAGTTATGTCGATAAATATATTTATTATTTTCAAATATATTATACATTATTAAGCATATGTTAAATTACTAAAACCTTCATGAAATTTACTTAAATATATTAGTTGAACCCTATTTTCTAGAAAATAAATTGTGACATTTTTTAATTTTTTTTAATTCATTCTTATGTTTGTTTTGTTATTAATTTAATGTAATATGATAACACAATTTTTTTAAAGTCCTTTAAATTTTAAAATACCTACTAATATGTGCTCAAATCTATATTCGTTATGTATCTTTTCCCTTGCAAGTTTTCAACAACTTTTTAAAAAATCATCTCAATGTGGATCTTCTTAATTCCTAATTTTAAAAGGTCAAATACGATTAAGAGCTAAAAAAGAAAATTTTTTTAGATATACAAAAAGGTGACATTTTAAAAGCAAAAATAAAATGACTTAACAAACACATATCAATTATGACTTTTATAGGTCAAAATAGGTCAAAATTTATAAAATTAAATTAAAATATATCAAATATCATTCTAAATGAAAATCAAATCTAACAAAAATGAAATGAAATATTCACTATAGTAAAACTAACAATAAATCATTTTTAATGGTATGTTTGCCATTAGAAATAGTAGATTTTATTACCATTTTGGAATGTACCCTATAACTTTTTGCTAAATTTTTTAATTAATAATAATAAAAAAATAAATTTATTTATTTTATGTTAATTTATGATGAAATATAACTAATAGTTTAAGAAAATTATTGTTTTATTTTGTGAAATAACTTTTTGATGAATTATTTAATTACACAAAAAATTGATAAAGTATCAAACTTTATAAGCTATTTAGCTAAACAACAACTAAATCTTTTGAGAAAAACTTATAATATACAAAACTTAATAATTTACAAAATATTTATTGAACAAGGAGTTTTGGAAAAATTTAAACTTGATTTCTCCCTCATAGCTTGGAACAAATTCAATATTGGCTTGCAAAAAAAAAAAATGTTGGCATGGAAATGTAAATATCACTAGCAAAATGCATACATCATATGTACTATGAGTTGAGTACTTTTTTATTATAAGCTAATAACACCAATTAACTGAATTTAGTATATGAAGGGCACTTTCCATAGAGCTTCTTTGTCTTAAGAAATAAGAATTATTTTAAGTACACTTTTCCATCTTAATTTTTGCTATAAGCTAAGTTTTGATTTTTGCCACACTTTTGTAGATGTAAAAATGCTTCCCTACTCATGTATAAAAAGATTTAGAACTTTTATAAATTAATAACATTTGAATAAAAAAAATATCAGCAACACTCTCTTCCATTGCTGGCATCTAATGTTTCTAAATCTTTAGAGGTGCTTAATGCTCAATCCAATGCTAAATCATCTTCTATCTCTTCATCATCTAATGAAGCTGGAAATGATTCCTTAGAAGTTAAAACTGAAGAGAAAGATGAGCAAGATCAAGACAAAAATAAGAAACAGTAAGTCTATATATGACTTTTGTTATTTCAAGATAATATCGACATATATCTTGCTATTGCTATTGGTGTTCTTATTTCTTGATGTACAGATTTTTCTACCTAATTATCTATCGCATTCATTATAGTGTGTTGTTAGTTAGATAACTACTTTAACATGATACATGGAGTTGAAAAGTGAAAAAGTCTATTGAGAAGAAAATCTAAGAGTTTAATGGATAGATTGGGTTGTTTATTTTCTTTTTATTTTCTGCATTTTTATATGTGGGTTTCTTTTAAAGTACTGAAAGTGTAATGTGTATGTGTTTGAAATTGAAAAAGAAGAACCAAAAAAAGAAAAGAGAATCAAAATTTGCATTCATAACAAAATGTGAAATGGTGATATTTACTTGTTCAATTTGGGTGAAACGATGAGTTTTGCTTCTTCTTTTCTCAATTGAATTTTATTTTCTATGTCAGATTACAACTTTCCATATATGACTACCAAATCAGCTCTGTCCCATGCACTTTGTTGTTCGGATAAAATTGGCATAACTCAAAAAGTTAAAGGAGCAAATTGCAATAACTTTAAAATTATGATTGGATTGATAATTGGTCCAAAGCTGAGGATAAAGCAGATGATTTTCCCAAACTAAAACTACTACTAGGAACTATCATATCGAACTAAAAGACACTTAAGCTATATTAAATGATGTATCTAATAACAACCACATAAGTTATGTTGCATAGGGATAGCCATATAAATTATGTTGCATAGGAAAACTAGCAAACATTAGACTTGAGTATTGACAAATAAAAATTCATTTTGACACTTTCAACATATATATCATTAGCAGCAAGCAAAACTCATGTATATGATGAATTGAATAATTATTCTTTTTTGATTCAATATTACCAATTGAATCATAGTTAATTCAATAAATTAAGAGGCATTTGCATAAAAATTTGCCTTAAAAAAATTGAAAGTGTCTAATTTTTTTGTTTTAGATATACTAAAGGTTCATCTATGTTGAGTTCTAATAATGATTCTTTTATTTTCCATAATATTTTACGAGTCCCACAATCTTGTTGCAATTTATTGTTTATTAATGAACTCTACATGTGTTCAACAATGAAATGTAACTTAATCATGTCAAAGAGTAGCTATGACTTGCTCCTAATGTTTTGCATCTACAAAAACTAAGTAGCTCTTCAACCTTGTTGGTTAAATGGTCTGCAACATCATTAGCTTCTCCATAAATATGTGTGATCACAAAATCTTAAAATTCTTGTAGCAATGAAAAGCTCCTCCTACAGGTATAAATAACATGTAAAAATTTTATAACATGCATAATTTATTTAGCATGAAATTTACTTAAATATAAATATATTTATTATTTTCAAATGTAAATATATATTCAAAATAGGTTAAAACTCAAATTCTTTTAAGTTATGTCTATAATGTATTCATTTTTTTAAAATATATTATACATTATTTAGCATAAGTTAAATTACTAAAATCTTCATGAAATTTACTTAAATATATTAGTTGAACCCTCTTTTCTAGAAAATAAATTATGAAATTTTTATATTTATTTTTATTATATTAATTCATTATTATGTTTGTTTTATTATTAATTTAATGTAATCTAGTAACACAATTTTTTTTAAGCCCTTTAAATTTTAAAATAAGTACTAATATATGCTCATATCCATAATCTTTATGTATCTTTTCCCTTGCAAGTTTTCAACTTTTAAAAAAATCATCTTAAAGTGGATCTTCTTAATTACTAATTTAAAAGGTCAAATATGATAAAGAAACATAAAGGAAATTTTGTTTAGATATACAAAAATGTCTCATTTTAAATGAAAAAATAATATGGCTTAGCAAAGACATATCTATTATGACTTTTGTAGGTCACAATAGGTCAAAACTTATAAAATTGAATTAAATTATATCAAATATTTTTTTAAATGAAAATCAAATCTAACAAAAATGAAATTAAATATTTACTGTATTAAAACTGACAACAAATCATTTTTAATGGTATGTTTGCTTTTGAAAATAGTAGATTTTATTACCACTTTGGAATGTACTCTATAACTTTTTACTAAATTTTTTACTAAATAATAATTAAAAATATATTTATTTATTTTTATGTTAATTTATGATGACATATAACTGATAGTTTAAGAAAATTATTGTTTTTCATTATTATTTTATTTTTGTTATATAACTTTTCGATGGATTTGAGTTTTGGATTTGTTCCTCTCTTCAAAGCGGCTATGCATATGCACTTTTCTTCTTAGATTCTGATTCTTTGGCGTGTTAGTGGTGTCATCTGGTGTATTTGGCAAACTAGAAATAAGCTCATTTTTAAGGATAGTTTGAATTCTATTTCTGCTTTAGTTCATTTTGTTTATCAATCGATTAAGGAAGCTGAGATTTTTAGAATAGGTCATATGCATAACTCTTTGGTTGACCATCGCATTTTACAATGTCTTCGGGACTTAGGCATCCCTCATAATCATTCAGCTCCCTTTCTTGTCAAATGGGTGTTCACTCCTTTAGGGTGGACAAAAATTAACACAGACGGGGTGGCTCTCAGTTCCTCTGGTCTAGCAGTAGTGGGTGGTGTTTTAGAAACTGCAATAGTTTCGGTTCACTCTCTTTTGCATCGCCAGTTGGAAATTGCTTCACGTTTGAAGTTGAACTTTTGGCAATTGCTATTGCAGTTGACAAAGCTTTCGAGCTTGGCCTTTCACCCATTTGGATAGAGTCAAACTCTAGCTTTACAATTCATATGTTGTAATCCAAAAGTACTTTGGTCCCTTGGAGCTTTAGAAAAGCTTGGCAACGTTGCATCTCTCGCCTGGCTTCCATTCAAATATATGTAAGTCATGCATTCAAAGAGGGCGACTACGTTGCGGACAAGTTAGCTTCGATTGGCCTTCAGCTACAACAAGCTCAGTGGTGGTCCTCATACCCTACGTCATGTCATAACCTTATGGTAAATGATCCCGTTAGCTTAGAATCGTATAGGTTCTTTTAATTCTTTCTAGTTGTTATTTCCCAATTTTAGGTTGTTCTAATTCTTGTTATTAACTCTTTTATTTTTACTTTAATATAGGGTGGTTCCTTATATGTGATCTGAGGGGGTGCCAACCTAGTTAGAACTCCTAGGTACACTTTTTGATGCTAAGTTCCCCAACCTTTTATTCAACAAAAAATTCAACTAAATTATACTTTTTTTTTATTTCAAAAAATTATTTTAAACTTATTTTTATGTTATATTTGTCAATATTATTAAATTTATAAAAATTATTTTTTAACAATCAAAATTATTAATTATAAAAAAACTTTGTCAATTTAAATTTAGAAACAGAATCTTATTCTATTTAGAAATAGAAATTCTGCAGCTAATTATCCAAATTGAGCAATGGATTTGTATATCGTAGCTAATTTTAGAAACAGAATAATTCTATTTCTAAATTAGAAATAGAAATTTCCATAGCTAATTGCCCAAAAATAGCTACAAATTTGAATTTCATAGCTAAGTAGAGATGGAATAATTCCCTTTCTGTTTTAGAAACGAAAATTCAATAGCTAATTGTCAAAATTTAGCTATGAAATTGTATTCCATTGCTAATTTTAGAAACGAACTAATTCTATTTCTCAACTTAAAAAACAAAATTGTAATCTCTTTAAAATACTAAATTGTATTCATTTAATATTTTACAATAAATTAAAAAAATAAAATATTAAAATAATTATAAATGCATAAATTTTTTTTTGGAACAAAGATATATATATACACACACACACACACACACACACACACACACACACACTTGTTAATATTGCTTTTATTAATAATGTAAAGTAATATTAAGATATCAAGAATTATATCCATCTTCATTAAAGTAAGTTTAAATCATTAGAATTATATTTCTTTGTATTAATGTTATAGATGTACCTTTCATTTGTTTCTTCTATGTATAAAACATAAAGAACATGATTTCATTGAGCATATCCATAGAAAATGTTATCATGATAAATGGAGCATTTATTATTCCTAATAAAAAACTAAAAACCATTCTTGTCCAAATAAGAAACATAAATGATATTCATGCTCATAGTAGATATATAATAATAATTTTCCAAACTCAAAACAAGTCTGCTAGGCAAAGTTAAATAATAAGTTCTTACAGCTAATGCAACAACTCTTGCTCCATTTCTAACTCATACGTCAACTTAGCCTTTAGCCAATATTCTACTCCTTTTTAAACTCTGCACATTAGTACAAATGTGAGATCCATAACCATTATCTAATACCTATAAATCAAAAGTAGATAAATTGACTTCTATAACATGAATACCTGAAGAGGTAGTCGCACTACCCTTATTATTCTTCAGATCATTAATAGAGAGTTTGCAATTTCTTTTCCATTGACCTAGCTCATTGAAAAAAAAAAGCTTGTTCCTTCCTTAAATGGATTTGTTTGGGATGCAGGCTTAGGCTTGGGCTTGGGCTTCTGAAAGCCTTTAGAAGCGTTGATCATGCCTTTACCCTTTTCTATCCTTTTCATACCTTTCCTTTTATTGACCATTAGAACATCCTTAGTAGTTTTGATGCTCTTCTCAACAATCTTATGATGGAACCAGTTATACAACTTTGACTTGTGATGTGCATAAGCCATAGATAGGGTGAAATTTCAAAAAATCTCACTTGCATAACTCTTCATCACATAAAGATTTCCATTCTCATTGATCCATTTTGCATTTTACACATAGCTAAACTATACATCAACATGTAAAATAACATTTTATGAAGTTATAAGTTGAAGAAAACTTACCAAATTCTAGGTTTGATATAGACCATAATAGTTATCTACTAGCTTTGATGTTGTTAGGTTTAACTCTTGAATGAAATGCTTTAGCCTCCTAAGTGTAGGGCCTCTAGCTTAAAACACTAAAGCTTTATCAATCACCTTTTTACTTAGATGGAGCTTAGTCGCAAGTGCCCTCTTTGTTGACCCTTAAAAACTTGCATTAGCCTAATCCTTTAGCAAGAATACTTTGGGTTTATTTTTGGTATATGTTGTTTCTTTACATTTTGGTATGTCTCTCTACACATACTATTAATTCTCTAATTTTTCTGACCTTAGAAACATATCTAAGGTTAAGTATTTATATGTAAAGAAAGCAAACCCTAATGACATAAATGCTTACATCATATGTATACAACTTATCATGATAGTTATATAACTTGTGTAAGAGATAAGTATGTAGAGAATTAAATACATCTCATGTATATGTCTACATACATTCTCTACACAAATCAAGGAACCATAATCTTTAATTTAGCCAAGGTCAACATTATACACTTAAGAGATAATGTGCCTAACATGATAAATTTGTCATGGTCAACATTTTACACTTAAGTGATAATGTGCCTAACATGACAAATTTGTCCATGGTCAACATTTTACAATTAAGTGATAATGTGCCTAACATGAAAAATTTGTCCATTCACACTTACATGGACTTACGCTTAGTAATTGGGCCAACACTTGGCCCAAGCCTAATCCATTTAACAAAGGGGCTTGGATTAAGTCAATTGGCTTTCTCAACATCTTGGATTAATCTTTGGTCTAAAACTCTTTTGGGCCTAAGCCCAAAAAACTTGGGCTATTAATCCAAGTCCAATTAGAAACAACATACATTATGAATTTAGTACTCTAATTAATATCTCATATTAATAAAGTATAAATTAATAATTAAACCCTTACTTGAATTAGATTTCATGATGTGCTAGAATCATTGCTTAAAGCATAAATTTAATTCAATTAATCTTAATTAATTGATTAAACACTTTAATAAATAATTAGATTAATATTAATGATGATTTTGTGAAACTTTTTTAGGTGTGACTTATTAGGTTCCTGTCTAATTGGCAATGAGAAGATAATATCAACACTTGATATTATTTAAAACTCCTTTCAAGTCTAAATGTGAAAATCCTAATCATACACATTTAGTTCCCATAAGTTGTGAGTGACCCCTAGCATCGATGTCACAACTACTCAATTAGAAATGAATGCATGTATTGATTCACATGAATGCTTTGGTTATAATTACCGTGCACTAAAATCCCTTCATTAAAAGATCTCGATATAGCCTAGAGTTAAGGTTTAGTCAAAATCTAATAGCTTTATCATATGACCTCATCTTAAGTTTTAATTCTTAATAAAACATGACGAATACTATAACACTATTCTAGCACCGAAACTCTTTTATCCCGTGTCATGCTTGTCATGGCTAGGAACTTATTCATAAAAATTGAACTTAGATAGCATAGGATTTTAACCTAGTTCACTCCAGGAAATGAATCCTATTTTGGTTGAACACTCATCCCTACATTTAACCAACTAGATCCACCATACGCCACATACCCATGTGTGATTAACACAAGTATGCAAGCAATAACAAACTCTAACCTTCTAAATGTGGATAATCATGTCACCTCAGGTTGAAGACTATATGCACCATTATGACCTATATTGTGATCGTTGACTATAAGTGACTATCATCGTGATCACAAATCTAACGTCATATTCGATCCACCCATCACATGAGTATCCACATGTCTATTATGATATCTTATATCAAGTAATATAAGACTCACTACTACCCACTATTAGTATCACATACTAGTCAAGAAAGATAGATAAAGGTAATAGTCAAATTAATATTACCTAAATATTAATTTATTGACTACAAACATTTTATAGCATATGTACTAAATAAATCTATCACTCATATTATCAACTCTTGATAATAGATTTATTTAACCTTGTGCTAATGGGTAAATATTTAATTAAATAAACACAATAAAAGAATATTCTTTATTGCCATTTGGCATTTTTACAATGTCAAAATATGTGATTGGCCTCTAAGGCATACCACCTATGCTAACATTCTCCCATTTGCACCAGAGTTAATCATTATAGTATTTTAGATTCATCTTCTCAAGTTATTGATCTAGCTATATTGGTGTTAGTGTTTTAGTAAGTGGGTCAACTATATTGTTGGTTGAATCTACCCTTGCCCTTTCTAACTAGTTCTTTGATAATATGAAAATGCCTTTGTATGTGTTTAAATTTCTGGTGAGATCTTGGTTCCTTTGCCAAAATAATGGCTCCATTGTGGTCACAATAGAGAGGAATCATGGACTCAATGGAAGGAATAATTCCTAGTTCAATAATGAACTTCTTAATCCAAACAAGTTCTTTAGCAACATCTAATGCAGCTATATACTCGATCTTTATAGTGGAATTTGCAGTGACACTTTACTTGGAACTCTTCTAGCTCACTGCTCCTCCATTACAAATGAAAACAAACCTAGAGATAGACTTTCTATCATCTACAATGATTGGAAATCAGAATCTGTGAAACCATCTATTGTAGATCATTTCCTCTATAAGTTAAGACTAAATATTTAGTTATTCTTAAGTACTTAAAGAATGCCTTAATAGCTATCTAGTGTTCTAAACTTGGATTGGATTGAAACCTACTAGCCATAATAATAGCATAAACAAAATTAGGCCTAATACATAACATAGTGTCCATCAAGCTTCCTATAGCCAAGGCATAAGGAACTTTGGAAATTTGCTCCATTTCCTTGGGTGTTTCAAATGACATTTCCTTGGGTGTTTCGAATGACATTTCCTTGGGTAAATAGATACTATGCCTAAATGGTAATAATCCTCTCTTGGAATCAAGCTTATTAAAAATCTTTCAACACCTTTTCCAAGTAAAGACTTTAGGACAAACCTATCATTCTCTTTGATCCATCTTTATAGACTCAAATCATGAGAATATAGGTTGCCTCTCCTAAGTTTTTTATTGATAAGGTTTTAGAGGCATACAAAGGTCATCATACCAACATCATTTCCAATTTAATAGAATATCATCTACATATAAGACTAGGAACATGAGTTAGCTCCCACTAATCTTCTTGTTAATATATAGCTCACCATCGCTCTTAATGAAACTATAAGAATGGATAGCCTCATCAAAATAATGATTCCAACTCCTTGAAGCTTACTTTAGACCATAATTAGATTTATAAAGCTTGCACACTTTTGAGTTATCCTTTTATTCTAAACCCTTAGGTTGCTTTAAGAAAATGTATTCCTTAATATAACTATTAAGGAAGTTAGTTATGACATTGATATGTCAAACCTTATAGTCAAAGTGTGTGGCTTATAGCTAGAAGAATTTGAATGGATTTAAGCATGGCTACTGGTAAGAAGATCTTCTTATAATTGACTCATTGCCCTTAGCGAAACCTTTTTACTATAAGCCTTGCTTTATAGTTATCAACCTTTCTCTTGAAGATCAATTTACAACCTTTAGGTATAATACCTTTAGGTGGATTAATAAGTGTCTAGACTTGGTTTGCATACATGGAATCCATTTCAACTTTCATTGCATCTAGCCATTCTGAAGAATCTTTATCACATAAAGCTTCTTTATATGTAGCAGGATCATCATCATGATTGCTTTCTTTATGAACATACAACTCTTTTATATTATGAAGAAAACTATATCTCTTAAGAGGATGAGATACCCTATTAGATCTTCTAGGAGTCAGTGTGATGAAATTCTTAATTGGAATAGGCTCCTCAGGCTAATCAATGTCCATTTGATCAATTTGTTAGGCTTATTTAGTTGACTCTTCATCAACATTATCTTCCTTCTTTTGCCATCTTCCTTAAAGAAACTTTCTCAAGGAAAATAGAATTTATGCTTCTAACAATAACTTGTTTAGTAGGAAGATAAAAGTAGTATCCTAAACTATCTTTAGGATATCTAACAAATCTTCTATTAATTGATTTTACATCCAACTTATCCGATTTTAGCCTTTTGATAAAAGCCGAACATCTTCAAATCTTAACATGTTTAAGACTTGGTTTTCTACCATGTCATATCTCATATGGCATAGAAAAAATGAATTTGGATGGAACACAATTAAGGATATAGGAGGCCATATGGAGTGTATAACCCTAAAGTGAAATAGGAAGATAAGAATAGCTCATCATAGATCATACCATATTGAATAAAGTATGATTATGTTTCTTGGACACATTATTTAATTGAGGTGTTCCAATTAGTGTGAGTTATAATGCAATGTCATATTCATTAAAGAACTTAAGAAACTTGGTACTTAAGTATTCATCTTGGGCTTTGTATTCATTGAATTTTTCCAAGAATTCACTTTTCTTCACAAGAATCAACTGTCCATACCTTAATAGATCACCTAAAAATGTTATAAAATAGTAAAAACACCTTTAGCCATTTCTATAAATGGTCCATATACATCATTATGTATGACATCCAACACATCTTTGGCTCATGCCATTTGTCTAACAAATGTTGATTTAATCATCTTACCTTGAAGATAAGCCCCATAAGTTGGATTGGATACGGATTCAAGATTGCTCAAGATTCCCATCTTTTCCATTATTTTAATCGTATCTTTTACAATGTGACATAATCTTAAGTGCCATAGATGCTTAGAGTTTAGAGGCATTATTAATTAGAATTGCATTTTCATTACTCATATTATTTTGAGGCTCATTGTTATTGGATATATTATTAACAAAATATAAGCCATGTATTCAATAACCCATGCATATCATTCCATTTACAAAGTAAATGTTATAAACATCTTTTTTAAAATGAAATTCTAAACCCTTTCTAGTCAAATTAGAAAATGTTCTTATAGGCATTAGGTACATATAATACATCATCTAATAACAAAATATGATTATATAAACTAATAGAAGTGGATCCTATAGTCATGGTAACAACACTTGCTCCATATTCAAACTTTAAGATCACTTTATTAAGCCTCAAAATTTCTCTCATTTGGTAGATCCTCCAAGGATGCTTAAATATGAGAACTAGCTTTGGTATCCAATACCCATGCATTTGATGAGCTCTTAGAACATTTAGGAAGTTAAATTAGAAAAAGTCCCACCTTCTCCTTGCTTGTCCTTTTCCTTTTATCCTGAAAGACTCAAGGAACTTAGAAATTTCCTCTTCTAATGTTCTTTATCTTAGCAATGGAAACACTTTCCTTTTCTTTGGTCTTCCCTCATAATTTCCTTGCCCTTATTGTTGTCTATGCCACCCATAGGGTAGATAACACTTATCTTGCCTTTCCCTTTTTTTATTGCCTTTCTTCTTAGTCTGACTAGAAGAAGTAATTAGTACAACTTCCTTCCCTTTGCTTCCTTAGATAGTCTTTTAAGCCATTACAAGCAAATTTAAAAGCTCCTTTTGGGATGCATTATGGGAAGAGACTTAGGTGGGCATTAATACATATAGTATTTTGTGGAAGCTAAAATAACTTTTAGGTTTCTTAGCCAACCTTTTAAATTAGAGCTTATGAGCTTACATTGGTCGAGTACGAATGATAGTGGGTTTAATTATTTTATATTATTAAGTTTTGCAAAAGTAACAAGATTAATTAGTAATATGACATTGTTATTATTACTATTAGATTTGGTCTTTAATTATAATGGCCTCCCACTAACTTGGTGAATCTTACACTTCCAAAGTAGGAAACAGAAATCCCTTATTAGATAGCTTTCTAATAGGTGATGGATTTCTTAATGAGTCGCTAATATCCCTTAGGTACACATTGTCATTCTTGGAAAAATTAGTTATCATTAAGTGGAAACTCTTGCCATCACATCTTATATGAGGTTCCATTAATTCGGGTCCTAATGTTACAAACCTTAAGTATGCATTGTCATTCTTGACCCATGGTATTAGTTAGGTCCATACCATTAGATCATTGTAATGTATGGATTTGAACACTACAAACCTCAAGTACTCCTATTTGCCATTCTCAGCCTATAGTGTATCGATACACCCGCAATATCTCGTGCTTAACAATAATACTATATTGATCTCTTAAGCCTTATGTACACCTCTATGTATCCACAACTGATGTACATAATCCTAAAACCATGCAAGTTATTTGTCCAGTGGAGAGCCAAGACCTAAATTTAGTTTGGAAGATTTTTGGGTCTTTTATTATTAAGGTCTCACTTTACACATTAGCCAATACATATATATATATATATATATATATATATATATATATATATGCATAAATATGGAGTGATTATGGGCCTTTCTTAATCCTATTCTAACTCTCATAATATATTATGGGCCTTATCTCTATAGGCCTTGTGATCATAGCCCTTGTCACCATCTCCAAGGATCTCCAACTTGAACACTTCAAGCTCCATTTCATAACTTTTTTGGTTTATAATCAATCCTTGGCATACCAAGGTGAATATTACATCCTAATTCTATGCAATCAACATTTAATTACATACCAAACAATAAAATTAATTATTATTACAAATATATGATGCAATCTAGATCCATGATCATTCCTTATATGCATGACTTGCAAAAATTAAATAAAATGCAACCATTGCATGTTTAGGAATCAATTTGTGAGCATATAAGCATGAAAAAGAAAAAATACCTACTCCTACGCTTAAGACATGAGGTCCCGAGTGATGTCCTGGTCGGGACATACACTCGGGATTAGTTCTGGATGCAAATCCTCAAATTATGCATTTGGTCCTGGGTGTAGTCCTAGTTAAAACATAGCTCAAAACTCATTTTGACAAAAATTTTAATTGATTGAAATGATTTCTTATAAAATCCTCCCAATTGGGATAAATCTCCTCCAAATCAGGATCACTAAAGAACCCATTTTTAATCAATTTTTAATTAAATTTTACACACTTTTAGCCATAAATCTTGTAACTTCCAATAATCATAATCATAAAACTTGCAATTATCAATCAATTTAGCATGTGTTAAAGTGTAAAAAGGAGCTACGATACCACTTGATGGAAATAGTTATGCAACTTCGATGTGTGGTGAGCACAAGCCATAGATAGGGTGAAATTTCAAAAAAATTCACTTGTATAACCCTTCATCACATGAAGATTTCTAGTCCTATAGATCCATTTTGCATTTTACACATAGCTAAACTATACATCAATATGTAAAACAACATCCTAGGAAGTTCTAAGTTTAAGAAAACTTACTAACTCCAAAGTTTGATGTAGACCATAATAGTTTTCTACTAGCTTTGATGTTGTTAGGTTTAACTCTTGAATCAAATGCCCTAGCCTCCTAAGTGTGAGGTTTCTAGCTTAAAACACCAAAGATTTACCAATCACCTTCATGCTTAGATGGAGATTAGTAGCAAGTGCCCTTTCTATTGACCCTTAGAAACTTGTACTAGCCTAATCCTTTAGCAAGAATAGCAAGAATACTTTAGGTTTATTTTTGGTATATGTTGTTCCTTTCCATTTTGGTATGTGTCTCTACATATACTCTTAATTCTCTAATTTTTCTAACCTTGAAAACATATCTAAGGTTATGTATTAATATGTAGAGAAAGCAAATTCTAATGACATCATTGCTTACATTATATGTATAGAACATTTTACACTAATTGGGCTATTAATCTAAGCCCAATTAGAAACAACATACATTATTAACTTAACACTCAAATTAATATCTCATATTAATAAAGTATAAAGTTTAGGAATCAATTTATGAGCATACATGTATGAAAAAGCAAAAATACCTAGTCCTAGGCTAAGTCCCAATCAGGACATAAGGTCCTGAGTGATGTCCTTGTCGGGATATACACTCGGGATTAGTTTTGGATGCAAATCCTCAAATTATGCATTTGTTCCTCGGCGTAATCCTAGTTGGGACATAGCTCAGGACTAGTTATGTAAAAAATTATAATTTCTTGAAAGAATTTCTTATAAACTCCTCCCAACTTAAATGAATCTCCTCCCAATTTGGATCACTAAAAAACCCATTTTTAACCAATTTTTACACACTTTTAGCCACAACTCTTATAACTTACAATAATCATAATCATAATATTTGTAATTATCAATCAATTTAGCATGTGTAAAGTGCAAAAAGGAGCTCTAATACCACTTCATGGAAATGGTTATGCAACTTCAACATTTGGTGAGCACAAGCCATAAATAGGGTGAAATTTCCAAAAATTTCATGTGCATAACCCTTTATCACTTAAAGATTTCCATTCCCATAGATCCATTTTGCATTTTACACATAGTTATACTATAGATCAACATGTAAAACAACATCCTCAGAAGTTCTAAGTTTAAGAAAACTTACTAACTTCTAAGTTTGATGTAGACCATAATAGTTATCCACTAGCTTTAATGTTATTAGTTTTAACTCTTGAATCAAATGCCCTAACCTCCTAAGTGTGAGGCCTCTACCTTGAAATACCAAAGCTTTACCAATCACCTTTTTACTTAGATGGAGCTTAGTAGCAAGTGCCCTTTCTATTGACCCTTAGAAACTTGCACTAGCCTAATCCTTTATCAAGAATACATTGAGTTTATTTTTAGTATATGTTGTTTCTATCCATTTTGGTATGTGTCTCTACACATACTCTTAATTCTCTAATTTTTCTAACCTTAGAAACATATCTAAGGTTATATATTTATATGTAAAGAAAGCAAACCCTAATGACATCATTGCTTACATAATATGTATATAATTTATCATGATAGGAACATAACTTGTGCAAGAGATAAGTATGTAGAGAATTGAATACATCTCATGTATATGTCTACATATGTTCTATACACAAATCAAGGAACCTTAATCTTTAATTTAGCCAAGGTCAACATTATACACTAAAGAGATAATGTGTCTAACATGACAAATTTGCCATGGTCAACATTTTACACTTAAGTGATAATGTGCCTACCATGACAAATTTGTCCATGGTCAACATTTTACACTTAAGTGATAATGTGCCTCACATGAAAAATTTATCCATTCATATATTACATGGACTTGGGCTTAGTAATTAGGTTAACATTTTGCCCAAGCCCAATCCATTAAAAAATGGGCTTGGATTATGTCCATGGGCTTTCTTAACATCTTGGATTAATCTTTAGTCTAAAACTCTTTTATGCCTACACCCAAACAACTTGGGCTATTAATCAAAGTCCAATTAGAAATAATATACATTATTAATTTAATACTCTAATTAATATACAATATACATTAGATTGCATGATATGCTACAATTGTTATTTAAAGCATAAATCTAATCTAATTAATCTTAATTAATTAATTAAGCACTTTAATTAATAATTAGATTAATATTGATGATGATTTGGTGAAAATATTTTAGGTGTGACTTACTAGTTTAATGTATAATTGGCAATGAGAAGATAATATTAACACTTAAAATTATGTAAAACTCTTTTTAAGTCTAAATATGAAAATCCCAATCATACACATTTGGCTCTCATAAGTTGTGAGTGACCTGTAGCATTGATATCATAAGTACCTAATTAGAAATGAATGCATGTATTGATTCACATTAACCCTTTGGTCATAATTACTATGTACCAAAATCCTTTCATTAAAAGATCCCGATATAGCCTAGAGTCAAGGTTTAGTCAACCTCTAATAGCTTTATCATATGACCTCATCTCAAGTTTCAATTCTTGATAAAACGTGACGAATACTAGAAACACCTTTCTAGTATTGAAACTCTTTTAGCCTGTGTCATGCTTGTCCTGGCTAGGAACTTATTCATTAAAAATGAACTTAGATAGCATAGAATCTTAACCTAGTTCACTCCAAGCAATGAATCCTATCTTGGTTGAACACTTATCCCTACATTTAACTAACTAGAGCCACCACACGCCATATCTCATATGTGATTAACACAAGTATGCAAGTGGTAATAAACTTTAACCTTTCAAATATGGATGACCATGTCACCTCAGGTCAAAGGACTATATGCACCATTATGACCTAGATTATGATCATTGACTATGAGTGAATATCCGTACGATCATAAATCTAATGTCATATTCGATCCACCCATCACATGAGTATCTATATGTCTATTCTAATATCTCATATTAAGTAGCATGAGACTTACTACCTCCCACTATTAGTATCATATACTAATAAAGGAAAATAAATAGAGGTAATGGTCAAATTAATATTATCCAAATATCAATTTATCGACTACAAACATTTTATAGCATATGTACTAAATAAATTTATCACTCATATTATCAACTCTTGATAATAGATTTATTTAACATTGTGCTAATGGGTAAATATTCAATTAAATAAACACTTTAAATAAAGAATATTCTTTATTTCCATTTGAGAGTTTTACAATGTCAAAATATGTGATTAGCCTCTAGGGCATACCACCTATGGTAACTTATTAAGAATCCTATGCAATTCAAAAATAGTTCATGGTCATGCCATGCATGTTAATTTTTTGTACCAGTCAAGGAAGTTACTCCCATTAAGCTTATCCTTCTTAAGGATAGATCATAGTGACAAATTAGATGTGGTGTTTAATGTCATTATCTACAACAAATATATATGCAGTGTACTTAGTATTTTATCAAGTTATTTTAGTGAGGCATAATTATAAATCCCAAAAAAATTTATTCAAATTAATAACCCTTAAGTTAACTTATAAATTGTAGTGGGTCAAGATCCATATTTCATTATACTCTAAGTGAGCTTTGGCTTATTGCCTAAAGATATGGTTCTTTAGGTAGATAACTTTTACCAATTACATCTCATATAACTCTTGAAAGGGTATGGGATTTGACATCACATGTCCTAGATAAAAATCCCATTTGATGCCCTATGTCCAAAACCCTTTTGATGATCTAGTTAAGTCAAACCATAACAAATGTTTGGAAATCACTCTTTTCCAACTTGCCTTCCTCGAATGATTTAATACACCCTACTTTAGTAGACCCATAGATAATAATCTGAGGCTTAACAAGTGTTTGAGTATATAGGAGGCATCATAGTGACTTAATATTAAATGAGGGTTCCCATTTATTTTACTTTATTTGGATATTGTTATGTTGTAAACATGCATCACATGTATAACATCACATACATAACATAATAAAGCAATAAAGTAAATATGACATAGCATGGCCTAATTCTAGTTTCATCTTCATAAGCCAATATGAAGATTAATGGTCAATCCTAAGTAAAATGACATACTAATCTTGAGCCTTTGACCTTGGATCTCCATCCTTGGCCTCCTTTTGTGTCTCCATGTTGGCTTTTCATTTATATTACATTTTATTTTGTAATCTACACTATTGTTGACCATTTGCATGATCAAACTTAAAATTTTGGACTTTAAAAAGCAATTTTTATACTAATAATTTTAATTAAGTATGTAGGGAATTATATACCAAACATATACCAAGCATATACACTTTTGGATTTAGGCAAATTGAACCTATAAGATTCAAGAAGGCTTTTAATATCTTTAGAGCTCTTAAATGAGAAAATGAGCTTCTTAACATTTGAAGTAGACATTTGCGCTTTTTGAATTGGGCTTATTTTTCAAAATCCAAGTTCATTTGGTTATAAAAATTTTGAGTTGAAATCCACATATACGTTTGCCATCTCAGACTGCACATCTCTAAGTATTCTGGACATATCTTGATTTACAGAAGCCCAATTAAGGTGATTCAAAATGCTATGAAAATATAAGTCAAATATCTATAAATTTCAAAAATAAAATATGGGCAAATTAAAATTTTCAGGAGCAAATCACGGATTCAACTTGTGTATAGCTGTCTGACAATATTCTGCATTTCAAATTGCACAATCCTTAGTAATTTAGACATATCTTGAGATACAAAAGTTAAATTTAGGTGATTAAAAATTATATGGAAAGATAATTGAAAAATATACAGCTTTCATGAAGAAAGTATGGGCAAATTAAAATTTCTTCAGGAGCAAATCACAGCTTTAATTTGGGTATAGTTGTCTGACTGTAGTCTACATTATGGATTGCACAATCCTTAGTTTTTTGGACATATCTTTAGCTAAAAAAGTCCAATTTAGGTAATTAAAATTGATATGGAAAGCTAATTCAAATATCTATAGTTTTTATGAAGAAAGTGTGGGCAAATTCAAATGGTTTAAAGAGCCAATTACGATTTCAATCCATGAATAGCTGTCTAAAAGCATTAGTCTCAATAATTCATAATATAGATGTTGGAAACATCATTTGAACCTCCAAAAGCTATATTTTTTTAGTATAAATACCTCTAGAGCTAAATGGAAGCTAAGAAACTTGTTTATCATTCATTATTTCTTAAGCATTCATTGAGCTCTCAAATTCTCTTAAATAATTCTTTATTTGTGTAACTCTTATGAGAGTTGGGTGTGTGTTAGAAATAGAATTTCTCTTCATCTTAAATCTTGGATTAGATTATAAGGGAGGTGAGATTTATTTCTAAAGGAATTGATTTAAGTGTTTTTCATTAAAACACTTAGGTTTTGGTTTTCTTAGTGAGCCTTGAAAACTCATGTTGTAAGGTTATAAGAGTGAGCCATAAAACTCTTGTATAGTCTCAATCTTGTGAATAAGATTTTGGGTGATTGAAAATCCTAACTTGGGGATAAGTTAGGTGGAGACATAGGATTGTTGTTGAATCCGAACTCCTTAAATATTTGTGTTCTTCATTTTTCATTCTCAACTTCTATTTAATTCTTGCAAAGAATTCTTTTAATTTCTTATTCTTATTTGATAGTCCTATTCACCCCCCCTCTAGGACTCTTTTAAACTATCCTATAATTTATTAATAAAATAAAATTATAGTAAATGAAAAATGACTTGTAAGTCATATTCAATAAATTACAACCTATATAAAGAAACAATAAAAATCCAATCACATTGGTCTTTATGGGCCTTGACATGAACCATGCATTTTTACACTAAACACATAAAGCATAATATATTAAGTTTATGAAATCAATTATTATTGTGAGAATAATTTATATGGTGAATCCATTCGACGGTCCCGTACTTGAATAAGAATGTAACTAACCTTTGCAACTTTACTATGCAGATTTGCGTGTGTATGGCCATGTGCATTTAGTGCATTGTATTCTATCAAAAATTACGTGACTCCATTTTGTGCACAGCTGTGTGCCTTAGCCACATGGCCGTGCAACCTATATATCCAAATTTTTGCACTTGAAAACAATATGTATTTTCTAAAAATTCATACTATAAATGGTGTTTAATCATATTAAACAATCATATACATTAATCTAATTAATGTACAAAATTATTTTGGATGTAGATTTAATTAAATCCTCAAATAAAAATGTTCTAATGAAATTTTGAAAAATCTTTTTCAAAATCAAATATATATCATATATATATTAAAAACTCATTTTCATATCTCATGTATATCATGTATACCATAGAATCAATCTAATCAAATTACAAGTGCCTCTGATACCACTGTTAAGTGGGTAATCAAATCACCTATGTGGACTCGATCTTATCATATAAGGTGATGTCGACAAATACCTATCAGAGCATGCAACACTTGCACTGCTGGGTGAAAAGCCATGCTTCATCACATGATCACATGTCAGAGTTCCTAGGAATTGGATAGTTCATGCATCTCTATGCACCACATCACCAAACGCTACTATCCTTTACTTTGATACCACTTTGAGGTTTTGAGATCCATAACGTAGTGGAAAAAAAAACTTTTAACTATAAAACCTATAACTCAGATCCATGTAATTCGACTTAGATTGATTGAGAGGGTTTCCAAACACTCACAAAGATGATCTAATGGAAAAATATATTGTCTTCTAGACTTAGCATAATGTATTTGAATTCCTATCGAATTCTTGATTTATCTACTAGTGAAAATAAGTAAACTTAGGCAATTATAAGTTGTTTATTGTGAATCTTCTTCTTATCCAAAGATTTCTTCGATAAAACCATCATAGCTCCATTCTTTTGCATAAATCTTTCTTTGTAAAATTTAGTTTCTAATAAAAGGTATTGGAGGTTATAGGAAGTGGGGATACATTTCCAACAAGTTGTCAGATCATTATCAATTAGGTATACAATGAATGGGCATCAACACAATGATGTCTCTTCATTTCAGTTTTTCTTATGACACTATAAAACATAGTTACTAAATTTTTTTCTAACCTATATACTACTTTCTATTATAATTTCATATGATGTAACTGTAAATATTTTTAGGAGAACTCCAAAGAGCTCTTAAACCAAAAGACATATTTAGAAGTGGTATGACTTTTGGGACAAGAAGGGTTTACTTTGAAAGACAAATATCTGGATTTGGTTGGATATGAAGTGCTATTGCTTTAGACATTTCATAAAGGATCTATAAGGCAAACTATGAGCCATCCATTTGATAAAGGCTATTAAAGGGAAAGAAATACTGGTTTGATGTTTTTAGGTGATTAACTATGTCTTTCCTCACATAAGTCTTTTTCCTTATGCACAATCTATAAGAGGAATGGCTTGGATGCACACAACATCTCTACTAACTTAAGTTGATAAACTTTTTATATAGTAAATCACAAAAAATGCAAACCTACATGACCTATTTTTCCCTGCTCCATGCAGGAAGATAGTCTATAGCATCCTTAATAGGGCAATGTAGTTTAAAAGAAAACAAAGAAAACATAGGGTAGTGATGTTGTTCAAAACAATAAAAATAAAAAAATAGGGTAGTAAAGGAAATTCACTAAAAGGGAAAGTAAAGGATACTAAAAATTTTACTACATATGTATGTTATTCTTTGAAAATGTGGATTAAATAATTACAACACGATATCCTGAATGTTTGTGAAATTCTAAAACATTAGGAATAAAAAGAATAGTAAGAAAGTATGTGGCATGGGGTTTGCATCTGGGAGAGAGAAGAGGGTGAGTGAGGGGAGACTAAAATAAATGCTACATGTAGATATGCTTCTAGACATTTTATGACTTTTGTATTCAACACAATTAATTTCACTTTATAATTTTGGAATATTAAGCTGATTTATGCTTTTGTCCCTTGTTTTCTTATCAAAGCCCAGTGCTATCAAAAGCATAAAAAGCGCTCGCTTAGGCATAAAAGCCCAACCCCAGTAGCAATAACATTTCAAGCTTAATGAATTCAGGCATGTTTAGTCAGGCGTGCGCCTTTGCGCTTAAGCATACACTTTATTATTAGAAGCATAAGGCAATAAAAGCGTACACTTTATTAAAATTTCTTTCTTTTGTTATCCTGGAGGATATTTTTGGCTTCTTAGTTAAATTTAGGTTTAATTTTATTAGGTTATAGGGTTAAAAAAAGTAATATAAGATTAGAAATATTTTAGTTCTAATTTTATTTGCAGCCAAAAGACTTCTACTTTATTCAAATTTCTTTTATTTTCATATTTCTTTTTCTTTTTCAAGTTCACCATGGCTATGGAAGTGATGAATACTTATATGAAAAATCTGATGATGACTTTTAAGCTACAACATGCTAGAGTAGACTAGAACTTTAGTTTTTGTTTTTTACTTTAGGAATTTCAATTGCTATTTTTTTATTTTAACACCTTTAGAATTGTTTTCTTTATTAGTTTAAGAGTTTTATCTCATTATTTAGAATGCATTTATTCAAGTATGTTTGTGTTAGTTACAATACTTATTCTTTATCTATTATTTTATTATTTTTTTAGAAATTATGTGTCTTGCTTTAGTCAGGCAAGCACTTTTTTTACTCTTTCCGCTTTAGTCAAAGAGAAGACTCCTCGCCTCAAGTGTGCCTAAGGCTTTTAACTACTTTTTCAAAGCCATCTCCACTTGTTGCTCAGCCTTACAAGTAATGAAGGTTTGCTTCAATATAACACCTATGTAGATCTCATAGTTTTTCCATGCAAATATTTGAACAATTACAATTTTTGGATGATGTGAATTCGAGTAGTGAGGGTGGTCAATCAAAGCGTAACGATGATCGGCTCCACCTCACGTGGCAATTGAAAGACTATAGTACTTATAATTGATCTTTTGTACACAACTTACAATTGCATTTGCAATGCATTACTATTTATAATTGTTTTATTTTTTGTATTGCTTTTGTGGCGATCTAAATCTTTTTAGCATTATCCTTTTAAATAATTTTACAAAATTTACCATAAAAAGAGGAATTGGAGCATATCAAATTGTTTGAGTGTAACATTGATAGTATTGAGGTTCTAGGTTGTTACTATGCAAAGGAAGGAAAAGTTATTGAGCTAGCTATTCTATTTTTTATTGCTAAAGAAAAGTTGGTTCCTTCTACATAATCATCAAGTACAGACATTATGGTTTCAAATAAAAGCATGCTAATTAGCAAATGCTTAATAGTGACATCCAAAGATTAATTGACACGAAAATGAGAATGAGTCAAAATAACAAATTGGATCAAATGTGAGAAGATAAAAAGTCAGTGTTGTTATCTGCATTGCTATTGCTTGATGTATTTGAGCTGGCTGGTAATGGATTCGAGAAATATCTTTACTTTGTAGTATATGTTGTATGTAAATTATACCATGCTCCGTGAATTCTTTTTGATGTCCATTACTAGGTTGTGCTTTTTGCCTTGCATATTCCATTTGGATTATCCAATTATGTTATAGCAAGTACAAATAATTTTACTTGATATTTGCCCTTTATACAGGATTATGAGGGAATGAAAGAAGAGATAATAGATGATGTGGCATCTATACTGTAGAGATTGGGCTTTATTTTAATGGAGAATGAAATTTTTGTGAATGATTTAAATTGGTGAGGATGTGTTTTTGTTTGCTCATATGTTCTATGCTTCTCTTCTCTCCCTTCTTGATCATTTGCCTACCCCCATATGTTATTTTGTTTTTGTCGCCTTATTTTCCCCTGAAGATTTATTTTTCTCTTTCATTTTCATTCTCTTAATATTTTAGAACACTAATACATAAACATAAACATTTGTTTGTAAAAAAATTGAAAATATAGTTTGTTGCTACTGCTTTGAGTTTATTGGGTCGCAATTTTATGATATTGCAAGTGCTTTTGGTGTATCAACTAATTGTTGTTTTCTTTGTCATGGGCTCGGCATTTGTGTGTCATAAGTTTCTTGTACAAGCCAAAGCAAGAAGAATTAGGTAATTTGGTTACGACTATGTTTTTTTTTAATACATTTCTTTTGCTGATAAAGAAATATTCCTAAATTAGAGGAAACATGCACATGCATGCCCATGTTGAGGGAGAGTTATTGAGAAATTTATTTTGCTATTTAGTTTTAGAAACCCTCAAAATAAAAATTGGCTTATTAATTTATTCAAAGCTACAAAATGTTTCATGTATGAAGGTAGGGTAGGGTCTTACTCTAAATTTATACATCTTTCTGAACTGCCTATACCATGGCACTTATATAGTTAGATTTATCATGACCATTGAATTTAATATTTGTGTGGGAAGTGAGTAATAAAATAGCACCTTTTAATGAATCTAACTACTAAGCTTTACATGGACTCTTAACATAATTGTTGGACCTAACGCAGAAAATCTAATTCTAAAAAATAGAATGTTGATGATGATAAAGATATATCTCCTTTAGTTATTAATATTATTACCATCACTTACCCCTTGTGTTTTTTGTAATCGTGTAACAGCCTATCACTTTATAAACTATATATTTTGTAATCTGTACATCATTGTTAATTATGTGAAATGCAAAGCTTAGTATTATTTCTTTCATGGTATCAGAGCCCTATGGCTAATAATAATAAACTTACTCTACCTTCTTCAACCTCTCTCTCTTCTCCTTCCACCATAACTCATACATTTTCCATCAAATTGAATGATAAGAACTACATGGCATGGAAAGTTCAATTTCTTCCTCTCTTGAATTATCAAAAATTGATGGGCTTTGTTGATCGCACTTGACTTTCTCCACCAAAAACAATTATTAATGCTGCTACTCCACCAACTGAAATTCCAAATCTTGACTTTGAAGCATGGTTTGAATGTGATCAACTCTTACTTTCATGGATCCTTTCTTCTATTACTGAGGACATCTTTCCTTATGTTATTGGCATCACATCTTCATAGGCTGCTTAGACAGCCATTTCCAATACCTTTGGTTCTATCTTACAAAATAAACAACTCCAATTGAATATTGGGTTGCAAGAATTAAAAAAGAATGATATGTCTGTCTCTTAATATTTACAATGAGAAAAATCTCTTGCTGATGAACTTGCCTCTATAGGTAGAACCATGACTCTTGTCGAATTCAATGCTATTATTTATCATAACATTGGTATTGAATATCATAGCATTATCACTACTCTTAACCTCTGACTAGAACCTGTTTCTTTTAATGAACTCCATAGTCACCTTCTTGCACATGAGATTCTCTTGAAAAGTACTCATGAACCTCCTATTGCCAACCTCTCCTATCACCCATAAATTCCACATCATTCTCGGTCACCATTACTGACAACCCCTTCTCCATTACCATCTCATTCATCATGGAAAAGCAGACACTGTCCTTGGAATAATTCTTGAACTTTTCAAATTTATGGCATGACTAATCATACTACAGATAGATGTCGAAGGTACACTTCATTGCTTCATAATTGACCTTCATCTCCACAAGCAAATGTTGCTTATCCTAGCTTGCCCACCTATAGTTATGGTCCATGGGTTACTGATACAGGTGCAAATGCTCATATCACTCTAGACATTTCCAATCTCCATTTTCCATAACCTTACACCAGTGGTGATCAATTGCTTGTAGGTAATGGCCAAGGTTTGTCTATTAAAGCCATGGGTACTTCCTCTATTTATACTCCTTCCCAATCTTTATCTCTTACCAATGTCATACATATACCTCATATTTCAAAACCCTTACTTTTTGTCTCACAATTTAGTACTAATAATTCTTGTTTCTTTGAATTCTAGCCTTCCTTTTTCATTGTTAAGGATCATAAAATAAAGACTCCACTCCTGCGAGGCGTGAATGAGAATGGGTTGTACATTTTGCCTTCCATATCGAATGCTCAAGCCTTTCTCTTGGAAATAATTACTCTTAATTTTTGGCACTCTCATCTTGGTCATCCCTATAAAAGAACTCTCTTAAAAATCCTTACAAAAAATGCTCTTCCGTATTCCTCCAAGAATAAATTCAGCAAGTGTTCATCATGCATGTTAGGAAAACTAGTAAGAATTCCTCTTTCTCTTATTGAACATAAAGGTTAAAGCCTTTTGATATTGTCCATTCTATTATTTGGGGACCCTCCCCTATTTTGTCTAATTTAGGATTTCAATATTTTGTTTTATTTATTGATGACTACAATCGTTATACTTGGGTGTATTTTTTGAAGAATAAAAGTGATGTCTACTAAATTTTTCTCAATTTCCAAGCTTTTGTTCAAACCTAATTTTCTACCAAAATAAAAACTTTTCAATCTAACTGGGGTAGAGAGTACAAAAAATTAAATAAATATTTTCAAACTCATGGCATTGTTCATAGAATTGCTTGTCCGTATACACATGAGCAAAATGGCATAGCCGAATGCAAAATTTGACATTTGGTTGACACTGATCTCACTTTACTTGCCCATAGTTTTGTTCCTTTTCATTATTGGCCCTATTCCTTTGACACTGCTATTTCTCTAATTAATAATATGCCCATCGATGTTCTTCAAGGACACTCACCTCATTTCTCTCTACATGGTCATCATTTAAATTTTCATTCCTTACACACATTTGGTTATGGATTCCACTACTTCGACCTTATAATAAGCATAAATTTAATTATAGAACCAAGCCATGTGTTTACTTAGGGCCTGCTACCGCTCATTGTGGGCACTGATGCCTTGATCCAACCATACATAAAATCTATATTACACGCCATGTGCAATTTCATGAAACCCACTTCCCATTCCAACACTTCCAAACAGTCCTGACCCTACCTTCCACTCATGACCTTCACCCTTGGCTGCATCTTCATGTTTCAGGTAATGACAAGGCATAGATTTCAGACTCCTTTAATTTATGTCTCACAGGTATGGACTTTCCTTCTCATATTTTAACTTCTTTTCCTTATCCTAATCCCCTTTTAGGTATCATCTCATCAACTAATCATGACCCTACCTCATCTCCAAATGTCCCACTTTCACTTAACCACATCTGTCCATCATCTCACATTCCCACTTCATCCCAACAGACCTCCCCTAACATCTCCTTACCCAATCATGACTCTACCTCATCTCCTAGAGTCCCACTTTCATCAAAAGACATCCACTCACCACTTAACATTCATACGGCACCACAATAGGCCCCACCTCCCCTGTACCTCAACTTTAATAATTCTCGCTATCCCTATATCACTACCAACCCATTCACCATTATCATCTCCTGATTTAAATCTCATTATTGACCTCAGTTCTTATCCTAACCATCACCCTCCTCAAATAAAATAAGCCTGTTATGCCCCTACTATTACTGTCCTTCCACCCCGCACTTACCTAATAGTTCTTCTCCCCTCCACTCTCCATAAATGAGAGGCCCATCTTCCTACGTCCCTCACTGATACTAAACCACCTTTTAAACCTCAAATATTGCATAAGCCATGACGCATCATGAATGGTGTACCGCGATGAGTGAAGAATAGCAAGCACTCATTCGCAATAATACATGGAGCATTGTTCCTAATCCCTCCAATGCTAATATTATTGGGAATAAATGGATATTTAGAGTTAAACACAACTCTGATGGCACTGTCTCTCAGTATAAATCCCATCTTTTCGCCAAGGGCTATGATCAATAATCCAGAGTTGATTATGCAGACACTTTTAGCCCTATAGTGAAGGCCACTATCATCTTCACCATCATTACTCTTGCCATTATATTCAAATGGACAATGCATCAACTTGACATCTCCAATTCATTTCTACATGGAAATCTTGCTAAAAAAGTTTATATGGAACAACCAAAGGGCTTCATTGACACTACTCATTCGGATCACGTTTGTCTGCTTCACCGATCACTTTATGGTCTTAAGCAAGCTCCTATAGAGTGGTTTCATCATCTAAGCACTTTTCTACTCTCTTATGGTTTTTGGGCATCACAAGCAGACACTTCCTTGTTCATAATAAATCATGGTTTTGCCTCCCTATTTGTTCTCATATACGCGGATGATATCATAATTACTGGAAATTCATCACCTCTACTCACTAATTTTCTTCACCAAATACAATATGAATTTCTAGTTCATGATGTTGGCCCTTTGTCATATTTTTTAGGCATTGAAGTCTGAAACACTTCCCAAGGTACCACTCTTTCTCAAATGAAATATATTTATGATTGACTTGATCAGAATTCTATGCTGCATGTTAATGGAAGTTTTACTCCAATGGCATCCTCACCACCACTCTCTAAATCCATGGGCACTTCTTTAAATACTGATGATTGTGCAAAGTACTGCCACATTATTGGAGCCCTTCAGTATGCTACTTTCACAAGACTAGACATAGCCTTTGCTGTGAAAAAGCTATGTCAATTCATGCTTCATCCAACTACAACACATTGGCAAGCCATTAAATGAGTGCTTCAATACCTTAAACATACTTTGCATTATTCATTATTCTTCTCCGTCAACTCCGCCCCAAATTTATAATGCTTCATGAACAATGATTGGGGAGGCTGTCCTGATGATTGCCGTTCAACGAATGGCTATGCCATATACTTGGGAAATTCATTAATATCTTGGATGACCAAAAAGTAACCTACCATAGCACGATCATCAATGGAGAGTGAATATAATGGTATTGCCAACACCACATTAGAGGTCATATGGCTACAATCCTTACTCAAGGACCTTGGTGTTCAATCTCAACAAAAACCAATTCTATGGTGTGACAATGTTGGTGCCATATATCTAACTTCTAATCCGGTATTTCATGCTCACACAAAATACATTGAGTAAGATTATCATTTTGTTTGGGAACAAGTTGCTAGAGGCAATATTCAGGTTCAATTCCTATATAGTGCTGATGAAATTGGTGACATCTTCACCAAGCCCTTGAGTACTCGACAATTTCAGCATCATCGTGCTTCTCTTCGCCTGTCTTCTTCACAATGGCTTGAGGGGGGCTGATAAGGATATATCTGCTTCAGTTATTGATATTGTTACCATCACTTATCCCTTGTGTTTGTTGTAACCGTGTAACAGCCTATCACTTAACAAACTATATATTTTGTAATCTGTACATCGTGAAATACAAAGCTTACTATCATTTCTTTCAGATGAAAATGAAGTTCATTTTTGTAGACACACTTTCAGCTTACAGAACTGCTGATTTTATAGGCTAAAACATTCAGAACTGAAATTTGAGTGAAAAGAAATAAGAAACAGCTTTTCTTTTTCTTTTTCTGCTTTCAGGTAAAAACCCACTCATGGTAGCAAATAGGAATTGGACTTTTCATTTTACTAGTTGCAAGGAATAAATTAAACGAAACAGCTACCTGACAACGAAAATTTTCACTTGCAAAGCTGCTGCAAGTTGATCTGTATTATTAATACTCTAATATAACAGCTTATGTTCTTTTTTTAATTTCCATATGCAAATTATGATTTTGTCTTGTTTAAATGACATGTTGTCCAGAAAATTGATGTAGCGTACAGGCAGCGGAGAGATCATGCGTTGTCCTTTCCATGCAACTCCCTACACGCTTACAATCCGGTTCAGTCATTTCATACAGTTCCAAACTCCAAAGCCAGCTCTGTTTTACCCTCACCACCCTTGCAAAATCAAGTACATGGGGTACCTGTAAAGTATGATCCACCAGTGCTGAATTTTCTATTTGGTGAGCGATGGATGTCCTTTGCATTGGCCATCAAAAGGGGCTTGAAGTGTATTTAATCTTTGACATTGAAGAGGTAATGGGTCTTGAACCTTAGATTTGACACTCTCTTGCTTTCAATGCCTTCTTATGCATGTATAAAGCTGAGTATTAGTGTAGATTCCAGGTTTATCCTTGTGTTTAGTTTCTTTGCTTGAATTCTGATTTCCAAGTATGTTTCTATTGTTTGATTTGAATTGAACTAATGGTCGAATTTGAAACTTGAGGATCTATTATTGATTATAATGTATAGTTAGGTCATTTAATTGAGGTCATTGTTCTGCCCTGTACTTCGTGGACGTCAGCATTATGTCTTAAGGCCTCAGATCAATGGGTTGTCATCACCCATATAACAAACTGAAGGTGTAATTTTTTCCTTGATTAAAGGAAACTGAAGATATTGATTTTGATGCTAACTTTTCCTTTTGTTTCCTTTTCCTATTTTGCAGCTGGCTTTCCGAAAGTGATGTTATGCTGTCTGGATGGTACATGCTTAGAAGTTTGGAGATTTATTAATGTTAGATTATTTTATGCTTTGCAATAGCCTATCACGCTTCGTTCTTGGAACTCTTTTGTCTTTGCAACTTGCATTAATATTGTCAGTTTAAACAGCATTTGTAGGTCTGTTGGAATCTTATATGAAATCTTCTGGACAACATTACTTAAAGGTTGGCTACTAAAACATGTTCGCATTCGAACTTGTTATTTGCGTTCCTAACACTGTAAACTACCGTTAATTTTGAATTGTGTTTGTAATTACAAGTTGGAAGAATGCAGTATGGCTTTATTTTTTTTTTTTTGGTTAAATTTTTTATTTTTATTAAATATATCGTAGTATAAAAGACTACTAATTGATGGGTTTTCATTATTTTATGGAGATAAGTCAAAATTTAAGCTTGAGCTACTTTATGTAGTAACATGAATACAAATTAATCATTAAGAGACAACTTGTGTTGAAAGGTGATGTTTATTCCATGTTGGGATAGATTCAATCACATGAGTTTACTTGATTTGGCTATTTCTTTGCCCCTTTCAAATTTAGCTTCTCTGGTTTTATTAATCAACCGCCAAAAAGCATGTTTCAATTGATCAGACATAAATGGATCATATAAATCACACCACTGAAATTACCTGCAAAGATGTTTTGCTACCTTGTCAATTTGATGAAAAATTTTGGTTATTTTCATTTATCCAGATCTTCAAACTTCAATCAGCCAATCTAGAGCAATATCATAAGACTTGCACCAAAACATGGACAACTAAAAAAAAAAGAAGCAATAACAATCAAAAGTATCATTCCTTAAATCAAATATCTCATTATAATTCAGGTTTAATTTACCGTTGGTACCATAACTTTGGATTATGTTTCACTTCGATACCAAATTTTTAATTTTTTTCTTTTCAGTTCTAAAAATTTTATTTTTGTTTCATGTTAAAATACCTCGAACATATCTTATTAAATTTAGCATATATGACAATTAGAATAAGTATTTTTTTAGTATATCAACCATGTAAATATCTCATTAAATGACCTAATTAACTTGTGAGCTCTATAAAATCAATTTTACTAAAATTTTATTTTATAGGGTCCACAAGCAAATTTTATTTTATGGGACCAACAAGATGATTAAACTGTTTAATGAGATATTTACAAGGTAAATATACTAAAAATATATTGATTCCGGCTGCCACGTATGTTAAATTTGATCGGATATGTTTGAGGGACTTTAACTTGAAATAAATAGAATTTTTAGAACTGAAAAGAAAAAAATTAAAATTTTGGTACCAAAATGAAATATAGCCCAAAGTTATGGTATTAACAGTGCAATAAACCCTTATAATTCTCCAAAAGACTTGCAATGGTGGCATGAAATTATTGGCAACATAAGCAACAAGAAGAAACTTCGAAGAACTATCACTACTAATATCGAAGTTGCCCTTTTAACTCAAATTCACTCACTAGCTAATAGAGGATGCAATAGCAATAGTGTCATGCTAGCTCCTACAATAGATGCAATTATGAGAAGAAACTGTATGCATCATCTTCAGAATTTTGTAACGAATCAAGGAAAACATAATATAATAAAAGCATAAAATATATGCCGATGCAATAGCAATAGTGTCATGCTAACAACCACAATAGATGCAATTATGAGAAGAAATTGTATGCATCATCTTCAAAATTTGGTAATGAATCAAGGAAAACATAATATAATAAAAATATAAAATATGTTCCGTAGTAAACACTGAATGAGATTGGGGGGGGTAAAATCTAATCATGCCCATTCTACTTTTATGTATAGATTATACCCTAAAACTTCATTACATTTTTTTTCTCTTTTCCATAATATTTTCAACATAAAATAAATAAATAAAATTTAACCCCAAAACTTTAGAACATGAAATTTCCCAATAAAGACATACCATAAACTTGCAATACAAACTAATACCATCTACATTATGTTGGCTTACATAAGAAATGAACAAATGGAGATTATCGCACAGCAAAAGTGATTAGAGTGCACAAAGAAACAATTAAACATAAAAAATAATGCTAAAATAAAGAAGTAGAAAAACAACATACAAAAATTTACGTGGAAAACTCTAAGACAGGAAAATACAAAAAAACCACAGGCAAAGGAAGAGAGGATTTTACTATGTTGTAAAAAAGCATACAAAGGAGTGTTAAGGTGGCTAACAATATTGATATCACTAATTGCCAAACCCTAAAGTAGATATTTATACATATACGGTATAAGTGGAGTCAAAACAAGGAGACTCAAACTGAGTTCGTCACACAACCATGTCATGCTTGGGCTTCAGGCCATGCTACTCACTGGACTAAACGGTATTCCCGACATAGCCATGACATGGTCATGCTTCAGGTCATGTCACTTTTTTGAACAAAATGGTAGATTCTAACATAAGCACTAACACGCTCATGCTTAGGTCGTGCTCTTTAATAGACATAACATACAACTCAACATGGCCTAAGCATAGCTATGCATGACCAAAAACGTTAAAAAAAATCAAATCTCTATAAAATTCATGCTATAAACTCAACAATCTCCACCTTGACGTAAATTCCCAAGGTACTAAAATCTGCCCCAAAAAACAAAACACTCCATAGCACACACAACAACATGAAACTCCACTTTTTCCATAAAGCTCCTAAGGGCACTAATTAATTAGAAACACCAATGAAGTCCAATCATTGCACAAACTTAGTACCAACACTTTTGACAATAATGTCACCTTTAGCTAAAATTTCTTAAACAAAGTGATAGCAATCATCAATGTGCTTGGTCCTCTTATGGAACATCTAATCTTTAGTGAGCTAAATGGCACTCTGACTATCATAATACAAAGTCGTGAGCTTTAAATCATCACAAAGCTCACCAAATAATCCCTTTAACCAAATGGCTTCATTTTTTTCTTCAATAATGGTTATGTACTCAGCCTCTATGGTAAACAATGCAATTAAAGCTTGTAATGTTTCCTTCCAACTAATTGCACAACAACCAATGCAAAACACAAACCAACAAAATTTTTAGTTTTCTCAAAATGAGACTCCATAAAACTAACAATCTCATTCTTACTTTTCTCAAAATGAAAATACAGCCCTAAAGAGCCATACAGTAAAGAAAGATCCATTGAACTACTTTCCAATGCTCTTTTCTAGGATTAACCATATATCTACCAACTAACTTATGACATGTGATAAATCTAGACGTGTGAAAATTATAGCTTGCATAAGGAACCCATTGCACTAGAGTAAGGAATTTGAGACATATACTTAATCTTATCATCTGATTGTGGACTTAACAAAGCTGTAAGCTTAAAATGTGAAGCCAATAGAGTACTAACATGTTTACAACTGTGCATTTTAAACATATGCAACACTTTCTCAATGTACCCATTTTAATTAAAATACAATTAGCCAACCTTTCTATCTCTCACAATCCTTATGCTAATGTTTTGCTTTGCATTACCTAAATCCTTCATCTTAGACTTAGCACTAAGTTGAGTTTTGACCTTTCTAATCTCTTTTATATCTCTAGCTACAATCAATATATCATTAACTTAAAGAAGAAGATACAGAAAACACTCATCATGGTTGATCATAAAATAGACACAATTGTCATAGTTACTACATCTAAACTCATAAGCAATCATAAAAACATCAAACCACTTATACCATTGCCTTGGAGACTACTTTAATCTATATAGAGATTTTTTCAACAAACATATATGGTCTTCTTTGATAGACATCAGAAAAACCCTCAAGCTACTGCATGTAGATGTCCTCCTTAAGCTCTCCATAAAAGAATGCCATTTTCACATCCAATTGTTCCAACTTAAGATCATGTCTCCAACATCCTAAGTAAAGCTCAAATAGAGCTATGTTTTACAATAAGAAAGAATACAAATGTGAAGTTGATATAATGCAAATATGCATAGTTATTTAGGGTAGTTTAGTTGTTATTTCATTTGATTTTTATTATGTTTTTGTGTTTATTTGATTATGCAAATGTTATTTTTATTCCCAAGTGTCTTTTATGTTTGTTTGTGTGTTTTATACATATTTTTAGGCTTGATTGGTATATAAAAAGAACTTTGGACTTTCTAGAATAAGGTATGAAGCTTGTGAAGCCAAATGAAGTAAGTTAGAAGCTGTATAGAGTCATCATCATGGGATCGAGTCATCATAGAGAGTTTTCATGTCAAGTCATCACTCCTTGCTGAGTCATCACTAAGTCTTGATATGCTGAGTTAGTCCGAAGAGTTACATTTCTCAAACTTTGTGTATTTTTTGTATTTTACTTATAACTTTCTCTACAGACATTCAAATGAGGTGATTCAAGTTATGTTGTAAAGATAACTAAAAAATTTATAACTTTTATGAGCATATTTTCTAAAGATAACTTCATTTAGATGGATAAAAATGCCCTTGAAGTTACTATATCTGCATAGGGTTATGACTTTTCATGTCAAAGGGTACCTTTCCAATTATAAATGAATTTTGATCCCTTGTAACCACCTCTAAGGTCTATATATACATAATTTATTATTTGTATGATAGGAAGGATTATTAAGATTATTATGATTAATAGATAGAACAATTATTATTATTACTTAGTTCTAGTTCTAGGTTTTGAACATCAACTAGAAGGAGACAAAGTCAAGAAGCAAAAAGAGAAGATTATCCTACACTAAGTATCCTTTAGAAGACAAAGAAGGGAGTTTTGTTCATTCAATTCTTTATCTTTTTCTCTCTTTTTCTATGTTGTATTTTGTTTTCTATTGTTGTTCTTTGATCATGTATCTAGGCTAAGTCTTTGTATGAGAATTGCAATGATGAACTAATATTAAGAAATACATTTTTATTTTATATTATTTATGATTTAATTTCAATTAGTGCAAATGGTGTTATGTATGCTTGATCATTATATGTAACTTACTAATCAAAGTATTCACAACAAGAGTTAGGGTAATTTGGTGGAATGTATTAAAATTACTTAAGAATTGAATATTGCTTGGAGACAAGGATTTCATCTTAAGGGAATAAGAACTAGTATAATATCTTTTTAATTTTTTTTATCTCTATAATAACACGAGAGTGCTTGTAAACTCTGAGAGGTAATACCTTTAATCAATAGTGAGAATTTCTTTTGAAGAATATAACTAATTTCCTATCAATATGTTGTATGACAATTATGTGCAAATTTCTTATTTAATTTTGAATTGTAAATTCTCTTATACATATATTTTGTTATAACTTCTTATAAGAATTTCTAGTAATTAGTTAGTAAGTTAGATTCTTTTTATTTGTTACATTAACTATTATTATCTTGATATTACTTTGCCTATCCATCTTAGTACCTATCCGGTTAATACAAACTTCCCCAAATTCCTAGTGTTTGACACCCTTCTTGCTTTATACTAAGTCTTAGAGACTAGGGTAATACAATTTAACCCATTTTAGAAGTGCACACCTGGAATTTCACTATAGACCTTAGTAGCAACTTTAGCCTTGTATCAACACCTAAAGTACTTTTTTTTCTTCTTGAATGCCCACTTACACATAACAACTTTCTTGCCTTTGGGTAACTTCAATAACTCCTATGTGCCATTCTTGTGCAGAGACTCCATCTCCTCATACATTGCAATCACCCACTTTTCTGAATCAACATAACTAATTGCCTTTTTATAGGAAGATGGTTCCTTGCCAGCTTTAATATCTTTTACCATATTTAATGTATAAGCCATCATATATGCTTCAGCGTATATTTATGGTGGTTTAATGGTCTTCGTAGATCTATCATAGAGTACTGAAGTGTGGTAGCTTCATAATCATTAGGCACCTATAAACTCTCATTTGATGTAGCTTTTGGTGTGGATTCTATCATAATCTAAAACTCTACATTCAAATTTATTCTACTACTCATAGACTCATCACAAATGTCCCTATAGGTTCATCATAGATGTCTCTAGGAGTTGAGTTACTAGTATAAAAGTTTCATTAATTATTACATTATGACTAACAATTACTTTTTTTAACTCAGGACACGAAGCTTGTAACCCTTAACGCTAGACATATACCTAAGAAACACACACTTTTATGCCTAGGTTCCAATTTACCATTATCAATATGAGCATAGGCAAGACAACTAAATATTTTTAACTCAAAATAACTAGCAAAAGTACTAGACCATGTCTCTTTTAGAGTTTTTTTGTTAATCGCCATTAAGGGAGAATGGTTAACAAGAAAATAAGCTGTAAGAGCAGCTTTAACATGAAATGACTTCAATAATGCAAAACTTGAAAGCAAGCACCAAAATTTTTCTATTAATATCCTATTTATGTATCCAGCCACATCATTCTACTATGGAGTACCCAAAACTATCAAATGTCTAATAATTCCTTTAAACTTACAATAGGAGTTTAAACAAAACTCTAAACGATTAAAACTCTAAACCATTATCTGTGCGAAGATGCTTCACTTGTTGCTTAGTCTGTTTCTCAATCATGGTCTTCCACAGCTTAAATGTAGCAAAGACTTCACTGTTGTGTTTAAAAAAATACCCAAACTTTGCTCAAGAAATCATCAATGACTGTTAACATGTAACTTGGTAAGAACATTGGATGGCCCCTAAAGTTTTGAACAGTTAAGTGTCCTTTTAGTGTTATGAATGCCCTCACTGAAACTTACCCTTTTCTATTTCCTAAACATGCAATGCTCATAAAACTTTAATTGCTCGATTTAACCATCAATCAGTCCTGTTTTGTTCAACTCCACAAAGTCATTCTCACTAATATTGTCTAGACACAAATGCCAAAGTGAAGTATTATCCAACTTGGAGGAAGTGATAGCTACATCACCTAAAATGGTTAAACCCTCTAAGATGTACAACTTGGCATGCCTCATATGCCCCTTAATTATAATGAGAGAGCCTTTAGTGATCTTTAACACTTTACCTCCACCTGAGTGACTATAACCTTTACTATCAAAGGTAGAAACACAAATAGGATTTTGACACGAGTTAGGAATATGCCGAACATCCTCAAGTGCTTTAATGATCCCATTATGCATTTTAATTCTGATTGAACCAATGCTGACAATCTTATAAGGAGTATTATTCCCCATCAAAATAGTCCCCATATCTCTCAGTCCATAGGTTTTAAACCATTCTCGATTAGGAGCCTATGGAATGTGCAAACGGTGTCCAAAATGTAGTCATTTCTTAAATTGACCTTATTATTAACAATAATGAGAAGATCCCCTTGATTATTAAAATCTTATGCATATTTAATAACACTAGCCTCACCACCTTTATGATCACCTCTCTTAGTCTTATTCTTCAGCTTTGAACACTCCACCTTGATATGAACCCTTTTTTACAGTAGTAATACTTTACTATCTTATTCTTAGACATCAACATACCCTTCCTATCATCACCAATGCCTCTCTCAAATGTCATATCATGAACCATAAGACTCTTTGCATGAGTCTTAGGATTAACCACCAACTATTTAATTTTCTCTTTAGAAAATAAAGCACTCTAAGGAGAACAAGCACTCACTCATACTCATACAATAAATGGTGGTTCCTGCCAAAGCTAGATCAAACAGCACTCGGGCAAATCTTACTCTACCTTAGATCTTTAAAATTTTAGAGAATATCCGACAAGGTATATCCGCCACATAGCCGGATAAATCAAAAGGCAATTCCAAGACATCCTAGCCAGTATCACACACTATCCTCTATTTTAGAAGCGGTGCAACATTGACCCTTCACCTAAATTACAAATGCTCATCTCATAATTCAGATTGGGCAAACCTAAATTTGGTCCTTTAAAACCCACCTTCCATCATTTCAAACACTCTCACTAAAACTATCCCATATTATAGAGCTCAGATTGAAAGGGCTCAACTCACTACTAGTATCCCAACATCCTATCTTTTGCTAAAATACTGCTAACAATAAATGCTCAAAAAAATAAACATTTGCAGTAATATTGTCCGAACTCAACATCAATCATTATTCTGACTAGGCAGCTGCCATAAAAAGAGTTACTAAAGTTCATGAACCAAGTAACATTATACGGCACTCGAGCCACGCTTCTAATGCATCGAGACTATATGGCACTTGGGCCGCGCTTTTAATGCACCAAGATTAAGTCTAGCGATTGAAGCTGGCACCCTTAAGTCACTTCTATAGTACTGAGGTTCCGAGCATGTAAGCCTCGTGTCCTTGCACCGAGCATCTAAGCCTCGAAGTATCTAAGTCCAATGATTGAAGCTGACACCCTCAGGTCACTTTTGTAGTACTGAGGTTCTGAACTCATAAGCCTCACGTCCTTGCATCGAGCATCAAAATTCTAGTGATGATTGGTTCCATCATGTTGTTTCCACACTAACGGGTTAATCTTTTACCCCAAAGCATTTTTATTACAGGTTTTATGTAGTCAAGTCCAGCTAGCACTTCAAATAATGTTCTTATATGATGATTTCAAGACTCGATACCGAGCTCTATCTTTTCTTATGACTGAGGTTAGCCACCTCATCTCACCCTTCCATATCAGATGCAGTTACTCAAGTAGTCTCTCTCTCCAAACAGATACAATGAAATTTTTCATCATCTTATGGACTTGGATACATCGGACATAAATGTCCGAACATACTTTTAGGGGGGACTCTTGATAACCCATATTAGTATCTTATTATAATAAGGGATATATTCCCTCAAAGAGGAGGATTACTTGAATAAGAAGAAAGCTCAATAAGGAAGTCTATTTCAATTAGGAAGACTACTCTACAAATGAAATCTTCTCCTTTCCTACATAGGGCAATCATACAAGACTAAGGAATCATATTCCTAAGAGGTTTGAGCAATATCTTCTCCTATAAATACATCTCATGACATCTCATATCATTCATGTTCTCATCATACAACATCACCAACACATCATTCCATCACCTCATCATCACAAGTAATCATCCTTTGCTCCTTTATTCTTTATTCTCTACTCTATTGTGTCTATTTGTTTTATTATATTTTTCCTCATACTATTACTGACTTAAGCTTTAAAGTGTGTATGGGGGAAACCCTGCCCCTTTAACCGTTCTCCTCGTCGATGTAGGTTCCATAAGCAAAAATATCAATTTAGAGTTATCAACACCCAAAATTCATTTTAGCTTATATTCTTCCACCTTTCTTACTACAGAGAGAAACATTAAGGACAGTTAAATTACTTGCTTCGATAATAGAAGACTTTTATGAGGAAATATTCTATTATGCAAGAGAAGAAAAAGTTCTTGAGCTGGTTGATGTACTTCTTGGGGCTCATGAGGAGGTGTTATCTCCTACCTTGCTCTAGGGGAGATATGGTTCAGCTTTCCTTGGAAGTACAATGCTCCGTTAGTTTTTCACAGCTGAGATCACATTGTTAGAAGCTATGAGAATCATATTAGAGCACAGTCTAAACCATCATATGTTTCATACCTGTAAGGAAATGCTTATAAATATGATGCATTTATTACAGTTATTGAAATATTTGAGAGGGTTGGCGATCAACTTGTAGCATATATTATGTTAGAGCCAGCTAAGGTGTGCAGGTCTTTTCTACCACTTTCTCAAACGCTTTATTTTGCTGAACAACCTAGCCTTAGGGAACACTCATGTGATCCTTTCTTCTCTATGTTGAAAGACTACATCGCCAAGTGTCTATGGTTTTGTGTTCACAATGAATGAAAGTTTTTTGACTTGCTTCTATGTTGTTCTTCTGGATTTAGCCTAATGTATTTGAATTCTTAGCAAATTCTTAGTTTATCTACTAGTGAAAATAAGTAAACTTTTGGGTTTTTATAAGCTATTTATTATGAATCATCTTCTTATTTAAAGATTTCTTCAATAAAACTAGCGTAGCTCCATTCTTTTGCATAAATCTTTCTTTATAAAATTCAGTTTCCAACAAAGGTATTAGAGGCTATAGGAAGTGGGGATACCATAAGCACCCAATTTCAGGATGCATTCATATTCAGATGCGATAGAGGATCCGATAATGACAATTTGCTATGAATAGGTTTTTGGAGCTTTGAATTTCAAATTTCAGGGCTAAATTGCAAAGTTTTAAAGGACTTAATCATAAAAGTTATGATTTCTCTATGAGTCAATTTCAAAATAAAGGAAAATTCAAAAAAGTATCAGATTGTAGTATTCCGAATCGAAATTGTATAATTCCAATCAAAATTGTACATTTTCGATTTGAAATATAGAATTTCGATCGGAATTCTACATTTCCGATAGAACATGTACAATTCCAATTAGATTCCAACACCTATTTTATTATTTTTGATTTTATTTTTCAAATTTTTCATTGGTTGAAAATAATTAATTAAATAAAAATATAAAGATAATTTTTTTTGAAAAAATTAAAACTACTTTTATCTTAACCTCCTGGATTTTTTTTAAGATAAATATCAAAACAGAAAATATCTCTGGAATAAAAAAAATCTTTATGAAACTAAAACTAAAATTTTGAAAAAGAATTAGGGTTTTATAAAAGTCAAGAGGCTTTGAGCAGAGAGGTTATTGAAAAATTACGCAAAAAAAAAAGGATAAAAGAGAGTTTTTGGAAAAAAAAAAGTCTGACAAAAAAAAAAATCAATCTGCAGACCTATTCAAATGGTGAATTAATTAGACTTTAAGGAGCAAATCAATACTACATCACACTCCATTTTATTCTTTTCTTTTTTATTTTGATTTTGATTTTTTTATATTACTTTCTAACCATTTTTTTATTGATTATGTGTTTCTTTGATTGAGGTGGAAATTTGGTGGAAATGTGATTAAAGCAAGGAAAATCCAGTGAAGATCCATATAATGCCATGAATTAAATCTTGTATAAATCACGTAGATTTTAGAGTTCTTGCTTTTTATTATTATGTATTTTATTTATTTATTAGTTTATTAGGCTGTGTATTTAATTAGTTTTTTTTAATTCTTTGTATGTAGGAATTGTAATAGCCCTAATAGTGGGAATAGTGAATATTTACTTTTCTATATTAAAAATAATTAGTAAATTAGGGTTCATTTGGTAAACTTTAATAAAATCAATGGTGGCTATAGATTAATTTTTAGGTTGCATGAAATCAAATTAGGTTTTTTTAGAAGAAATAATTTAATTGCTTGTTTGATCTTTTTATTTGATTGTTTTAGTTTTTTTTTTTTTTATGTTTTTAGGCTTGTTGTATGTTTTGATTTATTTTGGCCCCCAAGCCCGCATTTAGGATTAACCCATTTAAAATAGGCTTTTAATTGATTTTAGGTTTTAATTAATTTTAAAACCAATATAGACCCATTAGGTTAATTTGGACTTAGTCCCACCTTTTAAATATTATAATTATTTTAAACATAGCTCAGTTTATTAAAGCATCTTTTCTTTTTCTTAAATAAATAGACTTAGACCCATTGTTCACTTAAATTAAAATTAATTAGAACTAGGCCCATTAATTCAAATGTAATCCAATTCATTTCTATAAAATTAGTAGATTTAGGCTCACTTTAGAAAAATAAAATAAATAAAAAGAAGTACACTAATTTAAATAAAATGTAGACCCACATTTAGTTCCATTTCACTTTCTAAATAAAACATGTAGACTTAGCTAACTTTAAATAAAATTAACATAGTTTAGATTAATTTAGGGACGTCTCGCTATATGAATGCATTGTTTATGTGCTTTTTCATGTCTAATTATCTTTGAGTTAGATGAATGCTAAATTAGGATTTATATGAAATTGCATATAAATAGGGAATAATTTAGTAATTAATATGGTAATTCTAAATGAGCACAAGAATAAAAGAAGTTAGTGTTCCGTATCTAGAATCTCTTGGTTGTGGTACTAACTCAATTTTAGAGAATTGAGTTACCACCACCTTTGAATTGTCCTAGTTATTACCTCAGCGTGGTGATTTCTCATCTCAATGCTATGTCTTTGTGATATAGTAGTGTGTTTTCTAGAGCCCTAAGCTCAAATAGTATTGCGGTTGCTAAAATCTTGGATGCATGCTAAACCTCACCGTCTACAGATACATTTCCAATAAGTTGTTAGATAATTAGCAATTAGGTATACAATGTATGGGCATTAACAAAATGATGTCTCTTAATTTAAGTTTTTCTTATGACACTATGAAATTTAGTTGCCAAATTTTGTTCTAATTTATATTCTGCTTTCTATTCTAATTTCATGTGATGTAACTGTAATTATTTTTAGGAGAAATATAAGGTGCTCTTAAACAAGAAGAGATCTTTAGAAGTGGCATGGCTTTTAAAACAAGTAGGGTTTACTTTGAAAGATCAAGATTTAAATTTTATTGGTTATGAAGAGCTATTGCTTTAGCCAGTTCATAATGGATCTATAAGGTAGGCTACGAGTGTTGTGTTCAAAACTCGCAAGTGCATGGATCGTGAATTGTATTATAAAAGATATTGTTCCTATGAGGATTGAATAATGAATACCAATATTTCTACTTATATTCCTAGCTAGCTAATCAATAAAGAAATTAAATAAAATCTAAATATAAATCTAAACAATTGAAAATAAAATGATAAAAACATAGAGCTCAATTTTAGTTTTACTATTCCAATCATATAATAACCACTTAATTATTAAACACCTTGATTTCAATTAAGGGTAATTATTATAAAATACCTAAGCACTCTCTCAAGCTCAATTAAGCATGTTAAAAATAAAGTTTAACCTGCTCTCGTGGTTAATAAGTTAACCAAAACTCATTAGGTTTTTTAATAATTAGTTTACCACTATAGATCGTGCCTAATATCATGGTCCCCCGAAGAGCTCGCCTACTCTCATGGTTTAGTGATCTAAGTCCTATGAGTCTTATTATGGTAAATTCCCCTAACTCTCATTGGTTAATTTATTCCCCTAACTCTCATTGGTTAATTTACCTATAAACATGCAAACAATCTAGCTAAGAATAAAAGCATACATTAAGTGCAACTCATAAAATTAACTGAAAATCAAATTAATAAAAACTTATGTTCAATCACATCATAGAATAACTATTTTTAACCTAAACCCTAAAAAAGTTTAGCCACACATAATTCTACAAATATTAAAATAAATAATAAGAGAGTGAAGAAGAAGAATAGATGAAACTCATTTAAGCGTCGTTTCAATCTTCAAACCCTTGTTTTCCTTCTTAAGCTCTTGTTTGTGGCTTTTGATGTCTCTTCTCTTCAATCCCCCCTTGAATAGCTCTTTTATATCCCCTTTTTTAAGAAAAGCTTGATAGTAGACCTAATTGCCCTTAAATTCCTAACTCTTTTTACTAAGGAAAACTTCCTTTAATTCGACATGGTCGTGCCTATTCTTATATCATGGTGAAGCTCATCAACATGGATTCAGCATGGCCATGCTTATTCTTAAATCAAATGTCTAGTTGGCTTGCACAGCCTGACATATTATTGTGTCAAGTCCATGCTCAACTTATGTCATACCTCAAATTTAACTGTCCTAAAAAAGGTCTGATGATGAAATGAATCCCTGAGATTACTAGAGTTTGCTCATTCCTAACACCTCTAAAGTGTGCAACCTTAAAACACCCAACTGACCCCACCAGTATGTAAAATTGATCATTGGGTCATTAAGTTGTGCTCTAACCTTACAAAATATGAATTATCGAAATAATGAAATGTTTATTTCGAGGAAACTCCTCTCATAATACTCAACTCGTCGGGCTGGTGCGTATTTCACTAGACTGGGACCTAGCTTCGTGAAAAAACAAAACTTGAATTTTGTAAAACAAACTTTGGAAACACATCTAGAGGGCTCCAAAACCTCTATAAGTGGTCTCAAAATGGTCCAACACAACTTGGGCATCAGTGTGTAGTGCTCAAAAGTGCGCATAAACACCTCTAGGTGTCATGTGCTAAAATTGAAGCCAAATTTGGCAAAACAGACTCTAGAAATGAGTCTGAAAGGCCTAAAAACCTTAAGAACAAACCTTGGAATAGTGCACATAGAACTCAAGAAGAGCACGTAGAGCGTCGAAGTGCGTGTGAAAATGTGCATACTATGCACGGTCACGCGCACTTGGCATGGCCATGCACAAAAATTCACCTACACACACATGACCATGCCTATACCACCCCATTCTACACATTTTTCCTATAAATAGATCCCTTTACACATTTTTCATCATCATAGGATAAATAATCACTACAAGCATGATCATCCTATCATTCATCAAATAAGTTATGTAAATGATTGTGTTATTCTTACATATCAATCATATTAGATTTACTTTCCATAATCTTTTTCTTTTCATATGTATTTTATCAGGAAAGTGATGTAATAAAAATCTCAGCTTTATTATCTTATATTTTCTAATGTATTATATGAGTGCTATATAAATTGTCATCATCAAAACTATGGTGTTATAGTAGTTATACATTGAATATCATATAATGAGAAATAGTCAAAAAGTTGATGCAATCCCCTGAACCCAGAAATCTCTACTGGGGACAATACTCATTGAGTGACCCAATGTTGTCCCTTTCTTTTCCTAATTTTCTAAAAATTGAGTGGTGCCTTCATAAAATAAAAAATGTCTCGTCCCCCCGAGACCAATCACTTGTCCTTATTTAGTAAAGTTGTCATGACCCTCGAAATGAAAACACCAACAAAAACATAGAAAGGAATTCCCAATCCAATCCCAAAGGTCGCTCTTAGTGGTGACTCCACTAAGGACTTCTAAGTAAGAGGGATCAACTCAAAAATGACTATTTCTCATTATGCAATACTCGATCGTTTAAAGCCCTTCACCACTGCATTTGCATTACACATCACATGTGCACCATTTATCCCGAAAAGCCTCAATAATACTAAATGACATCGCCACCATGGTTCCACTCGAGTCACGGGGTGATGAAGATATGGTATTATCACCTTTAATCTTTACTCATGCATTCACTGGACTCATCTAACCAGAGTCTGTAACCCAAGTCCTTAAGGGGAGCAATCGAGTTATCAAAAGAATGCTAGACTCATTAAAAAGAGTCCATAACCCTAGTCATATAGGGGCATTCTCACTAAAGGAACCCTTATCCTTTCACCCTAACTCAGCTTATATAGATAAACCAGTAGCAACATCCACTAGGATTCCACCAAGCTATGCATGCTATCCTTGTCCTAACATTGTCTATTTGACTTGATACTCATAAATGTCATAACCCTCCTAGTATCTATCATTGAATGACATCATAATGTTAGTTTTCATAGAAAATTACGCTCAGGACTACATGATTCTCATCTACTTTTTATGAGCCTGAAGCGTGAGGAATAATGAGAATCATGTACCTCAACTTGAATAGTCTATGCGAATTAACAAATAATGACATCCCTCGATGATAGAAACTATGAGATGTTATGCATTTATCTTTATTAGATCAAATGAATAGGTTAGGAACCTAACTAGATTATGGACTTTTATGTCAGCAAAATCAAATTGTAAACTATCGAATGATACTTTCATGACTCATGGTAAGCATATTAAATCTTTAATTCACCTTGGTTCTATGCATACAGGAGCATACGAGCTTTGGACATCATTTGAATCTTGACAATTGACCCTCACATTAACATCATGTGATTACCTCAAGCACATTTGAGTATCGTTCCTCAATTTACCCTTTGGTTCTGATAACATAATTCAAAATAGCTTAGTTCTAAGAGCATAACCATAATCCCCTTATGACTATAGATTCAAAACCCACTTAGGAAAGAGATTCAATGACCTTATAGAGAAATAAGGTTGGAAGCGAGAGCTTGCTTATGATTAGTTTGTTCATTATGCAGGAAAACTAACCAGCTTTAATCATGCATACATCACATGCATATAGATAGCACATACTAACCATTGTTTCTTACAAGAATAATCATTTTTCCATTATAGGATTTCTTACGTCCACTCCATGCATACATGATCACCCTTTTCTTTTACAAGCACACATCATGCATCATTCATTTAGCTAACCCTAATAAATGTACAGGAATACTACATTCAAAAGATGAGGGACCACGAAGTTGAGTCTTCTCACTGAACCAATGGGAAGTTAAAAGCTAGGATCCAACAATTGCTTCATAATGGCATCATGGTCGAAAACCCCCAAGCCCAAACTAGTATCACCAGACATTTCCTTTATAACCTTGACAAGGCTGACTGGAAAAGCTTGTAACCATACAGAACGCTATGCATTAAGACATTCCAGCATGTGCCCCTCGATCGTGAACTCTTGAATGCTACTGTGTCATTTTGGGACCCTTAAGAGCACATGTTTCAATTTAACACCATAAAACTATGCCCGTTATATAAAGAATTTAGTGCCATAACAGGATGAATCCCCACCATGATCAAAGAAGTAGTTTTCACTGACCAGGACATCAAATACCCAAGACTCAAGGTCACTTTCATTGACTTAAGCTTATAAAAGTTTAATGAACTAGTCACCGAGCACAAGCAATTGATTCCTATGCAACTCCTAGCTGCCTACACTACCAAGAAAACTGGTACTCTGATTTAGGCACATCTCCTTATGTGTTATGTCTTTATACAATACTTCACCATCTTTAACGATGGGCTAGGAGATTATAGGATACTCTAGGTTATCAAAGGAATAGAATGTGGAATGTCTCCCTTCCCACTGATCCTAGTAGAAACCATTCAAGGTTTAGATGACCTCAAAAAAGGGAAAAGTCCAAACTTCACTAGAAGCCCTCTATTGCTTCAAGTATAGCTACAAGAAAAGTTGAGTCTACTCGACAAACCTACAGGGAACTGGATGAAATACCAACCTAGAAATCACCTAGAAAGACACATCAAGGACATTCATAAATGCTCAGCCTTTGTCTCAGCCCATGAATGGTTCGAATGCATGAAGGACACACCAAAATATTAAATAAAATGGATGTGCCCATGGTGGAATCTAGGACATGTGACTCTCTACACATATGTCAACTACATACCAATCTAAGGATTCAAGTCATGCACCCACTACTATCCAACACTAGTGAAAAGATAGTTTGGAGAGATATAACATGTACCTTCTAAGCTAGTAGATTTCTCTGGTGTCAGGATACATCAAAGGTTTGCGAATCACTTCAGAGCAACATGGAGGAGGAGAATCATCCATTAATTTATCACTAGTATCAAAGATAGTGTTATAGATGAAGCATACAAGCATTGGATGATCCAAAGACAGAAACATCTCTGAAGTCACTAACCTAGAGAAAGTTAACCTCTTTAGTTTTTTTTTTCTTTGTTTAAAAATGATGATGCAATGAACTCTAAAGTTAATGCAATGAAATCAGATTTTTCTTACTTGTTTGATGTCTTTCTTGATGGTAATATGCATTGTATTAATCAAAACATTAGTGTATTTAACATTCATTCCATATGCACCAAATCATTTAACATTAGCATGGAATCTGTACCACACATTCTATATATTTTGAAAGATGTTACCCCTAAAGAGAGGAGATAAATTAAAAAATATTAATAAAATATTCAAAAGTATTTGCTTGGACGTACGATGATATGCTTGGTATTGATAGAGACATTGCTCAACACTTCATTCAAACCAAAGTAAGGTGCAAACCAGTAAAGCAAAAATTGAGAAGACTCAGACTAGAATGGGCCTAACTAGTGGAAGAGGAGATCAAGAAAAAAATTAAAGCAAAATTCCTAGAGGTAGTAAACTATCCAAAATGGTTAACAAATGTGGTACCAGTACCAAAGAAAGATGGAAAGGTTAGAATCTACATCGACTACAGAGATCTGAATAAGGCCTACTCAAAGGATGATTTCCCATTACCTTATATAGGCATACTGGTTGACAGCACTACCATATATGCAATGTACTCCTTCATGGATGGATTCTCTAGGTACAATCAGATCCTAATGGCCATTATTGACAAAGCAAAGATAACTTTCATAGTAGAATGGGGTACTTACTACTATAAAGTAATGCCTTTTAACTAAAGAATGCAAGGGCAACCAACCAGTGGATGGCAACTTTAATGTTCCATGATATGATACACAAAGAAGTGGAGGTATACGTCGATAACATGATGGTCAAATCAAGAACCAAGGAAGAACACCCTCTAATTTTGAAAAGTTCCTCAGAAGGGTTGAAAAGTATAGTCTCAGGCTAAATCTAAAGAAATACGTATTCGGGGTCATTTCAAGAAAGATGTTGGGATATGTTGTCATTCAAAACGAGATTGAAATGGATCTAGACAAAGCAAAAGCTATCAAAGAGATGCTAGTGCCAAAAAATAGAGAAATAAATTAGAGGGTCTCTAGGAAAACTACATTTCATTAGCCGATTCATCGCTAAGTTAATAGTAGTGTGTGAATCGATCTTTAAGCTACTCAGAAAAGATCAGCAGGTTGAATGGAACAATAGTGTCAACTAGCATTTAAAAAGATAAGAAGCTACCTAGCCAACCCACTAGTTCTAAAACCACCTAAACTAATGATGCTTCTAACCTTGTATCTAGCCATCAAAGGGAATGCAATCGATGTAATGTTAGCCCAAGAGGGAGAAATGAAAGCAGAACACACAGTCTACTACTTGAGCAAGAAGATGCTACCATATGAGAACTATAACCAAGTTGAACATATATGTTTGGCAATGGTATGGGCAATAAAGAAACTTAGACATTATTTCCAATCTTATAAAATTCATGTCGTGTCTAAAATGGACCCAATGAAGTACCTTTACAAAGCTCCCTCTCTAGTGTGGAAACTTGCCAAGTAGCTCATATTGCTAATAGAATTTGACATGCAATATCTAACTAAGAAAGCAGCAAAAGGGAGGGTAGTAGCCAAATTTCTAGCTCTCAACCCCATTCTAGACTTAGAAGAAATCCAACTGGACTTCCCAGATGACATCAACTTAGCTATTAGAATCCAAGGATGGTGTATGTACTTTTACGGAGCAGTCAATCAGTTTGGTATAAGAGTTGGTGTCATACTAGAATCTCCAGAAGGTGAAATAGTACCAATTGCTAAAAAGCTCGAGTTTAGAGCCACAAATAATGAAGCAGAATATGAGACATGCATACTGGGAATAAAAGCACTGATAACCCTAGATGTCACAGGAGTTAAAATCTTTGGAGATTCCATGCTAGTAACCAATCATGCCATGAAAGAGTGGGAACTGAAAGAGTAGCATTCAAAGCCTTATCTAGACCACTTGAGGCTACTTACCATGTCCTTCAAAAAATGCAGATTCATTTATCTCCTTAAGAACTATAATCAAATGGTAGATGCACTTGCTTCCCTAGCATCAGTATGGGAAGGACCATCTAAAATGCCTATAAAGCCTCTGATTCTACTCATATTAGGACAACCTTGCCATAAAAACTGTAGAGTAGCAAAGATAGAAGTAGTTGAAAAGCCTTAGTTTTATGACATCTAGAGATATATGAAGGAATGAGCCTATCATGATTAAGCAGATGAAAGAGACAAAGTGGTCATTCGACGATTAGCATCAAAATTCACATCACACCAAGGTGTATTATATAGGAGAACCTGAGATAGCTTACAACTCTGATGTCTAGATGAAATTAAGGCTACAAGAGCAATAGAAGAAGTACATGAAGGTTTTTATGGTCCACACAAGAATAGAGCAATCCTGGCTAAGAAGCTAATAAAACAAGGGTTCTTTTGGATGATGATGATGGAAGATTGCATTAAATTCATGAGGAAATGCCACAAGTGTTAGATCCATGGGAATGCCAGTGACCTTCCCCTAACAAAACTACATTACATCTCCTCTCCATGACCCTTCTCAGCTTGAGGATTAGATATAATTGGGGAAATCCAACAGATAGCCTCAAATGAACATAAGTTCATCCTAGTGGACTACTTTACAAAATAAGTCAAAGCAAAATCGTTCATAAGGATAGGAGCCAAGCAAGTGGCTAACTTCATCAAAAGAAACCTATTCTATCGATATGAGATGCTCATCTTTGACAACGATGTCCAATTCCAATGGGAAGTTAAAGAGCTACTGAGGAGTTATAAGGTGGAACATCACAGATCTTCTCCTTATTGACCATAGGCGAATGGGGCCGTCGAAGCTGCAAAAAAGAACATTAAAAAGATCTTATCAAAGATGACTTAGACTTACCAAGATTGGGCAGACAGATTGTCATATGCCTTATAAGGGTATGGAACAACAATCAAAACTTCAACAGGAGGAACTCCTTTCTCATTAGTGTATGGGTCCAAAATAGTTCTTCCAATCGAAGCATAAATAAAGTCTCTTCGAGTAGTAATCAAATTCGAATTACTAAAAGTATAGTGGGCTCAATAGAGGCGTGACAATCTCACTCTCTTAGACAGCCACAAGCTCAAGGGTCTATACCACACATAGTTGTATCAGACTCGACTAGCTAACTCCTTCAACAGAAAAGTAAAACACAACAGTGTGAAAGTAGGAGACTTGGTGCTAAAGCAAACAAGATAGAACATTCCAGACCCTAAAGGGAAATTCAGACCAAACTGGGAAGGCTCATACCTGGACAAACATGTCCTATCAAAAGGAGCAGTCAAGCTAATGGATTCTGAAGGTAATGAATTCTCTGAACTTGTTAACACAGACTGCCTGAAGAAGTACTACATCTAAGGCACACAAAAAAATCATCATGTTGAGTTGAAAACCTAAAAACAATAGCTTAGGCAAAAGTTAGGGACTTTCCGCTGAGTTGAAAGCCTAAAAATGGTAGCTTAGGCAAAAATTAGGGAATGAGAGAAAATACTTAACTAGAAAACCTGAGAAGGCTAGTTAAGGATGGGTAAACTCAAATTTGAAATTTGTACGAATGCACCTGTGCTTTTCTTAAATGATTACAATGAAATGATAATGATTGCTAATTTATGCAAAATGTCTTTGAAAAGTGCAACACATTTTATTATCATGAATTACATCAAACATGCTTTACATTTTCCTTCATTACATAACCATAGCTCTTATCGTCCTCTCTAAGCTCACTCTTTGATATCAACCATTATCATATAGCAAAAAAAAAAAAGAAAGACCCAACTAAGTGTGAAAAGTTCAAAAAAGAGACACCCTAGGCAAAAAAAGGAAGAAAAAGAAAACCTAGCTAAGTATGAAAAGCCCTAAAAGGATATGCCTTAGAAAAAAAAGGGGAAAAAAAGGCAGACAACAGTAATGGCAAACATCATCACTAGTGATACATAATAGGAAGCATATACAATCATCATCATACAAACATTATACAACATGCAGGACAAACGCCCAAATACAACACCCAGAGTCCATAACCTTGGGAAAATGATACAATAGAGCAGAGCACATACCAAATGACCTACACCTAGCTCTTAAAACAACTACATCAGTCGTGGTTGCCATTAGAAGCAAGCAATAATCTTGCTCAAGAATCCCCCTTGTCTGATCTCAACTCATAATCATTCATTGCAAGGGACGATAGCCGCGACTCCAGCTCATTGATGCAGTCACAATAAAATTCATGCTTCTGCTCCCATTCAAGACTATTGAGAAGGTGCTCAACCTAAAATACACATTGCATATCATACATTCATATATAAAACATGTGAATAAAATACATAGGTACAATAAAGAAGGCATACCCTTTAAGTGGTAGCAAATTCCAAAAAGCATTGCTATGCACTCCTTGTAATAGTATACCAGTACTGGCCAAAGGAGACAGGGATCTGCAAAAATGAGCAAATAAGTCAACCACCACTCACTAAATAAATGAAACACAGACAACAATAAGAGAAGAACACGAACATAAGTAACATTACCAAAATCAACACCTAATTGAGGAAAGCCAGTTTTAGGTTAATCAAAGCTCACTACTCTACCAAGGATATCCATCCCAAGCAAAAACAAAGATGACTGAACCATCAAATCCCTAAGGATAGTGCTACTAAAAGCCATACCACTAGCATGAACAGTCACCTCAATATGGAATGTGCCCTCATCATCCTCAAAGCAGGATCCAAATCTCCTCCGACATCACTCCAAATAAGCTCTCACAACCCATGTCAATTACAGTTTATTACTAATAAATTTTGCTACATGCTTGCACCAAAACATAAATAAGGGATCAAACAAAGCAACTCTCGATGATCCATGCAATTGCCTAGCCCTCAAACCTAAGGGACAAGATGCATCTACTTAAGAAGGTAGAGGAGAAGGAAACATCCCTATAGCTATAGCATCAATCAGCTGAGGGATCAATACATTAGCGTAAGGCAAACACTCACTCTCCAAAAGGCCCTCAAAAGGGAATCCTGTCATAACAGCAGCAAGATCATCACTGCAGAGCTCATACCCCTAGAACATGTCCCTAGGGGGAGGAATAGGAACTCTCCTCATGTGTGGTATATCCCACCAATGATGGACTCACTCACCTAAATACCACACCCTGCCGATGAGGCTAGAAAGCAACACTCGTCTCTCTGTTAGCAGCCATGCAGCCACCATCTCTGCCATCTAATGAGATCTCGCTACCCACCAGTGAAGAAAGATATGCTTAAAGGGCAATGATAAACAAACGATCCCAAAGAAAGGAATAACCATCATAACAAAAATCAGGCATACCTTATTAGGGGATAACCTCCTCATGTGGTCCCGGGCTACCGCATAATCCTTATTTAAATCTATAGTCTTCCTAATCCAACAAGAATAATAAAGGAAGCCATTCTCCTAGAAATGCTTAATGGCTAGATAAGGGAGAATCATGAACTTATATGCTTAGATCTATCAAAATTAAAGGGTCATAAATAATAAACTAAGACCAAGAAAACAAAATTCCTACTCACATCCAACACGAATAAACATCTGCAGATCCTCGAGCCGCCTTGGCATGTTGCATTAAGTCCTGAGTATATATCAACAAAGACAACAACACCCAAACAATACCTCAGTAAGCCATCCAGGTCCCTTAAAACAGGCAGCAATCTCGTATCACCCATACCCGAAGGGTTTGGGAAAATAATAGCACTCAGTAAATAAAATAAAAAGTAGCGGGCCAGCTGCTTCATTAAGACAAGACCATCATCGTACAAAGCTTGCATGGAAGGAACAAACTTTGTGTATCGAGCGAAATACAGACAACTAGACTTCATAAGAGTGACTACCCCAAGCAAATCCCTTGTGAGATGCCTCCTCGCCACAACAATGGAACACTCCTTATTACTAAAAGGAATGGGCTCTCTAGAAAAGCTCAAGCCCATGATAGCAACAAAGTTTAGCAGGGTAATAGTCATCTCCTCGATAGGTAGATGGAAAGTATGCATCGTGTCCATCCACCGCTCTATCAATGCATACATAAGAAACTGACTCGATGCATACAAGTTATAAGACAGTGTAGTAATCACTCCATCAAAGCCCTCAACATTCACAATAAAGTTAGACAGATAATTACAACAAGAGTTATAGATCTACAACTATAAAAACTTCATACAATAATAAAATAAATAGCAAAAATGATCAAAAAATAAGCTTTAGAAAATAAAGAGGGACCTACCTCACGATGATGACGCCCCTAAACATGAGTCTCCAAGCTATTAACAATAGGGATCAGATCTCCCTGAGAAAGCCTAGAAGGCTGAGAACTCTAAGTACTAGATGTGCTAGTCCTAGTTGTTGATGTCCCAGCTCTAGTATCCTCCATAAAGTCACCCTCAAGATCAACATCAACATCAATAAAAATGTCCTCCAAACCCTTAAGAATGTTAGGAAACTCCATTTCATGCAAAAGAAAATGGAAATACAAAAGCAAAAACAGAGAAAAAAGCACCCGAAATATAAAAAGGGTCAAGAAAACTCAAAAAACACTCAAAGAAGTCTAGACAAAGCCTCATAAGACCTCTAAAATAGCTACTTAAATAAGCACAGAAGGGGGGAAGTGCACGTGTAGCGTGATCATGTGCCCCCACGCACAATCACATGCACTTCCCCCTTTCATGCACTCTTCTATGGTTTTACACACTTTGAGACTTTGCACACTCACTTTTAAAGTCCTAAACTCCCATCTGAGCATAAGATATGCACCAAAATCACACAAAAATACACTGATATGGACTCCATCTATCTAAAGACACTACGCATGCATCATTGTCTTTAGGAAACTCAACATCCTATAAAAGAATAAGAGCAAGGAAAATTCACTGTAAGAATATCTTACTCTAAATCATCAACATAACATCCTCAACATAACAAATCATTGCATCATTATTACATCAATACTGCATCATTGCTACATCATCATTGCATCACTACTACACCATTACTGCATCACAATTGCATCATCATCACCATCTCATTCATTGCTTAGAAGCATTCACAAAGCTTAGAAGCACTCTCATTCATCGCTTAGAAGCACTCGTTCAGTACTTAGAAGCACTCATATTGCTTAGAAGCATCTTCACATCACTTAAAAGCATTCGCCTTGCTTAGAAGAATTCACACTCATTACTTAGAAGCACTCATAATTGCTTAGAAGCACTCACAATTTCTTAGAAGCACTCATATCACATCGCTTAGGAGCACTCATTCATTACTTATATGCACTCATTCATTTCTTAGAAGCACTCTCACATCTTATCCATTCCTCAGAAGCATTCATGGCACTCTCATTTAGAAGCACCCACACTTATTGCTTAGGAGCATTCACATTACTTAGAAGCATTCTCATTTGCTTAATAGCATCCTCATTTGCATGACACCTAAAAAGGTTATAGTCGCATGTTCATTCGCATGAGACCTAAGAAGGTTATAGTTGCATGTTCATTCATGTGACACCTGAGAAAGTTATAGTCGCATGTTCATTCATGTGACACCTAAGAAGGTTATAGTCGCATGTTTATTCATGTGACACCTAAGAAGGTTATAGTTGCATGTTCATTTGTGTGACACCTAAAAAGGTTATAGTTGCATGTTCATTCATATGACACCTAACAAGGTTATAGTCGCATGTTCATTTGCATGACAACTAAGAAGGTTATAGTCACATTCGTATTTTGCTTAATGGCATGTTCATTTGCATGACACCTAAGAAGGTTATAGTCGCATCTGCATTTTGCTTAGTAGCATGTTCATTTGCGTGACATCTAAGAAGGTTATAGTCGCATCTGCATTTTACTTAGTAGCATCCTCATTTGCGTGACACCTAGAAGGTTATAATCGCATCCACATTTTTCTTAGTAGCATCCTCATTTGCATGACACCTAAAAAGGTTATAGTCACATCTACATTCTACACTTTGCATTAATCACAAGCTTGCATATGTCCCAAATACCAAGTCAGAGAATAACAGCAACAAATAAAACACAACAACAACAATTAAATCTTAACAAGACATCTAGAGAAAACCCATAGGTAAGTACCTTTCTCCCTACCAAAATGTTTTTTGCATCTTTGTATTTTTCTTCACATGTATTGACACTAGTGCTAGGTGCCTATGCAACATACATGAAGTAGGGGGCAATTGTCATACCTTAAATTTAACTATCCTCAAAAAGGTTCTATGATGAAATGAATCCCCAAGATGACTAGAGTTTGCTCATTCATAACACCTATGAAATGTGCAATCTTAAAACACCTAATCGACCCCACCAATGTGTAAAATTGATCATTGGGTCATTAAGTTATGCTTCGACCTTATGAAATACGAATTATAAAAACAACGAGAGGTTTATTTTGAGGAAACTCCTCTCAGAATACTCAACTCATCAGGTTAGTGCGTATTTCATTAGACAGGGACCCAGCTTTATTGAAAAATAAAAATTAATTTTGACAAAACAAACTTTGGAAACATGTTCAGAGGGTTCCAAAACCTTAATCCCGGAATGGTCCAACACATCCTAGGTATTAACGCATAGCACTCAGAAGTTCGCGTAAACACCCCTAGGTGTCATGTGTTATACTTAAAAGTATACGTTATTATGCTCATTCTACATTATCACTCTACATCCTCTATTTCCAAAATTATGAAATCACATTATAAATATCAATAATGTGAAAGGTTCATGCCCCGAAATAGAGTCATCACACTCTCGGTCCAGTGATGATCTCATGCATCCTTTATATTATCATCATTCATCATTATAGTATAAATAATCACTACAAGCATAATCATCCTATCATTCATTAAATAAGTTGTGTAAATGATTATGTTATCCTTGCAAATCAATCATATTATATTTACTTTTCCGCAATCTTTTTCTTTTCATATGTATTTTATCAAGAAAGCAATGTAATAAAATTTCAGCTTATTATCCTATATTTTTTTATGTACTATGTGAATGCTATATAAATTGTCATCATTGAAACTAGGGTGTTGCAGTAGTTATACATCAAATATTGTATAATGAGAAATACTAAAAAATTATATATGATCCCCTAAACTCAAAAATCTCTACCGGGGATAATACTCACTAAATGACCCGATGTTATCCCTTTCTTTTCCCATTTTTCTAAAAATTGGGTGGCAACTCCACAAAATTAAAAGTTTCTCATTCCCTCGAGACTAATCACTTGTCCTTATTTGGTAAAATTGTCATGTCCCTCAGAAATGAAAACACCAATAAAAACATAAAAAGGAATGGCTAATCTAATCTTGAAGGTCGCTCACAGCTTATCCAACTTAGATAGAAAGATGCACGGGCTGAAGGCATGTCCGTGTTGTGATCGTATCTAATGTTCCTTCAGTTCTAGAAGTAGACATGGCTTGCAACACACCTTTGTCTTGGCTATATCATACAAATCCTTAACTTTTTGGAATTCCTGGTTAATCTTTCCTATAAAAAGGGAATAGTACTTAAATATAACTCCTTATTTGACTAGAATTAAACCAAAAATAATAAAATCCTAATTAAAAATCTAAAATAAAAATATTTCCTAATTAACCTAAAATCTACCCATTTAAAATTATTTATTGATTCAAAAGTCATTAAAATTTAACTAAGAAAATATGTAAATATTACACACATCGATGAGCCATCCATTTGATAAAAGCTACTTGAGGGCAAGAAATAATGATTTGCTACTTTTAGGTGATTAACTATGTCTTTACTCACATAAGTCTTTTTCTTTATGCATAATATTTAAGAGGAATGGCTTGGATGCACACAACATCTTGACTAAATTAAGTTTATAAACGTTTTATGCAATAAATCATAAAGAATGCAAACTTGCAACATCCTTAACAGGGCAATGTTGTTCAAAAGAAAACAAAGAAAAAATAGGTCACTGATGTTGTTCAAAATAAGAAAAATAAAAAATAGGGCAGGAAAGGAAATTCACAAAAAAGGACAGTGAAAGATACTAAAAGGTTTACTACATATGTATGTTGTTCTTTGAAAATGTGAAATTCTAAAACATTGGGAATAAAAAGAATTGTAAGAATTAGGGTTTGCATTTAGGAGAGAGAAGGGGGTAAGTGAGGGGAGACTATAAAAAGTGCTACATGTTGATATCCTTCTAGATATTTCATGATTTTTGTATTCAATGCAATTAATTTCACTTAATGATTTTGAAATATTGAACTAATTTATGTTTTTATCCCTTGTTTTCTTATCAAAGCTATTTCCACTTATTGCTCAGCCTTATAAGCAATAGAGGTTTACTTTAACAAAACACATGTGTAGATCTCATAGTTTCTCCATACAAATAATTGAACAATTATAATTTTTGAATGATGTGAATTCAAGTTATGGCCTGATCCACCTCAACATGCTAATTAAAAGACTATAGTACTTATAGTTGATCTTTTCTACATGATTTACTATTGCATTTGTAGTGCATTATAGTTATCTTATGTTTTTTTTTTCATGTTTTTTTTATTGTTATACAATCATCACCAATACTTTTAAGATTTGAGAGGGAGAATTGGTAATTGAAGTTCTATTTTTAAGTTGCTTTATATACTATGCCTGTAAGAATTGGTAATTACATTATCCTTTAATGAGAAAATATAAAAAATTTACCACATAAAGAAGAATTGGAGCATATCAAATTATCTACATAAAATATTGACGGTATTGAGGCTCTAAGTTATTACCATGTGAAGGAAGGAAAAGTTGTTCAGCTAGCTATTTTGTTGTTTGTTGCTCAAGAAAGTTGTTTCCTTCTACATAATCATCAAGTACAGACATTATGGTTTTAGATAAAATCATGCTAATTGGAAAATGCTTAATAAGTGAAATCCAAAGATTAATTGATAGGAAAATAAGAATAGGTCAGTGCAACGAATTGGATCGAATGTGAAAACATAAGAAGTTAGTGTTGTTATCTCCATTACTATTACTTGAGTTATTTGACTATGCTGGTGATGCATTTGAGAAATATTTGGTTTGCTCTTGTAAGCATACATGTTCTTCAAGTAATATAGAATAAGTAAAAGTCAATGCCACTAGAATTGAATGTCTATCCAACTATTAATTATATTTTTAACTTGTTTAGGAATCAAATATTAAGTGAATTATAATTGCTAATTTTTAATAAATAAAATAAAACTAAAGAATAAAATCAATTAATTTAAATTTTAACAAGCAATGATGATAATGATGTTAGGGATTGTATCACTGTATTTTAATTAAGTCGATCACAAGAAATTAGTCTTTCTTTCTATTGTAATTCTAGGTTTCAAAGATAGCAATTAATCTTTCTTAAGTAAAAATTACTTAATTTATTTCTATCAATTGAAAAGACTTCAACTAATTCTCATTAAATTAAAATATAATCAAATTTAGTAAATAAATCATGAAGCACATCCAATTAAAATTGAAGTTAATTAAATCAAATAAAAAAACATTCATATTTCTATTAAGATTAATATTTCTCAATAATTAACCTTAATTAAAAATAAATTATGAAGGACCAAATCATAAACTATTAAGCTTAATGCAAGTTAAAAGAAAGACTAATAGCTTAATCAACTTAAATTGAAATAAATTCAACAATCTCCAACATAAATAAATTTAGCTAAACATAATATTCATCATCTCAAATTCAAAAGTAAAATACATTAAAAACTTGGAAAAATAAAGAAGGAAAGAAGGGACTCTTTTATTGTAGCTCTTCTTTAAAAATTCTTCTCTAGTAATCTTCTTTCTTTTTTTTTTCTTCTTCTTCACGTCCTACTGCTCTCTCCTCCCTACTTTTTCTCCTCTTCTATTTATTTCTTTTTTTTTCTTCACTTCCTCGTGTACATTTTTTAAATTCATCCCCCACCACTTTCTTCTTCCTATGTCTTAATTATTGTTTATTCTCTTTTGTTATTCTCTCCATATGATTTTGTCTCCTTTCATAATTTCTTCTTTTTCTTTTTACTCAAGTATGTTTTCTTCCATAATGCTATATTTTATCCCAACTTTAGCTTGTCTCCTCACCCATAATTCACCCATGTGCCATGGTGATAGCAAGTAAATGTCTGTCTTCAAGCTTGAAAGGCTGCTTTTAAATGACAACTACCATAATGACAATGAAACATTCCAAAAATGCCTTGCAAACTTTCCAAATTAAAACATGAAAAGCAAACTAATTCTACTAAAAAAATGACTAAAACACAATTAAAATATGCACTAAACATATTAAAAATTAGTACTATTAATATATAATCAAATACCCCCATGTTTAGCTTCTTGCTTGTCTTTAAGCAAAATAAAAACAATACATATCAACAATAAGAATTTAGCACATTAATCAATTTTAACTTGACCGATTAACAAAATCTCCACTTAATATAAAATTTATATCATAAAAAAAAAGCAATTCATGATCAAGAACATATAAAAATTACCCAATTGATAAGAAACTCTCTCATTGAATATTAAAATATGCATAAATCAAGATTCATAAAGAAAGAAAATCAATCAGACAACTCTTTTACTAGAACTACCTTTACAAACACTAAAGATTTAATTTTGACTTTTTTTAATAGTTTTTCATATGGATGTTCTAATTGCCATAATTCCCCTAGCTTTCTCGCACTACTCAGAGTGGAATCCTCTGACATGTCCTTTTAGGATACTTATACTCTTTTAAGAGAATTGAAGTAAAGGAGCATCTATAATTTGAATAGAAATTTTAGCTCGCTTCCACCACAATGTTTTTTTTTACCAAGTGTCAATTCCAAGCAATTCCAATGACTCAAGCTATCTAACCCATAACTTCTTTAATTCCTCTTAAATTATGCACATTTACACATTCAAAAAGAGAGTAAGCATTAGATTTATTAAAGTATAGAAATATGTCCTTAACCACAAATTGCTAAAAATGCTTAAAAACCTCAAGTCAAACATTAAATGGAGATTTAATCAACTAATCAAGAAAACTATATTGATGTTCCAAGCTCACAAAATTGATAAGTTGCAAGAATCAAAGTTATAGAGAAAATTAGTCATATTCCTACCCCATGCATGAACATAATGTCACAAAACACAATAAAATAAAATAGAATAAATCGAATGCAAAATAAAAACACATAAGTTGAATGTCATGCCTATGCAAAATGCCTTATGCCCCCCCCCCCCCCCCCGCCCTGCCACACTTAAATTTCACATTGCACTCAATGTAAAACGTAAATGTGAGATATAAAATAAATAAACACTAAAAAGAAAATTAAAGAAATAAAAAAATGAAAAACTCCCCTAAGACAGTGACTTTGGTGAAGATGGTGGTAATGGCGAAGGCACTTCTAATCTCGATAATTCAATATACTTCATGAGCTTGAAATTATGGTAGCCTATCTATTTGCTTTAAAAAATCAATTTGATAACCTAGCTCATCATATTGGACATCGATTTTCTTCTCTATTATTTCTAACTTTGCCAAGACTCTTTGCCAACCACTATTGTCATTTCCAGTATTGTCTTTATCTTCAATGGTGTTAACCTCTGGAATAGGAACTGATGCACAATCTTTTATGGTACATCATAAATGGTAGCATTTACGAGTATTTGGTGCCCATAACTCATCTTGACTTATAATAATCTTAGCACGAGGCAGAAGATAATGGTGCAATATGTCTACTTCTATACGGAATATGTTAGTAGTAGACAGATTAAAAACACTCAAATGTAAAGCAAAACTGATCATAATATAACCCATAAAAATAGTAGCATGAGATAATTTCACAATATTCTACAAACTATAAAACATAAAATATATGGTAGAGATTTTGGTTTTGGTATGCATGTACCACAATATAAATAACTCTAGGTTTACCACTTTATTTCCTATAGTTTTCCCAAAAATTGCATAGCATATAAACTTGTGAATGATTAAATACCAATGATTAGTAATTATCCCATTAGGTGTAATGTGTACACCCCTAAAATCATCTTGCCTTGAAATTTGATGCTAAAAAGCCTTGAGGTCATAATTTTTAAGGGGGGTGAAAAATACCACTTTTAGGAAAACCAAAAACTTTATGCATAATATTATAATTCATATGGTGATCTTTACCAAACAACTTAAATCCCAAATGCTTATCACTCTCTTTACTAAAATGCAAAGTGGTTAAGAACTCAAGAGTGATTTCTTTATAGGTGTTAAATGGTGCAGTAACAAATTTAGACCACCCTAATCTACCACATTTATATATATATATATATATATATATATATCATCCTTATTACCCAATTTGCTCAAAATATTATTCTCAAAATACTTGCAAGTAGAGATTTTTCTTAAGTCAAGAATTGTATACCTTTTACCCTCTTCATGAGTTTTTATAGGAAATGGAGCACTATACTCTTATACAAGGTCAATTACCTCTTCATCTTCAATTTTATGCTTCCCCTTACTTGTGCCTTCCATTGAACTCCTAACTCTCTTTACTGCATTTTTGGTTCTTAGCATTATGAAGTAGAGAAAGTACAATGATAATGAAATAAATTATGGTGAGAAAATGAAATGGTGAATGGGTAATGCAAAGTGAAGAACAAAATTGAAAAGAGTTCAAAAGGAAAGAAGAAATCTAAAAGAGAAAATAAAAATGATAGTAGAATGAGAATGAAAAGAGGGAAAAAATTGAAGTGTTTAGGGGATTTGAAAGAAAAAGGAAAGTAGAGTTGGAAAGAGAGAACCCTCCTTATGGCGTCTTAGGTCACTTCAGAGCTAAATGAAGCTAAAGGCCGCACAATTTAACTAAATGTACTAAAGGATATGACTCCTTCTAGAAGTCGTGACCTAAAGAAAGCTGTTAATAATGAGAAAAGGAAGAGGTTGGGCTATTTAAAAATTCTTATTTTTGAGAGAGATTTTTTTTATAGTGCTGCTATAGCAGTATGAATTTAATGGTGACAGTATATAATGTTTGCCGAGAATTTGGTTAATGCTATGACAGTAGCATAACTTCACTCGTGGCAAAAGTTTACACATCTTTTGGAATTAGTAGAGCTGCAATATCAGCTTTACTACTATGGTGATAAAAAAACTCTTCACATATAGTCTTGAATTACTTATTTTGTTATTAAACCTAGAAGAAAACATGTAAACATATTTTATTAAACTTATTAAACAATTTTAAGCATTATAAAAAAAATCATATAAAGACAATGAATAAAAAAAATAAAAAATAAAATAAAGAGATGATATAAAGTGGTTAATTGTGAAAGTCTTGAGTAGCTTTGGCAAAAAAACTAGAGCCAAATTGAAAAATTTGCAATTTTTTAAGCACTTTGAGCATGACTAACTGACATCAGCAATTTTATATCCAAATTTACACTTCAAATCACCACTACCCCTATAAGAAATCCAAATCACCTAATTATTTTTTTTATTTGTACTAAAACAACTTAAATTCAAAAGACAAAAATAAATAAATAAAAATGAAGAATCAAAAATATCAAGCAATGAATAAAATAAAATAAAATGCTAATACTTTTTTAGGTTTCTAGCATGACCAAAACCAAAATTGTTCATTAACGTTTATGAAGGAAAAAAATTTCCTTCTTCTTAGGAATTAGTCATCATTGATACACTTTGCCCCTCTATCCATTTACTCGAAAACACTCTCCTTTTGAATTGATGAATTCAAGTGCACCATGAGAGAAGACTTGTTACACCTTGAATGGACCACTCTACCTTGATCTCAACTTACCCGAAAGCAACTTTAGTTTAAAATTAAACAAAAGAACAAGATCACCAACTCTGAATTCCTTCTTGAGAATATGAGCATCATGCCACCATTTTTTTTTCTCTTTAAAGAGTTTAGTGTTATCATATGCTTGAAATTGAAGCTCATCCAATTCATTAAGCTATAGCATCCATTTTTAATCGACCTCTTTCATGTTGAAATTTAGTGCTTTAATAGCCCAATAAGCTCGATGTTTAAGCTCCACGGGCAAATGACAAGCTTTCCCAAAGACTAATTAGTAAGGAGACATACCAATGGGAGTTTTATATATTGTACAATATGCCTATAGAGCATCATCCAATTTAGATGCCCAATCTTTCCTTGAAAAGCCCACTATTTTCTCTAAAATTTTCTTTATTTCCTTATTTTTTATCTCCATTTGATCACTGGTTTGAGGGTGATATGGGGTAGAAACTTTGTGGTGAACTCCATACCTCTTGAGTAATGACTAAAACTACTTGGTGCAAAAGTGTAAGCCTTAATCACTAATCACAACTCAAGGTACTCCAAATTTGCTGAACAATTTCTTAAAAAATCTTATCACCACTTTAGCATCATTTGTTAGTGAAGGAATGGCTTCAACCCACTTAGACATATAGTCTACCCTAACCAATATATATTAGTTCCCAAAAGATTATGGAAAGGGACATATAAAATTCAATCCATAAATGTTAAAAATTTATACTTCTTAAATTGATGTGAGTGGCATTTCATTCCTTTTAGAAATATTTCCTTATCTTTGACATCTATCACAATTTTCCACATACTTGACATCTTTGAATAAAGTAGGCCAAAAAAAACCACTTTCCAATATCTTTGTAGCAATTTTTGTTGCTCCAAAATGTCCACTATATGCAAAATCATAACAATGAGACAAAATTTCCAACATTTCAATTTTAGGAACACACCTTCTAATTAGCCCATCTCCATATATCTTGTAGAGAAATGGATCCTCCTATAAATAATGTTTCACTTCATAAAGGAAATGCTTCCTTTGTTGATAGGAGAATTCTTGAGGAAGTACTCAACATGCTAAGTAGTTAGCAATGTTTATAAACCATGGAGCACTAAAATGTTAAAGTACTAGCAATAAAGCATTAGTAAATTATCATTGATATCCTCTTCTTGCATCACTTGTTCATAACCCTTTAATCTGGACAAATGATCAGCTAAAACATTTTCAAAACCTTTTTTGTCTTTGATCTCCAAGTCAAACTCATATAAAAGTAACACCTAACGAATAAGATATGGTTTTATATCCTTCTTGGCTAAAAGATATTTTATTGTTGCATGATTAGTGAAAATAATAACCTTTGAACTAAGTAAATATAACCTGAATTTATCGATAGTGAAAACCACTGTAAGCATTTCTTTCTCAGTTGTGGTGTAATTTAACTAGGCCTCTACAATAGTTCTACTTGTATAGTAAATAATATGAAGCTTGCTATCTTTCTTCTAACCAAGCACTGCCCTATCATATGGTCATTGGCATCCATGATATTGAAAGGAAGTGCCCAATCAGGAGGTGAAATAATTAGGGCTGAAACCAAAGCCTCCTTCAACCTATTAAAAGCATTTAATAAAAATCATTGAATATAAAAAGAGCATTTTTTAACTAATAATTAGGTTAAAGGCTTAGAAATTAAAGAAAATTTTTTAATGAAATGCCTATAAAAACCTGCATGTCCTATAAATCCTCAAACTCCCTTGACTATTATTGTAGGTGGTAACTTTTCTATAATTTATATTTTAGGTTAATCTACCTCGATTGTTGCACTCAAAATCTTATGACTAAGGACTATCCTTTCCTCTACCATAAAATGGCACTTTTCTAAGTTAAGAACGAGGTTAGCCTCTTCATATATTTTTAAGGCCTTGTCAAGGTTAGAGAAACATTATTCAAAAGAATCACCAAAAATAAAGAAGTTTTCCATAAATACCTCAATTATGTTCTCAATGAGATCAAAAAAATTATTATTATACATCTCTGAAAAGTAGTTGGTGAATTGCACAGTATGAAAGGCATATGCCAATAAGCAAAAGTCTCATATGGGCATGTGATTATTGTTTTCTCCTAGTCCTTTGCAAAAATAAAAATTTAGTTGTAACCCAAATAACCAACCAAGAAATAATAGTATGCATGCCCTACTATCCTTTCCAACATTTGGTCAATGAACAGAAGAGGAAAATTATCCTTTATTGTGGTCGAGTTTAATTTTCAATAATTAATACATACTCTTCACCCATTAGCCATTCTTTTTTAAATCAACTCACCTACTTCATTTTCCATAATAGTCATTCCACTCCTTTTTGGTACACACTACACTGGGCTTACCCACTCACTATTGGAAATTGGGTAAATAATGCGCATATCCCACAACTTGAAAATATCTTTATTGACCACCTCCTTCACATTTGGATTCAAGAACTTTTATTTCTCTATAACAGCTCTACTCCCCTCTTCCATATGGCTTATATGCATAACAATTGAAAGAAAAATCCCCTTGATGTTTGAAATCTACCACCTAATGGACTTTACCCTATTTCTCACTATTTCACATATCCTTTTCTCCTATTCAATGGACAACTTATTAGAAATGATAATAGGTAAAGTGTTTCTCTCCCCTAAAAAGTTGTATCTTAAATGGGTAGGTAATTATTTAAGCACTAACTTGCGTGGGTTTACAACAAATGGAGGAGCATGGTTGTCACTACGCACTAACATTTCAAGCTTAACAAAAGTGGATTCTTGTGAGGATTCACTATCTACTTCACACTCTAAGCTTTTTGTCAAGAATTTATTTATTCAAATTCACCTCCCTCACACACTCATCTATAACTTCTATTCTCATGCAAAATTCCTTTTTAATTGGGCATTTCATTAATCGAGGCATCACAAACTCCACACTCTCATCACCAACCCTAAGAGTGATTTTCCCTTTATAAACATCTATGATGGCTCTCCCAGTATTTAAAAATGGTCTCCCAAGAATTAGAGGACAATTACTATCCTCTTTAAAATTGAAAACTACAAATCCACATGAAAGATAAATTTAACTACCTTAACCAAAACATACTCAATGATTCCATGTGATTTCTTTATAGAATGATTCGCAAGTTGCAAAGTCATGTTTGTAAGGGTTAACTTGCCAAGCTATAATTTCTTGAAAAGAGAAAATGGCATAAGGTTAATACTTGCAGCCAAATCACATAAACATGTAGGAAATTCTTAAGCACTAACTACACAAGGAAGAGTAAAACTCCATAGGTCTTTTAATTTAGTTAGTATCTTACGAATGATGATGGAGCTACAAGTTTCTATTAACTCCACAATCTGGTTTTCATCCCATCTCCTCTTATTGGTAATAAAATCCTTAAGGTACCTGGCATTTCTACAAGAGCTTTAGTAAAAGGAATATTAAGTTTGAGCTTTTTAAAATTATTTAAAAAATTAGCAAACCTCTTTTAATTATTGGGTTTCTTCAATCTCTGTGGAAAAGGCATCCTTGTCTCATAGTTTTGTGAATTAGACATAGACAATTGCTCTTTCCCATCATTGTTCTTTACTTGTTGCTCCTTGCTTTTCTTAGAGTCATCATCACCATTTTGAATTTCTTTGCCTTGTGTTTCCACCACTTCTTTCTTAAGCTCATATCCTAACCCTATCTCTTTGATACTTCTAAGTGTAATTGCTTTTAGCTGCTCCTTTGGATTTGTTTCAGTATTACTTGGAAGATTCCCTTGATTTCTTTATGCTATTGCATTAGCAAGCTGACCCAACTATACAATCTTGATAGGGTTATTAAAAACCTGGAGGTCCTTGCCTTGCCATGTTGTTATGAAAGCCTTAGGGAACCAAATTGTTGTTATTATTCTAAGATAAATTCAGGTGATTTCTCTATAAATTCAGGTGATTTCTCTATCCTAGATTGTAAGTATTCAAGAATTAATTATTACCCTATTTTCCTTAAAATTGCTTCATAACAAAGTTGACTTGCTCTAAATTTGCATCTTTATACACACCATTGTTGCCACATCCACATTCTCCTATTAAGTACCCTACATATTGCAATTTTCAGATGGCAATTATGACCCCACTACATTTCTATGGTTGAGATCCACTAATTAATTTGAAAGTGCTACTATTTAGGCCTGAAGAGAAGTTAGTACATCTACCCTCATTTTGCCTCCTTACTTTGGTGGATTTTGATGCTCTGATGGCCAAAGACAGTTATTATTTGCCACCTCTTCTAGAAGTTAAAATACAGCCTTAACTATTTTTTGCATTAAAGAACCTCCAGCTACTGCATCAATGGTGTCTCCATTGGATCGGGTAATACCATTATAAAAAATTTAGATGAGCACATCCGTGGCAAACCATGATGAGGACAACTTCTTAATAATTCTTTGAATCTCTCCTAAGCATCACTTAAGGATTCCATGTCAAACTGTTGAAAGGTGGTGATATCTTTTATAATCTTCATTATCTTTGAAGGTAGGAAATATTTTTCCAAAAAAGCTTTTGCTAATAGATCCCATGTGGTGATATAGGCTAGTGGTTATGAGTTCAACCATGCTTTAACTCTATCCTTTAATGTGAATGGAAACAGCCTTAAACAAATTGCATCATCTGACACCCCATTGTATTTAAAAGTATCATAGAATTCTAAAATATTAGCAATGTGAGCATTGGGGTCTTCATTTGCCAAGCCGTAAAATTAAACACTTTATTGGATCATTTAAAGTAAGGCTGGTTTAATCTTAAAATTGTTGGCCTTAAAATACTTTATTGTGTACCATTTAGACCTGGCATGGCAAAATTCAAGAGTGTTATTCCTCTTAAGAATGCCTCCTATTCTCTCTTTCAAACCATGTAAACTTTTGAATAAAAATAAGAGGATTTTTCCTTGCTCTTCGAGTGTTAGGCATACACTATAATAATTCCTACAATAAGTAAAAATAGAAAATGAATATCCAAATTTAAAAGAAAATAACTTAAATCAAGAAAAATAAAACTAGTTATGTTATTAAACTTATATAATCCCCAGCAACGATGCTAAAAACATTGTTCGCTCTCACAAGCATAAGAGTTCATCAATTAATATAGAATAATTAAAAGTCCATCTCACAAGGATTGAATGTCTATTCAATTATTAATTTTATTATGAACTTGTTTAAGAATCAAATATTGAGTGAATTATAATTACTAATTTTTAATAGCTAAAATAAAACTAAATAATAAAATCAATTAATTTAAATTTTAACAAGCAATGATTGTTAGTATGACTTCAACCTCCACTCAAACCCTATGGCACTTATCTCTAATAGCCATTGGTTTCCTTAAGCTATTATGTTATATTTATCTCATTCTTTGTATTTTTATATATATACAACAACTTGTAAATGTCATTGTATTCATTAAATACATAAAAAATATATTTCTTCTTCTCCATTCGTCACATGGTATCAGAGCTTTTAAATAATGGCAACTCAATTTATTCCTATTTCTTCCAATTCTTCTATGCCTTTGATATATTCCACAAGCTATACCTTTACCATGAAACTAACCTCCCAAAACTTCCTTACCTGGAAACCCAATTTGTTCCTCTTCTTAACTTTCATAGCATGACTAATTTAATTGATGGTACACCTCCACCATATACTATGGTTGCCGCTTCTACTAATCCAAATGAATCCATCTATTATCAATCCTGAATACACCTTATGGTTTAAGCAAGATCAGTTATTCTTATCTTGGATCCTTTCATCCCTAACTGAAGAAGTATTTTCCTATATAATAGGTTATAGGACACCATTAGAAGCATGGAGAGCACCAGAAAGTGCTTTTAGCTTTGTATCTCAGAATCAACAACTCTAAATTTATGTTGAACTTCAAGAACTCAAGAAACATGATATAAGCATTGCTCAATATCTTCAAAAAGCCAAGGCTTTGTCTAATGAATTGGTAGCAGTAGGTAAACCTCTCTCAATAATAGGTAAACCTCTTTAATCTTTAGAATTTAATGCAATTTTTTATCGAAACATTAGAATGGAATTTCATCCCATTTTTTCTACGCTCAATCTTCAGGCAGAACTTGTCACTTTCTCTAAATTATATAGCCAATTAATTTCTTATGAAATTTTGCTTAAAAGCTATGCCCTTTTCACCTCGAATTTGACCACTACTCTCTCTACTCACCTCCCTTTCCAACCTACCAAACCTTTTAACTGATCCCCATAACCTTCCTTTCTAATCGTAATAACTCTTCCAAACCGAAGTGTCAAATATATGGCTTCTCTAGTCAAACCACTTATTGATGTAAACATTGGTATGCACCTCGCCAAATAGTAGTTCATCCTTAAGCCAACCTCATGCCTTCCTTTCATTTGCCACTAAAGTACAATACCACTGATGCTGATATCTTCTCACTGAATTTTGCACTACCATATTCTTCAAATTATTCATCTCCTTCCTATGCTTCATCATTTGCATAGTGGCTACCCAACACAGGAGCCACACATCACATGACTCCCATGATCCAACACCTTCAACATGTTTAACCTTATAGTGGTCCAAATCAAGTAACATTTAGTAATGGTTAGTCTATGCCAATATCTCACACATGTATAACTTCTTGCCCATCAAATACTAATACTAATTTGATTTAAATGAGATGATTCATGTTCCCAAACTCTTAAATCCTTTACTCTATGTCCATCATTTTGCAACTGATAATAATTGTTTCTTTGAATTCTATACTATTTTTTTTTTGTGATGGACAAGATGAGCAAGGATATCCTGTTGCACGACAAGAGTGATAAGGGACTATACAAATTTTTTAAGTTGATGCCTCAAGCCAACATTCACACTACCTCCATTTCATTTGATACTTGGCATGCACAGCTTGAACATCCTAGAAAATATGTTGTTTCTAGCATTATTAATAATAATAATTTGCCTATTTCTTTACCAATAAATTCTTCTTCAATTTTTTCTTCATGTTGACTAGGAAAGATGGCCTAACTACCTTTTACCTCAATAAATCATCATATTAAGCATCCTTTTAAAACTATTCATTTTGATGTTTAAGGGTAATCTCTAGTTCAAAGTAATTTAGGATTTAAATATTTTATCTTATTTGTTGATGATTTTTCCTATTTTAGTTGGATTTTTCCTTTAAAGAATAAAATTGATGTGTTTCATATATCTCAACAATTTGAATTCTTTGTTCAAACTCAATTTAATTGTCAAATTAAGGTAGTTCACTCTAATTAGGGAGGTGAGTATCAAAAGTAAAGCCATAGTTCAAACAAAAAGGAATTGTTCATTATATTGCCTATCCATATACACATGAAAAAAATAGTCTTGTTCAACATAAAATTTGTCACATTATTGACACAAGTCTTACCCTTCTTGCACATGCATCTATTCCTTTTAAATTTTGGTCATATGCTTTCATTAATGTTATTTTAACAATTAACAATATGCCTAACACAAGTCTTAAAAATAAAATTCCCTATGAAATTTTGTACAATAAAAGTCCTGCCTATTCCAATTCTAAATTTTTTTTGTTGCACTATACATCCATATCTTCGCCCATATAATAAAAATAAATTTTCTTTTCCTAGTCAACCTTATGTCTATCTTGGCAAATCTCCAAACCACAATGACATTTTTTATGTTGATATTAACACAAACTAAGTCTACATTGTTCAGCATGCATCATTTGATGACTCTAAATTTCCATTCAAAAACATTCCTAACATTTTCATACTTCCTCTAACTCAACATTCTTCACAATGATGAAAATGATATTAGGGATTATATCACTATATTTTAATTAAGTCAATCATTGTTAGCATAACACCACAAGTGTACGGATCATAGCAAGTAATAAAGTGATAAGTAAAGTATCGTTCCTACGAGGAAAGGTTACTAAGCACTAACTATGAATTGATTTTCCCTAGCTAGCACAAATCAATATAAATTGCAAGAATTAAAATAAATGAATAAAAATAAACTATCTACTCTAATTAATCTAATTAAATAAATGGGAATAAAATAAAGATTGGGTTTGTTTCACTAATTAGGCCTTGACTTACGGAATTAAGTTAATCTATTTCATTGATCACAATCAAGGGTAAACCACTCGAATTACCTAGACTCTCCTTCATGATCATCTAAGAATACTAAAGTTAATTACAACCTATTTTCATGGTCACATCAACTAACTAAGGCTCATTAAGTTTCTTAGCAATTTATTGATCCCTGAAGGATTTGTCCACTTTCGTGATCAAGGTTCCTAAGTTTTACAAGTCTATAAGTTGATAAATCATGCAACTTTCATTGTCTCCAATTTACCTAAAAACATGCAATAATTGGGCCCCTAATTGAATACAAGATATTAAGAATAACTCATAAAATTGACTGAAAATCAAATCATTAATAAGAAATAAAAATCCTAACAAGTATTAACTAGCTACTCTAAAACCAAACTATAATTAATTTAGCTATTCATAAGAAAAGAAGAAGAATGAAAAATAAAAATCGTTAAAAGCACACTTTGTTCTTCAATCCTTGTTAAACTCTTCAATTCCACATTTTGCCTCCCTTTATGATGGCATTCCTCCCAATGGCTCTTAATAGCTCCTTTATATCCCTTTTATAGGAAAAGTCTGATGAAAAACCTACTTGCACTTGAATTCTTAAAATAGAAGTTTTCTCTACTCGACATGGTTTCAAACACGAGATTATGCAAGCCATGTCATGTCATTGGTTTTATGGCACGACTTCCATCATGGTGTATTACATCCCGTGTTGACCTTCTCGTGATTCTTTAATTTACACATAATAGAACAAGACTTCCATCATGGCATGTTGCATGCCACATTGCATTATTTTAGCTTTCAGAACAAGACATGGGCATAAGCATGCCATGATGTAACCCACATCGCACTAGTCCTTAGCTATTTAGGAATTCCTTTATAGACTTGCCTACAAAAAGGGAAATACTTATTAATATTTAATAAAAACTCCTAATTTGATAGAAATTAAATTAAACTAAAGACAATAAAATTCTAAATCAAGCTATAAACTAAAATTAATCCTAAATAAACCTAATTTCTACCTAAATATAATTAATTATTTATTGAAGATTCATTAAAATTCAACTAAAAAACATGTGATAAATCACGCACAATAAATTCCCCCATACTAAAACTTTGCTTGTCCTCAAGCAAAAATAATATTAAAACATTTAAACACTAGTTGAATCATAACCAAGGAATTACAATTTCTAAGATATACAAGTTGATAAAATCAAGACTGAAACATGTTTACTAAAGCATATATTCAGGCAAAAATACACCATATATGAATAATTTACTAATGATAACCCAAGAACATAACCTATTTGAAATCCAATGAATATAACCTTAGTAGAAAAAATAAAATTGGTTGTGAATGCATTTTACACTCCATTTCATAACATCTTTTCTTTTATTTAATGAGTGCGTTTTACATTCCATCTCATAACTTTGTCTCTCTAATCAAATCTTCTCACTCTTAACAATCCCCTACCATTCTCATACTGTTAAGTGTGGATACTACCAAGTGGGTCCTTTGGATACTCTCACTCTAATTAGAGCATTGGAGTAGATTCAGAGCATGTAAAAATTTAGATTTAAGTATTGCTCTTACTAGAAAAAGACAGATATATTTTTTCATATGATTTCATTTAATCTCCCAAATTCATGCTCAAATTCAATCTTTCAGTTCATGCTTATATTATAAGAATTAAATTTTTCATACATAATGATCATGTTCAACTATCTTAATTAATAAACCATTCAATATTTCAATAATTGAATAAAAAATGCACACTTGTACACTGTCACTCCCTAATCTCAATTGAGCTTCAATTTTTCACAAAACCAAAATAAAATGTTTCAAGGATAAGCATCATAATAAAAATGGAGAAATCGAGTTAAAAGTTAATGAATCTTATCATTTTTTATAAAAAAAATTAAAATTTTCTTAATTTAACTAATACACTCACAAACATAAAACTTAATTAACATAAACACAAACATAAAAACATTATCCTAACATTTGGCATTCTCCCCTACACTTATATATGACATTGTCGTCAATGACAAAAATATTAAAATAAGAAAAAGAAAATGGGGACTTCTCTAGTAAGTATTTTCTTCCTTTTGTGCTTTCTCCAAATGTTAGATGACTTACAAAATAAAATAATAAAAATTAAGAAAAATAAAAGAGAAAACCACATTAAAAATAGACTTAAATAAAAGAAATAAATAAAAATACATTAGGTTGCCTCCTAATAAGCACTAATTTTAGGTCATTACCTTGACCTATGAATATGTTGAATCAAGGATGCAACTGAACATGAGGAAGTGTTCTTGGAAGCATCTTCCATTTCTTTCTTTTTGCTAGGCTCCCTTATGGCCAAGAAGTGCTCTTGGAAGCATCTTAACTTTCTTTCTTTTGATAGGATCCCTTATGGCGAGGTGAACCCTAAACCCTAAAAATTGATTTGTTTAATTAAAGATAAAAGTTTTTACCTTGGACTCCTCTTAATGAAAGGCCAACAAAGTGCGGACTCCATATGCCAAATCTTTTATTCTAAAATTACTTGAAGAATGTAGGGCTTTCCATATAGGTTTTCAGATAGTCCAACACTTTTCATAGATCCCTTATATGTTACCTTAATAGGTTATAGAACATATGTATTGTCACTTATAAATGGCTCAACTTCATCCTATGTAGCTTCAAGGATTGTTATATTTTCCTCTTCCAACTTATCTCTAAATTGAGTTGAGTGACTTTGTACCTTATCATCCTTAATGTCTACAAATGGATTCCTACACTTAAAGACTTTTTCGATTTCTTTGGTGATCATCTCTTCTTGCTCATCATCTATGCATAACTCAAAAGTGACATCATCATTTTGACCAAAAGTGTTCTCATCATTCCACACACTTTCTCCTTATGCTTCTTACTTTGAGTAATCCATAGGAACATACATTTGAAGTTTTTGAAAGCATGTAATTTGACTTTCTACAATTTGCTTAAAATGCTCCTCATGTCTGCTTGGACTTTCTTGAACCATTTGTATTGCTTTGTTTTGTGATTGAATGAATTGCTTCAACTTATCCTCCAACTATCGTTCTTCAATCTTCTTTGTTTCTTAAATGAAATTTCTCAACATTATCTCAATATTTGACTTAGGTTCTTATTGATAACTCAAAGTGTGATCCATAGAATTGCTCCAAGATAGGTTGCAACGAGGTGATGGAGGTGAATATGAAAAATATGGGTAATGTGCCCCATTGTAGTTCTATTCACACTAATTACAAACTTGAAAATAAGATGGAAAATAATTAAAGTGCATATGTTCTACATTATATATGGGATCACATGCATTAGACCTCAAAAATTAATAAGAAAATTCATCATTATCCATGACAATTTATTTATTAATAAAACAAATAAAAATAAAATAGAGCGCTAGTCTAATGAAAAAGAAAAACATGTCAACATTAGTAACACCTCTCCTTGACAATGGCACCAAAAACTTATTAGCACAACATCGCAAGTGTACATATCATAGCAAGTAATAAAGAGATTAGTAGAGTATCGTTCCCACGAGGAAAGTGTACTAAGCACTAACTGTCAATTGATCTTCCCTAGCAAGCATAAATCAATATAAATTGCAAGAATTAAAATAAAAAATTAAAATAAATTATCTACTCAAATTAATCTAATTAAATAAATGGGGATAAAATAGAGATTGGGTTTATCTCACTAGTTAGGACTTGAATTATGAAATTAAGTTAATTCATTTCATGATCACAATCAAGAGTAAACCACTAAAATTACCTAGAGTATCTTTCGAGATCATCTAAGAATATCAAAGTTAATTATAGCCTATTTTCATGGTCATGCCAATTAACTAAGGCTCATTAAGTTTCTTAGAATTTATTAATCCCCGAAGGATTCATTTACTTTTATGATCAAAGTTCCTAAGTTTTACAAGTCTATGAGCTAATAAATCATACAACTTTTGTTGTCTCTAATTTACGTAAAAACATGCAACGATTGCACCCTTAATTGAATATAAAACATTAAGCACAACTCATAAAATTGATTAAAAATTAAATCATTAATAAGAAATAAAAATTCCAACAAGTATTAACTAGCTACTCCAAAACCAAACTCTAATTAATTTAGTTATTCATAAGAAAAGATGAAGAAGGAAAGATAAAACTCATTGAAAGCACACTTTGTTCTTCAATCCTTGTTAAACTTTTTAATTCCACGATTTTCATCCCTTTATGGCGGCATTCCTCCCAATGGTTCCTAGTAACTCCTTTCTATCCCCTTTTATAGGAAAATTTTAATGGAAAACCTACTTGCACTTGAATTCTAAAAAATGAAGTTTTCTCTACTCGATATGGTTCGAGACACGGGATGATGTAGGCCATGTCACATCACTAGTTTTACGACACAACTTCCATCATAGTGTCACGACCTGAACCCAGGGCATGTGACTAGCACAAGGGAATGGAAAAGCATAAAGCTACCAAATCCCGTAGTAAGCCTTAAAAGAAAAACACAAAATATTTAAACTTTGAAACCTTACAATAAATAATTAAATCACAATGCACATTATCAAACTGATTTTTCTCAATATAATTTAAACCATAATATCATAATGCATAAAATAAATAAACATCAATTGTACAAATAATGTCTCAGTACACAACATTATAAATACATGATATTCCCAAATAAAATATTCGGTTATACAGTTTTCTCTACTGCAGTAAATGAAAATAAATACAACACAACTAAGTACACCTACATAGAATAGTTGGTGAAGAAACTATACGGCGAAGAGAAGTAGGCATAACAGAAAAGTCCTGAACTCCTAAAAAAAATAAATTAAGGGGAGTCAACCTCACTGAGTAAGTTAACAAAAGAGCTATATGGTTTGAAAACCTTTTTGAAAACCATATACATATGGTGAAAATAATTCATAACATATATGTATATATATAGCTTTTGAAAAATTTCGGTAGAACCCTAAACCTAATTCTAACTGACCAACTAGGCCCACTTAATCCAAATGGACTGCTGGTCCCTGAGAGCATAGGCATCAACTGAGGCACCAAGCCACAGTCATCCATTTAATCCAAGCAAATGGCATTGGCAGTCCCTGAGAGCTTAGGCATCCACCGAGGCACTCATCCCAGTCCATTTTTAAATTTCCATATCATCGGCGGTCCCCGAAAGCAAAGGCTTCCACCGAGGCACCCATCCCAGTTTATAACCACAAGTCGTACATATTTTGGATCCACCTCTCAATCTCCACCATGTGCACACGGTCCTAGTGAAACCCACTAGGTAGCCCGTTCTACCAAAATTTCTCAAATCTAGTTTTTTTAAAATAAATAAATAAATACATTGTAATGAAATTCTCGATAACGGCATTTATTTCAAATCAATAATGCAAATAATACTAAAATATGAGTGCACACAATTTTTAAAGAAAACACACGCATAGATCAATTCATTAACTTATAGGATGAGCAAGACGGCTGACGGTCGCACGTTTGCCTCCATCCAGAAACTCCCACTCCGGTACTCTTTAAAAATAACATATTCATTTTCAAAATCATACTTATGGAGTAAGAAAGGAAATTAATAAAATTACGAGACTCTAGAATGACTCGGGAAAAATCAGATAAGACTCGATAGATTGGAATATCCTAATTTACGCTAGGAAATTACGGAAGATATCATGTTTTACGAGAAAATCTACCAAATTTTTGGCAAAGTCTTCTCTATAAAATAGACATCTCTCCACTATAGGTAGAGCCATTATTGCACAAAAAAACACACGTCTAGCATTCACACTCAACTATACTCGGGTCGGCTCTCCAATACTGCATTTAGCCCGATCGAGTTCACAACCCAACCAAACAACACAACTTGATTCTAATTAATAAAATTCACATTTAATTGCTTAAATAGTTTAATTATATAATAAAATTAGTTTAAACCCCATTTTATTACCAAAATAATATATAATAAATTATTTGAAAATAATTTTCAAAAATTAGTATTAATTATTTAAAATAGTAAATAATTGTAAAAAATCATTTTCATTCCTCAAATAATATTAAAACCAATTAAAATATAGTATTTAGCTATAGTTAGCACAAAATTACATTTTTACCCCTATAATACAAAAATATACATAATATCCTATTATTACTCAAAAATTCCCTAAAAAAAGGTATGTTAATGTATTAAAATTATTTTCTCAACATATATATTATTAATATTAATTAAAACACATATTTAAACCATTATTCCATCAAAAATCCAACTCTAACCTAATTATTCAATTTTGACATAAACTATAAAATTTCATAAAAGTTATATAATATTCTCAAAAATTAATTTCTCAACACTAAAATTAATAACAATATATAATATCACTAAATTAACCAATTTTATAATTTAAGAAATTAATTTATGAAAATTAATAAAATATTCAAAAATTCACACAAAAATTCATAGAGGTAGATTGAGCTACTAGGAATCACATTTATAAAGGGAGTTTGCAAGATTCAAGCTAGATCAAGCTAAAAAAAATTTTGAAACCCTATAACTCAAAAACTAAAAATCAATAAAAACTCAATCAAATGAAGATTAAAGCTTAAACTAAGCTTAAAATGATGCTCATTGGTGCAAGAGGAGGCGAAAGACGCCAGAAACACATGAAATGGTGGCCGAAAATGGAGATGACTGAAAAAAATGGAGGTTTTGGCTTCCTCTAGTTCTGCGTGCTGCTAGTGATGCTGCTGGTGGTCAGAGACGAGGAAGAAGAAGGGGACGACGATGGGTGATGGCCAGAGGAGAGGGAGGCACAGTGAGGGTGGTTGGTCGGGATCGTCCGAAGAGGATGAAGGAAATGCAGTGTTCTGTTTTGGTTTGTTGCATTTTTTGTATATTTATATGTATATTTAACTAATAAACCATATAATATAATTTACTACAATATTTTATAATATAATATTAAATTTACACCACACACATGCATACTACATACATATAAATATATATACACACATATATATACCTGCACATACTAACAATAATATACATACTATATTCACATAAAATACACATATATATAATATAAAAACCCTAATTAATTTTATATTGCATTAATGCATAAAATAGCCTTGAAAAATAATAATGATAAATATATATTAAATTATATTTATGAAATAATTAAATAATATTTAATAATATAGAAAATATTAAGTAAGTCAATCCAATAATATAGTACTTAAAATAATATTATTAAAATAATAACTTTCAAAATAAGAATAATGATATAAACCCTAATATAAATTTATTAACTTCTAAAATACATATTTACATAGAATATATATCTTAGCATAAAATGTCAATTAATAATCACAAATAATATAATAATTTAAATATAATTTTTTGAATTTATTAACACTGCATATCTCATTTTAAAATAAATTAATTTAAAACTAGGGTTATTACGGTCTCCCCTCCTTACAAGAATTCGTCCTCAAATTCCATAAAAGAATAATTACAAAGCTCAAAGAAGAAAGAGATACTGGTAAGAAGCTCACATTTCAGCTTCAATCTCCCAAGTATAGTCATCAGCAGTATGGTTACTCCACAACACGTTCACCATCAATATCTCCTTGGTTCGCAATCGTCAAAGATTGGCGATCCACAATCACCACCAGATACTCTTCGTAGGTAAAATCATCATTAAGCTCTATGACTTGAGGTTGCAGAACGTGAGATGGGTCAGGAATGTATTTCCTTAGCATAGATACATGAAATACGGGGTGGATTCTTGACAATTTTGGTGGCAACACCAACTTATATGCCACTTCACCCACTTTTGATTGAATCTCAAATGGTTCAATGTATCTAGGAGCTAGCTTACCCTTCTTCCCAAATCTCATGACTCCTTTCATTGGAGACACTTTCATGAACACCATGTCTCCAACCATAAAGGATACATCCTTTCTCCTAGGGTCAGCATAGCTCTTCTTTCTGCTGAAGGCTATCCTCAATCTCTGCTGTATAATAGGAACTTTTTTTGAAGTCACCTATACCAACTTTGGACCAGTCAACTACCTCTCACCAATCTCCCAACATAACAGTGATCTACACTTTCTACCATAAAGTGCCTCATATGGAGCCATTTCAATACTGGCATGGTAGCTATTGTTGTAGGCAAACTCAATCAATGGCAAGTGCAAATCCCACTGTCCTCCAAAATCAATCACACACATCCTCAACATGTCTTCTAACGTCTAGATGGTCCTTTCTGACTTACCATATGTCTGAGGATGGAAGACTATACTTAAATCTAGTATGGTGCCTAAAGCTTTGTGTAATTCTTGCCGAAAGACTGAGGTGAATGTGGCTCCTCTGTTCGACACTATACTTACTGGTACCCCATGTAAACAAACAATCCTGTTGACATAGAGTCTTGCCAGTCTATCAATAGAGTACGTCTTCTTCACTAGTAGAAAGTGTGCTGACTTAGTTAGCCTATCAACAATCACCCAAATAGCATCATAGCCTCCAGTAGTCCAAGGTAATCCAATCACAAAGTTCATAGCTATCATGTCCCATTTCCATTTGAGAATTGGCATAAGTTGCAATAATCTTGAAGGTCTTTAATGTTCAAGCTTCACTTGCTGACAAGTCAGGCATATAGATACAAACTCTACAATATCCTTCTTCATTCCATTCCACCAATATGTATCTTTCAAGTCATAATACATCTTGGTAGAACCTGGATGGATACTATAAGTAGAAAAATATGCCTCTTTTATAATTTCTTTCCTCAAGTCATCAACATTCGACACACAAATCCTAGTACCTAAACGCAACACACCTTTATCAACCACAAAATCTTTTGACTGCCCTTGTTGCACTTCATACGTAATCCTCTACAACTGTGGCTCTCTATTATGAGCTGCCTTAACTTAATCCAAGTATACTGATCGTACCCTGAATTGAGCTAAAAGGCACTTTTTAGTTACTTTCAACTACAACCCTTGATTAATCAATTCATGCACCTCCTTAATAATAGACCTCCTATTTGAGCTGATGTGGGCAAGACTGCTTGCTGACTTCCTACTCAAGGCATCAACAATAACATTCGCCTTGCCTAAATGGTACAAAATGGAACAATCATAGTCCTTAAGGAGTTCCATCCATCTTCTCTACCTCAAGTTTAAGTCCCCTCGCTGGAAGATATACTTCAAGCTCTTATAATCGGTGTAAATCTCATAAGTAACCCCATACAAGTAAAGCCTCCATATCTTTAAAGTAAACACAACAGCTGCCATCTCCAGGTCATGAGTAGGATAGTTCTGCTCGTGTTTCTTCAGTTGCCTTGAAGCATAAGTAATTACTTAGCCATTTTACATCAACACACAACCCAATCCTACTCTGGAAGCATCACAATACACTATATACCCTTCATTTCTAACGGGCAAAGTCAGAATTGGAGCTAATGTCAACAAATCCTTTAATAACTGAAAGTGCTCTTTGCATTTGTCTATCCACACAAAGTTAGCACTCTTCTGGTTTAACCTAGTCAAAGGTGTGGCAACTTTGGAGAAGTCCTTCATAAATCTCCTGTAGTATCCCGCTAGACCTAGGAAACTCCATACTTCTCTGACTGTAGTCGGCCTAGGCCATTCTGTAATAGCTTCTATCTTCTTAGGGTTGACTTGTATACCATCCTTAGAAACCACATGGCCTAAAAGTGCTACTTGACTCAACCAGAACTCACACTTCAAAAACTTGGCATACAACCGTGCTCCCTTAAATTTTGAACACCCTTCTCAAATGCATAACATGCTCAGCTTCACTCTTGGAATAAACCAAGATGTTATCAATGAAGGCTATTACAAACCGGTCCAAGTATGGCCTGAACACCCGATTTATTAAGTCCAAAAAGGCTACTGGAGCAATGGTCAACCCAAAGGACATTACCAGGAACTCATAGTTGCCGTATCTCGTCCAAAATGCTATCTTGGGCTCATCACCACTTCTGATCCTCAACTGGTGATACCCAGACCTCAAGTCTATCTTAGAGAAGCATGTAGCACCCTGAAGCTGATTAAACAAGTCATCAATCCTTGGAAGTGGATACTTATTCTTGATTATGACCTTGTTCAACTGCTTGTAATCAATACAGAGTCGAACGCTACCATCTATGTTCTTCATAAACAACACCGGAGCACCCCAAGGCGATGCACTAGGCCTTATAAAACTCTTATTAAGCAACTCCTACAACTGCTCCTTCAACTCTTGCAATTTAACTGGTGCCATTCTGTAGGGTGGCATAGAAATAGGATCTGTACTAGGTATAACATTTATACAGAACTCTATCTCCTTGTCTAGTGGTAATCCTGGTAATTCTTCAGGAAAGATATCCAGAAATTCATGCACCACTGGCACTTGTTCAATTACCCCTTTCTCTATCTCAATATCTTACTACTACCAAGTAGCCTTGACAACCCCATATAAACATCTTTCGGGCTGTAATGGCAGAAATGAGATTGCGAGGCATAGAGCTCTTTTTACCTTTAAAATAGAACTCTTCTTCATTTGGGATTCTGAACACCACTTCTTTTTCCCGATAATTCACACAAGCATGATATCTCGACAACCAATCTATACCTAAGATGACATCAAATTCCAACACATCAAGTAACACCAAATCTACCAAAAATTCTCTACTTTCAACTAACACTAGATAAAAAGGGAAGAAAATATATGTCTTTAACTTGTTACTAAGAGGAGTTGATACAGATAGAGAAAAAGGACAACTTGGAAGGCTGCCAATCGATTATCAAAGTAAACACGGGGGATATGAAAGAATATGAAGTGCCAGGGTCAAACAATACTTTATCATCACAAGAACAAACTAAGAGAATACCTACGACTACTGCATTAGAAGTCTAAGCATCCTATGGTGTCAGAGTGAAAACCCATGGCTGGCCATGACCTGCCTACTAAGATGTCAAAGGCTGTACAAAACCACGACCAGTAGGTCTACCAACTGAACCTCGGCCCTGCTGGCCCATAAACTGTGGCGGTCTCTGTTGTGGCTATATTGGTGCTCTGTACTGCTATGGCATCAGATAGAAAGGCTGAGCCACTGATAAAGATGAACCCTGAGCATACTGTGGCTAATATCTAGAGTGAGGATAAGCTCTGGCAAGATGACCAACCTGCCCACATCTAAAGCAAGCACCCGATAACAGATGACATGGGCCTTGATGAAATTGGCCACAACTAGCATATGCACTAGCTCCAGACCCATAACTACTCTGTTCGGAGCTCTACCCACTGCTACTACTGCTAACTCCAATACTGAATCTATGACCTCTGCCACTTCTTTTGTTTGTGGTATAACCATGTCGACCCACTCTATGTGTTCTGGACCTTCTTCCACCATGCTGTGAACTACCCTCAGCCTATTGACTCGTGCTACCAACCTGAAATACTAGTTACTGGTACCCAAGAGCTACACTATATCCACTACCACCAACTATGTAAGGATCTATCATGGTACCCTAACGGATGTGTTGCCTCTCAATCAGACAAGCCTCTTCTATCACACTCTCCAGGATGCAGTCCTCGGTATGTATACCAACAAAAGTTGGCCCTAAACTAGTAACATACAACTCGACTGCTATATAGGGATCCCTCTGGTGTAGTCCTCAATAAACCTATCCCCTCTGATGATATAAAGCAATTGCCACCTGTAGGCATCCCTAGTGTTTGGAGGATAGAAAAATCTTAGAAAGCGGTCCTCAAACTCTAGCCAAGTCAACTCATGCATGAATGACTGAATCGACTGTATAAATCAGTCTTGGGCTGCCGCTTGGACTGACAGCTTAATAATCATGATCCGCTGGTAGTCTGTATGTCCTGTCCTGGTACATGCCTCAATAGCATTAATGAAGTCTAAGGCATCACCAGTACCATAAAAAGAAACTCTACCAATCTGAGAGTAGAGAAGTGCTGCATCAGTGTCTAACATCTCTTCATTTCTCTACTTTAACATCAGCTGCACTAAGGGCATTGCTTGATTCAAAGCTGTAAGACCCTAAGTAATTCCTGCTAGACCAACTGCAAAAGCCATAGGGTTTATGGTTGGAGCTTCAGGCTTTACTGGTGGCTGATCATGAACCTCAGTTGCAGCTACCCTAACTCTACCTCTACCTCTACCTCTGCCCCTATGACATGGAGCAGAAGGAAAGAGCCTTAACATGTACGGACTGCTCATCAAGCCCAAATGTTACATCGACAGTGGGATTTGTTTGCACATGTCTTATTTTGAAAAAAAGACAGAGAAAACCAAATTCAAAACAAGATAAGAGTATTTAACACATACGTAGAATTTAGAAACAAGGATATCACAAAGACAATTATCAACCTAATGTACTACAATGGTTACATGAAAAGACAGACATAGACAATTAATTGAACCACGCTCTGATACCAACTTTGTCACGACCCGAACCTAGGGAATGTGACTAATATTAGGGCATGGGAAAGCATAAAGCTACCAAATCCTGTAGTAAGCCTTAAAAGAAAAACACGGAATATTTAAACTTTAAAACCTTATAATAAATAATTAAATCATAATGCACATTATCAAACTGATTTTTCTCAATATAATTTGAACCAAAATATCATAGCGCATAAAATAAATAAACATCAGTTATGCAAATAATGTCTCAGTACACAATATTATAAATACATTATATTCCCAAATAAAATATTCAGTTATACAGATTTCTCTATTGTAGTACATGAAAATAAATGCAACACAACTAAGTAGTCCTAAATAGAATAGCCAGTGAAGAAACTACACGACGAAGAGAAGTAGGCCTAACACAAAAGTCCCAAACTCCTAAAAAAAATAAATTAGGGGGAGTCAGACCTCACTAAGTAAGTTAATAAAAGAGCTGTATGGTTTGAAAAATGTATAGATAAGGTGAAAATAATTTATAACATATATGTATATATATAGCTTTTGAAAAATCTCGGTAGAACCCTAAACCCAATTCTAACTGGCCAACTAGGCCCACTTAATCCAAATGGATTGTCGGTCCTTGAGAGCAGAGGCATCAATTGAGGCACTAAGCAGCAGTCATCCACTTAATCCAAGCACATGGCACTGGCAGTCCCCGAGAGCTAAGGCATCCACTGAGGCACCCATCCCAGTCCATTCTTAACTTTCCACATCACTAGTGGTCCCTAAGAGCAGAGGCTTCCACCGAGGCACCCATCCCAATTTATAACCACAAGTCATACATATTTTGGATCCACCTCTCAATCTCCACCATGTGCACACGGTCCTGGTGAAATACACCAGGTAGCCTGTTCTACTAAAATTTCTTAAAACTAGTTTTTTTAAAATAAATAAATAAGTACATTGCAATGAAATTCTCGATAATAGCATTTATTTCAAATCAATAATGCAAATAATACTAAAATATGAGTGCACATAATTTTTAAAGAAAACACATGCATAGATTAATTCATTAACTTACAAGATGAGCGAGACGGCTGACGACCACGCATCTACCTCGATCCAAAAACTTCCACTCTGGTACTCTCTAAAAATAACATATTCATCTTCAAAATCATACTTATGGAATAAGAAGGGAAATTAATAAAATTATGAGACTCTATAATGACTCGAGAAAAATCGGATAAGACATGATAGATTAGAATACCCTAATTTACACTAGGAAATTACAGAAGTTGTCACGTTTTATGAGAAAATCTACCAAAATTTTGGTAGAGTCTCCCCTATAAAATGGACATCTCTCTGCAATAGGTAGAGTCATTCCTGCACAGAAAAACACACTTCTAGCATTCACATTCAACCATACTCAGGTCAGCTCTTTAATATTGCATTTAGCCCGACTAAGTTCACAACCCAACCAAACAATACAACTTGATTCTAATTAATAAAATTCACATTTAATTTCTTAAATAGTTTAATTATATAATAAAATTAGTTTAAAACTTGTTTTATTACCAAAATAATATATAATATATTTTTTTGAAAATTAGTATTAATTAGTTAAAAAAAGTAAATAATAGTAAAAAAAACATTTTAATTCCTCAAATAATATTAAAACCAATTAAAATATAGTATTTAGCTATAGTTAGCATAAAATTACATTTTTACCCCTATAATACAAAAATATACATAATATCCTATTATTACTAAAAAATTCCCTAAAAAATTATATAAATGCATTAAAATTATTTTCTCAGCATATATATTATTAATATTAATTAAAACACATATTTAAACCATTATTCCATCAAAAATCCAACTCTAACCTAATTATTCAATTTTGACATAAACTATAAAAATTCATAAAAATTATATAATATTCTCAAAAATTAATTTCTCAACACTAAAATTAATAACAATATATAATATCACTAAATTAACCAATTTTATAATTTAATAAATTAATTTAAGAAAATTAAGAAAATAGTAATAAAATATTCAAAAATTTGCAAAAATCAAAATAAATTTCAAAAATCACACAACAATTCATAGAGGTAGATTAAGCAACTAAGAATCATATTTGTAAAGAGAGCTTGTAAGATTCAAGCTAGATCAAGCTAAAAAAATTTTGAAACCCTAGAACTCAAAAACTCAATCAAATAAACATTAAAGCTTAAAATAAGCTTGAAATGATGCTCACCGGTGCAAGAGGAGGTGAAAAATACCAGAAACGCATGAAATGGTGGCCGAAAATGGAGATGACCGGAAAAAATGGAGGTTTCGACTTCCTCCGGTTCTGCATGGTGCCGGCGATTACTAGTGGTTAGAGACGACGAAGAAGAAGGGGACAATAGTGAGTGATGGCTGGAGGAGAGGGAGGCACAATGAGGGTGGTTGGTCGGGATCGTGTGAAGGGGAGGAAGGAAATGCAGTGTTCTGTTTTGGTTTGCTGCGTTTTTTGTATATTTATATGTATATTAACTAATAAACCATATAATATAATTTACTACAACTTTATTTTATAATATTATATAATATTAAATTTACACCACACACATGCATACTACATACATATATATATATATATATATATATTATATATATATATATATATATACATGCACATACTAACAATAATATACACACTATATTCACATAAAATACACATATATATAATATAAAAATCCTAATTAATTTTATGGTGCATTAATTCATACAATTGCCTTGAAAAATAATAATGATAAATATATATTAAATTATATTTATGAAATAATTAAATAATATTTAATAATATAGAAAATATTAAGTAAGTCAATCAAAAAATATAGTACTTAAAATAATAATATTAAAATAATAACTTTCAAAATAAGAATAATGATATAAACCCTAATATAAGTTTATTAACTTCTAAAATACATATTTACATAGAATATATATCTTAGCATAAAATGTCAATTAATAATCACAAATAACAGAATAATTTAAATATAATTTTTTGAATTTATTAACATTGCATATCACATTTTAAAATAAATTAATTTAAAACTAGGGTTATTACACATGGTGTGTTGCATCCCATGCTGACTTTCTCGTGATTCTTCAATTTACACATAATAGGACATGACTTCTATCATGGCACATCGCATGCCATGCTACATTATTTCAACTTCCAGAACAAGACATGGGCATAAGCATGTCATGATGTAACCCACGTCGCACCAGTCCTTAGCTATTTCAGAATTCCTCTCTAGACTTGCCTACAAAAAGGGAAATCTTATTAATATTTAATAAAAACTCCTAATTTGATAGAAATTAAACTAAAGACAATAAAATTCTAAATCAAGCTATAAACTAAAATTAATACTAAATAAACCTAATTTCTACCTAAATATAATTAACTATTTATTCAAGATTCATTAAAATTCAACTAGAAAACATGTGATAAATCATGTACAAAAATCACAAGAAATTAGTCTTTCTTTCTATTGCAATTCTTTGGGTTTCCATGATAGTAATTAATCTTTCTCAAGTAAAAATTACTTAATTTATTTATATCAATTGAAAAGGATTCAACTAATTCTCATTAAATTAAAATCTAATCAAATTTGGTAAATAAATCAAGAAGCACATCCAATTATAATTGAAATGAATTAAGCTATCTCTAGACTTAAATTAAATCAACAAGCATTCATTTTTCTATTAAGATTAATATTTCTCAATAATTAACCTTAATTAAAAATTAATTATGAATGGTCAAATAATAAACAATTAAGCTTAATGAATGCATAATGCAATTTAAAAGAAAGACTAATAGCTCAATCAACTTAAATTAAAATAAGTTCAACAATCCCTAACATAAACAAATTTAGCTAAACATAATATTCATAATCTCAAATTTAAAAAAGAAAATAAATTAAGAACTTGGAAAAATAAAGAAGGAAAGGAGGAACTCTTTTGTTGCAACTCTTCTCCAAAAATTCTTCTCCAGTAATCTTTTTTTTTTTCTTCGCATCCTACTGCTCTTTCCTCTCTACTTCTCCTCTTCTATTTATTTCTTTTTTTTTTCTTCACTTCCTAGTGTACATTTTTTAACTTCAGCCACCACCAATTTCTTCTTCCCATGTCTTAATTATTGTTTATTCTCTTTTATTATTCTCTCCATATGATTTTGTCTCCTTCTATAATTTCTTCTTTTTCTCTTTACTCAATTATGTTTTCTTCCATAATGCTATATTTTATCCTCACTTGAGCTTGTCTCCTCACCCATAATTCACCCATGTGCCTTGGTGACAACAAGTAAATGTCAGTCTTCAGGCTTGGAAGTCTACTTTCGAATGACAACTGTCATAGTGACAATGAATCATTCTAAAAATGTCTTGCAAACTTTCCAAAATAAAACATGAAAAGCAAACCAATTCCACTAAAAAAATGAGTAAAACACAATTAAAATATGCACTAAACATACTTAAAAAAACTACTATTAATATATAATCAATATCTTCGCTCTGCAGCATATGCAGTATGTATATTATACCATGCTTCGTAAATTTCTTTTTGATGGCTATTACTCTGCTGTGCTTTCTGCCTTGCATATTCCATTTGGTTTATCCAATCATGTTATAGCAAGTACAAATAATTTGATTTGATATTTGGTCTTTGTGCAGGATTATTAGGGAATGGAGGAAGAGATAGCATATGATGTGGCTTCTATACTGCAGAGATTGGGTTTTTTTCTAATAGAGAAGGACATTTTGTGAATGATTTAGATTGGTAAGGATGTGTTTTTTTGTGCTCACATGTTCCATGCTTCTCTCCTCTCCCTTCGTGATCATTTGCCTGCACCCTTATGTTGTTTTGTTTTTGTCCTCTTATTTTACCCTATAGCTTTCTTTTTCTCTTTTATTGTCATTTTCTTTTCTTATTATTTTAGAACACTCATACATAAAATATAAACATTTGTTTGTTGAAAAGCTGAAAGTAGAGTTTGTTGCTACTGCTTTAGGTTCATTGCGTTGCTCATTCTTGTTTTCTTTTTCTCACGGGCTGGACATTTGCATGTCACAAGTTTCTTGTACAAACCAAGGCCAGAAGAATTATGTAATTTGGTTGATATTGTGTGTTTTTAATATATTTCTTTTACTAATTAGAAAAGGATCACACACGTGCCAATGGAGAGGGAGAGTACAAGTTTTATATTGCCATTTTGTTTCAAAACCCCTCAACAGAAAAATTGACTCGTTAATCTCCTCGAAGTTGCACAATGTTTCACCTCCAAAGGTAGGGTCTTATTACCTACCTTATGATATTTATTGTTGCTAGCTAGTTTGATCAGTTGTGGCCGTTGAATTTGATATTGTGTGGGAAGTGATTATATTACTAGCTAGTTTTATCTGTGACCTTTGGATTTAATATTGCGTGGGAAGTGAATGATAAATTTTCAAATATTCTATTAAATTTTAATAAAAATTAAAATTAACTAATAATCATTTTCTAATTATTAACTAAAAATTATTTTTTAAAAAATGGTGGATATAATGTTTTTAGAGTAAAAAACAGAAAATTTAATGATGAAATATAGTTTTAAAAAAGCAAATTTACTTAGATTATACTATTAAATTAAAAATTATATTTATTTTCTTGCGTGAATATTATAAAATATATTTTTTGATACTTTTCATTTTCCACTTATAAATTTTTTAAATTGTACCTTCACATAATTTGTAATATGTAAAATTATTGGATTCAAAATTAAAGTTTATTTTTATAAAAATGGGTCCAATAAAAATTTTAAAAAAAATGACGTGGTGCATGTGTTTTGTAGTTTATATGTTTTATTTATTTTAAAAAAATAAAAAATAAAAAATAAATAAAAAATAAAAAATATAAAGGGAATTGTGATTCTCATTAATGGGAAATTACGTCCTCATTTTCATACTTAATTTTAGCCAATTAAATATTAGGAATCAAAATCGTTCATTTCGATTTCAATTTCTACTTTTATTTTTTACCAAACATTCGAATTCTATGTAAATTATGCTTACTTTTAATGTATTGCCACATTTTTGAAACTTTGTTTTTTCTCATGAACAATCAACTAGACAAATGATCTCATATTTCGCTATGTTAAACTATGTTAAAGGGAGGAGTTGTGTGGACAAATTTATTGGTTTTTTTTTCTTTATTTCAAAATGCAATTTGAAAAAATTAATTTTATATTTTATAGCTGTGAAGCATGGGTAACCTTTCTAGTCATTCTATAATCATAAACATAATAATAACACTAGTAAAGAAAAATGAACTTATTTATTTTCAAATGTACGTCAATTTTTTAATTAATTATATCTTTTAATTTGTATTAATTTATATAGTTAATTTTTTTAATTTTATTCAACTTTCCACTGGCATGTTTAATTGTTAACGTGTCAAAAACAATGCTAACGAGGCAAGTATGGGTAAACCAAACTAAACCACTCAAAACTAAACTAAATGTATTTAAAAATAAATCAAACTGAATCGAACCAAAATATTTAAGACTTAAGAGTATATAAAATGAATCAAACCAAACAATGGTCAAAATCGAATTGAACGAAATCAAACTGATTCAATTCAATTTGATTGGTTTATTTGGTTTGACTTTTTAATAATATTTAAACCTATTAGATTTATGTAATTTTCACTATATTATGAGATCTACTATTGTTAATTAATTATTTTATTTTATTTATTAAGTTTTTTTTAGAAAATCAACTGAACTGGTTTTCTGAAATGAATTTAAATAATTGTGAGTTGAATTTTTTGGTATTAAACGACTCTATTAAGAGTTCTAAATATTTGAAAACTAATATTATTGATTTATTTTGAAATATTAGTGATAAACCAATCAAACTGAACCATAAACACTTATATAATTTAAAACATTTTAGAAATTCAGTTCAGTTCAGTTTAATTATATTTTTAAAATAAAAACCAAACCACAAATATTTTGGTTCTTTAAAGTAGTAACCAAGCTAAATTTTTTTACAACTTAAACCAAATCAAACAGATCCGGTTTTTGGTTATTTGCCCTCACCCCTACTTGCTTCGTCAACATTGTTTTTGATACGTCAACAATTACACATGCCAATTGAAAGTTGGATAAAATTGAAAGAAGTAAAAAAAGAAGTATCCATCTATATTGATACAAATTAAAAGATATTATTTAAAAAATTGATTTATAGTTAAGGATAAATGAAACCATTTTCCTTATTAGCATTCTCATTTCTAATATTCTCGTTGGCATCTTCCAAATTGCACAAAAACGGAATTGTGGGGAAACATATCAATATTAAAATTATCAAATACACAAATATATGTAACTAATTATTAAAAATTATCTATGTATATGTAAATATATATTTTATATATAAATATTAAAAAATATTTATTATTGTCAATCAATAGTATAATTATAAATTATTTTATTTAGTTATTTAAATTTATTTTCTTTCTTATTAAAAAAACTAAATAAATATATAATTCAAGTTGTGAAAATAACCCTAAAACATTTTCAACGCAAAAAAAATACCCACTAAATAAAATTTTTGTACATCACAGATGGTGTATCACACTTGATAGTTAAATGTCTAATATATATTAACATTTTATATTTTACTAGTTAAACATAAAATATCATATGTCACTTAATTATAATACTTTGAGTGTAGGTAAAATTTTTTATATTAGAATCATCGAAATTCATAATTCTTACAAAAATTTAAAACTATCATGCATCTTATTTTATGAGGTCATTTTAAAAAATAAAATAAGATAAAAAAAATCCTAAATTAATGAAGTGTTAATAAAAAGCCAAATAGGATAAATAAACCACAAAGGAAATTGTTATTTAATATATAAAAAAAGTTACATTTAAAAGAAAAAAAATAAATGATTTAATAAATATATATTAATTTTGACAAATAGGTCAAAATAGGTCAAAACTTATAAAACTAAATTAAAATAGTTCAAACATCATTATAAATAAAAATCAAACCTAAATAAGATGAAATTATAAAATGATTTGTTAAATCAAAATTAATATTAAATCATTTCAAATGTCAAGTTTTGCTATTAAAAAAATTAAGTTACCTTAAAAAATCGGAAGTATTTCATTTTTTTTTAAATCATACTTTTCCATCTCAATTTTAGCCGTCAAATTAGCTTCAACTAGCCTCATATATCTCATCTTTAAATCTAAATTTAGCACCAACATTGTTGCATATGTGGTTTTGCAACTCCATTAGCATCTTTATAAACATGTGCAACCTCAGAATCCTCAAACTTCTATAACATAGAAAAGGCTCTCCAGCCCATAAAAACAACACGAAAAACTTTTATGAATTAATAAAATGAGAATAAAAAATTAATTGAATAAAATATTAATTAATTAATAAAATACTAGTTTACACAAAATAATCATATATTATATGTATAATATATTTAATACTTTTAAACATATAATACATTATTTAGTATAAGCAAAATTGCTAAATTATTCATTAGTTTACTTAAATATATTAAATGATCACTCCTTTTTAGGAAATACACTATATATATTTTTTTATTTATATTATATCATTTACATAATTTAATATAAAATCTTTATATCTTTATTTTTAATTTAAATATAAAATTAGATTAGTAGTGTTATGTTTTAGTTGTAAAGAAAATTAAAAAAAAAAAGTGATATAAAAGATTAAAAAAGTAAAAAAAAAAAGTATGAACAATAGAAAATAAAAATTGAAGGACCAAAAAATAAGATCTTGCATTACAAACTTACACTTTAGTTTATGAATTTATGGCAAAATTAACAAAATTATGAATTAGTGTTACATAAATAAATCTTGAAAATGTCATAAAATATTTTTTAAAAAGGATAGATCAACTAATACATTTAAGCAAATTTCAAAAAGTATTAATTTTATTTACCACTTAATATATTATGTTATTTCATTTTATACACATTTAATAAAATAAATGTGTATAAAAAATCTTATACGGCACTTGACATATATCTAAAAATATAATGAGCACATATTATTTATTGAAGTGCCTTAAAGAATATTTATACAATATATTAGTTTATGAATTTAGCTAGTTTTTAATTTAATACGTTGGTTTCAAGTAAAAACCAATAAAACATGTTGTTTAAAGAATTCATTAATTAATCCAATATTATTTTATTGAGATTTTATTGTATAACAATAAAATAAAAATACATTGAAACACTTATAAACTAAATTTGGAGTACTTACATATATCTGCTCAGATCTACATCCTCAATGAATCTTTTTCTCTGCAAGCTCTCAACAACTCTAAGATTATCCATTTCAACTTGAATCTTCTTTATCCCTAATTTTAATGATCATTCAAGTGCGTGCTTTAGGTCTTCTAGTTCTACTATCGAAGAATAACGAGTCCTAACACCTGTAGACCAATGCACCAATAATTAATGATAAAAAAAATTTAAATTTCTATTGAATCAACAACACTATGCAATAATAGTAGTCTAGTTATCATTTGTTAACTAGTTTCAATTTGAATATAGTTTACAGAAGTTCCAGCTAAAATTTTTTGTAACCATTATTGTGCTAATGAAAGTATTAGCTAATACTTTTTGTAATAATTATACCAATTTTAAATATTTTCCATGATTTGTCAATTTGAATCAATTCACCATGCTATTCTTGGAGGATAGCACCTCCAAAGCACTCATCATTTTGCTTTGATAGATGCATTTGTGTTTAGCTTCCACCATCTAAGGAAATAAAGAAAAAATAATAATAACATCATAATTGAAATAAATAATTCAAAATTCAAAGTAGATAACAAACTACAAAGTAAAGAAAAAGATAATACATAATCCACAATACTCAAGAATAGCTTACAATGGGGGAATACAAAGATTGTATAATCTACAACAGTAGAATATCATGATATACCCATAAATTTGACTTAAGTTAGGATCTTTGTGAAGGTATATTAGCTACCTTAAAGGTGAGATCAATGTTAATGGAGAAAATATTGTCAATTCAAAAGGTAGGTGAAGAAATTGTTAGATTGTATGAAGAGCAATATAGCAAACTATGTTTCAAGGTGTTTGATTTGTTAACAAATTTAAGCTAAATATAAGCACCCATTTGAATTGTCACAATCTTTCCACATACCAGAGTTGAAGTAGGAACACATTATGATTGATTTTGTAACTGGTTTGCCTAGAACCTAGCAAGGTAATTTTTTATATTAAAATCATTGTAATTTATAATTCTTATAAAAATTTAAAACTATCATGCACCTTATTTTATGAGGTCATTTTAAAAAAATCAAATATGATAAATAAATAAATAATCCTAAATTAATGTAGTACTAATAAAAAGTCAAATAGAATAAATAAACCACAAAGAAAATTGTTGTTTAATATATAAAAAGATTATATTTTAAAAGAAAAACAAAAAAAATAAATGATTTAATAAACATATATTAATTATGACAAATAGGTCAAAACTTATACAGCTAAATGAAAATAGTTTAAAACTTATACAACTAAATTAAAATAGTTCAAACATCATTTTAAATAGAAATCAAACCTAAATAAGATGAAATTATAAAATGATTTGTTAAATCAAAACTAACATTAAATCATTTTAAATGTCATGTTTTCCTATTTAAAAAATTGGGTTTTGATTCCATTAGAAGGTGCACTTTTTTAGTTTGCTTATCGCACTAATTAAATTTGATACAAAATATAAAATAAATTAATTCAACTAATTAATTAGGCTTCCAATAGACTGTCTCGCATGGATATTAACACTTTTGATCTACTATATAATCGACTTTTATATTGTAATGTACTAGTATATAGTATATAAAATCTCTATAATGTTGAGATAAACATAATGCCTAGATTATAAACACATAGTGCCCAGATTATAATAGCAAATTTATATCTTTTAGAAGCATTATGTTCATCACCACAAAAACATTTTTAATATTCACATTCACATATCCATCAATCTCACATTTACATCTATCAGTGGAATTTAAGACCTTTAATTTCATGAAAATCTCATGCTTTAATGATGATATAAAAAAATAGTGAAGTTAGAAAAATTTAGAATGCTAACTTGAAATTTGAAGTACTCCACTGCAATTTCCAAAATCTATTTATAATTCTTAAAGCTACTTGAATCCTCATCCTTCTCTAATATCCATCTCTACATCAATCCTTGCATCCTCCTCTAATTATTACTTGATCCATTTACATATCAGCAATCTGCTGATGACATACTGTTATTTAATCATCCAAAAATTTGATATGTGTCTGCTCATATTAGGGAAATGAAAAGAAGTTAATAAAACTTCTATCGGATAAACTTAATTATGAACCAATGAGTTTAAGAAAAGTTAAAAGTTGATGTTATAGCCTAGCAAAATATTGGTTATTTCAGTATTATCATGCTAAAAAAAATATACTCCTAGCATGCAAAAATCATGTATACTATGAGTTGGGCAATTTTTCATTTTAAATTAAATAGTGCCAATGTACTTAAGCTTTACCTTGTAAAATGGGAACTATTTACTTTTCTCTTAGATGTACAACTTTCCATCTTAACTTTTGCCATAATTTGAGCTTTGATTTTCATCAGTCTCTCTTTACTCAAAGGTGAAAGTATTTCTAGAGTCATTGTGCTCAAATTGTTTGCAAGCCTCTCTATAAATATGTAAAATATTGAATTCTCAAACTTCTATAGATTTGAAAATGCTTTCCTGCCCATAAAAAAACATATAGAACTTGTATAAGTTAATAACATTACAACAAAAATAATAGTAATTGAACAGAATATTGATTAATTAATAAATTCTCATAAAAAACAATTAAGTATTACATTCATAACATATTTATTATTTTAAATTAAAATTTTTAAACATATCAAACTAAAAAAATTAAAATGTATATAATTAATAGCTATCATAGTGTCTTCTAATTAGTGTTCTTATTTTTTATAATATAATTTTCATTAAAGTTAAAATTTATATAATTCAAAATCCTCTAAAAATTAATGTAATTTGCTCTTGAAACAATTATAAGCTAAACTTAAAGTACTTACATATATCTACATAAATCCATATTTTTTATATATCGCTTTCCTTGCAGGCTCTCAACCACTTTTAAATTATCTACTTCAATTTTGATAGTTTTAATTACTAAATCTAGTGCCTACAAAAGTCCATGTGTTAGCACTTTGCAACTCTTCCATTCAGGAGTGGTGAGTTATACGACTTGTTGAGCAATGAAGCAATAAACTATAGATAAAAAAACACAAAATTTCTGTTGAACTGACTATAAAATAATGGAAAATTAGCAGCATAGTTATAATGAATTTGTTTTGAAGATAGTTTTGTAAAAGTATTTTACGAAACTTTTTCATAATTATCATACATATAAGCTAATGAAAATATTAACTAAATATTTTTTTAACCATTATACCTTTCATTTTATATAGTTCCCATGAATCGTCATCACTAAAGAATGATTCTCCTTGGTGATCTCAGAGAATAACTGTCACGACCCAAAACAGGGGCCATGACCGGTGCTAGGGAACGGGAATTCTTTCGAATCCGAAACCCGTAGCAAGCCTAAAAAATAAAATAAAACATGCAATAATAATAACAATATATAATGCAACAGAAATAAAAGTCATACATATAATAATAGCAGGCTGAACATGCTGAACGACTGGAGGCATAGGAACATCAAATTCAGGCTCTACTAGCTCCTCGTCCTGTAACTCTCTCTGCCTACAGCGACCTGCCACTCCTCGAGGTCTACCTCTGCCACGACCTCTACGTCTAACTGGCTGCTCAGGAGGTAAAACCTCATCCTGAAAGGACTCATCATCTTCGGCCTCAATGACCTATGGAGCGACACGCGCTCGCCTCCTCATTCTGAAAAAAAAAATAGAACGATTCAGACAAAACAGACAACGAAAGAATAATGCAAAAAACTAAAGCAAGGAATACTTATCAAGACATACTCGAACCTAATTCATTGCAGTAGTTCAACAGAAAACACAACTTTAAAACTAGGGCCACAACTCACATAACTAAGCCCTGACACAAAACTCCGCTCTGATACCAACTTTGTCACGACCCAAAACAGGGACCATGACCGGCGCTAGGGAACGAGAATTTTTTCGAATCCGAAACCCGTAGCAAGCCTAAAAAATAAAATAAAACATGCAATAATAATAACAATATATAATGCAGCGAAAATAAAAGTCATACATATAATAATAGCATATGCTCTAACTGGATTTAAATCAAATCCTCATCATTACATATATATAAATCTTAATACAAATCCAGTTCAAATATAATACAACATCTCTTTAAATATTTAATGACTACTGCAGTGTCTAGATAAAATAAACCCAAGACTCAAATAAGCAGTTTACATAAAGAAGCCAGGGCGGAAGAAATCCGGCATACAGGCCTACTACTGAGGTCTGAAGATGATGACTCTCCTGAAAAATTAGTCAACGGAGGGGAGTCAGACCTCACTGAGTGAATTACTATAATATATATACATGCATACTAAAATGACAATGCATTCAGTCAACAGTATATATCTAATATGTATATATACAGGCAAATACACACAGATGCAATAAAATCATTTTATATATTTTTATTTAAAATCATCGTTTATGAAGGATCAAATAGAACCCTATGATATTGCAACCTCAAACAGTGTTAGACAACACTCTAGCCATATAGGCTCACTTATTCCAAATATATCCACTTAATCCATTTAGACAGTAGACTGGCCCTGAGACACTAAGTCAATCGAGCTCCAGCAATCTGACTGTCAGTGTGATTGGCCCCGAGACACTTGGTTAACCAAACTCCAGCAATCATACTCCCAAATTACATCTCACACATCAGATAAATCAATTCAAATCAAAATCCTCAAACTGGTTAGTAATATAGCCTAAATGCTATAAGCGCACCGGTACGTACTCGGTCCTAGTGCTGCCCACTAGGTAGCACGTTCTATCGATATCCTTCATTTTAAATATAAAACATACATTCATAAATAAATGATGCATGAATTTAAATAAAATAACAATATAAACCATATATATACTGGAAATATACCAAAAGTAAACCAGGTATATTTCGAGTATATATACGTCAAATAAATCCAATTAAATTACAAAATAAACTAGAAATATACTTAAAAACATTTTAAACTTAATTCATTAATAAAACATGCATATAATTCAAAATATACAGAAAATAAACCAAAATAAACTAAAAATAAACTTAAGTAACCATTAAATCATTTATGCATATTTAAGCAAAATAAAACATATATTTCTAAAATCATGCATCCTAAAGCACATATATATAAAATAGTAACTCACACTTAGTGCGCTCCTCGAGATGGATCCGACGGGCCTGGTCTACTAGGCCTCGATCTCGGCGCAACTAGACAAACAATAACGACATAAATCAGAATAAACCTAGCAAAAAATCCTAGAACTCAATCTAGAATATTAAACACAAAATCGAAATTAGGGTTCGACCAGACATCACATTTTACGAGAATTCTATCGAAAATTCGGCAGAACCTCCCCTGTAAAATAGACATCTCTCTACTCAAAGAGTAGAGCCAACCCTGCAAAGAAATACACTTCGAAAATAAATGCAAAATTACATTCACAACCCCTCGGTCGGACTCCAAACTACAGTCTACCGATCGGGGTCCACAAACACAGAACAATTTCAGAAATACCAAAAATATCCTTATAACATAGAAATAAATTTTATACATAGAAATTACATAATTAACCTTTAAACACAGTAAAAATCGATAAAAAACTCATTTTATTAGTAAAATCATATATTATATATATAATTGAAAATAATTCACGAAAAATAGTTTTAATTAGTTAAAAATACTAAATAATTTGTAGAAATAATTTTTATACCTTAAATAGCTATTAAAACCAATTAAATTACATTTTTAGCCAATTTTTTGTAAAATTACCAAAATACCCCTATATATGTAAATATACTAAAATTCATTCAAAAATTCACCAAAAATTATATAATTATCCAAAATTAATTTTCTCAACATATTTATCAATAATATCAATAATTAAACTCAATTAACCAATTAATTTCAATTAAAAACACAATTAACCCTATTTTTCAATAATTCCATAAACTAATTAAATTCAAAATAAATACATAGAAATTCATAAAAATTCCAAATAAATTTCTATAATTAATTTCAACACCTATAATTATCATAAAACACAATTTCATAATTCAATTAATTAATTTTCGAAAATTAGAAAATAATATTAAAATATTCAAAAATACCCAAAAATCAAAATAATCTCCAAAAATTCCACAAAAATTCACACATGAATATTAAGCTACTAGGATCAACATTTGTGAAGGGACTTTTCATGAATCAAACAATTCAAAGTTAAAAAAAATCAAAAAACCTAAAATGGCCGAAATTGAAAATTCAAAACCTAAGCAAATCAAGACCAATTCAGCTCAAACCAAAGCTAGAATCACACTCACCAGAGCTCAAGAAGAATAAAGAGACCGGCGGTGTCAAAAACGGTGGCCGGAATCGCCAGGGAAGAAGAAAATGCAAACTCTCGGCTTCCGGCCAAAAACCGATCTCCAGACGTCGGAAATGGCTGCTACAGGCGGCGAGGAAGGCTGGGGGAGGTGGTGGCACACCGGACGGCACACCAACGGCAAGGAATCGGCAGTTGCAGACGGCGGACGGCGAGGGAAGCGGAAATCGGGGAAGATGGAGGAAACGGGAGGGGCAGTTTTGTAAATAAGTTAAACTTTATAATTTGTTTTAATATTAAATGTATATATGTATATATATATATACTTTATACTATATAATAAAATAATATTAAATTACACACATTAAATATACACCACACACTTAATATTTAATATTTTAAAATTTAATAATAAATAAAAATAATTAAATAACAATAAAATTAATAAATAAATAATAAAGTATTAGGGTAATATATTAAACCCTAATTAAATAAATATATACACACATAGGCTTTATTTAGTAATTTAAAAATATATATGAGTTCATGCAAGTCCGTAAATCTATTTAATATAATTAATAATAAAATATTTACGTGAAAATTTCCCCGAAAATGCAAGTCCCAGGAAAATTTTACGTAAAGGACTTTAAATAATACACAATAATTAAAATAGGTCTTAAATACATATCAACTTGTAAAAATATCATAATATATATACAAAAATTATTAATACTGTATATCCCGATGCAGTATTAAAATATTAAAAACACGGGATATTACAATAGCACTTCCAAAACACTAACCATCGGGCTTGATAGATGCATCAATATTGAGCTTGTACCATCTAAGAAATCAAAGAAAAAATTAGTGACAACTGAAATTAATTATTTAAAATTCAAAATAGATAACCAAAGTACAAAAGTAAAGAAAAAGATAATAAATTTTGCAAAATAAATAGATTTTATAAACATGATTGAATATTTAAAGTTATAATAGAAATATTTGGTGGTTAAATATCTTATGTACTTGGTGATTTAAAGATTTGAGGCTATACAATATGATTGAAAGAATAAAATCAATAGCTTATCGAATAGTCTTACCATCTTAGCAGCGAATCACAATGCATTTCATATTTCGATATTGGGAAGGTGTCATGTTGATTTGTCCCACATTTTACAAGAGCAACTAATAGAGTTGAAAGATAATTTAATGTACGAGGAAAAACCTATTGTTATCCTAACTAGGGATACTAAAATACTAAGAAACAAGATGATATCCTTAATCAAAGTGTTGTGGAAGAATCATTTTACAAAGGAGGTGACATGAGAAAGGGAAAGAGGATATGATACGAGACTACCTAAATCTGCTAATTCATTATAAGATATAGGTATGTATAGATTGAATTTCAAGAACGAAATCCTTGTTAGTAGGGAAAAAATGTTACATTCATGTTTATGCATGTATTTGCGATGTACTCAAATTGTATTAAATAAATATAATTTTTTCTTATAGGTCCAAACATATGAAGTTCGTAAGCACTATAATTTATGATTTTTAATTCTTCAATAAATCTCAAGCTTTTGTCAACATTACAAATTCACCATATGCAACTGTGTAATTAGGGGTGTGCATTAGTCAGTTTGGTTCAATTAAAAAAATTATAAAACCAAAATAAATAAATAAATATTTAAAAATAACCAAAATGAACCTAACCGAACTAATTCGGTTTGATCAATTAATTCAGCTTGATTTTTTAATTTTTGCAATCTTAAACCAATTGGATTCATGTAATTTTGCACTATTTTAATAATATTTATGAAATTTATTTCTGTTATTTTTATATTTATTTTATTTATTAATTTTTTAAAAATCAACCTAATGGATTACACACACACACATGTGTGTGTGTGTGTGTGTATATATATATATATATATTAGTTCGGTTTTAGTCATTATCGAAATGAAATTTATATATAATTTATTATTATATGTAATTTATTATAAAGGAAGAAAAATAAATTTTGTTGAAATCATTATTAGAGGAAATAAATTTTCTTAAGCCACCAAACCCAAGCAATATTTTTTGTTATTTTAAAATAATTTTTCAAAAAATGCATTATTGTAGGAGTTCCCTTCGTTTAAAAATATTTTTGGTTTGTCTAAAAATCAACTTGCTTTGAACCATAAGAAATTCCTTTAAATCTTATATAAATAAATGTACATTTATAGCCTAAGGTACCTCAAATTTCAAAATCAATTACTTACTATACATATATATAAATAAGTATAGTTTCAAAAGCAACTCTAGTTTAGTTATAAATATTTAATATATGTATGTACATAAACACTTATATATATACATATATAAGCTTAGTTGTTTAGTTGTCGCACTCTAATGAGTGTATTGTTGGGTTTCGAGATTCCATATGCTGCGAAAAAATAAAACTTGAATTATAAACTTGAACCCGGATCTCGTAATTCGATTAATTGATTAAATATAGGGTTTTCATTTTCTTACCACAAACGCGGAAGGGGCAAAAAATCTGGAAGGAAAAGAGAAGGTTCACACCTCGAGCTTTTAATTTAGCAGTTTGGATTTGTGATGTCGCCAAAAGAATTCATCCTCCACAAGTGTCCACACGAACAACCCTTGATTTGAAAATGAATATTTGTATGCTAGCACCTTCTTTTGATTTCTCACAAATCAAGAATAAAAAGAACTCTATGTTTTGTTTTCTAAAAAGAGAGAAAATGAATTTGGTGGTAGAATAATGAGAGTGTATAAAACCGTAGAGAATATAACATATTTATAGACATTTAAATTAGCGTTTCACTTTCCAAATGACCTTTTGGTAATTTCTCACTTATTCTTATTTTGATTTTATTTAAAATTAAATAAAAAATAATATTCCATTTATTTAAGATAACCTTTATCTTAAATAAATAAATATTTTATTTATTTATTTCCACATAGCTTATTTGGGCTTATTAAACCCATATTCGTTTTAGGCTTATTCAAAGTGTGTGATCCTGTAGGTTCATATGACATTGGCAGTGGGCCTTAAATCTCTATTTAGGCCTACAAGTCATAAGTGGCCTCTAACAAAATATTATGACTACCCAAGTCATATGAAGTGAATAATCCGACATAACCTAATATACAGTGAATATTCTAGTCCTTTTGTCACATGATATCTTGATTGAATATAAGGCATAGATTATGTCATCCTTATAGAATTCAATCATATAATTTCTTGATTCTAAGTAGACTGAGAATGACAACTCTTTATCAATTTACTTTAGCATGACCATGCATTTTCTTCAATCTATCTTATCAAGTGGCCCATAGATATCTTACTCTTATTAAATGAGGGGTAAATTTCTTCTCAATCACTCACATTCCTCACATAACTCATTTTATACCCAATAATAATGTATTTTATCATCCAGTTAAAGATAATGTAAGATTGTGTCAAAATACAAAATAGTTATGTAGAAATCCATGGTGATTTTAAGGTTAGAGGACCAAGTCAATATTACTGTGATGAGAATTACTTATAAAAATTATCTATGTGGTATTCTCATTATGGGTCAATCCAGCACTTTATTTCTCAAATAAATATCTATGAGTTGACTTAATATCTCATATTAATGATTAGTAAAACATAATCATCAATCAACACCATACTAGCCATAATACATTGTTATGACTAGGGATAATTTGAATAGAACTCATATTTAATCTAAGGGTTTTACTATCAAATCACATACTTGATGACCTTAGTAAGAATTGACTATTCATGTAATTATTATAACACAAAATGATAATGAAAAATGCCTTTTTATTAAATAAAATGATAAAGTCAAAATATGGTCATACATGATTGACCTAGTGCATATCACTAACATGTATGTATTTATATATGTTTATAAAATGTACACTCAAAAATTCATCAAGTATTCCACATTATGTATTTTCAAGTAATTTTCTTAGATTATTAGTTTCATGTATCTAAAGAAATTTATGATATGTGCAATATTTATATATTTCTGAGTTGAAATAATAAACAATGTTAATTATTAGAAAATAATAATTAACAATGTTAATTTTTTTTAAATAATAAACAATGTTAATTGTTTATTAACTTTTGAAATAATAAACAATGTTAATTGGGTAGATTTTAGGTTAATTAGGAATTTTTTTTTATTTTAGGGTCTTATTTAGGATTTTATTATTTTTGGTTTAATTCTAGTCAAATAAGGAGTTTTGTTTAAGTGCCTAATTGATGTTTCCTTTTTTGTAAGAGATTTAGCAAAGAATTCCAAAAAGTCAAAGAATTGGATGACAAGGCTTGAGCATGAGGGTGTGCATCTAATGTTGTTCCCCTGTTGAAATTGTGCAAGGACTTGAAATCTTGATTCAAAGTGAAGCACGCCCATGCTGAAATGGTGTTGAAGCCATGTCAAAGAGCTACAATTCGACACCACTTCAGCACGACCATGTCAATGCCACCTCAAAGAAAATGAAGATTTTCCCACTCAAAAAGGAAAAAGAATTCAAGGGCAATCAAGTTTTCTATTAAGTATTTTTCTATAAAAGGGGATGCTAAAAGCTATATTGGGGGATTGATTTTACATTCAAGGAGCAATCCTTAAAGCCGAAGATTGAAGGAATCACAAGATTCTAGAGATTTATTCATATTTTCTTCTTCATCATCTTTTATTCTTTTAATTATATTTGTGTTCTTCACCCCAATTATGTGTAGCTAAACTCTTTTTAGGTTTTAGGTTAGGAGTAACTATTCTATTATGTAATTGGACACAAGTTTTATTAATTTGATTTTCAGTTCATTCTATGAGTTACACTTAATGAATGCTTTCATTCTTGGCTAGCTTTTTTGCATATTTATAGGTAAACTAACCAATGAGAGTTAGTGGAATTTATCAGCTTAAGACTCATAGGACTTTGATCACTCAACTATGGGAGTAGGCAAGCTCTTCAAGGGTCAAATAATTATTAAAAAGTTTAATAAGTTAGGATTAATTTCTTAATCATGAGAGTATGTTAAATCTTAATCTTGGCATGCTTAATTAAATTTGAGAGAGACTTTAAGTATTTTAGAATAATTACCTTAACTGAAATCAATGTTTTTCAATTAGCTTATGTTCATGATCAGATTGGAATAGTGAAACTAAACCTAGGCTCTAAGCTTCTAATAATCTTATTTTAATTTAATTACATTGCTTTGATTTATATATTTTTTATTAAATCACTTTTATTTGATTTACTAGCTAAGATCATAAGTAAAGATATTAGTACTTAATATATAATCCTCGTGGGAGCGATAACTCTTTATACTACAATCATAATCCATGTGTTTGCAGGTTTTGAACGCAATAATTTGCAATTTATTTTACTCAAATTGGATGTGTATAAAAGAAGTTATATTAAAATTTGCTCTTTATGGTCAGGATGTGCTTAATATGGCATAACAAAATGTAATACTTTAAAAGACCATCAAAGTAGCTAAATTTGATATTTTCTACTCTTGTTAAAGTTATATAGCACTTTTTAAAGTTTCTAAATGATTAAAACTCACCTTATTTGGAGTTGTAGAATTAAAGTTATGGTCTTAAAGTTCACTATTCAAACCAATCCCATTGAGTTCCCTACACAATAGATTGTCAACTTGACATAATTCATAGGGTACAATCAAAAATTCATTAAAAATTACATGGTTTATATTTTTACATCATTTTCTTCAAATAGCTTTGTGTGTCTGAAAAAAATTTCAATTGGTTTCACACCAATTAGATGTGCAAATAAAGAGATATATCAAAAATACTTTTAAACAATTAAGCTTATTATAGGATTTGCGCATAAAGAAAAAAACATAGCTCTAAAACACCATCTAAACACTAGAATTTAGTTATTTTTTATTTTTGACAAATTTATAGACGACACATTAAATTTTTCAAAGACATACAAATAAGCTCTTTGGACTTAGAGAACTCCAAATATGGCTTGTATGAGCTTATTATTCAGACTAAATTTGTAGCTTCAAATTTTTTAATTTTTGACAGAAATTTATTTTATTGTAATTTTAGTTTGTAATTCCACCATTTATGTCCAAAAAGATAATAACATAATTTAGTTTTGTAAGTTCTCAACTCTTTAATTCATAATAAGAATAAGAAACATAAAGATTAAAGCTTTATAATTTCAAGAAGAGTTTCTCTTGGGTAAAGAACACAAATTAGAGATTTTTCAATAAACAATTATTACAACTCAATATACAAGCAATAATCACCCAAGAATTAACAAAAAATAACTCCAAATATTCAAGAGCTTGAACAAGTAAAATTTCAAGAAGTTTTAAGAAATAGAAATAGAGGAAAAGAAGGAATCACTCACAATTTTGAGCTAGAAATCAACATGGATCCTCCTCATACTTGCTTAACACCTAGTTGAAGCTTAATTCTAGAAAAATCCAACTCTATTTACTATTCCTCACTAACAAACTTACTTTCTAGAGATCAAGAACAAAAAAAAATTAATCCAATAAAATACATATCACACGTCGTCTCACATAGCCCGAGATTGACATTTAAAACTAACCATTAGAAATTATTTAATTTAGTCTGAATATATTATAAACATCATTATATTTGGAAAAGGATTTAAATTAAACTCTTTTAAAAGTTTAATCTTGTTCATATGTTACATTTAAAGAATAAGAATTTCTTAAAATAATATGTATTTATGAATTGTTAAATACGTATTTATGAATAGTAAAATTCATATTTATAAATAGTAAAAATATGTATGGATTGATAATAATTTTTGTAAACTAAAAACATAGTAGTAAAAACATCATTAAGATAATATAAAATACATTTTAAAACAATTATATTATATATAACTTAGCCACCATTATTTAAACTTAAAAATATATTCTTTTACAATACTTTTATAACAAGCTTAAGAAACAAAGGAACAAGACTTCTCTAATGAGGATGTTGGCCAACCTTATTCTGAAACTTTTATTCACACTCACTTAACTCTATACACCAACTATCAACCCCTGCTATATGAAAACATTTATAAAACAGAGTAAAATGAGTACAAAAATACTTAACAAATAGATATATTAAGCATTAAACAATTTGGTTAAACCAAACACATTTAACTTCTTAAATGACAATAATAGCATATTTGAAATTATATTATAATCAACTTAAAACATCAAATCCTTTCTCATTTTCAAACTTGTGCAAAGCATAGCCAAGTAAAACACATGCCTTTTTAAACATCAATACAACATTTCACATGTATTAACCATCCCTATAATAAGCATTATGACTCGACTATAACATATAGGTCATCACAAAATCGGAATGACCCTTCATCACTCACTCTTTAGGCACACTTGAAGGCTAACCATTTGACTACATTAGCTCGGAATGACCCTTCACCCTTCATCATCCTACAATAAAGTATCTTGTTATTTATTGCACAATAACAACTAACACAATCTCAAATGTGCATATATCAACTCAGCACATTCACACACAACTCATATAGGGAAGTAATACATAAATCAAATACCATTTCCATCAAATAACTAGTCAAAGCATTTCTATCACAGTTTTTGTTCAACAAAATATTCAAATTCAAAACACTACTCAACATAATACAAAGTAAGAAAAAAAATTAATCTTGAACCATCAAGTAACTAAAATAATCTCAAATCAAATCAAGCTACCAAAAATAAGCGTATGTAACTTGTAAATTGAAACCTTGAAATCTTGAAATTTAAACATATAATTCATGTATCAACAAATTGATCTAAAAAAAATGAATTGTAATTCACCAATTCAAGTTTATGAAAAAACATAAAAAATATCATTTCATTGCTGATATAAAAATATTTTAAGGGCTTGAACATCTACTTACCAAAACAACTTATAAACACATAAATCTAGTTCACCAAATTTGCTTAACTTGCATCTGCACTTCCCGTGCCTTTTCGAATACCTAATAGATACAATTTACTTATAAATCATCAATGTAATAATCCCACATGCTACTCTAATCATGTAGCCCCCAAATGATATGCATAAATGAAAAGGAATTTTAGGCTAAAATTTTAATCAATCTTAGATCTATATGTTAAGAATATGCAATAAAATTTTTACACCAATTGGACACTCACAAATAGAGTTACATATAATGAATTATAATTAGCTCAAAGAAACTGACAGACTAAGCAGTAAATTTTTTTTTGTTTTATTACCCTAATATAAAGATTGAATCAAATTAACCTCAAAAAGGAAAAATTTTTAGATAATTCTTCAAAATTTTCAGATCATCAAATAACACTTAATTTGGAGATTTCTAGCTCAATATATAATCGAATTACAAAGATTGATAAACTAGACTTTAATAACTCGAAATTTGAAACTTATAAACCTTTGATTAAATCAACCAAAACACTTAAAATTACTTACCAATTCAATCAATAAAGCCTTATGGAAGATGATTAATGGATTGAAATTGATTTAGACTTCTTGATTCAACTTGTAAAAGATCAACTCCCTTGAAGAATCAAGTAATTTTCTAGCTTCTCTTCTTCTTTTCTTAAGCAAATCTCTTTTCACCTCTTTTTTATTTTATTTTCTTTTCTTTACATATATGGCTGTCCACTTAAATGACCATGACTTAAAAAAGATTCCAGCCCCTTTTTGGATAGATTTTATTATAAAATATACATATATACCCTTAATGAAATGATTAAAATTTGCTTAAAACCTTAAGCTTTCAATTGTGCATTCTAGGGTGGCTATTATTACACTTGAGTCTATGTCATCCTACTTTTTTTAAAAAAATTCTCATTCTTCACTTTATTTTTACTTCTAATCATTCTTTTTCACATAATTTCACTCATTTTCAGTGTAACTAAAAGTTAAAAATTCTTGCTCTTTCATCGAGTACAAGTCACGGCTAGACCCGACGCAATAGACTAATTATATATACTAGCTTATATCTAAATTTAATCAATATATATATATATATATATATATATATATATATATATATATATATATATATATATATATATATATATATATATATATATATATATATATATGCAACATATAATGAATGCAAATGTGCTTAGAATTAGGGTAGGGTGTGACAATTCTTCCCCCTTAAAAAGAATTTTGTCCTCGAACTTTGATGCATTCTCACTACACTTATCCTATAACGGGGATTACCAATGTTGGATAATATCATCTCATATCTTACTTTCATAGGTTGATTATTGTATATCACTTTAACTATAAAAATCATTTTATTTCACAATACATTATGATCCCTAACTATGAAGTCCTTATACACATTTAGACATGATACATGCCATATGATTCCCTAAAGTAATATAGACAATTATCACTGTATTTGCAAGAATAACTTCTAAAAATTATTCTTTATAAGGTTTGATAACATCTGCAATTCTAAAGTCTTAACTATGGTTATCACTATGATATTTACCAACGAACTAATCCTAGTTTTGTTAATCCCTACTTCAAAATAAGTCAACCTTAACCCTAAACCATGCAATGATATGTCCAAGAATATTGACTATATAATACATCAATATTCTCAGTTGATAGAATATTAAATCATCAATTATTGTCCATAAAATTTCTATTTCCTTCAAAGTGGAATACCTTTGAAATATTATATAGACTTTCAAAAATGACATTTTAAAAGATCACTTTTAAGTTGATCTATCTTTTTTTAAAAAAAATCATGTTTCAAATCTTATATTATAAAAGAAAATTTTACTATACCATGAAACATATATAATTCTATCCATTAATAAATGTGGAGTTTCAAGTAAACTTAGTATTGTCTTCAATGTCTATTAAATATATTCATAACTAGCCTTAAATTCTCAATCACAATGTCTCCAAGAGCAATCAACCTTTAAATATTACTTTTACTTTCGCAAGTTATATTCTTATAAATAATTTCTATTAACACTTTATCTTTCATCACGATTCATTCATGTATCTCATAATGTAATAAATCAAATGTTATACCATTAAAAAAAATTCCACTCATTTATCTTTTACTTTCCTCAAATTTTAACCTATATGAAATTCATTAATTTTCTTATATACTTCTTTCAAAATAATTTTTTTTAATAATAATTCCTCCCTTAGGATGACTAACACCCTTTAAACTACATTATCATTCTATAAGATCAATTTGTTAAATCATCCATTTGGCCTTTTAAGACTATACCTTTAGTTTCCTTGAGCTAAACAACTCCAACTATAGATTTGAATCTCAAATTTTATTTCCTATTCAACATGTTTGTCTATGCAACTACCATTATATTATGCATATATCTCGTATATATATTAGTTTTATGCTTACTACTATATAATAGTCATTTTTACCATTTGGTACTAACAAGTAACATTAACTCATCTTTGTTCATCATCTCATTTGATTACACCATGTGATAAGTTTAAGTTTCTTAGTATGCTTCATTTCCTATCCATCTTTTATACATCTATTTTTCTCTTGATGAAATACACACTCTCTTAATATATAGACTTATATATAATTCACATAAATGATATTTGGATAAACTACTTCTAGTTTAACAACATTATTTATTGTAGCTTAACTCTATCTGTAAATGAAATAAATTAACATTGTGCTTTATTAAATAAAAATTCAACTCATTACAAGTAGGAAGTTCTTATATTTCCATTACCATCCACAAAATTTGTCAACTATAACCATATTTTGATTTCAAATCCTCAAATCATCAATTTCTCAAATATTATTCTATTTCTAAATATTATTCTTATTTCATAAACTATAATTCTATAAATTATTCCTACTATTACTTCAACCTTCATTGCAAGTCATCCATTTATGTAAGATGGAATAAATCAAATTCAGCTCTATTTAATACAAATTCCATCTCTAACATGCACACCACTCCATAGACTCATTATCAATCCCAAATTTTAAATTATAATTATATTAAGATCTCATATCCTTATTACCAAATTCTCAAAGATAACCAATCTTTGTAGCATTCTTTCATTCTCATTCTATAAATACCTTAGAATCAATCAAACTTAAGGTCTTATATAAGGGTTCCATTCGATATGGTGCAATTGATTATAGTATTACCCCTGATATAGTTTCTATCTCAAAGTCAGTCTCTTAATATGGAGGTAAACCTGGTAGCTCTTCTAGAAATGCATTTGCAAATTATTTCACTACTGGAACTCCATTACTCCTAGAGTAGCTTTAGATACATCTACCACATTAGTCAAATAAGCTTAACATCCCTTTTTAATCAAATGGAAAGTGGTGGTAGCCAAAACCAAAAAGCAATTCACCTCAAAATCTCATAAAATACACATTATCAATCAAACTATAACTCATTCATCACATGTTCATACCCATGTTAATCACATGTTCACATCTATATTAATCACACAATGTCACCAAAGAATTCAATCAATACTTAAACTTACCTTTTAGTTATTAATCACTCTATGGATAACTTATATCACCTTCTTGAGCTTTACCAATGCTTTGAGATCCTAAAATATGACATATATTTGATCAAGAATATACCTACAATGAGTTGTTATGCTTAGTATATAAGTAGGATATGTCGTATACATGTTAGCCTAACATTTATACATTTTTTTTTGTTGAACAACTTGACCTTGTTTGACCTGAGAGTGAATAACTCTTACCACACAATTCCAAATTACTTGATTTTTTTTTCAAAACTAGACACACATGCTAAAGAAATAAAAAAATCAACCCAATATAAGCTTTGTACAATTAATGGTGAAATTTTGAATCCAGACCTGTGTTCTACACAAAAATAGCTCGAGCAGGTCACTTTTAGTTTAGAATTTCTCAAGTTATACAAGTCCAATTGCAAAACCTTATTTTAGGCACTTCATTAACACATAAATTAATAACTTTCATATTTTATACTTTATTTAATTTAGCCTCTAAGGCCCGCATATTATCTAGGAAAGATATGATTGCATGCAAGCATAGCAAGTAGAACTAGCCCCACTCCCAAGGATGAGTTCTCTTTACACACATATTGTTTAATCAAACTACATTTTAGGCTTTTAGATAATATATAAAGGAATAAAACTTATGTTTAACAATTTGCCTAATTCAACCTCCAAGGGTCATATATTTATTAGGCAAAAGAAAGCTACCTGCAGTAAATACAATTTAAACCAGTCTCAATCAAAGAGGAATTTCTAAACACATATATCAAAACTCATAATACAAGAATGTAGATAAGACATAAATCTACGAGTTTCATGTTTTATATTTCTTCTAATTCTTCTTCTATGGCCATAAAACTATAGGTGCATAAAATTTTAATCTAAAATAGAATTCAAAAGCTATATAATCATTTTCACACCATCACCATATGATTTCAAATATAATTTACAAGGAAAATAATTAATTTAGCAAATTAGGAGCTGAAATCATCAAGATTTAAGCTTAGGAGTTTGAGAGAAAAAGAAAGGACTTTTTTTTATGGCAAGAGAATTATAATTTATGGTTGAGAAGAAATAGAGTTTTTTTTTTCCTAGAAGACAAAGACAATCCCATAAATATAAACTATCATATATATTTTATTATTATTATTATTATTATTATTATTATTATTATTATTATTATTATTATAATAATAATAATAATAATAATATTTTAATCAACTATCAACCCAAAAGTTCAAATCAATCCATGTAAACAAGACAACTAGATTTAATTCCCTATATATTTATTGACTAGACATTCAATTGTATAATACACCAAATACATCATATATTACACATACTAAAATATACCATTGAAATGCACTTTGGCAAATCCAAAACAAATGAAAGTATGTTAAATACACATTGTCAAATGGACTTATTTGAGATGCATATGTTCAAGTGAATTATATGCATTACTAGTGGTAATTTTTGAGCTGGTAATGGTGGTGTATTTGTATGTTCAACCTCATCCATAAACTCAGACATAAACCCTCCTTATTTATCCTATTCAAAATACAAACACTTAGGCTTAATTATTAACATGTACATGTATTCACATTTTTATCCCAAGGGATTCTAAACTATGCTCTGATGCTAAAATTTTCACATCTTGTCTCACATAGCTCGAGATGAACATTTAAAACCAACTATTAACAAACAATTTAATTTAATCTAAATATATTATGTATATCATTATATTTGGAAAGGGATTTAAATTAAACTCTTCTTAAAATTTAATCTTATTTATATGTTATATTTAAAGAATAAGAACTTTTTAAAGAAATATGTAGTTATGAATAGAAAAATATGTATTTATGAATAGTAAAATTTGTATTTATAAATAGTAAAAAATAGTCATAAATTGATAATAATCTTTGTAGAGTAAAAACACAACAGTGAAAACATCATTAAGATAATAAAAAATACATTTTAAAATAGTTATATTACATATAACTTAGCCACCATTATTTAAACTTAAAAATATACTCTTTTACAATACTGCTATAACAAGCTTAAGAAATAAATGAACAAGGCTTCTCTAATGAGGATGTTGGCCAACCTTATTTTGAAACTTCTATTCAACTCACTTAACTCTGTCCACTAACTATCAAGCCCTATTATTTAAAAACATTTATAAAATAGAGTAAAATGAGTACAAAAATACTCAATGAATAGATATATCAAACATAAAACAATTTGGTTAAACTAAACACATTTAACTTCTCAAATGATAATAATAATGTATTTAAAATCATATTATAATCCACTTAAAACATCAAATCCTTTCTCACTATCAAAGTTATGCAAAGCATAGCCAAGTAAGACACATGCCTTTTTAAATATCAATACAACATTTCACATGTATTAACCATCCCTATAATAATCATCACAACTCGATCATAACATACAGGCTATCACAAACTCACTCTCTAGGCACACTTGAAGGCTAACCCTTCGACTACATTAGCATGGAACAATCCTTCTCCCTTTACTATCCTACGATCAAGTGCCATATTGTTTATTATGCAATAATAGCTAACATAATCTCAAATGTGTATATATTAACTCAGCACATTCACATAACTCATATAGGGTGGTAATATACAAATCAAATACCATTTCTATCAAATAACTAGTCAAAGCAATTCTATCACAATTGTTGTTCAATAAAATATTCAAATTCAAAACACCACTCATCATAATCCAATGTAAGAAAAACAAATTGATCTCGAACCATTAAGTAACTAAAAAATAATTTCAAATCAAGTTACCAAAATAAGCGTATAGTAATAACATATATAACTTGTAAATTGAAACCTTGAAATCTTGAAATTAAAATATGTAATTCATGTATCAACAAGCTGATCTAAAAAAATAAATTGTAATTCACTAATTAAGGTTCATGAAATAACATCAAAAATCTCATTTCATTGCTGATATAAAAAAATTTTAAGGGCTTGAACATCTACTCACCAAAACAACTTATAAACACACAAATTTGTTTTACCAAATTTGCTTAACTTGCACCTGCACTTCCTTTGCCTTTTCCAACACTTAACAGATACAATTTCACTTATAAATCATAAATGTAATAATTCCACATGTTGTTCTAACCATGCAACCCCCAAATGATATGCATAAAATGCAATTAAGCTATATTCTACAAATTAGCTTCATGGACTATAAAATAGTTATTTTCAATCGTAAATTAGAAAATTTGCTTTGACCTATAGAAAATGAATTTTAACCTAACCTAGGTCTTTGTGGTTAGTACTTTTAATAAAAATTTCATTTTCATTTGATAACCACAAAATTGTAAAGGTCGCATAAAAAGTACAAGTCTATTAAACTACTATTAAAACATAATTAGATCTTCATCAAAACTATAAAGTTTTAGCAACTCTTTCAAATTTTATTAGAATTAAACTAAACTCATTTTCAAGTTTCTTAGCTTAAAATATACTAAAAGTATATAGACTAGTTTTAACCCATGAACTCTGTAAACCTAGTTCATATAATCAAAATGGCTGCTTTCAAAGCTGAATTTGAAAAATTGTTGGGGCTTATAGAAAAGGAAATTTAAGCTAAAATTTTAATTAGTCTTAGATCTATATGTCTAGAACATGCTATAAAAATTTCACACCAATTGGACACTCACAAATAGAGTTATATATAACGAATTATAACCACCTTAAAGAAACTAATAGACTAAGTAATAAAACATTTTTGTCTTATTACGCTAACATAAAAAATGAATCAAATCAAGATCAAGAGGAAAAAATTTAGATAATTCTTTAAATTTTCCAAATCATCAAATAACACTTAATTTGGAGCCTTCTAACTCAATATATGATCGAATCATGATCGAATCATAGAGATTGATAAACCAGACTTGAAGAACCTTAAAATTTGCAACTTATAAACCCTAGATTAAATTAACCAAGACACTTAAAATTACTTACCAATTTAATCAATAAAGCCTTATGGAATATGATTAATGGAATAAAATTGATTTAGACTTCTTGATTCAACTTGTAAAAGAATAGCTCCCTTAAAGAATCAAGTAATTTTCTAGCTTCTCTTCTTTTCTTAAGCAAATCTCCTTTCTCCTCTTTTTTATTTTCTTTTCTTTACATATATGGCTATCCACTTATATGACCATGACTTAAAGAAGATTCCAGCCCCTTTTTGGATAGATTTTATTATGAAATATCCATCTATATCCTTAATGAAATGATTAAAATTCCCTTAAACCCTTAAGCTTCCAATTGTGCATTCTAGGATGACTATTGTTACACTTGAGTCTATGTCATCCTACTTTTTTTTAATTCTCATTCTTCACTTTATTTTTACTTATAATCCTTTTTTTTCACATAATTTCACTAATTTTTAGTGTCACTAAAAGTTAAAAATTTTTGCTCCTTAATCGAGTACAAGTCATAGCTAGACTAGACACATTAGACTAACTATATATACTAGCTTATACTTAAATTTAATAAATATATATGCAAATGCAACATATAATGAATGCAAATGTACTTGGAATTAGTGTACGGGCGTGACAATACAAGTGATGTGTGTCTTTGATTAAACTAAATTCATGAAGAAAACTTGGCACGCAAAGAAGATCTTACCTCCCTTGTGTCCTCTTAAGAATAAGCCAACCCTTACTCTCTTCTCTAACTCTTTCTTCTTTTTTAATTTTTTTTTTCATAGCAAAATGCTCTTCCTTTCCTTCTTCCTATGTTTTTAAACAAAACATCCTCTCTCTCTCTCTCTCTATTTTCTTTAATAAGATGTCCTTTACATGCTTCACACCTCACTTACTCTTTTACACTTTGATCTTTTTTTTTTGTAGAGACAAGTGTCTCTTTGCATGAGACTCTCCTTTTATTTTTCTTCACACCTCATCAACTTCATGCATATAGGCACTCCTTCTTTATTTAAAATATAAATTAAGCCCCTTGATTAATTATTTTAATCAATTGGAGACTTAATTTAATTAACTACTCAACCATTTTTAATAACCAAAATCTTTAACTTAAATGTCTGAGGACACATATGTTACAAAATAAGTGAAAAATTGGGTGATTATTAAAATATTTAACCTACCTGCCCCTTTATTTTGTTTTCTTTTTTTTCCTCTTATTTTCCCATTAAGCTTTCTTTTTCTCTTTTACTTTCATTTTCTTTTCTTATTATTTTATAACACTAATACATAAACATAAGCATATGTTGATTGAAAAGCTAAAAATAGAGTTTGTTGCTACTGCTTTAAGTTTATTGCGTTATTAATTCTTGTTTTCTTTTTCTTATGGGCTTGACATTTGCATGTCATAAGTTTCTTGTACAAACCAAGGACAAAAGAATTAGTAATTTGGTTGATATTTTGTGTTTTTAATATGTTTCTTTTGTTGATTAGAAAAGGATCACACATGAGCTAATGGAGAGGGAGAGTTACTAACAAGTTTTGTTTTGTCATTTTGTTTCAGAAATCCTTAACAGAAAAGTTGACTCGTCAATCTCCTCGAAGTTGCATAATGTTTCACCTTCAAAGTTAAGGTCTTATTACCTACCTTATGATTTTTATTGTTGCTAACTAGTTCGATCAGTTGTGGCTGTTGAATTTGATATTGTGTGGGGGGTAACAGCTTAACATTGATTATACTACTAACTACTTTGATCACCTATGACCTTTGGATTTGATATTGCAAGGGAAGTGAATGATAAAATAGCTCATTTTGATGGATCTCAATGCTAAACTTTACATTGACTCTAACATAATTATGCCAATATAATTGTTGGACATTATGCAAAAAATCTAATTTTAAAACATGAATGTTGAAAATGAAGATTATTTTTGTAGACACCCTTCTAGTTACAAAATTGCTAAATTTATACGCTGAAACATTTTTAGAACTATAATTTGCAAATAGTTAAAGATAATTAAACAAAACAACTATTTGTTAGTGAATATTTTCACTTGTAAGGTTGTTGTAAGTTGATATGTACCATTGATACTCTAATATAATAGTTTCATGTACTTTATTTTCAATTTTTTAATTTGCATTTGTAAATTATAATTTTTAGTTATTAAAATGACACATTATCCAAAAAATTGGAGTAACACCCCTGTCAAAAAGGAACTAAACACCTTAAAATGCTCAAAATCTCAGTATGAAACATGCTAACAAGTAATCAACTTTTAGCACTTTGTCAAAAGGCTTAGTGTATTAATTTCACATGCATTCATTAAACAACATACTTTTCTATTTATAACCAAAATACATATATATATATATATATATATATATATATATATATATATATATATATATATATATATATATATATATATATATGGATATGCCCATATTCACAAAACTTTATGTAATACTATTCTAAAGGTTAAAAACAGCACTAAAAGCTAAAATGTTGGCTCGATCTTGGCTATAATGCAGAAGAGTGCAAAAACAATCAACCAAGCTAAAACTCACTCCAAGAGTAGATACTCTAAAAAAGACTATAATATTGAAGGATGAGTACAAATACTAAGTGAGTATATTAAGAATTAATAATGAGGAACTTGTATTTCTTATATATATATATATATATATATATATATATCATTTATACCAAATTCAAATAACTTATCACATTTCCATTTCAATACAAAACTTGATTAAATCATGAATAGCAAATCACATACTTCTTAAGGAACATCATATTTATATAAATATTTATCATCGAAATTAAGAGATTTAGTATATGCTCAAGTCATAATTAACATTTTAAGCTCAATAGTGCTAACCCATCCAATATGTTAGTCCCCTAATAGAATTAAACACACTTAGGTGGTAACTCATCTAATATGTTACTCTCCTTAAGTGATCAAATACATTTAGGTGATAACCCATCTGATATGTTATTCTCCCTAAATGTTTATAATTTATGCATGTGTTCAAACCCAAAGGGTAAGCCACCTGATTATACCCCCTAAAGGCATAAGTGTAATCAAGCACTATCCCAAAGATAATCAATTCATTAACAACATTTTCAACATCTTATATATCAACCACAACATGAGTGTGTACATTATCATTAAGAAATACATATATATACACTTTCTATTTAGCAATCTTTATAAAAATACAATACATGTTCCCATTATTTAGTTGTAAAATATCATTTATAATATCTTTTCACAAGATATTATCAAAACTCATTCATAAAAATCATATCATCTTTAACAAAACCAAATTTTAAGAAAAACATATATTCATATGTATGTGTGTGTGTATATATATATATATACACACACACACACACACATAGGTGGTAACCCATCCAATATGTTACTCCTCCTAAGTGATAAAATACATTTAGGCAATTACCCATCCAATATGTTACTCCCCTTAAATGTTTATAATTCATACATATGTTTAGAGATACCCCAAAGGGTAAGCCATCTAATTATACCCCTAAAGGCATCAATGTAATCAAGTGTTGTCCCAAAGATAATCAATTCATCAACATTTTCAACATCTCATATATCAACCATAACATGAGTGTATGCATTATCATTAAAAAATACATATATATACACTTTCTATGTAGAAATCTTTATCGAAATACAATAAATGTTCTCATTATTTAATTTTAAAATAGCTTTCATAATATCTTTCACAAGATAGGATCAAAACTCATTCATAGAAATTATATCATCTTTAACAAAATCAAATTTTAAGAAAAACATATATTCATACGTATGTGTGTGTGTGTATATATATATATCAATGCAAATTCCAAGATCAAGTCCTATACAACAAAATAAAAAGACTCTTAAAGAGCACTCTACCCAAGCCTCCTTAATTTGATCCCTCTGTAGCATCACCCCTTATTCCACTATCTCCTAATATAAAATATTATAACCTCAAAACTACAAACAAAACCTAAATGCAAGAATGATTATGAAGTGCATGTGCCATGCTTTATGATGCAAGTTATGCAATCCAAGCAAATCATACAATTTACAGAATTCTGTCTAATACAACACCTAAAATGCTCAAATTAATTGAGTAGCCTAATAACTGAATTTTGCCATGAACGTTTACAAGTATATGGTTCACATATTGAAGTATATGAACACCAAAAATCAAGTCAAAACACAAGGTTTAAGGGGGCCTCAAATACTCAAATTTCAGAACCAAACTCTGTAGAATTATCTACTATATCAGCCTTGAAAATCAATTTAATTGCCTAACCAAACGAATGTATTTAGTCATGAAATTTTTCCACATGATAACCAACATATAAAAGTGTTTTCTTACCAAAAATGAGATCAAAATGACATAATTAAGGGTTTGAAACTACTAAAAAACTGAATCAGCCTTGCACATTACATACCGAATTCTGCTGTAACCCAACATCTTTAATTCAAGTGTTTTTAATTCCCAAATAAATATTTTCTCAGTATTTTGATGATTTTGATAATTGCTATTCAGAATACAAGAAAATTTATAGAAACAAAATTATTTAAATATCATGTTACTCCTTATTTTAGATTCCGATTAACCATTTCCCATTAACACCCATAAATTAAATACTCTTAAAATCAGCCATATATATAGTTATTCTCTACTTAAATCATACAATTTACTCAAATCACTTTCACTATACTTGAAATCAAGGGGTTTAACTATAAACACAAACATACAATCACATGCATATGCTTGATTACTCAAAAATAAAGAAAATTTGCTTCTTATTTAACTTATTCTATATGAGACATGGCGAAAATAATCAATTAACAAGATAATTAGGGTTTAACAAGGCTGATTTGAGTTGAGTATTGTGTTTTTAGTCGTGATTTGGGATTGAAATGTTGGAATTTAGTTTTACATTTCTCTCCTCCCCTTTTCCTCTTCTTTTGTTTTCTACGTTTTTTTTTTCTATAGTTTTTCTCTTTTATTTGTCCCAACAAGCATAAAAAGTTATCAAAATTATCAAAGAAATAGTTTGCCTTAAATAATAAATTTTAAATATGTATTCAACTAATTAAAAAAAATTGATATATGCATACCAATTAATTTGAATCCAAGAGCCCATCTTGTTTTAAGTGCAGGAAACTTGAAAATATTTTTCATTTATTTCTATTTTATTATTTATATATTTTAATTTATTTTTCGTGTATAAAATGAATAAAATAATATTAGCCTAATATATATATATAAATATACACATTTATATTTCAAATTATTTTTTTAGCATATTTGAAACTATAATTATTTATTAAAATTAACATGAGTTATATAATTTAAATATGTTAATTATAATATTTGAAATAAAGCATAACACCTATAATATATATATATATATATATATATATATATATATATATATATATATATATATATATATATATATATATATATATATATATATATACCCAAAATAAAAACTAAAAACAAAAAATTAAGAATAAAAAATGAGGAAAAAATAAAAAAAATTTAAAAATAAGAATAACAGAAAATAAGTAAAAACTAAAAATAAAAAAGAGAAAAAATTAAAAAATAAATATAAGCATAACATAAAAATGAAAAAATAAGGATAATATAGAATAAAAAAAAAAAAGAAAAAAGAAAGAAAATAAAAATTAGAAAAAAATAAAAAACAGAGAAAATTAAATTAAAAATTAAAAATAAAGAAAAATAAAATATAAAAGTACCAAAGAAAAAAATAAATAAATAATAATGAAGGAATAATAAAAATACAAAAGTAGAAAAAAAATGAAAAAAATAAAAAAAAATGTACTCATGAAAATAAAAAAAAAGTACTCGTATAATTCAAGGAAAAAAAGGATTTTGATAAAGATTGAACACCAAAATATGTACATTTGTGTAATTTTATTTTTTGTTCTCTATATATATATATGAACAGTAGTTGCTGCTTGATAAAAACAAGAGTCGGGTATTTCGACTACCAGCAGCGTGAGGCTTCTCTTGCCCCCTAGGATTGTAAGTGAATAATAAATAATGTTTATACACTTTTCAAATATTATAATTATAATCTGAAGTGAAACAAAATTTTATTCCGATGAAAAGATGGTGTGCCTGATTCTACCTGAAATGATAAAATTATTCTTCTTAAAGCATAATTAGGGTGCTAGGAGTTGAATATATGTTGGAAAGTATTCAACTTTTTTTTTTTTCTGTAAATTTTGAGTTTTTTTTCAAATCTTTCTTGTGTTGGAGGTAGCTTTGTTTGTTTGTGTTTATAATATTTTTTCTTCTGAATTGCAAATAGGGGTTTGATTCTCATTGCCACTTTCTTTTGATTGCAAATTCAGATCGTTCTGCCATCACAGCTAAAGCTCAATTTTCCCATGAGTTATTTATTAGATAGCGATAGTGACAATGAGGTACACGCAAAAGATGCTTTTTTTTTTTTTCTAGTTTCTGGAAGAGTTTAAGATTTTAATCGTTATTACTGACTTTCTTTTCTTCAATTGGAGCCACAGCCATTTAATTCTTGGCAAGCTGCATATTGTGATAACTAGAAAGCATTTCTTGATTTTGTGAGTGCGGATCCATCGCGGAATGAGCCTTGCCCAGCTGAGGTTATGATATACATTACTAGATACAATTGTTTGGAATGTGCCAAGGCTGTCCTTGAAGGAGAAACAGGTTACATTATCGATTTGAGTGCTCCAGCTGGAACTACTGAGGTCCCTCCACTTCATCTATTGGCTGGAACTCATCATTCTTCCATGATTGAGTTGTTTCTTAGCCATGGCGCTCCTGTTAATCTTCGGTGCACCACTGGTGATAAATTGGATGATGGGATGTTACCAATCAATTTTGCTCTCATGGCGATTAGGTCTTTTTATATTTTTGTTGCTTTCCATTTCTGTCTTCATCTAATTCATTTTGCTTTTTTGTCCGTGCAGCTGCAACAAATACAGGCTTCGTAGCTGGACCACAGAACAATCTGTCTTCAACTTGATTATTAGAATGTGCCTCCCAAAAATGGTTTGATCTCTAGTTCGCTACCTGTTTCCTTCATTCAAAATTTATATTGGCTTACATTCTTCTCCCTCTCTTGCTGCAGAGAGAGCCATTGAAGACAATTAAATTGCTTGCTTCGAAAACAACAGACATTTATGAGGAAATCTTCTACTATGCAAGAGAAGGACAACTTGTTCAGCTGGCTGCTCTACTTCTTGTGGCTCATGAGAAGGTGTTATCTCCTACCTTGCTCCGGAGGAGATACGGTTATGATTTTGTTGGAATTACAACACTCTGTCAGCTCGTCACAGCTGAGATCACATTGCTGGAAGCCATGAGAATCAGATTAGAGCACAGCCAAAACTATCTGTTGCTTTGTAAATATGATGCATTTATTGCAATTGCTTGAAATATTTGAGAGGGCTGGCAAGCAACTTGCAGCCAAATGAGGTATGTGTCTTTTCTGACACCTGTTCAAAAGCTTTGTTTTTTTTAACAACCTAGCCTGAAGGAACACTCATGATCCTTCCTTCTACAGGTTGAAAGACTATATTGCCAAGTGACTATGGTTTTGTGTTCACAATAAATGAATGTTTTCTTGTGACTTGCTTCAGCGTTGTTCTTCTGGATTTAGCATATATGTATTTGCATTCCTAGCAAATTCTTGGTTTATCTAGTAAGGAGAATAAATAAACATGTGTGATTATAAGCTGCTTATTGTCTTTCTTCTTCTTATACAAAGATACAACGTTTAATTCTTAAACAAAACCATCATAGCACCATTCTTGTGCACAATCTTTGCACAAATCTTTCTTTGGAAAATTCAGTTTCTAACAAGAGGTAGCAGAGGCTGTAGGAAGTGGGTATATATTTCCAGCAAATCGGCAGATTATTTTGGTTTTTCTCGTGATACCATGAAATGTAGCTCCATGTTTTGTCAAAATAATTTTTTTCTAACCTATATTCTGCTTTCTCTTCTAATTTCATGTGCTATAACCGTAAATATTTTCAGGAGAACTTTTCCAAGAAGCTTTTAAACAGGAAGGTATCTGAAGATGTGGAATGGCTTCTGAAACAAGCAGGTCTTACTTTGAAGGCTGAAGATCTGGATGTGATGGAATATGAGGAGCTATTGCTCAACCCATGCCATAAAGAAGCTATGCGGATGACGAGAAATCTGTCTTGGAAAAGCTTCTATAGGGAAACAGATGATGATTTGCAGCTTTTAGGTGATTAACTATGTCTTTCCTCACATAAGTCTTTTGTCTCTTGCACAATTTGAAAGAGAAACTGTTTGAATGCATACAACATCTCAACTAACTTAAGCTGATCAACTTTTTATGCAGTAAATCGTAAAGAACACAAACTTGCAGGAGTTGATTTTCCCTGCATCATGCAGGAAGGTAGTGAACAGCATCTTTAACAGGAAAGTAATGTAGTTCAAAACAAGATAAGAAAAAAACAGGTCAGTAATGGAAAATCAAGAAAAAACAGGGCAGTAATGGAAGTTCATGGAAACGGCTGGTGAAGGATTCTGAAAATTCCAATCCAGATGTATGTCATTCTTTGAAAATGTGGATTGAATAATCAGAGCACTTTATGCTACATGGGCATGAAATTCTGAAATGCCAGGTATAAAAAATTGCAAGAAAATATGCAGTGTGGGGTTTGAATGTGAAAGGGAGAAGGGGGCTAGGGAGGGGAGACTATAATCAGTGCCACATGTAGATATACTTGCAGATATTTTATAATTTTTTAAAATTTAATGTAATTAAATTTCGTATTATTATTTTGGAATATCGAGCTGATTTATATTTTTGTCACAACTGCATCAATCTCATAGTTTCTCAACGCAAGCATTTGGACAACTGCAAATTTTGGATGATGTGTTGAATTCGTGTTGTGATGGTGGTCAATCAAAGTGTAACAGTGACCTGCTCCGTCTCAGCATGGCAATTGGAAGACTATGGTACTTGTATTTGATTTTTTTCTTCAATACTTACTTTCGCATTTGCTGTGAATTAGAGTTCAGAACATTTTATTGGATGTATTGCTTTTGTGGTGGTCTTAATCTTTTTAGCATTGCAGTTGTTGTCTTGTGGTTTTTGTTCTCATTGTTTTGATTATTCTGCAGCCATCATCAATATTTAAGAGACTGCACTAACCAAAAGTCTATCTTTAAGTTGCTTTATATTCTATGCCTACCAGAACTGGTAATTACGTTTTCCTTTGATGAAAGAATATGAAGGTTTTTTTGGGCTTTTTTTCAAAAAATTATTTCACAAAATTTACTACAGAAAGAGGAATTGGAGCATATCAGAGTGTTTGCACGCAACAGTGACAATATTGGGGCTCTAGGTTGTTACTATGCGAAGGAAGGAAAGATTATTGAGCTAGCTATTTTGTTGTTTGTTGCTCAAGAAAAATTGGTTCCTCTGGCAAAATCATCGAGTACAAATGTTATGGTTTAAGATAAAAGCATGCAAATTGGCAAATGATTAATGAGTGAAACCCAGAAATTAATTGACATGAAAGCTGGTTTAATTGGAATAAATCAGTGCAACGAATTGGTTCAAAAGTACAAAGATAAGAAGTCGGTATTGTTATCTGCGTTACTGTTACTTGAGGTATTTGAGCTGGCTGGTGATGCATTTGAGATATATCTTTGCTCTTCGCTATATGCTGTATGTAAATTAGACCTTGCTTCATGGATCTTTTTTATGTCTATTATTTTGCCGTGGTTTCTGCATTGCACATTGCATTTGGTATATTGTAGTTTATCACTCCAATAATGTTATCCAATCATGTCATAACAAGTAATTTGTACAGGTTCAAATTTTGCAAGCAAGATTGTATAACAATTTATGAATTGTCCATTTGGATTAGTTAACTCAATATACTAGTTGGAATGATAGAATTTGTATTTATGACCTTAAATATTCAATTTCTACCTTCAAATACATGTTTGTAATAATTTCACTTGATATTTGGCATTTATGCAGGATCATCAGGAAATGAAGGAAGAGATAGTATTTGATGTTGCTTGGGTGCTCCGAAGATTGGGCTTTCGTTTAACGGGGAAGACATGTTTGTGAATGATTTAGATTGGTACAGACATGCTGCTCACATGTTCCATGCTTCTTTTTTCTGTCCCCTTCTGTTGTTTTGTTTTTGTCCTCTTATTTGCCCCTGAATCTTTCTTTTTCCCTTTTATTGTCATTCTCTTTTCTTAATATTTGAGAACACTGATATACAAACATAAACATTTTTTTGGTTGAAAAGCTGAAAATAAAGTTTGTTGCTACTGCTTTGAGTTCATTTGGGTTGTGAATTAATGATATTTCAAATGTTTTTGGTGTATCAACTAACCATTGTTTTCTTTGTCATGTGATCAACATTTGCATATCACAAGTTTCTTATACAAACCGAGTCCAGAAGAATTAGGTAATTTGGTTGATACTATGTTTTTTTTAATATATTTCATTTGCAGATTAGGAAATGATCCTGGATTACAGAAAGCATGTACACACATGATCATGGAGAGTTATTGACAAGTTTTACTTTGCCATTTTGTTTCAGAAACGCTGAATAGGAAAATTGAATATTTAATCTCTTCGAAGCTGCGCAATGATTCACCTTCAAAGGTAGGATCTTGTTAGTCCACTTGATATATCTTTCTGAACTGCCTACCCCGTGGCATTTATTGTTGCTAGCTAGTTCAATCACTTGTGATCATTGGATTTGATATTGCATGGGAACCGAATGATAAAATGGCTCCTTTTGATAAATCTAATTACTGAGCTTTACATAGACTCTAACACAATTGGGCCAACATAATTGTTGGACCTGATGCAAAAAATCTAATTCTAAAAATAGAATGTTGAAAATGAAGTTTATTTTTGTAGGCACACTTCTAGCTTATAGAACTGCTGAATTTATAGTGTAAAACATTCAGAACTGAAATTTGAGGAAAAAAGAAAAATGAAAAGACAGATTTTTTTTTTCTTTTTCTTTTTCTGAGACAACACATGCTTCCGGGTAAAAATCCACTCCTGGTAGCAAATAGGAAAGAGAGCTTTTCATTTTACAAATTGTAAAAACTTGAAGAAAAATAGCTAGTTGTCAAGGAATATCGTCACTTGCAAGGCTGCTGTAAGTTAATCTGTATCATAAATGCTCTAATTAACATCTTACGTACTTTATTTTTATTTTTAAATTTCCTTTTACAAATTATGAATTTGGCTTCTTTGAATGGCACATTGTCCAGAAAAATGGTGTAGCATATGGGCACCGCAGATATCATGCACTGTCCTCTCCATGCGTCTCCCTACATGCTTACAATACAGTTCAGTCATTTCATACAGTTCCAAACTCCAAAGCTAGCTCTATTCCACTCTCATCAACCTTGCAAAATCATATACATGGGATGCCTCTAAAGTACGATCTACCATTGCTGAACTTTCATTTGGTGGGCGATGGATGTCCCTTGCATTGACTATCAAAAGGGACATTAAGCGTGGTTGATCTCGCCAATGAACAAGTTATGGGTCTGGAACCATACATTTCGTGCCCTATTTTTTTTCAATGCCTTTTCTGCTTGTGCTTGTATATTTCCATGTTGATCATAATCTGTTTAGCTTCTGCTTGAATTATGATTTCCAAGTTTGTTTCTTTTGTTTGATTTAAATTTAACTATTGGTAAAATTTGAAACTTGGGAATCTATGATTAATTATTAAGGTTATTTAATTGAGGTCAATGTCCTGTCCTGTAATTCATAAGCGTCCGCATTGTGTCCTTGGGCATCAGGCCAATTGGTTGTGATCACCTACATAATCAACTGAAGATGTATTTTTTTCCTTGAACAGAGGAAATGAATTAAGATGTCGATTCTGATATTAACTTCTTTTGTTTTTTTTCCTATTTTGTAGCTGGCCTTCCTGATGTTGTGGTGTCTGGATCATGCGTGCTTAGAAGTTTGGAGAACTGTTATTGTTAGATTTTTAATCGATGCATTGCAATGTGCTATCATGCTTCATTTTTTAACACCGAAATCATCATAAATATTTCAGAATGCTAACATTGACATACTATTTTGATGTATTTCATTTGAGTCAGTGCTACTTACTGTTGCTCAAACGTCCACAATGCATGTATAAAACAAAAGAAACGTCAAACAACATCAGATACAAATCTCCCATCTATCTGTGAGCAATAGTAGATATTTACCGAATGTTTAATAGCATAGTGGGTAACTTTTTTCGAGATATATATAGGTCAAGGGTTGGTTTGTTTGTTTTTTTTTTTAACTCCACTTCAAAAAAATAACTTATTAATTTCATATTATCAAAAAGACAGCAATATATAATTTATTATGACATTCGGATTCATTTTCAATTTTACTTGCAATTCAAAATGGCCATAAATCAATGATGACGGTAGAATGTACCCTCATTTATAGACTTTTTAAGAGGAAACTACTGCAATTCATCCACGAATTAAAGTACCGACAATACTCTATGCGAACAATTGTAAGTAAGAACTTGAATAATTTCAAATTTCTTGTCGAATAACTCATATTATGTTTCTAATTAATTTTTCGTTCACTTTTTTGTTTAGTTAAATACACAACAAAGATACAAAAGAACGGATCTTCTATTAAGAAAAGAATAAACCATTACTTCTTATAAACAAAAAAGATATACGTTAGCCTCAATAATATCCAACATCGAAGAAAAGAAGACTGTATCTTATAGAATTTTATGAATTATTTTTTTATAAAAGTATTTTGCAATAATTTTTTTTAATATTCCCAGCAAAACTCATTAATCCATTTTCTCCAAATATGTTTTGTGGGAGCCTGTTCAGGCTAACCAACTAAATTCGCGTCACAAACTCTTAACAATCTTCACTTTGATACATATTTCATGGAATAAACTAAAAACTGAACCAAACACTCCAAACTTATCAAAACATAACAATGAACTCTATCTCTTCCACAAAACCCCGAAGGACGCAAATCAATGAAAAACATCAACCAAATTTAAGCAAGTGCTCAAACTTTGATATAAAAGTAACATGGTCATCATATTAGTGGGACCTTATTCATAACAATATCATCCCTAGTTCTCAGGAAAAAAAAAAAAAAAATTTTTTTAACTTTTATTCAATAATATTATGCAATTTACTGTACAATTAATGATAGAGATTAAAAAAAAAAAAAGGAAAAAGGTCCTATTTAACCGCCCGATGTATGAGGTTCAGTTAAGCCTATAATTTATTTTTAGCTCAAAAACAAACCAAACTTTATTCAATTCGGTCATTTAGCCCCTTCTAAGAGATTTTACATATATATAAAAAAAAAATTTATACACTAGTCCTTGAAATTATTTTTGTATCAAAATATTTCAAGTCTTAAATTTCAATGGACAAAATTATCCTTAATTTTTTGTATTCATAATATAATTTTTAAGAAAAATATTCCACTTAATTATTAATCTTTCTAAATTAAATTATATGTGTAATCTAAAATAATTAAATATAAAAATAAAAATTTAAATTGAAGTGTATGTGTGTTTGAATGCTTTATTTTAAATTAGTTAAATAAAAGTAAGTATATAAATAATAAAATGTTTGTAGTCTTTGCCCTTATTTGCTAATAATATATTTTTGAAAAAATGCGTAATATTGAAATTTTTAAATGTTAATTCAGTTAAAGTAAATAAATTTTTATTTTTATATTTTATTTTTTAATATATAAAAAATTAAATATTTGGAGAACAAATACTCCTCTTTCCTCATCCTCTCTACGCTATTTGCCAATGTTATATTTTACATTTTTAATTATATATATATATATATATATATATATATATATTAGTTTCACTTTGATTTACATCTATTCATTTTCTATTAATTTTATGGTGTAAATTATTCAAATATTTTTATTTATTTTATTAAATTGAAAATTCTTGATTTTCTATTTGTTTCATTTAAATTATTACAAATATTTATATCCCATTATTTTTTTAGATATTTAAAGAGTCATTGCTGACAAGATCGGTATTCCAACATACATTTGAAACAAGCTGACTGCTTCAATTACGGATCTCTATCAGCATAATTCTTGGCATCTTCCTTCTAACTTCAGAAATGCCTTTCCAGAAATTTGCCAAGACATTGAGAATTTAATTTTTTCCCATCGGAACATGGACTCATTGCTTTATTATCATTCTTCTAATGGGATTTTAACCTCCAAAGATGTGAATTTGCATTCTCGTTTTCATGCTCCTAAGGTTGCTTGGGGTAAGGAGCTGTGGCACCATTACCTTCCAGATCTTTTTTAATATGGCGCATTATGCATGGTAAAGTCCCAACTGATGAGCTGCTTGCCTCAAAAGGGTTTTTTATGGCTTCCCGATGTTCTCTGTGTGTAAGAAGTTTGGATTCAATCACTCACACATTCACTCAGTGTCCTTATGCAGTGACGGTATGGCATGCTTTAGCCAGTATTTTTCAGGTCACTTTGAATCTCTCAAATAGCTTCTCTGGCCTTTTTAAATCAACATGGACTCTTAAATTTTCTTCTCAGTTGCAAATTCTTTAGAGAACTGGTTTTTTAGAGGCGGTTTATTGTATTTGGTTTGCTCGTAACAGAGCAATTTTTCATGCTGATTTTGTTCATGTTCACGTTGCAATACGCAAAAATCTGCAAAGCCATTACCGATGCATCTATCTTCAAGCTTGGTTACATGGCAAACTCTCAGCTCGACTTGACCATTCTTCGACGTCTCCGCGTTCATGGCATTGTTTGACGTCCTACTACTGTCTTCGGTGTTCGTTGGTTCCCTCCATCTTCGGGCTGGTTGAAGATCAACACTGACGGGGCTGCTCGGGGCGTTCCGGGTTTAGCGGGTGCAGGTGGTATCTTCCAAAACCATCTTGGCTCTACTCTGGCGTCTTTTTCTTCCCTTTTAGGAGTTAAATTTGCCATTGAGGTTGAGCTATGTGCGGTCATGATAGGGGTTCAGCATGCTCAAGCATGACGACCTCCTTGTCTTTGGATTGAATGTGACAGTCTTTACGTGGTTCAGCAACTGCAAAATCGCGATCCTCCTGTCCCTTGGTCTCTTCGGCATCAGTGGAAAGCTTGTCTCAACAGTTTGTCTTCCATGCAAGTTCTTATCAGTCATATCTATGGGGATAGGGCTTCCTCAAATCAAATGGTGGTCATCTCATCCCTTTGATTGTAATGATTTTGTTATATAAGATATGACTGGCAAAGAGAACTTATTGAAGTTAATTCTAGTCCAGCTTTTATATATATATATATATATATATATATATATATATATCACCATCATATAAATATCTATTTAATACTTAAGATTCTATATTACTTTCATTATTTTATTATTACTATCTTTGTTTTCAAGAATTGAAATAAATGAATAATCATTAAAAAATTTATTTTAAATAGGTTTTTTTTAGAAATTTTATTTCAACATTTTCAAAAAATTATGTAAATTAAATTATTTAATTTTCCCATATATATATATATATATATTCTTTTTGTGATATTCTCAGTGAACCTTCGGTCATTAAGTCAAACAATTTATTAATATTTTTAACTACTTAATGTGGTATTAATAATTTTGTGATATTATATGTTTGAGAAGAGAAATTTTCTTTTTGTCATATTCTTAGTGAGCCCGAGCTGGCCAATTATGTTAATGTGTACACTAGTGTAATATATAACTAAGTATCATGTAATTAATTAATAAAAATATCATATATACTTTAGAAATTTTTTCATTAGTAGATTAAAAACCAAAAATAATATCAAACGGCACATTGACAAAAAATAAGTTCAAAATAACTTTAAGGATATATTTTTTTTTTAAATCTAGACCATATATAAGCTCATCTTATTAAGCTAAAAGACAAACATTCTTAAACAACCACTGATTCCTAAACAAACACTGATGTCTAAAAAAAAAAGGCAATATGTTCAAGGAATTGATAAGCTCCTTCTCCAATAGATTAGCTCCTTCTCCAATCGATCACCTCCTTCCCCATTTGTTCATCTCCTTCTCCAATCGATAAGCTCCTTCTCCAATTAATTAGCTAAAAAAATCATGATCAAATTAAACTTGAATTTTGTTTGTCCATTCGTTTTGTATTGCCTTTTTTTTTCTTGTTTTTATGATAGCAATCATCTCCAACTCTAATTTCTTGATCTACAAAACCATATATGCAACAAATTTATTCAACAAATCAGAGAGATCAACATGTTATGGCATGTCAAAAGAACTATTCCATCATTGTTTCTGGTGGTGACAATGATTTATTTAAAAAAAGTATGTACTTTATTTTTGTTTCTTCTAATCAGGCTTCATTTCAAGGGAATGGAATGGTTGTAACTATATAATTTATTTGAATAAAGTATCTATTTGTGGCTAGAAGTGGAAACTTTTAGTAATGAACTGATCTCGCTCTCCTTTTTTATTTTTATTTTTTGATTCCTCATGTTGATTGGGTGCTTTCTTAGATGTCGTGTTTGTGTTCTGCCAGTCATCCTGAGATTAGATAATTGCTTAAAATTATGGATATGTTGCATTTTTTTCTTTTTTCTTTTTTTTTCTAGCTGTTATGATCACCCATAACATCACTTGATCAACATTAGTTATTTTGCATAATGTTTCCTTGGCAAAAATGTGGTGCAAAACTAATTGGTTTATATTGCGATTAAAACCAATGACTTTTGAGTGCCGTGATTATGTGTTAAGTGTAATATTTTTCAGGTTGGTTTGGTGCATGTTTATGGTGTTTATTATTTTATTTTTATTAGAAATCTTATTTTATTTTACTATCATTTAGCATTATTATTACTATTATTATTATTATTATTATATATATATATATATATATATATATATATATATATATATATAATGCTAGAAAGTTTAATTGCTCTTGATGTAGTGATGGGAAAAATGTAACAATAGATGAAAGACATGCAATGATGTAGAAGACATAATTATGAAAGAAAAAGAAAAAAAAAGAAGAAAAATAAATAAATAAATAATGAAAGGAATTGTTATAGAAAAGGGGGAGAAGGCATTACTTGAGGAGATAGGAAAAAGAAAAAAGGTATGAAGGTATTACTAGAAAGGAATGTTATCAAAGCAGGACGGGAATAAGTAGAGAAGAGGCAGTATGATGCGAAGGAGCAGAAGGAGATTGCTAGGAAAAAAGCTGAAATAAAAGAGTTTTATTTTCTTTTCCTCATTAATTTTTCCTTAGTTCTTGAATATATTTCTTTATTACATTTTCAGAATATTATGGTTGTTATGTCGAGCTAAATTTGTTTATGTCGGGGATTGTTAAACTTATTTTAATTTAAGTTGATTGATATATTATTTTTTCTTTTAAATTGTATTAAACATTCATTAAGTTTAATTGTTTATGATTGGGCTATTCATAAGTGATTTTTAATTACGGTTATTTATTGAGAAATATTAATCTTAATAGAATTATGAATGCTTGTTGATTTAATTTAAATCTAGAGATAGCTTAAATTATTTTAATTTCAATTGGATGTGCTTAGGTTTTAATTTAATGAGAATTAGTTAAAGCCTTTTCAATTGATAAAAATAAATTAAGTAATTTTACTTGAGAAAGAATAATTACTGCATTTGAAATCCTAGGAATTGCAATAGAAAGAAGACTAATTTCTCATGATCGGCTTAACTAAAATACATTGATACAATCCCTAACATTATTCTATCATTTTCTTGTTAAAATTTAAATTAATTGATTTTATTATTTAGTTTCATTTTGGCTATTAAAATTTAGCAATTATAATTCCCTTAATATTTGATTCTTAGACAAATAAAAAATAAAATTAATAGTTGGATAAACATTCAATCCTCATAGGATTGACTACTTATTCTATATTACTTGACGAACTTGTATACTTGCGAGAATCAATCATGCCGCTTTCATGTGAATGCAAGCATAAATTTCCATAATGTTGTTGCATTTTTTTTTATTTTATTATTTTTTGTAATAATAATAATAATAATAATAATAATAATAATAATAATAATAATAATAATATAATAATAATAATAATAATAATAATAATAATAATAATTTTTAAAATGTTTCCCACCCTTGGCCATATATTAGACAAAAGATAAATTGTTGGACACTTTTAAATCAAAAAGCAACAACAAACAACAACACTAAAAAATAAAAGCAACAATATTAAAAAAAAGCAATAAAAAGCAACAACACAAAAAAAAAAAAGCAATAACAATAAACAAAAAGCAATAACAAGCAACAAAAAATAATAACACTGAAAAAATAAAAAGCAACAACACTAAAAATAGAAGCAACAAAAAGCAACAATCAAAAAGTAAATGTTCCAAAAGTAGCCTTCACTCATGTATCTTGTACATTCCTTCTCCTCTATAATTCAGTATCAAATTGAAAATTATTTCACTAAAAAATACAAAAAATGCGAAGAGTAATAATAATAAAACTAATCATTTTATATGAAAAAATGAAAAAAAATAATGATATTTTATAATATATTTTTTTCTTTAAACTCATTAAAGGTAAGAAAATAAATAATTATGCAAATGCAATATCATTTTTTTAACATATAAACTATATTAAAAAACAAACATTGGCCAAAAAAATATTAAAAAACAAACTTAACAATACAAGAGTTTAGCTAGTGCCTCAGGTGGTGTAAAAACCACCGAGGGTTATATCTAATAACTTTGATATTTTTCACCACCTAATCAACAACGCAATTGGCTTGCCTATGAAAATAACACAAAACAAAATATGGCTCTTAGTGGGTAAGCATGTGAATATCATGCACAAGAGCTTCGATTGTTAGCTTTAATCGCTTAGATGAGAAGCTGAGCATCTGATTCAAAAACTACTCTATAAAAACCTAATATTTTGTCCATAAGATAGTAGCAAGAATAGTAGTAGATTCATCTCTTTTATCTAGCAACTTTACCCATGGCCAAATCATCTTTGTCATCGTTCCTAACAATCCTCCCATGTATGAGCTTTAGTTCGTCATGCCCATGTCCATTGCTATTCTCAATAACATCAATACCTGTCTTGACACGAGTATGATCTCCATCCTCTTGTGTCAAGGAAAATCAAAGCTTGTCTTCATTGATTGCCTCTTATGTGATCTTATCCTTTATGCTATCTTTATATTTCCATTTCAGGTTAAACGTCTTCAACTCGTCCTCATCACTAACTAAGGTGGATGTACAATTGTTATGGTGTGTTTGCATGTGCGCTTGTCTATGTCTGTTAGAGGAACAGTGTTAGTTATTACTTCTTAATAATAAATCGATAAAGAAAGAAAGGCTAGAAATGAAAACCAAAAGGATGCTAGACTAAAAAAGAAAACATATGCAATAAAAAGCAACAACACTGAAAAATAAAAGCAAAAAAAAAAAAACACTGAAAAATAGAAGCAATATAAAGAAATAATAAAAAAATAATAAAAAATAACAATAGAAAAAATAAGAAATAAAAAATGAACAAATATATTACACATAAGTTACATAAATTCAATAAAAAATATGTTAGATAATCATTGAAGCAAAATGTTTATTTGTAACGTAAAAAGGCTTGTTTAAGCATTTCATTTTAAAAAGGTAACTTAATAATCACACTTTTCAAATGGAAAATGTATACAAAAATAGCTTATTAGTGGCAAGATAACAAACTCACCCTTATAGCATGTTGGACCAAAAAGGCACCTCTCTCTAAAGATATATTCTCATATGTAACTTTTATATTCTCACCTACTTCTTCCTTTTTGTCAACATTAACATTAGATCTCTTAATTTGAGCAAGACCCTCAATGAACCGATTAATAGTAGCTTAAAGATTCGAGTTAGCTTTAAACTTCTCAATGTCGGCTCCATACAATGGGCAATCTCTGAGCCATGAAACACATGTTCTACATCAATGCAAACAAAAATAGATTAAAACCAAAACAAGCAAAAACAAAAGTCCAAGATTAGAAAAAGACAATCCAAGAAAACCAAGCTCAAGCTTACTTGTTTATGGCAAGATTTGTTTTGCATCCAAGTGGAGATGAAGACAAGTTGGTGCAATTGTGTCATAACAAAGTAATAAATTTCATTCACTTCATATAGTTCTTTAAGTTGCCATAGTAAAACACACAACTATAGATCCTTTAGTATGCTCTGAAATAATGATCATTACATTCCCATAAAAAATTCTAAAACCATATCCATAACTTCACCTATGTCATTTAAATAACTTAAATAACAAACTTTATATTTTTCTCCTTTCTTTGTTCATATTATTTCAATTTATATTCTTAAAACTATTATCATTCACCACCATATCTTAATTCCAAGAAAGTAATAAAAATGCAATAATCTCTCAATAATTCCTTGAAGCCCAAACTAAAGAGATTCGACAAGAACCATTATTACTTACAATGAAAACACTACAACTAAAAATCACTACCACATCACACATGCATTTTCACAAACACCTAAAATTCCAAAAAAGAAAAGAAAGAAGAAGCAAGAAATAAATTAAAAAAACAAATCAAAAGACTGACACTAATAATCACCAATCAAAGCATAATTCATAAACCCAAACTAAACCATATATCAAAGGTTGAGCCCAAATCCGAACAATAGTGAATTAGCAACCATCCATTTGAGGCGTTTTGAGCCCTCATCAATGAGTGGTATTGGTAATGGACTTTGAAAGGGGCCAAAGAATGAGAAGAAGGAGAGATTAGATTAAGAGTGTTTAACAGTTACAAAAGATGTGGAAAATTGCCATTAAAAAAATTGGAAACTTGACAAATTTCTCTCTTGAAGCTGCATGTGGCATGGTGAATGTACAAAAGCATATTTCTCTCATGAAGTAAGAAGACTAGAAATGAAAACTAAAAAGAAGTTAGCCTAAAAAAGAAAAGGCAAAAACCAACTTTGAAAAATTGAAATGGGTCGACCATATAAGAAAGAAGTATGGTCAAACAGGCCCTTTTTGAAATTTCCTCTATATTTTATATATTATAACTCCAACCATAAAATTTAATGTAAAAAAAATAATAAAAATTTTTTAGATTTATTTATTTAGTTTTTCCAATATCGGGGGGATAAGTAAAATTACAAAAAAAAAATCACTCATTATTGTATGAAAATTGGATAATTTATTCATTTACCAATAAAAGTTGATTTAAATTAATTAAAATGTAATTTTAATTTAATTGAAAATATATTTCCTATCTTAATAAGGTTAACTTCTTTTTTATCTGTAATAAAAATTAAATTAATTAAAATATAATTCTCATTTAATTGAAGGTAAGTTTCCTATTTTAATTAGGTTAACTTCTATTTTATCTCTAACATAATTAAATTAAATGGAATTAAATTAAAATATAATCTAGTTCAATTGAAAGTATATTTCATATTCTAATTAAGTTAATTTTTATTTCATCTCTAAAAAAAATAAGTTAATTAAAATATAATTATAATTTAATTGAAAGAATGTTTCCTATTTGCTTAGATTAACTTCTATTTTATCTCTAACACAATCAAATTAATTAAAACTTTAGTAGTAATTTTGTAAAAAAAAAATACATTTTTCTATTTTAATTAGGTCTATTTATATTTTATCTAATATAAATCAAATTAGATAACATAGTTTTATAAGTCTTACTATATTAAATTTAGTAAACAGATAACTAAAAGCAAAATTAATAAATTTTATAAAATAATTAATCATGAAAATATTAACATAAAAAATGTTGAAAGATGATTGTGTTTAAATAGAGTATTCATAAAGAATTTAATTAATTACTATGTTATATAACTCTATCAACTTTGTAAAATTATGTTATTATTTAGACAAAAATATTGAAAGAATGTTGTATAATTGTTCAAATTGAAAATTTATTAAAATTATAATAAATTACTATGTTATAATGTAACACTATCAAGATTGAAAAATTATATTGACATATAAATAAAATAATACTCTTATTATTTTTAAATACTTATTAAATTAAAGTTTATTAAGTAAATAATTTTAATTAAATTAATTAAATTTTTTATCTTGTATCTATAATCATATTTTAAAAATAGAGCATATAATTTGTTTGAGAGTAGTATTTTTATAAGAAAAATAGTATAATTATCATTTTTAGATATTTTTATAAAATTTAATAAAAAAGAGTTAAAATTAAATTAAATAATCTTTATTATTTTATTATTAATTGAAATTAAAAAAATTACATCAAATTACTTTTTGAGTAAATAAAAGTATTAATATTAAAAATATTAAACAAATAAAGTGTCACTGCTCAAATACAAAATTTTCTAAAATTATACTGAATTGTAAATTTAATGAGATTTTAATATTTAAATTTTTATATAAAGAGAATATAACTTTTTATTTATTTAATTTTTTTATTAAGAAAATAAGTAATTATTTTTAATTATCTTATGCTTAATTATAAAATTAATATTTTTTTTATATAAAATTAGTTCTAGAATTGAGAAAAATATTAATTATAAAAAATATTAAAAAAATATCATATAATTATTTAAATAAAAAATTTATCAAAATTGCAATGAATTATAACTATATTAAGTTAATATCAAATTATTATATATATTATAAATAACACTTTAATTATTTTAAAAATTTTCTTTAATAATAATAATAATAATAATAATAATAGTAATAATGATAGTAATAGTAATAGTAATAGTAATAGTAATAGCAACATCAAATTATCTATTTAATAATTTATTTATTTATGTACGAATCATTTGACTTTTTACTAGTATTAATGTCTTTGGAAAGCGTAGTCTTGTTTTACTCTCTCTCCCCTTAAGCCTTACCAAAACTTTTGTTGCTTATTCTACAACTTCTGTTTATTGCTTACATCATCAATTTCCTCCCTCGATTATTTCCTTTATCTTTTTTGGTATATTCTATTTTATTTTTCCTTTCACTAAAACCAATACTGATTTTGTTCCCAAAACCTAACATACATTTATTGTATGTGTTCTTCCTTGCTGCTAAAACAAACTATAATCCACCAATTTTCTTCTCAATATGATTAAGTTTTCTGAATCCAACATTCATTGCTTTAAATTCTAAGCATCCCTAGAAAAAAAAAATTCTGCTGTTTTGTTAATTCATCTAAAATAGTGACTTCTCTATCAGCTTCTTCCTCTATTACTAGAATATCTCAAACAATTTCTTTTATGTCTTCTAGCCCTTTAAAAAAGCTTTTCAAGAAAGATGATATAAAAATATTAATGACTATTATATAATGAAAAGGTCTAAAATATGCAAAGAATTAAAACATATTCCAGGTTTGGTATTGTTGTTGGAATTTAGAGATCTGAAGACAAATCTTATCACACCCACTCCGCTAGCTGATGAGCGGGTGCAACTTGCTAATGGCTAACTAAAGTTTAAAGTCTGTAATATACTATAAATTTAGATTATTAGTTACACACCAAGTAACTAACACTATTGTTCACAATACCACAAATTTATCTATAATACTTAGAATTTACTTAAGTACATGCCAAAAGATAAGATATCAGCGTTGTTGACTTAACCTCTTTTAAGAGCTGAAGATCAAACAAATAAAGAGACGATTATACTATAGGACTAATGTTGGTGCTCCAAAGGATTTAAGAAAAATTTAAAAGTGAGGGGGTGAGCATAAAAATTCTCAATGAGTGGGTAAGGATATAACAAAGCAAGAACAAACACTATTTTTATCCTAATAAATTCATAATTAGATATCGCCATGATAATAATATTTCAAGGTTGCTGAATATATAATAAACATACAAAAATAGTAATAATATATGATTTAGTATCATTTGCTAATTTTTGAAATAAATAAATTACAAAAAATATATTAGTTGAATCAAATTGAAGGGAACAATCAAGATAAATTATTACATACACTCATTTAATACGTATCCTAAAAATTATGTTGAATTGCTGACACATTAGGTATGTGATGATGTTGAGCAGCCCAAGTGAATGTTTCTAGTCATATGCATGCACAGAGCTGCCCCCTAAGGGCTAACCACTCGGTTGTATGCCCCTATGCCTACATGTACAACCAAGCACTGTCCCTAAGATAGTTATTGAGTAATATTGTTGACATAATAAATATATAGAATATAATGCTTAGATAAGACACCAATCATCATGGTGTAATCTAAGGGATATATACCTTGAGTGTATAGATTTTTATTATAACTAAATTATTCTCATTAAACGAGCTATCATAAAATATACATGTTGTCATTTGTTGCTATCATTATGCAAAATAGTAAGGATATAAATCATATATTTGCTGAAGTTAAGTGCAGAATAAACTTATTGAGATTAATCACTAAGTTCAAAATAAATATATATAGCTATAGTAAATTATTATAATCATAACAATAATAAACATACTGCTATTTGTTTCCATTTTTTTTATATAAGCTAAACTCCATTATGTATAAAAATATATAAAATTGAGAACATACTATATATATAAGTATAACCATTTACATAGATATTAATATAAATTAGAAGCCTTTGTTGTATAGTTTACCACTCACTTGGGGTTACTGATACAATAACTAACCATAAGAACCCAATCTATTTTCTATTGTTGTAGCTAGAATGGCTCCTATAAAGACATTTAAGAAGTAAAAAAAAGAGAATTCTAAGCTCACTAACAAAATTCTACTTAACTCATTTGATATACATAAAGTGTCATGGTTTACAAACACATTTGATTATCATCAAGGCATTATAAGACACAATTCCATGACTTCTAGTTGTATGGCTACTCTATGTATGATTTATGGACATAATATCAAATGATTATATCAAGAAAAGGTAATTGATTCATGGTTCAAGTTGGATGTAATCTAAAAAGATCATCATTGAAGATAGCTAGGTACAAGGGTTATAAAAAATATCTAGATTCTCAACTCACCAAGAACTCAACTAAAAAAATCAAATGATGGTTTTTTATACAAAAATTCTTGCACTGAAACAACCTTCATGTTTTTTTTTAATGTTATATTCTTAATAGAGTAAGATAAAAAAATCAAGTGAACACTTAAGCTATAATACACATTTCCTTTATATTTCTTTATGTGTTTTATTTTTATATAACTTAACCAAATTATTCAAGCTTTAATTCCTACCTTTCACTCATGCATTTCTACTACAGAACTCACTCTAAATAGTAGTAAAACATGCATTTTTTTATTGTAAAATCGCCTATTAAAAAGTAGCAAATCACCCATTCAATTCTCATTTTATTCAATTTACTTTTAAGTGCCTTTAAGAAGTTATTTAAACTTTATTCTTGTATTTCCTCTCCATGGTAATCAGCAACAACCTAACATTGTATAGAACTAAACTTAATGACAGAAAAATTCTAAAGTTCACGATGATATAAAGTGAACAACAACAACAATCGATTTCTGTAATAAGAACAACACCGAAACAATAAGTTTTAGGTATGGTTCAAGAATGAAAACTTAATAAGAAGAGTAGCATCGAGAATATTAAATTCTAACAACAAAATGGTTCAAGAAGCATTTAGAATTCACAAGGAAATAAACCAAGGTACAATATTTCAACAATAATAAAGAATTCAAAAAACACATTTCAGAATCGGTTTAAGGGAGAATATGAAGTTCACTCACCTAGCTTATTATGAACTTAGAAAAATGGAAATTTGTTGTTTGATGATGAATGCATGCAGTCCCTCTTAGCTTTTCTATCAAAATTCTCCAAGCTCTACCATAATACAATAAAGAAATCTTGATTTGGGGAAGCAAAATGTTAAGAGAAAATGATGGGAGAATAAGAAGGGTTCTCGAACTTGAGGAAGAACAAATGATACTAAAATGGTGGGTGGCTAAAGTGCGAAGACATGCAACCATGTCTCTCAATAGCTGTCCCTTTTTTTTTTATTTGCTGGCAACTTCTACAATTGCCACCTATTGCTTCCTTTTCCTTACTCTAACACTTGTCTCTCCTAAACAACTACCTAATTCTTCCATTATTATTTTTTGCTATTTATTATTATTATTATTTTTAGGGTAGGGATATTACAATTCTCTCCCCTTTAAGAAATTTCATCCTTAAAATTTGTATGCCTATGAGGGAAACAAATAAGGATATTGAACACGCATATCTTTTTCTCTTTTCCAAGTTGCTTCCTTCTTAGAATGATTGGTCCATAGAACTTTAACTAATGAGATCACTTCATTTCTTAAAACTTTCTCTTCTTTAGTTAAGATTCCTTTTGGCTCATCTTTATAAGTCAAATCTTCGCTTAATTCAATTGGTTGTTTCTGCAAGATATGGGAGGGAATACTTCTATATCTTCTTAATATGGATACATGGAAGACATTATGCAATTGAGATAACTCTAGGGGTAGGGCTAGTAGATATGCAACTTATCTAATTCTTTCAATCACTTCATATGGAATAATAAAATGAGGACTTAACTTTCCATGTTTCCTAAATCAAACTGCACCTTTTCTTGGTAATATCTTTAAGAATACCTTATCTCCAACATTAAACTTAATATCCTTTCTTTTTAAATTAGCATCGCTCTTTTATCTATCTTGAGCTGCTTTTAATCTAATGTGAATCAAATCAATCTTATTTGTAGGAGACTGAATAATCTCTTGTCCTATTAGTTTCTTTCTCTTGCTTCACATTAACATACTAGTGTTTAACATTTTCTGCCATATAAGGCTTAAAATAGTACCATGCTAAGATTTGTGTGATGGCTATTGTTGTATGAAAACTCCATTATTGGCAAATGCTTGTCCTATCTTCCTTCAAATTCCATTACATATGCTCTTAGCATATCTTCTAAGGTTTGGATGGTTCATTTAGACTGACTATTTGTTTGTGGATGAAAAAAAGTAGTAAACTTCAACTTTGTACCCATAGCTTAATGCAAACTAGGCCAAAATCTAGATGAGAATCTAGGACTTCCTCAATAACCTTACATAAATGAGTATCTTGAGTTTGAGCTTCCTTAATCCTTTCTACCATAATGGGTCTAACCTTGAGTATTACTAACAACACTCCTCGATTATTCAACTTCAAATCTACATTCATTGATCTAAGTTTTGCTAACAAGGGAAGTTTTATTAACACAATATGAGCTAAGTTAATGTAGGATTTTTGACTAAGAGCATCTACTACAATATTAGCTTTTCTAAGGTGGTACTCTATTGTACTGTCATAATCCTTTAGTAAGTCAATCAATTATCTCTGCCTCAAATTCAACTCCTTCTAACTAAGAAGATATTTAAGAGACTTATAATCCATAAAGATTTAACATGTCTCTCTATAAAGATTATGCCTCTAAGTCTACAAAGCAAATACTATAGCAACTAATTCTAGGTCATGAATAGGATGGTTTAACTCATGAGGTCTAAGATGTCTAGAAGCATATGCTATAACTTTTCCATGTTGCATGAGAATAACCTAATCCTTTCCTAGAAGCATCACTTTAAACCATAAACTTGCCACCATTAGTAGTAAGAGTTAGTATTAGAGCTAAAGTTAGTATTGGGGTTAAAGTTAGATATGTCTTAAGTTATTTAGAACTCTTTTGACATTCTTCTATCCAAATGAACTTCATATTTTTCTTTAATAACTTAGTTAGTGGAGCCACTATGATAGAGAAATTTTGAACAAATTGACAATTATAGCCAGTGAAGCCTAAAAAACTCCTCACCCCTATGGTATTGGTTGGCTATTCCTAATTAACCACTACTTTAATCTTCTTAGGATCTATAAAAACACCCTCTGCTGATATAATATGTCCTAAAAACTCAATACAATCTAACTAGAATTCACATTTGCTCATTTTGGCAAACAGTTGCTCACTTTTCAAAGTTTGTAATACTATCTTTAAATGCTCTTCATGTTCCACTTTACTTTGAGAATACACCAGTATATCATCGATGAAGAAAATCATAAATTTATTAAGGTACTTTTAAAACACTCTGTTCATGAGATCTATAAAAGCAGTTAGTGCATTAGTTAACCCAAACAACATTACAAGTAACTCATAATGTCTATAATGAGTCCTAAAGGTCGTCTTAGGTACATCCACCTCTTTAATTTTCAATTGGTGATACCCAAACCTCATATCAATCTTTAAGAAAATCTTAGCTCCTTGTAACTAATCAAAGAGATCATCAATACGAGGTAATGGATATTTGTTATGCACTGTAATCTTATTTAATTGCCTAAAATCTATACATAGCCCCATAGAACCATTCTTTTTCTTCACAAGCAATACAAGAGCTCCCCAAGGTGATACACTGGGCCTAATGAAACCTTTATCTAACAGCTCTTATAATTGATGTTTCAATTCTTTTAACTCTACTAGGGCCATTCTATATATTTATATATGTTTATTTATTTATAAACGAATTGCATTTCTTTTTGAATGAATGTAATTAAGGAGCATACTTAACTACATATAGCTTACTCAAAACATAAATACTTGTAACGTTATACATTCTTTCCAAATGAGTGTAATTAAGAAGCATACTCACTTACACACAACTTACTTAAAATGCATGACATTAACAAGCATTTTTTTATAGTGTCCTCATCCATTATTGAAAAATTGGTAACACATATTATGGCTATGGTTTACTAAAGTTACTTCAATCTTTAAAACCTAAGATTAAATCCTAACCAACATAGCCTAAAGCATAACTAGAAAGTTAACTAAACATTCCTTAGATTTTGAAAGTAATAATAAAAAATGAAAATGAAAAACTTAAAGCCTATACTAGATGAAATTTTAAAATTCTACCAATTAAACATAGAAAGATAATTACTAATATAATAATTTAAAGAAAAGTCAATTAAGATAAAAATGAATTTGAAGAGAAAACTAATTAAAAATATGGAGAAGATAAAACTTAGCAAAATTAAGCATAGATAACAATAATTACTAAGACACAGCACATGTTAAAATAAAAGAACTAATACTTGAAATAAAAATTGTCCGTAATGGGTCACCATAAAAGTATGGAAAGAAAAGTAATACTCCCTAGTCATCTGAAGGGGTTGGTGGTGGAGACTCAATGGTGTAACCAAAATAGGCAAAGAATTGATTTAACTTGTATTCCATTTTCCTTTACTAACGATCGAGTTATTGGTTCCTAGTCTTTGTTGCATTCAGTTGACATTGTATGAAAATTTGATTATCGAGGATTTGGTTCCAAATATTAGAATGTCCACTTGAAGAACTATCGAGGTCACCCTGCATAGGATAAGTTAGTAATGGCACATCACAAAATGGTGTGAAGCAAGAAATTCCTCCAGGTCCTCTTCCTCTTCCACCTTTTTGGATTCTTTAACTTATCGTGGATGTTCTACCCCTTATTAAAAAGATAGTGACCTTACTTAAATTAAGTGAAATGTAAAATTGACAACTTCACCTCTCACAAAGACTTGTTTAGTAAAGTAAGAACACTAAAAACCTATAATTTCCCTGAACTTAATGATTGTGAACTTTGCACCTTCCTTATGTGATAAAATTGGAAATTTAGCCTTCTAAGTATATGAAAGGTTCTCTTCCACTTTATGTTCTTCTTCAATATGTGGTCTTTTTGAAGATGAATGTCTTATCTTACCCATCTTCAAAATGCTTTAATATGATAGTGATAAGAGTAATAATATGAAAAAGATGGATAAGATGAAAAGGAATATGAGTATAGTGTAAAAATGTGAAAGCAAATGTGCAGAGAAAATGAAAAGAAAAGAAAATGAAGGGAAGAAGATGAGGAAATCAGTTAGGGTAGCAAAGGTATATGAAAAGGCAAAAGTTAAAAGAAGAATGAAATAGAAAGAAAGTAGAGAATAAGATATGTATAATGATGAAAAAAGAAAACATATGGGAAATTGGAAAAGCATGTAAAGAGTGTAGTAGTGAACAAAAATAGTAGTCAAATAAGATATATATATATATAGTGAACAAAAATAGTAGTCAAATAAAAGATATATATATATATATATATATATATATATATATATATATATATATATATATATATATATATATATATATATATAGGTATTAGGCTAGGGTGTAAGTTGATGTTGAAAGGTCATGACCTTTCTTGGAAAGGGACATGACTATATATATATATATATATATAGTAATGAAATATTTTTTGAAAAGGTAATAGAGGGCATGAGTTGGCACCAATGTGCCAACTCAGAATAAGTGCTGTTTGTACCAAGTTGTCATAGTGTGATAACTCGGTAGTATAGCCATTTGGACCGAGTTTTCACTAAGGGATGACTGACACTAATAGTTGCTATTACGAGTCGTTAGTAAGGGACAACTCGGCATAACAATATTAATATCATTTTTTTCAATATATATATATATATATAATTGATATGATAAACTAAAATAAATATAATTAAAATAAACTGAAAGAAAATAACATGTATATGTGTTTTGTTATTAATCTATAAATACAAAGTATAAATAAAAGAATGTATTAAGTAAAATTTGAAGAAATTTTAAAAAACTATAAATAAAACTATGAATATTAAAATGTGGTTCAAATAAATCAAAATGGAATTAAACATTAAAAAAATAATGAGCTATCAAAATAGGAAGGAGGGATAGATAGTACCTTGTTATATTTAAAGGTTTATATCTCTACCATACCTTATTCATTTTTAGGTGGAAATAGAGAGGTGGATTTGATTTGATCAATTGATGCACCAATTAAATAAGGCTTTAGATGATGACTATAAACTTTGAAAACTTCCCCTCTTTCATTAGCAATGCCAATTGCTCCATAGGGGTAAACCTTAATAACCTTGAATGGATCCGACCATCTTCACTTTAACTTTTCAGGAAATAATTTTATTCTTAAATTATAAAGTAAAATAGGCTTACCTTTATAAAACTATTTTTTAGATGAATGCTTATCATGCCACTACTTGGTGCATTCTTTATACAATTTCTTATTCTCATAAGCATTCATTCTTAATTCATCTAGTTCATTAAGTTGAATGGATCTTATATGCCCATAAAGGATCATCAAGCTTTAATGCCCAATCCTTTCTTAAAGAACACACTATTTTCTTAAGAATCCACTTTATCTCTTTATTACTAACTTCAACCTACCCACTTGTTTGTGGTTGATATGGAGTGGCCACCTTATGTGTTACCCCATATTTCTTCAAAAGTGCTTCTATTATATGATTATAGAAATGTGATCTTTCATCACCAATCAATGCTCTAGGAGTACCAAACCTTAAAAATATTATTTTATTGAGCATCTTCTTGACAACTTTAGCATCATTGGTAATGGTTGGTATTGCTTCCACCCATTTTGAGACATAATCAACCATAACCGAAATATACTTGTAACCTAAAGAACTAGGAAATGGACCCATAAAATATATTCCTCAAACATTAAAAAGCTAAACTTCAAGAATTCCTTTCAAAGGAATTTTATGTTTTATAGATACATTACTTATTCTTTGGCACCTATCACTTGTAAGCATAAAATCTTTAGCATCCCTAAATAAACTAGGCCACTAAAAACCATATTGAAGTACCTTAGATGCTGTCTTTGATGCTCCAAAGTGTCCACCCACATTCAAAGAATGAGAATGTCTCAAAACATCTTGAACTTCATCTTGAGGAATGCATCTCCTAATCAAACCATCTACATACCTCTTATAAAGTAAAGGCTCTTCCCAATAGTACAATTTACTATCATGCAAGAATTTCTTCCTTTATCTATAATCCAACTCATAAGGAAGAACACCACTAATAAGAGAATTGGTGATATCTGCAAACTATGGAATATCCTTTGATGTTATACTAAGAAGATGTTCACCATGAAAGGTCTTATTAATCAGCACGCATCATCATTCCTTTTCAATCTCTCTTGATGAAGCCTTGATAAATGATCTGCAATAAGGTTTTCACTTCCTTTTTTGTCTCTCACTTCCTAATAAAACTCTTGAAGCATTAAAATCCACTTTAGGAGCCTTGGTTTTAGATCTTTCTTGCTTATAAGATACTTGAGAGCAACATGGTCTGAATAAAAAATTACTTTTTATCCTACAAGGTATGCTCTAAACTTGTTAAATGCATAAATAATAGGAAGTAACTCTTTCTCCATAGTGGTGTAGTTAATTTGCCTCATTAAGTAGTTTATTGGCATAGTAAATCACATAAGGCTTGCCTTCTTTTCTTTGTCCCAAAACAACCCTTACCATAAAATTATCCATAAACACTAAAATCATCCATAAAACCTCTACACAATCATTAATAAAATCACCAAAATTTGAAAAATGTTGTAGGTGCATTGCATAAACCAAAAGGCATACATTTAAAGGCAAAAGTACTATATGGACATGTAAAGGTAGTCTTGGCTTGGTCCTCGGGGTAAATGGGAATTTGGTAAAAACCACTAAAGCCCTCTAGGTAGCAAAAATATGAAAAATTTACTAGTCTCTTAAGAACTTGATCAATAAAAGGTAATGGAAAATGATCTTTCCTAGTTGCTTTATTTAATTTTCTATAGTCAATGCACATATGCCATCCCATGATAGTCCTTGTAGGTATCAAATCAGTAGATTCATTTTTAACAATAATCAAGCCTCCCTTCTTAGCGACAACTTGAACAAGGCTTGCCCATTGACTATCACTAATGGAATATATTATTCCATTTTCAAGCAACTTAATTACCTCCTTTCTTATCACCTCTTTAAGAGTTGGATTTAATTGCCTCTGAACTTCAATGGAAGGCATGGCATTATCCTTTGTTAGGTTTCTATGCATACACATATTAAGGCTAATACCCTTTAAATCAATTATAGAATAACCAATAGCCTTCTTATGAATAAGCAATATATCACATAAAGCATCAACATTATTGGTAGGTAAAGAAGAATTCACAATAAAAGGAAATTTAAAATTAGAGTTAAGAAATTCATATCCTAGATTTGATGGTAAAGGCTTAAGCTTTAGCTTCACTTTTCATGTTGTTGAGTAGACTTTAGATCATCATCCTTCCTTAAAAGTTCAAACCTTGAAGTCCTATTAGGAGGAAGGTATGGGGATGACTCCAAGAAATCTATATTAGCTTCTTACATAATGTATGGCTCAATAGGGTCTTGCCTTAGATAGTAATGTATTATTGCTTAAATGCATTCATTAATAACATCAATCCAGTCAATTCTACTTGCTACTTCCATTGGTGTAGACTTCATTATTTTAAATGCATTAAATTCCATATGATCATTGTCTACCTCCAATGTAATCTTGCCTCTCTTTATATCAATAATTGCTCATGCTGCCATTAAGAATGGTTTTTGAACAAAATTGGGATTTCAAGATCTTCCTCCATATCCAACACAACAAAATCAGTTGGTATCACAAACTTCCCCACTTTTGTTGGCACATTTTTAAGAATACCAAGTGGATATTTAATAGATTTTTCCACCATGGAAAGACACATGTTAGCAGGCTTAAGTTCTTCTAGATTAAGCTTTTTATAAATGGAATATGGCATAAAACTAATATTAGCACCAATATCACATAAAGCCTTATTAAAATGAGTACCACCAATTACACAAGGTATGGTAAAACAACCGAGATCCTTAAGCTTTGGTGTAGATTTGGAATACATAGCTATGGATTCTTTAATAAGAGAAACTAACCCATAGTCTTCAAGCTTACTCTTATGGGTAATGATATCCTTAAAAAATTTACCCTAAGCTAGCATGTCTCTTTTGACATCCATAAATGGTATAGTAATGGTAATTTCCTTAAGATAATTAATAAATTTAGCAAATTACTTATCTAAGTTGCTTCTTATGAACCTTTAAGGAAAATGTAGTGTTTTAAAATCTACATTGGGTTCATAATCTTTAGGTGGTGTGACATCTTCCTTATTACCCTTCATTATACCTTTAACATTATCCTTACTACCCACATTTACATCATCATTCTTTTTACTAGCTTCAATCTCTACTACATCATCATCCTTAACTATTCTTTTATTGTTACTAGTAACTTTTTCAACCTCCTTACCACTCCTCAATGTAATTTCTTGGCAAGTCTCTTTTAGAGCATACTCCGATAGGCTAGGAAACTTTCCTAAATGTTTAGTATTAGAGGAAGAGGCTTGTTAAGCAATTTAGGTTTCAAGGATGCAGTTATATGTTGCATGTTGTTCAAGCTTGGAGTTAATTTTCTTAAATTGCACCTCACTTTATTTTGTTAATGGTCATTTATTGGTTGAAAAATTACTCTATAAGATTTTCAAGGTTGGATTGGGGTTGGGTAGGATTGAAGGCTTGTTGTTTCATGAGAAATCTTGGTGGACATTGTAGTTTATTGTCTAGGTTAAAGTGGGGGGTTTAATTGAGAGGATGGATTTGACCATGAAAATCCTGGATGGTTTCTCCATTAGGGGTTATAAGAATTTGAGTTCATTCCCCCTCTTTGGTTAAAAGCTCCTTGTATAAAACTCACATCCTCATTAAAACTCATATTACATTGAGAATAAGAATGAGATCCTCCACACAATTCATAAACAACATTAGCACTTTCAACAAAATTAATTTGAGATTTACTTACCAGCTTAGTGAGAGCACATGCTTTTGCATTCAATAAATTAATGGTGTCAAGCTTCAAGACTCCTTTGGCTTTTGCCATTGTTGTCTCATCACCCATATATCCTTGAGATGCAGTTTCTTTAAGTAAAGTAACAACTTCCCTAGCTATTTTGTCCATCCATTTCCCACTAGAGGCTATAGTAACAATATTCCTATTATCATATGTCAACCCATTGTAGAAAATTTGAAGGATCATCCAATATGAAAAACCATGATGTGGGCACCACCTTTGATATTCCTTGAATTGATCCTAAGCTGTATAGATTGTCTCACTTGGATTTTGCTTGAAAGTAGTAATCTCATTATGAAACTTAGTAGTCTTATGTGATGGAAAATATTTATAAAGAAATGCCTGCTTTAATTAGTCCCAAGTTATGATTGATTCTCTTATCAAATTAGCAAGCCAAAGTTATGCCTTCTCCTTGACTAAAAATGGGAAAAGCCTAAGCCTTATTACATCATTAGTCACACAATTTATTTTGAATGTTGCACACACATTAAGAAAAGTCAATATAAGCATATGGATCCTATCTTGTAAACCTCCAAACTGATTTTTTTTCACCATTTGAATGATGCTTGGCTTAATTTCAAAGTTATTATTATCAACAAATGGAGCCATAATCCCTCTAAAACCATATGTTATGTCGGGCATGGCAAAATTGCCTAAAGTCCTTTTCGGTTCATCTATATTATTCAATTCTCATTGATTTACTCTATTATGTCTTTGTTCCTTGAATAAAGCATGTAAAGTTAATTCAATTTTAGGATCAAAGCATAAAGTGTTAGTCATATGCACTAGGTCAATCATGTATGACCATGTTTTGACTTTATCATTTTATTTAATAAAGAGGCATTTTTCATTATCATTTTATGTTATGATAATTACTTGAATAGTCAATTCTTACTAAGGTCATCAAATATGTGACTTGATAGTATAACCCTTAGATTAAATATGAGTTCTATTCAAATTATCCCTAGTCATAACAATGTATTATGGCTAGTATGGTGCTGATTGATGATTATGTTTTACTAATCATGAATATAAGATATTAAGTCAACTCATAGGTACTTATTTGAGAAATAAAGTGCTGGATTGACCCATCATAAGAATACTTCATAGATTATTGTCATAAGTAATTCTCATAATAGTAATATTGGCTTAGTCCTCTAACCTTGAAATGACCATGGATTTCTATATAACTATTTTGTATTTTGACATAATCTTACATTATCTTTAATCGGCTTATAAAATAGGATGTTGCTGGGTATGAAATGAGTTATGTGAGTGATTGAGAAGGAATTTGTCCCTTATTTAATCTGAGTAAGATATTTGATGAGATAGATTGAGGAAAATGCATGGCCATGCTAAAGTAAATTGATAAAGAGTTATCATTCTTAGTCTACTTAGAATCAAGAAATAATCTGATTGAATTCTATAAGGATGACATAATCTATGCCTTATATTCAATCAAGATATCATGTGATAAAGGGACTAGAATATTCACTGTATATTAGGTTATGTTGGATTATTGACTTTACATGACTTGGGTAGTCATAATGTATTGTTAAAGGCCACTTATGACTTATAGGCCTAAATAGAGATTTAAGGCCCACTGCCAACATCATGTGAACATATAGGGTCATACTCTTTGAACAAGTCCAAAATGAAAATGGGTTTAATAAGTCCAAATAAGCTCTGTGAAAATAAATAAATAAAATATTTATTTATTTAAGGTAAATGTTATCTTAAATAAATAGAAAATTATTTTTGATATAATTTTAAATAAAATTAGAATAAGAATAAGTGAGAAATTACTAAAAGGTCATTTTGGTAAGTGAAACCCTAATTTAGTGGTTTATAAATATGTTATATTCTCTAGGGTTTCACTAACATTCTCATTATTCTACCACCAAATTCATTTTCTCTCTTTTAGAACAACAACACAGAGTTCTTTTGATTCTTGATTTTTTTATGGGAAATCAAAAGAAGGTGCTAGCACATAAGTATTCATTTTTAAATCTAGGGTTGCTCATATGGAAACTTCTAGAGGACGGATTATTTTAGAGACTTCTCAATGCAAACTGCTAAATTCAAAGCTTGAGGTAGGGTGTCACTGGAGTGAGCCTCCTCTCCTCCTTCTAGAAATCTTGCCCTTTTTACATTTATGGTAAGATATTAAAACCGTAGATTTAATTAATTAATCGAATTACTTGGATCCGGGTTTGGGTTTGTGATTAAAATTTTATTTTTTGCTGCGTATGGAATCATGAAACCCAACATAAAAGTATTATCACCAACACTTCTAGTAATCATCATCAAGAATGAAATTAAAAGTCAACAATTACTAATCAATAATATTATAAATTATAAAAATAAATAAAAAATTAAAGCCTAAAACAATTTTTTTCTACCCTAAGTTAATAAAAATTTCTAACAAGTTCCCCAGCAACGGTGCCAAAATTTGATGCTAGTCAAATTGTATTACCCTAGTCTCTAATACCTAATATAGAGTAAGTAAGGGTGTTGAACACTCAAGAATTTGGAGTAATTTTATATTAATTGAGTAGATACTTAAATGGATAGGCAAAATAAAATAATAAAAGGTAATAAATAGTTCTAACTAAATTTAAAATTACTAAAGAATTATTAATTACACTATTTAAACATAAACTATTTAACAACAAATTCAATTAATGTTTATTAGAATTACAATTTAGAATTAATCAAAGAACCATATTATTTGATTAACACATGCAATGATTGGAGAATATGACCTAAAATTCTTAAGAGCAACTCTCATTATGAAATAAGAATATTTCCATCTAGAGTGTACAAGCACTCTCATGTCATTATAGAGATAAATAGAAACCACAAAATTCCTTGCCAATTCTTTTGCCCCTTAAAGTGGATTTATTATCTCTAAGTACTTTCCTAATCTTTAAGTAATTTTGATTGCATTTCCCCTAATTTATCCTAATTCTCATTAACAATAATTGATTAATAAGTTATATATGGTGATCAAACATATAACAAAATTCCAAACTTAATCAAAATTAAATCAACCATGAGTTATAAAAAGTAAAAATGTAGTTCATAGATTAATCCATTAATGTAGTTCTACATACAAGACCTAGCCAAAATACATAATGTTCAATATTAAAGAACAATTAAGAAACACTATAAACGTCAAGTAACTAGAAATAATAAGAGAGAACAGATGATATTGATAAAACCCTTTAATGCACTCCAAGAAGTTAATTGATTTGATGAAAACTCTCTTGATTCCTTCAATTGCTTGGATATCTCTTTGAACACTAAGTACTTATTCTTCTTTAATAATAAAATTAATAATGCTATATATTCTTAATACAATACTAAGGATTTTTTTCCTTTATAAAATAAAGACAACTTCATGTATTTATAGGCTTCTTGGCATCATAATTTGTGTCCCTTTAAATGGATGTGAAAATGAAGAGATGTGATGAAGAGGTGTATTAGTGTCAAGTCAGTACCATTTTGTTAACTCAGAAGTAACTTGTCACCATTGTTGTCTATTATGACTTGGCACCAATGTGCCAAGTCGGCATGGTCTCTTTTCTACAATTATGGCTGGGAATGACTCGGCGCTAGAGCTTGTTGTCACAACTTGGCAACAATGTGACGATTTGGTATACCCCACTTAATCCTTATCTTGTCTTTTCTTGAACCTTTCTTTATTTCAAAGTATTCAAATGCAACTTTAAATAAGAGATTATTCTTCAAGAGCCTATAAATCACATAAACAACATAAAGCACACAAATAACAATAATAACATAATAATTAAGCACAATGCAAATGCAAACAAAATAAAAAGTCTCTAAAATGAACCTAAATAACTATGCTATTTTGCATATTATCAGAAATATTTTGGGGAAACATCTATAAAATTACAAACTACTAGGATTTCTTCTTGTCTCAGTCCCTCAAAGTTGGTATCAATGACATGAGCTAGAAATGCATGATAACCCTTCCTTAACATTTTCCTAGTAATCATGCTTGATATCACAAATGAAGGAAGAGTATAATGCAATCCTTGAAAAGAAAATTTAATTTCCCTTGAGTGCTTAAGCTCTACTATCTTTTTAAAGCAATCCACAATAGCATAATGGTGGGATAGCCAATCTATGCCTAAGATTACATTAAGCCCTTAAAGATTTAAGGGAACTAAATTTGCTAAATATTCATGCTCATTTAATTTAACTACACAATTGTTATACACTTTCTCACAAGCTTTAGAGTTCCTTAATGGATTACAAAAAATATCACATCATCTAGAGAACGTGGATTTATATTAGTATGCAATGTGAAAGTGTGAGACAAAAATGAATGTGTAGCTCTAGGGTCAAAGAACATATAAACATCTCGATAAAAAATAGTTAACGTATCGGTAACGACTTCAAGAGATGCCAATGCCTCATTTTATGTCATTGAATAAACTCTAGCTTGAGTTAGAGGTTGATTGACTTATGCATTCTGTCCTTGCTAAGATATCATGGCAACAACACCACCTCTGCCAATATTTGAGTTAGAGCCATTGGTAACTTATGTATTTTATAGAAAAGTCCTACCACCATTTTGGTTCATAGGTCCTACAGATCCTTGTGTAGTACCACCAGTGTGTACTAGTAAAGGAAAATCTCTTTTAATATACCCTAATTCACCACATTCAGAGTAACTAAAAGATCTCTTTATGCGATCTCCTTCATTAAACTTGCTATAATTTAGGCATTGTGGGTATGTGTGTCTCCTTTGGTTACTCAATGGTACACCACTATATGCTTGCATTTAGAAACTTATAAAACTACCCATTGGCTGCCTTACAAAGCTCTAACTGATCTATGGTTGGCTAGCCTAATGCCTGATATTCATGTGTGAACCTCAACCACTACCACTATAGCCTAATCTAGGTTGAAATGTGTTAATACCTCTATTAAGTTGTTTATCTTTATATGTTTAAGAGGAACTAAGGTCAAACCTCTTATTCTTATGCTCTTGCTCTAACTCTTCTTTTCTTGCCTTCTCAAAAGCAAGTGTCTTTTAAACTAATTGTCTAAAATTATTCCCTTCGTACCAAGCTATTATAGTTTGCATATAAGCTTGAAACCCACTTCTATATCTATCACACTTAATCTCCTTTAAAGGCATAATTTCTGAAACAAAGTGATAAAGATCTTTGAATCGATTCGTATATTCTCTAATTGATAAGCTACCCTGAATATACTTGAAGAATGCTTCCTGTTTGCTCTTCTTATAACTACTTGTTATATATTCTTTGTGGAACTTAATAATGAATATATTCCATGTTAATCCTTCATTATACAATCAGCATATTCTGATTGGCCAATCATCTACTAAGCCCTTTAAAAAGTTATGCACATTTTGAACTTTCTTAACTTGTAACAAACCTAAGATGAGGAAAGCTTTCTCCAGTTTTTTCACCCATTCATCTACAATTCCACAATCTATGGATCCTTTAAAATCATAAGTACCTAGTCTACGAGCAAGATCTATAATCATCTAAGGATCACAATATTGCTCCTAGTAGCCATAACAATAATAAATGCTTGTGTCATAAATGCTCCCATGCTAGCTTTAGCTTGAAAAGGAGGTACTTACTGAGCTAAAGGTGGATTAGGTGGAACTGGTGGTAGATTAGTTAGAGGTAGAGGATCTTGTTGTGGAAGTAAACCAATGGGATATGCTCCTGATGCCACATCATTAGAGGTGGAATCAATATATTCCTCTTTACTAAGAGACACATCATCCATCTTTTAGGGATAATTCTGAGGTTTCCTATGAGGTTGGCCAACATTTATAAGTCTAATAACATGGCCACCATAACCTCTATCCCTCCTAGCTCTATGTGGCATGATCCTATAAAAGCATAACATAACAACACTCTTAGACTTAATATTCTTAATGAAGGATAATATTCTACAAGCTATTCAACTTAGAGCTCTAATACTAATAAATTCACACTCGCTCTGCTATCTGATGAGTGGGTGCAACTTGCTAATGGCTGGCTAAAGCTTAAAGTCTATAACATAGTATAAATTTAGATTATTAGTTACACACCAAGTAACTAACACTATTGTTCATAAAATACTACAGTCTTATCTATAATACTTAGATTTTTCTTAAGGACATGCCAAAAGATAAGATAATTGCATTCTTGACTCAACCTTTTTTAAGCGTTGAAGATCAAACAAATAGAGAGATGATTCTACTATAGGACTATTACTAGCGCTTTAAAGGATCTGAGAAAAATTTTAAAGTGAAGGGGTGAGTATAAAAATACTTAATGAGTGGGTAAAGATACAACAAAGCAGGAACAAACACTATTTTTCTCCTAATAAATTTATAATTAGATATTACTATGATAATAATAATTTCAAGGCTGTTGAATATATAATAAACATATGAAAATAGTAATAATCTATGACTTAGTATCATTTACTAATTTTTGAAATAAATAAACTGTAAATAATATATTCATTAAATCAAACTAAAGGGAACAATCAAGATAAATTATTCCATACACTCATTTAATACATATCCTAAAGATTATGCTATATTGCTGACACATTGGGCACATGATGACACTGAGCAGTCCAAGTGTATATTGCTAGGCATACGCATATGCAGAGCTGCTCCCTAAGGGCTAGCCACCTGGTCGTACATCTCTAAGGCTATATGTACAACCAAGCATTGTCCCCAAGACAATTACTAAGTAATATTATTGATATAATAAATATATTGAATATAATACTGAGATAAGACATCATTCATCACGGTGTAATCTAAGGGATATATAGCTCAAGCGTATAGAATTTTACTATAGCTAAATTATTCTTATTCAAGAAGCTATCATAAAATATACCTAATGTCATTTATTGCTATCATCATATAAAATAGTAAGAATAAAAATCATATATTTGCTGAAGCTAAGTGCAAAATAAACTTGCTAAGATTAATCAATAAGTTCAAAATAAATATATGTAGCTATAGTAAATTGTTATAATCATAACAATAATAAACATACTGCTATTTGTTCCCATTTTTCTTATATAAGCTAAAGTCTGTTATGTGTAAATATTTAATAGAGAACATACTATATATAAAAATATAACCATTTATATAGACATTAATATAAATTGGAAGCTTTTGTTATATAGTTAAGCACTCATCTGGGTTGCTAACATAATAACTAACCAGATAAACCCAATCTATTTTCCACTAATGTAGCTAAAACGACTCCTATATGGACATTTAAGAAGTAACATAAATGGGAATTCTAAGCTCACTAACAAAATTCTACTCAACTTATACATAAAGTGGCATGCTTTATAGGCTGATTTGATTATCATCAAGGTATTACAAAACACAATTCCATGACTTCCAGGTGTATGGCTGCCCTATGTATGATTTATGGACTTAATATTAAATGATTATATCAAGAAAAGGTAATTGATCCATGGTTCAAGTCAGATGTAATTTAAAATGATCATCATTGAAGATAGCTAGGTACAAGGGTCATTAAAACTATCTAGATTCTTAACTCACTAAGAACTTAACTCAAAAAATCAAATGATGGTTCTTTACACAAAAATTCCTACACTAAAACAACCTACATGTTTCTTTTTCTATGTTATATTCTTAATAGAGTAAAGTAAAAAAGATCAAGTGAACCCTTAGGCTATAATACACATTTCCTTTCTAATTCTTTATATGTTATGTTTTTATATAACTTAACCAAATTATTCAAGCTTTAATTCCCTACCTTTCACTCATGCATTTCTATTGTAGAACTCACCCTAAACAGCAGCAAAACATGCATTTTTTTGCTGTAAAATCTCATATTAACAAGTAGCAAATTACCCATTCACTTCTTACTTTAGTTAATATGCTTTTAAGTCCCTTTAGGAAGTTGTTTAAATTGTATTCCTGTATTTCCTCTCCATGGTAATTAGCAGCAACATAACATTGCATAGAACTAAACTTAATGACAAAAAAATTGCAAAGTTCACGATGATATAAAGTGAACAACAATAGCAATCAAATTTTATAACAAAAGCAATAAGTTTCAGGTCTGTTTCAAGAATAAAAACTCAATAAGAAGAGTATCAAGAATATTAAATTCCAGCAATAAAATGGTTCAAGAAGCATTTAGAATTCATAAGGAAATAACACAAAGGGTACAAGATTTCAACAACAATAAAGAATTCAGAAAATAAATTTCAAAATCAGTTTAAGGGAGAAGACGAAGTTCACTCACCTAGCTGATAATGAACTTAGAGAAATGGAAATTTATTATTTGATGATGAATGCATGTAGTCCCTCTTAGCTTTTCTATCAAAATTCTACAATCGCTATCATAATTCTTTGAAGAAATCTTGATTCTGGGAAGTGGAATGTTAAGAGAAAATGATGGGAGAATGAGAAGTGTTTTTAAACTTAAGGAAGAACAAATGATACTAAAATGTTAGGTGGCTAAAGGGTGAAGACATGCAACCATATCTCTCAATAGTTGTCCCTTCTTTTTTATTTGCTGGCAACTTCAACAACTACCACCTATTGCTTCTTTTTCCTTAGTCTAACACTTCTCTCTCCTAAAAAGCCACCTAATTATTATGTTATTATACTATTATTATTATTATTATTATTATTATTATTATTATTATTATTATTATTAGGGTAAGGATATTACAAATCTAGCAGGAAGCTTATTAGGTTGAGTACGATGAGTACTTTCATTATAGTTGGTTATTTGGTAGCTTTATCTCTGATAATCACACTTTCAGTGAATTACCAAGATCACATGTTTAATCTTATTGATGATGTCAAGGTTTTTAAAGAAAAATCTTTGAACATTACATAGTTTTGAATTGTTGGTAAGTCCTGATCATCTAATTGTGCATCATTTTCTTAAGAAAATAAAGGAAAATAATCTAATTGTATTGTGCTTTCTATTTCACAGATTTAGAATGTGATTCCTCTCAACCTTTAGGTATTCTTGATGATGTTGTGCTTAATGGATTATTGACTTCAAGATTTTATAAGAATTCCTGCTTTAGTAGACACCAGTCTATCCTATACCATGGACCTTCACCTAAAAAGCGATCTCCCCTTTTAAAACTGCACAATTATGAAAATCTTCATAAGCACTATGAAATTTACTTATAATCTTATAACAAGAACATTCAAGTATTGGGAAAATTAATAGAGTTGACACAGTGAAATAATTTTTACAGAGAAAAAATAAAAATATTGGAGAAATAATCAAACAAATAAATAAATAGAGGAGGTTAAACCGGCTAATGGATGAATAAAATAAGTGATAAATCCTACCATTTAAATAATAAAAATGACACCAATATTTTAACATGGTTCACCCTTAATTCTTAGGCTATGTCCATGGGATAAAATCTAAATAATTTTTCCATTATAAAAATTATAGGTACAAGAGACAGTCTTCTCTAAATCAACATGAGAGGTACACAATAAAAAATTTCTTACCAAAATAGTGGCCTCAAAGTGTTTCCTAAGCATGCCAAAAATAATTACCTTACTATTTTATCACTAACTCTTTGAGAAAAATTTTCTAAACCCTTAAAACTCTCTCACACTCATCAAAGCAAAATTGCTTTGGTTACTTTAACAAGCACACAACTCACTTTGAGCTTTTCTCTCACTCACTTGTTACTTGCTTGCTTGTTCCTTCTCTATCTGAATGCCTTTATATAGGCATTATGATGAATAAATAAATAAAAACAACTTTTTGATGTAGGTTCAAAATTGTTAGCTCTACTAAGAGGGACCCATAATAACTCTCCCTCTCCGACTACATGGAGGTCATCATATTTCGGTGGCTAATCGACAGAATTCAAAATTATTCCTTGGTAGAGTCTTTATTAACATATGTAATCCATTTTCATCTGTATGGATCTTTTTAAGCTGTAATAGCTTCTTCTCTAATATATCCCATATATAGTGATATTTCTTATGAATGTGCTTTTAACTTGAATGAAAGGAGGAATTCTTACCGAGGTGGATAACACTTTGACTATCTCAAAATAGCATATATCTTGCTAAAAATTGAGTTTATTTAAGAACTTCTTTATCCATAACAACTCTTTACAAGTTTCTATTGCTGCAATAAACTTTGCATCAGTGGTAGACAAAGCAACTTTTGGTAATTTTAACTGCCATGACACAACTCCTCTTGCAAATGTAATCAGGTAACTAGAGGTTGATTTTCTTGAATTAACATCTCCTGCCATATCTGCATCTATGTATCCAGCTAACATAGGTTTGGAATCTCCAAAACATAAACATATTTTGGATGTTCCATAAAGATACCTAAAAATCCATTTCACTACAGCGTAATGCTCCTTTCTAGAATTTAAAAGAAACCCACTCACAATTCCAACTTAGTGTGTAATATCTAGCCATGTACATACCATGGCATACATTAAACTACTAACTGCTAAAGCATATGGAACTCTATCCATCTCTTCCTTCTCCTTATATGTGGAAGGGCTTTGTTGAGAAGTCATTCTAAAGTGATTAACAAGAGGACAATTAACAGCTTTAGAATTATACACGTTGAACCTCTGAAGTACCTTCTTAATATACTTCTCTTATGATAACCACAGCTTCTTGATGCCTCTTTCTTTAATAACCTTCATGCCAAGAATATGCTTTGCTAGTCCTAAGTCTTCCATAGTAAAAGACTTACTCAATTGCTTCTTTAAATTATTAATTTTAGAAATATTATGACCAATAATCAACATGTCATCCACATATAGCAATAACATAATAAAGTCATCATAAAAGAATTTTTGAACAAATACACAATGGTTTAAAGTGGTTTTCGTATAGCCTTACTCTCCTATAATAGACTCAAACTTCTTATACCGTTGTCTTAGTGCATGTTTCATATTGTACAAGTTTTTTGTTTCAATCTATAAACACAGTCCTCTTTTCCTTTTTCTTTGAAACCCTCTAGCTACTCCATAAATATTTCCTCTTATAAATCACCATGAAAGAAGGCATTTTTAAAATCAATTTGCTCAGTCTCTAGATCAAAACTTGCTGCTAAACCTAGCACAGTATGGATGGATGTCATTTTCATGACTGGAGAAAAAATCTCATCAAAGTTGATACCCTTTCTTTGGTTGAATGCTTTTACAACCAATCTAGCTTTGAATCATGGTTGGAGATTGTGTTCTTTATGCTTGATCCTAAACACCCACTTATTCTTCAAAGCTCTATTCCCTTCAAGCAACTTCACCAACTCAAATGTATTGTTCTCATATAGAGACTTTATCTCATCCTACATGGCTTCAAGCCATTTCTACTTATGTTCATCATTCAAAGCTTCTTAAAAGCTTTTTGGCTCTCCCCCATCAATTAGTAACACAAACTTGTCTTTAGGATATATAGTAGAAGGTTATCTATTTCTATCAAATCTCCTTAGTGGCACTGGAGAAGCCTCATTTGCTAGTTGTTGATCATGAGCACCATCATCATTTTCAAATGGAATCTCAATGGGAGCATCTTTATCACCTACATCTAGTGGAATAACTTTATTTTCATCTCCAACTTTCCTTAGGAACATTGCTAGAGGAATTAACTTTAAATTTGAACCATCTTTAAAGCTAGAGATATTCTTCTTAACTTAAATAATATATTCGATTGTTGTATCTTCAATAAACACAACACTACGGCTTTTGACAAGCTTCTTTTAGGCTAGATCATAAAATCTATATCCAAGTTAATCTTGACCATAGCCAATGAACACACACTATCATTTCTTGACATCAAGCTTGGACCTTTCATCTTAAGTAATATGCACAAAGGCTTTGCACCCAACAACCTGTAGATGACCATAAGAAACATATTTTCTTGACCACACCCTTTATGGAGTGTCAGACTATAGAGGAACACATGGTGAAAGGTTCAGCACATGCACTGTTATAAGTAGATCTTCACCCCAAAATGTCTGAGGCAACTTTGAATGTGAGAGGAAAGATCTAACTCTCTCCATCAAAGTCCTATTCATCCTTTCAAATAAACCATTCAACTACAACATCTTTGGAGGTATCATTTGATGTTGTATACCATGCATTTTACAATGAGCATCAAATGGTCTAGAATACTCTCCATCGTTGTTTGTCTAGATGCACTTTAGCTTCCTATTGGTTTGTCTCTCTAATAAGGTATGAAAGTCTATGAAGACATTTAAGACCTGATTTTTTGAATTCAAGGTGTATGATTTCTTCTAAAGGATACGTAATGTAGGATGTTCTTCTCTTATTCTATCTCTAAAACACTACAACTTCTATATGTCTACCTTTTATGTCTACCTCTTATGTCTACCTCCTATGTCTACATATTATGTCTTGGTTTATATCAGAAATGATGTATATATAGACTTCAAAAGTGGCTAGAAGTGACTAGAACTTGTTTAAAATTAGAAAGGCACCACTTGACATGAAAAGTCACTCTCTTTTGTAGATGTTATGGCTTTAAGGTCATTTTCATCCATCTAGATGACTTTAACTCTAGAAAGTTTCTTATTAAATTTGTAGATCATTCTATTATTTTTCTAGAAAAACTTCATTCATCTAATTGGATGTCTGTAGAAGAATTTATGGCCAAAATATGAAAAATACTCAAACTAGAAAGTTGTAACTCTTTGGCAAGGCATCACTGTGCCGACTTTTCATAAGGTGACAAATCATCATAGAGGCTCTCTATTTTGAGTTGTGCCTGTGGTGATGACTTATGCCTCTTCTCAAGGATCCAAGCTTGACTTCTTTTGCTTCCTAACTTATTCTAATAAACTCAATGTGTCTTCTAAACATCATTTGAGCCTAGAACATGTATAAAACCTACATAATGAATCATAAAAATAAAATAAGTAAAAACAACAATTTCATAACCAAATAAACATATAAAACATAATGAAGTTGAATGAAAATAAACCTTAACTAACCTAAATAACTATGTACATTTGCATTATATCAAGAATCATCGACATCATCAGAAAACACTAGCTTGTGCATTGCTGCTTGGTTGTCTGATAGCATTTATCTACACATTGCTACTTGAAATAGCTTCATTTCTACTCCTAGACCATCCACCAAAGAATCTCTTTTCTTAGGCCAAATCTAATTCTTTCTATACCCTAAACCTATGTAGCCCTCTTCAAAATTTTGGATCCTAAGGTCTTTCAACTTTTTAGATAGTGCTGGAACACATCCTTCTATCGCTATTAACAATTGGTCTAATTCAGCAGGTCTCTACTTCATTTGAGCTACCTTCCCTCTCCATCAGGTCAATTACCTAGTGAAGGACTCATTGAACCTTTGCGTAGTATTCTATAGATCTTTCTAAGACACCTCCAATTGTACATTTAGGCCATATTGCTTCACAAAAGCTAGACATAACTCCTTCCAATCAAATTAAATGTGTGGTTCTAAAGTATAGTACCAGCAGATTGGTGCACCCTCCAATGACATAAGGAACTATTTGACTATTTATGTCATAGTTAGCTCAGTGGCTTTCATATAGGTCACATACTATTTTAGATGCAGATGGGGATCCTCAGTCCTTGAAAACTTCTTTATATCAGGGAATTTGAACTTCCGTGGTAGTGGATCATCTTCCCTTTCTAGACTTAAATTAGTGTAGTCTAAAGGGGCATTCAAGCCTTTCTCCTTCATCATCATATGTGTTTAACTCATTACCTTGGTCATGTTTTTAGCCCACTCAGTTTGTTCCATGTCCTCAACTAAATTCACACCCCTTTCAATTTAGTGGGTTAGCTAATACCATCACATCATCCTCTTCCCTTTCTCTTACTAGGATTTCATCCTCAAGGTCGATTGGATTGGTTGGCTGTACATTTGGCACTTAGGCTGGTTGATTCTCCTTTATAAGCTTTGTCATCTAGTCCTCATTTCTCTTGTCATGGATTGGGTTTTAGCAAACAACTCCTCTTTCAACTATGCTCTAAGAGCCTCAAGTTTTGAGTTCCCTACCATTTCTATTTCTAGATGTCTGATTAATCAACTAGAGGTAGAGCAAACCCACACAAATGAGCTCAAAGGATCTATTACCGCAAGACTATAGGTAAAAAATATGCATGACATGCATGCATGTTATGCAGGTCCATTTTATTATTTTAAAGTAAGGAAGAAGGAAAATAAGTGCTCAAGGAAAAACACAAACATACTTAATTTACACATCCTACTGAAACAAAATATAAAACCTTAAAAATAATAACCTCTGCCCTTATTTCTCCTAGACGCATGTTCATTGGTGAGTTTCTCATCCTAGGATTTTTTTTTTGGGTTTTAATTATCAATAGGGGATAATAAAACTGACATATGCAAAATAACCCTCAAAATGATTCAAACAAGTAATGGATCCTTTAAATAAAGCCCAAGTATATTTTTAATGGGCCAAGGTTCCTAGCATCATAAGCTTACTTTGTCAAGGCCCATTTGAAATGGGTGATGAATAGGCATGAAGGCCCATTTTTGACATAGTTTGTTAATAATCGGCTTGGATTGGACATAAGGGCCCATTTTCCTTCAGTCATTTGTTAATGGGCTTAGGATTTATTTAAAGGATCCATTATATGGCAAAACACACACATTTGGGAGAATTCCTAAGGAAAATTTCTACGCCATTACATGGGCCTGATTCTCAGGTATTTAGGCTTCGATTCCTATAATGATATATTTCCATATACATCTCCCCACTCAAGGGTCAAAATGCACGGATTGGTATATATTGTGAGTAATAATAATCAAATACTCAACCATAAGGTTTGAGTGAAATGTAGGTAGCAAAATAATGACTATCATCGGGTTTATTAGGACTTAAAGTGCTTATTGTGTTTAAGAAATGCTGTGAATGTAATAGGAATGCAAAAGAAATAATGGAATAATTAAAGATGATAAATTACAAAACATGAGAATCAGCTTCTCTATCCCTAGTGGAGTCACCACTATGAGTGGTGGGGTTTAGCGTACGCCTAAGTGTTGACGACCACGACACTATATGGGCTCAAGGCCCACTAGGAAATACATGTTAGGTCTTTGAAGCTTGAATGGAGATGGAGTCACCACCTAGATAAAAGCCAAGATACACTATACAGTAACTGGATCCCACGGAGGTTCCTAAAAGCCATCATCACAGAATAGGTCTAGAAACTGGGTATGAGCTTTTTGAATTCACACCAGACCTTACGATCAGCCTCCGATTATGTTTTGTATTTTATTACCTTTAATTGTCATGTTATTCCTTTATTTACATGCAATTTGGAATTACCTTCAATTAATTATTCAACTTTACACTTAAGTCCGAGTTTGCATATTAGCTCAATTTCATGCCTTAATGTCCCAAAATTTATCAAAATAATGAATCAAAATAATACATTAGAATACAAAAGGGGGAAGGAATTATGGATTACAATCATCTTTACATAAATAAGAGTATAATAAACCAAGAATATACTAAAAATATATTAAAGATAAACCAAGACTAAACTAGTTCCTAGACCTATGAAAACCTTTTAAGAACTAATTAAGGGATAAATCCTTAATGATTCAAGGAGATCAGTCTTAAGGATCCTAAAAATGCCAAAAGATTAGTCCCAAAATATACAAAATCTCTCAAAAGAAAGCATCAAACTAATTTACAAAAAAACAAGTTCATGCAAATAATGATTAAGAACTAAATAAATTAACTTATAAGACATTATAGAGGTAGTCATATGCAAATGGACAAAGTATAAGAAGCTAAACATACTTGGAATTTGAAATCATGCATTCATATTACAAAAATCTCAATACAAAGGCATGGGTCACCCTCTCTGAGTGGTGATTGCCTCGGGCAACACCCCTTTATAGAGGCCTCACTGGATCAACAAGCAACCCAACTCTCATAATAGCTAGACTTCTATCCTAGGCAAATGATATGCAAATAAATGATTAGAAAATGCTAGTTTACACTTCATTTAACACCCTAGTATATCATAGTGATAACATGGCATGACAAGTGGCATAAAATCATAATATACACTAAATAAATAAACAAAGTCATATGCAAGTCTAATATTAAAATGCTAAGGAAATGAATAATATTTACTTAAGTATGAGCTTTCATCAAAATGGTTGGCCCTCAAAGATTGCTTTGGATATTAAACTCTACTTGGATATGAGCTGCACTCGAAGACAAGCATCTTTCACCTTTTTCTTCTTAAGGAAAGTGGACTTTTGAGCTTGAACTTCTCCTCTTCTTCTCAAGAACATCCCCTCCTTTCAGAGACTCTCCCCCTCCCTTTTTTAATTTTTTTTACTAAATCTTGCTAATGCTAGTTCTCCTCAATATTGGTGACGTCTTCTCTCTTCTCTCTATTTTTTCCATTTTATCTCAACCATTACTCATGCCCCTAGATTCCTAGACCATCATGAGCCTTCATAGCCTTTTTCTTCCCTTAAAAATGTCTTCCTCATGAAAAAATCAAGTTTTGAGGGTGTGGGGCCACTCCACTTGACCAATGTGACTGTAATTGCATTAAATGCAGTTGTAAGCGGTCTGCCATAGATGTGGCAGCACTGCAATAAAGCGATCACCTCTACTGCTACTACCATAGAGCTGGCACCTCTTTAACCCTTATCTGTGTTAGGCTAATTGAGCCAAGGTAAACTTAGGTCAGTTTAGATGATTTTGGGCTAGGTTTGGACAATTTCGGGCTAGTTTTAGGCAATTTCGAGCTCTCAATTTCATTTTCAATCAAAGATTTTAGCTTCATACTTGTACTCAAGCTTCATATTCTCATAATAGGGCTTTGGTGTATGCCGATTAAACTGATCACCTATGGTCTACCCCTGAATCATGGGTCGATCAGACCAGGTGTCTATAGTTAACTAAATGAATGATGCATGATGTGTGCCTATAAAAGAAAAGGGTGAGCATGTATGCATGGAGTTTATGTAAAATCTGATGATGAAAGATGTTTTTTCTTGCAAGAAATAACGGTTAGTACATGCTTATTTACATGTATATTATGTATGAATGATTAATGTTGGTTAGTTTTTCTGGCACAATGAACAAACCAATCACAAGCAAGCTCTCATTTTCAACCTTATTTCTCCATGAGGTTATTCAGTCCCTTTCCTAGGTTGGTTTTGAACCTTTAGTCATCTAGGGACTATGGTTCCACTCTTAAAACTAGGTTGTTTCAATTTATGTTGATCAGAATCAAAGGGTAAACTGAGGAATGATATTAAAATGTGCTTGAGGTAACCACATGATGTCGATGTGGAGGTCATTTTTTGAGCTTCAAATAATGTCCATAGCCCATATGCGCTTGTATGCATAGGACCAAGGTCAATCAAAGGGAGCATGAGTTCTTGCCCACATATCAATATTCGATATGTTTATTGGGAGTCATAAAAGTATCATTTGATAGTTTATAGTTTGATTTTGAAGACATTAAGGTCCACAATATAGTAAGATTCCTAACCCATTCATTTTATCGAATATGGATAAATGAATGATGTCTTATAGGTTCCATCATTAAGGGATGTCATTATTTATTAGTTTACACAGAGTATTCAAGCTGAGGTACTCGTATAAAGTATATGAGAATCACATGGTCTTGAGCATGAACATTCTATGAAAACCAACATTACGATACCATTTGATGATAGACACTAGGAGAGTCATGTCATTTCATGAATATCAAGTCAGATGGACAACATTAGGATAGGGATAGCATACACAACTTGGTGGAATCCTAGTAGATGTTACTACTAGTTTATCTACATGATATGAGCTAGGGTGAAAGGCTAAAAGTTCCTTTTGTGAGAATGCCCCTATATGACTAGGGTTACGGACTTCGGTTAGTGAGTCTAGCATTATTTTGATAACTCGATGGCCTCCTTTTGGGACTTGCATTATAGACTATGGTCAGATGAGTCTAACGAATGCATGAGTAAAGACTAAAAGTGATAATACCATATCTTCGTCACCCCATAACTCGAGTGGAATCATGGTGGTGATGTCATTTAGTATTATTGAGGCTTTTAGGGACCAATGGTGCACGTGTGATGTGTAGTGCAAATGCAATGGTGTGGGGATCTATACGATTAAGCATTGCATAATAAGAAATAGTCATTTTTTAGTTATTCTCTCTTACTTATAAGTCCCTTATGGAGTCACCATTGTGAGTGACATTTTTTTTTTGCATCTCTTGTTTTTTATTTCAAGATGAATTAGTTTGGTGAGGGTCTTTTCATTTTATTTTTAAGGGACATGGCAACTTTATTCGAATAGGGACAAAGGATTAGTCTCGAGAGGAATGAGACGTTTTTGTTAATTTTATGGAGTCGCCACCCAATTTTTAGAAAATTTGGAAAATAAAGGGACAACATCGGGTCATTCAGCGAACATTGCCCCCATCAGAGATTTTTGGGTTAAGGGGATTGCATATACTTTTTGACTATTTCTTATTATACGATATTTAATGTATAGCTACCACAACACCCTAGTTTCAATAATGACAGTTGGTATAACATTCACATAATTCATCAGATAGTGAGTGTTACGAACGAGCAGACTTTAGTCATCTTAGAGGTTTGTTTCATTATTGGACCTTTTTAGGGATAGTCAAATTTAAGGTATGACAAAACTTAAGTTAATTCATTAGGTGTTGCTTTTGTAGGAATTTAAATTGGAAATAAAAGAAAAAAAAGGGGAGTGAAAATATAGTGGTTGACTATCTCTCTCAACTAAAGTAGCATGAATAATTAAAACATGAAGATGAGGTTAATAACCACTTCCTAAATGAGTTACTCTTTGTTGTTAAGCACCTTAATCTACCATGTTATGCAGACATTGCAAATTACTTAGCTTATGGAGTGTTTCTGTAAGAGCCCACATTGTAAATAGTATAATACGATAGTGTGTATTGGATATTGAAATAGCCCCAGTTCTATCCTAATGCCATAATTCTCTTTATGGTGGTTACTTTGGAGTAGCAAAGATAGTAGTTTGAGTGTTGGAATACGATAGCCCCAGTTTGCCAATATTGTTCAAGGATGCTAGACAAGTTGTTATACAGTGTAATAGTTTCCAAAGAGGGGAAATATCACTAAGAGGGATGAAATGCCCTTGCAAACTTTTAAGAGATAGAACTATTTGATGTTTAGGCATAATCTTTATGGGTCATTTTCCTTTGTCTTGTGGAATTGATACATTTTAATGGGTATAGACTATGTCTCTAAGTGGATGGAGGCAATCACATGCCCAACGAATGATGCAAGAGTAGTTATTAGATTCCTTAAGTAACTTTTTACAAGATTCAGAGTTGCTAAAGCACTTATGAGTGATGGGCATATGCATTTTTACAATAAATAATTAGAAGTGCTCTTAAGGAAATATAGAGTGCATCATTGAGTAGCTACACCATACCACCCATAAATTAATGGTCAAGCTGAAATCACATATTAATCTCTTAAACAAATACTTAAGAAGATAGCTAGAAGTTCAAGACAAGAATGCTCTACCAAACTTAATGATGCTTTTTGGGCATATCACATAACATTTAGGAACCCCATTGGCATGTCACCTTATAGACTAGTTTATGGAAAAGCTTGTCATTTACCAATAGAGCTTAAACATAGGGCATGGCAATTAAGGCTCTCAAATTTGATATGGACAAAGTAGGCCAAAATGATTATTACAACTACATAAGTTGGATAAAATTCTATATGTGGCATGTGATAATTCTAAATCATAAAAGGTTCTGACTAAATGGTGGCATGATAAGAGGATTTGTCAAAAAGCATTTCAAAAAAGAGATTAGTACTATATGTGTTTCTTTATGGTGCTTTAGAATTAACCAATGCAAGTGGTAGGATGTTTAAAGTCAATGGCTAAATGAGTAAACCCTATCACGAAGGAATGCTAGTAAAGGATCGAAAGGCAATCCAACTTAACCTTATTAATTGAAGACTTCATTAGATGGTCAATCTATAAACCTATAATTTAGTATGTAACTTTCAATCTATTATTTTAAATTTTTATGTCTGTTTTGTGTTTTCTTTAGTTGTCTAATATATTATAGTTTTATTATTGGTTATATTTTTATTATTATATGTATGTGCAATTTTTAGATGTTAGATTTTTGAAAAATAAACCATTAATGGGAGCACTTTCTATCGTAATCATGAGGCACCTATGCTCATTAACATACCACTTCTAAACATGCTCCTTGATCATGTCTCTGGCCATAATTGCTAGCCCAATCTTCAAACCAGAGAGCAAAGCACTATTGCGATCGTTATCTAATCACGATTGCTAAAGAGAACCCCCTTAAAATACTTAATCCACTATCACGATTGTAAGCTCAATGCGATATCAATTAAGTTATTGGTGCTTCAGATCCATAATTTAAAATTAACGATCATGTTCATGTGGCACTCACCATATTTTAAGTAGTTTAACTCTTTACTACAATCGTGGGCTACGTTAGTTTAAATCCCTCCTCACTTTTAATTATGTTAAATCTTTATTCTCTTTATTATAATCCCTAGCTGATTATCATCCTTTTTACTTTCCAATCTTATCTAAAATCATACCTCCTTGAAGGTGTAATCATCTCACCGCAAACCATTAGACAAAGGGAAAGAGCCCATGAAGGAAAAGCAACCATCACTGCCACCATTATTGGTTCAATACCCTCCACTCCAAACCAATTTTTTGGTTAGTATGATGCTCCCTTCTCTATTATTTCACATGAGGAAAGAAAAAGGTATCACTCCCTCTCTCTTTGAAATGTGGTAACATGCAAATATTTTAATGAGTCTCTTTTACAATCTTTGGGTCTTTAAGAACACTAGAGGTTTTGTGTGACAAAATAGGTTAGGGAAAGTTTTTAACCATGAAGCATGAAACCTACAAGGAACTTGCTTTGGAATTTTTCATCACTTTTTAACCCAAAGATAAGAGCAATAATGTGCTTACTTATTAGTTCTTTAGAAATCCATATGAAATTGACCGTGAATTGATGTTTTGGGTCTTTAGATTCCTAAATAAGGGGTTGAAAGTGTCTATTAAGTTATTTAATTTGACTTATTTTTGGAGTATCATTTCTGGTTTACCTCATTTTCCAAGAAGTGTTGTGATGCCCAATAGTTTGATTAAATATCAATGCTACATCATCTTGCACCGATTCATGTGTTCTACCATATTTGGGATGGGTGAGAGTAGTAGAATTTCAACAAAACAATTGTTCCTATATGGGGGTTGCATGCACAAACCCTAATTTCCATAACTTATTTTGTTTTTCAAACATTGCTCTATTAGCAATGCATCCAAACCTAGGGTAGCTATGGTGTTTTTGATCCCACACACACACACATATCATTAATTCCACCAGGTTCAATTAATCATAATTTTCTCTTTCATGTCGAGGTGATTATAAGTAAGATGAAGCTCCATCAATAACAAATAAGGAAGAGTTATAATACTTGGCACTAGGGGTGAGAACAAGTTAGGAAAATTCTGGGATTTAAAATATCCAGAATTATATCATATTTCAGAAATATTAAAAATGAAATATCTAGTACCAGTACTTAATTTAAAAATCTACATACCAATACCATTCCCTTTTTCAGGACGATTAAGTACGGGGATTTTGTTCTATTGAAGCAGATCGGTATAGCACAGTCCAAACAAGAATTTAGAAAGGAAATTTATGTAATAGATAAATTTATATTATTAACAAAAATTTTATTTATTATTCACAAATAAATTAAAATTATATTTATTATTCACAAATCAAAATGACATAGTTTTGGGAAAAAATATTTTCTTTTGATATATATATATATATATATATAGACACACACACAAAATAATAATAATAATTCTAATATTATTATTTACCTCATTATTTTTAAAAAATATCAATAAGATTAAATTACTTAATAATGATAATAATTAATAAATAATTAATTATAATAATAATAATTTTCTTCTCTTTTTTTTGTTTGTTAGATCACTTCTTAGAAAACAATGTATATAGTTGTGGATAAAATTATATCATTTTGATTATGTATAATATATGTCTATATATTATTATGTAGCAAAATAATAATTATAATATTATATTTTAGCTCATTAATTTTAAATAATATCAATAAGATTATATAATTTAATAAAAATAAAAATTAATAAGTTATTAAATATAATAATATTATTTAGCTCATTAATTTTAAATAACATCAATAAGATTAGGTTACTTATATGCAATAATAATTAATATAAAATATGATAATAATAACATATTTTAATTAAAAATTATAATATTTGAAATATACAACATTAATTTTTTTTTATTTACATATTTTTAGTTTAAATTGCAATGTAATGGGCATTCCACATTTTTACTTGTTATTGATAATAATAATAATACATTTATTATTTCTTATATTTTAAGTTTAAAGTGTGTCATAATGGATATTCCACATTCTTATTTGTTAATTAAATTATTTGAAACTATGCAATGTGAATTTTTTATTTTTATGTCTTAAGTTCAAATTATAATATAATAGACATTTCATATTTTTACTTGTTAATTGAATAACAATAATAGTAGTAGTAACAACAGTAGTAGTAACAATGATAATAATGTTAATAATAATAAAATGGGATAAGGTACATTTTCGCCCTTAATGTATACCCTGAAGTGCACATATGCCCCTAAATTATTTTTTAGCTCAATTATACTCAAAAATCTAGTTTTATTGATTTTTAGGCCCTTTTCTTTAGCAGAGGCGTAATGTCACTGTTAATGGCCCTTGTAATTGCCACATCACCCATCAAAGAGCCATGTGCTTCTTTTTTTCTTGTTCTTCTTATTCGTTTCTTAACATCGTTAATAATGGAAATTTAGCTTCGAAAATCAACTCCATTAGAGTTTTGGAATTATTCTAGTAGTAGTAAGACATCAAACAACCCCAATAAGCAATAAATTGGTGAAACCAAACCATAAAGTACATTTATAAATTAATAAAACAACACTCAACTGTAGACTTCTTACCTTTAGGTCCATTTTTTAACTTAAAACAACAAAATTCACACTATTAAATTTCATTGAAAGCACACCAGAGAAGGATAGGCATGCCATATGAGAGCAAACCACTAAGATAAATATATTCTCTATGCCTAGCCAATATCACTGTTGTTGAGAAGCACGAAAAGGCCACTAAAGTTCCCAAAAATGCAAAGATCAAAACACTATCATAATGGAGAAAAGTCATTTACAAAATTAGCACAATCTTTCAACATCATGCGAAGAAAATTGCATAACAATGATTTTGTAACCACTAAAATGTAGGCTCCTCCAATTTAATAAGAGATGTGTAAGATAAATATATTAGAGCCCCAATATTAGAAGGTTCACTTCATAAGAGGTGAATAAAAAATAACCAAATGCAATGTCAATATAATGACAAGAAAGTACCTTCGATCAATATCAATGGCCAAATCAATCAAAGAATCCACAAAAGCTCCTTCAAATAATGCAGCTACCATCAAAAGAGAAACCCTTTTTGCTTCTTCTTTCTCTAGTTGCAACGTACCTCATGCAGAGGATTTCTCTCTATGCTATAATACGCTTCTTCCTTTCATATAATTCACACCACCTATTCGACCATATTACTCATAGATCAGAATAGCATCATTAAAAACAAGAACAATAATAATCATAATAATATAAAACAAACATATTAAAAAATTAATTCAAGAAAAGAAAATATTTGCTTTGCTTGCTTTTGGGTCAATGATGGATTCACTAACATAATTGTCTTCGTCCATGATTCTTCCTCCCAATAAAACTAGTAACCCACTTCAAAATCTACAATGTTATCCTTGTTCACTCTCTTCTTCATACAACCACCACCTTTGCTATAGTCCTCTTCTTGTCTCGTGCTTCTCAACTTGCTATGTTTCAAGAAGGAGATAGAGGAGAAGAGAGGTTTCTTATGAATTGAATTGACATGATGGTGATGATTATGAAACTAACGATGAAAGAGATGAAGTTAGAAGCTCAATAATAATAATAATAATAATCAAAAGTTTGATAAATGGCAAGCCCTAATTTTCATGAAAACAAAAGCACTAAGAAGAAATTTTAGAATTCAAAAGAGAACAAGCTATAGAAATTTCAATCACAACACTATAAAATGCAGCGTCAAGAAATTTGAAGCTTGAACAAGGGAGGAGAAGAAGGTGTTCACTCACAATGATGAAAGCGAAATAGTGACGGTGATGAAAATAGTGATAGTGATGAAGAACAGAGGAGCAGTGACGGTGATGAAGAATAGAGGAGCAGTGACGGTGATGAAGAATAGAGGAGCAATGATGGTGATGAAGAACAGAGGAGTTTTTCAAGGGAATCCAGGACTTTGAATTCAAGGGAGAGAGAGAAGGCTTTGAGAAAGAGGAAAGATTGGTGGTGGTGATGGTGGTAACCAAAACTATAGCTAATGGTTCCTCTAGCACCGAAGAAGAAGAAGAGGGGAGAACATGGTTGTAGGGTGAGTGATGTGGCAATTATAAAGGCTAATAATGGTTGGTTTAACGGTGTTATTAAAGATAGGGGCTTCAAAATCAATAAAACTTAATTTTTGAGTATAATTGAGCCAAAAAATAATTTAGGGACATATGTGCACTTCAGGGTATACAATAATGGTGAAATTGTACCTTATCCCTAATAAAAATAATAAAAAATTTTTGGTAATAATTTATTTATTATATTTTAATCACAAAACATATTAATTTTTATTATATATTATTATACATATGTATATTACTTGACAAAATTAAAAGTATATAATTAAGTTACTACTTAATAGTAGTTATTATTTTTTATGTATTACTTGTTAAATTAATATTTGGTATTATGTTCGAGTTTTACACCTTAAAACTCTAATCCATGATGGATGCAAGTGATGCATAAATTAGAGCACATAAAGCAAAAGTTTGACAGGAAATACCAAAGATCAAGAGAGAAGTCAGCTATTAAATCCATAATCCAAGACTAATTTGAGGCCACAGAGTATGGCACTTCATTGCCATCATAAATGCCTTTGCCTCCAGACCCTCCACAACAAGGGGAGTAAAATTCTCTTTTCCCTATTTTACTTTTATTCTTAGTTTTAGCTTATTCTTTTTATATTTATGCATTTCATTTTTATATTTTATGTTTGGTGTTTTCTTTTTTTATTTAGGGATATTTGTGCATATTTAAGTTTACACTTTATTTAAGTTTAGCATTTTAGGCATTTAGGCTATTCACCTCTCATATATTGAGGACAATGTGCCATTTAAGTATGGAGGAAGCATTTTTGCATTTTTCATTTAAGTATATCATGTGTATATTTTGGTATATAACATGTATTTCATTTCATTTTCATGCATTTGTGTAAATTTAGCCCAAATAAAATGATTAACACTTGAAATGTTTTGCCGAATTATCATTGAGATGAGTATTATTTATATTTTTAATTTCCTTGAGTTTATATTATGTAATCTTCTATTAATGGTTAGTTTAGGTTCTTTTAATTTTTGTTAACAAATTGAGTTAAGAATTTTTGAACTTTTAATCAATTTAATGCATGTTGTTTGTCATTTAAGCATGATTATGAGTTAATGGGGAATTAGTTTAGTGAATAAACTAAGCTTCTTTCTAAGGTTACTTTTGGTTGTATATGAAAGAAGTTGTCAAAACAATACTCTCTCCTGATGCCAAAAAAAAGAATAAAGAATAAAAAGTGCTAAAGAACTAAAAAGTTCTTATACTCCAATGCTCTTATAAAGAGTACAAATATTCAAAGAATCCTCTTGGCAATGTTCATGTTGAGTAGTTCAAAAAAGATGGGGAACTACTAATAAAGGGAAGAATATCACAAAAACAAAAAGAAACTAAAAGGGAGAGAGTTAAAATAAAAATGACTTCCACATGCCAAATTGAAAGTCACCTTAGTTAAAGGTCTTTTTCATTTATTTTGTACTTTTTTAAGGTGTTGATTTATGATTTGTGTTATTTTGAATGAATAACATGCTCTTCACTTGGTAATTTGCATTTCTCAATTTAGTTTGTCTACTTTGTTTATTAGGATTATAAGCTAGCTATTAAAACAATATTGTAGTGTTGGCTTGAAGAAATAAGAGTATATACATTGTTTATTTCAATGATAGTTATTACTTTTGAGTTTGTTTGAGGATAAGCAAAGATTCAAATATGGGGGCATTTATTGGTGCTAAATTACTTATAGTTTTAGGACTCATTTTAGCATGCATTTATAGATTTTAGGTTGCATTTAGCTTTGTTTACTTAGAATGAATATATAATTTTATATTTTTATTTTATTTTTCAGGGAAAAGCAAACTTGGAGGTGAATGGTACTAAGATGAGCATAAAAAGAGCAAAAATAGAGCAAGGAAAAAGAGGTTGAGGTGTTGTAACGATCGCAGATAAGTGCACGATCATAGTTTGCTCAAAGTAAAGCCAAGCAAAGATGGTGCTACAGTTTTGTGGCAACCACGGGAGATACCCAATAATGGGATCCAATGCCTAAATCTTCTGTGACAAGCACAGTAATGTAGTGATTGCCATTCCTTTATAGTAGGCCCTTTTATCATAACCATAGAAGCATTGGCGATCATGAACTGTTTGTTTCCAACAAGGAATATGTGTACGTTTTAAAGAGCAAAACTAGGGGAATATTAAAAGATATTCTAGAAGTGCATATAAAAGGACAATACCTATGAATTCCAATACAAGAATTCACGTTCTAGGAATCAACTAACCAATTGAAGAAATACACTAAAGTGAGAGAAGGATAAGAGGAGAAAAAGAAACTTTAAGAAGAGGACACCATTAAAGATCCTTAGAAGCTTCTTGATAACAATTATCTATCCTTTCTTTGCTTTGTGATTATAATTATGGATATTTATTTTTGTTGTATTTTTATTGAATAATGAATATTGAAGTCATAACTGAGTAGTTTCCTTTTTATTGTTTGGATTTGAAATCCATTTGATTTAAGTCTAATATAATAGATTTATTTTCTTTATTTTGCATATTATTTTTATTTTGCTTGTTGAATATTGTAGATGGCCAACTATAGCTCTTGTTTAGGACCATACTTTAAGAAATGGTAGTCTTAACAAAACCTATAAACAAAAGTTGATTGGGTGAATGACTTAAGAGAGCTTAAGTTGATTCAATTCTCATTAGGTTTGCTTAATGTTTTGTTTATTTGAGATTAACTCATTTCCATAATGATGATAAGAGTTAAGCCTTGGTTTTGTGCATCAATTGACTCTTACAAGTTGAGTTAAACATTTATTGAGAGAGAGTGTTTGATGATTTATGAAAACCTAAGATGTATAAGAGATACAAATGGATCCATTCATTAGATTAATGATGATGTAGTGCTCAAATTCCTAATAGCATTATTACTATATTGATTTTTTTTTTTATCAAATTCTTAGTTTGGTGTTTCCTTTATTCAATTGTTAGTTAGTTTTTATATTTTTCTTTCTTAAGTGTGAGCTCTAAACAAGACTAAATAAAACTAATAAGTTTTTTATTGTCAATCCTCATGGGAAAGATACTTTACTTATCATTTTATTACTTATTATGACTTGTATACTTGCAAAGTTTGAATATGTGATGAACACCCAAAAGTGCAAAGCATGAATTAATGAATAGTTAAAAAATAAATCTAATATAAGTGCAAATCTAATTTATTATTTAAAATAAGACTAACATGTAAAATTTGGTGTCCCCTATGAGTAGCCCAAATGACAAAAGATGTAAATATCAAGTTAAAAAGGTCAAAGATCAAATCCTCCACTCCCCTAAACATGATAAAAAAAATAAGGAAAAATGATCAAATAACTCCTTCAACTTGTATCATTGGATCAAATAGGTCAAATTTAAACTTTTTCAATAAATAGTTACAAAACTTATATTTAAAGGCCATTTAAATCTAAACTTTGACCAATTATTAGTGCATGGAATTTAGTTTTAACTGAAAGGAAGTGAATTTTATTTCTTTATCCATACACATGTCTAACATTTTTAAATAAAAATTAAAGAAAATATCTATCTTCTACCTTTTACCTCTTTCCATCCTCATCACTGACTTCTTCTTAACCTCATCACTTTGGCCACATTATAACTACCCCCACTAATCTCATTAAAAAAGTTAGCTATCTTTATTTTTTAGGCTTATAGCATGTAATTTAGCTTTAAATAAAAAACCATATTAGGCTTATCACTTAATTCCATATTAGTCTTGCCATTATCATTTCTAGAATTTTGAGCACTTGCCCATGCCCTTTTATTCTACCCTTGTCTCTTCACTTTTCAAGCTTTGTTGCTATTAATAAGTGATTATGGCTCATATTCAACAATGCAATCCTTTCCATATTGATTTCTTATTTCTAATGCTATTGCCAATGAGGCATCATTTTCCTACTTTTTTATGCTACTTGCTTCAGTAGTCTGTATAATTGTTATAAGAATAGCTCCATCAAGAATGCCAAATCCCTTCAATTCTTTTCATTCAGATTTCTTGTTTTAAGGTGTTGGAAAGCTATGCAGTTCTACTTTACTCAAATAAGTACTTCTCCTATTCTTAATAAGTACCTTTTCTTTTGGTCATTTTTGAATAAGCCAATCATAAAGCATTATCTCATAACTCCATAAGAGATAAACAAGAGTTGCACTCCATTTTCCAACCCAGCCTTGGACACTAAAAGAAAACTACCTTTTTATTTCCAAAAAATATCAAATTAATGTAACTCAATTCGATAATATAAATATAAAACCATGTGAATTGATTGTACCCATCCATTTACAGTGAAGGCAAAACCAGACAATTTCCAAAGAATTAATAACAATGAAAATTTTGAATCAAGAAAAGCAATGAATGAGAACAAGTTAGCTTAAAATAAAAAATTTGAGCCTGTCATTAGAGTTTGGGATTTTATGGTCATGGTTGAAAGAGAATAAGTGGTAGTGGATGGTGATGGAGAGGCGACTGTGGGTGGTGATAGAGAGACGACTGTGGATGTTAATAGAGAGGTGGTGGCCATTAATAATGGAAATGTAGTAGCAACCATGATTGGGGGTAGGGGAGAAGGGTTAAAGGAGATAATAATGGTATTATTAAAATTGTTGTATTTTATTATTTCATTTTATTTTGGGCAAGTGAAAGACACACCCCTTCTTATATTAGAATTTAGGTTAATTTGGTCTATAAATAAAAGTTTTGGGACTATTTGTCAGAAAAGTTAAAATTTTCCTTATTTGATCTTTTAATACATGTTGAAGGGGTAAATTGACTATTTGTCCAAAAAAATAAAACACAATAGAAATACTATGTACATTTTTTGACAAATGTTTATAGTAGACTAACTACTAAATAATATATATGATTAGGGGTAAGGGAGATGGGTTGGAGGAGATGATAATCGTATTATTGAAATTGTTGTATTTTATTATTTTGTTTTGTTTTGGGCAAGTAAAGACACGCCCATTCTTAGATTAGAATTTGGGTTAATTTGGTCTATAAATAGATGTTTTAGGACTCGATAAAAAAAGTTAAAATTTGCCTTATTTGATCTCTTGATAGAAGTTGAAAGGGCAGATTGACCATTTGTCCACAAAAATAATAATAAAACCCAGTAGAAATACTATATACATTTTTTTTTGACAAATGTATATATTACTTTAACAACTAAATACTATATAAATTTGTAAAAAATTATATGAATATTAGTGGCTGCTTAATAAAAACAAAAATTGGGTATTTCAACTACCAACAGTGTGAGGCTTCTCTTGCCTCTTAGGTTTGTAAGTAAATAATAAATAATGTTTATATACTTGTCAAATATTATAATTATAATATGAAGTGAAACAAAATTTTATTCCGATGAAAAGATGGTGTGCCTAATTCTACTTGAAATGATAAAATTCTTCTTCTTAAAGCATAATTAGGATGTTAGGAGATCAACATATGTTGGAAAGTATTCAACTTTTTTTGTAAATTTTAAGTTTTTTCAAATCTTTCTTGTGTTGGAGTAGCTTTGCTTGTTTATGTTTATAATATTTTTTCTTTTGATTTGCAAATAGGGGTTTAATTCTCATTGCCACTTTCTTTTGATCGCAAATTCAAATCATTTTTCCATTGCAACTAAAGCTCTCAATTTTCCAGTGAGTTATTTACTAAATAGCTATAGTGACAATAAGGTACACACAAAAGATGCTTCTTTTTTTCACGTTTCTGGAAGAGTTTTAAGATTTTTATCCTAATTACTTTCTTTTCTTCAATTAGAGCCATAGCCACTTAATTTTTAGCAAGTTGAATATTATGATAACAAACAAGCATTTCTTGATTTTGTAAGTGTGGATCCATCATGGAATAAGCCTTTTGAAGAATAAAATTTAGAGAGAAAATTCAAGAAGAGAACAAATATGTTTTCATATATTCATAAAAGAGAGGTTACAACCCTTATATAAACATATAGGAAACCTATTCATATCCTAATTAAGAATAAAATAACATCCTAAATAAAATAAGGACTTTATTCCTGATTGTATACAAATATTTACTTCCTAATAAATACAATCAAAATATTTACTTCCTCAGCACTCCCCCTCAAGTTGGTGAATGTATGTTAATCATTCCTAACTTGCTAAGTGAGTTGTAGAATGATTTTCTAGATACAACCTTTGTGAGGATGTCAACTAGTTAAGTCTAAGAAGAAATAAATGGAAGATCAATTGTTCCTTGATTTAGATGATCTTTGATGAAATGCTTGTCAACCTCCACATGCTTAGTTCAATCATGTTGAACTGGGTTATTTTCAATTGCTATGGTTGCCTTATTATAACAATGTAATAACATAGGCTTTAAATGTTTTAGTCCCAGATCTTGAACAATTCACCTTATCCAGAGCAACTCACACACTCTATGAGCCATTACTCTGAACTTAGCTTTAACACTCAACCTTACTAATACTTTATATTTCTTGCTTCTCTAAGTGACCAAATTCTTTCCAATAAATGTAAAGTACCCCGATGTCAATTTTTTATTAGTCTAATAACCAGTAATTTCATAATCCTTATTTCTCCTAAAGAACAAACCTTTTCTTGAAGAAGACTTTAGATATCTTAATACTCGGTATATTATACTCATATGTTCTTTACTCTAGAAAAGCATTAACTAACTTACAACATTTACTCCATAAGCAATATCCGGTCAAGTATGAGATAAGTAAATCAACTTTCCCACAAGCCTTTGATATTAATCTTTATCAGTTGGGACTTGATCTTCTCGGATTGATAGTCCATGGTTGACTTCAATTAGAGTCTCAACTGGCTTACAATCAAGCATGCTCATTCCTATTAGTAGATCCACTACATACTTTTTTTAGTAATAGGAAATCCCTTGAGCTGATCTTGAAACTTCAATCCCCTAAAAATGCTTCAAGTTAACCAAATCCTTAATTTTAAACTCAATTGCTAATTATTTTTACAAGATTTTTATCTCACTCAGATCATTTCCAATTACCATCATATTATCAACATACACAATCAGAGCAATGAATTTACCTAACTTTTTTTGATAAATAGTATATGATCAACATCACTTTGCTTATAATCAAGCTTCCTCATAAAAGTTGAGAGTCATCCAAACCATGTCGAGGTATTGCTTGAGTCCATATAAGGCCCTTTTTAGTTTGCACACTCGGTTAGTACATCTTATTCTGGGTAGTGGATCCATATACACTTCTTCATCTATGGTTCCATTCAAAAAAGCATTATTCATATCAAATTACTATAGTGGCCAGTCTAGGTTGGTAGCTAAGGAAATAAGAACTTAGATGGTGTTCATTTTTGCTACAGGAGCAAATGTATCTTCATAGTCAATTCCATACTTATGACTATAGCCTTTGCTACCAACCAAGCTTTATATCAATTAATGCTTCCATCAAGATTGAGTTTGATAATAAATTGTCAGACATTAATTATGGTATTTAGACATAAATACAGGTGTAGTAAGCACAAGTCTAAAGAGAGTAAATTTTAAAAATTTACTCATCATAACCCTTCAAAAAATGAAGAATTTCATTTGCCTAGGATACAAATTACATTAAAATACACAACTAAATAAATTAAGCAATATACAAACAAATAATTAAATAATTATAAGTTTGTAAACTTACTTGTTGTAGAACTTAGCCTTTCTTTTGTTCAATTCCTTGAATCAAATGCTTAGCCCTCCAAATGTAAGGCCTCTAGTTTAGCCTTATCTATCACTTACTTGTGCTAATTAAACTTAGTAACTTGTACTAATTTAATTAAGAGTATAAGTGTAGAGTATATGTTGTGTTTATTTTTGGCTTATGATCTTATTATAACCAAAATCACTTAGTGATTTTTCTTAACTCTTTAAGCAAAAACTCATTTAAGCATTATTTTGCTTCTTATTATCTTACCAAGTCACTTGACTTCCCTTAGATATATGAAATGATATATGTGCAATAATTTTCCACTAAGAAAAAATATGCATTAATTAATTAAGTGATTATTAAGTGTGCCACCTTAGGTATACACCTAACCATCCAACTGATTAAAATGACACCTTAGGCATTCTTTAGAAATATCCACTTAATTAATATGCCACCTTGCTTAAATCAATAATTGAGCTTGCCACCTACACATATTAATGTATAAATTTGTATGTAAAGTATACATTAATGTATTATTTTACATATTAAATTATACATATACTTAGATTTGGACTTTAATTAATCTTTGGTCCAAAATAAATTTTTTGGCCTATGTCCAAACCAATTTGGACCATTAATATAAGTCCATAAATAAATGACAACATATATATATTTATTAATTTAATATATATTAATTAATATCCAATAGTAATTAAATATTAATTAATAAATAATACTCTTATTTGAATTAGATTTCATGATATACTAGAATCATTATTCAAAACATAAATCTAATTTTATTAATCTTGATTATTTGATTAAAATCTTTTAATCAATAATTAGATTAATACTAAAGTGAATAAATGAAGCTCTATTAAGTGTGACTTACTAGGTTCATGTCTAAATGGCAATGAGAAAATATAATATTAACATTTAATATTATTTGAAACTCTTTTCAATTCTAAATGTGAAAGTCCCAATTATTCACATTTAGTTCTCATAAGCTGTGAGTGACCCCTAGTATCGATATCACAGGTACCCAATTAGAAATATATTCACACGAACCTAATCATAGTTATCGTGTACTAAATTCCTTTCATTAAAGATCCTGATATAGCCTTGAGTCAAGGTATTATCAAACTCTAAAAGCTTTATTATATGACCTCATCTTAAGTTTTAATTCTTGATAAAATACAACAAATACTATAACTCTTTCTCGTAATGAAACTCTTTTTCAGACTGTGTTGTATTTATCTTGGCCAGGAATTTATTCATTAAGAATAAACATAGATAGCATAGGATCTATCTCGGTTCACACCAGTTAATGAATCCCATCTTGGTTAAACATTCATCCCTATATTTAACTAATTAGAGCCACCACACGCCATATACCCATGTCATGATTAACACATGTATGTAAGCGGTAACAAACTCTAACCACCTAAATGTTGTTGACTATGTCACCTCAAGTATAAGGACTATATGCACCATTATAATCTAGATTATGATTGTTGATTATATATGAATATCCTTGCAATCATAATTCTAATGTCACTGTTCAATTAACCCATCCAATGAGTATCCACATGTTTATTCTGATCACTCATATTAAGTAGCATGAGATTAGTTTCTCACACTAATCAATGAAAATAGACAGAGGTGATAGTCTAATTAATATTATCCAAATATTAATTAATCGACTTCGAACAATTTATAGTAAATGTACTGAATAAATTTATAACTCATATTATCAACTCTTTGATAATAAATTTATTCAACATAATACTAAAGGAAAAATTCTCAAAAAATAACATTTTTATTTAAAAGAATATTTTATTGCCACAAGGATTATTTACAATGTCTAAATAATTACAAGAATGCCATTGGGGCATACTAATACTAACATAAATATCCATATACACCCTACCATTATCTTTCCTTTAGGGATTGGAATAAGATCCCATGTGTAGTTCTTCTATAATGCCTCTATTTCATCATTCATAGCTTTCTTCCAATCCGGATCAGCTAAAGCCTCTTGCATATTACTCATAATAGATATAGTAGATAATTGATTCATAATATATGCATGAGATTTAGATAAATGGTCAGTTGATATGAAATTATTGATGGGATATTTAGCTTTGGTATAAAGTACTGGATCATATTTTTTTGGAATCCCTTTATTAATTCTAGAAGGATAATGAGGCTCAGTATTTGGAGTTACTAGGGCAGACAATTTTACCTTATTATGCACATCTAGAGTTTCTTAAGCTTTTGGTGTGGGCTAGGAAGACACATATCTTGATTTGTTTTAGGTTTAAGCAAGATACTCTAATTATCATTAATTGTCCATCCATATGAGATGCTTGGACTACTCGAAACATCAAATGTTTATCCCAGTAAGATGCTCACACTCAGAACTTTAGATGTCTTTCCAGGTGAGATACTTAAAACATCTGAGATACTCAAAGTTCTATCTTTAAAGATGCTCATAATTCTCTCCCCTTAAAGAGAGCCCTTGGATTGGGTAAAGAAGGGAACATTTTCATGGAACTGAATATCCCAAGTTACATACATGTTCTTTACATTGGGATTATAACACTGATATCCCTTTTGTGGATCCGAATAGCCAATAAAGATACACTGGATAGCTCGAGGATCTAATTTACCTAGTTTTTTTTTATGAACATATGTCAAGCATCCAAAGATTTGGGGCTCAAGATTATTGAGAGGTAAATATATGAAAAGTTCTTAAAGTTTCTAAAGAGGTATTTTGAAATTGAGTACTCTTGATGGAATTATGAGATACACAACAGATCAAATAGCCACTCCCTAATATTCTCGAGGAACATTCATGTAAACAATGATGCTTGGATGACTTCCAATAACTATCAATTCTTTTGTTCAACTACACCATTCTGTTAAGGAGTACCGACACATGATGTTTGGTGGAAAATGCCATGCTCGTGTCAAAAATATTTAAGAGCCAAGTTAATATAGTCCCTACCATTGTTAGACTACAAGACTCAAATTTTACTCTGGTATTGTATAGCCACCATATTGTATAGTCCCAAAAAGAAAAGCACACATCTCCTTTATTTGAAAGTAGTGATACCCAGGTCATCTGGGTACATTCATTAATAAATGTTACAAATTATCAAGCACCAGATAGATTAGGAATCCAAGCAAGTCCCCACACATCATAATGAATGGTTATAAATGGAATTAAAGTTTTATTATAAATTAGTGCATATGAAATTCAAAGGCTTTTTGCCAATTCATAAATATCACACTTGAATTTAGAGTTTGTGATACTTAAAAACAATTTCGATTTTATTTGTCTAAGATAATGAAAAGAAAGATGACCAAGATGATGATACCATAAAATAACATGGTCTTTAGCCGAGCAACTTCTACCAATGCTATTGACTTGACTTGACTTGACTTTTAACTCGAATCACCATGCAAATTAAGATAGTACAACTTTCCATGTTTAACACTAGAGCTAAGAATCTAATTAAAATACATAATAATTAGGCCAATATTTGACAGTGCAATTCAAGGTTTCAGTGATTTGGCCAACAAATAGTAGATTACAAGGAAGAGAAGGAGCAACAAGAATAATATCTAGATTAAGAGAGTTAGAGTTAGATACTAATCCTTCATGAGTGACTGGTTCTATACCTCCATTAGTTGTCAAGATATTTTATTATGTTGATGGTCAGATGGATGTAAGATAGCAAGTTGAGGTTTTCATATGATTAGTAGCACCTGTATCAATAATCTATGCATTATTTTGAATATGATTTTTCATACCTAATATTGCATCAAGATCACCACTAGGTTTAGTACCACTAGAGGTGGCAATTGTAACTTTTCTAAGATTCTTACGAGGCTTTTTATTAAAATCCCACCATTCTGAATTTCCTATAATTTTGTAGCATTGTTCTATAAAGTGTCCAACTTCACCATAATCAGCACAAGTGTATGTGATGGATTTGTTCGGTACTTTCCCTTTGAACTAAGGATGAGCCTGAGCTGCTATAAGTACTACATGGTTAGGTAAAATCTTCGGCCCTTACATTATATGTCACTGGTTATGATCCCTCCACACATATGCATAACTAAACTTAAGATAAAGAGGTGGATCCTTTCATAGTACTTCACTTTGAGCATTATTAAATTTTGAATCTAGCCCAGCTAGGAAAATGTGTTTGAAGCTGGGTAATGTGCTTGTGCAGTGATATTACTCCATTAACATCCTCCCCTTAAGCACAAGTCTGAGCATTAATTTCTTAAAATATTCCTACCAAATCATTACAATATATAGGTAACAACCTACTAATCTAACGTGTATTGAATTGTTTTCAATTTAATTTGAACAACTGAGTTTCATCATATCCATCATAGAAAGTTTTTAAGACAATATCCCATATCTCCTTTACTGTTGGAAGACAAATGAATCTCTACATCAATGTTGGACTCATAGAATCAATCAGCCAACTTTTGACTCAATTATTACCAATAAGCCTCTCCAAAGCTTTATCTCCTATTAGTGGTTTTAGCGTTGTGCCAATAAGGAAGACAAATTTATTTTTGGCTCCAATTCACATCTCCATGATCTATGAGCATAGAGGATAGTTTGTATTATCAAGAATAATTCCCATAGGAAAATGAGAATTATCTTAAAGAGTTTTAATAAAATTGGGTGTTCCATGGGATATGATGGATGTGTTTTTAATGGTCAAAGTTTCAAAGATTCAAGGGATTCAAAGGATAAGAGAAGAAAAAATATGATTTCAATGGGTATGCTCTGATACTGTGAAGAATAAAATTTAAAGAGAAAATTCAAGAAGAGAAAAAATATGATTTCAATGGGTATGCTCTGATACTATGAAGAATAAAATTGAAAGAGAAAATTCAAGAAGAAAAAAAATATGTTTTCATATATTCACAAAAGAGAAGTTACAACCCTTATATATACATATAAGAAACCTATTCACATCCTAATTTGGAATATAATAACATTCTAAATAAAATAAAAACTTTATTCCTAATTGTATACAAATATTTACTTCCTCAACACCTTACTGAGCTGAGGTTAGGATATACATTATTAAACACAATTGTTTGGAATGTGCCAAGGTTGTCCTTGAAGGAGAAACATGTCACATTGCTGATTTGAGTGCTCCAGTTGGAACTATTGAGGTCCCCTGACTTCAATTATTAACTGGAACTCATCATTCTTCCATGATTGAGTTATTTCTTAGCCATGGCAATCCTATTAATCTTTGGTGCACTACTGGTGATAAATTAGGTGATGTGATGTTACCAATCAATTTATTGTCATGGTTGTTAAGTCTATTTCATATTTTTATTTTTAGTTCCAAGTATTTCTTTTCATTTCTATCTTCATATAATTCATTTTTCTTTTTTTGCTCATGCATCGACAATAAAGACTACAGGCTTCATAATTGGACCATAAAACAATATGTCTTCAACTTGATTATTAGAATGTACCTCCTAAAAATGGTTTAATCTCTAGTTTGCTACTTGGCTCCTTTATTCAAACTTTATATTAGCTTATATTCTTCTCCTTCTCTTACTACAAAAAGAGCCATTGGAGATAATTAAATTGCTTTCTTTGAAAACAATAGACATTTTGAGGAAATCTTTTACCATGCAAGAGAAGTACAAATTGTTCAGCTTACTACTCTAATTTGTATGGCTCATAAGAAGGTGTTATCTCCTTCCTTTCTCTAGTGGAGATATAGTTTTAATTTCCTTAGAATTACAACACTTTGTTAGTTCATCACAACTAAGATCACATTGCTAGAAGCTTTGAGAATTAGATTAGAGCACAACTAAAACTATCAAATGCTTCATACGTGTAACAAAATGCTTGTAAATATGATGCATTTATTGCAATTGCTTAAAATATTTGGGTGGTTTGGCAATCAACTTATAGCATATGTTATGCTAGAGACAAATGAGGTATATGTATCTTTTCTAACACTAATTCAAAAGATTTTTTTTGTTGAACAACCTAGCCTTAAAGAACACTTATGATCCTTCCTTCTAAAGGTTAAAAGACTACATTGCCAAGTGAGTTTGGTTTTGTGCTCATAATAAATAACTATTTTCTTATGAATTTCTTTAGTCTTGTTCTTCTAGATTTAGCATATGTGTATTTGCATTCCTAGCAAATTCTTGGTTTATCTAGTAAGTAAAATAAGTGAACATGTGTGATTATAAGCTATTTATTGTGTTTCTTCTTCTTATCCAAAGATATCACATTTAATTCATAAACAAAACCATCATAGCATCATTCTTTTGCATAATATTTACAAAATTCAATTTCTAACAAGAGGTAGTAGTGGAATGTAGGAAGTATGGACATATTTCAAGCAAATTCGTAGATTATTTTGGTTTTTCTTGTGACACCATGAAATGTAGTCCTATTTTTTGTCAAAAATATTTTTCTAACCTATATTCTATTTTCTCTTTTTATTTCATGTGCCATAATTGTAAATATTTTTAGGAAAACTTTTCCATGTAGCTTTTAAACAAGAATGTATCTAAAGAAGTAGTATGGCTTCTGAAACAAATAGGCTTTACTTGAAAGCTAAAGATCTAGATGTGATGAAATATGAGGAGCTATTACTTAACCCATGCCATAAAGAAGTTATACAGACAATGACACATCTATCTAGGAAAAGCTTCTATTCGAAGACTAATGATGATATGCAGCTTTTACATGATAAACTACATTTTTCCTCAAATAAGTCTTTTTGTCTCTTGCACAATTTAAAAGAGAAAATGTCTGAATGCATACAATATCTTAACTAACTTAATTTGATTGACTTTTTATGCAGTACATAATAAATAACACAAACTTGTAGGAGTTGATTTGCCCTGCATCATGTAGGAAGATAGTGAATAGCATCTTTGATAGGAAAGTAATGTAGTTCAAAAAAAGATAAGAATAAATAGGTAAGTAATAGAAAATTCAATAAAAAAAGGGTATTAATGGAAGTTCATGAAAACAACCAAGGAAGGACTCCAAAAATTCCAATCCATATTTATGTCATTCTTTAAAAATATAGATTAAATAATCAAAGAACTATATGCTACATGGCCATGAAATTCTAAAATGTTGGGTATAAAAAATTGTAAGAAAATATGCGATGTAGGGTTTGAATGTGAAAGGGTGTTAGCTACATTGAGATTTTCCTTGGAAACTAGTATGCTTTTTGCTGTGTTATTCTAGAAATTACTATTATAGATATTTTTTATATAAAATTTGAATTAGTTGAAGTGGTTGATGATCTATATTTTAAGGAGTTTGTCTTTTAGAGGTATGGCTAGTTGCTTGTGTTAGCTATGACTACCTTGTAAAGCAACTTTTTGTACTCTATATATATGAAATAAAGATATAAGTACCTCAATGAGAGAGGAAGTTCTATTCTAAGTTTATGTTCTTATTCTGGCTTTGTTTTAGTCTTTGAACCTTCTATTTTTTCAACAGTGGTATCATAGTTGATTTCTTATAGGTTGTGGGTTTAATTTCTTGTTATTTTTGCCTTTTGCTTTAGATTAAACACTTTATGTAAGAGAGAGAATGGCATCATGGAATTTTTTTATAGCAACTCCTCTTATTTTTACATGAGAAAATTATCAAAATGAAATCCCACTTAAAAGCTCTTAACTTGTAGGATGTAGTGGAGCAAGGAGGAGCATAAGTTCCACCTTTGAGAGAAAATGCAATGTTGAATGATATTAAAAAAATGTGATGAACTGGTTACCTAGAGTCCCATGACATTTACATGTGTTCATTCTGCAGTATCTAAAGTAATTTTTACAAGGATAATGGCTCTTGAAACAGCTAAGGATGTTTAGGATAAACTGAAAGACAAACTTGAGGGAAGTGACAGAGTTAAAGTAGTCAATCTTTTAACTTTAAAAAGAGAGTTTGAATTGCTAAAGATGAAGGAGATAGAAGGTGTAAAAGACTACCCAACAAAACTTATGGAGATAGTCAATCATATAAGGCTGCATGGTGAAGTTTTTCTAGATCAGAAAGTGGTAGAGAAGATCATGATCAGTCTTCCTAATAAAATTGAGTCCAAGTCTAAGAAGAATCTTATGACTTAAAGACACTCATTATTAAGAATTGATCTCCAAGCTGTAAGCACATGAGCACATGGTTTTAATAAGGTCTGAAGAAGTTATTGATGGGGCTTTTCAAGCAAAGCAGAAGTCCAAGCAATCTAAGGAAGGCAAAAAATAATATTGAAGATAAATTTGGAAAATGAAAAATTCTAAAAAGCTCAATTGAATTGATGGAGAAAGGTAGATTTCCACCTTATGGCACTTACAACAAAACCAACCATTAGAGAAAGATTGTTAGTAAAAATTAAGGAAGTCTCCAATTCAATATAGATATTGCAAGAAGTATGGCTATATAGAGAGATATTATAGGCTAAATCACAGTTGACCAAACTAGTAGTCTTCTCAGTAAGCTAATTTCATATATGAGCAGAAGGAATCACAAGCAAAAGGTCAGTTGTTCATGGCCACTCATAGTCTCAAAACATCTTAAAAGAGCACATGGTACATTGAAAGTAGTTGTACCAATCATATGACAAGAGATGAAGCTTATTTGTTTCTTAAGACAAGTTAGATAAAAGTAAAGTCAAGTTGGTCAATGGAGAAGTGATTCAAGCTCAAGGAAGGGCATCAGTCAAAATCCATACTAATAAAGGTGCTAAGCTAGTTTCAGATGTTCTTTATGTTCCCAATTTAACTCAAAAACTTTTGAGTGTGGCTCAAATGTTGCATAAAAATTATTCAGTCACTTTTAGAAACAAAAAGTGCATAATCTATGATCCTAAGGGAGCTAAAATTGCAAGAGCTAAAGAACAGTAAACCAAACTAGCAATCTTCTCATCAAGGTAATTTCACAGATGAGCAAAAGGAATCACGGGCAAAAGGTGAGTTGTTCATGGCCACTTATAGTCTCAAAACATCTTAAAAGAGCACATGGTACATTGAAAGTGGTTGTACCAATCATATGATAAGCGATGAAGCTTATTTGTTTCTTTAGATAAGTTAGACAAAAGTAAAGTCAAGTCGGGCAATAGAGAAGTAGGTCAAGCTCAAGGAAGGGCATCAATCAAAATCCATACTAACAAAGGTGCTAAGATAGTTTTATATGTTCTTTTTGTTCCCAATTTAACTCAAAATCTTTTGAGTGTGGCTCAAATGTTGCATAAAAATTATTCACTCACTTTTAGAAATAAAAAGTGCATAATTTATTATCCTAAGGGAGCTAAAATTGCAAGAGTTAGTATGATTCATAACTATTTTCCTATTCATTAGAATTTAATTAATCAATGTGCTCTTAGTTCCATGGCTAATGAAACCTGGTTGTGGCATAAGAGGTTTTGTCATTATAACCTAAATTCACTCAAATTAATGCAATCAAAAGGCATGATACTTGATTTGCCAAAAATTAAAGTTGAAAAAGATGTTTATGAGTCATGCTAGCTATGGAAGCTATATAGACAACCTTTTCCAAATGTGAAGTCTTAAAGAGTAAAAGAAAAGCTAGAGATGGTCCATACCGATGTATATGCACCAATGAGGACAACTTCTTTGAATGATAGCAAATATTTCTTGTTGTTTATTAATGACCTTACTAGAATGGGTTTGGTTTATTTTCTCAGCAATAAATCTCAAGCATTTTCCATCTTTAAAATGTTTAAAGTCTTAGTAGAAAAAGATAATGGCTATAAATTAAAGATTATAAGGTTTGATAATAATACTAAGTACCCTTCATCTAAGTTTGACAAGTTTTATGAAGATTTAGCAATTCAACATTAACTTATTATGAGTTATACTCTTAAGAAAAATGGAGTATCAAAGAGAAAGAATAGAATAATCATGGAGATAGCAAGAAGTATGTTAACTGAGAAGAAAATGCTTAATGTTTTTGGGCAGAAGCTATTCACACTACCATGTATTTGATGAACAAGTTACGCACTAGAGCTGTAAATGGCAAGACTCCTCTTGAAGCTTGGACTAGTCATAAACCTTCTATAAAGTAGCTAAAAATCTTTGGGTCAGTGTGTTACATTCATGTACCTAATATAAAGAGAAACAAGTTAGATGACAAAGCTAAAGTTAGTGTTATTTTGGGATATGGTACTCTAACTAAAGCGTACAAAGTGTATAAGGTGCAAAACAAGGAGTTGATGTTGAGCAAGAACTTATAATTTGATGAAAATAACTATTAGGATTGGAAAAGAATTTGCTTATGAAGAAGCAAGCCATATCTTAACAAGCCAACACTTTAAACATGTCTTCAAGTTATTCAAGTCAAAATAAATAATTTGATGATTATGAGTGACCTTTTTTAAGCCTTTTATTTTTTGGTTTCGAGACGAATTGGTTTTTTAAAGGTCTTTTTATTTCCAAGGGACATGGCAACTTTATTGAATAGAGAAAAATGATTGGTCTCGAGAGGAATGAGATGCTTTTTCAATTTTATGGAGTTGCAAAAAGAAGGGGACAACATTAGGTCACTTAGCGAGTATTGCCCCCAATAGAGATTTCTGGGTTCAAGGGATCGCATCTACTTTTTTATTTTTTCTTATTATACGATGTTTGATGTATAACTATCGTAACACCCTAGTTTTAGTAATGATATTTTATATACCATTCACATAATTCATCAAATAGTGGAAGATAATAAAGTTGAAGGATATTATTATTGCATCACTTTCCTAAAAAAATACATATAAAAAAAGAGATTGCAAAAAAGTAAATCTAATTTAGATATGATGGATCTGCAAAGCAAGTACGAGCATTCATATAGCCTGCTTAGTCATATGAATAATGGGATAACCAATGGACACTCGATCACTTAAAAGAGTAAGCAAAATATAGATGATTATGTATGTTTGGAGTGATTATTTATGCTGTGATGGTACATGATGATGATATAGGGGATGCATGATGTCATCACTGGACCAAAAACATGATGACTCTATTATGGGATATGAACATTTCATATTATTGATATTTACTATGTCATTTCATGTTTTGGAACTAGAGGATGCAGAATGATGATATGAAATGAGCATAATAAAGCATAGATTATTCATATAGCATGCAAAATTGCCAGTCTCATCACACAAGCACAACAATATTCCTAAATGCTAGTAATAATAAAATAAATGAAATGTGATAAAATAAACATACTAAAATGATTGTGTGGTTCTTAGACTTGACTAAGCTCATATGGGTTTTAAAGCTTTAGCTTTGAGAGATTATTAAGCTTTCCTTATTGAAAAATTCAAAATGATAATAGAATGATGCTAGTTTGTATACCTTTGAAGCATTCTTTGATAAAGATGAGGCTTGTTTTGGTCGAAAAGAGGTCTAATCTCCTAAGAAAAAGATAGTGAGAGAGCAAAAACTATCTGGAAAAGGGTTTCCAACACCTTTGATTGGATAGATTTTTAAGTGTGTGTGTGCTTCCACTTGCTCCCCCTTCAAAATGGGGTATGGAGATGTTTATTTATAGTGAAAACTATATGGAATAGGGGGGTATAGGCATGGTCATGCACGCATCCCTAAGACAAAGTGTATGACCATATGAAATTCCTGTGACTACGCGCTTAGTGCACTAGCGCAAAGCCACCTGCTCTCGTGCATGGTTACACATACTTTCATGCATTATGTACTCCATTTGGATCTTACCTGAGCTTTTCTAAGGTTGGTTCCTAGGTTTTTAGGCCTTCTAGATGTGTTTTTCAAGTCCATTTTGTCAAATTCAACTCAATTTTAGTACCTGATAGTTAGAGGTGTTTACACATACTTCTAAGCAATACGCGTTAATCCTTAAGTTATTTTGGACAATTCAAGGACCACTTCTAAAGGTTTTGGAGCCTTTTAGATGTGTTTCCAAAGTCTGGTTTGGCTTCAATTTTAGAGCGTGACACTTAGGTGTGTTTATGGCTTTACATGTACTTCTAAGCAAGACACGCTGATTCTCATGTTATATTGGACCATTCTAGGACCACTTCCAGATATTTTAAGGCCTTCTAGACTTGTTTTTAAAGTTCATTTTTTCATAAGTGATTTCCATTTTTTCACAAAGTTGGGTCCCAATCTAACAAAATGAACACCAGCCCAACAAGCTGAGTGTTCTAAGAAAGGAATAAGCTTTTCATAGTTCGTATAATTCATATTTCATATGGTTGGAGCACAACTTAATGGCTCAATGATCAATTTTGCACACTAGTAGGGTCAGTTAGGTTTCTAAGGTTGCACATTTTAGAGGTGTTATGAACAAGTAGACTTTAGTCATCTCAGAGGTTCATTTCATCATTAAACCATCTTAGGGATAGTCAAATTTGAGGTATAACAATTGCCTCCTACTTCACATGTGTTGAATAGCCATCTAGCACTAGTGTCAATACACATGAAGCAAATGCAAAGATGCAAAAAAAATCATTTTCTGAATAGAGGGGTACTTACCTAAGTGCTATGTCATTGTAATTCGATTGTTATGATATTGCCGATATAACCTCTTTAGGTATCAAGCAAACAGACAAAAATGTTGCCGCTATAACCTCTTCAAGTGTCCGATGAGCAAAATCATGTACTATAACCTCCTTTGGTTTCAAGCAGATAGAATCATACCATTATAACCTCTTTATTTGTCAAGCAAATAAAATCATGCTACTATAACATCTTCAGGTTTTAGGTGAGCAAAATCATGCCACTATAACCTCTTTAGGTGTTAGGCGAGCAAAATCATGCCACTTTTAGGTGTCAGGCAAATAGAATCATGCCACTATAACCTTTTTAGGTGATAGGTGAATAGAATCATGTCACTATAACCTCTTCAGGTGTCAGGCAAATAGAATCATGCCACTATAACATCTTTAGGTGTCAAGTGAGAAGAATCATGCCACTATAACCTCTTTAGGTGTCAGACGAGTAGAATCATGCCACTATAGCCTCCTCAGGTGTCAGGCAAACAAAATCATGCCACTGTAATGTCTTTAAGTGTCAGGTGTATAAAATCATGCCATTATAACCTCTTTAGGTGTCATGTAAATAGAATCATGCCTCTATAACCTCTTCATGTGTCAAGCGAACAGTATCATGCCACCATAACCTCTTCAATTTTTAGGTGAATAGAATCATGCCACTATAACCTCTTCAAGTGTTCGGTGAATAATATTATGCCACTATAACCTCTTCAGGTGTTAGGCGAACAGATTATTATGATCATTGTGATTAATGAAATATGTCCTTCTCTTTTAGTCTTGGTCGGTGATGATGTGGTAATAATATTGTGATAATTCAATGATGCTGATGTTATTACTTGTTATGTTGCATATGTTATTTTGATGATTTCGAGTAATGCATCCTTTCGATGATTCTTCCCTATTTTTCTTCTTTCGGGAGGTGTTAAGTTTTGAAAGTGGTGAGGTCATACACGGTATCTTTATAAAGATGCAGTCTCATTAGTATACTTTTATATGAATTTTTTGCATGTCTTATGTTTAAATGGAGGTTTAGGACTAGAGAAATGAGTGTGCAAAGTCTCAAAGTGCACATATGACTATACAGGAGCGCGTGGAGGGGGGAAGTGTGTATGGCTACATGTGAGGGGTGCATGGTCACACACTGAGCATGTGATCATGCACCTGGTGCATGGCCATGTGAATTCCCCTCTCCAAGCTTATTTAAGTGCATGTTTTGAAGGTCTGGGGAGGCTTATTTTGAACTTCTTTAAGCGTTCTCCAACTCTTCTTGACCCTTTTTCATGTTTTAGGTGCTTTCTGCTATATTTTTGCTTATGTATTTTCATTTTTCTCTGCATAAGATGGAGTTCTCTAACATTCTAGAGGGTCTAAAGGATATCTTTTTGGACAAGGAGGGTAACTTCATAAAGGCCACTAAAGTAGGGACTTCCATTGCGAGGACTAGTACTGATGGTCCGTCTAGCACTTAGGGCCTCAACTATCTAGGCTTTCTATAGGAGACCTGATTCCTATGATTTATAGTTTGGAGACTCATGATTATGCTCATCATCATCGCTAGGTAAGTCCATTTGAAGCTTATTAATTAGCAACCTTACTATTTATTTTATTGTATAAGGTTTTTGTAGCTATAGGTCTTTGTTGTAACTATCTATTAAGTCATAGTTTTATTATGAATTTTGATAGTTGATAGCTCTTGCTTTATTTTCTTATTATGATTTTCTACTAATGCTTTCCATAATGCATTTATTTTTTTACTTTTTTATTATTTTTGTTAAATAACAACAAGAAAAAGATGTGCTTGCGAATGTTTGATAGCGTACTTGATATTTGTAGCCTGATAGGTCTATTACTGTGCTTCCTAATAGTCTCAATAGGGTCAGTATGTATTCTTAGGGTCTTCCATTATGTGTGAGCAAATGATTGCGGGGAAGGGCTTTGATGAGGTTATTGTTACTTTATCTTATGAATGGTATGCATCGAGTCAAATTGCAATGTATCCACTTATAGAGCGATGGATAGACATGACATATACTTTCCATTTGCCTATTAGGGAGATAACCATCACTCCCTTTAGACTTTACTGCTATTATGGGCTTGAGATTTTTTGGAGTGCCTATTCCCTTTAGTGAGGAGAAGTGCTCTTCTATGGTAGCGAGGAGGCACATTACCATGGAGTTGCTTAGGGTGGCCACTCCTATGAAGTCTAGTTGCTCATACCTCACTCATTATACTGATTTTATTTCTTCTATATGGATGATGTACAATGATGGTCGTGTTTTAGTAAAGTAACTAGCTCATTTCTTTTTATTTTACTTGTTAAGTGGTGTCATCTTCTTGAACCCTTTAAGTACAAATAGTCTGTGATTACTACCTATTATAATGGATCTAGATGGCTTGTCTAAGAAATGCTAGGGTACTACCAATTTTACCCATATGTACAAAGGCCTTAATGTAGCCTATCAAGGTGGCTCAAGGATCTATAGATGCTTGTTCATGTTGGATGTGAGTAGGAGTTCTCATGTTTATTCTTTTTGCTCTTTGTCCTTAGTTTATTATTTTTGACTTCCTGGTACTAACAGATTTGGGCTTATGAGTTCAGTGTTCTCCCTCATTTGATCGTCAAGCATTTCCTAAAGGATGACTTTCCTCATTATTCTTACTGGATTAGGAGGACTACTAATTTGATTAAGGACTTCACAGTGGCTCGAGACTACATGTGCAAGCTATCTGCTGATTAGGTGTGTCTGACTCCTATTGTGTTGGTTATTTCTTTTTTAGAGATTCTTTATTCATTCCTGCCTTTCGAGCAAATCTTCCTTCACCAGTGGGTGACGAGGTCATATTAGATAGTAGAGATGGTGATTGTATGGCAGCTGACATAGAGACGAGTGTTGGTCTCTAGCCTTACTAGCAGAGTGTGGAATTTGAGCAAGTGAGTCCATCATTAGGGGGATGGTCCATTTGCTAGGAGAGTCCCTGTTCCTCCCCCTGGTAACATGTTCTAGGGCCATGAGCTTAGTGGTGAGGAGCTTGTTGTTGCCATAATGGGATGCTCCTTTGAGAGTCTCTTAGAGAGTGCGAGCTTGCTTTATGATGTTGTGTTGATCCCTCAACTGATTGATGTTGTGGCTAGTGGCACTTTTCATCCACCTCTACCTCCTCAGGTAGATGCATCTCATCCTTTAGATTCGAGGACCAGGCCATTACGCAGATCATTAAGAGTTGCTTCCTTTAATCTGATAGGCTTTTATTCCTACTAAGTATGTAACAAACTTTATTAGTAATAAACTATAATTAACATGAGTTGTGAGAGCTTATTTACAGTGGCAAGGATCTCATCTAAGGAGATTTGGGTCCTACTTTGAGGAGAATGAGGGCATGTTTTGTACTGAGGTGACTGCCCATTATAGCGGTGTGGCTTCTAGTAGTACTATTCTTAGGAACTTAACGGTTCAACCATCCTTGGCTTTGCTTGGGATGGATATCTTTGGTAGAGTAATGCATTTTGATATGCCATACTATGGCTTTCCTCAATCGAGTGTTGCTCCTCTTGATGCTACTCATGTTCATGTTTTAATTCATTTATTTTACCTTTGTTTCATTTATTTGGTGAGTGGTGATTGAATTATTTACTCGCTTTTGTAGATTCCCATCTCCTTTAGTCAATACTAGTATACTGTTGCAAGAAGTGCAGAGCAGCACTTTTTGGAGTTTGCGAGCACTCAGAGGGTATGCCTTCTTTATTGTACCTATTTATTTTATGCATATGTTTTATATATGCATATATGATATGTAGTATGCTATGCAAACTGAACATCATCACACTATCCATGAATGGGAGATCACACAGCTTGTCGTGATCGTGTTGGTAAGCTGGAGTCCTGGCTATCATCCTTTGTGATGAGTGATAATGAGCCCAGATCAAATGAGGGAGATGCTTGAGCATGATTGGTGCTTCCTTCTGATGGCAACCATGGCCAGTGCAGTTGTTTTAGGAGCTAGGTGTAAGACTTTTGGCCTATGGTTTGCTTTGTTGTATCATTTTCCTGAGGTTTTAGACTCTAGGTGTTGTATCTGGGCATTTTTCCTGCATGTGTTATAAGATGCTTATATGATGATGACTATATATCATTGATGATGTTTGTCATTGCTCTTGCCTACCTCTTTTATTTTTCCTTTTTTTACCTAAGGCATCTCCTTTCAAAGCTTTTTGAACTTAGTTGGGTTTTCTTTTTCTTCCCTTTTTTGCCTAAAGTGTCTAATCTTTGAGCTCTTCATACCTAGTTGGGCTTTTTTTTATTGAGGCTTTAATGATAGTGGCTAATCTCAAAGAGAGAGTTAGGAGCATGTAATGAAATAAATGCAAAGCATGCTTGATGTAATTCATGATGATAAAATGTGTTACATTTTTTAAAGGCATTTTGCATAAATTGGTAATCATTCTCATTTTATTGAAGTCATTTAAGAAAGCACAGGTGCATTCATATAAATTTTGAACTCGAGGTTACCCCTGTCCTTAACTAGCCTTCTCATGTTTTCTAGCTAAGTATTTTCTCTTTTTCCTTAACTTTTGCCTAGGTTGCCCATACAGGTTTTCAACCTAGCGAGAGGTCCCTAACTTTTTCCTGAGCTACTATTTTTAGGTTTTCAACTCAACGAGATTTTTTTATGCCTTAGACATAGTACTTTGTTAAGCAGTCTGTATTGATAGGGTCATAGAATTCATTGCCTTCATAATCCATTAGCTTGACTGCCCCTTTCAATAAGACATGTTTGATCAAGTACCAGCCTTCCCAGTTCAGTCTGAATTTGCCTCTCAGGTTTGGAACATTCTGCCTCGTTTGCTTTAACACCCTGTCTCCTACTTTCATACTCTTGTGTTTTACGTTCTTATTAAAAATTTTGGCTAGCCAAGCCTGATATAACTATATATGGTATAGAGCCTTAAGCCATTAACTGTCTAAGAGGGTGAGATTATTGTGCCTTTGTTAAGCCCATTGTACTTTTGGCAGTTCATATTCGATTACTACCTAAAGAGACTTGATTTCTATTTCAATTGAAAGCACTACTTCTTATCCATATACTAGGGAGAAAGGAGTTTCTCTGATTGAAGTCCTAACTATTGTTTGGTACCCTCATAAGGCATATGGCAATCTGTCTGCCCAATCTTAATAAGTTTGAGTCATTTTTTACAAAATCTTCTTGATGTTCTTGCTTGCAGCTTCAACCACCCTATTTGCTTGTGCTCAATAAGGAGAATATTTATGATGTTCCACCTTATAACTCATTCTCTTTAACTTCCCCTTAGAATTGGACACCGTTGTTAGAGATGATGTAATGGAGGATCCCATATCGATAGCACATATATCTTTTGATGAATTTGGCGACTTACTTGGCTCTTATCCTTGCGAATGCTTCTGCTTTGACCCACTTTATGAAGTAATCCACTACCACTAAGATGAACCTATGTCTGTTTGAGGCCATCAGGTGGATTTCCCCAATTATGTCTAGTCCTTATACTGAGAAGGGCCATGGAGAGGAGATGTAGTGTAATTATATTAGGGGAAGGTGGCTCACATTCTCGTGGATCTGATACTTATGGCATTTCTTTACAAATTTAATACAATCTTCCATCATCATTATCCAAAAGAACCCTTATCTGATTAGTTTATTAGCTAGATTGCTCTATTCATGTGTAGACCATAAACACCCTCATGTACTTCTTATATTATTCTTGCAACCTTAGTGTCATCTAGAGATTGGAGTTGTAAACTATTTAAGGTTCTTTTGTATGGCACACCATAGTGTGATGTGAATTTTGATGCTAATCATTGAATGATTACTTTATCTCTTTCATCTAGTTGATCTAGATAGGCTTGTTCGTTCAAATATCTTTTGATGTCATAAAACCAACGTTTTTAGGTGTTTCTATCTTTGATATTCTATAATTCCTATGATAAGGTTATCCCAATCTAAGTAGAATTAAAGGCTTTATGGGCACTTTGGATGGTCCTTCACAAACTGATACTAGGGAAGCAAGTGCATCTGCCATCTTGTGATTCCTAGGGAGATGAATGAATCTGCATTTTTGAAAGGACATGATAAGTGTCCTTAAGTGGTCTAGGTATGGCCTTAAGTGTTGCTCTTTCAATTCCCTCTCTTCCAATGCATGGTTGATTACTAACATGGAATCTTCAAAGATTTTGACTTCTTTAACATCCAAGGATATTAGTTCTTCTATTCTGAGTGTGCATGCCTCGTATTTTTCTTCATTATTTGTGACTCTGAATTCAACTTTTTTGGCCATTGGTACTACTTCACCTTTTAGGGATTGTAATATGACATTAACTCCTACACTGGACTAATTGACCACTTCATTAAAGTACATAAGCCATCCTTGGATTTTGATGGCTAAACTGAGGTTATCTAGGAAATCTAGTTGGATTTCTTCTGAGTTTGGAATGGGGTTGAGAGCTAGAAATTTAGCCATAACTCTTTCTATTACTGCCTTCTTAGTTAGATACCGCACGTCAAATTCTATTAATAGCATGAATGAATTGGTAACTTTTCCCACTAGAAAAGGAGCTTTATAAAGGTACTTCATTGGGTACATTTTAGACACAGCTTGAATTTTGTAGGACTGAAAGTAATGTCTAAGCTTCTTCATTGCCCATACCATTGCCAAACATATTTGTTTGACTTGGGTGTACTTCTCCTCATACAACAGTATCTTCTTGCTTAAGTAGTAGACTGTGTGTTCTACTTTCATTTCTCCCTTTTGGGCTGCTATTACACTAATTGCATTTCCTTCGATGGCCAGATACAGGGTTAAAGGTATCCTCAGTTTAGGTGGTCTTATAACTAGTGGGTTGGCTAGGTAGTTCCTTATATTATCAAATGCTAGCTAACACTTTTCATTCCATTTAATTTGCTGATATTTTCTAAGTAGGTTGAAGATCAGTTCACACACTGCTATCAACTTGGCAATGAATTTGCTGATAAATTGTAGTTTCCCTAGAAACCCAATGATTTCTTTCTCTATTCTTGGCATGGGCATCTCTCTAACTGCTTTTACTTTGTCTAGATCCATTTCAATCCCATTCTGACTGACAATATACCCTAGCATCTTTTCATGACCTCGAATATGCATTTCTTTGGATTAAGCCTGAGACTATACTTTTTTACTCTTTTGAGGAATTTTTTGAGGTCTGACGGGTGTTCTTCCCTATTTTTTGACTTGCCTAACATGTCATTAATGTACACCTCTACTTCTTTATATATCATGTCATAGAACATTGTGATTTCCATTCTTTGGTATGTTGCTCCCACATTCTATAGTTCAATGGGCATTACTCTATAGCAATAAGTACCCTATTCTGTTATGAAAGTTGTATTTGAATGTCAATTATACTAATGTTTTGATCAATGCAATGCACACTACCTTCAAGATAAACATCAAACTAGCAAGCAAAATCTAACTTCATTTCATTAACTTTGGAGTTCATTATGTCATTAGTTTCAAACAAAGAAAAAGCACAGAGATCATCATCAGCAATATTTTCAAATAGGATATCATCGATGCTTAATTCAAGGATGGCAACAACTTAATCATAATCAATGGCCTTGCTCATAGATTATAGCTCCAGATTTCTCATCAACTCATTGATGTCAGTCTTAGTGACCATGTCTAATGAATGCTTTCTTTGAGGGTGTCATTGAAGATCTCGAATCCTAATTTCTCAATTCTGTTGCTAACCCACTTCTTAACTTGTCCTTGGTAAACTAGGGTTGAGCTTTTAGCCAAAAACGAGGTTAACTTCTTAGCTCTAGTGTCCTTTTCAGGATCATACCCTAGACCATATCTATTGGTCTGTCCTTGGAAGTCAAGGAATTATGTGACCCCAATGTTCCTTCCTCCTAATCCTATTATAGGTAAATATTTCATCTTCTTCATTATAGCAGCAACTTTGGCATCGATATGACCATCATTGATTACAGAAACCTAGAATCCTGGTAGGACTACATTTAGACAGGTGTAGACGGTAGGGTTTAGTGCACGTCCAAAATTTTAGCAACTACGACACTGTTTAGGCTTAGGGCCTTAAAGAACACACTAATCACTATCACAAAGACATGGCGTGGAGATAAGGAGTCACCACCTAGGGTAATAACTAGGAAAATTTGATTGGTGGTACTCGATTCTCTAAAAGAAAGTTAGCAACATAACCAAGAGATTCTGGATATAGAATACTAACTTCTCTTAGTCTCGTGTTCATTTAGAATAATTTTATAAATGATTATTTCATTCTTTAATTACATATAATTTTATTAAACCCTATTTGACATCCATTGAACCTTAGGCATCTAGTCAATAAAATTACACTTAAAAAATGTACTCAAGATCGCATTGTCCCTAAGTCTAAACTATGTTAATTTTATTAAAAAGTTAGCTAGATTTACATTTTATTTACAAGTAAGAAATGAACTAAAGGTAGGCCTACATTTTAATTAGTGAGCCTAGATCTATTTCTTTTACTTTGTCTAAAAATGGGCTTAAGTCTATTCAATTTTAAAGGAAAGTTAAATTAGTGGGCCTAAGTCTAACTTGGTTTTATTTTAAGTGAAATATGGGCCTATGTCTATTTATTTTAAAAGAGATGAGTTTTAAGTGGGCTGAGCTAAATCTAAACAAGTTTTAATTAACTAAGTGGGCCAAAAATCTAATTAACCTACTGGACCTAAACTGATTTTAATTATTTAAAGTCCTAAACCATTTTTAAACCTATTTATTAAGTGGGTTAGACCTAACGTGGGCTTGGGGCCCAAAAACATAAAAACAATCCCAAAATAAATAAAACAGAAAAAATGGATCAAATAATCATTATAGTGATTTTCTAGAAACCCTAAATTAATTACATGCAAACCCTAAATTAAGCTACTGCCACCATTAATTTTAAATCATTTTTACCCAATTAAACCTAATTACTAGTTGATTTTAAAATGCAGAAAATTAAATCTTGTACTATTCCCACTACAGGGGCTATTACAAATTATGTCAATTATACAGCCATGAATTAAAATAACTACACAGAACACCAAAATGAAAAAATAAAGATAAAACCCTAAATTCTACTGGAAAATAATACTGGTTTTTCCATGGCATTCTATGGATCTTCTGTTCAGCTTAAACACAAGTAAAACAAAAGAACAAAAAATTAATCAGATTAGTAATGAAATTAAATAATCAAAGCCATAACAAAAATAAAAGGAAAAAATCAGAAAAAGAAAATAATAGAAAAGAATGAAATAGAAAAAGAACACTGATAATTTAGATGTTGTGCAAATGCCCTTTTTACCCCCTTAGATTGGATTATCACTGTTCAAATTGAATAGCTATTGATCCTGGACTAAAAAGATGTTCTCAGTAGCATTTTGGAGTTTAAGGGTTTTTTTTTACGTAGTCAAGTTTCAGTATCTGTGTGTGTATGTGTTTCTCTCAATCTCTCTATGAGTAAAAATCCTCTAGAAAAAAAAGTCCCCCTCGTATGCATGCAGACTCTACTTTTAAATGTAGAATCAGCGCGTGCTAGTTTCCTCCTTTGGAGGAACAAACTCATCTCTCAAAATAGACTGATAAGATAAGGTTTTAATCTTTGAAAGTTATGTTTTTTGAATGCGTTAAAATCTTTTCAAATAAAACTAATAATAAAAATTCATTTTTTAACCAATCAAAACATTGAAAAAATTAACAAAAATAAGAAAAAATATGCAAAAAATTGACAAATAAGACCTTTACGCATTGACATTGTGTAATGCTAATCGGCATTATGCAATGCTAATCAACATTGCCTATCGGCATTACACAATGCTGATTGGCATTACAATAATGTTGATCCTAATTTTAACTACTGAAAGACCCTTGAAAATTTGACTTATTTTTAATCAAATCCTAAAAATGTTGTAATTTAGTCCCTAAAGTCCAAAAAATTGATAACTAGGTTTAATTTGTTGAATGAATTTCATCATAGGGGCTTACGTCTCAATTGTGCATAATTGCATCCTGAAATTGGGTGCTTACAATAGGTAATAATGTTGTTTATTTCAATAGGGATGGTAACGACTTTTCATTTGGAGGGAACTTGATCTTCTGATGCATAATGGAGGGTATGTCCCTAGTGGATGGAACAAAGGTCTTCCTAGTAGTGGGGAAAAAGTTGGAGGGATGTCTACTATAATAAATTCTATTATTAATTTGATATCCCCCACTATGACTACTACTTTGAAAGTGCCAATGACTGGGCTCTTTGAATCATCATATGCTCATATGACCACATTAGATTCTTTTAGGTTTTTGACATTCATTCTGAACTTATGTAGAAACCTTAGGGATTAAACAATAATGGCAGATCCGTCATCCACTGTAACACATAGAGTCTTCTTAGATCTAACAATTTCTTGTATGAAGAGAGGATGGTTATGGACCCTTGCCTTGAGGGGCAAATCTTTATCTAAAAAGGTGATTGAATTGGAAGGAGCTTTCATTAGAGATGCTATCATCTCACAAGGCGAGGCACTAGTGGCAATCTTTGCCTTGTCTAGTGCTCTAGCAAAGGCGTCCTTATGCTTTTTAGAGGCCATGAGTAGGTCTTAAATACTGACTAGTCCTCTTTGACTAGAGCTTGATCACTTGTTACTTCTTTTCCTTTAGTTGGATCCTTTTCATTCTTAAAAGGTTGACACTATTGGGTTTCATGATTCAAAAATGCAGTGGAAATTAAAACTTTTAACCACAAACCTTAACTCGGATCCAAGTAATTCGATTAATTGATTTAAAACTAGGGTTTCAAATCTTACCACAAACGTAGAAGAGGCAAGATTTCTGAAAGGCAAAGAGGAGGTTCACTCCGGTGACACCTTATCTCGAGCTTTTGATTTTGGTAGTTCGGATTAAGACATCTATAAAAGAATTCATCCTCCACAAGCATCCACACAAACAGCCCTTGATTAAAATGAAAACTTTGTGTGCTAGCACTTCTCTTGATTTCTCACAAATGAAGAACAAAAACACTCTATGTTTTAGTTTTTCTAAGAGGAGAAAATTGAATTTTGGTGGCTAATGATTGAGTTAGTGAAACCCTAGAGAATATAACATATTTATAGACCTTTAATTAGGGTTTCACTTACCAAAATAACTTTTTCATAATTTCTCAATTATTGTTGTTCTAATTTTATTTAAAAATTAAATCAGAAATAATATTATATTTATTTAAGATAACCTTTACCTTAAATAAATAAACTAGTTATTTATTTCCACAAAGCATATTTGGGCTTCTCAAACCCATATTTTTTTTTGGGCCTGTTCTAAATGTGTGACCCTGTAGGTTCACATGACGTTGGCAGTGGGCTATAAATCTATCTTTAGGCCTACACGTCATAAGTGGCCTCTAGCAAGATATTATGACTACCCAAGTCATGTGAAGTCAATAATCCGACATAACCTAATTTATAATAAATATTGTAATCCCTTTGTCACATGATATATTGTTTGAATATAAGGCATAGTTTCTATCATCTTTATATAATTCAATCATATTATTTCTTAACTCTAAGTAAACTGAGAATGATAACTTTTTATCAATTCACTTTATCTTAGCCATGCATTTTCCTCAGTCTATCTTATTAAGGGATAAATTCCTTCTTAATCACTCACATTCCTTATATAACTCATTTCATATCCAACAATAATCTATTTAATCATCCTATTAAAGACAATGTTAGATTGTGTCAAAATATATAATAGTATTATAGAAATCCATGATGATTTCAAGGTCAAAGGACTAAATCAACATTATTATGATGAGAATTACTTATGACAATTATCTATGTAATATTCTCATGATGGGTCAATCCAGTACATTATTTCCCAAATAAGTACCTATGAGTTGACTTAATATCTCATATTCATGATTAGTAAAACATAATCATCAATCAACATCATACTAGCCATAACATATTATTATGACTAGGGATAATTTGAATAGAACACATATTTAATCTAAGGGTTTTACTATCAAGTCGCATACTTGATGACCTTAGTAAGAATTGATTATTTAAGTAATTATCATAACACAAAATGATAATGAAAAATGCGTCTTTATTAAATAAAATGATAAAGTCAAAACATGGTCATACATGATTGACCTAGTGTATATCACTAACAACCTCCCACTTGCACTAGGCCTAATCTATATTAAAGCTAATACCTATGGACCTAGTATGACTCTCATGCTTAGGCTGTGGAAGAGGCTTAGTTAGTGGATCAGTAACATTATCATTTGTGGGTACTCTGCAAATCTTCATGTCTCCTCTCTCAATGATTTCTCAAATGAGATGATAACGCCTAAGTATGTGTTTGGATCTCTGATGTGATCTAGACTCCTTAGCTTGAGCTATAGCTCCATTATTATCACAATATAAGTTCACTAGATCTAATATACTAGGAATAATATCTAGTCCAGTTATGAACTTCTTAATCCAAACAGCCTCCTTAGCTGCTTTTGAGGCAGCTATATACTCAGCTTCTATTGTAAAATCAGTAACAATGTCTTGCTTGGAAATCCTCCAACTCACTGCACCTCCATTCAAATAAAACACATAACCTGAATATGATAAAAAATCATCGTTGTCAGTTTGGAAGCTAGCATCTGTGTAACCATTTACAACTAGGTCATCTTCCTTACCACTATACAGTAAAAATGTATCCTTAGTTCTTCTCAAGTACTTAAGGATATTTTTAACTGATGTCCAATGACTTTCACCTGGGTCTAACTAGTATATACTCATTTTCCTTAAGGCATATGAAACATCTGGTTGAGTACACAACATTGCATACATGATAGATCCAATAGCAGAAACATATGGAATCTTACTCATGAGGTCTCGCTCATCTTGTATCATAGGACACTGACTCTTGCTAAGACTAATACCATGTCACATTGGCAAGAATCCTCTCTTAGAGTCTTACATGTTAAACATGTTCAATACCTTATCAATGAAAGTGATCTGACTTAGGCTAATAATTCTTTTAGATCTATCTCTATAGATTTTGATGCCTAATATATAAGCAGCTTCACCCAAGTATTTCATTGAAAATTAATTCCCTAGCCATGATTTAACATTTTTTAAAATAGGGATATCACTTCCAATGAGTAGTATGTCATCAACATACAACACTAAAAACACAATTGGGCTCCCACTAACCTTCTTGTAAACACAAGGTTTATCTTCATTCTTAATAAAGCCAAACTCTTTGACTGCTTCATCAAAACAAAGATTCTAACTCCAAGATACTTGCTTCAGTCCATAAATGGACTTTTGAAGCTTACATACCTTTCTAGAATTCTCAGGATTAACAAAACCCTCTAGCTGTGTCATGTATACATCCTCAAATAGGTTTCCATTAAGAAATGTTATTTTGACATCCATTTTCCTTATCTCATAATTATAGTATGTAGCTATAACAAGGAGAATTCAAATAGATTTTAGTATATCAACTTGTGAAAAGGTTTCATCATAATCTATACCATGTGTTTGTTTGAAACCTTTGCAACCAGTCTTGCCTTAAAGGTATGCACATTGCCATCCATATCTATTTTCTTTTTAAAAACCCATTTTCATCCAATAGTTTTTAAGCCATCAGTTGGGTCAATTAAGGTCCAAACTTGATTATCATACATGGATTGCATTTATGATTTCATGGCTTCTAGCCATTTCTTAGAGTCAGGACTATTTATGGCCTCTTGATAGGATGTGAGCTTATTTTGATCCACAATCAACACATCATTATCATTAGTTATAAGAAATCCATATCTCATTGGGATTTGATGTGTCCTACCAGACCTCGTTAGGCCTTCTAGTACTTATGCAGGTCTAATAGTTATTTGTTAATCCAGTTGTGGTTCCATACTTGGTACAATGCTATTTTTTGGGTCTTGAATTTCTTCAAGGTGGACGGTGCTCCCACTATATCCTTTGGAAGTAAATTCTCTTTCAAAAAATACACCATTTCAAGCAACAAACACTTTGTTCTCAGAAGCATTGTAAAAATAATATCCTTTAGTTTCTTTAAGATATCCCATAAAAAGGCATTTATCATATTTGGGTCTTAGTTTATCTGAGATTTGATGCTTAACATAAGCATCACATCCCTAAATCTTGAGAAAAGATAAATTGGGAGGCTTTCCAGTCCACATCTCATATAGTGTCTTTTCAACTACCTTTGTTAGAACTCTATTCAAAATGAATGCAGCAGTTTCTAAAGCATATCCCCAAAAAGAGATTGGAAGATTATATTGACTCATCATTGATCCAACCATATCCAATAAAGTCCAATTTCTTCATTCGAACACACCATTTAATTATGGTGCACCTGGAGGACTCAATTGTGAAATAATCCCACAATCTCTCAGATGATCTACAAATTCTTGGCTTAAATATTCACTAACTCGATTAGATCTTAGTGTTTTAATATTTTTACCAAGTTGGTTTTGTACTTCATTCTTGAAAACTTTGAACTTTTTAAAAGATTCAGATTTATGTTTCATTGGATAGACATAGCCATATCTACTGAATCATCTATGAAAGAGATGAAGTATTGGAAACCTCCTCTAGCAGTTAAGTTTAATGGCCCAATACATATGAATGTATAAGGCCCAATAAATCATTAGCTCTCTCACTTTTTCCAGTAAAAGGTGTTTTAGTCATTTTTCCTAGTAAATAAGATTCATATATTTCAAATGATTCACAATCAAATGAATTCAAAAGCCCATTTTGGTGAAGCTTTGAAATGTGTTTCTCATTTTTGTGGCGTAAATGTCAATGCCAACGATAGGTGGTGTTTAAATCATTATATTTAAAATTCTTTGTATCAATGTTATAGATTGATTTTTTATTAGTGTCTTTAATATTTAGAATATAAAGACCACTAGTGCATGGAGAAAATCCATAGAAAATGTTATCATGATAAATATTGCATTTATTATTCCTAATAATAAATTCAAATCCTTTCTTGTCCAAACAAGAAATAAAAATAATACTCCTACACATAGTAGGAATATCATAATAATTTTATAAATTTAAAATAAGTCCACTATGCAAAGTTAACTCATAAGTCCCTATAGGTAAAGCATCAACTTTTGCTCCATTGCAAACTCGTAGGTCCACTTCACCTCTAGCCAATAATCTACTCCTTTTTAGACCCTACACATTAGTATAAATGTGAGATCCTGATCCAGTATCTAATACCCAATAATCAAAAGTAGATAAAGTAATTTCTATAACATGAATACCTTAACAGGTAGTCACACTACCATTATTCTTGTTCAGATCATTCATATATAGCTTGCAATTTCATTTCCAATGACCTGGTTCATTGTAGAAAAAAACTTATTCCCTCCTTTGGTGGATTTGCTTGGGGTTCAGCTTTGAACTTGGGCTTGGGCTTGGGCTTTGGTTTTGGCTTCTAAAAGCCGTTAGGAGCCTTACCCTTGCCCTTTCCAATTCCAAATTTTTTCATACCCTATCCCTTATTGACTATTAGAACATCCTTGGTGGAATTCATGATGTTATTTTCAGTAGTTTTAAGCATCCCATGCAACTCTGAAACAATTTTGTCCATACTATGCATATTGAAATTCATGATGAAACCATCATAAGCTTCAGGCAAAGATTAGAGAATGATATCAATAGCCAATTCTTGTTCAATCTTGAGACCAAGCTTGTCCAAGTGTTCAAGATGACCTTTTATCTTAAGAACATAAGGACTGATAGAGCTGCTAGCAGTCAACTTGTAGGAGAGCAATGCCCTGATGGTAATGAATGAAGTGGATAGAATTGTATAACACTAGTCTCTAGGACTTAGTATAGAGTAAGTAGGGTTTCAAACACTCAGGAGTTTTTGGGCAATTCTATATTAACCTGATAGTTACTTAGATGGATAGGCAAAACTAAATCAAAATAAATTAAAGAATCTAATTATTACTAATTTACTATAATATTAAACATAAATAAAATGTAAATATATATATAAGAAAAGCACAATTTAGAATGTAAATAAGAACTTATTAAAGATTATCATAAAACATATTGATTAGAAATTAGTGCATATAATCTTTAAAAGCAATTCTTATTGTTAATTTAAAGTTAAAGTCTCTAAAAGTAACTCTTGTTATCAATTAAAAGTATTTCCTCTTAGAGTCTGCAAGCCCTTTTGTTGTATTGCAGAGATAAGATAAAATCATAAATCACATTATACCAATAAATCCTTAAAATCAATTCACATTGTCAATCAAGGATGATTTCGTCTAGAGTCTACAATCACTCTCGTGTCTTTGGAGAGATAGAAAAAAATCATAAAGTAATTATACTAATTCTTTTCCTTTAAAATGAATTCCTTATCTCTAAGTAAATCCAATTCTTAAGTAATTTCAATTATATGCCCACCAAATTACTCCAACTCTAGTTATAAGTAATTTTGATTAAAAAAAGTTACATATGGTGATCAATCATAAATAACTTAATTAAGCACTAATTGCAATTAAATCATAAACAAAATTGATACGAATGTGGTTAACTTGTACCAAACCCATATTCAATCTTGATAACCTTGCCAAGGATCGTTCATAAATCAAGCAAAATGAAACTCTAATCCCCAACAAGACCCTTAAATAACCTATACTTAAGAACCTTAATTGTAAAGAATTAAAGGTTTTTTAATGTAAACCTAAGATTAATAAAGTCAATTTTAAGTCTAAATTAAACTAGGTTTGAAAATACCAAGCCTTCACTTGATAAATTCACAAAAGTTCTTTTAAGAACAAAAGAGAAGAACTTTAACCTCACAAGAATTGAAATTTAATTAATAAAACTCATTCAAATTCGTACTACATTAATATGGCCTTTATATAGGCATGTAAACATCATAATCCTTGAAGGAATAGGTTTTCTTACTTATTCCTAAAGACTCCTATAAAGGAAAATACTTAAATAAATGGGATCCCTTCTAAAATATGAGAACTAATGACAATTAAGCTTTGAAAAGTCAAATTGATAACTCATGATAATTAAATATTAAAAAGTCAAATTTATAACTCATGACAACTAAACAAATAACTAAAGAAAACTAAGCTTTGAACCATGCCATGTCACATGTCAAGTTGGATGTTGACCATTAACTTTGACTTGTTGACTTTGAATTTGACTTTGACTTCTTGACTTTGACTTCGAATATCCTTGAATCTTCTCACATCTCATAGAATCTTATAGAATCTTCCTTATTGACTCTAAAATAGAAAATAGCCTAAAAATACATCCAAGCTTTGTACTTGACTTTATTGATGTGTAGACTTCACAAATTTACCCTTTTGAGGATCGTATCAAAAATAAGATAGAAAACATATTTCTTATTTAATTCATCATTATTGCTCAAACAAGACTTAGCCAAGAAACATAGTTAGAGAATAATAAGAAAAGAAGAAAGAGAATTGATAAAACCCTTTTTACTAAATCTTGTAGCCCTTGCTTGATGTATAGCAATCTTCTCTTCTTGCTTCTTACTTTATCTCCTTATAGTTTATCTTAAAACACTAAGTCTAAGCAATAATTGCTCTAATAAAGTTATATATTTGGAATCATCCTCTATCTCAAGTCACAATTGATCTATATATACACCCTATAGGTGGTTAAAAGGAGTTACAATTGGAAAGGTACCCTTTTAAATGAAGGGTCATAACTCTATGTAATTATAGTAACTTCCATGTCATTATTGTCCTTTTAGATGACTTTATCTTGAGAAAGTTTCTTCATGAAAGTTATGGATATCTAAGTTACTTTTCCAAAGTAACTTGAATCACCTCATTTGGATGTCTGTAGAGGAAGTTATACTCAAAGTTGGAAAGTCGTAACCCTTTGGTGAGACATCACTGGGATGACTCGTGACATGGCTATAACTCAGCACGGCTTGCCCCTATCATGACTCGTTCTCATTGTAACGACTCATGCCAGTATTAGTTCAACTTCCTTTTGCTTCTCAAGCTTTGTACTTCATTCTAATAAGTCTAAAGTCCTTCCCATACATCAATTGAACTAAAAAAACATATATAAAACATAAAACTACCATAAAAAGAAATTGGAACTAAAAATAGCATTTTCATAACTAAATAAACACACAAACTAACCTAAAATTAAACAAAATAATACTTATAATACCCTAAATAACTATGCATATTTGCATTGTATCATTGAACCTTTCAATTCTAGCTTTCTCTTTGAATATTTCCTTGAGATGGCCTATCATAGTATAAGCCTCTAGTTCCATCAATTGCTTTTGAAGCTCAGACTCTATGCATCCAAGCATGAGACAAATGACATTAACTAAATCATTGAGATGCTTACTATAAGCATCCTTTTATGCTCTAGGAGCATTAGCAGCTAGTTCCTTTGGGATGTGTTGATCAAGGATATATTCCTTTCTTTCTTGCCTAAGAACAATTCTTAGGTTTCTGTACCATTCAAGAAAGTTTATCCCATTTAGCTTATCCTTCTCAAGGATCAATCGTAGTGACATGGTAGGTGCAATGTTTGATTTCATTATCTACAACAAATATATATATAGTACATTTAGTTTTATTATGAAAGAGGCATAAGAAAACTCCCACTAAATTTTCATAAATAATAAAACCCTCAAAATAATTTCAACAATTAAAATTTCTTAGTGGGCCAGGATCCATATTTCACCTTACTTCAAGTAAGCTTTGGCTTATCATTTAAAGTGCGGCTATTTAGGCAGGTAATAATTTACCAATTACATCTCATGTAATTCTTGGATAATTATAAGATATCACATATACCGATATATCCTATCAAATGCCCTAGGTCTAAAACTATTTTGATAACCTAGTTAAGTCTAACCAATTCAAACATATGGATATCACCATTATCTGTCTTATCTTATTTAGATGGCTTTATATACAATGCTTTGGCATAACTTATATATAGCAATCCAAATCTTGATAAATGTTGATTAATGGGAGGCATTTTAATGACTTAATATTATATAAGGGTTTAGATATTTTTTATCTTATTTAGTTATTGTTATATTGCAACTTAAACATGGCATCTCATGGCATCACTTGCATAACATACTAACATAATAAGATAAATGTGACATAGCATGGCCCATAACTAAGTTGATCTTCATAAGCCAATATGAAGATCAAAGGTCAAACCTAGGTGATATTACCAATACAAATTGAGCCTTCAATTTTGGATCTCCATCTTTTACCATAGACCTCGTCCTTAGGCTCCCACTTGTGATCCCCATCACAGGCCTCTAACTTGAATTTTCATCTTGGTTCTTGATTTACATTACATATTATAATTAAAACTATTATATTACTATCTAATAAAATAAAATAATTACAGTAACTAAAACAACTTGCAAGCCATATTTAAAAAATAACCCAATAAAATAAAATAACAAAATCCAATCACATTGGTTCAAGGGCCATGCTATGCACCATACATTTAAAAATAAACATACATAGCATAATAAATTAAATTACATGTTAATTTAATTATTATGATGAAAAATAAATTATGTGACAAATCCATTTAGGGTTAAGGGGCAATGCCCCTTGTAGGGTCCGAGGGCAACAACTAGAAAAACTACAAAGAAAAAGTACAAAGATGATCATTAACAATTTTTTCAAATAGGATATCATCGATGCTTGATTCAAGGATGGCAATAATTTAAGGATAATCAATGGTCTTGCTTATAGATTCTAGCTATAGATTTCTCATCAGCTCATTGATGTCAGCCTCAATGACCATGTATAGTGAGTGCTTTGTTTAAGGGTGTCATTGAAGATCTTGAATCCTAATTTCTCAATTTTGTTGCTTACCCACTTCTTAACTTGTCCTTGGCAGACTTGGGTTGAGCTTTTAGCCATAAAAGAGGTCAACTTCTTAGCCCTAGTGTCCTTTCCAGGATCATACCCTATACCATATCTATTGGTCTATGCTTGGAAGTCAAGGAATTTTGTGACCCCAATGTTCCTTTCACCTAATCCTATTCTTAGTAGATATTGCATCTTCTTTATCATAGCAGCAACTTTGGCATTGATATAACCATCATTGATTACAAAAACCTAGAATCCTGGTAGGACTATATTTAGATAAGTAATAATATTGTTTATTTTAATAGGGATGGTAACAACTATTAATTTAGAGGGAACTTGATCTTCTGATGCACAGTGGAGGGTATGCCCCCTAGTGGGTGGAACCAAGGTCTTCCCAGTAGTAGGGTAAAAGTTAGAGGGATGTCTAAGATGGTAAATTCTATTACTAATTTGATACCCCCCACTGTGACTACTACTTTAAAAGTGCCAATGATTGGCTTCTTTAAATCATCATAGGCTAGTATGGCCACATTAGATTCTTTTAGATTTTTGACATTCATTCTGAACTTATATAGAAACCTTAGGAGTTAAACATTAATGGTAGATCCTTCATCCATTGTAACATATGAAGTCTTCTTAGATCTGACAATTTCATGTATGTAGAGAGGATGGTTATGGACCCTTGCCTTGAGGGGCAAATATTTATCTAAAAAGGTGATTGAATTGGAAGGAGCTTTCATTAGAGAGGCTATCATCTCACAAGGTGAGGGACTAGTGGCAATCTTTGCCTCATCTAGTGCTCTGACAAAGGCATCCCTATGCTTGTTAGAGGCCATGAGTAGGTCCTAGATACTAGCTATTGCCTAAGACTTCTTAAGCTATTTGAGGACAATGTCTTCCTCTTTGACTAGAGCTTGATCACTTGTTACTTCTTTTCCTTTAGTTGGATCCTTTTCTTTCTTAAAAGGTTGACACTATTGGGTTTTGTGATTCAAAAATGTAGCGAAGATAAAAATTTTAACCACAAACCCTAACCTGGATCCAAGTAATTCAATTAATTGATTTAAAACTAGGGTTTTCAAATCTTCCCATAAATGCAGAAGAGGCAAGATTTCTAGATAGTAGAGAGGAGGTTCACGTCGATGACACCTTAGCTCAAGCTTTTGATTTTGGTAGTTCGAATCATGATGTCTCTAAAAGAATCCTTCCTCCACAAGTGTCCACATGAACAGCTCTTGATTAAAACAAAAACTTTGTATGCTAGCAATTCTCTTGATTTCTTATAAATCAAGAATAAAAACACTATGTGTTTTAGTTTTTCCAAGAGGACAAAAATGAATTTTGGTGGCTAATGATTGAGTTAGTGAAACCTTAGAGAATATAACATATTTATAGACCTTTAATTAGGGTTTCACTTACTATAATAACTTTTTAGTAATTTTTCAATTATTATTATTTTGATTTTATTTAAAATTAAATCAATAATAATATTTTATTTATTTAAGATAACCTTTACCTTAAATAAATAAACTATTTATTTATTTCCACAGAGCATATTTAGGCTTCTCAAACGCATATCCATTTTTTGGCCTATTCTAACTTTGTGACCCTATAGGTTCACATGACATTGGCAATGGCCTTGAATCTCTATTTGGGCCTACAAGTCATAAGTGGCCTCTAGCAATACATTATGACTACCCAAGTCATGTGAAGTCAATAATCTGACATAACCTAATTTATAACAAATATTGTAATTCCATTGTCATATGATATCTTGATTGAATATAAGGCATAGTTTTTATCATCCTTATATAATTCAATCATATTATTTCTTGACTCTAAGTAGACTGAGAATGATAACTCTTTATCAATTCACTTTAGCATGGCCATGCATTTTCCTCAATCTCTCTTATCAAGGGGCCTATAGATATCTTACTCAGATTAAATGAGGGACAAATTCCTTCTCAATCACTCACATTCCTCACATAACTCATCTCATATCCAATAATAATCTATTTAATCATCCTCTTAAAGACAATGTTAGATTATGACAAAATATATAATAGTTATGTAGAAATCCATGATGATTTCAAGGTCAAAGGACTAAATCAATATTATTATGATGAGCATTACTTATGACAATTATCTATGTAGTATTCTCATGATAGGTCAATCCAGTACATTATTTCCCAAATAATGAGTTGACTTAATATCTCATATTCATGATTAGTAAAACATAATCATCAATTAACATTATACTAGCCATAACATATTGTTATGACTAGGGATAATTTGAATATAACTCATATTTAATCTATGGGTCTTACTATCAAGTCACATACTTGATGACCTTAGTAAGAATTGACTATTCAAGTAATTATCATAACACAAAATGACAATGAAAAATGCCTCTTTATTAAATAAAATGATAAAGTCAAAACATGGTCATACATGATTGACCTAGTGCATATCACTAACAGACACACCTGCCCACTACAAGTTACATGATTAACTGCTAGTGAGGGCTTCTCAACTGCTTGGTCATCTACTTTTGTACTGACATTCTAGTCCTAGACAATGATTTTAGGATCATTAGAGTCATACCATACATCAATCCCCATGACTTATAGGTTCTGAAGGTGAATATTAATAACCACCTGATCTTTGTTGTCCAATTCTTCTCCCCATACTAAGGGTACTATATCTTCTGTGTGTGGGCAGCAGGGGGTGCTGTGTACTTGACTTTATAGTTGAACTTTCTAGATGGTTGGCCTAGTAAATCCCATAATTCGTAGTCACTGCTGGGATTTTCATTTGTGTTTGGTTATTATGAATAAAGGCAATCAATCATTCCACCGTTCATTAGAATATGGGGTTCAAGAATGAGACTCAAGAGTTTGTCATCTTAGATCGATTGTCATCTATTAGATTGTCATCGATTGTCATCTTAGATCGATTGTCATCTTAGAATGAGACTCAAGACTCAAGAGTTTGTCATCTTGGGGTTCTTAGACATCTTAGATCGATTGTTCAACAAGGCTTACTAGTAGATTGGAGGAAATCATGTCGATGGTGGCATGTTTTGATAGTTCGGGAGAGGATTGGTCTTAATGCTAGGTCATTTTTCTAGGTCTGTAAACACACAATTTTAGGATAATAAAATATGGATGCGATAAAGGACTCCAATGATGAAAATGTTATAAATAGGTCTTCAACACTTGAAGTTTGAAACCTTAAAAGTTTGAATGCTTTTTCAGAAAGAGTTTTATTGATTTTTTTAGGACTTAATTGTAATACCTTTTAAGACCTAATTGAAAATTTTAATTTCTTTCAGTGGTCGTTTTGTTAAAAGTTTAAAAAAATTGGAATTGCATGTTTTTCATTTATTTTTTGTATTTTTTACAAAAAATAAAAATATTTTTTCTTGAGTTTTGATTGGATAAAAAATTTTCCTAAATTTATGTTTGGGATTTATCTAATTCTTCAGGAAATAAAGTCCTTTTAAAATTGGAACTCTTAGTATATAGAACTTAAGGTTTTTTTTTTTATTTTTTCCCTATAAAAGGATATTTTAGGCTCACAGAGTGAAAGGACTCAACTCTTAATTCTTAATACTAAGCACTATTTTCTAAAAAAAATTCTTAGTGAATAACAAGTTTTGATGGCCTACTAAAAAATAACAGTGATCTTACTAGTCTGAGGAGCAATTCATTCACAAGCATCTATAAACATTATCTTCTCCCTACCTTCTTTTATTTTTCTTCTTTTATTATTATTTTGATTTTATTAAATTTCATTTTTATTTTTATTATAATTTTACTCACTAATCATTATTTTACCATTTTGTGATGGTGATTATGGAAGAGATTACATGATGGTCATGCTTGGAGAACCAAGTCCGTAGAGATCCATGGAATGTCATGGACAAAACCTTATAGCTAGATGTAGTTTCTAGGTTTTTCTATTTAATTTTCTTGTTTTTAATTTTTTGGCGTTTGTATTAATTCTTCTTTTTTATTATTTTCAATAGTTGATTATAATAGCCCCAATATTGGGAATAATGAAATTTTGTGTGTGTGTGATTAGATGTTTTATTTTAATTAATTGGCTAGTAAAATTAGGGTTTTAATTGGATAATTAATTAAAATTAATGGTTATACAAATCATTAGGTTGTTTAATTAAAATTGGATTAGATTTAAGTCGTTAGAATTAGGTTTGCTTGTTGATTATTTTGTTTTATTTGTTTAGAGTCACTTTAATTAAATTAGGGTTTTAGAAAAAGTAAAATTAATTGTTTGATCTTTTATTTATTTTTTTATATTTTTATTGTTTTTTGGGCTTGTTTGCTTATGTTTCTATGTTTTGGGCCCTAGGCCCACATTAGGCTTTAACCCATTTAAATTTAGGTTTTTTAGGTTTAATTAATAAAAATGCATCTTTAGGCCCATTAGACATAGACCCATTTAATTTAATTAATTTAGACTTAGCCCATTTAATTTAAGTCTTTCCATAATTTATAGATTTAAGATCATTTTAGAATTAAAACATGTAAAATTAGGCCCACTAAATTACATACTTCATAATTTGTAGAATTAGGACCACTTTTAGAATTAAAATAAATAGACTTAGGATAATTTAATTAAAAAGGAATTAAGTCCATTAGACTTTAGACTCACTTGTAAATTAAAATATGTAGATTTAGCTCATTTAATTAAAATCAATGTAGATTAGACTAACTTAGGAATTATGAGTTTTAATGAATGCATTGTTTAAAGGTATATTTCATGACTAGTTTGCCTAGAGTTAATTATTTTTTAAGGGTTTATATGAAATTTCATGTAAATAGAGGATAAAATAGTAATTCATAAAGTAATTCTAAATGAATACAAGACTGAAAGAATTTAGTATTCTGTACCCAGAATCTCCTAGTTGTGGTGCCAGCCTTCTTTTAGGGAATTGAGTACCACCATTTTTCAATTTTTCCTACTTATTACCCCGGATGGTGACTCTTTATCTCCACGCCATGTCTTTATGACAGTGGTTAGTGTGTTTTCTAGAGCCTTGAGCTCAAACAATGTCACGGTTGCTAAAATCTTAGGTGTGCACTAAACCCCACCATCTATAGGGTCATTAATTTTTCTAGAGTCAATGAGGTCTTGGATTGCATTCATGAGGGTTCTTCATGTATCAGTGGTATGACCGAGCATTTGGTGAAAGTGACAAAACAAGTTTTGGTTAATCTAAGGGGTAATTGGTTTGGAAGAGGCCTAGGTTCTTAAGGTTGTAAAAGGTTCTTTTATTGGAGTCTCTGGAATAATTTGGATAGTGGGAGGTTGAAGTTTAAGAACTTTCTTAATGGTATGATGGCATTGATAGATGGTGAACCACGGGTGTTAGGTTGGATCATGTTTATTTCTGCTACTCAGGTAAAGGTGTTTTGGATGTTTGGTTGGGTGTTGCGGCGAAAGGTGTTCCTAGCTTGTTGAGGTTCCTCATCCTCAATTCTAATCCTAGCCTAATAAAGAGATATGAAGTCAGGATAATGAGCAAAGATCATCTATTTTCTGAAGTGTTGTAGCACCCTTTTGATTATCAGCTCCATTTGTTCATCTTCTGGAGGACGGTTTCTCATTTTAACTACCTTTCCCCACCATCTTATGACATAGTCAGAGAAAGCTTCATCGGGTTTTATTTATGGTCTCAAGATCTCTTTGAGTGATGTCTAGTCGAGTGTTATATTCATAATGCTTGATAAACTTTTGAGTTACCAGTAGCTAATCAATTTTGATTTCCCTTGGTCCTTCCTCTAACAATGTAAACAATTTGAGATTTTGTAAGCTTTGTAGCAGCCATGAAAGTAGCATATTGCCTTAGATGGACCCTTGGATCCCCTTTTCCATGAAACTTAACAAAGTTTAGTAGTTTAAAATATCTAGAAGTGGCTCATCTTTAAATAGTTCCAAGTAAGTAAAGCTTTTGGAGCCATGAGTCCTTTTATCTTTGAAGAAAAATTCCAACTGATCCATTCTGTTAGCAAATAATTTAACCTCCCCTGTCAATTCAGGCTTAGTTATGTCAATAATTTTTATAGCTTTTAGTGTATTTTTTAGATCATGGTAGTAGTCATTGTCATCATCAACTTGAACTGGAGTATAGGGAATACCCTTTTCCTTATCTACCCTCAGGTGAATAGATGTGGAAGCTTCATTCAATGATGTGTTATTCCCATCTTAGGCACTTTTGGCTTTAATTTGGGCTTGGAGGACTTTGGCTATAGTACTATCAACGAGTAGTTTTTGGATCCCCTCTCCTAGCATGTCTTCAAATTTCTAAGAAGAAGTATCTTCTTAGTCACTCATGTTCGGTGTAGGATTCATGTAAATTTATTAAGGTTAGCTAAATGAATGATGCATGACATGCCTGCAAAAGAAAAGGGTGAGCATGTATTCATGGAGTGGATGCAAAATCCTATGATGAAATATGACTATTCCTATAAGAAACAATAGTTAGTACATGCTTATTTACATATATGCTATGTATGCATGATTAAAGTTAGTTAGTTTTTCCTGCACATTGAATAAACCAATCACAAGAAAGCTCTTAGTTCCAACCTTATTTCTCCATAAGGTTATTTAGTCTCTTTCCTTGGTAGGTTTTGAACCTTTAGTCATTGGGGGACTATGGTTCCACTATCGGAACTAAGATGTTTCAATTTATGTTGATCAAAATCAAAGGGTAAACTGAGGAACGATACTAAAATGTGCTTGAGGTAACCATAAAATGTCAATGTGAAGGTCAATTATTGGGCTTCAAATGATTTCTAGAGTCCATATGCACCCATATGCAAAAGACCAAGGTCAATTAGAGAGAGCCCAAGTTCTTGCCCCCATTTCGATATTCGATATGTTTAACAGGAATCATACAAGTATCATTTGATCATTTACAGTTTGATTTTTTCAACATAAGGGTCCATAATCTAGTTGGATTCCTAACCCAATCATTTAATCTGATAAGGATAAATGGACGACATCTCATAGGCTCCATCATCGAGGGATGTCATTATTTGTTAGTTTACATAGAGTATTCAAGCTAAGGTAAATAATCCTTATCGTTCCCCATGCTTCGGGCTTGCATGAAGTAGATGGGAATCATATGGTCCTTAGCATGAACATTCTATGAAAACTAAAATTATGATGTCATTCGATGATAGTCATTGGGAAAGTCATGTCATTTTATGAATATCATGTCAGATGGACAGTGTTTAGATAGGGATAGCATGCACAACTTGGTAGAATCCTAGTGGATATTACTATAGGTTTATCTACATGAGCTAAGCCATGATGAAAGGCTAAGGGTTCCTTTAGTAAGAATGCCCTTATATGACTAAGGTTATGGACTCCAATCAGTGAGTCTAGTATTCTTTTAATAACTTGGTTGCCCCCCTTTAAGATTTTAGTTACAGACTCTGGTTAGATGAGTCTGACGAATGCATAAGTAAAGACTAAAGGTGATAATACCATATCTTTATCGCCCAGTGACTCGAGTGAAATCATAGTGGCAATGTCATTTAGTATTATTAAGGCTTTTAAGGACCAGTGGTACATGTGTGATTAGTAGTGCAAATGTAGTGGTGAGGGGATCTATATGATTAAGTATTGCATAATGAGAAATAGTCATTTTTTAGTTAATCGTTTTTACTTAAAAGTCCCTAGTGGAGTCACCACTATGAGCGACCTTTTTTAAGTCTGTTGTTTTTAGTTTTGAGATGAATTATTTTTGTAAGGGTCTTTTTATTTCTAAGGGATATGGAAACTTTACTGAATAGGGATAAATGATTAGTCTCGAGAGGAATGAGATGCTTTTTCAATTTTATGGAGTCACCTAAGCTTGTATGGGTTTTAAAGCTTTAGCTTTGAGGGATTATTAAGCTTTCCTCATCAAGAGATTCAAAATGACAATAGAATTATGCTAGTTTGTATACCTTTAAAGCATGGTTTGACAAAGATAAGGATTAGTTTGGTGGAAAAGAGTCCTAATCTCCTAAGAAAAAGACAGTGGGAGAGTAAAAACTATATAGAAAAGGGTTTCCAACACCTTTGATCAGACAAAATTTTGAGTGTGTGTGTTTCCACTTGCTCCCCCCTCAAAATAGGGTATGGAGGTGTCTATTTATAGTGAAAAATGTGTGGAATATGGGGGTATAGGCATGGTCACGCATGCATCCCTAGGACAGAGTGCATAACCATGCCAAGTACGCGTGACTATGCACTTGGAGTGTGGTCACACATTGGCACATGGCCATGGGTGCTCGTGCATGGCTTCATACACTTTCATGAGTTACGCACTCCATCAGGGCTTACACAGGCTTTTTTGAAGTTGGTTAATAAAGTTTTTAGGCCTTCCAGACACATTTTCGAAGTCTTTTTTTTCAAATTTAGTCAATGTTAACACATGACACCTAGGGGTGTTTATGCACACTTTTAAGTGATAAACGCTAATCCTTAGGTTGTTTTAGACTATTTCAAGACCATTTCTAAAGGTTTTGGAGCCTTCCAAATGTGTTTTTGAGGTCTATTTTGGCTTCAATTTTAGCATGTGACACCTATGGCTTTACACGTATTTTTAAACAACACACACTGATTCTCAGGTTATGTTGCACTATTTCAGGACCACTTATGGAGGTTTTAGGGCCTTTTAAACTTTTTTTTGAAGTTCGTTTTGTTAGAATTGATTTCCATTTTTTCATGAATTTGGGTCCCAATCTAATAAAATGAACATCAACCCAATAAGCTAAGTGTTCAAGGAAAGGAGCAAGCTTCTCATTGTTTCAATAATTCATATTTCATAAGTTCAGAGCATAACTTAATGGCTTGGTGATCGATTTTGCACACTTATGGGATCGATTAGGTTTTTAAGGTTGCACACTTCAGAGGTGTTATGAACAAGCAAACTCTAGTCATCTCGGAGTTCATTTCATCATTATAACCTTTTGGGGACAATCAAATTTGAGGTATGACAATGATGAGGAGTCAACTATTAATCCACCTATTTTGAAAACAAAGTCTCTTGTAGATGTTTAAGAGAGGTGTAATGGTGCTATTAAAGAGCCATCTTATTACACAAAACCAACTCAACATAAGGTTTGGAATGATGCAATGAAGGAAAAGTTGGCTATGATAAATAAGAATGAAACTTGGTTTCTTATAAAAAAAACCTAAAAATCTGAATGTTATAGCAGTTAAATGGGTGTGTAGAACAAAACTTAACCCCGGTAGGACTCTTTTCAAGCATAAAGCTTAATGAGTGGTTAAAGGGTATGCAAAGCTCCTTGGAGTGGATTTTGGTGAGACGTTTGCACCAATTGCTAAGAATGAAATGCCAAGGATGTTGGTAGCACTTATTGCTTAATTTAAATGGAAATTCTTTTATTTAGATGAGAAGTCAGCTTCCTTAAATGGATTTCTTGGAGAAGATATCTTTATTGAGCAACTAGAAGGCTTTTTAATTCTAGGAGTAGAGGATAACGTCTACAAATTAAAAAAGGCTCTTTATGGCTTAAAATAGGCGCCTAGAGCTTAGTATAGTCAGATTGATTCTCACTTAGAAAATCAAGGGTTCAAGAGAAGTGAGAATGAACCTACTTTGTATGTGAAGAGGTTAGAAAATGGAAAGTTAGTTGTAGTTCCATTGTATATTAATAATTTGATGATTACAGGTGAAGATCTTATGTTGTGCAAGAATTCAAAATGGAGATGATAAAAGAGTTTGACATGTCCAATTTGGGAGAAATGAAGTACCTTTTGGGTTTAGAGATAACTCAAAATTCAAAAAGCATTTTTCTATCTCAAAAGTAATATGCAACTTCTTTGCTAAAGAAATTTAAGCTTGAAAAATGCAATTCATTTGTTACTCTTCTTGTGTTAAATGAGAAGCTAATGAAGAATGATGGAGAAGAAAATGCAAATGCTAGTTTGTATAGAAGTCTTATTGGAAGTTTATTGTACTTGACAACTTCAAGAATAGATACAATATTCTCTACTAGTTTATTGTCAACATATATACAAAATCCAAGTCAAAGACACTTTGGTGCAGCTAAGAAAGTGTTGTATTATATAAAGGGAACAATTGATATTGGAACATGGTATAAAAGAGTTAAAAATAAGACATTGGTTGGCTTTGTAGATAGTGATTAGGCTGGATGTGTTGATGGTACTTTAGGTTATGTTTTCTCTTTTATTTCTTGTGCTTTTTCTTGGAATTCAAAGAAACAAGATATAGTTGCTTAGTCTAAAGCTGAGGCTAAATATGTCTTAGCATCCTCTACTACAAATCTAGTGATTTGGCTTAGAAAAATCCTTTCAGATATAATCATGCATCTAAATGAAGCTTCAGTTATCTTTTTAGAGAACAAGTTTGCTATTTCTATGGCCACAAATCCCATCAAACATGGAAGGATAAAGCAGGTCAATGTCAAGTTCCATGCTTTAAGAGATATAAAGAAGTCTAGTGAAATTAAATTAGTTTATTCATAACTTAGGAGCAACAAGCTGATACTTTTACAAAAGCTTTGCCTAAAGTAAAATGTGAAATTATAAGATCATTGCTTGGAGTATCCACGAAAAATTTCAAGGAGTGTAAGCTACATTGAGATTTTCCTTAGAAACCAGTATGCTTTTTGCTGTGTTATTCTAGAAATTACTGTTTTAGATATTTTGTATGTAAAATATGAATTCATTGAAAATTGTTGATGATACATGTTTTAAGGATTATGTCTTCTAGAAGTATGGCTAGTTGCTTGTGTTTAGTATAACTAACTTGTAAAAACAAATTTTGTACTATATAGATATGAAATGAAAATTTCAATACCTCACTGAGAGAGGAAGTTATGTTCTAAGTTTGTGTTCTTTTTCTAGTTATTCTTTAATCTTTGAACCTTCTATTTTACAATAAAGGGAGAAAGGGCTAATGAGGGGAGACTATAATTAGTGCTACATATAGATATACTTGTAGATATTTTATATTTTTTTAATTTAATGTAATTAAATTTCATGTATGATTTTTTAATATAGAATTTATGCTTTTGTCACATGTTTTCTTATAAAAGCTATCTCCACATGTTACTTAGCCTTACAAGTAATGAGGTTTGCTTTGACAGAACGCCTGCGTCAATCTCATAGTTTCTCAATATAAGCATTTGCAAAATTATAAATTTTGGATAATGTGTTGAATTCATGTTATGAGGGTGGTTAATCAAAGTGAAACAGTGAATTGCTCCATCTCAATATGGCAATTGGAAGACTATGATACTTGTATTTAATTTTTTTCTACACTACTCACTATAGCATTTACAATGGATTAGATTTTATAACATTCTATTGGAAGTATTGCTCTTATGGTGGTCTTAATCTTTTTAACATTGCAGTTGTTGGCTTGTGGTTTTGTTCTCATTCTTTTTATTATTCTATAGCCATCATCTATATTTAAAAAGACTGGACTAACCAAAAGTCTACCTTTAAGTTGCTTTATATTCTATGCCTCCCATAATTGGTAATCCTTTGATGAAAGAGTATAAAGGTTTTTTTAGGATTTTTTATAGTTATTTTACAAAATTTACTACGAAAAGAGGAATTGGAGCATATCAAAGTGTTTGCACACTACAATCATAATGTTAGGGCTCTAAGTTGTTACTATATGAAGGAAGGAAAGATTATTAAGCTAGCTATTTTTTTGTTTGTTGCTCAAGAAAAATTGGTTCCTCTAGCAAAATCAACAAGCACAAAAGTTATGGTTTTAGATGAAAGCATGCAAATTAGCAAATGTTTAATGAGTGAAATCTATAAATTTATTAAAATGAAAGCTCATTTAATTGAAAAAATAAATTGGTTCAAAAGTATGAAGATAAGAAGTTAATATTGTTATCTACATTGTTGTTACTTAAGGTATTTGAGTGGGCTAGTGATGCATTTGAGATATATCTTTGCTCTTTACTATATGATGTATATAAATTAGACCTTGCTTCATAAATCCTTTTTTATGTTTATTAGTGTGTTATGCTTTCTACATTGCATATTCCATTTGGTATATTGTAGTTTGTCACTCAATAATGTTATCCAATCATGTCATAACAAGTAATTTGCACAGGTTCACATTTTTCAAAAAATGCACAAAATTTTATGAATTTACCATTTGGATGAGTAAATTATTCAATTACATCTTTATAGTAATTTTTTTATATTTATTTTTGTAGGATCAATAGCGAAGGAAGATGTACTATTTGATGTTGCTTGGTTGCTCCAAAGATTGGGCTTTCTTTTATCGTGAAGACATGTTTAAGAATGATTTAGATTAGTAAGAACATGTTTTAGAATGCTCACATGTTCCATGCTTATTTTGCCTGCTTCCTTATGTTGTTTTGTTTTTCCATCTTATTTTACCTTGAAGGTTTCTTTTTCCCTTTCTATTTTCAATATCCTTTTATAATATTTTAGAACAATGATATACAAACGTAAAGCTTTTATTTATTGAAAAGCTAAAATAAAGTTTTTGGCTACTGCTTTGAGTTTTTTTGATTACAAATTTATGATATTTTCAATGCATTCAATGTTTTTTAATTCGAGTTAATTTCCACCAATAATAATAATTTACCTTGAGAATTATTGTACATGTGAATAGAGTGAAAATGATTATACTAAAAAATCACCCCAGGGTAGATTCCTAGGAAAGAGTGGTGGGTCACAATGGTCCACTAAAATACCACACCCCTAGATAAAAATTTACCAAAATTTAACGAGGTTCGGCCAATTATGCCTATGTCATTAGACACTACCAAAATAATATTTCACTAATTGAGGAAATATTACAAAAGAGAGAAAGAATAAAATTGAGTAAATATAGGAGAGGAGGCAATTTTGGGATGATTCTAATGAAATGGGGGAGGAGTCTATTCATAGCCTTAAGACTCCTCCCATTATTGGCAATTTTGTTGAAAAACCAACAATTCCTCACCTTTGCAAAATTCCATAAAATTCTCTCATAAATCCAAAATTTAGTAATGTCCAAAAATTCTAACTTGCATTTTTAAATAACATTGACCAATTCTAAATAATGTTTCAACTTGACTGCAGTTACCACATTGGTATCATATTAGTAGGATTCTCAGTGGTTCGAATCTTTTATATTATGACTTCACCTTCTTTTAGAATCTCCCATACAAAGTGATATCAAACATCGATGTGCTTTGTCCTTGTATGATAAACCAGTTTCTTTGCTAAATAAATAGTACTCTAACTATCACAATGCACTTTTATGTGCTTTTGCTTTATTCCTAGTTCACTAAGCAGCCTTTGAAGCTAAATGGCCTCATTCACAACCTCTTTAACTGCCATATACTCTGCCTTTATTGTAGACAAAGCAGCTATTTATTGTAAAGGGGATTACCAACTAAATGGTGCCTTTGCAAAAGTAAACACGTAACCAGTAGTTGATCAATGCTCATCTGAATCACATGCATAGTCAGAATAACAATACCCAACTACACTCTGACCATCTTCCTTGTCCTGTTGAAATACCAAACCAACATGTATGGTGTTGAAAATATACCATAAAATCCATTTCACAGCTTGCCAATGCTCCTTTCTAGGATCATACAAATACCTACTCACAACCCCAATTGACTATGAAATATCAGGTCTCGTACACACCATTGCATACATCAAGGTACCAACAACACTTTGCATATGGTAATTTTGACATGTATTCCTATTCTGCTTTATTCTTTGGTCACATAGATGCAATGAGCTAGGAATGAGGACCAAGTGGTGTACTAACTATTTTTGACTTCTCATCCATGCCAAAATGTTTTAGTACCTTCCTCAAATATTCTTTCTAAGAGAAACAAAGCCTCCCTAATTTTCTATCTTTGGTTATCTCCATGCTAAAATCTTTTTTTATTCATTGAGATCCTTCATCTCAAACTCCTATATAATTGAGTCTTTAATTTCTCAATTTCTATCTAACTCTTGGAAGCTATCAGCATATCATTAACATAAAGAAGATATATATATATATATATATATATATATATATATATATATATATATATATATATATATATATATATTCATCTTGTAGCTTGTGCAAATACACATAATGATGATATTTGCTTCTTATGTACTTTTGTCCTATCATAAACTTATCAAATCATTTGTACCACTACCTCAAAGATTGCTTCAATCCATACAGTGATTTTTCCAATTTGCATACCATCTTTTCTTTATCAGCAACTTTGAATCCATATGGCTAAGTCATGTATATTTCCTTATCTAAGTCTCCATATAAAGATACAATATTTACATCCATCTAAACTAGTTCCAAATCCAACTGTACTACCAAAGCTAATAAAATTCATATGGAGGAATGCTTTGTAGTAAATATTATCCTTGTCAGGAAATCCATCTTTCTTTGCATATACCCATTTGCACCTAATTGCATTCTTTTCCTTCGAAAGACTAGCTAGTTTCCATGTATGATTCTTATGAAGGGACTACATTTCTACATTCATGGTGATCCTCTACTTTTTCTATTCTAAACTTTGAACTGCTTTATTATAAGTGGTAGGATCATCATCAATTATAATTGGTGATCCATAAGCAACCATATTAGCATAGCAAGGAGGTTGTCTAATGGTCCTCTTTCCCTTTCTTAGTGTAATTGATTCATGTTATTATGGAGGTTTTTAGGTCTGAACCTCTTTATCATTTGTTAATGAAGGTTCTTGGATCTGAACCTCTTCCTCATTTGACACTTCTTCTACCATAGGAGAGTCATCATCTTCTTTATTGGCTGGGTGTAGACAGTGGGGTTTAGCGCGCGTCTAATATTTTAGCAACCGCGACACTGTTTGAGCTTAAGGCTCTAAAGAACACACTAACCACTGTCACAAAGACATGGCATGGAGATGAGGAGTCGCCACCCAGGGAAATAACTGGGACATATCGAAAAGGTGGTACTCAATTTCCTAAAAGAAAGCCAGCACCACAACCAAGAGATTCTAGATATGGAATACCAACTTCTTTTAATCTCATGTTCATTTAGAATCACTTTATGAATTGCTATATTATCCTCTATTTACATGCAATTTCATATACACCCTTATTCTAGCAATTAACTCCAAGGCAAACCAATCATGAAAATATAAATAAATAATGCATTCAATAAAACATGTAATCCCTATGTTAGTCTAATATACATGGATTTTAATTAGATGAGCTAAATCTACATGTTTTAATAAGTGAGTATAAAGGGCCTAATTCCTTTTAATTTTAATTAAATAATTCTAAGTCTATTTATTTTAATTTTAAAAATGGGCCTAAATCTACAAATTATGGAGATAGTTAAATTAGTGGACTTAATTCTACATATTTTAATTCTAAGGTGATTTTAAATCTACAAGTTATGAAAAAAGACTTAAATTAAGTGGACTAAGTCTAATTAATTAAATTAAATTAGGTAGGTCTATGTCTAATTTACTAAATGGGCTTAAATTATCTGTATCCTAAAATCTTATTAATTATGGGTCTAAAATGCATTTTAATTAATCAAACCTAAAAATACCTAAGTTTAAATGGGTGGATTAGAATCTAATATGGGCTTAAGGCCCAAAACACATAAAAATAAATAAACAAGCCGAAAAACAAATAAAAATAAATAAATAAGCCCAAAAACAAATAAAACATATTAAAACAATTAAATAAAAAAAATCAAACAACTAATTAATTATTCCCTCTAAAACCCTAATTTTCATTAACATGAAATCCTAAATTAATTTACTCTCACCATTGATTTTAATTAATTACCCAATTAAAATCCTAATTTTACTAACCAATTAATTAAAATAAACAAGCAATCACACATAATTCCGCTATTCCCACTATTTGATCTATTACAATAATCTATAGAAAATAATAATAAAATAATTAATACAACCCCTAAAATAAATAAATAATAAAGTAATGAAATAAAATAATAATAATAATAATAAACCCTAGAAACTATATCTCTATAAGGTCATATCCATAGCATCCCATGGACCTCTTATGGATTTAATTCTCCAAGTATGATCAACATGTGTTTTCCTCCATAATCACCATAAAAAAAATAATAAAAATTATGATTAGTGGATAAATTATAACAATAATAAAATAAAATTAAAAATCAAAAAACAAAATAAAATAAGAAGATGATGATACTTATGGATGATTTTAATGGAGTGCTCCTCAGATTTTGTAGAATCACCATTCTTGATAGGTTTTCAAATATTGTTCTTCAAAAATTCTCCAAAAATGTTTAATCAAGCAAAAAAATTTGTAGAGAATAAGATTTTTTTCTTCTCTTTGTTTTCTTCCTTTTTCTTCTCATTTTTTTTCTTTCTTTTCTTTTTCTTTTTCTCTTCTCTTTTCTTTTTCATTCCTTCCTCTTCTTTTTTTTGTTTGCCTCCCCTATTTTCAGAGCCAAAACAATCCTTATATAAGGATATGTCTTCAAAACCTAGTTATAAATTGATTCCTAAAAGACTTCTATTTTCTTAAAAACATTATTAAAATAATTTTAGGAAAATTTCAAACAATTAAGACTCAGGAAAAGTCTAGAAAATTTGAGAACTTGGGGCATAAGAGGTCTAATTCTGATCGAAATTAGTGTAATTCCAACCATTTATTTATTTTTTGAAAAACTTTGAATTAAAAAAAGGTCCTTGAAAGAATTTAAGTTTTGTAATTAGATCCTTAAAAAGCATTGCAATTTAGTCCATGAAAACATTAAATTCTTTCTTTTAAAAATGCAATCAAACCCCTAAAGTTTCAAAGTTCAAGTATTGAAGACCTATTCATGACATTTTCATCATTGGAGTCTTTTGTCGCATCCATAAGGCATCATCCTAAAATTGGGTATCTACAGTTGCCCCCCTTTGCCGATGTTTGATTAACAAATTGCAGCAAAGTGAACTAGCACCCAATTTCTTAATTAAAAGTTAGGATACTTACCTGTGCTTCATAAAGCTTTTGCTTATGAACTTGCTATACTCGGACATACAGTATTGATTTGAAATGACATATCATACTTGGTTGTATGATATTGACTATACTCGATCATATAGTCTTGGGTGAAAGGAACTCATTGCACTCAGTCGTACAATGTCGAGTACACTCGGATGTATAGTCTGAATTAAAAAGGAACATCACACTCGGTTATATGATGCTAAAAATGCATTGTACTTAGTCATACAATGCTAACTACACTCAATTGTATAATTTGATTTGAAAAGAAATACCACACTTGGTCGTATGATGCCGATTATACTCAATTGTATAATCTTAATTAAAAATACATTGTACTCAGTTGTATAATGTCAACTACACTAGGACATATAGTCTTGATTGAAAAGAAACACCATACTCAGTCGTATGATGCCTATTATACTCAGTCGTATAATCTTAATTGAAAAGAAATATCACACTCAGTCAAATGATGTCAAATATACTCAGTTGTATAATCTTGGTTGAAAATACATTATACTCAATTGTACAATGCAAACTACACTTGGTTGTATAGTCTAAATTGAAAAGAAACACCATACTCAGTCATATGATGCTAATTATACTCGGTCGTATAATCTTGGCTCAAAATACATTGTACTCATTCGTACAATGTCGACTACACTCAGTCGTATAGTCTAAATTGAAACAAAACACCACACTTGGTCATATGATGCCGATTATACTCAGTCATGTAATCTTGTTTGAAAATACATTATACTCAGTCATACAATGCCGACTACACTCAGTCATATAGTCTAAATTGAAAAGAAATATCACACTCAATCATATGATGCCAATTATACTCGATCGTATAATCTTGGTTGAAAATACATTGTACTCGATCGTATAATACCGACTACACTCTGTCGTATAGTCTGAATTGAAAAGAAAAACCACACTCAGTCATATGATGCCAACTATATTACTAACTAATTTAATAATTCATTGAATTATTAAATTAGGAGACATTGCAATTTAGGATTAAATTATAAGGAAAAGAATGGACTTAAATGCAAACCAAAAGCTAAAAGATTAAAGTGGATATTTGTCCCTTAATATACATACTTTTCTTCTTTTATTAATTCATTCTCTCTTCTTCCTATCCTTCTTCATTTTTCATTTTTCTCTTTTTTTCACTTTCTCTTGATTTTTAAATTTTGTCCTTTCAATTATTCTTTCATTTGAAGTCTGGATTTGAATCCATCTGATCCTATGGTTCATCCACAATATAGACTATGTGGATGTAATTCTAGATAGTCAGATCCCATCACTTCACATGTACATTTTCCTCAAAATGATATGGGACTCCGTGAAGGTGAAGATGTGCTTCCTTTAACTCATTTTCACCTTCATAGATGCTCTCATGTTGGAGATGAGGTAAATTTCCTGTCTATGTCTTCAATTCTGGATCGAGAAATATTTCATGACTTGTCTAAAGAGGTAGTATAGCATATATGGGCATCTGGATTTTGACGTTTCATTGCTGCCTTACCAACTGCTCGAGGTAAGTCGGACCACTACTTACTTTTTGCTCTTATCGAGAGGTGGATGGACACCACTCAAAATTTTCACACACGAGTGGGTGAGCTGACTATTTCCTTAATGAGCTTCTCTGCTATTACTAGGATTGTATTCAAAGGTGCCCCAATCCACTTTGATATCCATTACTGCACTCTTTCAAAGGATGCTAGGAATTTCCATGTTGTGACTTGCTCAGGTTTGTTTTGTTTTGACATGGAAGAATCGAAAGAACGTGCTTCTTTCTTCTCTCGTTTAGGGTTTTAGGACACTACCTACCACTACACCTCACCAGATTCTTCAAAAGGCAAGATGCTTCTTGTTAATATTACTTAGCACTACTCTCTTTTGTGAGACTGGTCATAAGGTTAGCATTGCTCTTCTTGGTCTCCTTTAGGATCTTGCTATGGTCCATACTTTAGATTAGGGATTTGTAGTGCTTGCTTATCTCTACTATAGATTGGATACTGTTTGCAGAGGTGTTGTGATGATGTGCGATTTTTGGCACGTCTTGCATGTATGTCTCCTATCTTGTTCAATTTTGCTTATTTTCACATGTTCCTCTTTATTTCTATCATCTCCTCTCTTTCAGATTTGGGGCACTGAGATTGGAGCGATCCAAGGCTTCAGTGCCATTAGCTTTGATAGGAGTCTTCCCCTAATGGAGAGGTAGGGTTCTTCTCGTCTTGCTAGCATTAGGCATGACTTGCAGACTTATCGAGATCAGTTGAACTCCTTAGAGTGGGACCTGGTAAGGAAAATTTTATATTTAGTATTTCATTAATTGTAAAATCTCAATAAAATTAAATAAATAAGTTTATAGGTAGATCAGATTGGATGGCTGGTGTTGAAGACATTCAAAGATATGATTTTATGACAGCAGTTGTGAGGGTTGACATTGTGAGAGTTCTGCTTCCTGGTTATGATTGCCAAATGTGGTATCTTCATGAGCATGTTTATCATTGGCATATGGGACCTTCTAGGAGACATGTTCCTTCTTTTATTCCCTCCTCGATGATATAGAGTAGCAGCATGATTGGTCCCGAGCTCATAGCAACTCTTGAGGGATATGAGGCTTCAACTCTACTCGAGTGTTCACATCATTATTGGGAGTACATTTAAGAGAATCTCCTAGAGCAGGTTCCTACAAACCTAGCTAAGGTATGCTTTTTATCACTACTTTATTTCATCTCTTTTATCCCTTCATATAACATTCTCTTCTTGTATAGTTTGAAGGAGTCCCTAATACTACTTTGGGGGAGATTGAGGATGATACCAAGGAGACTAAGCAGGAGGTTGAGCCTGCTCATCATAGTGAGGCTGCTCATGATAGTGAGGTTGCTCATGATAGTAAGGTTGTTCACAGTGATACTTCATAGAGTACTATTTTGGGTGATGTTCCCCCATTTGATTGGTCCATGTATTATTGGGCTCCCATAGTGCAGACTCCTGTTTAGTGGCATATATACTTTGATGTAGCTCAGATTCCTAGTTTCTCTCCTCCTGATGCTTCACATGTGAGCTTGATTTGCATTTCTAACCTTACACAAACTAGCACTTGTCACTAAATTAGTAAACTTCCTTTTATAGGTCCTTAGGACATAAGCAGAGTATCTATACGATCTTGCCTCTTCCCAGAGATTATTTACTATGCAGATTATAGATACTTGGAGGGTTAGCATTTATAAAAAATATGCAAATGTATATATGTTATGTATGATATGCATAATTCTGACTATTCTAGATGTAGCAAAGTTATGTTGGGGATCTAGAGAATGAGAACTAGAGGCTTCGACGATAGCTTACTAGTCTTGGTTTTGAAAGTCATGATGTTGGGACTTATTGTTGGGTTTTGTGATACAAACGCAACAAAAAAATTAAAATTTATTGCATTCCCAAACTTGGATCCATGTAATTCGACTACTTTATTAAATCTAGGGTTTCAAGAATCTCACTAAGACATAAAAGAGGTAAATTTTTATGGAAGGATGAGAGGAGGTTCACACCGGTGACACCTTACCTCGAGCTTTTTGCTTTGGTTGTTCAGATTTAGATGTCTCCAAAAGGATGCATCCTCTATAGGTATCCACATAAACAGCCCTTCACAAAAATGAATTGGAGTGTGTGCTAGCAGCTTTCTTGATTGTCTCACAAATCAAGAACAAAAGAAAAACTTTGTGTTTGTTTTCTAAGAAGAGAGAAAACCATTTTTGGAGGCAGGAAAAATAAGTAAGTTAAACCCTAGAGAATATAACATATTTATAGACTCTAAATTAGGGTTTCACCTACCAATGACCTTTTGGTAATTTCCCATTTATTATATTCTGATTTTGTTTTAAATACAAATTAGAAATAATATCTTATTTATTTATTTAAAATAACATTTATCTTAAATAAATAAACAAATAAATAAAACACTTTAAATATTTATTTCCACATAGTTTATTTTAGGCTTATTAAACTCATAATCATTTTGGGCTTGTTCTAAGTGTGTGACCCTGTAGGTTCACATAACATTAGCAATGGACCTAAATCTCTATTTAGGTCTACAAGTCATAAGTGGCCTCTAGTAAGACATTATGACTACCCAAGTTATGTGAAGTCAATAATCCGACATAACCTAATTACAATGAATTTTATCGTCCCTTTATCACATGATATCTTAATCAAACATAAGGCATAGAATGTCATCCTTATATAGTTCAATATTATGACTTGATTCCAAGTAGACTGAAAATGATAACTCTTTATCAATTCATTTTAGCATGGCCATGCATTTTCCTTTAGTCTATCTCATCAAGGGGCCCATAGATATCTATCTCATATTAATGAGGCATAAATTCCTTCTAAATCACTCATATTCCTCATATAACTAATTTCATATCCAACAACATCCTATTTAATTGTCCGGTTAAAGACAATGTTAAAATATGTCAAAATATAAAATAGCTATGTAGAAATCCATGCTGATTTCAAGGTCAAAGGACCGAAATAAAATTACTGTGATGAGAAATACTTATGAAAATAATCTATGTAGTATTCTTATAATGGGTCAATCCAGTACATGACCTCTCATTATGTTCCTATGAGTTGACTTAATATCTCATATTCATGATTAGTAAAACATAACCATCAGTCAACATCATACTAGCCTTAATACTTTAATATTTATATAATGAATAAATGGCTAGGGATAATTAGAATAGAACTCCTTTTTTAATTTAAGGGTTTTACTATCAAGTCACAAACTTAATGGCCTTAGTAAGAATTAACCATTCATATAATTATCATAAAATCAAATGATAATGAAATACCTCTTTATTAATAAAATAAGAAAGTCAATACATAATCACAAATGATTGACCTAGTGCATATCACTAACACTTATATGCCCCCAGATCAGAGTGACAATCTAGCTAGAGGATGGAGTCCTTGGCTAAATACTACAGCTCAGGATGACTAATTTTCTTTAGAACTTGTGTTAGTATAACTATACTTTGGATGCTTCATAATTGTTTCCTTTTTTGAATGAATTTTGGACTTTTATATTGGAATAAGCTTTTTTTTGGGTTTGGTTAAAGGAGAAGTTGAGTCTGCTTAATGCTCCACCCAATGCTTTGGTTTATCAACCTCATCATTTACAGTCTTGTCCTTTGAAGATAAGGGATAATCATGCTATAAATCAATGGATTGATTGGATGAAAGGCCTTGCTGATACTGAGATTACTTGGATTTGTTCTTGGTGGAGATTGAAATCCATGACCATCAACCTATATGACTTCTGTGTACCTATTCCTGGGTTGCACTTTTTAACCTTTCTTTCTCCCTCGCACCTTTGTCGCCAGTATGGTCACCCCCAATTCATTGTGGCTATTAAAACTAACTTTGAAGGCTTCCCTCTGAGACAAGACTTTCTAGACAAAGTGAAGAACTTGTGGCCCTATAGAGCTTTAAAGCGACATGTGCACCTGAATGCTGACATGACTACTAACGACGACTACAAAGCTTGGGTTGTCATGCTATCTACATAACCACCAAGATTTACTAACTACAAAAGGACTCAAGTATTATTAGATGAGTCAAAAAATAAAAAACATAAACGAAAATAGTGACCTCATAAGTCTGATTTCTTATGTTTTATTTTTCCTTCAAGTCTTTATGCTTTGTAATAAAGATAGAATATACAATATTTGATAGAAATATTATTTCAATTTATTTCATTGATTAGGGCAAAAATGATTACATTTAATACATCATATGACATAACTCATATTATCAGCTAGTCCTTTCAGATATTCTAATTGAACATTTTTTTCTCACTTTTATTTCCTTAATTTCTGATTGATTAGCCCTTTGCGAGTTTTTTGATCAACAGGATCATCTTATTCCCTAATTTTTGCCTGCCAACCCTTTACGGTTTTTCTAAATAGTGGGAATGCCCTAACTTTTGCCTAACTAGCCTTTTCAGGTTTTTTAGCTAGTGGACTTTTTTTAAGGTAGTATTTATTGAAACGATCCAGATTAATTAGCTCGGTGAACTCATTCCCTTCTATATCATATATCTTTGCAGCTCCTTTGGGCAGGATCATCTTGACTAAATGTGGTCCTTCCCAATTTGGTTTGAATTTTCCTCTCGGATCAAACACCATCGCCCATGCCTGCTTTAATACCATATCTCCAACTTTTATCTTTCTCAGCTTAACCCTTTTATTGAAAGCTCTCGCTATTCTCCCCTGATAAATCTAAGTGTGAAATAGAGCATCCATTCTTTTCTCATCTAGATAAACGAGGTGATCGAATCTCTTTTGTATCCATTCACTCTCAAGAATGTTTGCTTCCATAATGACTCTCAAGGATTTAATTTCTATCTCTATGGGCAAAACTGCTTCATAACCATATACTAACGAGAACGAAGTTTGTCTCATAGCAATGCGTGTTGTAGTTTTGTATCCCTATAAGGCAAAAAGGAGATACTCAGACCAATCTTTATGCATTTTCACCATCTTGGAGAGAATCTTCTTTATATTCTTATTAGCTGCTTTTACTGCACCATTAGCCTAAGGTCAATAAGGAGAGGACTTATGATGCTCAATCTTGTATCTCTACAATAACTTAACTATTCTTGCCTAGAATTGAACACCATTGTCTATCACAACATGAAGTGGGACCCTATATCTATAAATAGGATTCTTTTTTATAAACCTTGCCATCTACCTATCCTTTAAAGTACTAAAGGACTCTGCTTCCATCCATCTAGAGAAGTAGTAAATTGTAACTATTATATACTTGTGTCTGTTCGAAGCACTTGGTTTTACTTCCCCTATTATATTTATTCCCCAGGCTACAAAAGGCCAAGGAGATGTTAAACTATTTAGCACTATAAGGGGAAGATGATTAAGGTTCCCATGTACTTGACACTAATGATGTTCTTTCACTACTCAAATATAGTCCCTTTCCATGCTCATCCAGTAATATCCTTACCGAATCATTTTCTTTGCCAGAATCATCCCATTCATATGAGATCCACAAACCCTTATAGGAATCTCTCTCATTGCCTATTTTGCTTCATCCTTCCTAAGACATCTTAGCTGTATTCCATTTGGAATCCTTTTGTATAATATCCCATCATGACTTGTATAATGGCATGCAAGAACATGAACAGCATATCTTTCTTTGGAAGTTACTTCCTCTGGGTATTTCCTTTCTTCAATAAATCTCTAGATGACATAAAACTATGCTTTTTTTCTGGCCCTATTTGGATACTCCTGACTAATTCCTCACTATAACACAGAGCTTTCATTTTCATTATTAGCAAAGGCTTCATCATTAATCCCGTCGGTTTATCCCATATTAAAGAAAGTGTTGCCAAGGCATCCACTATTTGATTATCATCTCTTAGTAAATGCATGAAGAGACGTTTAGTGAAATTTCTCATTAGCTTTTTCAAGTAGCAAATGTAAGGTTTCAACCTCTCTTCTTTCACTTCCCACTCCTCATTAGCCTGACTAATGACTAATAAGGAATCTCCATAAACCAGTAGGTTTTTATCTCTAACTGTTAGCGTTGCTTCCATGTCGTAGATACATGCCTCGTACTCAGCCATGTTGTTTGAAACCCTGAAATCTAATTTCTTGGCCATTGGGATGGTTTCTCCTCCTGGTGTAATAAGAATTACTCCTAGCCCTACTCCTCTATTATTCATAGCTCCATCAAAATGAAGCTTCCATTCACATTATTCTATTGCTGCTAAGTTTTCATCTGGAAACTCTAGATTCCACTGCTCATTCCCTTTGACTGCATTATGGGCTAGAAATTCTGCTACTACTCTTCCTTTAATGATCGTAGTAGTGATGTAATCTATATCAAACTCAGTTAAGAGTACCAGCCATTAAGACATCTTTCCAGTCAAATCTAGTGCTTGAAACAAGTACCTCAAAGGATCTATCTTTGAGATAACTTGTACTTTATAAGACTGGAAATAATGCCTTAGCTTCTTTGAAGCCCAGATCATTATCAAACATGTCTTCTCCACCATATTGTATTTTTCTTCATATGCAGGAACTTTTTACTCAGATAATATAGTGTGTACTCCACCCCTTCTAGTTCTTCATATGCCAGCATTGCCCCTATTGCCTTTTCTTTTAAAGCCAAATACAATATCAAAGGTTTACCTTGCCTAGTGGTCTTAACATAGGTGGGTTAGGTATTCCTTGATCTTATCAAAGGCTTTCTAACATTCTTCATTTTATTCCACTGGCTAATTCTTCCTTAAGAGCTTAAAGATTGGATCACAAACCATGGTAAGTCTTGTAATAAACATGTTGATGTACTATAGTTTTCCAATAAACCCTCATACTTCCTTCTCCGTTCTTAGTGTTGGCATCTCTTGGATGGCTTTAATCTTGTATCTGTCAACTGCTATTCCTCTACTACTGACTATGTGCCCGAATAACTTTCTAAAAGTTACCCCAAAGATGCATTTCTTCGGATTAAGCCTTAGGTTATATCTTTCTATTCTTGCTAGGAACTTATCCAAAGCCTTAAAGTGTCACTCTCTTATTTCTGACTTAACCATCATATTGTAGACATACACTTCAACTTTCTTGTGCATCATATCATGAAATAAAGTAGTGGCTACTCTTTAATAAGTTGCTCCTGTGTTCTTTAACCCGAAGGGCATCACCTTGTAGCAATATGTCCCCTACTCTATGATAAAAGTAGTTTTGATCTTGTCCATAACTGCCATCATTATCTGATTATAACATGAGAACCCATCCATGAAGGAGTACATTACACTAGATGTTGCACTATCGACAATCACATCAATATGGGGTAATAGAAAGTCATCTTTTGGACATGCCTTATTTAGATCTTTAAAGTCTATGCACATTCAGAATTTTCCATCTTTCTTGGGAACTAGTACTATGTTTGCCAACCATTGAGGGTATTCCACTACTTCTAAAAAGTTAGCTTGGATCTACTTAGCAATTTCCTCCCTTATCTTTAATATCCACTCTAGCCTCAACCTACAGAATTTTTGCTTGACAGGTTTAGCTTCTAGATATACTAAAATGTGATGCTCTATGATTTCTCTATCTAACCCTAGCATATCTTCATAGGACCAAGCAAATACTACCTTTCTTTTTATTAATATTCTCTCAAAATTTTCTCTTTCTTCAAGAGTTAAATCATGTGATATAGAAATGTGTTTTGATTGTTCATTTGTGCCCATGTTTAATGAATCTAATTGAATGTAATTAATGTCAAACATGCATGAATAATCATTATTAAAATGCATAAGACCATCAAAATCAACATCACACAAGTAAGCCAAATGAGAATTCATATCATTGACTACCGGAAAAATAGAGTTTTCATCCTCAAACAAATTGGATGTTATTACATCATTTTCTTCATAAAAAAATATCACTAAAACTATTATTAATAATGCTAGCTAAATCCTGTGGTGGTTCTTTATTAGGTGGCAGACAAAGCAATTCTTCAATGTCCTCAGCTTTTATCTTTTCAGTAACTATCTTCATCACCTTATCCTTGTTGTCTTATACCAACCTCTCAACTATTTGCTTTTTTAAGATCTCAAACCTAGGGATATCCATACCAGCTACTTGAACAGGCTCCTTTTCACCCAAATAAAACTTCTCCTTCTTTTGTTTGATTAAGTTATCCTTCGGAGGTCCCATGTTCCTGAGGAGGTTATTCTCATTGAAAAACCTTCTCCTTGCCATTTTGCTGCCAAATCCAATTCCAGTATAGCCCAATCCTTTTATGTCATCTTAGGTTTTGAAGTCTGGTAATTCTAGGATACCTAGCTCATCTTTTCCCAGTCCTTGTCCAGGTTGATAATTCATCTTCTCAATCATGCTCATAACCTTTAGATCCATCATAATTCTCTCTGAGATAATGGCTGTTTGGAAACTAGGAGGAATAACTACCTACTTTTGACTATCCATAACTACAGACATAGTCTTGCCCATACTCGCATCTAAAGTTACAACTTCCCCTTCATATAGGAATTTCACCTTTTGATGCACAGTGGAAGGCACTCCTCCCAAAACATGAAACCAAGGCCTGCCCAACAGTAAGGCATAGGTGACAAGAATATCTAGCAAAATGAATTCCACCATTGCTTTTATAGGCCCAGTCTTCACAGGAGCCACAAATGTTCCCTCTACATTCGTCGTGCTATTATCATAAGCCTTGATTACAAGGTCTGATTTTGCCAAATCCTCCACCTTCACTCCTAGATTGGGTAGGATCCATAGTGGGCAAACATTAATTATAGACCCATCATCCACCATCACATAATTGGTCCTTTTCCCTCTTACTTTACCTAGAATGAACAAAGCTTTATTATGATTCCTTCCTTTCATAGGTAAATCCTCATCAGAGAAAGTAATAACCCCATGCTTTTTCTTCATAACCTTGGCCACCATTTCTTCAGGGGCAGTAGTAGTTTCAATGTTTATCTTAGCTAAAGCCTTAACCAGAGCTTTCCTGTGGCTACTTGAGTGCATTAAAAGCTCCCAAATGCTTACATTTGCTTTTACTTTTTTGAGCTATTCAAGAATCAGGTCATCGCCATGTTCATCTGAGTCTTCTCCTTCAACAGCTTCTTCTCTCTCTACAGTTTTCTATACTGGTTTATAACCCTTCCCACTTCTAATGACATGACTGACTTCAGGATTATCAAGCCATACATTATATCTTTCAGTGCCTTCCTTATCAAAATTATACCAAATATCAATAGCCCCAACAATTTGATCCTTCTTTCCATCTTTCCATACTTCAACCATGCATTTCTCCTTTTTGACTAGCAACTTTTCATCATTGAACTCGTCACCCCTTCCTATAGGCTCGATCATATCAATGGATATGTCAAAAGAAGGTGGTTTAGAATAAAACACCTTATAATCAAACTTGTCTGAGGGCTGACCCAATAAGTCTTCTACTCTTTCCACATCTTTAGGGGCACTAAGAGATTTCTCATCGACTTTAAGGTTTAGATCCTCAAAAGAGTTTAGCACTTCTTCCTCACTTACTCCTAAGTTAATCATCATGGTTATTGGAGGTGGCATGTTTTGATAATTTGGGAAAGGATTATTTCAAGTGTTTAGGTTTGGATTTGATTTTTCAGGATCTGTGATTTTTCCAAAATCTATAAGGTTTTGGATTTTGTGTTTAAGGCGCATGCAAGAATCGATCGGATGACCAGTAGCTTGATGAAACTTACAGTAATTGTTTAGGTCAAAGTTAGGGAGATTTAGGTTTAGTGGTCTAACGAGGGTTAAAGGTCTAAGGAGACCTTTTTAGGTGAGACGATCTAGGACATTGGATAAAGGTTGGTTAAAGTTTAAAAATCTCCTAGGTTGTTGGATAGCATGAACTCCAATAACCCGGCTAGTATTTCCTTACTGTGTGCCCCTAGTTGGGTAATTTCTCACTCTAGTGTTCCTAGTGACCCATCATTTTTCTTATTTTTAATCTCTTCATCTTGTAACCCATCATCGTAAAGATCTATAAATGTCTTGGGATTCATCATCTGCAGCCTCTCAACTAGATTATGTAGCACATTTCAGACTATCATCCTAACCTGATCCTTCTCAGCTAACTTATTCTTCATTAGTCGTGCTTTATTCATGAACCTAGTTAAAAAATCAGAGAATGATTCATTGGGCTTCTACTTGGTCAGTTCTAGATCCCTGATAGACACTTTGAGCCCAGTGTTGTAGTTGTATTGCTTTAGGAAAGCAGTGCACAGTTCTCTCCAGTCTGCATGGATAGACTTCTCCAACCCATGATACCAATTGATAGCCATGCCCTCTAATGATAGTACAAATAGCTTGGTAACCATGGACAAAGGAGCCTTAGTGCTGCTCATGGTAGTTGTGTATTGACTAAGGTAAATCCTCGGGTCCCCAGTATCATCAAACTTCTGCAGCTATGGCATTTTGAATTTACCAGGCAATTTGTACTCCCCGAATTGCATCATCTCATTAAAATTATATGAATATCCAATGGCCTATCCTCTCATCAATTCCTCCATCTTGGACATTTTTTTGAGTCAGTGCTTTCATCTGCTTGGATTCTAGCTCTTGAACTTGTTCAAGTGATACCCTTTTTGCCTTTTCAACCATATAACTCTCAACATCCTCAAGTTTCATTTCCCCAACATTGTCATTGTTAGCAGGTGGTGTACCCACAGCAGGTGGATTGGTTGCAACAGGCTGATTGCTTACAACAGGAGGTGCAGTAGCAACAACTGGTGGTGGCATCAATCCGGGCAAAGCCTGTCTTAACTCATATTGCATCATCGCTCTCATGTCATCCATCAATGCTCCTTTGACATCCTCTAGGGTCTATTTTCCTCCTTCATGTTGTTCCATTTCTTTGGCTTGTTTTGGTTGTGCAGCTTTTACGTAAAGTGGGTTAATGGGACTCCTTTCCAGTCTGCTAAAGATCTCTTTTGCAATTGATTATGGACTCGAATTAGTTCTCACTAGTCTGCCACCCTTTTGACTCCAAACACAAGAAGACCCATATGAATCTATGATGACTGAAAGACAAATGTTAGTATGATGCATGAGACGCATGTATGCATGATGCACGTGCATTGCAACAAGCAGTAAATCAAGTTAAGTGTACATACATCCTTCCAACCTTATTCCTCCCACACACGTATTCTTTTCATAGGATTTTTAGTCTTAGTCTTCATATCAATAGAGGATATTTAGGACTGACACGCATGCCAAATCTCTCTTAAAGCAGTAAAACATAAAAATAGTATTTTTAGGTATAAAAGCATAGCCCAATCTTTATTAGCCCTAATGGGCTTCTAAAGTATAGGCTTGGGCCTTTATAGAAAAAAATACCTCATGGAAATATTCACAAGTAATTTAGGTAGATCTAGGGGAAATAACTAAGCCACTATATGTTGTTAGGGTCCAGTAAAAAGGTCAAGGTTCCCTTAACAAGATGCCCTCCTTTAAGACTTGAGTCACAAGCCAAGGTCAGAGGGGCCCGGTATCCTTTGCAAATTTGAGAGAAGACTGCCCCCCCTTAAGGAATTGGGTTACAGACTTTGGTCAAATGAGTCTGGCAATCTCTCTTAAATCGAGCTAAGGCTAAGAGTGATAGTTAGCCAATTTACAATCCTATGAAGCTAGTGGAATCATGAAACCATAAACTAATGCCATTAGTTAATAGGAACATGCAGAATGAATGCAAGAATAAAATAATTCTAAAGAACACAAGTAGAATCAGTATCTCTTATCCCTAGTGGAGTCACCACTGTAGACGGTGGGCTTTAGCGCGCATCCAATATTTTAGCAACCGCAACACTGTTTGAGCTCAGTGCTGTAGAGAACACACTAACCACTGTCACAAAGACATGGCATGGAGATGAGGAGTCACCACCCAAGATAATAACTGGGACATATCAAAAAGGTGGTACTCGATTTCCTAAAAGAAAGCTAGCACCACAACCAGGAGATTCTAGATATAGAATACCAACTTTTTTCAGTCTCATGTTCATTTAGAATTACTTTATGAATTACTATATTATCCTCCATTTACATGCAATTTCATATAAACCTTTATTCTACCAATTAACTCTAAGGCATACTAGTCATGAAAATACAAATAAATAATGCATTCAATCAAACATATAATCCCTAAGTTAGTCTAATATACATGGATTTTAATTAGATGAGCTAAATCTACATGTTTTAATAAGTTAGTATAAGAGGCTTAATTACTTTTAATTTTAATTAAATGATCCTAAGTCTATTTATTTTAATTTTAAAATTAGGCCTAAATCTACAAATTATGGAGATATTTAAATTAGTGGGCCTAATTCTACATTTTTTAATTTTAAGGTGATTTTAAATCTACAAGTTATGAAAAAAGACTTAAATTAAGTTGGCTAAGTCTAATTAATTAAATTAAATTAGGTGGGCCTATGTCTAATTTACTAAATGGACCTAAATTATCTCTACCCTAAAATCTAATTAATTATGGGCCTAAATTGCATTTTAATTAATTAAACCTAGAAAAACCTAAGTTTAAATGGGTGGATTAGAATCTAATATGGGCTTAAGGGCCAAAACACATAAAAATAAATAAACAAGCCCAAAAACAAATAAAAATAAATAAACAAGTCCAAAAACAAATAAAACATATTAAAACAATTAAATTAAAAAAATCAAACAACCAATTAATTATTCCTTCTAAAACCCTAATTTTCATTAACATGCAATCCCAAATTAATTTACTCTCACCATTGATTTTAATTAATTACCCAATTAAAATCCTAATTTTACCAACCAATTAATTAAAATAAACAAGCAATCACACATGATTCCACTATTCCCACTATTGGGGCTATTATAATAATCTATAGAAAATAATAATAAAATAATTAATATAACTCCAAAAATAAATAAATAAAGCAATAAAATAAAATAATCATAATAAAATCCTAGAAACTATATCTATACAAGGTCTTATCCATGGCATCCCATGGACCTCTTATGAATTTGAATCTCCAAGTATGATCATGTCACGACCCAAAACAAGGGCCATGACCGGCGCTAGGGAACGGAAATTCTTTTGAATCCAGAACCCGTAATAAGCCTTAAAATAAAATAAAACATGCAATATTAATAATAACAACACAATTAAATAAAATATTATGTAGCGGAATAAAATCATAAATATCAAAATAATATTTCCACCAAATACAATTAAATCAATATCCTCATCTCATATATAAATAACTTTTTAATACAAATCCAGTTCAAATATTTAAAGTACATATCTCATACAAATATAATACAACAATCTCATAATCGACCATAACTATTGCAGTGTCTAGATTATAAAATAAAACTCAGATAAGCAGTTTACATAAAGAAGCCAAAGCGGAAGAAATCCGGTGTACAGGTCTACTACTGAGGTCTGATGAAGATGACTCTCCTGAAAAATAGTCAACGGAGGGGAGTCAGACCTCACTGAGTGAATTACTATAATATATATATACATGCATACTAAATGTCAATGCACACAGTTAATAGTATATATATAATAAGCATATATACAAGCAAATACACACAGATGCAATAAAAATCATTTTATATGTATTTTTACTGAAATTCACTGCTTATGAAGGATCAAATAGAACCCTAAAAAATCGCAACCTCAAAACAGTGTTAGACAACACTCTAGCCATACAGGCTCACTTATTCCAAATAAATCCACTTGTTCCATTTAGACAGTAGACTGGCCCCGAGACACTAAGTCAACCGAGCTCCAGCAGTCTGATTGTCAGTGTGATTAGCCCCGAGACACTTGGTCAACCGAGCTCTAGCAATCACACTCCCAAATCATATCTCACACATCAAATAATCAAATCCAATCAATATCCACATATTATTAGTAATATAGCCTAAATGCTATAAGCGTACCAGTATGTACTCGGTCCTAATGCTGCCCACTAGGTAGCACGTTCTATTGATATCCTTCATTATTAAATATAAAACATACATTCATAAATAAATGATGCATGTAATTGAAATTAACAGCAACATAAACCATATATATACTAGAAATATACCAAAAGTAAACCAGGTATATTTCGAGTATACATATGTCAAATAAATCTAACTAAATTACAAAATAAATTAGAAATATATTCAAAAATATTTTAACATAATTCATTAATAAAATATGCATATAATTTAAAATATACCAAAAATAAACCAAAAATAAATCAAAAGTAAACTAAAAATAAACTTAAGTATTAATTAAACCATTATGCATTTTTAGTCAAAATAAAACATATTTCTAAAATCATGCACCCTAGAGCATATATATATAGAATAGTAACTCACTATTTATTGCGCTCCAAGAGATGGGTCGGATGGGCCTGGTCCACTAGGCCTCGATCTCGATGCAACTAAACAAACAAATGATAACACAATATTAGAATAAATCTATCAGAATTCCAAAGACTCGATCTAGGATCTTAGACACGAAATTAGGATAGGAATTTGACCGGACATCACGTTTTATAAGAATTCTACCGAAAATCCTACAGAACCTCCCCTGTAAAATGGACATCTCTTTACTCAAAGAGTAGAGTCGGCCCTGCAATGAAACATACTTCGCAAAATAAACACATAACACAACCACAATCCCTCGGTCGGACTCCAAACTACAAATCACCGACCGAGGTCCACAATTCATAGAGTATTTATAAAATACCAAAAAATACCCTTATCTGATAAAAATACATTTTATCAGTAGAAATTATGTAATTAACCCTAAAACACAGTAAAAACCGATAAAAACTCATTTTATTAGAAAAATCGTATATTATATATATATTGAAAATAATTTACGAAAAATAGTTTTAATTAGTTAAGAATACTAAATAATTTATGGAAATCATTTTTATGCCCTAAATAACTATTAAAACCGATTTAATTACATTTTTAGCAAATTTAGGATAAAATTACCAAAATACCCGTATATATATAAATATACTAAAATTAATCCAAAAATTCACCAAAACTAATATAATTGTACGAAATTAAATTTCTCAACATATATTTCAATAATGTCAATACATATACTCAATTAACCAATTATTTTCAATTAAACACATAATTAACCCTATTTTCTCAAAATTACATAAACTAATTAAATTCAAAATAAATACATAGAAATTCAAAAAAATTACAAATAAATTCCTATAATTCATTTCAACACCTATATTTATCATAAAGCACAATTTCATAATTTAATTAATTATTTTCGAAAATTAGAAAATAATAATAAAATAATAAAAAATACCCAAAAATCAAAATAAATTCCAAAAATTCTAAAAAAATTCCCACATGAAGATTAAGCTACTAGGATCATAGTTTGTGAAGGAATTTTTCATGAAACAATCAAATTGAAGCTCAAAAAAATCAAGAACCCTAATAGGCCGAAATTACAAAATCGAAACCTAAGCAAATCTAGATCATTTTAAGTGAAACAAAGCTTGGAATCACACTCACCGAAGCTCAAGGAGAAGATTGAGACTGGTGGTGTCAAAAATGGTGGCTGGAATCGGCTTGATTGACGATGGGACAAAGTTTCAGTTTTTCGACAATAACAGAGGGAAATGGCACCAGAGAAGAGAAGGAAAGGTGGCGGAGCTGCTAGCTGGGAAGGCCGGAGCTTAGGGTGGCACACCGACGGCCTGAAAATGGAAGTAGCAGCGATGAGGGTGATGGAAATCAATCGCGAAGAAGAGGAAGGGAATAGTGGCAGAACTGTAATTATTGCTAAGTTTTTTATTTTTTGACAAATAATTAGGTATATATGTATATATATATATACTCACACTATATATTATAATAATATAAACTCCCACACATATTAAATATACTCCACACACATATAATTTAATATATTAATAATTGTATACACTTAAAAATAATTAAATAATATTAAAACTAAATAATAAATAATAAAAATTAGGGTAATTAATTAAACCCTAGTTTAATTTAAATAAATACACATATACACACTTTATTTTAGCACTTTAAAAATATATATGAGTTCATGCAAATTTGTTAAATTGTTTAAAATCATTAATATTAAATTATTTACATGTTAATTTCCCCGAAAATAAAATTCTCGGAAAAATTTTACATAAGGTACTTAAAATAACATAAAATGATTAAAATAAGCTTTAAATAAATATCAAACTCATAAAAATATCATAATTATATACAAAATTATTAACACTGCATATCCCGATGCAGTTTAAAATATTTTAAAAACATCGGATATTACAGATCATTATGTGTTTTCCTCCATAATCACCATAAAAAAAAAGAATAAAAATTATGATTAGTGGATAAATTATAATAATAAAAAAAATAAAAATCAAATAAATCAAATAAAATAAAATAAGAAGAAGATGATGTTTATGGATGATTTTAATGGAGTGCTCCTCAGATTTTATAGAATCACTATTCTTGATAGGTTTTCAAATATTGTTCTTCAAAAATTCTCCAAAAATCTTTAATCAAACAAAGCATTTATAGAGAATAAGAATTTTTTTTCTTCTCTTTTTCTCTTCCTTTTACTTCTTTTTTTTTTTCTTTCTTTTCTTTTTCTTTTTCTCTTCTCTTTTCTTTTTCATTTCTTCCTCTTCTCTTTCTTTTTGCCTACCCTATTTTCAGAGCCAAAACACTCCTTATATAAAGATACATTTTCAAACCCTAGTTATAAATTGATTCCTAAAAGACATCTATTTCCTTAAAAATATTATCAAAATAATTTTAGGAGAATTTCAGACTAATTAGGACTCAAGAAAAGTCTAGAAAATTCGAGCACCTGGGGCGAAAAAGGTCTAATTCCGATCGAAATTGTGTAATTCCAATTGGAATTAGTGTAATTTCGATCATTTTTTATTATTATTTTTTTAATTAAAAAAAGGTCCTTAAAAGAATTTAAGTTTTGCAATTAGATCCTTAAAAAGCTTTACAATTTAGTCCATGAAAACATTAATTTTTTTTTGAAAAATGCAATCAAACCCCTAAATTTTTAAAGTTCAAGTATTGAAGACCTATTCATGACATTTTCATCATTGTAGTCTTTTATCGCATCCATAACTCATCATCCCAAAATTAGGTGTCTACACTGGGATAATTCTATTGCCATCAAACTCCACTTATTTGGGAATACTATTTATCTGCTCCATATTTTCTAAAATCACCTTTCCCAATATGGAAGATTCATCAAAGGTAACATCCCTGCTCAAGATTACTTTCATTGTTTCTGGACACCAAAGACGATAGCCTTTCACACTAAAAGTGATCCCTATAAAGATAGCATTCTTTGCTTTTGGATCCAACTTTGACTTTTTAACATTGTAATATCCAGTAGAACTAAACACATGTAAGGAATCACTAATAGTAATCGATGGTAAATGATTAACAAGGTGACAAGCATACACTACAGCCTTAGCCCAAAATTCTTTACCAAACCTAACATCAGACAATATACGTTAAACCTTCTCTAGTAATGTACAGTTCATATACTCTGCCACCCAATTTTATTGTGGTGTATTTCTGATAATGAAGTGTCTAACAATACCATCATCCTCATAGACATTCAAAAATGGATCATTTTTTAACTCTCCACCATTGTCTGTATGAAGATGTTTGACTTTTCTACCTATTTGAGTCTCCACCATCATTTTCCATTTAAGGCAAATTCCTAATACCTCATCCTTCATCTTCATTCTCTAGGAAAAATAACCAACAAAGGTGACATAATAGTGTTTTCCTCCCAGTGAAGTTATCTTGGAAGCCCCTTATAAGCACCCAATTTCAGGATAACAAAGTATGGATGCGACAAAGGACTCCAATGATGAAAATGTTATAAATAGGTCCTCAATACTTGAAATTTGAAACCTCAAAAGTCTAAATGCATTTTCACAAAGAGTTTAATTGGTTTTTAAGCACTTAATTGTAATGTTTGTTTTAGGACCCAATTGAAAAATTAAAATGTTAATTGTAATGTTTGTTTTGTAATTAAAAGTTTAAAGAAAGGATCGAAATTACACAATTCCGGTCAAAATTAAACATGTTTCATCCATTTTTAATTTCATTTTATTTTTTATAATAAATAAAATTTGGTTTCCTGAATTATGATTGGTTAAATAATATTTATCTGAATTTTTAGAAAATTAAAGTCCTTTTAAAATCAAAACTTTGAGAAAGGCAAGTCACAGAAGGATACGTTTTTAGCTAGAGTTTTTTTTCCCTATAAAAGCACAGCTAAAGCTCTTTTGTAGGGGGACCTCTCAGAGACTTTTCTTTTTTCCTAGGCAGTACATTAAAAATATTCTTTGTGATTTATTTATTTTTAAAGTAAGGAGCAAAATATACTTTTAAGAAGAAGAATAACAAGTTGTTAAAGATCTACTTAACAAGCAATGGTGATTTATACTAGTCTGAGGGCAACTCATACTGTATCCATAATCATCATCTTCTTTCCTCCCTTCTTTTATTTTTATTTTATTTTATTTTATTAAATTATAATTTTATTTAATTTTTATTGTTATTTTATTCACTAATCATTGTTCATTCTTTTGTGTTGGTGATTATGGAGGGGATTACACGATGATCTTACTCAAAGAATGCCATGGTTTGAACTTTGTAGCTAAATATAGCTTCTAGGGTTTTTTATTTGTTTGATTATTATCGTTTTGATTATTTTATTTTGCATTTATTTTTTTTTTTTTGGATTGTATTAATTGTTATTTTCTTATTATTTTCAATAGCTCTTTGTAATAGCATAAATAGTGGGAATAATGAAATTTTGTGTGTGTGCTTGTATGTTTATTTTAATTAATTGATTAGAAAAATTAGGGTTTCAATTAGATAATTAATTAAAATTAATGGCTATAGAGATAATTATGTTTTTTTTAAATTAAAATTGGATTAGATTTAAGTGGTTTGAATTAGGGTTGCTTGTTAATTATTTTATTTATTTGTTGTTCATGGTCACTTTTAATTAAATTAGGGTTTTTTAGAAGAACTAAATTTGATTAATTATTTGATCTTTTATTTGATTGTTTTGCTATATATTTGTTTAGCTGGTTTATGTGTTTTGGGCCTTAAGCCCATGATAGGCTCTAACCTATTTAAATAAATTTAGGTCTAGATTTTAATTAATTGAAATGCATTCTAAGCCCATAATTAATTAGATTTAGGGTAAAGATAGCTTAGGCCCATTTAGTTAATTAGATATAGGCCCACCTAGTTTAATTTAATTAATTTAAACTTAGCCCACTAAATTAAAACCTATAATGAAGCAGCAAAGAAGTGTCGAAAGCCAGATGCCCAAATATGATGTACTACCTCTCCTAATAAATCATGAAAGAGTTCTCAAGCCAAGTGAAAGCAACCCGAGAATTTTAGTGGTTTTTGGATAAAATTCAGAAAATGACAGGATTATCTTCCTTTACAAATTTTTGATTTTTGTCTATTTTTATTTTTATTTTTGGGTAAAAAAAAGAGATTGAAAGACTAGATTTCTGATTGGAAATCTAGAATTCTGATCAGATTTCTGAATTTTCGATTGGAAATCCATATTTCCTTTCGAATTTCCATATTTCCAATAAGAAATCCAAAATTTTGATCCAGAATTCAAATTGGAAATCCATAAATCTGACTAGAATTCTATTAGTCCTCTTACATGATAAAACTAATTTTGCAAAATTTTATTTCAAGTTGACAATTTCATACAAGTTTATTTAACTTATATTGCAGATATTATATAATTACATGCATGAATATGTTAATTTATGTACTAATAGGAATATATTTTTTGCAGAATTAGAGACAGAAGAAAGATTTACCTCATCTCCAGCTTGAGAACATCTATGGAGGTGTAAACCAGTGAAAGGAAGTACATCTTCCCCTTCATTGAGTCCTAAACTATTATGAGGAAAATGTACTGTGAAATGATTGGATCTGATTATCTGGAGCTACTTCCATGTAGTTTGCATTGTCGGTGAGCCATAGGATCAGATGGATTTGAAATTGGAGGTCAGATCAAAGAATAATTAAAAAATAAGATTTGAAAATCAAGAAAAGGGAAAAGAAAAAACAAAATAATGAAAGGGATAGGAAAATGAAGAATGAACCGGCAAAAGGCAAAATGTTTATATTAAAGTAGAAAATGTCCACTTCAGTCCCTCAATCATATTTGCATTTTAGTCCAACATTTCTTTTGTAATCTAGTCCTAAATTGCAATGTTATATGATTTGATAATTTATTAAATTATTAAATTATTAGAATAAAAGAAATCAACACTACATGTCTGAGTGTAGTATATTCATAAATCAGGACTATACGACCGAGTACAATATATCCTTTCAATCAAGACTATTCGACCGAGTATTGTCAATATTATATGATCGAGTACAATATATCCTTTCAATCAAGACTATACAACTGAGTATAGTCAACATTGTACAACCAAGTACAATGTATCCTTTCAATCAGGACTATGCAATCGAGTATAGTTAACATTGTATGACCAAGTACAATGCATCCTTTCAATTAGCACTATACGATTGAGTATAGTCAACATTGTACGACCAAGTACAATGTACCTTTCTAATCAGGACTATATGACAGAGTATAGTAAGCATTGTATGATTGAGTACAATGTACCTTTTCAATCTATAATATACGTATGAGTATAGTCAGTATCATACGACTGAGTATGATGTATCCCTTCCAATCAGTACTATACGATCGAGTATAGTCAACATTATGCAACTGAGTACAATGTATCCCTTTCAATCAGTACTATATGACCGAGTATAGTCAATATTATACAACTGAGTACAATGTATCCCTTTCAATTTGTACTATACATCCAAGTATAGCCAAGCATTATATGACCGAGTATGATGTATCCATTTTAAATTATACTATACGATTGAGTATAATTAACATTATACGAATGAGTACATTGTGTCCTTCAATCTGTACTATACGACTGAGTGTAGTCAACATCATAGGACCGAGTGTAGTCAACATTATATGACCTAGTGTAATGTATCCTTTCAATCCATACTATACGACCGAGTATAGTCAACATCATATAACTGAGTGTGATGTACCCTTCCAATCAGGACTATACAACTGAGTATAGTTAACATTGTATAAACAAGTACAATGTATCCTTTCAATTCAGCACTATACATGCAAGTATAGTCAATATTGTATGATCGAGTACCATCAACATTGTACGACTGAGTACAATATACCTTTTCAATTTGTACTATACGATCAAGTATAGTCAACATTATATGACCAAGTACAATTTATCCTTTCAATCTATACTATATGACAGAGTATAGTCAGCATCATACAACTAAGTACGATGCATCTCTTCAATCAATGCAATACGTCCGAGTATGGTGTTTTTTCTCATATGTTTTAGTAATTTGCCTAATGTTGCATGGTAACATAAGCATTCATTATGAACCAATGATTACTTACAAGCAAAAGCCTCAAGGAGCACATGTAAGTATCTAAACTTTTGTTCGTAAGAAATTATGTGCTTATTTGGTTTGCCGTAATTTGTTAAGCAAACTGCAACAAAAGGGGGCAACTATAAGCACCCAATTTCAGGATAATAAAGTATGGATCCGACAAAAGACTCCAATGATGAAAATGTTATACATAGGCCTTCAACACTTGAAGTTGAAAACCTCAAAAGTCTGAATGCATTTTCAAGAAGAGTTTAATTGATTTTTAAGGACTTAATTGTAATGTTTGTTTTAGGACCTAATTGAAAATTTTTAATTCTTTCAAGGCCTTTTTATAATTAAAAGTTTAAGAAAAAGGATCAGAATTCTGTAATTTCGATCATAATTTTGTAATTTCGATTTCAATTCCATAATTTTGATCGAAATTACACAATTCTGGTCAGAATTAAACATGTTTCATCCATTTTTAATTTTTGTAGTCAATAAAATTTGGTTTCCTGAATTATGATTGGTCAAATAATATTTATTTGAATTTTTAGGAAATTAAAGTCCTTTTAAAATCAAAACTTTGGGAAAGGCAAGTCACAAAAGGATACATTTTTAGTTAGGGTTTTTTTTTTTCCTATAAAAGCTCTTTTGTAGGGGGACTTCTTAAAGACTTTTCTTTTTTCCTAGATAGTACACAAAAAATATTCTTTGTAATTTATTTGTTTTTGAAGCAAGGAGAAAATTAGACTTTTAAGAACAAGAATAACAAGTTTTTGAAGATTTATCTAACAAACAACGGTGATTTATACTAGTATGAGGGGCAACTCATACTATATCCATAATCATCATTTAATTTTTATTTTATTTTTATTGTTATTTTATTTTATTATTTTTATTCCTCCTTTATTTTATTTTAATTTTAATTTTTATTGTTATTTTATTCGCTAATCATTGTCGGTTCTTTTGTATTGGTGATTATGGAGGGGATTACACGATGATCTTACTTAAAAAATAAAATCCATGAAGGTCCATGGAATGTCATGGGTTGAACTTTGTAGCTAAATATAGCTTCTAGGTTTTTTTATTTATTTGATTATTATCATTTTAATTGTTTTATTTTGCATTTAGTTTTTTTGTGATTGTATTAATTGTTATTTTCTTATTATTTTCAATAGCTCTTTATAATAGCCCCAGTAGTGGGAATAATGAAATTTTGTGTGTGTGCTTATATGTTTATTTTAATTAATTGATTAGAAAAATTAGGGTTTCAATTGGGTAATTAATTAAAATTAATGGCTATATAGATAATTACATTTTTTTTAATTAAAATTCGATTAGATTTAAGTGGTTAGAATTAGGGTTGCTTGTTAATTATTTTATTTATTTGTTGTTCATGGTCACTTTTAATTAAATTAGGGTTTTTCAGAAGAAATAAATTTGATTAATTGTTTGATCTTTTATTTGATTAATAAATTTAAATTGTTTGATCTTTTAAAGATTAATTGAAAGTAATTCATAAAGTAATTCTAAATGAGAACAAGACTGAAAGAATTTGGTATTCCATATCCAGAATCTCCTAGTTGTGGTACCAGCTTTCTTTTAAAGAATAGAGTACCATAATTTTTTTATTTTTCCCAGTTATTACCCTGGGTGACGACTCCTTATCTTCACGCCATGTCTTTGTGACAGTGGTTAGTGTATTCTTTAGAGCCCTGAACTCAAACAGTGTCATGGTTGTTATGATTTTGGGCATATGCTAAACCCTACCATCTACAGCCCCCACATATCTGAATGAACATAATCCAAAATACCTTTAGTATTATGGATTGTTGTTCTAAATTTCACCTTTGTCTTTTTCCCTTTAATGCAACGCTTATAGAAATCCAATTTGCAAGCCAATGCTCTTTTCAATAATCCTTGATCTATCAATAATTTCAAGGATTTTTCACTAACATGCCCCAAGTGCATATGCCATAACCTGATTGCTTTTGACTCTTAATCATTAGTAGAAGTTGTTACTATTATCCCAATAATTATACTACCCAAAAAGTAATATGCATTATTTATTTTTTAAATTCCCTTTACTATCACCAAGGCACAAGAGATGATTCTCATTATCCCATCTTTTGCCTTTACTTTGAAACCTTTTACACTAGACGTCCCATAGGGAATATAGTGTGCATCATTAGACGTCCCATAGGGAATATAACAAAATTCAATTCATCTACACTAGAAATCCTACAGGGAATATAATGTGCATCGTTAGATGTCCCATAGGAAATATAACGAAATTCAATTCAATTACACTAGACGTCCCACAGGGAATATAGTGTGCATCGTTAGATGTCCCATAGAGAATATAACGAAATTCATCATTGCTAGACATTCCACAAGAACTATAGCAAGTTTTTAACTTATCATCGCTAAACGTCCCACAGGGAATATAGCGAAACTCATTTGCACAAAGTCCACTAAACGTTCCACAGGAAATATAGTGCGACTTATCAAACACTACACATTGCTCAACAATTTGGGTATCAATCTATCACTTAGGATACAATCGAGTGTCCTAATTTCTTTCTTTTTAAATTGAGTGCTTCTATTACTTTACTGTAATTTTTCAAGCAAACAGCGATAAAGAGGGGCAACTATAAGCACCCAATTTCAAGATGCAACTGTGCACAATTACGATGTAAGCCCCTATGATGAAATTTATTCAAAAATTGAACTTGGTTGTTGATTTTTTGGACTTTAGGGACTAAATTATAATGCTTTTTTTAGGATTTGATTGCAAATAAGTCATTTTTAGGGGTTTTTTGGTAATTAAAAGTTAAAAAAAATGTTAGGATCGACATTGGTGTAATGCCGACTGGCATTACACAATGCTGATCGGCATTGTACAATGTCAGTCGACATTGCATAGTGCCGATGCGCAATAAGTCTTTTTTTTTTTTTTTTGCATTTTTGTCTTATTTTTTATCGATTTTTTCAAGGTTAAAAATTCAAATTTTACCTTTATGAGTATCTGATAAGGTTTTTTTAAGCGTAGAAGGTTTGTTTTGAAATAAAAAACAAACGCTATCTGATCATCTGTCATTTCCTCCTTTGGAGGAAGTTCAGTACGCATAGACTCTACATTTAAAAGTAGAGTCTGCATGCATGCGTGAGAGAGAGGCTTGGCTGGAGGGACTTCTTTTTTCTTTTGATTTTTGATTTTACAGGGAGAGACTAAGAGAAAGAAGACACAGTGAGAAAAAAAAGAGACTACGAGCATAAAACCCTAATTTTTGATACTGAAATTTTCGAAGGCAATAGTCTAGAATCAACAATATCTTAATTTTAATGGTGATAATTCAATCTAAGGGGCTCAAAAAAAGACATTTGCATAACATCTAAATCTCTAGTGTTATTTTTCTATTTCTTTTGTTACCCTTTTTTTATTTTTTATTTTTTATTTTTCGTTTATTTATGTTATTATTTTGATTATTTGTTTCATTGCTAATTTGTTTTGTTTTTTTGTTTTGATGTCCGTATGTGGATTGAGGAGGAGGATACCTCCTATGTTTAATTGAAGAGAAGATCCATGGAATGTCATGGATGAACCTGTACTGCTTTAATAATAGTTCTTAGGATTTTAATTTTTATTCTTCATTTTTGGTATCCTGTGTAGTTTTTTTTTAATTCATGGGGGTATAATTATTAATTTTAATTTTGTACATATTTTGTAATAGCCCCAGTAGTGGGAATAATAAAAGATTTAAATTTTTGCACTTTAAAATTAATTAGTAATTAGGTTCAATTGGATAAAAATTAATTAAAATTAATGGTGGTTTTAGTTAATTAGGGTTTGTATGCAATTAAATTAGGTTTTTTAGAAATCATATTTGAATGTGTGTTTGATTTGATTTTGTTATGTTTTTTTTTATGTTTTTTGGGCTTTTTATGTTTGTTTTTGGGCCCCAAGCCCACATTTAGGTCTAACCCACTAAATAAATAGGTTTAAAAATGGTTTAGGACTTTAAATAATTAAAATCAACTTAGGCCCATTAGGTTAATTAGATTTTAGGCCCACTTAATTAATTAAAACTTCTTTAGACTTAGCTCAGCCCACTTAATTGCATTTCTTTTAAAATAAATAGACCTAGGCCCACATTTCACTTAAAATAAAACCAAGTTAGACTTAGGCCAACTAATTTAGTTTTTCTTTAAAATTGAATAGACTTAAGCTCATATCTTAGAAAGACTAAAAAAATAGATTTAGGCTCATTAATTAATAAAATGTAGGCCCACTTTTATTCTATTTCACTTGTAAATAAAATGTAGATTTAGCTAACTTTTTTAATAAAATTAATATAGCTTAGACTTAGGGACAATGTGATCTTGAGTGCATTTTTACTTGTAATTTTATTAACTTGTTGCCTTTTTGGGTAGATGGATGCTAATTAGGGTTTAATAAAATTACATGTAATTAGAAGATGAAATAATCACCTATAAAATTATTCTAAATGAACACGAGACTAAGAGAAGTTAGTATTCCGTATCCAGAATCTCGTGGTTGTGGTGCTAATTTTCTTTTAGAGAATAGAGTACCACTAATCAAATTATCCCAGTTATTACCCTGGGTGGCGAGTCCTCATCTTTAAGCCATGTCTTTATGACAATGATTAGTGTGTTCTCTAAGGCCCTGAGCCTAAACAATGTCGCGATTGCTAAAATCTTGGATGCACGCTAAATCCCACCGTCTACAAGATGGTATCAATATTATTGAATAATTAACCTCAAAATATCATTGTTATTTCTGCCATTATAATAATGAATAGAAAAGCAACAAATGAACATATCTTGGTCATTTTAATGTTAATAATTATGGTGCTTTTATGCAAGCTATTTTGGTGGTATGTAGTTGCTGCTGCAGTCTAGTTTTTGTTCTATAGGTTCAGTTAGTGGTTATTTATGTTGGTTTGCTCCTTTTGTTCTGGATTAGTTTGTTTTTGGCTCTTTGTTTTTGTTTTCTCCTGCAACTTTTATTTGTAGTTCTAAGGGAGGGGTTTTGGGAATTTCCCAAGTGGTTTTTTCCCTCAATTTTATTTTAATAAAATGGAAATGTCATATTATAAAACAAAAAGGTATATATGCTTGGACTTTAAGCATGGTCATATGTTCTATCTTCACTCTAAAAATCTTAAGTATACAGTTCTCTATTTGTATAATATATAATGTATGTTTATTATTTTTCAGTTCAACAACAGTTTGTGGGAAGTTTTAATTGTATTCCTAATGTATATTTTCTTTTTGTTTTAGGTTCCATTATGTTGGCTTGTTCCCGTAGTTTGGTTACGGTTGGCAGGAAATTTTGTACTATTAAAAACGTAAGCATTTTTAAATTTTTGAAATTATTATTTTGCCAAACTATAGTACTTATTTATAAATTGATATTTTTCATGGGATTGAAATACATTTTTTTATAAAATTCTCATATTCATTTGTTTTATTTATTTTTTTATCATGTACCATTAGTTTTAAAGGTTTTGGCCAACCAAAGTAGTAGTTTGAATTGTAGATATATATCAAGCAATTAAGTCCTACAAGCTAATAAAAAATTAATTTTAATGGTAAACTAACAAATAAAAATGATTATATACATATTCTAAAATTTTTTAAACCTATAATTTTTTTAAAAAAAATTTCTTGAATTTTTAAAACTTTATAACCAAATGATATAAATTTCAAAGAAAATGATAGTTTTTATTCATTAATATAAATACTAAATTGATAATTGAACCAAAAATTGATTTTGACGGTTGAATAAAAGCTTTTAAATTTCATTCATCAATTTAAATTTTTAAACCTACACAATAATTCATAAATATAATTTTTTTTATTCAATTGTTAAAATTAAATTTTGAGTTGATTATCAATTTGCTATTTATATTAATGAATACAATTGGTCTTTTTTTTTGTTTTTTGAATTTTATGTCTGTTGATTGCAAATTTTTAAAATTTAAGAAAAATATAAAAAATTATTTTATAGGTCTAAAATCTTTTAAAACTTTATAATTAAGTTATATATTTTGTTAAAAAAAATTGTCAATTTTTTTTTGAAATAGTCAATTTTATTTGTTAGTTAACCATTAAAATTTTAATTTTTTTTATTAATTTATTGGACTTAATTGCACTCAAAAAAAGTTATAGGATTTGATTGTATTCACCAAAGGTCCAATACGATTTAATTTTACAAAGGAAGAGTTCCAATTTGGCTAAGAAAAACAAAGTGGTCCAATGCAAAATATTAATCAATTTTATTTATCAATCTAAATAGGAATAATGACTTTTGCAATCTTAAAAATATAGTTGATTTCACAATTTAGTCCTAAAAGAAAATTTGATAACAATTCAATTCTACAAAAAATTTAAATTTTCACTGTTAGTCCTAATCTATCAACTATAACTAAATAAGCTAACATGACATATACACCCCATCTTTTCTTCACACTTCAACTTCCACATCAACCCTTTTTTACCAAATCAAATATTTTTATCTCAACTTCCACGTTATCCATCATCATCTTCTTAAATACTTAAAAAATATATGAAGAGTGACAACTGCTCTTTTTCTGCCCAGAAATGGTATTATTTTCATCGAGAGTGAAGCAACTTGCTAGTTTAATGGTTTTAGTTATGGCATGAAGTTGGTATCAAAGGGGAAGATATAGAGACCATGAAAAAGGTTAATATAATAAGAGAGGAACTTTTTTCTAAATTTCCATAATAGTTGTATATGTATTAGGGACAACTAAGAACATATATAATCTTATAATTTTCAGGAATTAGCTATCTAGGGAAGGGTTAATACAATAGATATACATTTTGTTAATTGAAAGAACAAATACATCGAGTGGGGCTTGGGAGGATGGTTAGGGTGATGTTGATGCTCTTTCTATGCCTCTTGGCTCGGGTAATACCTTAGGTCCATGGCAAAGACCTTTACTAATTTTCACATGGAACATCACATATGCAACCCTCCCTCCTTTCAGACTTTTCCAATAAAGCATTTTCATCAACAATCAATTTTCTAAACCTATCTTCAATTCTACTAGTAACAACAATATTGTCACTAGTCTTTAATAACCTTGATGAGCTATTCTTGTTGAGAATGGTGCCCAATAGAGGAAGAATAACCCAAATTATATATTAAAGAGAATTGGATCACTGACCTTCCTTGGGTAATTTTGTTGCATTTTTTCTAGAACCCATAAAAAAAATTAGAATATCATTTCTTATTCTTAGTTGATCAAAATAAACCAAAAATAAAAATTATTTTCCATTTTTTAATAAAATTAAAGGAAAAAATACCAAAAAGAAGAATTACTCCACTCAAAACCCAAATTCCCATCTTGTACCTTTTCGCAAAACCACCAACAATGAATCACTCTACTCAAAGACCCAACAAAGATAGAAGTGTAAAATTTTACAAGAACTAAAAGTAAAAGCTTGAAAACCCAATAATATATGTGAGTGAGTTATAAAGGGTGAGATCTGTCATAAGGATTCGAGAAAAAGAAGGAGAAAAAAATAAAGAAAAAGAAAAGCTAGTTTGAAAAATTAGTTTTATGGGCACAATAAGAGCAATTGCGGCTCTTCATGTAGTTGTTGAAGTATTTAAGAAGGGAAATAAGAAAAAGAAAAAGATGGGTGATGTGGAAGTTGAGACAAAAAATATCTAGTGTGGTAAATAAATGAGATGATATGTAAGCTAAAGTGAAAAAAGATCGGATGTGCACATCATGTTAGCTTATTCAATAAAAGTTAACTGACTATAACTAACGGTGAGAATTTTAAATTTTTATAGAACTCAATTGTTAAAAAATTCTCTTTTAAGACTAAATTGTGAACTCGACCATCCTTTTAGGACTGCAAAAGTCATTATCTCATCTAAATAATTTTTAGGTAGTCAACCGTTAAAGTTAAATCAATGAATCAATTTTTATTATTCAACCCTTAGAACTAAATTTATAAACAAAATTGATGAAATTTTTTTTATATGTATAACATTTTATTGTAAAGTTTTTATTTTAAGTCTATAAAATTTTTAAAGCTCAAAAAAATAAATAAAAAATTTAAGAAATTATAAAAAATTATAATGTAGACATAAAATTTTTTAAAACTTCATAATTCAGTGATATATGTATTTTTAAAAAGTTTATCAATTCTTTTTTAGTCTAAATAGTTTTTCGCTTGTTAAATGTTAAAATTAAACTTTTTTTTTTAATTTATAGGATTTAATTGTGAATTTTTAAAAAAAAGTCTAACTAAAAAAAAAGGTTCCTGTTTAGACAAACAAATACAAAAGGTTCAATGCCAATTTCAAAGTAAAGTTGAGAATTCAATTTGATCCTTTGGCCTTAGTTTAAAATGATCCGAACAACTAATATATTAGTTTGAATTATAGATTTATACCAAACACATGAAGTTAATAAAATTAATTTCTAATATATAATTTATTTGAAATGAAATTTAATAAAATATATTATTATTGATTTAGTCTAAATACATGAAACTCACAAATTTTATTTAAAATAGATTTCAAATGAAAATAAATTTTTTACTAGAATTGAATTAAATGGTACATACAATGTTATTGGATTTTTTTTTTTTTTTTGTATTTAAACTACACAAATAGTTAAAGATTTAGTAAGTGGCTAAATCAATTCTATTTGAAAGTAAAAAATTAGCAAAAACTTAGCGGTGACTCTTAAGTAAATTTCTTATTCGCCAATCCCTATGCATGTATTACAAAGAGGATAAGGAAAGTGGAAGGATTTAATAATGCATGTTAAATTTTAAAATTTTCATTAAAAATAGCTAGTTTGAATGAGTAAAACTTAAAATTTTGTTTTTTTCTTACAACCTATTTAATCATTTACCTGTAGTAATTTTACAAGTTATTTAATTCACTTGCACAATATATTTAAAGTTTTCATTGAAATTCTAATTGTTTTACAATTTTCTTTTTAGGCTGATTGCCTGAGAAGTATCCGAGATCAGGACAGGGAAAAGCTAGAAAATATAACTAAAAAGGTCACAATGCCTGGTGGTGATTTTGCTTTATGGAGAATGACACTCCCAGCATGTGAGAGGGATTCCGTGTTCGATGCCCTGCTCTGCTATGGCATCAAGGTTGATGACACAATGAGCGAAAAATGACCACGTTTACCACAGATTGTCTATTGGAAGCCTCCTACAGTCGAGTAATACAATTTATTTATATCATTTAAATATTGTGGAAATTGTTTCTCACTCTTGAAATTTGACCTATAATACTTTTATCTTTTGTCTGGAAATTGAATTTTTTAAGTTTCTCGATTTTAATTTCATCAACATTATAATGTTAATTTTTTTATCATTAATATCTTGATATAAAACAGTGCACTAACTCTTTTTTATAAAAAATAAAAGTTGAATCCCTTCAAAAAAAATTATAAAATTAATGTAGACATTAAAACCAGCTAAGTAAAGAGTACACACGAAGTAATGAGTGACAAATCCTCACGTTAGCATTCCCATCTCACTTCTATCATTCCCTCACATCATCATTTAGCTTGTATTGGAGAAAGGATGTCCCTTAAACAGTGGACAATCATCTTGGTCACTGCAATGAGAAAATTGTTGGCAAACAAGTTTCTCTCTTTCAGTTTCCTATTTCTGCAAATAAAGAATTTTCTATTTACAGTGCTTGTCAATTAGGCAAAAGTTATTGATTTCATCTACCTAGCTGTCATGTGTCAGCTTTAAAACCCTTTGAACTAGTGGTTAGAGATGTTTGGGGACCTACCCTACCAGGGACAGACCCAGCTTGATAGGTAGGGAGGGGCCAACATCATGATATCCTTAGGGTTTCACGGCCAAGTACATGATATCATTGGGGCCAACATCAACCTATTTTTACACCTAAGTACATAATATCATTAGTTTTTTTTTTTTAGAAAAAAGAAGGGAGGGGCCAAGGCCACTCCCATTATGTACTTGGGCCCATCCCTATCGTCATCACTTCTTCAATAGTTCTAATTACATGGCTCATTTCACAGCTGCTCTCAACTCAACCTTCTCTTTAAAAGACTTAGGACCACTTAATTATTTCTTGGGGATTTAAGTTATCTCATGTTCGAATGGCTTGTTCCTCTCTCAGTCCAAGTATATCTTAGATATAATGACCAAAATAAACATGGATGGTTCAAAGCCTATCTCAACTCTTGCAGTACCCAACTCCGAGCTCACTTGTTCCAGTATAGATAGAGATGACCCTCATCTCTATCGCACCATTGTTGGTACCTTACAATATGCCACCATCCCTCACATTGACATTTCATATGTTGTCAATTAAGTCTGTTAATTTATGGAATCCCCTACTACTAATCATTAGCAACTAGTCAAGCATGTTGTACGCTACTTAAAAGGCACTCATCATTATGGCCTTTTTATCCACCCATCTTCTAGTCACACTATCATTGCATATTCTAACGCTGATTGAGATGGTGAATCTAATACTTATGAGTCCATTCAAGGGCATTGTTTGTATTTTGGTATAATTTAATAAGTTGGTCTTCTTGTAAATAAAATTCAATTGACCAATCTAGCACTAAAATAGAATACAAGTCCATGGCAATTACAACAGTTGAAATCATTTGGTTCCAATAATTGCTTTGTGAGCTTCACATCTGTTTTCTTACTCCAATTTTGCAATTATGTATTGTGATAATCTGTCTACTGCTTGCATGATTACCAGTCCAGTCTTTCACAAACGCTCCAAACCTATTCATATTGATTTTCACTTTATTCATGGAAAGGTAGAACAAGAAAATCTCTAAGTTCTTCATGTTCCTTCCAGTTATTAAATTACTGATATTTTAAAAAAGGCTCTTCCCAAGCAATATTTTTGCATCTTTTTATCCAAACTGTGCATTCAGTCCATGCTAAATTTGCGGGGGTGTGTTAAAAAAATAAATTCAATCCCTAATATTTTTCATTTGATGTACAAATAGTTGACTATATAATATTATTCGCTTAATTATAGGGATGGCTTCCATGTATATACCAATCAGCATTATGTATTGATTCTAGACTTAACTCAATATAACAACAAAAATATATGCCTCTCCATTGGACAAATGCAAGAGTGAAATTCATCCTTGCATAGTCCTATGCAACTCACTCTCTTCCCCTAGGATATCAAAGTTTCTTTGGCTCTCATGGAGGGTTTGTTCATTCCTTTTCTCTGTCTCTCTACTTGGTTGTAAGTGTATTTGTTTTACTTGGGCGGCTATAAAAATGATCCAAGGAGATGCTAATCCATTCCTTAGTGCACCATTTACCTTGGTTAATTATTATCCTTTTAGCTTAGTTTACACGTCTCTTCTCTATTTCTTAGTAGTAATATTCTTCTCCCCTTTTGATTCATGGACTCCATTAACACGTAAACAACATGACTTAATCCATTTCCCATGTAAATTCTTTCCTATTTATTTAATAATCATTAATTTTATTTATTTTTTCAATCTTGGCAACTACTCTTTAATTTTGGGAAAAGGAATGTTGTAACGGATATAATCTATCCAAAAATTTAATTAGAGAAGGGTATTTAGAATATTTTATATTGAAATTTAAGAATATTGATGTACTTTCCTTAAAATTTTTTATCAAAAAACCCTAGTTAACATTTAGAACTAGAATATCTCCATTAATTATTAAAAATTTAAAATCTCAATGTTTTGATTGTAATAAACTTCTTAAGTAAGCTAACTTTTCTCTTCCTTATTTATAGCTCTCATGTCTAATTACTTATATATCCCCTATTACTCTTATATTTATAGAATTGATTAAGGGTGAAATAATTGTTATTTTTATTTAATTTTAATTACCAAATTAGATGTAAAAAAAAGTATATATGGATTTACCATTTTGGTAAATTAAATTTCACTTACTAAATAATGCAAATATGTGCATGGATATGAATGTAACATTTTTTCCCCACTAATAATAATTTTGTTCTTGAAATTCAGTCTATACTTACCTATATCTCATATTAAATTAGCAGATTTAGGTAGTCTTGTATCATATCCTCTTTCCCTTTCTTTTGTCACTTCCTTTTTAAAATGATTCCTTCACAACACTTTGATTAAGAATATCATCTTGTTTTTCAATATTTTACTATCACTAGTTAGGACAATAACATGTTTCTTCTTGTAGGTTAAATTCTCTTTCAACTCTATTAGTTGTTCTTATAAAATGTGGGACAAATCAACATGACACCTTCACAACATTGAAATATAAAATGCATCATGAATCGCTGCTAAGGTGGTAAGACTATTTGATAAGCTATTGATTTGATTCTTTCAATCATATTGTAAGACCTTAAATCCTTAAATCACCAAGTACATCATACTATATTTAATCACCAAATAATTCTGTTATAACTTTAAATATTCAATCATGTTTATAAAATCTATTATTTTGCAAAATATATGATCTTTTTCTTTACTTTTGTACTTTGATTATCTATTTTAAATTTTAAATTATTAGTTTCAGTTATGTCACTAATATTTTTCTTTGTTGGTACAAGCTCAATATTGATGCATCTATTAAGTCTGGTGTGTGTTATGGAGGTGTTGTTCTCCGAGATCATTAGGAGAATTATATCTTGGTGATGATGATTCATGGAAAGTATATAAAATCAAAGGTATAATGGTTATAAATATATTGAGTTAGTATTTTCATTAGCATGTATATATGATAATTGCAAAAAACTTTTACAAAACTATCTTCGAAACAAATCCATAATAATTAGGTTGCTAATTTTGCATTATTTTATGGTTATTTTACAGAAATTTAGTATTTTTTATATATAATTTATTATTGCATTATTCAAGAGATGACATACCTCACCACCCCTAAATGGTAGAGCTGGAAGTGCTAACAAGGAGAATTTTGTGGGCATTATAGTTAGGAATTAAGAAGATCGATATTGAAGTAGATAATTTGAAAGTGGTTGAGAGCCTGCAAGGAAAGCAGTATATCAAAAATATGGATTTACGGAGATATATGTAAGTACTTCAAGTCTTACTTATAATTATTTTAAAAAATATGGATTTATGCACATATATGTAAGGAGAAAATTGCATAATTGGCGTTCGAACTTTTTAATTTTTTCTATTTTAGTGTTCGAACAATTTTTTTTTTGCAATCAAATATCTAAACTTTTAATTTAGTGCATATTCTAGTGCTTATGATTGACAAATACTGATTCTTGAGCTAACTCTTCCCATTGTTGCTAACATGTATCACTATGTCATATCCCTTTTTCACATAGACTATTCTATTTTCATTCACTGACATCATCACAGCTATTGAAAGCTATTGCTACTAGCCATCAATATTACTACATATTTGCTAATAGAATATCCAATAATGGGAAAGCTAAAAGATGAAAGTCACCTTTTTCATTTTGCTTACAATCTTCTCCAATTTTTTACCGTATGCTTCACATCGATTATTTTCATTGATAGAAAATGGTTTTTTTTTCATTGATTCAAGTGCTCTTTTATGTTATAGATTTTTTGTAGAGATTTTTTTTTGTCATAAGGAACAAATCTGAATGGCAAATGGGTGTTTGTGAAAGTAAATCTAAATGTTCCTTTTGACAACAACTCTAATATCATTGAATATTATAAGTTGTGCTTATTTTTAACATCATGGATGATGGTGTGCTATAGTTGTACCCACTTGGCAGTTGATGATGATTTGTTTTTGGATTCACCTCTTTCTTTAAATTTGTTTTCAATATTTTGGTGATTGTGTCTGTGCTAATTTGAAATTGTATAGCTATGAATTTTTATATTTCATAAACCAATGATTTATTCTATATGTTCATTTTAATTTTATTTTATTCCATATGCATATACGTGGATTTGGATAATTGAATCGAAGAAGTGGCTTTCATCTTTTCACTTTTTTATTATTGTGTTTTATTGATAGTTTTGGTATCAAAATTGATGGTTAGCAATAATAATGGTCATTAGTGGTGGTGATGCCAGTGGTGGTCAATAGTTATGATATTTAATGTAATATTTAATTATTTTTTATAAGAATTTATTAATTAATCAATATTTCATTCATAAATTATTATTTTTGTTGCAGTGTTATTAACATACAAAAGTTCTACATGTTATTTTATGGGCAGGAAAGCATTTTCAAATCTACAGAAGTTTGAAGATTTCAAGATTTCACACATTTACAAAAAGGCTAACATGGTTGCAAACCATTTGAGCAAAGTGGCTCCATGCATACTTTCACTTCAAAACAAAGAATATTTGGAGAAAATCAAAGCTAAAATTATGGCAAAAGCTAAGATGGAAAGTTATCCTCCTAACAAAAAGTAAAACAATTATGATTTTACAAGGTAAAGCTCCATTGAATTGGGATTATTTAATTTAAAATGAAAATTTGTCTAACTTGTAGTATACATGATTTTTGCATGTTAGGAATATATTTATTTAGCATGCTAATACTTAAAAAGCCAATATTTTGCCAAACTACAACATCCACTTTTAACTTTTCCTAAACTTCATAGTTCATAGGCTTATTTGATAGAAGTTTTGTTAATTTTGTTTATTTCTTTGATATGAGCAGGCACATATCAAGTTTTTAGAGGATAAAATAGCAGCATGTCGCCTACAGATTGCTGATATGTTGACGGATTAAGCTGAGGCTAAAGATTCAAAGGCAGATGCAATGATTAATTAAGAGGTGGATAGTAGATAGCTCAGAGTGCTTTCAATATTAAAGAAGTAGAGATTCTCTCCATCTATGAGGCATTACATTGGCTTAAGGAGTTCTATGCTAATCAAGTAATAGTGGAGTCAGATGCTCTTCAAGTCATTAATTTATTTACAGTTCTTGATAATGTGTCTTCTATAGGTTTATTAGTTGCAGATAGCTCTTCAATATTTCAGCACTTTAGTCATGTGTTTATGCATTTTGTCCATTAGTTTGCGAATGAGGCTACCCATTTTTGTCCTAGGGCAGCTCATTCTTTGTCTAACCAAATGGAGTGGTTATTTGCTCCAAACTTTCTTTTTGATGTAATTGCTCATGAGAGCTCTTTGTTTTTAATGCAATTCCTTTATTTCTCAAAAAAATCTCCATTTGTTCATTTCCCCTAGAATCCTACATAAAGTAGACGGTATTAGTTGGTATTGCAAGTTTATGGTATGTCTTTATTGGGAAATTTAATGTTCTCAAGTTTTGGGGTTAACTTTTATTTATTTATTTTATGTTGAAAGTATTATGGAAAATAGAAAAAAAATATAATGATGTTTTAGGGCATACTATATACATAAAAGTAGGATAGGCATGATTAGATTTTATTTGGGCCAATCTCATTCAGTATTTACTACACCATATATTTTATATTTGGATATATATGTTATTATATGCCCTACTCCGATTAAAAGCCTGAATATATGACAATTAAATTATTGAAATCATATTACAATTGCTAGCATATTTATTGTCAGGTTGTAGTATAGTATAGGACATATAATTGTTAACAATTACATGACAGAATAGGACATACAACTTCTAGCAATTATATTACTAAAATAAGATTAAGGCATCTAATTGCTATATATGCCCAATAACGTACCATAATTTAAGAACAAACTCACAACAATAAAAATGCATGCACAACAACTTTAAAACAACACTACAACAACTCTATTTTATAATTGTTAGCAATTATATACTTCAATCTCATTTCAGTAATATAATTTCTAGTAACTATATATCCTATTCCATAGAACAACCTGACAACATACAATAATCAAAATTATGTGCACAACAACTCCATAATATAATTAATAACAATTATATGCCTTAATATGATTTTAGTAATATAATTGCTAGCTAGCAAATTTATATCCTAATCTACTTCAAATAATATAATTGCCAACAATTATATGCCTTAATATAGTTTCAGTCATATGATTGCCAACAAAATGTATACTCAAAAGTAACTATAAATGAAGACCAAAGATTAAAATATTCTCAGCATAATCTTGAACCCATAGGGTCTAGTAACCACGGCAGCGAGTACTTTACATCTTGTTTGGATGGGGTGAGGTGGTGGTTCATTAAAGAAGGGTAAGGTTGGGAAAGGTGAGGTAAGGTAATGTTATATTATATTCTTTTATTTAGGAAAAAGACCAGAGAATAGGGGTTATGTATTTAAAAGACATAAATATGCCCAGTTATGTAAAATAATATTTATTTTTAATTAACTTAAATAATAATAATAATAAGCCCAAACATCGTAATGAGAGAGTACGTATCTATTGGTTATAATTTTTCTCTCAATTAGTAACACATATACCTGATTTCAAATATATAATTACTACCAATTATCTGCCTTAATTTGATTTCAATAATATAATTGCTAGAAATTATACATCTAAATATAACTTAAAAAATATAATTGCTAAGAATGATATTAGTATAATGGTTGTTATGGATTTTTTTATGGTGTTGTTTTAAAGTTATTATGCATGCATTTTGATTGTTGTGAGTTTGTTGTCAAGTTGTTTTACATAATAGGACATATAACCTACAACATTTATAATACTGAAATGATATTAAGACAAATAATTGCTAGCAAAATTATAATGTGGAGTTATTGTGGTGTTGTTTTAAAGTTATTCTACAAGTATTTTGATTGTTGTGAGTTTATTGACAGGTTATTGTATGGTATATGACATATAACAACAATTATATTACTGAAATGAGATTAAGGCATATAAATTAAATTATATTACTGAAATAATATTTCTAGTAATTATATTATTTAAATTAGATTAAGACATATAAATGCTAAAAATTATGTCACTGAAATCATATTGAGGCATATAATTACTCGCAATTATATTATTAAAATTATTTTAAGACATATATTATTAAAATTACTAGCAATTAGATTATTTAAATTAAAATTATATTATTAAAATTAGATTAAGACATATATTTGCTAGCAATTATATTGCTGAAATGAGATTAAGGTTTATTGGGAAATTTCATGTTCTCAAGTTTTGGGGTTAAGTTTTACTTATTTGTTTGTTTTATGTTGAAAGTACTATGGAAAATAGAAAAAAAATGTAATGAAGTTTTAGGGCATAATATATAAATAAAAGTAGGATGGGTGTAGACACTCAATTTCAGGATGATAAGTTATGGATGCGACAAAAGACTCTAATAATGAAAATGTCATGAATAGGTCTTCAATACTTGAACTTTGAAACTTCAGGGGTCTAATTGCATTTTTTAAAGAAAGAATTTAATGTTTTCATGGACTAAATTGCATTGCTTTTTTAAGGATCTAATTGCAAAACTTAAATTCTCTTAAGGACCTTTTTGTAATTAAAAGTTGAAAAAAATGGTCAAAATTGTATAATTTTGATCGGAATTATGTAATTCTGACACAATTCCGATTGAAACTATACCTTTTCCACCTAGGTTCTTGAATTTTCTAGTAAAAATTGAGTCTTAATACATCTAAAATTCTCCTAAAATTATTTTGATAATGTTTTTATGGAAATAGAAGTCTTTTAGGAATCAATTTATAACTAGGGTTTGAAGATTTCTCACTATATAAAGAGTGTTTTGGTTCCTGAAAAGGAAGGGAGAGGAGAGGAAAGAAAAAAAGAGAAAGGCATAAAAAGAAAAGAGAAGAGGAAGGAACGAAAAAGAAAAGAAAGAAGGAAAAAAAGAAAAGAAAAAGAAAAAAAGAAAGAAAGGTATAAAAAGAGAGGAAAAGAGTATCTTATTCTCTACTAAAAAAATCTTCTGCTTAATTGATTAATTAACGATCTTTGGAGGATTTTTGAAGAACAATATTTAAAGACCTATCAAGAACTGTGATTTTACAAAATCTGAGGAGCACTCCATTAAAATCATCTATAAGAATCATCTTCTCCTTATTTTATTTTTGATTTTTAATTTTGTTTTATTATTGTTATAATTTATTCACTAATCATAATTTTTGTTCTTTTTTTATGATGATTATAGAGGACTAAACTCATGAGAAGTCCATGGGATGTCATGGATAAGACCTTGTAAATTTAGTATTAGGTTCTTTTTATTTAATTTCTTTATTTTATTTATTTTTGGGGTTGTATTAATTATTTTTATTATTATTTTCAATAGATTATTGTAATAGCCCCAATAGTAGGAATAGTGAAATTATGTGAGTGATTGCATGTTTTTGTTGATTAATTGGTTAATAAAATTAGGGTTTCAATTAGGTAATTGATTAAAATCAATGGTGGAAGTAGATTAATTTAGGTTGTATGTTAATGAAAAATAGGTTTTTTTTAGAAGGAATTAATTTAATTGGTTGTTTGATAATTGATTTAATTGTTTTGATATGTTTTATTTGTTTTTGGGCTTGTTTGTTTATTTTTATGTGTTTTAGGTTCTAGGCTCACATTAGATTTTAACCCATTTAAATTTAGATTTTTTTGAAGTTTAATTAATAAAAATGCATTTTAGGCCCATAATTAATTAGATTTAGGGTAGAGATAACTTAGGTTCATTTAGTAAATTAGACATAAGCCCACTTCATTTAATTTAATTAATTTAGACTTAGTTCATTAAATTAAAGCTTTTTTCATAACTTATAGATTTAAGATCACCTTAGAATTAAAACCTGTAGAATTAGGCCCACTAATTTAAATACTTCATAATTTATAGATTTAGGCCCATTTTTTTAGAATTAAAATAAATAGACTTAGGTTCATTTAATTAAATTAAAAGGAATTAGACCCATTAGTCTTTAACTCACTTGTAAATTAAAACATGTAGATTTAGTTCATTTAATTAAAATTAATGTAGATTATAGTAACTTAGGGATTATATGTTTGATTGAATGCATTATTTACTTGTATTTTCATGACTAGTTTGCCTTAAAGTTAATTGCTAGAATAAGGGTTTATATGAAATTGCATGTAAGTAGAGGATAATATAGTAATTCATAAAGTAATTCTAAATGAACATGAGATTGAAAGAAGTTGGTATTCCGTACCCATAATCTTTTGGTTGTGGTGCTAGCTTTCTTTTAAGGAATCGAGTACCACCTTTTTGATTTGTCCTAATTATTACCCTGGGTGGTGACTCCTCATCTCCACACCTTGTCTTTGTGACAGTGGTTAGTGTGTTCTCTAGAGCCTTGAGCTCAAACAGTGTCGCAATTGCTAAAATCTTGGACACGCGCTAAACCCCGTTGTCTACAGTGGAAACTCCACTGGGGATAAGAGATATTAATTCTAATTGTGTTCTGTAGAATTATTTTATTTATTATTAGTTTATTCTTGCATTCATTTTGTATGTCCCTATTAACTGATGGCATTGGTTTATGGTTCCATGATTCCACTAGCTTCATAGGAGTGTAAATCAGCTAACCATCACTCTTAGCCTTAACTCGGTTCAAGAGAGATTACCATGCTCATCTTACTAGAGTCTGTAACCCAAGTCCTTAAGAGGGGTAGTCTTCTCTCAAGTTTGAAAAGGAAGTTGGGCACCTCTGACCTTGGCTTGTGACTTAAGTCTTAAAGGAGGGCATCTTGCTAAGGGAACCTTAACCTTTTTATCGGACCCTAACCACATATAATGGCTTAGTTATTTCCCCTAGGATCTACCCAAATTTCTTGTGAATGTTGCCATGAGGTATTTTTATCTATAAAAGCATGAGCTCATACTTTAGAAGCCCATCAGGACTAATAAAGATTGGGTTATGCTTTTATACCTAGAAATACTGTTTCTATGTTTTATTGATTTAAGAGAGATTTGGCATGTGCATCGATCCCTGATATCCCTTATTGATATTAAGACTAAGAAAAAAACTCTTAGGAAAAGAGACTCACCATTGAATATATGTGTGGGAGGAATAAAGTTGGAAGGATGTATGTACACTGAACTTGACTTGTTACTTGCTACCTATTACATAACATGTGCATCATGCATACATGCATCTCATGCATCATACTAACATTTTTATTTCATCCATTATAGATTCATCTAGGTCTTCTTGTGTTTAGAGTCAAAATGGTGGCAGATTAGTGAGAACTGATTCGACTGCACAATCGATTGTAAAAGAGATCCTTAGCAGACTAGAAAGGAGTCCCATCAATCCACTATACCTAGAATTTGCACAATCAAAACAAGCCAAAGGAATGGAACAATAAGAAGGAGAAAATTGGACCCTAGAGGATGTCAAAGGAGTATTAATGGATGACATGAGAGCAATGATGCAAGACGAGTTAAGACAAGCCTTGGTTGGATTGATGCCACCACCTGCTACTGCTGCACCTCCTGTTGCAACCAATTCACCTGTTCCAGCCAATCCACCTATTGTGGGTACACCACCTACTAATAATGATAATGTTGGGGAAATGAAACTCGAGGATGTTGACAGTTATATGATTGAAAAGGTGAAAAGGGAATCACTTGAGGAAGTTTAAGAGTTGGAATCCAAGCAGATGAAAGCACTAACTTAGAAAATTTCCAAGATGGAGGAATTGATGAGAGGATAGGGCATTGGATGCTCATTTGATTTTAATGATATGATATAATTTAGGGAGGAAAAATTTCCTAACAAATTCAAAATGCCACAACTATAGAGTTTAATAGTACTGGGGACCCGAGAATTCACTTTAGTCAATACACAACTACCATAAGCACCACTAAAGCTCCTTTGTCTATGGTTACCAAGCTATTTGTATTGTCCTTAGAGGGTATGGCTGTCAATTAGTATCATGGGTTAAAGAATTCTATCCGTGCAGACTGGAGAGAGCTATGCACTATTTTTCTAAAGCAATATGACTACAACACTAGGCTCGAAGTGTCTATTAGGGATCTAGAATTGACCAAGTAAAAGCTCAATGAGTCATTCTTAGATTTTCTAACCAGGTTCATGAATAAGGCGAGACTAATAAAGAACAAGCTAGCTAAGAAGGATTAGGTTAGAATGATAGTCTGAAATATGTCACCTAATCTGGTTAAAAGGCTGCAGATAATGAACCCCAAGACGGTTGTAGACCTTTATGATGATGGTTTGCAAGCTTAAAAGACTGAGAATGAGAAAAAGAGGATTACTAAAAGCACTGGAGCAAGAAACTACCCAACTAGGGGCACACAGCAAGGGAGCACTAACTAGATTGTGGAAGTGTATGTTGTTCAATAACTAAGGAGATTCTCTAATTTTAACCAACCTTTGTCAAAAGTCCTAAAATGCCTAATGTAAAAGGGATTACTTCAACCTTTACCTAATCCAAACCTACCAAACCCAAACATCCCAGGCTATAACCCAAACAAGCATTGCAAATTCCATCAAAACCTCCAACACTCCATAGATAACTGCATCTGCATTAAACATAAAATCCAAAACCTTATAGACTCTATAAAGATCACAGACCCTGAAAAGCTAAGCATTAGAAACAAACCTTTCCCAAACTACCAAAATGTACCACCCTTAGCTACCATGATGATTAACTCAGGAGTTAGTAAGGAAGAAGTGCTAAACACCTTTGAGGACCTAAACCTTAAAATTAATGAGAAATCTCCTACGGCCCCTAAAGATGTGGAAGGAGTTAAAGATTTGTTTGGTTAGCCCTGAGGCAAGTTCAACTATAAGGTGTTTCATACTAAACCACCTTCTTTTTACATATCTTTAGAGTTGATTGTGCCTACAGGATAGGGTGATGAGTTTGATGCTGAGAAGTTGCTAGACAAGGAAGAAACATGCACAGTGGAGGTATAAAAGGATGAAGTCATAGAGACAGTTAGCAAAAAGATGCAAGAATAGCTGTTATGTTAGCCACCTGAAGGATAGCTGTTATAAGACTCAGCATCCCTAGCATCTAGAATAGGAAATAAATTTTCTTATTGTCTTCTATAAATAAAATTTTAGTTTCTTTAGAAATTTTTTTAAGAGTCTTTACATGATACCTAATAGGTGTAAAATAGAGGTTTAAAGGTCTCTAGTAGCCTCTTTGCCCATTTCACTCTTTTTCTACAATCACTAGCATAACGTAACATAATTGGCAGATGCCCTTACTGTGGATTCGTTTGGTCATTGAGATTTGCTCCCATTTGAAACCAAGTAGAAAGACTTTTTACCCATCATCCCATCTGAAGGCTGAACTTGATTACTATAAATTTTGATCATGCTTACTTATGTAATGTACATCCTAATGGTAATGTGCATTATGATATTGATCGCATCTGCATGTTTAATATAAATTTAATTCAATTAGATTCATTCAGCATGGGCACAAATGCAAATTTAAAGAACGTACATATATCACACGGTGTAACTTCTAAAGATAGGAAATTTAAGGAGAAAATAAGAAGAATAAAAAAGAGAGAAAAAAAAGAAAAAGAATAGTGAGGTAAAAATCAAAGAGAAAAGTTCATAACTAGTTAATAACAGGAGTTGTATCATGTGATGTAATGAATGTTCTCATTTTTTCCCTAATGAATGATTAAAATTGAATTTTAAATTTTTGTTCAAATATTGCATATTCATCTATATCATACTGCATAGTGTCTGAATGGAAAGACAATACATAATGAAAGCTAAATCAAAGCTATAAGATAACTATTTTAGTTAAGTTTTCTTTTTTGCCACCCTTTGTAATTTTTCTTATAAGCCTAGTGTCCCTTTATACCTTGAAAAATTAAGTGTCTCAATAACTTGCATTGTAAGTTTTGTCCTGTAACTATTATCAATTATTGCATTAGCATCAAGCCTCTTATTTAGCCCAAGAGTTCTTCAAAGTGCAAGTCTAGTTGATTTCATCATCAAGAACTCACTTCAGTCAGTTTACCCATTCCTCTACATCTCCAGTGCATGAGATTGCAACTAATAGGGTTAATAAGTCAAAGGATCAACAACAACAACGAATTAATTGGGTCTCTTGCACATGAAAATGAAAAAAAAAATCCTAGAATAGCATGAATGAATCCAACATGGAACTGGGGGAAAAATGCAACTCTGGGGACAATTTGAATTTGCATTCAAAGAGCAAAGATGGAACATAGAAATTTATAAGAGCTAGTATAAAAGATCACAAGGCAAAAAGAAGCATACCAATACATCAGTTATCATGCAGCAAAAGCAATAGCAAAAAGAAAAGTTCAATGGTGCATCAGTCAATAACGAGCTCCAATGTAAAGCCATAGACTCCACTTGATAGCCTAGTCATTAGTCCAATGAACTATATCGGAAGCTCCAACATCATAAGTACCAACAGTGAAGCATCTAATACTCAAGCCTACAGGCTATTGATGAGGCACCTTGTTTTCATACTCCAAGTTGCAACATATCTCTATTCCAAACAGGAGACTTATTAGGATCATGCATGTTATACATAACCTGCATACACTTACATACATTTGTTGTGAAATACTTGCTTTGCATAATAAAGTCTTTAAGCTTAGGTAAGGTTGTACAGATACTTTGCTACTAACATTTGAAATTAGTGTTGTGAAAGTACAGGAAAGTAGTCAAAGCATTTACATATAAAGCATCTGAAAGAGTAAAATAGGAAGAGCAACATTATAAAAAAAAACCTCATCTGGGCAATCTCAAGAGGCTAGATAGGATGCTAAAGCTCCTCAAATTCAACATCCATCTCCATAGTCTCATTTGAAGCATCATCTGGAATATCTCTCTATAAAAGTTAGTCCAGTGTAGGGTATGGAATATGCTGATGAGAAGGTCCAACATGTCAACAATACATTCGATGACCCTAAAAAGGGAAGAATGCATTCAAAACTTGAAATGAATATGCTCTAAAAATCCCTTGACAGTATCCACGCTGAGTATTATGAGAAAGGCAAGGGAATACTAAAAGGAGAATCAAAAAAGAGCAAGCATAATTTACTCCAATGTTCAAAAATGAATAAAAGTATTAACATAAACCCTTTGGCGGTATTCATGTTGAGTAATATAAGAAAGGCAGGGAAATACTAAAAGAGGACCATGCTAAAAAAAATTAAATTACCCTATTTACTCCAATGCTCTATACGAGTACGAGTATCCAAAGGACCTTTCCAACGGTATCCACGCTGAGTAACATGAGAAAGGCGGGGAAATACTTGGATAAGTAAGGAAAGTGCAAAAAATAATTCAAAGGCTATTTTAATACTCAGAACTCAATCTTTTTAGCCTCAATTACCAGCCTTAATTTTATTTCCACAAGCTAACAAAATAATTAATTTGAAATGAAACAATAAATTACTAACAAAGATAAAATTTAAATTTACAATATTCCTCTAAATTCAATATTTAAAAGGTAAGTTCGGATTTTCTTTACTAGCCACTTACTTAATTTATAGGATCAAATCTCAATTCAAATTTTTAATACATTCAAGGGTAAATTATTTAAGTTACCTAAATTCTCTTTCAAGTTTATTAAGCATACTAAATACAAGAACAAATTAAAAAAATGCAAAATTGACTGAATATTAACTTATTAAATTGAAACAAAAATCCAAATGAGCAATAGTTTAGCAACACGAATCCAGACCCTAAATAATTTAGTTACACGTAATAGAATAATTTAATATTAAAGATAATCTAAGCATGGAAACAATTCTTGTATGAATGTGGTCTGGCTTGAATCTCTCTTCCTTTCCTTTGTTCCCAAATCTCTGAATAATGACTATTATCCTATAAGAATAATATCTCTTCCTTTCATAAACATTCCTTCCTTAAAACTTCCAAATTTGTAATCTTGAATGAAATAAGAAGCCTTTCTATATTGGCACAGCCTGTGGCATGGCCATGCCATGGACCATGCTAAGCTTTAGGGGACAAGCACAGTAGTGTGCATGACCGTACTGGATCTTCAATTGTTAGACAGGTAGTAACATGCCCATACGCACGAATATGCTGGATATCTTTTTAATGCACAACTTGTTACGTGACCATGTGGTTAAACATGTGTAGCCTTGATCAACTTCAATTTTCATCTAAAAGAGGGCATGGTTGTTAGTATGGTTCATGTGCACGAGTGTGTTACTAAAACTTAAGCACACAACCAAGTGCATGACTATGTAGATTGGTACATCGCTCTTCAAGCTATCCAAGAGAAGACACAAATAGAAATATGTATGTGTGCACAGGTGTGTAGAGCACTCTTCAACTGCACAGTTTGTTACATGGCCATGCTAGAGCTCAACTAATACAAACTATAATTAAAGACATAATAAGACACTAAAACATGTTCAATTATCAAAGGATATTTGCAAAGTTAATCTAAGATGCAATTTAATAAAATTCTACTAAATGTAAATAAAATTTCTAATGATTAAACAAAACTATAATCTAAAATCACATAAAACTAATTAAAATTTCCCTAAAAACATAAGTATAAATATCACATGTCAAATTCCCCCACACTAAACTTTTTCCTATACTCAAGCAAAATGCACGAGAACACTTATCACTATAATGAACTTAGCACATTGACAAACTTTAAAATTTCTATCCATCATAATCTTAAGTTAATACAAAACTTATAAATCAAAATTAAAATTACTAAGTGAAGAGCAAATTTAACTATTGAATTTTTAAAAACATATAAGTTGATAATCAAGAAAAATGAAAGCAAGTGATACTACTTTTACAACCTCTTAATTCATTACATAAAATATAGCAATATTTTTATTTTATTTCTTAACGAGTCCATTTTATGCTTCATCTCGCTATAATCTCTCTAATCTATTCTTCTCACTTTTAGTAATCCTATCATTCTCATATTACTAAGCGTAAATACCATCAAGTGAGTTCTTTGGATACTCATGCTCAAGTAGAGCATTAAAGTAGATTTAGAGTAGAAAAATTAGAATTTAAGCATTGCTCCAGAAAAAAGAGATTTTAATTTTTTAGATAAATAGGTATCTAGCACATGCTAAATTTAAAGTTTGATTAAGAGCTAACATTTGAGTATCACTTACAAGCACTTTCCTGAACTATCAATTCATAAGAATAAGTTATTCAAAAGTAAGTAGGCATTAAGTTGATTACAATTTTAGAAGTCCTTAACCATAAATTATTAGTGATATGCGCTACGCCAATTATATAATGGCCATACTTTGACTTTGTCTTATTAATAAAAAGGCATTTTTATTATTACTGGCTAAGTTTGTTATTATCCTTAATTAGTTAATTCTACTAAGATCATCAAGTACATGACTTGATAGTAAAACTCTTAGGTGATACTTGAATTCTAATATAAATATCCTTAGTTGATTATTGTTGTGGGAACAATAATGAATAAAGACTAGTATGAGGTTGACCGATGATTAAGTTTTACTAATCATTTATATGAGATATTAAGTCAAATTCATAGGTACATATTTAGAGAAATAATATATTGGATTGACCCACTATGAGAATACCACATGGATTATTGTCATAGGTAATTCTCATCACAATAGTATTATTTGAGTCCTCTAACCTAAGATTACCATGGTTTCCTACATCATAAGTTCTATATTTTAACTCATCCTTATGCCATCGTTAACCAAATGGGGAAATAGGTTGTGATTGGATATATACTGAGTTGTATGATGAATGTGAGTGATTAAGATGGAATTTATCCTTTAATTATTTTGAGATGATATCTCTTAGGCCCCTCGATGAGTTAGACTAAAGAGAAATGCATGGCCAAACTAGAATGATAAAGAGTTTATCAATATTAATCTACTTAGGATCGAGAAACAATATGCTTAAATAATATAAGGATGACATAATCCACATCTTATATTCAATCAGGATATCATGTAACAAAAGGACTATAGTACATGTTGTATATTAGGTTATGTCTAATTATTAGCCTTCACATAACTTTAGTAGTTAGAATGTCTTACTATAGACCAATTTCGACTTATAGGCTAAAATAGGATTTTAGGCTCATTGCCAACTTTATATAAACCTATAGGGTCGCACACTTAGAACAAGCCCAAAGCAGTCTTAGGTTAATATGCATAATAATTATCTCTATGTAAGATTAAATAAATAAAAATATATATTTATATTGTTTATTTATTTATTTCCTAATTTATATAAGGTAAGAGTTATCTAAATAAATAGGAAATGACTCTTATTTGGAATTAGAATCAAAGTAGAAAAAGGAAGTGTGAGCTATCACATTGGTTTTAATTTTGAGTTATTGGGAGTTTCTGTGTTTCTGAGGGATATGGCAACTTTACTAAATAGGGAAAAATAATTGGTCTCAGGAGGAACGAGACGCTTTTTTAATTTTATGGAGTCGCCACCTGATTTTCAAAAAATTAAGAAAAGAAAAGGACAACATTGGGTCACTTAATAAGTATTACCCCCAATAGAGTTTTTCAAGTTCAGGGGATTGCATACACTTTTTGACTATTTCTCATCATACGATATTCAATGTATATCTACCATGACAACCTAGTTTTGGTAATGAAATTTTGTACAACATTCATAAAATATATTAAATAATGGAAGATAATAAAGCTAAAATATCATTATTACATCACTTTCCTAATAAAATACATATAAAAGGAAAAAGATTGCGAGAAAGTAAATCTAGCTTAGATATAATGGACTTGTAAGGTTAACACAACTATGCACATAGCTTGCTCAATCACATGAATAATGAGATAAGAAATGGACACTCAATCACTTAAAAGAGTAAGAAAAATGTACATAATCATGCATGTTTTCAATGATTATTTATGTTATGATGATATGTGATGACAATATAGGTGATGCATGTGACATCACTAGACCAAAAATATAATGACATCACTGGACCAAAAATATAATGACATCACTGGACCAAAAATATGATGACTCTTGTATGGAGTATGAACTTTTCATGTTATTGATATTTACGAGGTGATTTCACATTTTAAAACTAGAGGATGTAAAATGATGACATGAGATGAGCAAAAAATAGAGTCTAAATTATTCACATAGCTAGCAAATTGATAGTCTCACCACGCAAGGACAATAATATTCATAAATCCAAAAATAATAAAATAAATTTCATTATAATAAAATAAATGTTGTAAAATGATTATGATCCTCAGATTCAACTAAGCTTGTGTGGGTTTTGAAGCTTTACCTTCAAGGGATTATTAAGCTTTCCTCATCAAGAGGTTAAAAATGACGTGTAGAATAATGCTTGTTTTATATACCTTTAAAGCATACTTTGACAAAGATGAGGCTAGGTTTAGTGGAAAGGAGACCTTATAACCTAAGAAAAATGCAATGGGAGAGCTAAAACTATCTGGAAGCAGGTTTCCAATGTCTTCAAGTGGATAGATTTTTTAGTGTGTATGTTTCCTCTTGCTCCCCCCTAAAAAAAGAGGCACCTATTTATAGTGAAAAATGTGAGGAAGAGGAGGGTATAGGTGTGGTCATGCATGCATCCCTAAGACGGAGCACGTGACCATGCAAACTGCATGTGACTGTGTGCTTAGCTCATGGACACATGAGCTCACGAGCAGTTACACGTACTTTTGTGCATTACGCATTCAATTTAGGGATTTTTGAGATATTCTAAGGTTGGTTCCTAGTGTTTTTGGGCCTTTTAGATACGTTTCTGAAGTCCATATTGTCTAATTTGGCCTCAATTTTCGCACATGATACCTAGAAGTGTATACACTTACTTTTAAGTGATGCGTGCTAATCTTTGTGTTGTTTTGGTCTATTTTAGGACTACTTCTAAAGGTTTCAGAGCCTTTTAAATGCATTTCTAAAGTTGGTTTTATCCAATTTGGCTTTGATTTTAGCATGTTACACCTAAGGTGTTCATGGCTACATTTCTAAGCAACACACGATAATCCTTAGGTTGTTTTGGACTATTTTGAGACCACTTTTGGGAGGTTTTAGCGCCTTCTAGATGTGTTTCTAAAGTTTTTTTTATTAAAATTAATTTTCATTTTTTCATTAAGTTAGGTCTCAGTCTAATGAAATGAACACTAACTCAATATGTTGCGTGTTTCGAAAGAAGATTACTTAAACAGGCCTCTCATTGTTTTGACAATTTGTATTTCATAAGATCAAAGAACAATTTAATGGCTCAATGATCAATTTCATACACTAGTGGGATTGGTTAAGGTTTTAAGGTTGCACACTTCAGAGGTGTTATGAATGAGCAAACTGTAGTCTTTTTAAAGATTCATTTCATCATTGGACCTTTTTGGGGATAAATAAATTTAAGGTATGATAGTTGCCCCCTGCTTCACATGTGTTGCATAGCCACCTAGCGCTAGTGTCAATACATGTGAAGCAAATGCAATAATGCAAAAAATAATTTTCTATGGAGAGAGTTACTTACTTAAGTGTTGTGTTATTGTGATTTGATTATTGGGAGTGATTTGATTATTGGTATACTACCACTATAACCTCTTTAGTTATTATGCAAAAAAGATACTGTCTCCATAGGCAAATGGATACTACCATTATAAACTCTTCAAGTATCAGGCAAATAGATACTGCCACTAGAACCTCTTTGGGTGTCAGGCAAAAAGACACTACCTCTATAGGTGAAAATATAGTTACTACCACTATAACTTCTTCAAGTGTCAGGCGAACAGATAGATACTCGTACTATAACATCTTGTGGTGTCAAGCGAATATATAGGTACTGCCACTATAACCTCTTCGGGTGTCAGCAAATAGCTAGGTACTACCACTATAACTTCTTTGAGTATCAAGTGAACAAATAGATACTACCACTATAACCTCTTCAAGTGTCAGGTAAATAGATAGATACTGCCACTATAACGTCTTCAGGTGTCAAGTGAATAGATAGATACTGCCACTATAAACTTTTTAGTTTTTGATACAATGCAAATATGCATAGTTATTTAGTATGTTATAAGTATTGTTTTGTTTAATTTTATTTAAGTTTGAGTGTTTATTTAGTTATGAAAATTTTATTTTTAGTTCCAAATGCTTTTTATGTTTTATATATGTTTTTAGGTTCAATTGATGTATTTAAAGGATTTTGGACTTGTTAGAATGAAGTATGAAACTCAAGAAGCAAAAGGAAGTTGAATTGATATTGTGCCGACTCATTACATCATGAATAAGTCATGAGAGAGCCAATCTATGCCAACCCATCTTGGTGTGCCGACTCGTTCCATCACCAAAAGAGATGCAATTTTTCAGCTTTGAGCAGTTTTTGTATTTTGGCCATAACTTCTTTTAAAGACATCCAAATAAGGTAATTTAAGTTGCTCTAGAAAGAGAACTCAAAGATCTGGAAATTTTATGAAAAAATGATTTCAAGATAAAGTCATATAGAAGGACAAAAATGCCCTAGAATTTACTATATCTATATGAAGTTATGACCTTTCAATCAAAAGGGTACCTTTCCAATTGTAACTTCTTTTAACCACCTCTAGGGTCTATATATATGTAAATTGTAACCTGTAACAAAAAAAAAAGGAGACTAGAAAGAGAAATATCTCAGATATATATGAAGAAATAAATATTTTCATTAGGACTTAGTTTATAGTTTTAAAGATCAAGTTAGCAAGCAAGAAGAGAAGATTGCTCTACACCAAGCAAGTACTAGAAGGCTTAGTGAAAAGGGTTTTATCAATTCTCTTTCTTCTTCTTTTATTGTTCTTTAACTATATTTCTTAGCTAAGTCTTGTTTGAAAATTGTAATGATGAATTAAATAAGAACGACATTTTCTATCTTATCTTGTTTATGTTTTAATTTCAATTAGTGCTTAATTAAGTTATTTATGATTGATCACCATATGTAACTTCTTTTAATCGAATTATTTGCAATAAGAGTTGGAGTAATTTAGTGGATGTATAATTGAGATTACTTAAGAATTGGATTTACTTGGAAATAAGGAATTCATCTTAAGGGAAACAGTTAGTAGATTTACTTGTGATTTCCTTGTCTATCTCTACAATACACCAAGAGAGCTTGTAGACTCTAGATGGGAATATCCTTAATCTGAGAATGAGAGTTGCTTTTATGGATTTATTAGTATAATGTGATTTATGATTTTCTCTTATCTCTATAATACACCGAGAGAGCTTGTAGACTCTAAGAAGAAATACTTCTAATTGATAACGAGAGTTACTTTTAGGGACTTTACTTTAATCTGACAACGAGAATTGCTTTTAAAGATTATACGCACTAATTTCCAATCAATATGTTTTATGATAATCTTTTATAAGTTCTTGTTTATAATCTGAATTGTGATTTTCATACATATATATATTTGTTTTTTTTAATTTCTGTTTAGTATTATAGTATATTAGTAGTAATTAGATTTCTTAATTAGTTCCAATTATTATCTTGACTTAGTTTTTCCTATCCATCTGAGTAACTAATTAGTTAATATAAAATTCTAATCAGTTAATTCTAAGCGATTAATGTAAAATTCCCTAATTCCCAATGTTTGACACCCTACTTACTCTATACTAAGTCCTTAGAGACTAAAGTTATACAATTCGACCCGCTTCAGAATTTTGCACCGTTGCCGGGGATTGGTTAGCCTAATTGGTTTAAAAAATTTTATTAACTTAGTTTAGAGAAAGGTTATTTTAGGCCTTGTTTTTTCTTCTATTTTTTTATTATTATTGATTGTTTAGTTTAATTTGTTCAATTGTAAGTTTACATTTTTTGTTTTATGCTTACTAGAAGCATTAGTGATAATGATTTATGCTTTGATCCTGAAATTGATTTACTTATACAAAATTTATGCAGGGAATAAAGGCAAAGAAGAGAAAATCAATAGAATTTTAATAATATGGCTCAACTAGAGAGAAGGATGTTAGGTAATTTTGTAATGCCCAACATCTCGAGTAGTTTCGGTGGAATTGTGGCTCCGGCTATTGCCAAGTATTATCCAAATGGTGCAAATTAATCAGTTTGGAGGCTTACAAGGAGAAGATCCTTATGCTCACATATTGACTTTCCTTAATGTGTGTGCAACCTTCAAGATCAATGGTGTGACGGATGATGCAATAAGGCTAAGACTCTTCCTTTTTTCAGTTAAGGACAAAGCACAACTTTGGCTTGCTAGTTTTCCAAATGAATCAATCACAACATGGGATCAATTGAAGCAAGCATTTCTACATAAATATTTTCCACCACATAAGATGGCTAAGTTTTGAAATGAGATTACCACTTTCAAACAAAATGGAAGTGAGAAAATTTATTCGGCTTGGGAGAGGTTTAAGGAACTTCAACGGCAGTGTCCAATCATGGCTTGCCAAACTGGATGATTCCTCAAATTTTCTATAATGGATTGATGAATGAAAATAGAAACATTGTCAATGCAGCATCTGGTGGGAAATGGATGGATAAAATGACTAGAGAGGTTGTTATATTGCTAGAGGAACTTGCATCACAAGGATACATAGGTGAAGAAAATACTAACTTATAATCCTCAATGGAATAACCATCCCGGATTCTCATGGTCAAACCCATCCTCTCAATTAAACCCTCCATATAACCTAAACACTAAACCTCAAAACCCACTTGGATTTTCTAGAAAACAATAACCCTTTAATCCTACCCAATATAAACCCAACCTTGAAACTCTTATAGAACAATTTGTTAACCAATAAATAGCCATCAACAAACAAAATAAGAAGCAATTTAAGCAACTTAATTCTAAACTTGAGAATATAGCTACCCATAACCACATCCTTGAAACCCAAATTGCCCAACAAGCCTCTACCTCAAACACTAAACCTTTGGGAAAGCTTCCTAGCCAACTGGAGTATGTACAAAATAAGTCTTGTCAAGCAATTACATTGTGTAGTGGTAAGGAGGTTGAAAAGGATCTTAATAAGAAAAATAAAAAGGTTAATGATGATGATGGAGTAGAGATTGAGGAAGTGGAAGTTAGAAGCAAAAATGATGATAAAAGTACAAAGAAGGGTAATAAGGAAAGTGCCATCCCATTAAAGAATGATGAACCAATGGTAGATGTTAAATCTCTTCCTTTTCCTAAAAGGTTCATAAGGCAGAATTTGGACAAGCAGTTTAGTAAATTCCTTAATTATCTTAAGGATATCACTATCACTATACCATTTACAGATGCTATTAGAGATATGCCAGGTTGGGGTAAATTCTTAAAGGATATTGTTAGCCACAAGGGTAAGCTTAAAGATTATGGTTTAGTATCTCTTATTAAAGAATCCAAGGCTATATACTCTAAGTCTCCACTAATGCTTAAGGATCCTGGTTCATTTACAGTTCCTTATGTAATTGGAGGTATGCATTTTGATAAAACTTTACGTGATATAGGTGCTAGTGTTAGTTTTCTGCCATATTCAATTTATAAAAACCTTGATTTATAAGAACTTAAACCTACCAATATGTGTCTTTCCATGGAGGATAAATCTATTACATATCCACTTGGCATTTTAGAGAATGTGCCAACAAAAGTGGGTAAGTTTGTGATACCATCTAACTTTGTTGTATTGGAAATGGAGGAGGATTTTGAGATCCTAATTTTGTTTGGAAGACCATTTTTTAGGACAGTAGGAGCAATTATTGATATGAAGAAAGGAAATATCATATTGGAAGTGAATAATGAATGTATGGAATTTGATGTGCTGAATATAATGAAGTCAACACCCATAGAAGTGGCAAGTAGAATTGATTCTATTAATGTTATTGATGGATGCATTGAAGAAGTAATTCATGAGTGTTTAAGGAATGACTCTATGGAGATATACAAGAAGCAAGAAGCTAATGAGCAGATTTTTGAAGTAATCCCATATAAATCTTCTCAATGGAAATTAAGATTTGAACCTTTAAGGAGTGTCGATGATCCAAAGGACAATACACCTTGTGAGGAAGTCAAAGTGGAGCTCAAGCCATTGCCATCAAATCTCATATATGCATTTCTTGACTCTAATTTTCAATTTCCTTTTATTGTTAATTCATCCTTGCTTAGTAATGATGTTGATGCTTTATGTGATGAATTGAATAATCATAATAGTGCTATTGGTTATTCTATAAATGATTTGAAAGGTATTAGTCCTAATATATATATGCATAGAATTCTTTTAAAGGATAATGCCAAGCCTTCTATTGAAGGTCAAAGGTGGTTGAATCTCACTCTTAAAGAAGTGGTGAGAAAAGAAGTGACTAAGTTGCTTGATAATGGAATCATTTATTCCAATAGTGATAGTAATTGGGTAAGCCCCATTCAGGTTATACCAAAGAAGGGAGGCTTAACCATTGTTAGAAATGAATCTAATGATTTAATACCTACTAGAACTATCACAGGATGGCGTATGTGTATAGACTATAGAAAACTTAATAAAGCAACTAGGAAAGATCATTTCCCATTGCCTTTTATTGACTAAGTTCTTGAAAGATTAGCAAACTTTTCTTATTTTTGTTATTTGGATGGACTTAGTGGATTCTATCAAATTCCTATCCATCTTGAGGATCAAACTAAGACTACTTTTACATGTTTGTAAGGAACTTTTGCTTTTAGACGTATGCCTTTTGGTTTATGTAATGCACCAGCTACTTTTCAAAGATGCATGTTTTCCATATTTAGTGATATCTACTCAATGATTATGTAGAAGTTTTTATGGATGACTTTAGTGTCTATGGTACTGACTTTTCTAATTGTTTAGACAACCTATCTAAAGTACTTGATAGGTGTATTGAGCATGGATTAGACTTAAACTGGGAAAAGTTCCATTTCGTGGCGAAAGAAGGCATAGTTCTTGGATATATGGTTTCAAAGCGAGGCATTAAAGTTGACAAGGCGAAGATAGAAGTGATTAAAAAATTACCACCTTCGAAGTGTGTTAAGGATATAAGAAGTTTTCTTGGACATGCAGGCTTTTATCAAAGGTTTATCAAAGACTTTTCAAAGATAGCAAAGCCATTGTGTAGGTTACTTGCTAAGGAAGCTACTTTTGAGTTTGATGATGCATGTTTGGAAGCATTCAAAATTTTGAAGAAGGCTTTTGTTTCTGCACTTGTCTTGCAACCACCTAATTATGGGCAACCATTTGAGATAATGTGTGATGCTAGCAACTTTGTTGTAGGGGCTGTTTTGGGACAAAGAAAGAAGGCAAGCCTTATGTGATTTATTATGCCAACAAGCTACTTGAAGCTCAAATCAACTATACCACTATAAAAAAGGAGCTACTTGCTATTGTTTATGCATTTGACAAGTTTAGAGCATACCTTGTGGGGTAGAAGGTGATTGTTTATTCAGATCATATTGATCTTAAGTATCTTCTAAGAAAGAAAGATGCAAAACCTAGACTCCTACATTGGATCTTGATGCTTCAAGAGTTTGATTGGGAAATGAGAGACAAGAAAGGAAGTGAGAACTTTATAGCAGATCATCTATCAAGGCTAAATCAAGATGGATTAAAGAAGCATGATGATGGTGTGCCAATCAATGAGACATTTTAAAGTGAACATCTTCTAAGTGTTGCATTAAAAGAACTTCTGTGGTTTATAGATATTGCAAATTATCTTGTAAGTGGTATTCTTCCTTATGGTATGGATTATAGATAAAGGAAAAAGTTCTTACATGACTATAGATTCGACTATTGGGAGGAGCCGTTACTTTAAAAAAGGTGTGCAGATGATTTGATTAGAAGATGCATTCCTCAAGATGAAATCCAAGATGTTTTGAAGCATTGTCATTCTTTCTATGTTGGTGGGCATTTTGGAGCATCAAAGACAGCATCTAAGGTACTACAATATGGTTTTTGGTGGCCTACTTTGTTTAAGGATGCTAGAGAATATGTGCTTACATGTGATAGATGTCAAAGAATGGGGAATATATCAAAGAAACACGAGATGCCTTTGAAAGGGATTCTTGAAGTCGAAATCTTTTATGTATGGGGAATAGACTTCATGGGTCTATTTCCTAGTTCCTTGGGTTACAAGGATATTTTAGTCATGGTTGATTATGTCTCCAAGTGGATACAAGCAATTTTGACAGTGACAAATGATGCTAGAGTGGTTAAGAAAATGCTTAAGAAAGTAATTTTTCCAAGATTTGGTACCCCTAGAGCATTGATAAGTGATGGAGATTCACATTTTTGTAACCATATGATTGAAGCTCTCTTGAAGAAGTATGGAGTAACACACAAGGTTGCTACTCCATATCACCCACAAATAAGTGGGCAAGTTGAGGTGAGTAATCGAGAAGTTAAATGGATTCTTGAGAAAATAGTTTCCTTATCAAGGAAAGATTGGGCATTGAAGCTTGATGATGCAATATGGGCATATAGGATAGCTTTCAAGACTCTGATAGGCCTTACTCCTTATCAATTAATTTATGGGAAGTCATGTCATTTACCCATAGAGCTTGAGCATAAGGCATATTAGGTTGCAAGAGCTTTGAATTTTGACTTGATGAAGGTAGGTAAGAAAAGGTTACTTCAGCTTAATGAACTCGATGAGTTGAGAATGAATGCTTATGAGAATGCAAAGTTGTATAAGGATCGCACTAAGTTATGGCATGATAAGCATTTGATCAAGAAAGAATTTCATGAGGGAGAACTTGTTTTGCTTTATCATTCAAGATTGAAATTATTTTTGGGCAAGTTGAAATCACGTTGGGCAGGCCCTTTTACGGTTTTTAAGGTATATCCTTATGGTGCAATGGGCATTACTAATAGTAAAGGGGAAATTTTCAAGGTAAATGGACATCGTCTCAAGCCTTACTTAATCGATGAAGTAACTACTTTAAATTAATCTATCTCTCTCTACTTCTTGATGAAATAAAGGTTAGACTTTTAACTTTAACATGGTAGCACTAACACATTTTTATTTTATTATACATTTTTTTAACATATTATGTTCCTATTTCATTCTTATTTTATTTCATTTAATTAGTAAAATTATTTAGTTTTTATAAGGTTTCAAAGTTATTTTTATAAAGTTTTCGAAATCATACATTTTTAATTTCATATTATTTATTTTCTTTAGTTTATTTTACTTATTTTCTTTACTTGCATACTTTTAGTTTTAGTATACATTTGGTATATTATTAGTATATAATTAGTTTATGATTAGTTTTTTTATCTCATTGTCATGCATTTCTTTTACACATATTGTTTAGTTGATAAGTTAGAACTGATTTGTACATAATAGTGACTGTCATGAGTCATTACAGTTTAACGAATCGTTACAGAGACAAAGTGTGCCGAGTTGTTTCTAAAAGGGATGACTCGAGTTAATAAGGAAGGCATGTAACGAGTCATTATAGCATATCGACTCATAACAGAGAGTCAGCGTGTCGAGTCATTACACTTGGCATGATTCAACCCATCACCCTGGAAGTTTTCACGAGTCATTCCTGAGGATCAACTCGAAATATAGACACATCGTGCCGACTCGACACACCGTGTCGAGTCGTCCCACCTTCACACACATATGCATTTCATAAATTAAACTACACACACTTGTAATACCCCTAAATTAGCACCTTTTACCTCTTTTAATTAATGTTTATTTATTTATTTATTCAAATTTGGATTGAAAAGTTGTCTTATTATTTCAAAAAGGGTCAAACATTTTCACATTTCCATACACCTTTTCACATCCACACACACCTTTTCACATTACTCTTACACAACTATTCACCCTACATCTTACACCCCTATAACACCTATTTATACACCCTTTTGACCATCCAATTTCCCATATCTTCAATTCTCAAAAACAATAATGAATTTCAATATTTAAACACACTTAGACATCTACTCTTCATTCATCTTCTCTATTCTCTCTTCCATAACCACAAACTTTTCATCTCTTTTCTACACAATAATAAAAACCCTACTCGAATCCCACCTTCCCTCTCATTTCATTTTTGCATTTTCATTTTTTATCCTATACATATTTCTGCAAAATTCTAAGTTTCTTCAAGCAAGACTAACATTATGGGTAAGACTAGAAAATCATCATCCAAGAGACCACACATTGAAGAATCACCCCAAGAAGAGGAGGAAAATCTGAGCAAGATTTACAAGGCTAAGTTTCTAATCCTTTTATATGTAGAAGGTGCTAAGTTGACAATAATAAGGTTTAGAGAAATATTGGGTTATAAGTATATTCCTAACTCTCTCTTGAACAATGTGGGTATGCTTGAAGTGTTTGATCAATTGCTCACTTAATGTGATCTTGAGAGATTTGTCTCTATGCATGAGGATGCTTATGTTGATTTAATTACTGAGTTTTATACTACTTTGGATGTTAATAAGAATAATTCACAAATTCTGGAATTTAGGATGGAAGGAAAGAATCACCAACTAACCTATTCTTTCATGAACCGTGTGTATAGTTTTAAGAAGGATGGATTATATGATCCCCCATCTAATTTTAAGTTGAATGAATTCTAGACATATTTTACTGATTTGCAAACCCCATTTCAACCTAAAAAAGCAAAGGCAATGTTCATTAAAGATATAAAATATTGGTTATTGCATAAGGTCCTAGCATGTGTTGTTTTTCACAAGTGTGAGTTTAATAGGGTTTCTGCAAAAGAAATGTTTCTTATGTGGTGTATTCATAACAAGAAACCAATTTGTTAGACTTATTGGATATTTAATCAGTTATTGTCTTGTGCCCCATGTAAGGATTCACCCTTAACACATGGGCACATGATCACAATATTTACAAAGGCCTTGAATGTTGATTTTGCCGGTTATACTCGCAAGGTTGAATGCTCTTATTTTACTAACAATGCTTTTATGAGAGGAGAAGTTGTTGATTCATGTTGACGTGGAATTGCTAAATCATCTTGAGTTAAGGAACCACCTACCGATTATCAAATAGAAAGTGACTCGGAAGAAGAACTTCCTCAATATCAACCATATCGAGATGTTCCATTACTTACTTACCCTCTCCAAAGTGCATTGAGCTCTTCAAGTGACCACCCTCCTATTTGGGATTAAATTCTAAATAATCAAATTGCCATGCAAGGGTAATTGAATGAAATGGCATTTCACCAAAAGCAATTGGCTCATCATCAACGGAAATTGGAGTACAAGTTAAACCAATACTTTGCTTAATCCGGCCACTTAATTGAGTCTCCACCCACTTCTCCAATCGACGACTAAGGAAGTACTTCTATCCTTTCCTTTGCTTTTCTTTTCCTTACATTGAGGACAATGTATGCTTTTAATTATGGGGGAAGGGAGAGATAGATAGATATATTAGTATTAGTATATTAGTTACTTATATATTAGGGTATTATATTAGTCTACATTTTTATGTATTTTCATTAATGTTGATTATTCATTTTGCTCCTATATTTAATAAGTAGTCATCCTTAATAATATTTTTAATTTTGATTGAAGTTAATATGTTTTATTCATAGTGAATTTTTATTGCTCAATTGGTAAAAGTTTAAGTTTTATGTAATATAAGTAATAAGTTTATGTTTTTATCTCTTTTTATTATTTCTAAATTCTAAAGAATTTGTTAGTCAATTTGCTAACTATGCTTTAGGCTAAATAGTAATGATTTAAGTTTTGGTTTTCTTAAGGACTTAGTTAACCTTAGAGAAACTATAGCCATAATACATAAAACACTTGCTTTTCAATAATGGATGAGGACAATGAAAAAAAAGAAAAAAATATAATAAGTAAATAATGCTTGTGATATGATGCATCTTGAGTAAGTTTTGTGTAAATAAGTATGCTCCTTAGTTGCATTCATTAGGAAAAGGATGTATAATGTCACAAGTAGATGGAACTCGAGTAAGTTGTGTGCATTTGTGTTTGCTCCTCATTTGCATTCATTTGGAAAGAGTACATCTAGTAAATATACTTATGAATTAAAAAAAAGTCTAAAAATGCCATGAGAAAAGTAAGTTGTTATGTGTGCTTAACATTGTCTATAGGTTATTTTTGTCTCAAGAATCCCTAAGTTTGAAGCATGACTATTTTGGCTAAAAATCTTGGTTAGAACTTTTACTTTGCATTTTCTTAATTTTATTCTTAGTAGATTGAGATAAATTGGTGAACTTATTGCCTATGTTATGAAACTTGTTTATTTTACCATTGTTGAGCATTAAAAGTTCAATTATTGAATTATTTTTCTTCTAACTTCATTCATGATTAAAGTGACTTGTTAAGGATGCTACATTTGTTTTGGGAGTAAATGAAAATTTTATTAATCTTTTTCATATTAGATCTTTATTTGCTTGAGGGCAAGTAAGGTCTCAGTGTGGGGGAGTTTGATATAATGCAAATATGCATAGTTATTTAGTAAGTTATAAGTATTATTTTGTTTAATTTTAGCTAAGTTTGAGTGTTTATTTAGTTATGAAAATGTTATTTTTAGTTCCAAATTCTTTTTATGTTTTTTGTATGTTTTATATATGTTTTTAGGTTCAATTGATACATTAAAAGGACTTTGGACTTGTTAGAATGAAGTATGAAAAGGAACTTGAATTGATACTTTGATGACTCATTACATTTAGAACGAGTCGTGATAGAGCCAATCCATGCCGACTCATCTTGGTGTGCTAACTCGTTCCATCACCAAAAGAGATGCAATTCAAAAGAGCTTCAAATGAGTTTTTGTATTTTGGCTATAACTTCTTCTACAGACATCCAAATGAGGTGATTCAAGTTGCCTTGGAAATATAACTCAAACATATAGAACTTTAATGAAAGAAATATTTCAAGACAAAGTCCTTTGGAAGGAAAAAAATTCCCTAGAATTTACTATAACTACATAGAGTTGTGACCCTTCAATCAAAAGGGTATGTCAATTGTAACCTGTAACCAAAAAAAAAAAGAAAAGGAGATTAGAAAGAGAAATATCTTAGATATATATGAAGAAATAAATATTTTCATTAGGACTTAGTTTATAGTTTTGAAGATCAAGTTAGCAAGCAAGAAGAGAAGATTGCTCTACACCAAACAAGTACTAGAAGGCTTAGTGAAAAGGGTTTTATCAATTCTCTTTCTTCTTCTTTTATTGTTCTTTAACTATGTTTATTGGCTAAGTCTTGTTTGAGAATTACAATGATGAATTAAATAAGAACTACATTTTCTATCTTATCTTGTTTATGATTTAATTTCAATTGGTGCTTAATTAAGTTATTTATGATTGATCACCATATGTAACGTGTTTTAATCGAATTATTTGCAATGAGAATTGGAGTAATTTGGTGGATGTATAATTGAGATTACTTAAGAATTGATTTACTTAAAAACAAGGAATTCATCTTAAGGGAAACAATTAGTAGATTTACTTGTGAGTTCCTTGTTTATCTCTATAATACACCGAGAGAGCTTGTAGACTCTAGATGGGAATATCCTTAATCTAACAACGAGAGTTGATTTTATGGATTTATTAGTATAATGTGATTTATGATTTTCTTTTATCTCTATAATACACTGAGAGAGCTTGTAGACTCTAAGAGGAAATACTTCTAATTGATAACGAGAGTTACTTTTAGGGGCTTTACTTTAATCTGACAACGAGAGTTGCTTTTAAAGATTATACGCACTAATTTCCAATCAATATGTTTTATGATAATGTTTTATAAGCTCTTGTTTATATTCTAAATTATGATTTTCATACATATATTTATTTATTTATTTTTTATTTCAGTTTAGTATTATAGTATATTAGTAGTAATTAGATTTCTTAATTAGTTCCAATTATTATCTTTGCCTATCCATTTGAGTACATAATCAGTTAATATAAAATTCTAATCAATTAATTCTAAGTGGTTAATATAAAATTCACCAATTCTCAGTGTTTGACACCCTACTTACTCTATAGTAAGTCCTTAGAGACTAAGGTTATACAATTGGACCCGCTTCAGTTGTTAGGTAAATAGATAAATACTACCACTATAACCTCTTTTAGTGTCAAGCAAATAAATAGAGACTATCACTATAGCCTCTTTGGGTGTTAGGCGAACAAATAAATACTACCGCAATAACCTCTCTAGGTGTCAGGAAAACAGATAGATACTGCCACTATAGCCTCTTCAGGTGTCAGGCAAACAGATAGATACTACCACTATAACCTTTTTTGGTGTCAGGTGAATAGATAAAAACTACCACTATGACCTCATCGGGTATCAGGGAAACAGATAGATATTGCCACTATAACCTTTTTGGGTATGAGGTGAATAAATGGATACTGCCACTATAACCTCTTTTAGTGTCAGGTGAACAAATAGATACTACCACTATAACCTCTTTAGGTGTCAGTCAAACAAATAAATATGACCACTACAACCTCTTCGAGTGTCAGGTGAACATATATAAATTGCCACTATAACCTCTTTGAGTGTCAGGTGAACATATATATTTTAATTGGTGTAATATGTCTTTCTCTTTTAATCTTGGTCGATGATGATGCAGTAATAATGATGTCATCATTTTCATGTTGTAGATGTTGTTTTGATGATTTTGAGCAGGATATCCTTTTAGTGATTCTTCCTTATTTTCCTTCTTTTATGAGGTATTAAGTTTTTGGAAATGGTAAGGCCGTATGTGGTATTTTGGATAGATGTAGTCCATATCAATGTATACTTTTTATATGAGTTCAATACATGTCTTATGCTCAAATAGAGGTTTAGGACCAAAGAAATGAGTATGCAAAGTCTCGAGGTATATGTACAACTATACAGGAGCGTGTAGAGGGGGGAAGTGCACGTGGCCATGGGCCTCCCCCTCTTTGGTCTATTTAAAGTGTGCATTCTTTAGGTTTGAGGAAGCTTCTTTCAACCTTCTCTAAGCATTTTCCATCTTTTCTTGACCCTTTTTAAGTTTTAAGTGTTTTTTGCTCTATTTTTGCTTTTGAATTTTTATTTTTATCTTTATCAGATGGAGTTCCCTAACATTACTAAAGGTCTAGAGGATATCTTTTTGGATGTCGAGGGTAACTTCACAAAGGCCACTAGAGCTGGGACTTCTACTACAAGGACTAGTATTGATGGTGCTCAGTGTTCTTAGCCATCTAGGCTCTCTCGAGGGGACCCGATTCCTGTGGTTCATAGTATGAAGACTCACACTTGGGCTCGTCATTATTACCATGTGGGTCCTCCTTTATTCCCTGCCTTTCTTAAAGTTATTTAGTTATCTGGTGCTGCTTTGTTATTCATCAACCCTTGCTTTATATATTTTTAATTGAGGTTGTTATAGTTGTAGTCTGTAGATCTATAGTGTATGCTGTAATTGTTAATCCATAGTTTTATTGTAAGTGTTGATAACCTTATAGCTCTTGCTTTTTTGTTCTGATTATCTGCTAATGCTTGCCATAATGCTTTTTTTGGGCTATTATTATCATTTTAATCTTATTAAGTGGTAGAGAAAAAGATGTGTCAGCATTTACTATCTATGTAGATTCTTGATAGTGTACATATTATTTGTAGCGTTGTAGGTCTATTACTGTGCTACCTGGCAGCTTCAGTAGGGTCAACATATACTATCAGGGTCTTTCACTATATATGAAGTAGATGGTTATAGGAAAGGGTTTTAATGGGATTATTACTATGCTTTCTTCTTACTTGTATGCATTAAGTCAGATTGCTATGTATGCACTGATTGAGTGATGGATGGACACGACGCATACTTTTCACTTGCCTATTAGAGAGATGTCCATCACTCCTCTAGACTTTACTGCTATCATGGGCTTCAGCCTTTCTGAGGAGCCTATTCCCTTCAGTGAGGAGGAGTGTTCTTCTGTGGTGATGAGGAAGTGCCTGATCATAAAGTTGCTTAGGTTGCCTACTCTTATGAAGTCTGGTTATCCATACCTTTCTTATTACACTGAGTTTGTCTCTACTGTGTGAACAATGTATGATGCTAATGTTATTTCGGCAGATCAGCTAGCTCATTGCTTCTTATTTTATTTGTTATGTGTTGTCATCTTCCTGAATCCTTCGAGTACAGGTAGTCTACAATTGTTGCCTATCCTGAAAGACTTAGACAGTTTATCGAAGTACTGATGGGGTACTGCTACTTTCGCCTACATGTACTCGATTTTGGATGCAGTATGCCGAGGTGGCTCAAGGATTTATGGATGCTTATTTGTGCTGGATGTGAGTAAAATTTCTTGTATTCATCCTTTTGCTCTTTGTCTTTTGCTCTTTTTTTAATGATTTTCTGAGTTTTGATATGACAGATCTAGATTTATGAGTTATGGGTTCTTCCTTATCTGTCTATCAAGCATCTCCTATAGGGTGGTTTTCATCATTATTCCAACTAGATTAGGAAGACCATTAATTTGATTAAGGATTGCATAAAGGCCCGAGACTACATGGGTAGGCTATTGCTTGGACAAGTATGCTTGATTCCTGCCATATTGGTTATTTCATTTTCTAGAGATTCTTTATTCACTTTTTCCTTTTATGTAGATTATCCTTCACTAGTGGGTAGTGAGGTTAGATTGATTGATAGAGATAGTGATAACACGACAGTTGACAGAGAGACGAATATTGCTCCCTGGCCTTACTAGTAAGGTATGGTATCTAGGTGAGTGAGTCCATAAATGGTGGGATGGTCCATTTATGAGGAGAGTCCCTGTTCTTCCTCCTAGTGACATGTTTTGGAGTCATGAGCTTAGAGCTTATGAGCTTGTTGTTGCCATGATAGGACATCCTTCTGAGAGTCTCTTAGAGGGTACAAGATCTCTTTATGCTGATGTGTTAATCACGCAGCTGATTAATGCTATGGCTAATGGCACATTTCCTCCACCTCCACCTCTACCTCCTCAAGTAGATAGGGCTCATCGTTTGGATTCGAGGACTGGCATTACACAAATTATTGAGAGTTGCTTCTTTTAATTCGATAGGCTTTTATTCCTATTTTTATTTGATAGGCTTTTATTCCTATTTTTATTCGATAGGCTTTTATTCCTATATAAGCATGTAACAAACTATGTTAGTAATAAGCTATAATTGAAATGGTTATGGGGACTTGCCTACAATGATGGGGATCTCATCGCAAGAGATTAGGTTCCTATTTCGAGGAGGCTAAGGGCATGTTCCGTACTAAGGCAACTGCCCATGCTAGTGGTATGGCTTCGTGGTGCCATTCTTGGGGACTTAGCTATTAGGTCATCCTTGGTTTTATATAGGATGGACATCTTTAGTGGAGGAGTGTATCTTAATTTGCCTCATCCTGGCTTTCCTTAGTCAGATGTTATCCCTCTTGATGCTTACCATGTATATGCTTTATTTCACTTATTTTGCCTGTATTTTCCCTATTTGATGACTGGTGCTTGACTTATTTGCTTGTTTTTTATAGATCCTTGACTCTTCTAACTAGTATTGGTATAATGCTGCAGGGAGTGTACAATAGCACTTTATAGAGTTTACAAGCAATCAAAGGGTACCTCTTATACTGTACCTATTTATTTATGCACTTTTTTATGTATGCATGTGATATGAAATTTTCATGCAATGCAGGCTGAGCATCTCCATGGTAGCCATAAGTGGAACCAGGAGCGCACAACTTATCGTGATTGTATTGGTAAGCTAGAGTCACGGCTAGCATCCTTTATGATGAACGATAAGGAGCCTACATCAAATGATGGGGATGCTTAAGTAGGATTAATACTTGCTTTTGATGGCAGCCATAGTTGATGTAGTTGTTTTAAAAGCTAAGTGTATGGCATTTTGGCTTGTGGTTACTTTATTGTATCGTTTTCTTGAGGTCATAGACTCTGGATGTTATATCTGGGCATTTGTCCCACATGTTTTAGATAATATATATACGATGATAACTATAGTATATATGCTTCATACCATTGCTATGCCTAGTGATGTTTGCCATTACTATTATTTACCTATTTTATTTTTCCCTCTTTTGCCTAAGGTGTCTCATTTTAGAGCTTTTTGCACTTAATTAGGTTTCTTTTTTTTCTTTCCTCTGTTACCTAGGGTGTCTTTTTTTTTAGAGCTCTTCACACCTAGCAGGGCTCTTTTTTATAAGGGCTTCAATGATAGTGGATGATCTCGAGGATAGAGTTTAAAAAAGATAACAGGAGCTATAGTCATATAATGAAAGAAATGCAAAGCATGTTTAATGCAATTTGTGATGATAAAATGTGTTGCTCGTTTCAAAGACATTTTCCATAAATTGGAAATCATTCTCATTTCACTAAAATCATTTAAGAAAAGCACAGGTGCATGCATACAAATTTTGAACTTGAGGTTACCCATGTTCCTAACTAGCCTTCTCAAGTTTTCTAGTTAAATACTATCTCTCTTTCCCTAATTTTTTCCTAGGTTGCCTATGTAGGGTTTTCAACCTAGTGGGAAATCCTTAATTTTTGCCTGAGCAGCCATTTTTAGGTTTTTAAGTCAGTGGGTTTTTATTGGCCCTAGACGTAGTACTTCTTTAGATGGTTTGTATTAATACAAAGAACTCATTGCCTTCAAAATCCATTATCTTGACTGCTCCTTTTTATAAGGCATGTTTAACCAAGTACAAGCCTTCTTAGTTTGGTTTGAATTTCCCTCTAGGGTTGGAATGTTCTATCTTGCTTGCTTTAACACCTAGTCTCTTGCTTTCACACTCTTGTGTTTCACCTCTTAATACAATTGTGTGTGGTATAGAGCCTTAAGCCTTCGACCATCTAAAAAAGTAAGATTATCATGCTTCTACTAGGCCCATTGTACTTTTGATAATTCATATTCAATTGCTACCTGAAGAGACTTGATTTATGTTTTAACTGGAAGTACTATTTCTGATTCGTATATCAATGAGAAAGGAGTTGCTCTAGTTGAAGTTCTAACTATTATTCAATAGCCCCACAAGGCATATGGCAATCTATCTACCCAATCTCAGTAAATCTATGTCATCTTTGATAAAGGCTTTTTAATATTCTTATTTGCATCTTTGACGACCCCATTTACTTATGGTCAATAAGGAGAAGATTTATGATGTTCCACCTTATAACTCCTTAGTAGTTCTCTAACTTCCCCTTGGAATTGAACACCATTATAAAAAATAATGTGATAGGGGATCCTACATCGATAAAAAAATCATTTCTTTTGATGAACTTAGCCATTGACTGGCTCTTATCCTTGTGAATGATTCTGCTTTGACTTACTTTATAAAGTAATCCATTTCCATTAAGATGAACCTGTGTCCATTTGAGGCTATCAGGTGGAATTTCCTAATTATGTCTAGTCCTTATATTAAGAAGGGCCATGGAAAGGAGATGTAGTGTAATTCTATTAAGGGAAAGTGGCTAACATTCCTATGGATTTGACACTTATGGAATTCCCGTACGAACTTGATATAGTCTTCCATCATTGTCATTGAGAAGAACCTTTATCTAATTAGCTTCTTAGCTAGGATTGCTCCATTCATGTATGGACCATAATCACCTTCGTGTACTTCTTCTATTACTCTTGGAACCTTAATTTCATCTAGACATCAGAGCTGTAACCCATCTGAAGTTCTTATGTATAACACACCCCGATATGATGTGAATTTTAATACTAATTGCCAAATGACTGCCTTATCTTTTTCACTTACTTGATCAAGATAGGCTTATTCTTTTATATATCTCTAGATGTCATAGAACTAGGGTTTTTATATTATTTCTATCTTTGCCATTCTACAGTTCTTATAATAAGGTTATTCCAATCTGAGTAGGATTAAAGGCTTTATAGGCATTTTGGATGGTCCTTCCCACACTAATGCTAGGAAAGCAAGTTCATCTGCCATCTAGTTATGGTTCTTAGGGAGATGAATGAATCTACATTTTTAGAAGGACATGGTAAGAAACTTCAAGTGATCTAGGTAAATCCTTAAATGCTGCTCTTTCAATTCCCACTCTTCTCTGGTATGGTTGATTATTATTATAGAATCTCTAAAGATTTTAACTTTTGTAGCATCTAGAGTTATTAGTGCTTCTATTTTGAGTGTGCATGCCTCATATTCTACTTCATTATTTATGACTTTGAACTAAAGTTTTTTGACAATTGGTACCACTTCACCTTCTAGAGATTGTAATATAACATCAACTCCTGTGCCGAATTAATTAACTACTTTGTCAAAATACATCTGCCATCCTTGAATCTTGATGGCTGAACTAAGGTCATTTAGGAAGTCTAATTGGATTTCTTTTGAGTTTGGAATATGGTTGAGAGTTAGAAATTCAGCCACTTCTCTTCCCTTTACTGCCTTCTTAGTTAGGTATTGCACATTGAATTATATTAATAGTACAAGTCACTTGGCAAGTTTTCCCACCAAGGATAGAGCTTTATGGAGTACTTCATTGGATCCATTTTAGACACGGCTTGGATTTTGTAGGACTAAAAGTAATGTTTGAGTTTTTTTATATCCCATACCATTGCCAAGCATATCTACTCGACTTTGCTATACTTTTCCTCATACGGTAACATCTTCTTACTTAAGTAGTAGACTATGTGTTCTACTTTTGTTTCTCCCTTTTGGGCTAGCATTGCACTAATTGTATTTCATGATGGCCAAATACAAGGTTTAAGGTATCCCTATTTTAGGTGGTTTTAGAACTGATAGGTTAGCTAGGTAGTTTTTTGTCTTGTCGAATGCTAACTGACATTGCTCATTCCACTCAGCTGGCTGATCTTTTCTGAATAGCTTAAAGATTAGTTTACACACTACTATTAACTTGGTAATAAATCTACTAATGAATTATAGTTTCCCTAAAAATCCTCTAATTTCTTTTTCTATTTTTGGCACTAGCATCTCTCTTATTGCTTTTGTTTTGTCTAGATTCATTTTAATCCCATTTTGACTGATAACATACCCCATTATCTTTCCTGAAGTTACCTCGAATAACATTTCTTTGGATTAAGCTTGAGATAGTACTTCTTGACTCTTTTGAGGAACTTTTCAAGATTGGATGGGTGTTCTTTCCTAGTTTTTTACTTGACCATTATATCATCAATGTACACTCCCACTTCTTTGTGTATCATGTCATGGAATATTGCAGTTGTCATTCTTTGGTAAGTTGCTCTTGCATTTTTTGAACCGAAGGGCATTACTTTATAAAAATAAGTGCCCCATTCTATTATAAAAGTTGTCTTTTCTTTGTTAATGATGGCCATTAGGATCTTATTATACCCAGAGAATCCAACCATGAAGGAATACATTGCATATATGGTGGTGCTGTTAACTAGTATGTCTATGTGAGGTAACAGAAATCATCTTTTAGGCAGGCATTATTCAAATCTCTATAGTTGACGCAAATTCTAACCCTTCCATCTTTCTTTGATACTAGCACCACATTCACTAACCATTTTGGATAGTCTACTACTTCTAGAAATTTTCCCTTGATCTGCTTCTTGATGTCTTCTTTCACGAGTTGGGCCCATTCTAGTCTGTGCCTTCTCAGTTTCTACTTTACTAGTTTGCACCCATCTTTGGTAGGGATGAAGTGCTGAGCAATGTCTCTATCAATACTAGGCATATCATTATACATCCAAGCAAATACTTTTAAATATATTTTTAATTTCTCTCCTCTCTTTAGGGGTAAGATCTTTCAAAATATACAAAATGTGTGGTTTAGATTCTTTGCCAATGTTAAATGATTTAGTGCATAAGGAATGAATGTCAAATATACTAATATTTTTATCAATGCACACTACCATCAGAAAAGACATCAAATAAGTAAGCAAATTTTTATTTCATTGCATTAACTTTAGAGTTCATTACATCATTAGTTTTAAATAAAGAAAAAGGATAGAGATTATCATCAGCAATGTCTTCAAATAGGATGTTATCAATGCTTGACTTAAGGATGGCAGTAGCTTGAGCATAATTGATAGTCTCACTCTCAAATTCTAGCTCCAAATTTTTCATTAGCTCATTGATGTTAATCTTAGTGACCATATCTAGTAGGTGCTTTCCTCTAAGGGTATCATTAAAGATCTCAAACCCTAGTTTCTCGATCCCATTGCTTACCCATTTTTTAGCTTGTCCTTAGTAGACTTGGGTTAAGCTTTCAAACATAAAAGAAATTGACTTCTTAGTTTTAGTTTCCTTTTTAAGATTATACCCTAGACTGCATTTATTGGCCTATCCTTAGAAGTTAGGGAATTCTATGACCCCAACATTCTTTCCTTCTAATCCTGTTCTAAGTAGATATTGTATCTTCTTCATTAAGGCAACAACTTTGGGATTAACATGACTGCAAATGATTATAGAAACCTGAAATCCTAGTAGGACCACATTCAAATAAGTAATAATGTTATTTTTTTTAGTAGGGATAGTAATAACCTTCCCATTCATAGGGAAATTGATATTCTGATGCACAGTAAAGGGTATGCCCCCTAGTGGGTGGAACCAACATCTTCCTAGTAGCAAGGTGAAAGTTGGAGGGATGTCCAGGATGGTAAACTCTATTATTGATTCAATATCACCCACCATAACTATTACTTTAAAAATCTTGATGATTGGCTTTTTTTAATCATCTTAGGGTTGTATGACCATGTTAGATTCTTCTAGGTTTTCAATATTCATCCTAAACTTATATAGCAACCTTAGGGGGTAAACATTAGTAGTAGATCCATCATCCACCATAACACATAAAGTCTTCTTAGACCTAATAATTGCTTGTATAAAGAGAGGATGGCTGTGCACCCTTCCCTCAAAGGGTAAATCTTCATCCAAAAAGGTGATGCCATTAGAGGGAACTTTCATTAGAGAGGCTATCATCTTGCAAGGTGAGGCATTAGTGGTGATCTTTGCCTCATCTAGTGCCTTGACTAAGGCATCCTTGTGCTTCTTGGAAGCCATGAGTAGGTCCTAGATACTAACTTGTGCTTGAGTCTTCTTAAACTATTTGAGGATAGTGTCTTCCTCTTTGATTGAAGCTTGTTCACTCGTCACCTCTTTTCCTTTAAATGGGTCTTTCTCTTTCTCAAGGGGTTGATATACTTACCTGATGCAAGTCACATGGTTGACTGCTAGTGAGGGGTTCTCAGCTAGTTGCTTATCTACTTTTATACTACTATTTTAGCCTTAAACGATGATTTTAGGGTCATTGGAGTCATACCATACATCGATCCCCATAACCTGTAGGTTCTAAAGTTGAATAGTACTATTCACCCCATCTTCATTGCCAAATTCTTCTCCCTATCCTAAAGGTACTATGTCTTCTAAGTGAGTATGAGTAGCAGGGGTGCTATGTTTTTGACTTTGTAGTCAAACTTCCTAGATGGTTGTCCCAATAAATCCCATACTCCATGGCCACTGCTAAGATTTTTGCTTATTTCTACTTCTTATGACTAAGGGCAATCAATCAATTCACTATTCATAGGGAGAGCTGTATCCTTGGCTCTTTTTTGCATCATCAAGTGGGGGAGGAAATTCCAAGGCGTCAGAATGTATTCAAAGGTAGAAAGGCATTGTTCATCTTTGCTAGAGTCATGAGGTTAAAGATTAAGGCTCGAGAGTTTTTCTTGGGTTTCTTGGATGGCTTAGATTGATTATTTGATAAGGTCTTTTGGTAGATTGGAGGAAATCAGGTTGATGGTTAGTGGAGGCATGTTTCGATAGTTTGGGAGAGGGTTAGTCTTGATGCTAAGTCTTTTTTTAGGTCATTAATTTTCCTAGAGTCATGAGTTCTTAGATTGCATTCTTGAGGGTTCTACATGCATCAGTGGTGTGACCAAGCATTTGGTGAAAGTGGCATACTAGGTTTTGGTCAATGTGAGGGGGTAACGGGTTTGGAAGAGTCTTGGGCTCTTGAAGCAAGTGGTTCTTTTGTTGAAGTCTCTAGAGTACTTTGGATAATGGGAGGTTGAAGCTTAAGAACTTTCTCGATGGTCTAATAGCATTAACAAATGGTGAACTATGAGTATTGGGTTGGATTAGGTTTATTTTTGTGGCTCAGGTGAAGGTGTTTTAGATGTTTGATTGGGTATTATGGCAGAAGGTTTTTCTAGCTTGCTAAGGTTCCTCATCTTCAATTCTAATTCTAGGTTGATGGTGAACTTTGAAGTTAAGATAATGAGCAAAGGTCATCTATTTTCTAAAATGTGGCAATGCCCTTTGATTATTAGCTCTTTATGTTCATCTTCAAGAGGACAGTTTCTCATTTTGACTGTCTTTCCCCTCCATCTTATAACACAATCAGAGAAAGCTTTACCGGGTTTCTATTTTATAGTCTCGAGATCTCTACGAGTGTTGTCTAACTGAGTGTTGTATTCATACTATTTGATGAAATTTTGAGTTAACAGTAGCCATTCATTTTAAATTTCATCCTTAAGGTCAAAGAACCTTGCTCTTGGTCCTTCCTCTAGTGATGTGAAGAAGAATTGAATAATCTAGGATTCTATAAGCTTTGCAGTTGGCATAAAGGTAGCATATGACCTTAGATGGACCCTAAGGTCCCTTGTTCTATCAAACTTAGTGAAGTTTAGTAGTTTAAAATCATTTAGGATTGGTTCATCTTTGAATAATGCTAGGTCAGTAAAGCTTATAGAGCCATGGTTCCTTTATCTTTAAGGGTAAATTCCAACTTAGACATTATATTAGCCAATAGTTTAGCCTCCCCTGCCAGTTAGGGCTTGGTTATGTCAGTAATTTTTGCAGCCTTTAGTGCATTTCTAAAATCTTGGTAGTAGTCATTGTCATCATCAACTTGAACTGGAGTGCAGGGAATTCCCTTTAGTTTAACTACCCTGGGGTGAACAGATGTTAAAGCTTCATTCAGTGGTGTATTATTCCCATCTTGGGCATTTCTAGCCTTGATTTGGGCTTAGAGGATTTTGACTATGGTAACATCAGTGAGCATTATTTGGATCCCCTCTTTTAGTCTGTCTTCGAATTACTAACAAGAGGTATCTTGTTGGTCACTCATATTTGATCATTGTATTCCTATGCATTTATTAGGGTTAGCTAAATGAATGATGCATGATGTGTGCCTATAAAAGAAAAGGGTGAGCATGTATGCATAGAGTGGATGGAAAACCCTATAATGAAAGATGATCATTGCTGCAAGAAATAATGGTTAGCTCATGCTATATAAATGTATGTTATGTATGCATGATTAATCCTAGAAAGCCGATTAATATTTCCTGCATAGTGAATAAACCAATCATAAGCAAGCTCTCACTTTTAACCTTATTTCACCATAGGGTGGTTCAATCTCTTTCCTGGGTAGGTTTTGAACCTATAGTCATCGAAGGACTATGGTTCCACTTTTAGAAATAGGCTATTTCAATTTATGTTGATCAAAACCAAAAGGTAGACTATGAAATGATACCAAAATATACTTGAGGTAATCACATGATGTCAATATGGAGGCTAATTTTTGAGCTTCAAATGATGTCCAAAGCCCGTATGCACCCGTATGCATAAAGCAAAGGTCAATTAGAAAGGGTCCAAGTTCTTGCCCCCATATCAATATTTGTTATGTTTACCTATAGTCATAAAAGTATCGTTTGATAGTTTACAATTTGATTTTGTTGACATCAAGGACCACAATCTAGTTAAATTCCTAACTTGTTCATTTGATCTTATAAGAATAAATGGAAAATGTCTTATAGGTTTCGTCATTGAGGGATGTCATTATTTGTTAATTAGCATAGACTATTCAAGTTGAGGTACATGATTCTTATCATTCCTCATACTTTAGGCTCACAAGAAGTAGATGAGAATCACATGGATTTAAGCATAAAAATTTTATGAAAATTGACATTATGACATCATTCAATGATAGACACTAGGAGAGTCATGTCATTTATGAATATTAGGTCAAACAGACAGCATTAGGATAGAGATAGCATGCATAACTTGGTGGAATCCTAGTGGATATTACTACTAGCTTATCCACATAACCTGAGTCAAAGTGAAAGGCTATGTTCCTTTAGAGAGAATGCCCTTATATGACTAGGGTTACAGACTCCGGTGAGTGAGTCTAATAATCTTTTGATAACTTGGTTGCCCCCCTTTAGGACTTAGGTCATAGACTCTAGTTAGATGAGTCTAGCAAATGCATAAGTAAAGACTAAATGTGATAATACCTATCTTCATCACCCTGTGACTCGAGTGGAATCATGGTGGCAATGTCATTTAGTATTATCAAGGTTTTAAGGACCAGTGGTGCACTTTTGATGTGTAGTACAAATGCAATGGTGAGGGGCTCTATACGATTGAGTAGTGCATAATAAGAAATAGTCATTTTTGAGTTAGTATCTTTTACTATGAAATCCCTAGTGGAGTCACCACTATGAGCGAAAGCATTGATTTTTATTTCAATTTTTAGGAGTTTCTGTGTTTTTAAAGGACATGGCAACTTTATCGAATAGGGACAAATGATTGGTCCCAAGAAGAATAAGATAATTTTTTTATTTTATGGATTGGCCACTCAATTTTTTAGAAAATTGGGAAAAGAAAGGGACAACATTGGATCACTCAACAAGTATTACCCCTAATAGAGTTTTCTAGGTTTGGGGGTTTACATATACTTTTTGACTATTTCTCATTGTACGACATTCAATGTATAGCTACTGTGACACCCTAGTTTTGGTAATGATAGTTTGTATAGCATTCACACAATATATCAAATAATGGAAGATAATAATAAAGTTGAAATATCATTATTACATCACTTTCCTAAGAAAATATATATAAAAGAAAAGTAAATCTAGCTTAGATATAATAAACCTGCAAGGTTAACATAGCTATACACACAACTTACTCGATCACATGAATAATGAGATAAGTACTGGACACTCAATCACTTCAAAGAGTAAGTAAAATGTACACAATCATGCATGTTTACAGTGATTATTTATGCTATGATGCTATGTAATGATAATATAAGGGAAGCATGGTCACATCACGTAGACCGGGAATATGATGATTCTAGTCCAAAATATGAACTTTTCATGTTATTTATATTTATGGGGTGATTTCACATTTTAAAACTAGAGATTGTAAAATGATGACATGAGATGAGCAAAACATAAGGTCTAAATTATTCACATAGCATGCAAATTGCCAGTCTCACCATGCAAGCATAATAATATTCAAAAATGATTATGATAATAAAATAAAATGTAGTACAATAAAATAAACATGCTAAAATGATTATGTGGTCCTTAGATTCGACTGAGCTTATATGGGTTTTAAAGCTTTAACTTCACAGGATTATCAAGCTTTCCTCATCGAGAGGTTTAAAATGATGTGTAGAATGATGCTAGTTTGTATACCTTTGAAGCGTGCTTTCACAAAGATGAGGCTAGGTTTAGTGGAAGGGAGACCTAATAACTTAAGAAAAACACAGTTGGAGAACTAAAACTGTCTATAAGTGGGTTTCCAACAGCTTCAAGCGAATAGATTTTTTAGTGTGTATGTTTCCACTTGCTCCCCTCCAAAATGGGGTGTAGAGGCACATATTTATAGTGAAAAATGTGAGGAAGAGGGGGGTTATAGGCATGCTCACATATGTTTCCATAAGATGCATGTGAAGTGCACATGATTACGTGCTTGGCACGTGGTCATGCACTGGCACATGGCTAGGCACACTCGCGCACAGTTACACACACTTTTGCATGCTACGCACTCAATTTAGGGCTTTTTAAAGCTATTCTGAGGTTGGTTCCTAGGTTTTTAAACCTTTTTGATGCATTTCCAAAGTATGTTTTATCTAATTCGGCCTCAATTTAGTGTATAACACCTAAGGGTGTATACACTCACTTCTGAGCAACATGCGTGAATCCTTGAGTTGTTTTGGAGTATTCTGAGAACCAGGTTTTAGAGCCTCCTGGATGCATTCCAAAAGTCTATTTTGTCTTATTTGACTTTTATTTTAGCACATGACACCTAGGGGTGTTCGTGGCTACATGAACACTTCTAAGCAATGAGCACTAATTCTCGGGTTATTTTGGACTATTCTGGGACTACTTTCGGAGGTTTTGGAGCCTTCTAAATTTGTTTCCAAAGTTTTTTTTATCAAAATTATTTTCCAATTTTTCAAAAATTTGGGTCCCAGTCTAATAAAATAAACAACTCAATAAGTTGCATCTTTAAAGAGAAGATTACTCGAAATAAGCCTCTCATTATTCTAATAATTCATATTTCATAAGATTAGAGCATAATTTAATGGCTCTGTGATTAATTTTATAACTCATTGCATAGTTCATAGGAGTTATAAATAAGCAAACTCTAGTCTTTTCAAAGATTTGTTTCATCATTGGACCTTTATGGGGATAACCAAATTTGAGGTATGATAGGAAGTCTAATTTTACAAAAACTATTTTGGTAAGCAAGTGATTGGATGTCTATATAAACATCTTTTTATCTAGGGTTTTCAAAGTGATAATTCTCTTCCTTCATCCACCTCTTTTGAGAAAAGAAAAACATATAGAGATAAACTTGGTTATAAGAAAACAAAGGTTTTAGCACACTATCACCACTTTAGATCACCTTATTCATATGGATACCTTAGATGGCGTGATCTTTTGGGGATGTTTTAATCTGATAAGAAGACATAAAAATCTTAAGGTAAGGTGTCACCGGAGTGAACCCCCTCTCTTCCTTCCAACTGTCTTGCCATTTGATTGTCTTAGTGAGTGTTTGGAAACCCTCTCAATCAATTTAAATTGAATTACATGGATCTAAGTTATGGGTTTTATAGTTAAAAGTTTTGTTTTTTCGCTACATTATGAATCACGAAATCCAATAGTAGCATTAGAGCAAAGAATAGTAGCACATGGTGATGTGGAGATGCATGGACTATTCAATTCTTGGGAACTTTCATGCGTGATCATATGATGAAGCATGGCTCTCTAGCCAATAGCATAAGTGTTGCATGCTCTATTAGGTATTTGTGGACATCACCTTATGTGATGGGATCAAATACATATAGGTAATTTGATCACCCCACTTATTAGGTTTTGTGATCCATAACCCAACGAAAAATATAGAACTTTTAACCATAAAACCCAAAACTTGGATCCAGGTAATTCGAATTAGATCGATTAAGAGTGTTTTCCAAAACTCACTAAGATGATTTCTAAGGAAGAACATTGGAAGGAAGAGAGGTGGTTCACTCCGATGACACCCTACTTTGAGCTTTTTGTGTCTTCTTATCAGATTAAGATGTCACTAAAAGATCACGTCCTCTATAGTATCCACATGAACAAGATAATCCAAAGCAAAGTAGGTCTACTAGAACCTTTATTTTCTTATAACACATTTTGTAGACACCCAATTTCGGGATGATGTGTTATGGATGCAACAAAGGACTCCAGTGATGAAAATGTCTTCGATACTTAATCTTTAAAAATTCCAAGGGTTTAAATGCAGCTTTTAAAGGAAGGATTTAATGTTTTTGGGGACTAAATTGCAAGGTTTTTTTAGGACCTAATTATGAAATTTAAATTCTTTCAGGGTTCTTTTTTTCTTTATGTCTTTTCTTTTCACAAAAGAAGTGTAGGAAGAAGAAGGAGAAAAGGTGGCTTACCCTTAAACATAAACCCTAGAGAATGAGATATATTTATAGTCATATTTCTAGGGTTTCATACATCTCCACTTACCAAAATAGTTTTGGTAAGTTTAAACTTCTCTTTCTATTTTGATTTTAATTCCAAATTAGAATCCTTTCCTATTTATTTTAGATAACTATTACCTTAAATAAATTAGGAAACAAGTAAATATTTATTTATTAATTATTTATTTAATCTTACATAGAGATAATTATTAGGCTTATTAACCCAAGTCTGCTTTGTGCTTGTTTTATGTGTACGACCCTGTAGGTTCACAAAATGTTGGTAATGGGCCTAAAATTTCTATTTTAGCCCATAAGTCATAATTGGTCTCTAGCAAGAAATTATGACTACCTAAGTTGTGTGAAGGTCAATAATTTGACATAACCTAATACACAGCGTGTACTATAGTTCTTTTGTCACATAATATCCTGATTGAACATAAGGCATGGATTATGCCATACTTGTATTGTTCAATCATATTATTTCTTGATCCCAAGTAGACTGACACTAATAACTCTTTATCATTTTAGCATGGCCATGCATTTCTCTTCAGTTTAGCTCATCGAGGGGCCCAACAAATATCTTCTCAAAATAACTAAGGGAAAAATTCCATCTTAACCACTCACGTTCCTCACACAACTCATTCTATATCGAATCATAACCTGTTTTACCATCTGGTTAAAGTATGGTGTAGGGATGTGTCAAAATATAGAACTTATCATGTAGGAAACCATCGTGATCTCAGGTCAGAGGACTCAAATAATACTACTGTGATGAGAATTACTTATGTTAATAATCCAAGTGGTATTCTCATAGTGGGTCGATCTAGTACATCATTTCCCTGAATATGTACCTATGAGTTTGACTTAGTATATAATCAGTAAAACTTAATCTTCAGTCAACCTCATACTAGTCTTTATTCATTGTTATTCCTACAACACTAATCGACTAGGGATATTTAGATTAGAATTCAAGTATCACCTAAGAGTTTTACTATCAAGTCACGAACTTGATGATCGTAGTAGAATTAACTAATCAAGGATAATACTAGAACTAGCTAGTAATAATAAAAATTCCTCTTTATTATTAAATAGAAATATGACAATGTCAAAGTATGGTCATTACATAATTGGCCTAAGGCATATCACTAACATACCTAATAGTGGTATCAGAGCCACTTCTAATTTGATTATATTGATTCTATAGTATATGTGATATACATGAGACATGAAAATGAGTTTTTAATATATATATATATATATATATATATATATATATATATATATATAAAGGAGTTTTCAAATTTTCATTAGAACATTTCTATATGATTATTTAATTAAATCTACATGAAAAACAATTTTGTACATTAATTGGATTAATGTATATGGTTGTTTAATACGATTAAACACCATTTGTAGTATGAATTTTAAGAAAATACATGTTTTTTAGTAAAAAAATTCATATGTACAGGTCGCACAACCATATGGCTAAAGCACATGGTTGTGCATAAAATGGAGTTGTGCAATTTTTAAAAAAATACAGTGCACACAACCGTGCACATTTAGGCACACGATCGTGTGCACTATGCAAATCTGTATAGTGCGGATACAAAGGTTGTTTCCATTCTTATTCAAGTGCAGCACCGCTGAATGGATTCACCATATAAATCATTCTCACCATAATAATTGATTTTATGAAAATTAATATATTATGCTCTATGTGTTTAGAGTACAAATGCATGGTGCATGGCATAGTCCTTAAAGATCAATATGATTAGATTTTTATTATTTATTTTTATGAGTTGTAATTTATTAAATACAGCATGCCAGTTTTTTTTCATTTATTGTAATTTAATTTTATTAAGACGTTATAGGATAGTGTAGATTAAAATAAGTAACGTAATGTAAATAAAGACTTAATATAGAGACACATAAGGAAGCTAAGGATGGAGATCTAAGGCGAAAACTCAAAGTGGAGGTCCAAAGTGAAAGGCTCAAGATTAGGGTGTCTTGTTACCTAGGATTGATAACTAATCTTCATATTGGCTTATGAAGATCAAACTAGAATTAGGCCATGTTATGTCACGTTTACTTTATTGCTTTATTATATTATGTATGTGATGCTATACATATGATGTATGTTTATAACATAATAATATCCAAATAAAGTATACGCACCCTCATTTTATATTAAATCACCATGATGCCTACCATATACTCAAACACTTCCCAAGCCTTAAGTTATTATATATGGGCCTACCAAAGCAGGGTGTATTAAATCATCCGAGGAAGGCAAGTTAGAAAAGAGTGATTTCCAAATGTTTACAATGGTTTGACTTAACTAGGTCATTAAAAGGGTTTTAGTCCTAGGGCATCTGATGGGATTTTTAGTCAGGACATGTGATGTCAAATCCCATACCATTTCAAGAGTTATATAAGATGTAATTCGTAAAAGTTATCTACCTAAATAACCATATCTTTAGGCAATGAGTCAAAGCTCACTTAGAGTATGGTGAAATATGGATCTTGACCCACTACAATTTATAAGTTAACTTTAGGGTTATTAATTTGAAGAAATTATTTTGGTATTTATAATTATGCCTCATTAAAATAACTTGATAAAATACTAAGTACACTGCATATATATTTGTTATAGATAATGACATCAAATACTACATCTAATTTATCACTATGATCGATCCTTAAGAAGGATAAGCTTAATGGGACTAACTTCCTTGACTGGTATAGAAACTTAAGAACTGTTCTTAAGCAAAAAAGAAAGGAACATATCCTTGATTAACGTGTTCTTGATGAACTAGTTGCTCATGCTCCTGGAGCTTAAAAGGATGCTTATACTGAGCATCTTAATGGTTATATTGATGTCACTTGCCTCATGCTTGGATGCATGGATTCAAATCTTCAAAAGTAACTAATGAAGATGGATGCTTATACTATAATTGGCCATCTCAAGGAATTATTTCAAGAGATAGCTAGAATTAAAAGGTTTAATACCATCATGGCATTACTTTCTTACAAGTTGACTACAGGCAACTCAATGACTCCCTATGTTCTTAAAATGAAAGGTCATCTTGAAGATTTAGAAAGGCTTGGTCTTAAAATTGAGCAAGAATTGGCCATTAATATCATTCTCCAGTCTTTATAATTAAATTTATACTTAAGAAGGAACATCTATAAGATTTTAATTCATAAAGTGTGTAGACACCTAATTTCGGGATGACATTATGGATGCAGCAAAGGACTCCAATGATGAAAATGTCTTCAATACTTAATTTTTAAAAATTCTAAGGGCTTTTAAAGGAAGGATTTAATGTTTTCAGGGACTAAATCGTAAAATTCTTTTTAGGACCTAATTGCAAAATTTAAATTTCTCCAGGGGCCTTTCTGTAATTAAATGTTAAAAAAAAGTGCATGTTGGAATTCCATAATTTTGACGGGAATTATGTAATTCCGATTGGAATTACATAATTACGATCGGAATTACAACAATTCCGATCGGGATTGTACAATCTCGGTCGGAATTGCATAATCTCGGTCGGAATTGAATTCTTTCGTTCTTTCCTGTTTCTAGTCACTTCCAATTTAGTGTTTTAATTGGTTTAAACTTACTAATTAATTCAATCCTAATTGGTTTAAACTTCCTAATTAATTCAATCCTAATTGATTTAAAATTCATAAATACACTTTAGGAATTAAAATCATATTAGGATTAGGGTTAGGCTTCCTAGTTCCACTATAAAAGGACAAAGGGGAGTTAAAGGAAAAAAAAGGAGGAATGTAGAAAAGAAAGAAGGAGAAGAGAAAGAAGAAGATTGTGATTTTATTTTTCTTATATTTATTTTTAATAAAAAAAATTCTTGTTAATTCAACAATTAATTCAAGACTCGTGAAGAATTTTTGAAGAAAAAGATTCAAAAATTTGTCAAGAATGGTGAACTATCAATCTGAGGAGCACCCTAAATCATCCATAAGCATATCATATTCTTCTATTCTTCTTTTATTTATTTATTTCTATGATTATTTTACATTATTATTTTTATTATTTTCTTAGCTATTATCATAATTTATTCATTAATTATTATTTTATTTTATGTTTTGTGGTGATTATGGAGGAAAACGCATGGCGATCATGTGAGGGAGATGAATTTTATTAGAAGCCCATAGAAGACTATGGATAAAGCCTCGTAGAGACTTAGTTTCTAAGGTTTTATTTTGTTTTTTTATCATCTTTATGTTTTATTTATTTTTTTATTTTTATTAATTGTTTTAGGAACTAATGTAATAGCCCCAATAGTGGGAATAATAAAATTATGTGTGTGGTTTCATGTTTATTTTGATTGAATCGGTTAGAAAAATTAGGTTTTGATTTGGTAATCGTTTAAAATCAATGGAGGAAGTAGATTAATTTAGGTTGCATGTTAATAAAAATTAGCGTTTTAGTAAGGATCAATTTAATTATTTGTTTGATCTTATTTAATTATTTCTTTTATGTTTTTATTTGTTTTTGGATTTTACTTATTATTTTTGTGTATTTTGGGCCTTAAGCCCACTTTAGATCTTAATTTGTTTATTTTAGCCCATCTCACTTAATAATTAATTAGGTTTAATTAATTAAAATATATTTTAGGTCCATAATTAATCAGATTTTAGGTTAGAAATATCCTTAGGTCCATTTAGTTAATTAGACATAGGCCTACCTAATTTAATTTAATTAATTTAGACTTAGCCCATTTAACTTAAGCTTTTTTCATAATTTGTAGATTTAAGCTCATATTTAGAATTAAAATTAGTAGACTTAGGTTCATTTAATAAATTAAGAGGAATTAGGTCTTTAGGTTCGCTTATAAATTAAAACATGTAGATTTAGCTCATTTATTTAAAATCCATGTAGATTAGACTAACTTAGCGATTATGTGATTTATTGAATGCAATATTTATTTGTATATTTCATGACTAGTTTGCCTTGGAGTTGATTGTTTTTAGGGTTTATATGAAATTGCATGTAAATAGAGAATAAGATAATAATTCATAAAGTAATTCTAAATGAACACAAGACTGAAAGAAGTTAGTATTCCATATCCAGAATCTCCTGGTTGTGGTGCTAGCTTTTTTTTAGGGAATCGAGTACCACCTTTTCAAATTTATCCCAGTTATTACCCTGGGTGGCGACTCCTCATCTCCACGCCATGTCTTTGTGATAGTGGTTAGTGTGTTCTCTAGAGCCCTGAGCTCAAATAGTGACGCAGTTGCTAAAATCTTGGACGTGCACTAAATCCTGCCATCTAAAAAGTGCATAATTCTAAATTATAAATATGTGAATAATTTATTAAAAATAAGCAAGGAAGTAAATTGGAAGAGTTTAATTAAGCCAAACATGTATACGAATAAGGATAGTAAGACCATGTGTAGGACATATTTGGATCCTATACAGTGTCCGAGATACGACATTTTTATATTGTAAAATGATATAAGATTATACCTATGGCATAGCTATTAAAATGAATTGATAGAGATAAGTTATTTAAAATGGTCATGTTGTCTACAACTATCTTTAGGACAGTGCTCAAGACCTATTATGCCTTTGGGGTGGATCCAAGTGGTTAACAGTATGCATACAAGTTTGTTAGACCTTTGGTGTACTAGTCATGTCGATGTCCATCTACAGACGTGTATTGGTGCTCTTTAATTTATTTACATTGAAAATTTATTCTTAATATTGATAATCATATGCTTATGATCATCATTTGATTATATATATTTGTCAAGTAATAATTATTTTTATAATTTATGCTTAAAGTGATTCATAAATTGAATTAGTATATTAATAAATAATAATTAACTAGAAATTAAATGCTTTAAATAAATTATTAAAATTAAATAAAGTAAAAATAAAAGGTATCAATGAGTGTTAAATTTTTATAAGGTTATAAATTTAAATTTCCTCCTAATCATCTTATGTTATTAAATTATTTCGTTCTTATCATCATCCTATTTCTTGTTACTCCATTCACTCACTGGGTATTTTCTTGGAAAATACTCACACCTCACATGATTATAAGTTAAGAGGTGTAAGAAGATGAGACGACTATTATGTACTCCCTAGGGCACGTAGTTGATATGGTGTTAGACTAGAAGGTGCAGGTGGAACCTGTAACTGTACCTTTTCATACATTAACATTTAGAGAAAATCACAATTATCTAATTATTATAGTGGTGCTTGTGATCTATAAGACTGCCTTTGATCTAATCCTTGACTAGTGCAGACGGTGACTTGAAAATGCTCTTTTTGGTTCTTTCGACTTTGTGACCCTATGATGTATATATAACTATGGTAGATAGGGTTACTTATTTGTAGTTAATTACAACCTTTTATTTTGGTGTAGTTATTTGTAAAAATTTTAGTTATAATCAGTCCTCTACCTTTGTAGACATGTAAATAGTTTAAGTAATAATGATAGCTTTCTGTTGTTCTTCTTAGGGTTAATTATCTGATATACTACTTATTAAGAGTTTATTTATATTAAGTCTAGATACAATAATAGTTGAATCCAACTAATCACGTAGGTTGAGTTTCATTATGCTTAGAAAAAAAATTTAAACCTCCCCTGCAGTTAATTATCCCACTATATGTACAACTCTTGTTCTATTTAGATCAAGTTTTATTTATTTGGGCATTAATTCTTAAAGTGTTGCCTTATCTTGTATGATTCCTTATTAGATATTTCGGGATAACATTCTAATAAGGACGATTATAGGGTTTGGTCTCACACTATGTAGAGTCAGATAAGTGTAGCTATATTGACACAAATGAAGAGGCTAACATTACAAGAGGAAGGATAAAAAAGAAGTTTCCAACCTTTGATTATAGGTCAAAGAGACGTGTATTTTGTGTGGGTATAACCTTTAAAAGTACAACTCTGTTCAAAGATACTTTGGCAAGGTATGCAATTATGGAAAGGCATGACCTGCAATTTGCAATAAATAGTAAATAGTATGTTTCGATGAGATGCAAAAAAGCTAAGTGTCCCTAGTTTATTTCAAGCTCAAAAGTCAGTAAGGAGGGTGTCTTTTCAGGTAATAGCCTATGTTAATGACCATCAATGCAATTTAGTTAACAAAACTAAGAAGTTAACTTACAAGAGGCTTGCTAAATTGATCATGGATAAGTTTGACAACATTTTTACCATCACACTTATAGATTTGCATTCTTTTATAAAGAAAGAATATAAATTATAATTGAACATGATGTAATGTTGGAGAGCAAAGTGCAAAGTAATTGAGAAAATAAAAGGAAACTCAACTAAAGAATATGCAATGCTAAACAGATATATGCTTGAGTTAAGGAGATCGAATTTAGAAAATGTAGCATTATTAAAGACTAATGATGATGATGCATTTAAGAGAATTTATGTGTCATTTCATTATTGTGAAAAAGGTTTTTTAGTAGGTTGTAAAAGGGTAATAGGTTTTAATGGTGCTTGTATGAAAGGAGTGATAAAAGGTAAGGTGTTAGCAGTCATTGGATGTCGTGGAAACAACCAAATGTTTCCAATTACTTGGGGAGTGGTGAATTTGGAAAATAAGGATAATTGGCTATGGTTTATAGAAAGACTATAGTGGATCTTAACATGGGCCTTGTGTTAAGCTTATTTATAACTGATGATGATACGTTTTTGTTTTGCCTACATCAAAGTGTATCTTACATGGTAACACAGTTTCTGAAGCTAATTTTCTCCTTGTATTATTGACTTTAATTTGTGAAGCTAATTTTCTCCTTGTATTGACTTCACTTAAACCCTATTTATATGAATACCTACTTTAGGGTTTGACAATTAGTGATATCAATATCGTTAGCCACCTTAACACTCCCTTGTTTGCTCTTTTACAATATAGTAAAATCCTCTCCTCCTCTACCCGTGGTTTTTTTTCCCCATCTTAGAGTTTTCCACGTAAATGTTTGTGTGTTATTTCTCTACTTCTTTATTTTACCAATATTTTTTTATGTTTAATTGTTTCTTTGTGCACTCTTATCACTTCAGCTGTGCAACAATCTCCATTTGTTCATTTCTTTTGTAAGCCTACATGAAGTATATGGTATTAGTTTGTATTGCAAGTTTATGGTATGTCTTTATTGGGAAATTTCATGTTCTAAAGTTTTAGGGTTAACTTTTATTTATTTATTTTATGTTGAAAATATTATGGAAAAGAGAAAAAAAATGTAATGAAGTTTTAGGGTATAATCTATACATAAAAGTAGAATGGGCATGATTAGATTTTACTGGGGCCAATCTCATTCAGTGTTTACTACGGCATATATTTTATATTTTAATTGTATTATGTTTTCCTTGATTCATTACCAAATTTTGAAGATGGTGCATACAATTTCTTCTCATGATTGCATCTGTTGTGGTTGTTAGCATGTCACTATTGCTATTGCATCGGCATATATTTTATACTTTTATTATATTATGTTTTCCTTGATTCGTTACAAAATTCTGAAGATGATGCACACAGTTTCTTCTCATAATTGCATCTATTATGGGTGCTAGCATGACATTATTGCTATTGCATCCTCTATTGGCTAGTGAATGAAATTGAGTTAAAAGGGAAACTTAGATATTAGTAGTGACAGTTCTTCCAAGCTTCTTCTTGTTGCTTATGCTGCCAATAATTTCATGCCATCATTGCAAGTCTTTTGAAGAATTATAATGAGATATTTCATGTAACGAATGATTCTTTTTTTTTTTTTGTCCATGTTTTGGTGCAAGTCTTATGATATTGCTCTAGATTGGCTGATTAAAGTTTGAAGATTTGGATAAATGAAAATAACAAAGAATTTTCATCAAATTGACAAGGTAGCAAAACATCTTTGCAGGTAATTTTCAGTGGTGTGATTCATATGATTCATATGATCTATATATGTCTGATCAATTGAAACATGTTTTTTAGCGGTTGATTAATAAAACCCGAGAAGCTAAATTTGAAAGGGGCAAAGAAATAGCTAAATCAACAAAACTCATGCGATTGAATCTATCCCCACATGAAATAAACGTCACCTTTCAACACAAGTTGTCTCTTAATGATTAATTTTTATTCATGTTACTACATTAAATAGCTCAAGCTTAAAATTTGACTATCTCCATAAAATAATGAAAACCCCATCAATTAGTAGTCTTTTATACCACAATATATTTAATAAAAATAAAAAATTTAACTAAAAAATAAAAAATTTAACCATAAAAAAAAAACATACTATTATGAATATGAATGAACAATATATTGCTTGTGAATGAACAATATATTGCTTGTGAGAGAATAGTTCTCAAATAGTGAAAAAAAAATCTCTATATAAAGGGATTGAAATTCATTAATGAGATGGTTAAGGTTAAGAAAAAGAAAATATAGATTACTCTCCAAATTCTTTTAATATTATAGTTCTCTAAATTCTCTTCAAACTCTCTCTAAATTCTCTCAAATCATTCTACTATAAAATATTTTTCTTCTAGTTAAATACTACTAAATTCAAGTTTAGTTCTATAACAAAATAAGTAATTCAATCTTTATTTCACAACACGTTATCAGCACGAGGAGCTCTCGATTAAAACAATAAGGTACATATTTCTTAATATTTAATATTTATGAATATATTAGTTGATTATATATTATCATGGATGGCTATGCCTCCTACTAATTTATATATTTATATTTATTTCTTCAATCTAACTTTATATTAATTGTTATTTTTATTTTGTTTTACTAACTACATCATTGATGCAAATATTGCTAGAAATAATTCTAACCTTATGGATGGCTATGTCTCCTACCAATTTATATTTATGCACGTTTATTTTTTATTATTTATGTTAATGGAAGGCTATACCCCATTTTATATTAATGGACGATTTTGCCCCATATTTATATATATCGTTATGTTAACTCACTTGCTATAAATAATCATATCAACATTATTTATTGATTTTACTTTATATAATTTATTTCTCAATATATTATATTAAAAAAAAATTCTAACGGCTATATTTTTATTATCAACGGTAATATAACGGTAATAAACGGCTATATTTTTCATTATAAATAGATGAGCTATAAATGTTATTCATTCACACAAATTCATACATTTTTTTTCTCTCTTTACTCTAAATTGTAAACATGATTTGGTATATTTATATTTGTGTTTTGATCATGACTATTATAATAGTTTTAGGAATAATTAATATGGAAGATGATTTTCTATTTGATATAATTTTAAGTATTATTGTATCATTTTTTGTACCACTATTATTTCTTGCAATATTCATTCATGATATAATTAATTAGTAAATTCTGATCATGTTTGATTTTTTTTAGTAGTCATCAAATTTATGAATTCTAATTGAGTTATTTTTTTTATTAGTTATCATAATGACAAATCTAGCAAAGCTTGAGTTCGTTGCTCTTGACATCACGGGAAAAAATTATATGTCTTGGATTCTAGATGTAGAGATGCATCTTCAATCAATGGGGTTAATTGATACCATAAAAGAAAATAATAACACCTCATTGCAAAATAAGGCCAAGTCTATAATTTTTCTCCGTCGTCATCTTGATGAAGGATTAAAATGTGAATACTTGACTGTCAAAGATCCAAGTGTTCTTTGAAAGGATCTAAAAGACAGATATGATTATCAAAGAGATGTAATACTACCAGTAGTCACTGATGAATGGAGAGCTTTACGCTTTCAAGATTTCAAAAAAGTGAGTGACTATAATTCTGCAATGTTCAGAATAGTATCACAATTAAAATTCTGTGGACAGACAGTCACAGATGAGGATATGCTAAAGAAAACTTACTCCACATTTCATGCATCAAATGTTACACTGCAACAACAATACAGGATGCAGAGATTTAAAAAATATTTTGAACTAATTTCATGCCTACTGGTAGCTGAGAAAAATAATGAACTCTTGATGAAAAATCATCAATCCCGTCCCACTGGCTCAATAGCATTTCCAGAAGCAAATGCTACAAATTATTCCAAATATAAAAATTACAATAGCCGTGGACGTGGGAGAGGTAGAGGTCGTGGACGTGGAAGAGGTCAATTCTTTGGCCATGGTCGTGGAAATAAATATAATAATACTCCACAACAAACTCAGACTCAACCTCAAAAGAAGTTAAAATCAGTCATCAGTGGTGTTCAAGAAAGGCCTCAATATAAGTCTGAAACTGTGTGTTTCAGATGTGATAGTAAAGGACACTGGTCACGAATTTGTCGAACACCACCACATCTTTGCCAACTTTATAAGGCATCATTGAAAGGCAAAGAAAAGGAAATAAACTTCAATGAGCATCATACTCATGTTAATGATACAACTCATTTAGATGTTTCTGATTTTACTGACAATGGAAATTGAGACATCTGTAATTTTAAGTATATTGTTATTACTTATTTGATTCTGAAGAATATGTTATTGTTATGTATGTTATTTTTAAATTAAATAAAATGCCCTACTTTACAATTATTTTATGTTTTTACCTTAATTGATTAATTTTGTGTTTATCTATTTTGAAGTTTAATATGGATTGTACTCAACATAAAGACAATATTGGAGATCTCTGCATACCAGATAGTGGTACTACACATACTATCTTGAAAAATAGAGATTATTTCTCTGAAATAAAGCCCACAAAGGCAGTTGTAAAAACAATATCAGGTCCTGTAGATCTGATTGAAGGAATTGACAAAGCTAAATTTATGTTACCAAATGGAACAAAGTTTATAATTGATGAAGCTTTGTTTTCACCAAAATCAACAAGAAATTTGTTGAGTTTTGATGACATATATCGAAATGGGTGTGATACCCAATCTATTACTATAAATGGTAATAAATATTTAAATATAGTTTCCTATGAATCAGGAAAAATGCAAGTATTGGAAAGACTGCCAAAACTCCTTACTGGATTGCATTACATGCATATACATGTAATTGAATCAAATATGGCAGTAAAAGAAAAATTTTATGATCCTTCAATAATAAATTTATGGCATGACAGATTAGGTCATCCTGGATCAGTAATGATGCGAAGGATAATTGAGAATTCACATGGGCATCCCTTGAAGGGGCAAAGAATTCCTCAATCAAATGAAATGTCATGTACAGCTTATTCTCTTGGAAAATTAATCTTGAGACCTTCACCATCTAAAATTCAAAATGAATCACCTATGTTTCTTGAAAGAACTCAAGGTGATATATGTGGGCCAATTCACCCACCATGTGGACCATTCAGATATTTTATGGTATTAATTGATGCATCTAGTAGATGGTCACATGTTTATCTATTGTCAACTCGTAATGTTGCATTTGCAAGGTTGCTTGCTGAAATTATTAAATTATGAGCACAATTCCCTGATTATACAATCAAGAGGGTAAGACTTGATAATGCAGGTGAATTTACATCTCAAGCATTCAATGATTATTGTATGTCTACTGGGATCATTGTTGAGCATCCTGTTGCCCATGTACATACTCAAAATGGTTTAGCTGAATCATTGATTAAACGACTTCAGTTTATTGCTAGACCATTAATAATGAGAACAAAGCTTCCCATTTCAGTTTGGGGTCATGCAATCCTACATGCTGCTTCATTAATTCGCATCAGACCTAGTGCATATCATAAATACTCCCCACTACAATTGGCATTTGGTCAAGAGCCAAATATTTCCCATCTCAAAATTTTTGGTTGTGCAGTATATGTACCCATTGCGCCACCTCAGCGCACAAAAATGGGTCCTCAACGAAGATTGGGAATTTATGTTGGGTTTGAAACACCCTCGATTATTAGATATCTTGAACCTTTAACTGGTGATGTTTTTACAGCACGTTTTGCTGATTGCCAATTTAATGAGGTTGTTTTCCCAACATTAGGAAAAGGGGAGAAAAAAGTGAAAAGGGATATTTCATGGAATGAACCATCATTATTGCATATGGATCCTCACACAAAACAATGTGAATTAGAAGTGCAAAAGATTGTACACTTACAAGCAATTGCAAATCAATTGCCAGATGCATTTACTGATACAAAAAGAGTGACTAAATCATATATACCAGCAGCCAATGCTCCTGCTCGTATTGAAATTCCAGAAATAAAATCTGAGAATAAAGACATTCATGAGTCTAAAACACGCCAGAAGCGTGGAAGACCAATTGGTTCTAAGGATAAAAATCCTCAAAAGAGAAAGGGAGTAGATAATCATATTGATAGCGAGGAAAATATCCCTGAAGAAATAGAAAATAAAGAAAGTCATGAAACATTGTCATATATTGTTGCATGTGAAATCATAAATGACAAAGATGATCCTGAACCAAAATCAATCATGGAATGTCAAAATAGGCATGATTGGATAAAATGGAAAGATGCTATGCAGGCTGAATTGGACTCACTAAACAAACGAAATGTTTTTGGGCCAATTATTCCTATGCCTAAAAATGTGAAACCTGTAGGATACAAGTGGGTCTTTGTACGAAAGAGAAATGAGAAAAATGAAATAATAAGGTACAAAGCTAGACTTGTAGCTCAAGGTTTTTCACAAAGGCCAGGAATTGATTATGATAAAACGTATTCTCCTGTTATGGATGCAATTACGTTCAGGTATCTGATTAGCCTAGTAGTTTCTAAGAAATTAGAAATGCGTCTTATGGATGTTGTGACTGCTTATTTGTATGGATCACTTGATAGTGACATTTATATGAAAATCCCTGAAGGATTTAAAATGCCTGAAGCATTAAGTACAAAACCCAAAGAAATGTATTCGATCAAGCTCCAAAGATCTTTATATAGGTTAAAACAGTCTGGGCGCATGTGTTATAATCGTTTAAGCGATTATTTGATTAATAAAGGATATGTGAGTAATATTATTTGCCCATGCATTTTTATTAAGAAAACAATATCCGGATTTGTGATTATAATTGTATATGTTGATGATTTGAATATCATTGGAACAGAAAATGAGATCTATGAAGCAACAGTATACTTAAAGGAAGAATTTGAAATGAAAGATCTTGAAAAAATCAAGTATTGCCTTGGTTTACAGATTGAGCAAATGCACAATGGGATATTCGTGCATCAATCAAATTACGCAGAAAAGATCTTGAAACGCTTTAATATGGATAAAGCAAATCCTTTAAGTACTCCAATGGTCGTTAGATCACTCAATATTGAGACTGATCCATTTCGACCATGTGAAGAAAATGAAGAAATTTTTGATCCTGAATTTCCATATCTCAGTGCCATTGGAGCTCTAATATATCTTGCTAATTGTACTAGACCTGACATTTCTTTTGCAGTCAATTTATTAGCAAGGTTCAGTTCAGCTCCAACAAAAAGGCATTGGAAAGGGGTCAAACATATACTTCGATACCTTCGAGGAAATGTTGATTTGGGTTTATTTTATTCTAACAATTCAAAACAAGAATTGATTGGTTATGCAGATGCAGGGCATTTATCTGATCCTCATAAAGCGAAATCTCAAACAGGCTATGTGTTCACAAATAATGGAACTGCAATTTCTTGGCGTTCCCAGAAACAAACGCTTGTCACTACTTCCTCAAATCATTCTGAAATTATTGCACTACATGAAGCAAGTAGAGAGTGTGTGTGGCTTAGATCAATGACACATCATATTGAAGAATCTTGTGGTTTTTCAGTCAACAAAAGTCCAACAATTTTATATGAAGATAATGCAGCATACATTGCACAGTTAAGGGAAGGATATATCAAAAGTAATAAAACTAAACATATACCTCCAAGATTCTTTTCATACACTCAAGAGCTAATAAAAGACAATCATATAGATATAAGTATATTCAGTCTAGCCAGAATTCAGTTGATCTTTTCACAAAGGCACTTTCAACTACAATCTTTAGAAAGCACGTTCACGATATTGGAATGCGACATCTACATACTATGTGAAGGAAGATTATACATATCAACTTGAGGGGGAGAATATCATGCACTGTACTCTTTTTCCTTAAGCTAAAGTTTTTCCCACTGGGTTTTATTTAGCAAGGTTTTAACGAGGCAGTTGCAAAATATTGTTATTCAAGGAGGAGTATTATGAATGTGAATGAACAATATATTGCTTGTGAATGAATAATATTTTGCTTGTGAGAGAATAATTCTCAAATAGTGAAAAGAAAATCTCTATATAAAGGGATTGAAATTCATTAATGAGATGGTTAAGGTTAAGAAGAAGAAAATATAGATTACTCTCCAAATTCTTTTAATATTATAGTTCTCTAAATTCTCTTCAAACTCTCTCTAAATTCTCTCAAATCATTCTACTATAAACTATTTTTCTTCTAGTTAAATACTACTAAATTCAAGTTTAGTTCTATAACAAAATAAGTAATTCAATCTTTATTTCACAACACATACTGCATTCTTCCAACTTGTAATTATAAACACAATTCAAAATTAACGGTAGTTTACAGTGTTAGGCACACAAAAAACAAGTTTGCATGCAAACTTGTTTTAGTAGCCAACCTTTAAGTAATACTGTCCAGAAGATTTCATAGAAGATTCCAACAGACCTACAAATGCTGTTTAAACTACAAATGCTGTTTAAACTCATAATATTAATGCAAGTTGCAAAGACAAAAGAGCTCCAAGAACGAAGCATGATAGGCTATTGTAAAGCATAAAATAATCTAACAATAATAAATCTCCAAACTTCTAAGCATGTACCATCCAGACAGCATAACATCACTTTCGGAAAGCCAGCCGCAAAATAAGAAAAGGAAACAAAAGGAAAAGTTAGCATCAGAATCAACATCTTCAGTTTCCTTTAATCAAGGAAAAAATTACACCTTCAGTTTATTTTATGGGTGATCACAACCCATTGATCCGAGGCCTTAAGACATACTGCTAACGTCCAAGAATTACGGGGCACAATGACCTCAATTAAATGACCTAACTATACATTCTAATCAATAATAGATCCTCAAGTTTCAAATTCGACCATTAGTTCATTTCAAATCAAACAAAAGAAACATACTTGGAAATCAGAATTCAAGCAAAGAAACTAAACACAAGAATAAACCTGGAATCTACACTAATACTCAGCTTTATACTTGCACAAGAAGGCATTGAAAGCAAAAGTGTCAAATCTAAGGTTCAAGACCCATTACCTCTTTTATGGCAAAGATTAGACACGCTTCATGCCCCTTTTGATGGCCAATGCAAAGGACATCCATCTCTCACCAAATAGAAAGTTCAGCAATGGTGGATCATACTTTACAGGTACCCCATGTACTTGATTTTGCAAGGGCGATGAGAGCAGAGCAGAGCTGGCTTTGGAGTTTGGAACTGTGTGAAATGACTGAACCTGATTGTAAGCATGTAGGGAGTTGCATGGAAAGGAAAACGCATGATCTCTCCGCTGCCTGTATGCTACATCAATTTTCTGGACAGCATGTCATTTAAACAAGCCAAAATCATAATTTGCAAATGCAAATTAAAAAATGAACATAAGCTGTTATATTAGAGTATTAATGATACAGATCAACTTGCAGCAGCTTTGCAAGTGAAAATATTCCTTGTCAGGTAGCTGTTTCGTTTAATTTATTCCTTGCAACTAGTAAAATTAAAAGTCCAATGCCTTATTTGCTACCAGGAGTGGGCTTTTACCTGAAAGCATGTGCTGTCTCAGAAAATGAAAAAGAAAAGCTGTTTCTTTTTTTTCACTCAAATCTCAGTTCTGAATGTTTTAGCCTATAAATTCAGCAGTTCAGTAAGCTAGAAGTGTGTCTACAAACATTCTGTTTTTTAGAATTAGATTTTCTGCGTCAGGTCCAACAATTATGTTATGAGTCCATGTAAAGCTTAGTAGTTAGATTCATTAAAAGGAGTTATTTTATCACTCACTTCCCACACAAATATTAAATTCAATGGTCACGATAGATCTAACTAGGTAAGTGCCATGGCATAGGCAGTTCAGAAAGATATATTAAATTGGAGTAAGACCCTGCCCTACCTTCGGACGTGAAACATTTTGCAGCTTCGAAGAAATTAACGAGCCAATTTTTATTTTGAGGGTTTCTGAAACAAAATGGCAAAATAAAACTTGTCAACAACTCTCCCTCAACATGGGCATGCGTGTGCATGTTTCCTCTAATTCAGGATCATTTCTTTATCAGCAAAAGAAATATATTAAAAACACAGAGTCTCAACCAGTTTACCTAATTCTTCTTCCCTTGGCTTATATAAGAAACTTGTGAAACACAAATGCCGAGCCCATGACAAAGAAAACAACAATTAGTAGATACACCAAAAGCATTTGAAATATCATAAAATTGCAACCCAATAAACTCAAAGCACTAGCAACAAACTCTACTTTCAGCTTTTCAACAAACAAAAGTTTATGTTTATGTATCAGTGTTCTAAAATATTAAGAAAAGAGAATGAAAATAAAAGAGAAAAAGAAAGCTTCAAGGAAAAATAAGAGGACAAAAACAAAACAACATATGGGGGCATGCAAATGATCAAGAAGGGAGAGGAGAGAAGCATGGAACATGTGAGCACACAAAAACACATCCTTACCAATTTAAATCATTCACAAAAATGTCTTTCTCTGTTAAAACAAAGCCCAATGTCTGCAGTATAGAAGCCACATCATATGCTATCTCTTCCTTCATTCCCTCGTAATCCTGCACAAAGACCAAATATCAAGTAAAATTATTTGTACTTGCTATAACATAATTGGATAAACCAAATGGAATAAGCAAGGTAGAAAGCACAGCCTAGTAATAGACATCAAAAAGAAATTCACGAAGCATGGTATAATTTACATACAGCATATACTACAGAACGAAGATACTTCTCAAATGCATCACCAGCCTGCTCAAATACATCAAGCAACAGCAATGCGGATAACAACACCGACTTCTTATCTTCGCACATTTGATCCAATTCGTTGCACTGACTCATTCTCATTTTCGCGTCAATTAATCTTTGGATTTCACTCATTAAGCATTTGCCAATTAGCATGCTTTTATCTGAAACCATAATGTCTGTACTTGATGATTCTGTAGAAGGAACCAACTTTTCACGAGCAACAAACAACAGAATAGCTAGCTCAATAACTTTTCCTTCCTTCGCATAGTAACAACCTAGAGCCTCAATACTGCCAATGTTGCACGCAGACAATTTGATATGCTCCAATTCCTCTTTCTGTGGTAAACTTTGTAAAATTATTTAAAAGGAGCCCAAGAAATCCTCATATTTTTTCATAAAAGGATAATGTAATTACCAAATCTGGCAGGCATAGAATATAAAGCAACTTAAAGATAGACTTTCGGTTGCTCCAATCTTGAAAGTATTGGTGATGACTGCACAACAATCAAAAAAACAAAACCATAAGATAAATGTAATGCTAAAAAGATTAAGACCGCCACAAAAGCAATACAACAAATAAAACAATTATAAATAGTAATGCACTGCAAATGCAATAGTAAATTGTATACAAAAGATCAATTACAAGTACCATAGTCTTTCAATTGCCATGCTGAGGTGGAGCCGGTCATCTTTACACTTTGATTGATCACCCTCACAACTTGAATTCACATCATCCAGAAATCGTAATTGTTCAAATGTTTGCATGGAGAAACTATGAGATCTACACAGGTGTTCTGTCGAAGCAAACCTCCATTGCTTGTAAGGCCGAGCAACAAGTGGAGATGGCTTTGATAAGAATACAAGGGACAAAAGCATAAATCAGCTCAAATTCCAAAATCATAATGTGAATTGCACTGAATACAAAAGTCGTAAAATATCTAGAAGCATATCTACATGAAGCACTGATTTTAGTCTCCCCTCACTCACCCCTTTCTCTCTCCCAGATGCAAACCCCATGCCACATCCTTTCTTACTATTCTTTTTATTCCCAATGTTTCAGAATTTCACACACATTCAGCATACAGTGCTGTAATTATTTAATCCACATTTTCAAAGACTAACATACATCTGTAGTAAAATTTTCAGTGTCCTTCACTGTCCCTTTCTGTGAATTTCCTTTACTGCCCTGTTTTTTCTTTTTCCTGTTTTTAACAACATCACTGCCCTGTTTTTTCTTTGTTTTCTTTTGAACAGCATTGCCCTGTTGAGGATGCTGTAAACTGTCTTCCTGCATGCAGCAGGGCAAACTAGGTCCTGCAAGTTTGCATTCTTAACGATTTACTGCACAAAAAGTTTATCAACTTAAGTTAGTCAAGATGTTGTGTGCATCCAAGCCATTCCTCTTACAGATTGTGCACAAGGAAAAAGACTTATGTGAGGAAAGACATAGTTAATCACCTAAAAACATCAAATCACTGTTTCTTGTCCTCCAATAGCTTTTATCAAATGGATGGCTCATTGTCCGCCTCATAGATCCTTCATGAAATGGCTGAAGCAATAGCTCTTCATATCCAACCAAATCCAAATCTTCGTCTTTCAAAGTAAACCCTTCTTGTTCCAAAAGCCATGCCACTTCTAAAGATGTCTTCTTGTTTAAGAGCTCCTCAGAGTTCTCCTGAAAATATGAACGGTTACATCACATGAAATTAGAATAGAAAGCAGAATATAGGTTAGAACAAAATTTTGCAAGTACATTTCATAGTGTCACAAGAAAAACTGAAATGAAGAGACGCCATTGTGTTGATGCCCATACATTGTATACCTATTTGCTAATGATCTGACAACTTGTTGGAAATGTATTCCCACTTCCTACAGCCTCTAATACCTTTTGTTAAAACTGAATTTTACAAAGAAAGATTTGTGCAAAAAAATGGAGCTGTGATGGTTTTAATGAAATCTTTGGATAAGAAGAAGATTCACAATAAACAGCTCATAATTACCCAAGTCTACTTATTTTCACTAGTAGATAAACCAAGAATTTGCTAGGAATTCAAATACATTATGCTAAATACAGAAGACAACATAGAAGCAAGTCAAAAAACATTCATTCATTGTGAACACAGAATCAAAGACACTTGGGAATGTAGTCTTTCAACATATAGAAGGAAGGATCACATGAGTGTTCCCTAAGGCTAGATTGTTCAGCAAAACAGAGCTTTTGAAGAGGTGTTAGAAAAGACAAGCATACCTTAGCTGGCTCTAGCATAATATATGCTGCAAGTTGATCGCCAGCCCTCTCAAATATTTCAAGCAACTGCAATAAATGCATCATATTTACAAGCATTTCCTTACAGGTATGAAGCATCTGATGGTTTAGACTGTGCTCTAATCTGATTCTCGTAGCTTCTAGCAATGTGATCTCCGCTGTGACAAACTGACGGAGCGTTGTACTTCCAATGAAAGCAGAACCATATCTCCCCTGGAGCAAGGCAGGAGATAACACCTCCTCATGAACCACAAGAAGTATAGCAGCCAGCTCAAGAACTTTTCCTTCTCTTGCATAGTAGAATATTTCCTCATAAAAGTCTTCTGTTCTCGAAGCAAGTAATTTAACTGTCTTCAATGCCTCTCTCTGTAGCAAGAGAGGAGGAAGAATATAAGCTAAAATAAATTTTGGATGTAATATAAATTTTGAGCGAAGGAGACAGATCAAACCATTTCTGGCAAGCACATTCTAATAATCAAATTGAAGACAGAATGTTTTGTAGTCCAGCTACTATGCAAGTAATTTTTGTTGCAGCTGTGTGGACAAAAAACAAAATGAATTAGATGAAGATAGAAATGGAAAACAATACATGGAGATAAAATAATAAATGAAATAGACCTGATCCCCTTGAGAGCATAATTGAATGGTAACATCCCATCATCCAATTTATCATCAGTGGTGCACCGAAGATTAACAGGAGCTCCATAGCTAAGAAACAACTCAATCATGGAAGTACAGTGACATCTGGCCAATTCATGGAGGGGGGGGACTTCAGAAGTTTCAACTGGAGCACTCAAATCGACAATGTGACCTGTTTGGCCTTCAAGGACAGCCTTAGCACATTCAAAACAATCATCGAATGTAGTAATGTGTGACATAATCTCAGCTAGGCAAGGCTTATTCAAGGATGGATCCACATTTACAAAATCAAGAAATGCTTTCTTGTCATCATGATATACAGCTTGCCAAAGCTCAAATATATGCTACAATTGAAGAAAATAAAATTACAAAAAAGAAAGTCAGTAATAAGAATCAAAATTTTAAACTCTTCCATTTATTTGAAAAAAGAAGCATTTTTTGCATGTACCTCCTTGTCACTATCGCTATCTGAATAACTCATTGAAAAAACTGTGAGCTTTAGTTGTGATGGCAGGGGAGATTGATAAAAAGCGATCTGAGTGCTGTGAATTTGCGATCAAAACAAAGTCAACAAGCAAGTGGCAACAATAACCAAAACCCAAGAAAGAAAGTATTTGCAATGCAGAAGAAAATTATTATAAACACAAACAAACCTGCCTCCAAAAAAAGAAAGGAAAAAAATCAAAATTTACAAAAAGTTGAATACTTTCCAACATAAATTGAATTCCTAGCAGCCTAATTATGCTTTAAGAAGATGAATTTTATCATTTCAGGTAGAATCAAGCATATAAACGTTATTTATTATTCACTTACAAAGAGAGATGACAGAGCTCTATCTGATCAAAATCCTAACGCTCTGTTTGGGACGGGGAAGTAAGAGTTAGGAAGGGGTAGGTCTTTTTTTTTTCTTGTTTGGGAGTAAGAAGGTGAAGGTGAGGGAAAAGGAAAAAGAAGGGGACGGTTGGAACGTCCGTACTGTAAATTCCGTGATTTGCTTACACTGTGTAAAGAAGGTAACGCAGCGTTTTTTTTTTTTTTTTCTTTCAATATTATCCTTGTTTATAAATTAAAATTTCAAAACTGTCCTCAGAATTTTAAAACCAAATTCTTGTTTATAATTCCAAAATTTTATGCACTAATCTCATTTTAGTAATAAATTTGCAAGCAATTATATGTCCTATACCGTATAACAACCCGACAACAAACTAACGAAAATCAAAATACATGCACAAAAACTTTAAAACAATGCCACAACAACTCCATATCATACTTGCTAGCAATTAGGTGCCTTAATCTCATTTCAATAATATAATTGCTAGCAATTATATATTCTATACCATACAACAACCTGACAACAAACTCACAAAAAATCAAAATGCATGCACAACAACTTAAAAACAACACCACAACAACTCCATAGTATAATTGCTAGCAATTATATGCTTTAATCTCATTTCAGTAATATAATTGCCAGCAATTATATGTCTTATACCGTGCAACAACCTGACAACAAACTTAGAACAATCAAAATGCATACACAACAACTTTGAAACAACACCATAACAAATCCATAACAACCATTAGACTAATAACATTCCTAACAATTATTAAACTCTTTAATTTTGCTTATTATATGCCAAAATTAAGTTATATATACCGATAGCAGTTTCATGTATGCCGCTCTAAACTATGTATGTTATGCTAATTATAAACATTATTAATTTTCATCAATTAGACCAAAGATGTGTTAAATGGTTGGTTTAGTTACGATCCACCATGTTTAGTACTATCAAAGGAAGCAAGTAATATGGAATAGAAAAATAATATTGTGTATGTTCCATATAGCAACATTTTGTAGTTCGTTCAGCAAGTATGAATAGAACCTACAAAATGTATTATATAAAGTAATTACAAATGAAGACCAAAGATTAAAATGTTCTCAATAACCAAAACGTAAATATAATCTTGAACTTATAGGATTCAGTAAGCACGACAGTGAGTACTTTACACCCTGTTTGGATGGGGTGAAGTGGTAGTTCGTTAAAGAAGAGTAAGGATGGGAAAGGTACGTAAAGGTAAGGGAAGAGAAGATATATTACTTAAATGTTGTTTGGGAAGAAGTGAAGTGATTTATGAGTTATATTATGTTCTTTTATTTGGGAAAAAGATTTGAGAATAAGGTTTATGTATTTAAAAGACATAAATAACCTAATTATGTAAAATAATATATATGTGTAATTGAGTTAAATAATAATAATAATAATAATAATAGAAGAAGAAGAAGAAGAAGAAGAAGAAGAAGAAGAAGAAGCCCAAACAATGTAATGAGAGAGTACGTTTGTTATAATTTTTCTCTGATTTAGTAATACATACACCTAATTTCAGAAATATAATTGCTAGCAATTATCTGAGGCTATTTGCCATTTTATGGCAATTCTAAAATGTATTCCCTTTTTGTGGTGGTTTTGAAAAAAAAATACTTTTTTATGGTTGTTTTGAAAATAAATCCCAATTTATGGTATTTTTTGCTAAGGTGGCGGGTATGGAACAGAGTACTATCCATTTCGCCACTCTAAATGGTGAAATGGCTTTGCATTTAATTTATTTATTTTTATGTCTTGTCCATTTCGTCATTCTCATTAACAAAATGGACAAGTTATTAAAAAAAACTCCTTTCATGCTTTCCCACAATCATCAGGCTATGATTCCATAACTTTTCCCACAATCATTAGGCTATTATTCCATCACTAATGTGGTTATTTGTATGATATTTTATATAATATGGATAATTTAAAATAATAAAAATAATAATACAAGTTTGAGTAATAAAATTATACAAAAATAATTATTAAATTTTATGAATAAAAATAAGAGTGCAGAATATGTGGAAATAGTTAATTAAAATAGTATTTATTAAAAAATAACACAAGAATATAAATAAGATGATGATTATTTATTTATTTATTTATTTATTTATTATTATTATTATTATTATTATATGCATGAGTGTTGTGTGTGCGTGTGTTAGGCAAATTCCACAAGTGCACAATTCACAACAAGTAGTAAAGTTCGAGTAAAAAGTATCATTCCCACGAGGAAACAGATACCAAGTGCCAGTCTTAATTTTATTTCCATAAGCTAACAAAATAATTAATTTGAAACAAAACAATAAATTACTAGCAAAGATAAAATTTAAATCTACAATATTCCCTTAAATTCAATAATTAAAAGCTAGAGTTCAAATTCGCTTTACTAGCCACTTACTCAATTTATAGGATTAAATCTTAATTCAAATTGTTAATATGGTTCATTCATCATCTTACCATGTCAACATCCCAGGAGTTGACAAAGAATGGAACACAATTGAAAATTGTATGCAAAAGGGGCCCACATGATCCATTATTGTCCTCTTTTGCGACCAAAGAACAAAAGGAAAGGTACAAAATTTTGAAATCTCGCCCGATTTATCCTCTTGAATTTTTTATTCGAAATGTGTGAGGGAATTGGGGTACGAAGATAAAGTGACAGATTTGCTTGATAAAATGGGTCTAAGAAAGTTTGTGGAGCTTCATGATTTAACCTCTCCCTTTTTTACCCTTGAATTTTTGTTAATTCTAAGAGTTGAAAATGGCTACTCATTGTCCTTTCGATTGCTCAACAAAGAGAAGACACTCACAAATGAACAATTAGGTGAAGCCCCTTTTACATCAAAGAAAAGATCTATAATTTAAGCTTCTAAAAAAAAAAAAGGAGGTTGAGCCAAGCACTCAAATTCAATCAATGTTAAACTGGCTCACACTTCATTTAGAGAGTAAATTTGAAGCTATTCAAACCACTCATACAGTCTTGGAGTCCCAACTTAAAGCCATGGACCATAAAATGGAGTCCCTTGCTATTGATGTCACCTTCTTCAAGGCCAACCTCCCTGCCCCTCATGAATATCACTGATTCTGAATCTTATTTCATGACATTTTTTTGTTTAATTTTTTTTTTATTTTCAAGTCTTTTATAGAACTTGATAAGGTTGCAGCCTTTTAATGCTTGGGACATATTTTTTTATTTTCAGTTGTTGTTGTGTTTGACAATAGTTTCCCCCTCGCTTGGTTATTTTTTATAGTGATAAAGGGGGAGAAAAGGCTAAGTTAGGCTTTTAGGCTTAGTTATTTTGTGATTTTGTAATTGTGTTATGCATATTTTTTTATGGAAATAGTGGTGGATATTTGGTATTTATGGAAATCTTTTTTTATTAAATTGGAAGTGCTATATTTTAGATTCTTCTTTTATGTTTGGTTTGGTTATTGGATATGACTATTGATTTTCTATTTGGTTAAAATGGAAGTGTTGATGAATGTGTTCCATGTTTTATTGGCATTTATTTTGTTACTAACTTCTTGGTTAATTTATGTTAACTCTATGGATATTGATTTTGTTCAACAACTATTGGTTATATTGTGTTTAACTTAGTATAGATATCTATAGTACATGCTTTTGGAATTATTGTTGTTGGTAAATATATTGGAATTTTTTATATGCATGATTTTATGGCAAATTCTAGATGCAGGTTATATATATATTTTTTAAAAGTTATAGTTATGACTATGAGTGTGTTATTTCTGGAACTTTGTTCTTGTCACAGGTCATAATTTTTATTTCATGGTCACAATTCTACAATCATGATTTATACCTAACTCAATTATGTATAATGATTGTCCCTAGCTAATTTTTTTTTTCATAAACTGAGCTGTCACTAGCTGTAACTATGATTATTGTTATTTACACCTTTTGTCTCCACTATCTCTCTTGTTATTTTTTATAGTAACAAAGGGAGAGAAAATGTAAAATGTTTATATTTATTTTTGGATATTGTGAATTGAGTTTGGACAAAAATATCTACTTTGAACAAGGGAGAGAAAGGTTTATTTTTGGATATTTTAGTTAGTGGTTAAATTTTTGGATATTGAATATGTTTATTGTGGTTACTGCAAAAGGGAAACATTATTTCTTTTAGAACTATTTTTGTACATGTTTTGGATGGATAATGAAAATTGTTGGTTGATGAATATATTTTCTTTGGATATATTTTAGTTGATGCTTGAAAGTTGAACTGTGATTGCTATGATCATGATAGTGCTTTACTTATGGTTTTCATTTATTGATGACTTATTGCTCAAACATGCAAAATGGACTTAATTAAAGATTTTTGCAATTTTAATTTTAGGCTTATTTTATGGGGGAGTAATTCCTTCTAATTTTTAGCCTAATTTTACATAATTATTTATTACTATAAAAAATGGGGAGATTGTTAAACCTTGAGGGGTAAAATGACCATTTCTTATAGTCATAAGTAATTAAGTAAAATTATATTTAATTTGTGCATTTGAGTGTTTATATGCAGGTCAATTAAATTTTTAATAATCAAATGTGGCACAAGTAATGACAAACTCATCATTACTATGACAGAAAGCAAAATTAAAGATTGAATTTTTATGGCAAAAGCTAAAGTTAGATTTGGTAAAAAAATGATGGAAATCTTTATTACAAGTGGTCATAAGTGAATTCTGAAAAGAGTCCTAGAGGGGGGGGGGGGGATGAATAGGACTTAAATAAAAATGAGAAATTAAAAGAAGTCTTTGCAAGAATTGAATGGAAGTTGAGAAGGAAGAATGAAGGACATAAAGATTTAAGGAGTTTGAATTCAATAATAATCATACGTCTTTACCTAACTTATCTCCAAGTTAGGATTTTCAATCACTCACAATCTTATTCACAAGATTGAGATTACATGAGAGTTTTATGGCTCACTCTTATAACCTTAAAACTTGAGTTTTCAAGGCTTACTCAAAAACCAAATCCAAGTGTTTCAATGGACAACACTTAAACTAATTCATTTAAAAATAAATTTCACTTCCCTTCTAATTTATCCCAAGATTTAAAATGAAGAGAAATTCTATTTCTAACACACAACCAACTCTCACAAGAGTTTATACAAACAAAGAATTATTTAAGAGAATTTTGAGAGCTCAATTGAATGCTTAAAAGATAATGAATGATAAACAAGTTTCTTAAACTTTCAATTGAATTCTAAGGAGTGTTCATATAGAAAAACACTAAAAAATATGGCTTTTGGATGTATCAAACATGTCTCCAATGCCTAGATTTGATTTTGAATCAATCTTGGACTTTATTCTATCAAAACGTCACTCACGAGTGAACAATGCTCATAAGGAGCAAAAATATATCCATTGCATTCAAATATTTCCATTAGGAGTTAACAATGCTGCCCTCATAAGCAGCTCACGAGCAAAAGTGCTCGTGAGTAGCAATGCCCCTTTCTTCAACAAGAACACCAAAAGGAGGGCAGCTCATGAGATGCTTATAAAAAGAACTAAAGACGATCGAATTAGCTAAATTTTTCTTCATAAATTATCTTAGCTTTCCATACAACTTTGAATCACCTCAATTGGACATCTATAGCTCAAGATATTGTTGAAAAACTAAAAGTTATGCAAACTAAAACGCAAGCTGCATATGCTGACTTTAACTAAAGATTTGTTTACACAAATGAGCTCAGATTTTGACAAGCAAACTCAATTTGGAAAGCTTAAGATGTCTACTTTAAAAGTGAATAAGATCATTTTCTCATTATAGAGCTCTTAAAATGTCAAAAGCCTTCTTGAATCTCAAAGGTTTACTTAGCCTGAAAAATCATTGTTCATCCAAAAATGTATATGCTTGGTAGATGTTTGGTATATAATTCCCTACACATTTAGTCAAAATTATTAGTATCAAAATTATTTGTCAAAGTCCAAAATTAGGAGTTTGATCATGCAAATGGTTAACAGTCTCCCCCTTTCTGGCTTTGATAACCAATTTGAAAAGATAATAAATAATGTGTGTGTGAAAAATAAATAACATGTATAAGCATATTAATTAAAATAGCTCTCCCTTTCAAATTAAATAGATGCAAAATGAGAAAATATTTTACTTCCTCTTAACATATGTATAAATTCAATATTTTTCATGTATCAGAATATATATAAAAAAATTAAATGATCATAAAGGAGATAATTTTTGAAAAGCTACCAATTGAACTAAAATTATTTATTTCTTTTAATAAATATATTTCCTTATTTCTCCTCCTTTTTAGACATGATAAAAAATATAAGTTTAATACTTTTATGCCCCTTTTTACAAAAATAATTCCAAATATATATGCATGTAGTGCTACTATAATACATCATAAAATAGTACATATGTTATATTAAAACATCACATGATCATGTAGAGTTTAGTTAGCCAATCAATCATACATAATCAAGTAGCTAGTCAATCAATTATACATAATCATGTGGCACTTATCATATCACAAATACAAACATAATTATTTATTCCCATAGATATGGAAAGTATACTAAAAATAAATAAAAATAAAAAGAATTAGTCTTGTGGAGGAGGAGGAGGAGGAGACCAAGAGCATTGTATGTTATTATAAGCATATAGTTGATGAATATCATGCTCCATGTGATCCATCCTATGCTCAAATCGATCAAGTCTAGTGTCAACTTGATCAAACCTTATATTGAAGTTTGATTCCACTATGGATAGGTGATTAAAGAAACCACCAACCCAAGCGGACTCATTATCAACACTTTGAGACAAGGAAGGTCCTCTTGCCCTTTTTATTTGATATTGAGGAGAAATATGCTCTTGAGGAATTTCTTCTTCAATAGGAATACTTTTAACTCCAAGAGTGCCTATTTGCTCAATGTCTTCTAAATCTTGTTCTTGCTCCTCATTAACATCTTCTTCTTCTACTTTGTCTTTCCAAAACTAAGAGTTTCTAACAAGCTTGAATTGTTTAGAGTTTTTCAAGGGTTTATCATCAAGAAAGGATGGAGAAATGGAAGGAATGTTTCTCAAGTTAATCCCAAAGTAATGAGCAATCTTAGTGATAAAGCCTCCTACATATAAGGCACCACTAACACTATCACTAGCTAACCAAAACCTCCATTGAAACCATCTTCCGAGCTCAACATCTATACCTTCAAAAAGATATTTAAGAAAGAAAAGATCATCAAAGGAAATAGTTTCATTACTCAAGCCTTTAGCATGAAAAAAGTAGGTAATAAACCTATGTACATACCAAAGAGATTTTGAAGCTAAATTAGATGCTTTAGTATGTCCCGCCTTAAAGGTTTTTGCATTAAATTTGGAATGTTGAGACTAAAAAGGATTAGGAAGCCAAGTTAAAATGGGAGAGGCTAAACCCCCTTGTTTAAAGTTAAAAATGCTATCAAAAGCTTGAGAAGTAAGGAATCTATCTCTTCCACCCAATCTAAATCTCATGTTATTCATAGGATTTTGCTCATTAAAGTGATGGGTTCCCAAGCAATAAGAGGAAAGAAATTCATGGAATAATGTGGGATAGATAGGATAGTCATTGAATGCAAAATCATACAAACCCGCATTATCAAGTAAACCTCTAATCTCATTAAAACAACCCATTTTTTCTATGGTAGCTTGAGACATATATTTGGAAGAAATAATTTTCCTATCTTTGAAATGAGCAAGCCTTTCCCTAAATTGAATTGAAGTGTAGGAGAGAGGAGGTTACTTCTTAGGTTGATCTTTGGTGGCTCTTCTAGAGGATGAAGAGGCACCTTGTGCATGCTTGATCTTTGGAGCCATAATAAAGATATTAAATGTTTAAGGATGAAGAGTATTTTTTTATAAAAAGAAATTATTTTTAAGGGGTTTATATGAAAATACAACTAATTGTAAATGAAGGAAGATGTTGAGGGGTTTATATAGGAAAAAAAATAACTTAAGTCCTAAAAATACTCAAAAAACGGCAAGTTACCATTTAGGTTCAACAAATAAACAAAACAACAAAAAAATAAAAAGAAAAACTGTCAGACCGCTGCTCACGAGCGGTTATGGATAAACAGACTAGCAATGGTCACCAGCTCAATGGCTCATGATAAAAAATGCAAAAAAGTCTCTGCACTTTCAAATCGATTTCAATAAGGTTCTAAAAACGTGACAAATAAGTCCTTAAACATAAAATTAACAATTAAATTAAAAAAAGTGACACTTAAAGACAAATATTTTGACATATATCATTAAGATTTAACAAAATCAAAAATAATTTGGAAAATATGCAAAAGAAAAAATTTATTAAATAATTTTGCTTGCAAAAAAATTTAATTTTTTAATACATAATTATGATAAAGTATTAGATACCAAAAATAAACTAAACATATATAATCCATGATTAAGCATTATTTTAGGAATGCTATCAAATACTAAAAATAAACAGAAACAAAGTATTAGTAAAAATATTACACATGAATCTAATTATCACTTAAACAATTAAGCAAGTTATCAAGATAAGCTTAAACCATCAATTATACCAAGTTCATGCTTAATAAAATTTAATCTTTCCTCACAAAGAAGCTTGGTAAAGATGTCTACTAATTGATGATTAGTATCAATAAAATCAAGAAAAATATCATCATTTTGCACATGATCACGCAAGAAATTATGTCTAATATCAATATGCTTAGTTCTAGAATGTTGGATGGATACTTACTAATGTTCATAGCACTTTTATTATCACATTTAATTGGAATATGATTAATATCAATGTCATAGTCCAATAACTATTGTTTTTGCCATAGAACTTGTGAGCAACAACAACTAGTCGCCACATATTCTGCTTCAATGATAGATAAGGCAATTGAAACTTGTTTTTTACTAAACCAAGAAACTAAGAAATTACCTAAAATTTGATAAGTTTTGGAAGTACTTTTTCGATCTAGTAAACTATCGATAAAGTCTGCATCTGAATAACTAATCAAGTCAAAGGAAGAGCTCCTAGGATACTAAAGTCCTAAATGCATTATACCACAAAGATATTTGAAAATTCTTTTAATAGCATACAAATGAGATTCCCTATGACTAGATTGAAATCTAGCACACAAGTAAGTAGCAAACATAATATCAGGTTTGCTAGCAGTTAAATAAAGAAGGGATCTGATCATACCTCTAAATTGCTTTTCATCAACCAGTTTTCCATTCTCATCCTTGTTGAGTGGTTGTGGTGCTCATTAGAGTTTTGCTTGATTTAGCTCCATCCATACTAAACTTCTTAAGAATGTCTCTTGCATATTTGGTTTGATTGATGAAAACCCCATCTTTACATTGCTTAATTTGTAGTCCAAAAAAGAACTTGAGTTCTCCCAGCATACTCATTTCAAATTCTCCTTACATTAACTTAGAGAAATCCTCACACAAGCAATGGTTAGTAGCATAAAAAATAATATCATCAACATAAATTTGAACAATTAATAAATCATACTTAGATTTCTTTATGAAAAGAGTTGTGTCAACCTTTCCTTTAGAGAATCTTTTCTCTAGTAAAAAGTTATTTAATCTTTCATACTAAGCTCTTGGAGTTTGGTTCAATCCATATAGTGCTTTGGAAAGTTTAAACACATGATTTGGAGAGTCAAATTTTTCAAAACCCGTAGGTTGTTAAACATATACCTCCTATTTAATAAAACCATTTAAACATGCACTTTTAACATCCATTTGATAAAGTTTAGAATCCATGTATGATGTAAATTCAAGTAGCATCCTAATAGCTTCTAACCTTACAACTGGAGCAAAGGTTTCATCATAGTTAATGCCTTCCTCTTGATTATAACCTTTAGCTACTAGTCTAGCTTTGTTCCTAGTTATGACACCTTATTCATTCATCTTATTTCTAAAAACCTATTTGGTGCCAATAATAGGATGATGTTTAGGTCTAGGATCCAAGGTCCAAACCTTGTTTCTTTCAAATTGATTTAACTCTTCTTGCATAGCAAGGACCCAAAATTGATCACTCAAAGCATCATTTACATTTTTGGGTTCAATTTGAGAAATGAAAGCTAAATTAGCAATAGACTTAAGTTTAGATCTAGTAGTTAACCCTTTTGTAGTGTTACCTATGATGAAGTTTTGAGGATGTGCTTTCTTATATTGCCAATCCTTTGGAAGTTCATCCTTCAAGGTAGGTTGAGACGTCTCCTTATTTTCCTCCTTGCTTTGACCTTTAAGTTCTAAAGGCTTAGTAGCATTCTCTTTTTTTATTTCCATAATTTAATTTTCACCTACAAGATCATCAACATTACAAACATCCTTTCTAAGATCAATTGAGTTTGATTCATCAAATACAACATGTATTAACTCTTCAACTATTAAAGTTCTCTTATTAAAGACTCTATATGCTTTGCTAGAAATAGAATAGCCTAGGAAAATTCCTTCATCGACTTTAGAATCAAATTTCCCAAGATTATCCTTGGTGTTCAATATAAAATACTTGCATCCAAATACTCTTAGATATGAGATTTTGGGTTTTCTATTATTCCATAGCTTATAAGATATTTTATTTAAAATTAGTCTTTTGAAAACTAGGTTTGAAATATAACACGATGTGTTAACGGCTTACGCCCAAAAGTATAGAGACAAATTATACTCATGAAGCATTATTCTAGCCATTTTTATAAGAGTTCTATTTTTCCTTTCAATTACCCCATTTTATTGAGGAGTTCTATGAGATGAAAATGTATGAGAAATACCATTTTCATTACAATAGTTTTTGAAAAATTGATTTTCAAATTTAGTACCATGATTACTTCTAATGGATGAAATACAAAATCCTTTTTCTTTTTAAACTCTTTTTAAAAAATTTCAAAAGCTTTAAATGCATCATTCTTATGAGTAAGAAAACACACCCAAGTAAATCTAGAGCAATAATCATTAACCAATACATATGCATAGTGCATTCCATCGAGACTAACAACTCTAGTTGGTCCAAATAAATCCATATGTATTAGTTCAAGTGGTCTAGAAGTAGACACTACACTTTTTAGCTTAAATGAGGACTTGGATTATTTTCCCTTTTGGCAAGCATCACAAGGTTTATCCTTTGTGAATTCAAGCTTAGGTACACCAATCACAAGTTCATGTTTACAAAGATCATTTAAAAGCTCAAAATTTGCATATTCTAACCTTCTATGCCATATCCATATGTCATGCGAAATAGACACTAAAAATTTTATGTCTTTATTATCAATTTTATTCAAATTAATGACATAAATATTGTCTACTCTTTCACCACTAAAAATAACTTTATTTTCAACAAGACTACTAATAAAGCAATTTTTAGGATAGAAAGTCACCTTATTTCCCATGTTACATAATTGACTTATACTAAGCAAATTATATTTAAGACCATCAATAGACAACACATGAAGTATAAATAAGGATTGAGGATTACCTATTTCTCCAATGCCAATAATTTTTCCTTATGCATTATCTCCAAAAGTAATGTGCCCTCCATCCTTAGCATCAAGTTTGTTAAATTGCTCTTTGTCTCCCATCATGTGCCTTGAACATCCACTATCAAGATACCACTTGCTTTTTATTCTTATGGATTTCAAGCACACATACATGAAGCAATTTAAGTGTTCTTTTGAAACTAAACATTTCTTGGTCTAGATTGGTTAGTTTCAAGATAATCCAAAGGAAGTAAATTCATGTGTAGTCTTCTATAGAAGCACACATTGTTAGTATGTCCTTTGATCATGCAATATGAACATACAATATTTTCAAATTTATTCCTCCTAAGATGACATGCTTTCCTAGTGTGTGCAACATGCCTTTGGTGTTGTGTGTATCTCCTATTATTTTATGTCATTGAGTGAGACATGCATTGGCAATGGTGATGTGTATTTCGATAAGTTTATGCAACATGTTTATATGCATTGTGTTGTGTAGCATGCCTATTATAATTATGTCTAGTGTACATATAAGCATACTTGGGTTGAGGTGCTATAGTTTGAGCCTTACCTCTTTGTGTTAATGAAGGGTGAATCTTATAAGACTTTCCCTTGCTATTTAACACATAAGACTTTTAACTTTGAAGGCTTGAGTCTCATTTAATTTGGAGATTAAAGGAGTGGAATCATGTGAGGCCTTTACAAAATTAATATGTGATAAAGATGATAAAAACATTCCATTCTTATATCCAATTCCATTAGTATCTCTATGAAATTTTTGAGAGTCAAGAAGACTATCTAAAGTTTCTTTTCCACTTTTAAATTTAGCAATGGAATTCTTTAATTCTAAGACCTCCTTAGAAAGCTTATGATTTTCATAATTTGCTTTCTTAAATTAATCCTCCAAATAATTAGAAGATTTTGCATTACTAACAAGTTTTTCATTTGATGCAACAAGTTTAATGTAAACACCCAATTTTGGGATGCAATTGTGCACAATTGCGATGTAAGCCCCTATGATGAAATTTATTCAAAAATTGAACTTGGTTGTTGATTTTCTGGACTTTAGAGACTAAATTGCAACATTTTTTAGGATTAAATTACAAGGAAGTCAATTTTTCAGGGGTCTTTTGGTAATTAAAAGTTAAAAAAAAGGTCAGCATTTAATGTCGATCCTATTACTCTTATATTTATAAAATTGATTAAGGGTGGAATAATTGTTATTTTTATTTAATTTTAATTATCACATCAGATGTAAAAAAAGTATATATGGATTTACCCTTTTGGTAAATTAAATTTCACTTACTAAATAATGCAAATACATGCATGGATATGAATGTAACATTTTTTTTCCCTACTAACAATGATTTCATTCTTGAAATTTAGTCTATACTTACCTATATCTCATAATGAATTAGCACATTTAGGTGTTTTATATCATATCCTCTTTCCCTTTCTTATGTCACTTCCTTTGTAAAATCATTCCTTCACAACACTTTGATTAAGGATATAATCTTGTTTTTCAATATTTTAGTATCCCTAGTTAGGATAGTGACAGGTTTCTCCTTGTAGGTTAAATTCTCTTTCAACTCTATTAGTTGTTCTTATAAAATGTGGGATAAATCAACATGACACCTTCTTAACATTGAAATATAAAATGCATCATGAATCGCTGCTAAACTGGTAAGAATATTTGATAAACTATTGATTTGATTCTTTAAATCATATTGTAAGACCTCAAATCCTTAAATCACCAAGCATATCATACTGTATTTAATTACTAAATAATTTTGTTATAACTTTAAATATTCAATCATGTTTATAAAATCTATTTATTTTGCAAAATTTATGATCTTTTTCTTTACTTTTGTACTTTGGTTATCTATTTGGAATTTTAAATTATTAGTTTCAGTTATGTCACTAATTTTTTTTTGATTTCTTAGTTGGTACAAGCTCAATACTGATGCATCTATTAAGTTTGGTGTGTGTTATGGAGGTGTTGTTCTACGAGATCACCAGGGAGAATTATATCTTGGTGATGATGATTCATGGAAAGTATATAAAATTAAAGGTATAATGATTTAAAATATATTGAGTTAGTATTTTCATTAGCATGTATATATGATAATTATAAAGAAGTTATATAAAAAACTTTTACAAAACAGTCTTCAAAACAAATCCATAATAGTTAGGTTACTAATTTTGCATTATTTTATAGTTAATTCTACAAAAATTTAGTGTTTTTTTTATATATAATTTATTGTTGCATTGTTCAGGAGATGACATACCTCACCACCCCTAGATGGCAAAGTTGGTAGTGCTAATAACAGGAATTTTGTAGGCACTACGGTTAGGAATTAAGAAGATAGATATTGAAGTAGATAATTTAAAAGTGGTTGAGAGATTGCAAGGAAAGCGATATATCAAAAATATGGATTTGCGAAGATATATGTAAGTACTTTAAGTCTAACATATAATTGTTTAAAAAAATATGGATTTATGCACATATATGTAAGGAGAAAATTGCATAATTGGTATTCAAACTTTTTAATTTTTGCTATTTTAGTGTTTGAACATTTTTTTTTGCAATCAAGTATCTAAACTTTTAATTTAGTGTATATTATAGTGCTTATGATCAACAAATACTAGTTCTTAAGCTAACTCATCCCATTTTTGCTGACATGTATTGTAACTACAAACATGTATCACTATGTCGTACTCCTTTTTCACACAGACTATTCTATTTTCATTCACTGACATCATCATAACTACTAAAAGCCGTTGCTACTAGCCATCAATATTACTACATATTTGCCAATAGAATATCCAATAATGGAAAAGCCAAAAGATGAAAGTTACCTTTTTCATTTAGCTTACAATCTTCTCCTTTTTTTACCGTATACTTCACATCGATTATCTTCATTGATAGAATATGGGTTTTTTTTCCATCAATTCAAGTGCTCTTATATGTATAGATTTTTTGTAGAGAGTTTTTTTTTATCAGAAGGAACAAATCTGAAAGGCAAATGGGTGTTTATGAAAGTAAATCTAAATGTTCCTTTGGACAATAACTCCAATATCATTGAATATTAGAATTTGTGCTGTTATTTTTAACATCATGGATGATGGTGTGCTAGAGTTGTACCCACTTAGCAATTGATGATGATTTGTTTTTGGATTCACCTCTTTCTTTAAATTTGTTTTCAATATTTTAGTGATTGTGTCTGTGCTAATTTGAAATTGTATAGCTATGAATTTTTATATTTCATAAACCGATGATTTGTTCTTTGTGTTCATTTTAATTTTATTTTATTCCATATGCATATAAGTAGATTTGGATAATTGAATCGAAAAAGTGGCTTTCGTCTTTTCACTTTTTTGCTATTATGTTTTATTGATAGTTATGGTATCAAAATTGATGGTTAGCAATAATAATGGTCATTACTGGTGGTGATGCCAGTGGTGATCAATAGTTAGTTATGATGTAGGTGGTGATTATTGCATGGAAATAAAGTAGGTCGAGGTGAGGAAGATGATATGGATGGAGAAAAATAAAGTTGTAGGGACCTAAACTTATGAAGTTGCAAGGATTTAAATATATAGTTGCAATATAAATAATGGACATTTTGGTAAATTAAAATACTCTTTTACCTAGATAGTGACATGGCAATATATGTCAACAACAATATGACCCATTAAAGATGAGTCAGCACTCAAACCTATATTTACCAATTAGAAGCACTAAAACATACAATAAATTAAGAGTTTAAACGCTTGATTGTAAAAAAAAAGTTCAAACACTAAAATAGCAAAAGTAAAAAAGTTTATACACCAATTATGCAATTTTTCTTGCAAGGCAATAAATATGTTATCAATATAATATTTAGTTGTTTTTTATAAGAATTTATTGATTAGTCAATATTTCATTCATAAACTATTATTTTTGTTACAATGTTATTAATTTATAAAACTTCTACATGATTTTTTATGGGTAGGAAAGCATTTTTAAATCTATATAAGTTTGAGAATTTCAAGATTTCACATATTTACAAAGAGGCTAACATGGTTGCAAACCATCTGAGCAAAGTGGCTCCATACATACTTTCACTTCAGAACAAAAAATATCTGGAGAAAATCAAAGCCAAAATTGCGGCAAAAGCTAAGATGGAAAGTTATCCTCCTAATAAAAAAGTAAAACAGTTTTGATTTTACAAGGTAAAGATCCATTAAATTGGCATTATTTAATTTAAAATGAAAATTTTTCAAACTCATAGTATACATGATTTTTGTATGTTAGGAATATATTTATTTAGCATGATAATACTTAGAAAGCCAATATTTTGCCAGACTACAACATCAACTTTTAATTTTTCCTAAACTTCATGGTTCATAAGCTTATTTGATAGGAGTTTTGTTAATTTTTTTATTTCTTTGATATGAGCAAACACGTATCAAGTTTTTAGAGGATTAAATAGCAGTATGTTGCTAGTAGATTGCTGATATGTGGATGGATCAAGCTGAGGCTGAAGATTCAAAGGCGGATGCAATGATTGATAAAGAGGTGGATAATAAATAGCTCAGGATGCTTTCAATGTTAAAGAAGTAGAGGCTCTCTCCATCCATGAGGCATTAAGTTGCCTTAAGGAGTTCTATGTTGATCAAGTAATAGTGGAGTCAGATGCTCTTCAAGTCATTAATTTATTTACAGTTCCTGATAATGTGTCTTCTGTGGGTTTATTAGTTGCAGATAGCTCTTCTATATTTTGGCACTTTAGTCATATGTTTGTGCATTTCATTCATTAGTTTGCAAATGAGGCTGCCCATCTTTGTGCTATGGCAGCTTGTTCTTTATCTGACCAAATGGAGTGGTTGTTTGCTCTAGACTTTCATCTTAATATAATTGCTCATGAGAGCTCTTATTTTTTATGCAATTCCTTTTTTTCTAAAAAAAATCTCCATTTGTTCATTTCTCCTAGAATCCTACATAAAGTATATAGTATTAGTACCAAATGGAGTAGTTGTTTTCTCTGGACTTTCTCTTGATGTAATTACTCATGAGAGCTCTTACTTTTAATGCAATTCCTTTATTTTTTAATCTCCATTTGTTCGTTTCTCCTAGAAGCCTATATAAAGTAGATGGTATTAGTTTGTATGGCAAGTTTATAGTATGTCTTTTTTGGAAAATTTCATGTTCTTAAGTTTTGGGGTTAACTTTTATTTATTTTACATTGAAAATATTATGGAAAATAGAAAAAAAATGTAATGAAGTTTTAGGGCATAATATATACATAAAAGTAGGATGGGCATTATTAGATTTTATTTGGGCCAATCTCATTTAGTGTTTACTACGACATATATTTTATATTTGGATACATAAGTTGTTATATGCTCTACTCCGTTTAAAAGCCAACATATATGACAATTAAATTACTGAAATCATATTATAATTGCTAGCATATTTGTTGTTAGGTTGTAGTATAGTATAGGAAATCTAATTGTTAACAATTATATGAAGGAATAGGACATACAACTGCTAGCAAATATATTACTAAAATAGATTTAGGCATCTAGTGCCCAATACCGTACAATAATTTAACAATAAACTCACAACAATAAAAATGCATGCACAACAACTTTAAAACAACACTACAATAACAACTCCATATTATAATTCCTAGCAATTATATACTTCAATCTCATTTCAGTAATATAATTGCTAGCAATTATATATCCTATTCCATAGAACAACCTGACAACATACAAAAATCAAAATTGCATGCATAACAACTCCATAATATAATTGCTAACAATTATATGCCTTAATGTATTTCAGTAATATAATTGCTAGCTAGCAAATATATATCCTAATATACTTCAAATAATATAATTGCCAACAATTATATGCCTTAATATAGTCTCAGTCGTATAATTGCCAGCAAAATGTATGCTTTAAAGTAATTAAAAATGAAGACCAAAGATTAAAATATTCTCAGCATAATCTTGAACCTATAGGGTTTAGTAACCATGACAGTGAGTACCTTACATCTTGTTTGGATGGGGTGAGGTAGTGGTTCATTAAAGAAGGGTAAGGTTAGGAAAGGTGAGGTAAGGTAACGTTATATTATGTTCTTTTGTTTAGGAAAAAGACCAGAGAATATAGGTTATGTATTTAAAAGACATAAATACGCCTAGTTATGTAAAATAATATTTATTTTTAATTAACTTAAATAATAATAATAATAATAATAATAATAATAATAATGAGCGCAAACATCGTAATAACAGAGTACATATCTATTGGTTATAATTTTTCTCTAAATTAGTAATACATATACTTGATTTTAGATATATAATTACTACTAATTATCTGCCTTAATTTGATTTCAATAATATAATTGCTAGCAATTATATATCTAAATATAACTTAAAAAATATAATTGCTCAAAATAATGTTAGTCTAATGGTTGTTATGGATTTTTTATGGTGTTTTTTTAAAGTTTTTGTGCATGCATTTTGATTGTTCTGAGTTTGTTATCAGGTTGTTCTGCAGCATAGGACATATAACCTATAACATTTATAATACTGAAATGATATTAAGACATATAATTGCTGGCAAAATTGTAATGTGGAGTTGTTGTGGTGTGTTTTAAAGTTGTTGTGCAAGTATTTTAATTGTTGTGAGTTTGTTGACAGATTGTTGTATGGTGCAAGACATATAATTGCTAGCAATTATATAACTGAAATGAGATTAAGGCAGAGAATTGCTAGTAATTATATTATTTAAATTAGATTAAGACATATAAATGCTGTCAATTATATCACTGAAATCATATTGAGGATATAATTGCTAACAATTATATTATTAAAAATTTTTTAAGACATATATTATTAAAATTACTAGCATTTAGATTATTTAAAATAAAATTATATTATTAAAGTTAGATTTAGACATATATTTGCTTTTTATTCTCTCCTTCTTAAAACTACATAGCCTTAGGAACTACTTACTCCCTTTTCTCCATGTTAGCAACTGCCTTCTGTGTGAAACCACAGAGAAAATTGCACAATAAAGTGGTTTTTTGCCTTATATGAAAAATAGCTCAGCACCACTATGGCGGGCCCTTAGTGGCTAAGGTGGCCGCCTTAGTGACTCATTAGAAGACGCTTCTTGGGCCATTGACCCATTAAGGAAAGGAAAAAGCTAGATTTTGTACTACTAAGCTCATTTTGCTTGGACTTTCATCATTGGCATTCATTCGTGGGCTGACGAAACCCAAGTGTCAACAATAACAACAACAACAAAAACAATAATAATAATAATAATAATAATAATAATAATAATAATAATAATAATAATAATAATAATAATAATAATAATAATAATAATGAGGCCAGACATCATAATGAGAGAGTACGTATCTAATGGTTATAATTTTTTTCTGAATTAGTAATACATATACCTAATTTCAGACATATAATTGCTAGCAATTATTTGCCTTAATTTAATTTCAGTAATATAATTACTAACAATTACATTTCTAAATATAGCTTAATAAATATAATTGCTAAGAATTATATGCCTTAATATAATTTAAGTATTATAATTACTAGCAATTATACGTCTTAATCTAATGTAAATAATATAATTGCTAGCAATTAGATGCCTTAATCTCATTTTAATAATATAATTGCTAGCAACAATTATGTGTCCTATACCATACAATAACCTAACAACAAACTCACAATAATCAAAATGCATGCACAACCTAATCAAAATGCAATAATTATATGTCCTATTCAAAATTTTTCATTTTTATCTTTGACGACATTACTATCATCATCTTGTAGATGAATTCTGAAAACTATATTTTAAAAA